>JAYESD010000009.1:102917867-105317867 GCA_036927565.1 Tuctoria greenei
TAACAGTGGAAGCTAAAGCTTAATTTCTTAATTTATGAGAATTGCTTGAAAAACACTTAATAGCATTTAAATAACTGAGAAAATGGTCTAATTGACAATAAATAACATAAAATGCAGAAATTATGCAATCAAAATGCACACAAACATCAAGCAAAATATTCCTAATTTTCTCAACTATTTTACTGATTTTCTAATCATTCTTAAATTTTCTGGAAATTAATTTCCATATAAGCTAATTTCTGAAAATCAAAAACACTGAAAAAGCTAAATGGGTCAAAACTTAGAAAGTCGCCCAAACTGAAAAATCACTTAAAAAAAGATAAAAACTTATCTCAGTGCAACCCAAAACAATTCGACCCGCGGGGAAAAATGGCCCAAACAAAAATCCTGAAAAATCAGAAAATTCAGAAGGGCAGCCCACACGGCCCAAACTCTATCCCGCATGGGCTCGGGGCCCATTTATCTCAGGCGGTGGGCGGCGCACGCTGAGGATCGTTGGATCTCGATTCGACGGTTCTTATTTGTTGGACTCATAGAACTTTGACTCATGTGATCCGTTTGTTGTCGATCCGACGGTCACACGGCGATTTCGGGGCATACTTAAGTCACTCAGCCGCGTTTGACCGAAACCCTAAATCATTTCTCACACGCACTCTCTCTCTCCTCTCCACTTCGAGTGACGGCGCGACCGAGGAGAGCGAGCGAGGCGACGACGCGAGACCTCCGGCGCCACCGCGTCGTCGACTCTAGCGAGGGAACGACACCGCGAGGTGCTTCCCCGTCGACGTCAGCGACACCGGGCGGCAGCCATCGAGGAAAACTGACGCTTCGCCGGATCTGAGAGGGTGGACTGAGAGCTTTTGAGATGCTTCGCCGGCGGGGACTTCCGGCGTCGTCGCATCACGTCGTCGACGTGTGGTGCGCACGGTCAGCCATCGAAGGAAACCCGAGGCTAGGGTTAGAGTTCTGACCCTTAACCCTAGCCTGGCTAGCGCTGAGGGTTCTGAGTGTTTGCTGTTTGCAGGTACCCCGGCGCCGCCAAGGCCTCCACCATGGCACGTACTTCGAGCCGCTGGTGGAGAAGGGCGCCTAGGGTTAGGGTTACCCAACCCTAGCCTCTGAGGTGGCGGCGACTGATTGGGTGAGCGACTAGGGTTGGGGCTTTGGCCCAAAACCCTAGAGCTGCGCCTGAGGATGACGGTGCCGCCGCGTTTCTCCGTTGAGAGATCCAATAGACGGCCGCCGACAAGGGGAGGAGGTTGTAAGGGTTAGAGTTTCCCCTAACCCTACTCTGAGAAGGATTCGGCTGCCCAAGGCCCCTTAATCCAGATAAGTCCTCATCCCCATCTCATTTTCTTCTTAATTTGATTTCAGTTTTTCTCTGTCTGAGTTCTAAAATTTATCCAAAATTGAAACTGAGACTCCCCTCCTTCTAATTGCTTAATCCGGGACTTATCTAAACACTAATTCAAGCTTAAACTTAATCAGTAGAGACCAATTACTTAACTAAAGCATGATTATAAACTAATTAAACTTAATTAAAACTCGATTAGAGGTTCATTAGCGTGGCTCTGATGCCAATGTTTAGATTAATCTGACTTAGGATCTACATTATGAACATCCAACCGAGAGTGCTTAGACATAATCAACCACTAACAACAACATTAACCTTTAGGCAAACAATCTAACATGCATCCTATGGACATAGCACATAGAGTAGGATTAGAGGGAGAGAGGTGAGAGGCAAGGTAGGGTCCACTTGCGGCCATTGGGCTCAAGTGGATGGTTGCCGAAGATCGACTTGAAGCAGGGTGACTGGCGGTGTAGGGAGATCGTGACGCGGTAGCGGCTCGATGCAGAGGCGGCGGCTACGGTCTTCCCCTCGCTCTGCACAGCTTAGAGATCGGGTTAGGATGTAGGAGAGGGATTAGGCACTTGGTTAACTCGTAACCTAAAGCCCCGTTCTCTCTCCCCTTATATTGACGTTGCGCGTGCGAGAGAGGGCCGCACCAAACGGAAGTCGGTTGCGCCCCCGATCAGGGCGCGTAGAGGAGAAGGAGTCGGACGGGGTTGTTACCCCACGTCCGCTCCTCACGGGAGTCCCGGTTGGACCGGGGTCACAACTAACAAGGTGCAGCTGCTCTGCTTTGTTTTCATCAATAAATGTGTGTACTGTGTGGAGCCTGAGTCCACCAGTGCTTTCAAGTACAAATTTCCCACTTGAATCGTCAACTGCTCACTCTTGATGTTTTGGCCAATCGATTCCTGTCAAGGCATGTAGGGAGATCCCCAAGTCATCTGCTACCTCCTGTATCTCATCACCCTCGTCTAATTCCAGCAAAAATGAACTCTTGCCGCTGCATTTGTGCTCTGGTGTGTACTGCTCTCGCAGTTATAGTATTCACCCTTTGCCCTTTCTGCAGCCATCTCTTTTGGAGATAGTTTCCTGAATCTCGGTCTAGAAGCTGCAGTAGAATCCTGGGACGACCGAGCCCTTGCTGGATGCTGGTAAAGGTCCAGATGCGGTTTTGGAGCTTCCTAGCTGCCCCCCCCCCCCCCCCCCCACGTGAAGGAAGTGGTCGGCCATCTTGTTCATGCGCCCACTTCTGCTCATAGGCCCTGCAAGGCTCAGCAGTTTGAAGATTCGCTAGAGCTTGTAATTCCACATCAGTGCGCAAGTGCGCAAGGGTTGTCCCATCCTTGCTGTGAAAAGGTTGATTTGTTGTGCCATGGACAGGTCTTCACATCTGCAGAGCAGCGCCAAGAATTGGCGTTGATATTCATCAACAGTACCTGTCCTATACAACTTTTCGATCTCTGCCAGACCATTGGATCTGATGTGTGGGCCGAATCGCAAGTTGACAAACTCAGCAAATCTGGGCCAAGACAGAACTCCATGGTCTCACTCCAACGCGTAATACCACTGTGCTGCTATGCCCTCCAGATGCAAGGATGTCAGCCAGACTTTATCCTCATTCATTGTCTTCATCCCTCTGAAATAGGACTCACACTTGGTGATCCAAGTCAGTGGGTCGGATTTCCCATCAAAACTCGGAAAGTTTATTTTGCAAAATCGTGGAGCCTGCCAACGATCATCACCCTGCATTATACGGCTGGATGAGTTCTGATCATAATGCATACTGGTTTTGAAGAAAGCCCCAATCTCACTCAGCTGATGTTCTGTCCTGACAATGCGAGTATCATAAGAATTCATGCGTGCATTCATGGTGGTCAGTTGTGCTAGGACTTGACCTAGCTTCTCCAGTACTGTTTCTTGCCCAGAATCCTCATCAGTACCGGCCATAGTGGCAGAACACCGGTCTGAATCTGATACCAAGCTGTCACGGTGCCGTTTCCTGGGCGTATGCAGAGGAGAATGTAGTAGTTAAGAGGACCGGGGCTTAGATCTTAAGGAGTAGTGTGATGAACAGGGAAGAGAGGCAAGAGTGTCGTCGCCTGGGCTGGCAGGGGATCCAGGCAGGGCCGACCGGAGAACACCTAGGTAAGGGAGACTTTATTCTTCAATGCATAATACAGACTAGTTAGGCCGCCTTTATAGATCAGACGCCTCTTATTTCTTTTGAGCATAGTTATTAAGGCGTCGCTTAAGCGTTAAGGCAGTCGCGCGGAGTAAGGCGTCCCGGTCGCCTTGGTTTATCCGTAAGGCGGCGGCGGCGAGAGTAGAGGGAGCCGGGCGGCAGCAAGAGCAGAGGGAGCCGGCGGGGTAGCAGTAGAAGAGAGAGCCGCCGGCGGGAGTGAAGGTTGATGGCGGGGGGGGGGGGGGGGGGGGGGGGGGGGGTCGCGCCGAACCGATCTGCGGCGAGGAAGGGCGTCGGCGGGTGCCGATCTTGCCTGATCTGCGGGCGAGGATTGGGGGGCGGGAGTGCAGAGCGGGGCGAGGATGTGGGCGGGGGTCTGATCTGGTGCTGGCGGCTAGGGTTTTCTAGTAAAGTCCATGTTCTGTGACAATTGATTGGATCCAATGGTTAGTAGGCTGCTGGTTGGTAGCATCTACAGCTGCTGAGTGGGCTGGGCTGAAAGCCATAAGAAGGAACAAAAATGGATTGAATACACTATACTGCTGTATTTTAATTTTTACATCTAATAACTATTACTAATTTTCTTATTTTTATATAATAGTAAAGCGTCGCCTCGCCTTATGTCTTACCGCCTAAAAGATAAAAAGAGGTCCGCCGCCTTAAATCGCCTTAATAACTATGCTTTTGAGATCACAACTGAATGCAACTAAAGAAACAAAACTGATCTGAAGATAAAAAAGACTAACTCCCTTATCTGATCAACAGAAGCCGTACTCAGCCTTTCCTGTTGGGTTTCGGCGCCTGTGATACTTCTGACCATAAAATGCATCTATAACACTTGCTCTTGTAATTCGTTGTTATGTATCTATTATGCTCTTGGTAATGTGGACAGAACGACCTTCTCACAATAGGCCACAACCAACAATGGAGGCACAAATTTGTACTATCTACCTACTATCCAGCTGTTTTAAGATCTGTACCTACCATCCTCGGACTATAATGAGAATGAAAACTGACCAGCTGAGAACAGCCAGATGAAATTGCTGGTTTAAGACCCTAGGAAGCCGTTTGTAGCTCACAACTTGCAGAACGCAAGTCCACTCTTAGGTAATCTGAGATAACTAAGCTCCATGCGGTGGAGGCACAAATTCATTTCATCTTCACAAGGATTTTGTGATGAAAAGCAACATAACATTTGAGATTGTGAATATGTTGAAGGGAAAAATTGTTGTGAAATGGATAGAGTACTTGAATGATTATGGTAGGAACAACTGTCCTAGCTGTGTGAATAAGTCCTTTTAACAGAATAGAGGTTGAAGGGCTGATACTCGAAATTTCATCTTGGATCAAGTGTTGGGTGATACTAGTCAATCTCATAAACGATTAGCCGATACACACCAAGATGGCCATATATTCTGTTACACAAATGTGTCCTCTACCTGATAGCCACCAGCCACTCAAGCCTTCCATCATGGGCTTCTCCACCAGGCTATGGCAATGGGGACAGAGGAATAAGATCCTGTTTTGTCTTTCTCTTGAGAGTATGTACCATTGTAGCTAAATCTTAAAATTGACAAGGGATAGCATGTATTGTAATCAAATGAAGCAACTCAATACTTGCTTTAGAGTACATACCATACTATATGTAAACAATATGATGATATTGCATGCACACTTTGCGTTGTTTCTATTATCACACTTAACCTGCGTTGTGGTGCCTCAAGATACGCTGATCATTCAATGGAATTTTATATTGGTGTGATCTTCATGAGAAGTTCTCCAGCTCCCTGAAATGGTACCACCTGAGAGCCCTTTGTTAATCATTCAAGCCTTTGAAATCACATCTCTTCTGTTTTGCTTTAACGGCTGTGCTGCAGACCGTCAGTCCATTGTTCATTATTTTCATCTTATTTTGTATTGTTTTCGAAGTTCAGTTGTATTACAGTATGAGTATGCCATATTATCATATATAAATCATCACATATTGTAAATACATGGTGCCTGTGAATGTTGAATGACACTTTATGCATAAGCAATTGTCTCACATCTCATACCTTGAACGGTACGTACTATTTTATTCTAGAATGAAGCACTGGGACTTCAGGTCGTCCTGTTTCCAGTGTAGAGAAATCTTTGGTCTAGTTGCTGGGGTAGCAGGCAATTTCACCCCTATATTTAGACAATAATAGTGCCAACTGTGAATTGCCAGATTTGACATACATCCCTGCACTCTCAGATGGTCTTATCCATCAGTATAAAATGGATGACGCCAGTGACTATTGCCATTGCTTTCGCAACATCCTGGTGCTTGAACATGGTACATATTATCCTGCAAAGGCCCAGATTGAGCTTTTATAACATTGAGCTTGACAGGTTAAAGCAGAACAAAGTGTTAGGGTCTCTTATTGTCTTTGAGGGTGCAGTTAATCCAACGGTGACATATTTGAGGATCTCCAAGTTATAGTAATTTCTGATTATGAAACCATTAATTCCTAGCATTTTCTTTAAAAAACAAAAAAAAAATTCAAGCCTCTCTAGTGTATGTATGCAGCTGAGGTAGTACTGTTTGTCTGCTCAGCAGCTAGTGTCTGGTTTCATCTTCTTCGCTAATGTTTCAACTCAAATCTTTCATAGCAACTACGGCATTATAAAAATGTTATCCTACATGAATTTCAGGTTATAGGAAAATGTCAGCATGGAGTCAAGGGAAGCACGAACTGGTAATGTGTGATCTCCGCATGTCTTGACTTGAAGCCAGCAGCTGCGAAGTCAAGGGAAGCGACACCTACACGCAGTCTCACAGCTGAGGTGAGTACGTGGTGTAGCCGTGTAGATCAGTTTCGAAGGAATTCAGACCATCATTTTAAACATCACAGCAGATGTGAGGCTGAATGTAAAATAATCATAATTTGCTTGTCATAAAGTTACCCCCCCCACCCCCCCCCCCCCCCCATAAAATATTTATTTCATTTTTTGAGACATATATGGTGAAAAGGAACTTAGCAGTAATGTGCCTCAAGTAATGGACGAAGAAAGTTATTAGATGACTGAATGTGTAAACTGGACCGAAAATAGTACCATAATCTTGAACTGAAGCGAAATGGGATCCAGGTTGTCTACCAAAGCCCATTTAAGTTTGCAAGAGTCTGTCTGAGTCAAGTCCTCTGCTTCCTGCAAGATCGAATTGGTTAGTCTGCACTAACGGATCGTTGTATTTTTTCGAAAAAAAAGCCAGCATAGGTTGCTGGTGTTATATTATAAGACAGAATAAAAGTTTACAGAACAGTCGAAGAACAGAGCAAAAGAAAAAGGAAATACGGCAGGGACAGGAAAAGATTACAGAGAAAGAAATAAGAGACAAGCTGAGCACATCGTGTCAGCCGTGATTGCCGTTTGCTGGTGAGGGGAGTACGTTGGGTATTGTGTTTGCACCAGCCAATTTCCAGAAGAGCAATTCATCCTTAGTGGCGATAAGGAGGTGTTGAGTTGAGAGCTCCATTTGCTGAAAAATTCTTTGGTTGCGTTCATTTCAGATGCACCATAAGACTGCGTTGATAACCGAAGTGATCCTCTGAGCTCTAGTTGAGTCGAGAGATTATACCATGTTATAAAACCAAGTTGCGATAGAGCCACCACAGAAATGTCTGTTTGGATGTATGGGAGGTTCATTGAGCCACTGACTGATAGTGATCCAAATGGACTTCGACATTGTGCAGTCAAAGAAAAGATTGCTCGTCGTTTCTAAGTTCCGGTAGCATAGTGGGCATAGGTGGTTATTTTAACAGTTCATTCATGAGTCCATCAGTTTTGATCATTGTGTCAGCTTGCAGCGTCCCGTTCCGAGTCTGGAGTAGGGGCAGTTGACTTGATTGGCTGAGCGTGTCGGACCTCAAAGCCACAACAGATCGTTGTAGCTTTAAGGTCCGACTCGCTCAGCCAGTCAAGTCAACTACCCCTACTCCGGACTCAGACTGGAATGCTGCAAGCTGATCCAGTGATCATAAATGTGGTCTAGAGGGGGGTGAATAGGCTTTGAAAATTTTCTGCACACTTAATCAAATGGTCAAAAATTTGATTGACCGGACTTGTCCGGTTGTGTGGGCGGACTAGTCCGGTGTGCCTGGTGTTTGTCGATTTGACTAAGTATTGATACAAGATTTAAATTGTTTTAAGTAGCAGAAATTTGAACAATAGATAAGATTACTTGAATTTACAATTGATGTCGTGAAGTTGCACGTAAAAAATAATTTGCAATTCAAGTTATGATAATGATCAACTATGTGCCCTAATCGAGATGCAAAAGTAAAGAAGCACACGAGATGCCGATTTTTGCCGAGGTTCGATCTCACCAAAGAGATCTACTCCTCGTTGAGGAAGCCCACGCAGAGTCGGGTCTCTTCAAACCCTTTCCCTCTTCAAGTCACCACACACGGCCGACTTGATTCCACTATCACGGGCAATCACCGAGTTTATGGGGAAACCTCACACGTTGAGGGCTCCCACAAGAATTACAATGAGAAAATGATCAAATACACTCGAAAAGATTACCAAAAAGAGCACGAGTGTCAAGAGATCAAACCCCAAGAGCTCAACGACGTGTAGACGACGATCTCCCAATCTCAAATCTGTATTCAATTGATTTTCACCTTTTGGACTTTAGATGAGTTGGGAGATGCGTTTTTTGGCTCTTAGGACAGGTGGCGGCGCTAGGGTTTATGATTTTGACAGTAGGAATCAAAAGTTGTGATTGTGGGACCATGGATCTCCTATTTACAAGGTTTCCAAAAAGTTACCGTTAGAAATCCCAATGATCGGACTAGTCCGTAATGGATACCGGACTTGTCCGATGTGCTGTGTAAAAGTCAGCGTGGAATGCAACACACTAGAAACCCTAATTGTGTGAGGTATACTGGACTAGTCCAATGGATGTCCAGACTTGTCCAGTGCCATGTGTAATTCAACTCCAGAGAGTTGAACGGACTAGTCCGATCCAAAAACAAACTTGTTTGGTGCTATGTGTAATTGAACTCCAGAGAGTTCAATGGGCTAGTCCTATCCTGTGAACGGACTTGTCCGGAGTGTACTGAAAAGGATTTACAGAGACATTAACGGACTAGTCCAGTTCATGATCGAACTAGTCCAGTGCACAATGTTATTGAATTCCAGAAAGGTTAACGGACTAGTTCGATCCACGATCGGACTAGTCCGGTGCACAATGTACTTGGACAACAAAGAGTTTAACGGACTAGTCCGGTCTATGAATGGACTAGTCCAGTGGTCAGTGAAATTTTAGGTGTTATTTAGCTCTTACCCCTACGCAAAGACTTGAGCTCTTGGGATGTGTCTCTCACACACATCTTATACATTTAATTCTACTTTGCGCTTCAGTTGACAGTTGGACTTTTCTCTTTTGTACACCACTTCATTTTTTACCTTTTTGAGTGCACCAAACTATCTCATTTTGCTTAACCTACAGTCATCTCAACAAATTCATTAGGATCTCATTTGTTTGTCATCAACCGTACAAAACCCATAAGGGATTGCCTAGATGCACTTTCAATCTCCCCTTTCTGGTGATTGATGACAACCAATTGAGATATCACAATTAAGAGTAAAAAAAATCAATTTTCATAAAGTGTGCATATATGAGAATAATGAATGAGTAATAAAATACCTATCACATATATGCACTCTTTATGGTGGGGTGCCTAACATGTGTGTGATCAAGAGATGTGATGAGTAATACAAAAGCATTTGACAGTTATAGCAACAATCATCACATTAACATTAACTAAGCATCACACATTAAGTAAATTAAGCACATCCAAAATAAATTACAATAGTTTGAAAATAAGTACATGTCCTTGATCACAAGTCCTTTAATGGATTAAAAACTACAACCTAGACAACTAGTCTCAATCTCTCCCCCTTTGGCATCAAGGCATCAAAAAGGGAAAAATTGAGTGGAATCAATCATCGTCACTGCCTCTCTCACTCTCAGTCCTCTCTTCATCTTCTTCTTCATCTTCAGGTGCTTGAGGAGGAGGAGGAGGAGGAGCAGAGGAACCAGCCAGTCCAAATGAGGCCAACTCTTGGTCAGTTAAAGGAGCCATCTCAGTGATATCTTCTTCGAGTCTTATGAGATTTGAGGTGACCCCACTGACTCAATCTATAGATTGTCACAAATGGCTTTGATGTTGGCCTTCACATATCTTTGATGCTTCTTCCTGGCCACACACTCTTTATGCTGCTTGATTTCCACTTTGCGACAAGAAGCAAAGATGGATGTAACATTTTTAGAATTCCACTGGATGACCCTCTAGGAGGTAGAGGAGCAAGAGCAGCAGCCTCAGGTCTTGTACTTTCGTGAGCCCTCTTGGATCTTCTTTCCTCTGCTGGTGATGTAACAGCAGAGGGGACAGTGTAAATAGTAGGCTTCTGGGGCCCGAGTCTAGTATGAGGCACATCCTTGACAAATTCCAGTCCCGTCACCTTCTCAATCATATACATGATGTAAGGTGCATAACCACAAGACCTGTTAGGAGTGATGAAGATGTTCACAATGTCATTGTACATGTACTCAAAGACATTGATGGTCTTTTTCCTGCTTATCACCTTATTCAATGTTCTGAGGGCACTCTGAATGGTCCCTGCATCTCCCTCTTTGGGAGCAATGGTCTTCCTCAGGATCCTGTTAAGGACAACATAGAAAGGCTTCAAATGCTTAGTGGTTGGATACTTGAATGGCATCTTTGTATCATAGAGAAAGTCAATCTTATCTTTATCCAGAGGATTCATATTGTGGATAATGATGTCATTCTCCAAAGAATCTTCCAGGTGAAGAATTCTTGCAAACTTCTCATAAGTGAAACTGTATTGTGCTCCATGTGTCATCCAGATCATCCTGTCACTGTCATCACGAGCAAAGTAGAGGGTGGAGTAGAATTGAGTGATGACCTCAATGTTCTAGTCCCACTGGAAGGGCTCCAAGGCTTCCAGAACCTCTTGATAGGCTTGACATCTTTTGGGTTGGAGATAGGTGATATCAACCCATTGACTTTCAATGACAGGATTCCTCATCTTTAAATACACATGCTCATAGTAATCATGGAAATTACTCCAAAATCTGGGATCAGCTGATTGTTTGGGCTGATCATAGACTTCTATCTTCCTGAACTTGTCAACTAGCTCACCACCTTTGCCAGTGAAATCAACACTAGCACTATAAGGATTCCGCCCTGTTGCAACGATTGTACTGCAACGAATACTAAATCATTGCAGTAAGCTTGGTCTTTTGCCATGATTAACTAGTTCGTGGCATTAGCATCTATCACCACGAAACACGATCGTTGCATTAGGATCTGTTGCCATGATTCACTAGTTCGTGGCATTAGGATCTATCGCCACGAATCTGTTGCCACAATTCACTAGTTCGTGGCATTAGCATCTATCGCCACGGAACACGATCGTTGCATTAGGATCTGTTGCCACGATTCACTAGTTCGTGGCATTAGGAACTATTGCCATGAATCTGTTGCCATGATTCACTAGTTCGTGGCATTAGCATCTATCACCACGGGACACGATCGTTGCACTAGGATCTGTTGCCACGATTCACTAGTTCGTGGCATTAGGATCTATCGCCACGAATCTATTGCCACGATTCACTAGTTCGTGGCATTAGCATCTATCACCACGGAACACAATCGTTGCACTAGGATCTGTTGCCACGATTCACTAGTTCGTGGCATTAGGATCTATCACCACAAATCTGTTGCCACGATTCACTAGTTCGTGGCATTAACATCTATCACCACGGAACACGATCGTTGCACTAGGATCTGTTGCCATGATTCACTAGTTCGTGGCATTAGGATCTATCGCCACAAATTTGTTGCCACGATTCACTAGTTCGTGGCATTAGCATCTATCGTCACGGAACCCGATCGTTGCATTAGAATCTGTTGCCACAATTCACTAGTTTGTGGCATTAGCATCTATCGCCACGGAACCCGATCGTTGCATTAGAATCTGTTGCCACGATTCACTATTTCGTGGCATTAGCATTTATCACCACAGAACCCGATCGTTGCATTAGGATCTGTTGCTACGATTCAATAGTTTGTGGCGTTAGCATCTATCACCACAGGACCCGATCGTTGCATTAGAATCTATTGCCACGATTCACTAGTTCGTGGCATTAGCATCTATCGCCACGGAACACGATCATTGCATTAGGATCTGTCACCACGATTCAGTAGTTCGTGGCGTTAGCATCTATCGTCGCGGAACATAATCATTGCATTAGGAACTTTTGCCACGATTCACCAGTTCGTGGCGTTAGGATCTATCGCCACGAAACAAAATGTTGCATTAGGAACTTATGCCACGATTCACAAGTTCGTGGCGATAGTATCCATCACCACGAAACACAATCGTTGTATTAGGATCTTTTGCCACGAAATACCGGTTGGTGGCGTTAAGATCTATCACCACGGAACACAAACGTTGCATTACATAGTTCATGTACAGCTAGCTCACACAGTACCTATATAAAAAAAATCACCATTTTTGCTATCCTCCCCCAATATTGGAGCTACAATACCATCATTGATATATGTATCATCATCGTCGTCATCGTCGTCATCTTCATTTGAAAGAGCGGAAGCATCACCGGTTGCTCCGTCAATGTCATTCCTATCCCATGCGGTCATATCCTCATTTATATCAGTAAGTCGTCGATCATCAAATAATGTCTCAGCCTCCATCGTCTCAGTGACATTATTTTCACTTGCATGTACTTACTCGTTTCTGAAACCAATAAACAAACTCATCTCTATGGCATTTTTCAACATCACGAGAATGAATCTTTTTTAGCTCTTCAAAATGCTCACTGAAAAGGGTACAAAATTAAATTAGCCATCTACAATAAGCACGCCCCAATATATAGTATAGAACATCTGAGTGTTATATGTACTTGATCCATGGAGCGACCTCTTCAACATTAGAAATAATATAATGAATGATGTTATGTAGTTCCACCATAGTAAGTTGGCCCCGTTTAAACCCTTTTTTAGAATTATCAACTTATGTAAATATATTATACTTGAGAGAAGGTTCATTCCTAGCTGCAGCTTCATGACGTTCTGGCCTATTAAGCTTGGTGTTGATGTTATCCAAAAACCGGCTACAAAAAGTCATACACTCTTCCATAATATATCCCTCAGCTATGGAACCCTCCGGGTGAGCTCTGTTACGTACATACCTTTTCAATGTACCAAGTTACCTCTCAATTGGATACATCCATCTGTAAGAAACAGGTCCACCCAAGTGAGCTTCTTCGCCAAGATGGATTGGAAGATGTACCATGATATCAAAGAAAGTGGGAGGAAGCAACATCTCAAGCTTACAAATTGTTTCAGAAAATTGTTCAATCATCTTATCCAAATCTGGTTCCGCCAATTCATTAGAAAAAATTCCAGAAAAGAATATGCTAAACTCAATTAAAGGTTCAACAACCTTTTCAGGCAATATGTCACGTATTGCAATAGGAAGGAGCTTCTGAAATATAATATGGCAGTCATGAGTTTTTAGACCTAATACCTTATGTGCTGTTATGTCCACACTTCTCTTGATGTTTGAGGCATAACCATCGGGCATCTTCACATCCGCCAAAAACTTGCACAAGGTGGTCTTCTGATCTTTTTGCAAAGTATATGATGCTGATGGACAATCATACTTGACTTTCATACCCACCGGATGTTGCTTTGGCCGTATACCCATTTCCTGCATAATAAACGAGCTTGTAGACTATCTTTTGTTTTACCATCCATATTATGCAATGTCGCCAATATGCTATCACAAATGTTTTTCTCAATGTGCATGACATCCAAGTTATGCCTTATTAGCAATGTCTTCCAATACGGGAGCTAAAAAAATATACTTTTCTTCTTCTAACTATGCCACCTATCTTCCTCAGTGCGCTTTCTCTTATTATTCATCTGTCCAAAACTCACTTGATCAAAAGTCTCGTATTTTTGGAGTACTTTGTGACCAGAGAGTGATGTTGGATCCTCTCTATTCTCTATTTTGTTGTTGAAAGAAGCTTTGACCCGATGCCACCGGTGATCCTGAGGTAGGAAACGACGATGACCCATGTAGCAATACTTTCGTCCATGTTTCAACCACAAGGCGTCAATGTTTACATGTGTAACACCCTCATTTTCTTGCATCATGCCCTACATACACTCATATACATGTTTAACATTAACCCACATAAAGAGGAACAAGCTTAAAATTGATTTGGAGCATTTAAAATTGATTTGGAACAAAACCACACTTAAAACGCAGGAAAGTGCGGACTAGTCCGATTTTGCTGAGGACTAGTCCAATTTCTCTCTGACTAAAAACAAACTTGTCTGTTTTTGCTGCAGACTAGTCCGATTTTGGCACTGAAAACTTTCGGACTTGTCCGATTTTGTGCGGACTAGTCCGATATTCCATGAATCCTTGAAAAATTGCTAAGTCCTTTGACTTTTCCGGACTAGTCCGGTGTTCCAGCGGACTTGTCCGATTTCCTCTCTGTTTAAAGTCAGACTTGTCCGATTTTTGGCCACACTTATCCGATTTTCTCTCTGGACAACTTCGGACTAGTCCGGTCCTTTCCGGACTTGTCCGATATTTCGTAACTCTGAGTTGATCTTTTGTTTTACGACTTGTTTCTTGGGTTTCACATTAAGTGGGCCTAGGGACGTCGTTCCTAACTCTTTTAGAGCCCATGTGGGACTCTAAACCGGCCTCTACTCCTCTCAAACTCGAAATCCATCTAACCCTAGCGTCCACCTCTATATAAACAACCCCACCCCTTGGATTGACATATATTTGCCACTTTTCCACCCACCCAAACCCTAGTTCGTGGGGAGCCACCACCAAGGAGGGAGGAGAAGATCCCAAGCAAGACGAAGAAGAGGAGGAAACGAAAGAGGACCAAGATCTCCACCAAGTTTTGTTCTTCACCACCAATTCATCCCCAAGTTCATCACCAACCCTAAATCACCAAGATCCAAGTGTTACCTCCAAGTTTCATGATTCATTGGAGTTCTAAACACCTGGTATACCTTCTATTCTCTTTTCCTTACGTGAATTCAGCACCTAATCTCCAAATTCACGTCGATCTAGGAAACCCTAATCCGCTGATCTCGCAGAGTGCGGACTTGTGCAGTCCCTAGCAGACTAGTCCGATCTTTCTGGTTAAATTGTGTTGAATTAATTCTAAAATTTGAACTAATCGAATCCAAACCTGTATAAACTTGTTAAAAGCTATTAGAACTAGTTAGTGATCATTAAAAGCAATCTAGTAACAAGTTCTACACGTGAGCACCATCCAAAAAGATACATGAAACGGACTTTAAACGATACTCTTCGCGTGCATTTGCATTAATCATGCATGTCATGACATATTGAGTAATATTTGTGCACTCTTTGATTGTGTTTCTTGTCTTGTATGTTTATTGTGCAGATTAGACGGATTTGCGCTAGAGAGTGCCGCGAAGGATCTTCAGCACCAAGAATTTGAAGGCTTTGATCCTAATCAATAGCAAGAGCAAGGCAAGTGTCCTTGAAGCATATTGATCCTGTTTTTAAAATAAATGTTTTGTTTGAAAAATTGCATGCTTGTGTCAATTTGATAGGAATCCTATGATAGGAAGTTGACTAGCTTTGTTTAACCACCCTTGTCACATGGAATACATGGTAGAGAGTCGGGAAGGGTTTTTACCTTTTTGCTACGCTTAATTAATTGGGATGGGAAACCAATACTACACATTAATGATGAATTTATGAGATTATGATTAACATGAACTGATCAATTTGATATGGTAATGGGTGATCTAAGCAAGCCTGGTATGTGGATGGGTTGGATGTTATGGTGGTTTGCTTGCTTTAGATCTAAGGACCGGTTCATGCGAGAATAAGCCAGGACTACAATGCCACCACGAGGCCAAGTATGGGTGCGGCGTAGCTGATTAATTAGGGCTTTGCTAGTACTGTTTGGACCATTGTGGATGCTCGGGGAAGGGGTAGTCGGATTGGGTTTGTTGATGATTGGTGGGACTACCCTGGGATCCAAATGGCTCAAGAGGGGGCCCTTGGTTGATGATGTGCTCAGTTGGAGGCATTGCCACCGGTGAAACCTCAGTGGGGTCTAAATGGGCTAGTATTCCCTTTGTAAAGGCTATCTTGTGATCTCTTGGCCACATACCGATGGAAGTGTTAGATGGTATAATAGAGGTTCTAGTCATCGAAAGGTGATGAAATCACAAACACGTGGGTAAAGAGGTACAAACTCTGCAGAGTATTAAAACTATCATGATAGCCGTGCTCCCGGTTATGAGCACCTGGACAACTTCCATGATTAGAGGGAAACTGGAATTTGGGATGGTTATGGTTTGTTAATGATTATGGTTGGTATTATGGTTATGGATTTATTTCTGGTATTGAATATGGTTATTGGCAAATGGTGAAATCTGGAATTATTGATGAAGATGGTGAATTGTGGACTGGTATTATGGTATTACTTGTGATTATGATGGGTTTATTTCACATACATATAATATATTGCTTTTCAAATGTTTTTATGTACTTTTCAGCACTTTGCCATTATTATTGTCGTCATTTGAACAAGCCACATGTCATACTTTCCACACTTGCTGAGTATGACATGTACTCACTCTTGCAATTCCCACCCCCCCAACAGTTGCAGGTCAGGATTGGGTGTTTAATGGTGATAATGCGGAGTTCTAGGTCGTGTCTACCGTCAGCTTTGCCTGTGGTGTTATTGGAGCTGCGCTATACCCTATTGCTTATGCTGCCTAGCTGTTTAGTTCACTTAATTAGTTTATTTCCACTGCATTAGTTGAACTTGTCATAAATATTCATTAGAGGTTGTATTCGAGGATAATCTGGTTTGTGTAATAAAATTTGGTTAATTAATCTTGTTCCGTGGTAATTTTTTGTATACTCTTTTGTGATTTCACTCGTGTATGTGTGATGAACATCCTGGGCACACATATGCGTTAGCTTGGTTCATTTTTCGGAACCGGGCGTCTCAGATTGGTATCAGAGCCACAGGTTGACCGTAGGACGCAGCCTAGCTAGAATGGACACTCTAGAGCACATAGGAGCACTCAGGAATCGATGTGTTTTTGCTTGGTGTGTTGTTGCTATATATATTGTTTGCTTGTGTGCTTAATAGAGGATTTTGGGGTGCTTTAGCATTGCCATGTCCACCTAGGCTAGTGTAGCTAGCTGTTTAGTTTCATATCCCTTGATGCATATAGTTGGGGACGTTCTCTAATTCTTACCTATTACTTTTCTTCAGATGGTGAGGATTCGCAACCAGAGGGATGGCAATGATGAGGAGGAGAACGATGGAGTACCTCAGAAAAACAATGGGCAAGTACCTGCTCAGGGAGCTATCAACATTGAGCAGCTATTGGCTATGCAAAACCAGCTCATGCAGACTATGATACAAACAATGGGACACCTGCAGGCTGGCAATATCGACAATCAGCCCCACATGCCCCCACCGCCACCCCCGCCTCCTCATAACCGATTGGGAGAGTTTATGAGGACTAGGCCGCCAACCTTTGCTCAAGCCGCTGACCCTATGGATGCAGGCGATTGGCTCAAGTCAGTGGAGAAGAAACTTGCTATTGTCCAATGTAGTGACCGGGAGAAGGTCTTGTTTGCTTCTCATCAACTAGTTGGAGCAGCTGCGGATTGGTGGGATGCTTATTGCAATGCTCATGAGAACCAAGAGAGAACTACTTGGGCCGAATTCAAGGAGAATTTTCGTTCTCATTATGTGCCGGAGGATGTTAGTCGGGACAGTCGGAAGCAATACTTGTTCATGAGGGGCTTGAACAATGAGATCCAAGTGCAACTACTCAACTGCGATTATGCCAATTTTTAGAAGCTTGTGGACAAAGCAATCGTGGTTGAAAACAAGATTCGTGAGATGAAGCAAGACAACAAGAGGAAGGCTCCATATCAAGGACAGCAACAAGGAAGTAATGTGCGCCCTCGCTTTGCGCCGCCCAATGCGCCTTACTTCAGCCCTTCTATTCCTGCTCAGCGCCCTGGTTATGCACCGCGCCCAACTCAGTTTGTGCAACAACGCCCTGTCATGCAAGCACCTAGGCCTCCAATGCCTTATGCACCTCGTGCTAATTTTCCTGCTGCAAATGTTCAAAACCAAGCTCGTCCTAATAATTCTGGTGGAGTTAAGAAGTGCTATACTTGTGGAGAAGCTGGACACTTTGCGCATCAATGTCCTAAGTCAGGCCTTGGTCAAGGAAGCAATGCGCCGAGGCAAAACCCAAGACCCAATGGAGGACAGCCACAAGGGAACCATGGACAGCAGAATTTTGCTCGTGGCAACGTGAACCATGTCTCTACGGAGGATGCTCAACAAGCGGATGACGTGGTCATCGGTATGTTTCTCGCCAACTCCAACCCCGCGACTATGCTATTTGATTCTGGAGCATTGCATTCATTCATTGCATCGAAGTATGTTGCCAAGTATAGTTCGCCTATCTCTCATATGAAGTTTACTCTATTGGTTAAGTCTCCTGGAGGAGAGATGAGGACACATATAGTATGTCCAAAAGTAAGCCTTAGAATAAGGGGGGTAGACTTCTCCGCCAACCTCATTGTTTTGGATTCTCAAGGATTGGACATTATACATGGTATGGTCTAGTTGAGGAAGCACAATGGAGTTATTGAGTGTGCCACGAAGACGGTGAAGTTGACCAACGAAGAAGGGATCACCATAGAATTTGAAGCATCTCAAACCGCACCAAAGCAATTGGAGTTGAATCATATGGACGGTGCCGCAATTGAGGAGATTCCGGTGGTGTGTGAATTTTTGGATGTTTTTCCGGACGAGTTGCTAGGTATGCCACCCGATCGAGACATTGAGTTTGTTATTGATTTAATACCTGGAACTGCACCTATAGCTAAGAGGCCGTATAGGATGCCTCCTATGGAATTAGTGGAGCTCAAGAAGCAAATTCAAGAGCAACTAGAGAAGGGTTTTATTCGCCCTAGCTCTTCGCCCTGGGGAGCGCCCGTTCTATTCGTGGACAAGAAGGATGGAACCCAAAGGATGTGCGTGGATTACCGAGCTCTCAACGAGGTAACAATCAAGAACAAGTACACCTTGCCACGTATAGAGGACTTGTTTGATCAGATGAAGGGTGCTTGTGTCTTCTCCAAGATTGATTTGAGTTCAGGATACTTTCAAATGAAGATTAGACCATCGGACATACCTAAGACAGCTTTTAGGACATGGTATGGATCTTATGAGTACACCGTGATGTCATTTGGATTGACAAATGCGCCTGCCAACTTTATGTACCTCATGAATAAGGCCTTCATGGAGTACTTGGACAAGTTCGTCGTGGTGTTTATCGATGACATTATGATCTACTCGAAGGATGAGAAGGAACATGAGGAACACTTGAGGCTTACGTTGCAGAAATTGAGGGAGCATCGATTGTATGCCAAGTTCAACAAGTGTCAGTTTTGGTTGAGAGAGGTGTCATTTTTGGGTCATATAATTTCAGGAGGAGGAGTATCGGTTGACCCCGGAAAAGTGAGAGACGTGTTGAAGTGGGAACCGCCACAAAATGTCAAGGAAATAAGGAGTTCTCTTGGGATGGCTGGATATTACCGTAGATTCATCAAGGACTTTTCCAAGATAGCCAAGCCTATGACGGAGTTGCTAATGAAGGGAAAGGCTTTCCAATGGACTCAAGCTTGTCAAGAGAGTTTTGAGGAGTTGAAGAAGAGGTTGACAACAGCCCCAGTTTGGGTACTGCTGGATGTAAGCAAGAGTTTCGATATCTATTGTGATGCATCAAGACAAGGACTCGGATGTGTATTGATGCAAGAAGGTCAAGTGGTCGCCTACGCATCAAGACAACTGAAGAATCATGAGCAAAATTATCCTACACATGATCTTGAACTAGCAACTGTGGTACATGCATTGAAGATTTGGAGACACTATATTCTTGGACATAGGTGTGAAATTTATACGGATCATAAGAGTTTGAAGTATATTTTCACACAAACGGATCTGAACTTGAGGCAACGAAGATGGTTGGAGCTCGTCAAAGATTATGATTTGGGGATCAACTATCATCCGGGAAAGGCCAATGTAGTGGCCGATGCTTTGAGTAGAAAGGGAGTAAGTCACCAACTCACAGTTCGAGAGTTACCATTCGAGTTATGTAAGGAGTTTGAAAGGTTGAACCTCGGATTTGTAAATGAGACGGAGATGATGGAGTTAAACCCAACCTTGGAGCAAGAAATTCGAGAAGCACAAACCACAGATGAGGAGATCAAGGAAATCAAGGAAAGGATCGAGGAAGGGAGAGAATTCAGATTTGACAAGGATGAACATGGTACCTTATGGCTGGGAAAGAGGATCATTGTTCCTAATGTGAAGCATATTCAGGAGACAATATTAAAAGAGGCACATGACTCACCTTACTCAATTCACTCTGGTTGTACAAAGATGTACAAAGACTTGAAGGCTTGCTATTGGTGGGATAGCATGAAGAAGGACATAGCTGAATATGCGGCATTGTGTGATGTGTGTCAACGAGTCAAGGCGGAACATCAAAGGCCAGCGGGATTATTGCAACCATTGAAGATCCCAGAATGGAAGTGGGAAGAAATCGGTATGGACTTCATAGTTGGGTTACCACGTACTCAGTCCGGGTATGACTCAATTTGGGTAATTGTGGATCGCTTAACCAAGTCAGCTCATTTTGTCCCTATGAAAACCAAATATACAGCTGAACTATTGGCCGAAATATACATGGAGCATATTGTGTGTCGACACGGAGTCCCAAAGAAGATCGTGTCGGATAGAGGTTCTCAATTTACCTCCAGATTTTGGCAAAAATTGCATGAAACTTTGGGAACGAGGTTGAATTTTAGTTCAACATATCATCCTCAAACGGATGGACAAACCGAGAGGACCAATCAAATTTTGGAGGACATGTTAAGAGCTTGTGCTTTAAAGCATGGGAAAAGTTGGGACAAAAGTTTGCCATACATGGAATTTTCATACAACAATAGTTACCAAGCAAGTTTGAAGATGTCACCATATAAAGCGCTTTATGGGAGGAAGTGTAGGACGCTTTTATTCTGGAATGAGGCAGGAGAAACTCAAGTATTTGGTCCGGATGTGTTGCAAGAAGCCGAAAAGCAAGTCCGAATAATTCGTGAAAACTTGAGGGCTGCCCAATCAAGGCAAAAAGGCTATGCGGACAATAGGAGAAGGAAACTAGCCTTTGAAATAGGAGATTTTGTTTACCTCAAGGTGTCACCAATGAGTGGTCATAAGAGGTTTAACATAAGAGGAAAGCTAGCACCTCGCTATATTGGACCATTCAAAATTTTGGACAAAAGAGGAGAAGTAGCGTATAAGTTGGAGATGCCAGCTCATCTTTCGGATGTCCATAATGTCTTTCATGTTTCCCAGCTCAAGAAGTGTTTGAGAGTACCGGAAGAACAAGTGCCAATGGAAGAATTGGAACTAGAGGAAGATTTGGCTTATGCCGAACAACCGGTCAAAATTTTGGAAACTAAGGAGAGGGTCACAAGGAACAAGGTTATTAGATGGTGTAAGGTTCAATGGAAGCACCACACAGAAAAAGAAGCAACTTGGGAGCTAGAAGATGATCTCAAGAAGGACTTTCCCTATCTATTCTCTTCCGCGTCGAATCTCGAGGGCGAGATTCATTTTAAGGGGGGTAGGTTTGTAACACCCTCATTTTCATGCATCATGCCCTACATACACTCATATACATGTTTAACATTAACCCACATAAAGAGGAACAAGTTTAAAATTGATTTGGAACAAAACCGCACTTAAAACGCAGGAAAGTGCGGACTAGTCCGATTTTGCTAAGGACTTGCCGATTTCTCTCTGACTAAAAATGGACTTGTCCGTTTTTGCTACAGACTAGTCCGATTTTGGCACTGGAAACTTTCAGACGTGTCCGATTTTGTGCGGACTAGTCCGACATTCCATGAATCCTTGAAAAATTGCTAAGTCCTTGGACTTTTCCGGACTAGTCTGGTGTTCCAGCGGACTTGTCCGATTTCCTCTCTGTTTAAAGTCGGACTTGTCCAATTTTTGGCTAGACTTGTCCGATTTTCTCTCTGGACAACTTCGGACTAGTCCGGTCCTTTCTGGACTTGTCCGATATATCGTAACTCCGAGTTGATCTTTTGTCTTACGACTTGTTTCTTGGGTTTCACGTTAAGTGGGCCTAGGGACGTCGTTCCTAACTCTTTTAGAGCCCATGTGGGACTCTAAACCGGACCCTACTCCTCCCAAACTTGAAATCCATCTAACCCTAGCCTCCACCTCTATATAAACAACCCCACCCCTTGGATTGACATCTATTTGCCACTTTTCCACCCATCCAAACCCTAGTTCGTGGGGAGCCACCACCAAGGAGGGAGGAGAAGATCCCAAGCAAGAATAAGAAGAGGAGGAAACGAAAGGGGACCAAGATCTCCACCAAGTTTTGTTCTTCACCACCAATTTATCCCCAAGTTCATCACCAACCCTAAATCACCAATATCCACGTGTTACCTCCAAGTTTCTTGATTCATTGGAGTTCTAAACACCTGGTATACCTTCTATTCTCTTTTCCTTACGTGAATTCAACACCTAATCTCCAAATTCACGTCGATCTAGGAAACCCTAATCTGTTGATCTCGGAGAGTACGGACTTGTCCGGTCCCTAGCGGACTAGTCCGATCTTTCTGGTTAAATTGTGTTGAATTAATTCTAAAATTTGATCTAATCGAATCCAAACCTGTATAAACTTTATAAAAGCTATTAGAACTAGTTAGTGATCATTAAAAGCAATCTAGTAACAAGTTCTACCTTGCATTTGCATTAATCATGCATGTCATGACATATTGAGTAATATTTGTGCACTCTTTGATTGTGTTTCTTGTCTTGTATGTTTATTGTGCGGATTAGACGGATTTGTGCTAGAGAGTGCCACGGAGGATCTTCAGCACCAAGAGTTTGAAGGCTTTGATCCTAATCAACAGCAAGAGCAAGTCAAGTGTCCTTGAAGCATATTGATCTTGTTTTTAAAATAAATGTTTTGTTCGAAAAATTGCATGCTTGTGTCAATTTGATGGGAATCCTATGATAGGAAGTTGACTAGCTTTGTTTAACCACCCTTGTCACCTGGAATACATGGTAGAGAGTCAGGAAGGGTTTTTACCTTTTTGCTACGCTTAATTAATTGGGATGTGAAACCAATACTACACATTAATGATGCATTTATGAGATTAAGATTAACATGAACTGGTCAATTTGATATGGTAATGTGTGATCTAAGCAAGCCTGGTATGTGGATGGGTTGGATGTTATGGTGGTTTGCTTGCTTTAGATCTAAGGACCGGTTCATGCAAGAATAAGCCAGGACTACAATGCCACCATGAGGCCAAGTATGGGTGCGGCGTAGCTGATTAATTAGGGCTTTGCTAGTATTGTTTGGACCATTATGGATGCTCGGGGAAGGGGTAGTCGGATTGGGTTTGTTGATGATTGGTGGGACTACCTTGGGATCCGAATGGCTCAAGAGGGGGCCCTTGGTTGAAGACGTGCTCAGTTGGAGGCATCGCCAGCGGTGAAATCTCAGTGGGGGTCTAAATAGGATATTTTGTGATCTCTTGGCCACACACCGATGGAAGTGTGAGACGGTATAATAGAGGTTCTAGTCATAGAAAGGTGATGAAATCACAAACACGTGGGTAAAGAGGTACAAACTCCGCAGAGTATTAAAACTATCATGATAGCCGCGCTCCCGGTTATGAGCACCTGGACAACTTCCATGATTAGAGGGAAATTGGAATTTGGGATGGTTATGGTTTGATAATGGTTATGGTTGGTATTATGGTTATGGATTTATTTCTGGTATTGAATATGGTTATTGGCAAATGGTGAAATCTGGAATTATTGATGAAGATGGTGAATTGTGGACTGGTATTATGGTATTACTTATGATTATGATGGGTTTATTTCACATACATATAATATATTGCTTTTCAAATGTTTTTATGTACTTTTCAGCACTTTGCCATTATTATTGTCGTCATTTGAACAAGACACATGTCATACTTTCCACACTTGCTGAGTACAACATGTACTCACTCTTGCAGTCCCCCCCCCCCCCCCCAACAGTTGCAGGTCAGGATTGGGAGTTTAATGGTGATAATGCGGAGTTCTAGGTCGTGTCTACCGTCAGCTTTGCTTGTGGTGTTATTGGAGCTGCGCTATACCCTATTGCTTATGCTGCCTAGCTATTTAGTTCGCTTAATTAGTTTATTTCCGCTGCATTAGTTGAACTTGTCATAAATATTCATTAGAGGTTGTATTCGAGGATAATCTGATTTGTGTAATAAAATTTGGTTAATTAATCTTTTTCTATGGTAATTTTCTGTGTACTCTTCTGTGATTGCACTCGTGTATGTGTGATGAACATCCTGGGCACACATATGCGATAGCTTGGTTCATTTTTTGGAACCGGGCGTCACAACATGGCAGTATGGACACCCTAGCCTACCTTTTGTGCTCCATTCACATAGCATTGCATATGTTGGAAAATCATTTATTGTCCATAATATAGAAGCTCACATGAGAAATGTCTCTTTCTTTGAACTGTCGTATGTTTCAACACCATTAGACCATAATTTCAGTTGCTCATCAATCAAAGGCTTCAGATACACATCAATGTTGTTTCCAGGTGACTTTGGCCCAGAAATTATCATTGACATCCCCAATAAGGCTGCTTCATACACAACCAATGTGGTAGATTATAAGGGATTAGAATCACATGCCATGTACTGTAAGAAAGATTCATTACTCCAAAAGGATTGAAACCATCAGATGCTAGCCCAAGTCTTATGTTGCGAGGATCAGATGAGAAATTTTGGTGAATGCTATCAAAATACTTCCATGCTTTCGAATCTGCACGATGGCGTAATATTCCATCATCAATACGTTCTTCTTTGTGCCAGCGCATGTTTGATGCCGTTGATTCTGCCATATAAAACCTTTGAAGACGGGGAATAAGAGGGAAGTATCGTAGAATCTTGCGTGCTACAAGCTTCTTGGCTTTTCCACAAGGTAAAGCCTCTCTTGCATCCCCACCAGTACTATTTTTCCATCTTAATTCACCACATTTTGGGCATCGATCCAGCAGATAATAGTCCTTCCGGGATAACACACAACCATTGACACATGCATTGATCTTTTCGTAGCTCAGCCCAAGGTCACGAACATCCTTCTGAACTTTATCAAGTGTATTAGGAATGAAATGGCCCTCTGGAAGCACATATGAGAATAGTTCAAGGATCAACTCACACACTTTTTTGCTCAAACCAGTTAAACACTTTATCTGGTACAACCTGACAATGAAGGATAATTGGGTCACCTTCTCACAACCTAGATACAACTCCTTTTTGGCATCATTTAATAATTCATAGAATGCCTTTGCACACCCAGTTGGCTCCTGCTGGTTTATAGCATTTTCTGGATCATCAACATCTGCTGAAGTACCACCATGATCATCAGTGCCTCTAAGAAGACTGGACAACATATTTTCCATAGCAGCATCATTAGAAATTATCTCGTCATTATTTGCTGATTGCTCAACAATATTTTTCTCAACTCATTTTTCTCCATGGTGTACCCAACAAGTATAATCAAATGACATCCCATTACGAAGCAAGTGAAGATGAACTTCCTTATGTCTCCTGTGGCAAATATTATGAAATTTCGTGCAAGGACAAGGCTTAGTTTCTTCTTCACGAGTGCCCTGGAAAGCTAAATTTAAAAATAACTTCATTCCATCCTGCCACTCCTTCATACGCCTGTTGTCGGTGGGTGAATCCGGCAGATCTCCCAGCACTACTGTTAGTAGTCCGTGGAGTTTGTAATTTGGTAATGGGTGCGCAAAGATTCAAGAGATCATGGCAAATTTGACACAGAGGTTTACGTGGTTCGGGCCGCCTGAGCGTAATACCCTACTCCACGGGGTGTGTTGCTGTCGTATTGAGTGAATGAGTATGTGTGAGAGCGTCAGTGTCTCGCGTATGTCCCGAGTGTCTCCCCATGTGTATCGTCGACCAATCCTTTTATGGTACAAGGACTGGTCATTACACTATTAGCCTGGCCTGACATGTGTCCTTGGCGGTTACTAATGTTTAATACACAATTAATGAGGTTAATTACCCTTAATAGCATGGTAACGGGCCTTAACAGTGCCATTACTGGTATTAAAGGACTTCCGATTAAGTGTCATTAATATGGTATTAATGACACATAATCGGGTCTTGAAGTCCTTGATTGCCCCTTGAAGGTCTGATCCGTTGGGAGTCCACCAGTCTGATTGTTGAGGTTGAAGGTCCGGCAGTTCGGACACGTGGCAGCTCCAGATCTTACCGTCGTGAACGGGTAGGTCCGGGGCTGTTGGACACGTGTCGGTACCGGAGCTTTCCTCTGTCTGGGGTTAGGTCCGGGGGTGCCATACTGGTATCCAGTCTGGAGCTTTCCCATGTGTGGGCGATAGCTCCGGTCTTATGATACACGTGGCGGCCCTGGGACTAACCATGTCGGGGAAGCAGGTCCTGTTACGACTGGCATGTGGGGCCATCGGAGGTCTTCAAATCTGGTAGATGGATTTTCCTTGTGATCTTTGCAATCCCAAGGGGTATCCGGTACGTAGGGTATCGACAGTGGCCCCCTGGGCCCACCTTTGGGAGAGACCTTTTGGATGAAGTCATTCTGCCAGAGGGGGGGGTCCATTCTTTGGTTTTTGAGCCTGTCTTCAAGGGTCTTCGGATGTGCCGTTGGTGGTAGTTCGTAGTTAAACCAATGCCGCGTGGCATATCCTGGATGCGGCAGGTGAGATCTTAGCGTGCGGATCTCACGCAATTGAAGGTCGCCGGTTCCCGATACAAAAATCATATCGGTTCCGCGCGCCCTGTCAGGCCGCCGCCTTTGGGTTTCCAGCCTTTGATGATGACAACCGTTCACTTGGGGTAAGGATCTCGACTTGATCGTTGGGGTGGTCCCGGGCCCCCTTGTCATTGGCAGGGTGAAGTTTTTGAATGGTATCGTCGGCTCCTCTGCAGTTTCCATCCAAGCGTTGTGGGGGCTTACTTAAGAAGGAAAGCACACACCGTTTGGGGGTTCTTTACGTCTTTCATTCGAACTTGCGCTCAAACCCTCCAAACTTTCGCTTGCTTTTCATCTCTCGCCCCGCTGTGCTGCGATGGAGTGGGGTCTTTGCCAGAGCCGTCTGAAGACTGACGGTGATTTGAAGAAGGTCCGGGCCCTCATGGGGTGGTCCCCTGATTTCTTCAACCACCTGGTTCGTGCCGGCAAGCTTCCTTTCGTGAAGGAGCACGCCGGCGACATGGTGTACTTCTCCGCGTACACCATGGTGGGACTGATCCCACCTTTCTCCTCTTTCTTCTTGATGCTGCTAGACTTCTATGGTCTGCAGTTGTACCACCTTGGACCCCACTCCATTCTTCTGGTGTCAATCTTTGTCCACTTCTGCGAGATGTGGGTGGGCATTCCCCCCTGCATTGAGCTCTTCCGCACCTTCTTCACCGTCCAGACCACCGGCAAGAGTGACGAGTACCTTGGCTTCTATTATTTTGTGAAGCGCAAGAAGTGCCCATACAAGTACTTGCGGTCGTTCCCTTCTGGGAAGTGGGACGACTGGAAGAAGGATTGGATCATCATCTGGGCGGAGGAGCATGAGATGCTGGAGCTGCCTGAAGGCCTCCCCAACGTCGACACTACAGCTTGGAGTGAAGCTCTAGTGTTATCGGACGCGTTCAACCCTGCTCTAACCAGGATCCGCCAGTGCATGGAAGGAGGGGTGACTCCTCAGGCGGTATTTTGCAATTTCCTGACCAACATGTGGGCTCTGCTGAAGAAGAGGGAGAAGCTTGCTTGGGCTCTCAATAGTGTGATGGACGATGACCGGATCGAGACCGGTTTGAAGTCCAACATGGAGGGCTCAACTTTGGAGTTTCACCTCAAGAAGTTCCAGCACGACATCGACATCGAGGGTGACGACTTGACTCCGCCAGCGGCTTTCCTCCCTCTGAACATGGAGGCAGAGTTCAGCAGGGAGCTCCGGCGGAAGATGCCGGTGCTTGAAGACCTTGGTGTCGTTGAGAGGCCTTCGATCATCGGGTTGGCGATCTCCGGAGCTTCCGAGGGTGGTCCCCCATCCGTCCCGGAATAGAGAGTTGAAGTCGTGGGCAAGGGCAAAGAGTTGGCCGAGCCCTCGAGCAACAAGAGGAAGTTGAAGCATGCCGATGGGTGGTCCGTCAGGCCTGCTCCTTCCGCAGCGACTCCTTCTCCCCGTAGGGGAAGGTCTTCATCGGCGGCAACTACTCCAGCATCAGCATCTCCCCGGGGTGCTAGCTCCGGCCATGCGACTCCAGTACCAGGGCCATCTGAAGGCTCTAGGTCCGGAGGTCCTTCCTGGTCGAGGGGGGCCTCAACCAAAGTGACACCAACAGCAGCAGCGAGCTCTGAGGAACCTTCCGGATCCACCACGCCAGTGGCGACAGGGTCCGACTCTGAGCGTCCGGAAAAGAGGTTTCGTGCTAACTGGTGCAGAAGCCTTCTGAGGTAATTTTTGATTTTTTACCTCAGTTGATTATTTTTTGTTGTAACTGTGTTTTGAGTTTCTTCGTCCTTCATCCACAGAGTGCCCAAGAAAGGGGCTGAAGCTCCGGTTCCTGTAGCAGCAGTTGAGGCTATACAGGCGGAAGCTCCAGCTCCAATTCCAACGCTGCTCAAAGAGGTGGCTGAGGCTGCGACAGCTCCAGTGCCGGCTGTCATGGTCTTGGACCTCGAATCATCCCCAGAAGTTCCCGTGGTAGCGTCGGACCACGAGAATGAAGATGTACCAGCGGCACCAGCCCTAGAGGTTGAAGCTCCGGGCTCGGATGCTAAAATGATGGGCGCTCCAGCCTCAGAGCCGGAGGTTGGTGAAGCCCCGACAGTCGAGCCGGTGGTTGATGAGGCCCAGGCGGTAGAGCCGGGTGTTGATGAAGTTCTGGCGCTCGAGCCGATTGTCGAGGAAGCTCTGGCGGTTGAGCCGGTTGCTGCAGAAGTTCCAGTGGTAGAGCCGGTCGCCAAAGAAGTACTGGCGCCTGAGCTAGTTGCTGTAGAGGTGCCGACGCCTGAGCCCATGGTGGTCGAAGCGTCAGCACCGGAATCGGCGGTGGAGGAGGCGCCAACGTCGAAGCCGCACGTGGCTTGAGCTCCGGCGGAATCTTCTACGCCCGCCCCGGAAGCAGTGGTCCCAGAGGTGCCAACACCTGAGCCAGGGTGCCAATATGAAGCCGCCGGCCCCCCGCCTGAGGGGCCAGTTGTTGATGACCTGGCGGCCGGACCTTCAGAGCCAATTTCGGAGGTCAAAACTTCTACTGCAGGACCTTCCTCGACGGCGGCCGAGGCTATCCCGGAGGATGGCCCTAGTGCCGTGGAAGCTTAGGGGACCACTCTTGTAGAGTGGGACCCAATTTTTGTCACGGCGAATCCGCTGGAACCGGTGGAGATGACCCCGGCAGGTCCCGACCTGATCCCCCTGTCATTGTCTATTGACAACGCCTGCTCCAGTCTTTGTCAGGTCCAACTGGCTTTCTACCACGACAGCAAGGCCCTCGAGGAGGATCACAAAACTCTTAGGAGGTGGCGCAACCGGCTCCATTTCGAGACCAAGCTGGTGTAGTAGAGGTTGGCTGATGACAAGGAGTGGGTGCAGAGGGAAAAGGTCCGCCTGGAATACTTGGGTAAGCTGCTGGATGAGAGGGAAAGCATGACGCGATCCCTTGACAACCAGTCTCGGGCCATATACGAGCAGGCCAAAGCTGCTAATAGCGCAACGGATGATCACCAGGAGAGGCTCGACGCCATCCACGCTAGTCTCGTCAAGCGCCGGGAGGCTCTTGAGGAGCGGGAGAGAAAGCTCGAGGATGAAGAGCAAAAACTCCTGGAGCTGCGGGACGACGTCGTGAAGAAGGAAGAAGAGCTTGTCCAAAAGATAGCTCTGAGTGACAAGAGTCTCGAGGAGCGCACCAAGAAATTGGATGAGCGCTGCGAGGAAGAGGAGAAGAAGGCCTAGCAGCGAGGACAGGACCTCTACAAGCAGGAGAATGTCGTCGCCGCCAGGGAGAAGAAAGTGCAAGGCCGGGAGAAGGACCTGGTTGACCGCTGGAACAAGATCCACCTCCGGGAGGAAGAGCTCATCAAACTCGAAAGGCAGGTTGCTGAAAAGATTCAGCAGAATGCCAAAGAGGTAGAGCATCTTACCCGAGAGAGTTCGGAGCTTGCGACGTCCAAAAGATCCTTGGAAGAGATGCGAGGCACAAGGGCTGTGGAGTCCCAACAAGTTTTGGACTTCCTGGGCAAAGCCAACGACGCGCTGACGCCAATGGGTTTTAGTCCTGTGCGTTCGGATGATCCGGAGCCGGAGCTGGACGAGGAATTACAGGCGTTGAGTTCGGCAGGCAACAAGCTCACCAAGATGGGCGATGTCATCACGGACCAGCTGGAGACCGAGGGACAATCCCTGGCGAAGGACGTCGTAGAATTCGAGCTGACATGCTACACAAGCCGGGACCCTCAATTCCCCCTGGACCCGGTGCTTGAAGGCCCCATCGAAGGAGAGGGAGAAGCTGCCCAAGCCAGCGTATCGGAGGCTACCCAGAAGGTCGCCTCGTTCTTCCATAGGGTCTAGGACCATCTCTTTGTAGCTCCCACTTGTATCCTCTCTTCTTTTTCTCCAATTTTGTAATCTCTTGTCTCCAGATGAATGAAATCCAAGTTTTTTGTGAATTTCATTTTTTGTCTTCAACACCTTTGTCCCACTTGGCCCCCTGGTAGATGTACACAATTTGATTGTGAACATGTACCAAGAGGATGTAACAGTTGTAGAATGTAGGTTCGAAGTCTTCAATAGTGAAGGACCCCTGAGGCTGTCAGAGCTTAGTGGATCTATCATTGACCGTCGTTGGAACTTAGTAGCTCCGGCAGTAGTCTCCATCAATGCGTAAAGCATCGACGGTTACTCCTCTGGGGTGTCGGAGCTTGATAGCTCCAGCAGTGACCTCTGTCAATACGTGGTGTGTCGATAGCAGACTCCGCTATAGAGTCTTCCCACCATCTTTTCTTCATGTTGACGGGTGGCCTCTTAGCTTTACTGGAGCTGAGTAGCTCCAGCGACACTCGCTATCAATGTTTGAACATCGACCACAAGCCGCCTAGAGGATGTCGGAGCTTTGGCAGCTCCAGCTCCATTCACCATCATCATGAAATATTTATTTTTCCTGCACACTGAAGTCAAGAAAAATAGTAAAATCCATTTTCTTATCTATAACTTCATTGTGACTTACTATTCCCGAGAAATTTTTAGGTCGAACACAATTCTAAATACAATCAAGTGCATTGCCTTGTTTCCTTCAGATCCGATCGTTTCTGGACTCTCCTTACTTCGACCTGCCAGGTTGTAGGTAGAGTGGCGTACTTAGGGTGCATAACCAGGCTAAGTCGATAGCACACTCCGGCCCTAGATTGGCTTGGCGACATTAAGACGAGTAGACCATCAACAATGTTTGGACCTGGAAGAATAGACAATGCAACTCGAATTGTACATGAACTTGTCGAGCTAAAGTTTCTTAAGAACTGCACAACTTTGTTATACACAAGAAAGAGAAAAAAAATGTTGAGCCTGTACAAAATAAATGCACGTGGAGTCTGTTTTCACACATTGATGTCTTTCATTATAGGTCCGGGTTAGAGGGGAAACAAGTACACTCTTAGGGTACAGAACTAGACTAAGTGCATTTCGTTTCTCGTTTGACCCAAGGTAGCTAGCTACAATTTTAGTTCTGAGACTGTGACAAGTGTTGCATGGACGTTGCGGACCTAACAGCGTAGGTCCGACTGTCCTCCCGGAGGAGCTACCCGCTCTGTACAATGACTCTATAACATACATCACAAGTAATTACAGACTCACCTCCATGATATTAAGCGTAGAACTTACGGAGGTGCTCAATGTTCCAAAGATTTGGGAGAGGTGTCCCATTCTCGGTTGCCAAGCGAACGCATCCGGGACGGGATACTTTGATCACTCGGAAGGGTCCTTCTCAGCTGGGGGAAAGTTTGTTTAACCCTTCTATGAATTGTTTTCTCCGTAGCACCAGATCACCTTCCTCGAGCTGTCGGCTGTGAACATGCCGTTGGTGATAGCGCTGAAGAGCTTGGCAGTATCGGGCATTCCGAACAGCTGCTCGACACCTTCCCTCTTCAAGGAGGTCAAGGTCTTCACGCCGGAGCTGGTCCTGCATGGCTTCGTCGAAGGTCCAGACCTGGAGCGACCCCAAGGTGATTTCCGGAGGAAGGATTGCTTCAGCTCCGCACACCAGGAAGAAAGGTGTCTCTCCAGTTGACCGGTTTGGAGTTGTCCTGTTGGCCCATAGAGTGGGCGGAAGCTCTTCGATCCAGTTGGCTCCATGTTTTTTCAAGCGCTCATAAGTGCACGTCTTGATTCCTTTTCGGATTTTTGAATTTGCTCTCTCAGCTTGACCATGGCTTGCCGGGTGAGCTACGGAGGCGTAGCTGACTTGAATGCCAAGGTCTTCGCAGTATCCTTGGAAAGCAGAGCTTGTGAACTGGGTCCCATTATCAGTTATGATTTTGTTTGGGACTCCAAATCTGCATACGATGGACTGCAAGCAGTTGATAGCAGATTGCTTGTTTATTGTCACAACTGGATTTTCTTCCGGCCATTTGGTGAATTTGTCAATGGCAACATACATGAACTTGTAACCTCCGACGGCTCTTGGGAAAGGTCCCAAGATGTCCATCCCCCACACAGCAAAAGGCCATGTAGGAGGTATCATTTGTAGAGGCTGAGCCGGTATGTGAATTTGTTTTGCATAAAACTGGCATGCTTCACATTTCTTCACCAGCTCAGTTGTATCCTGGAGCGCTGTAGGCCAGTAAAAGCCATGCTAAAAGGCTTTACCGACCAACGTGCGGGAAGACGCGTGGTTCCCACACTCGCCTCCATGGATTTCTGTGAGGAGCTCACGGCCTTCTTCCCTTGTGATGCACCGCATTAAGATGCCGTTGGCACCGCGCTGGTAGAGATCCCCTTCTACCAACGTGTATCTTTTAGCCAATCTGACTATCCGGTCAGAGGATACATCATCGTTAGGAAGGATATTGTCTTTCAAGTAGCTCCGGATCTCCGAGAGCCATGCATCGGAGCTAGCTTGAGCATTTGAGTCTTGCGTGTTGGGTTGCTTGGAGCTTCCAGTAGCACCTATGACCCTTGATGGCTGCCATGGTAACAGGGCCATCGGGACCGCCTGCTTCGGGGTGCTGGTCTCACCCCCTTCGCTCAGTTCGGCAGGCTGAGCTGTGTGTTTTGACAATATCTGGACGAAGGTTCCGTCGGGAGCCGGAGCTCCGGTTGACGCTTTCATCGAGAATTCGTCAGCTTCAGCGTTATGGACACGCTGGACATGGTGGAGGTCCAAGACTTCAAAGTCCTTTTGAAGCCTCTGGACTTCAAGGAGATAAGCAGCTAGTTGGGGATTGTTGCAGGAGCATTCACCCTTCACCTGTTTAATGATGAGCTGCGAATCTCCCTTGACCAACAGCTGCTTGACACCGTATGACAGTGCCACCTTTAATCCGTAAATGAGTGCTTCATACTCCGCCATGTTGTTGGTCGCCTTGAAGTCAAGGTGGACTATGTATTTTACCTTCTCCCCGGTTGGAGCAAGGAGAAGGACTCCAGCTCTGGCCCCCTGCTTTTGCATGGAGCCGTCGAAGTAGAGAGTCCAGTGAGGCTTGATGAAGACTGGAGCCTTGAGTTTTGGCTTCTGCTCACTAGGGCCCCCAGGGTTTGATGGAGAGGGGGTCCATTCCGCCATAAAGTCCGCCAATGCTTGACTCTTGATCGCTTGTCTTGGGACGAATTCTAGGTCAAACTCGGCCAATTCCGCTGCCCACTTTGTAATGTTCTCAGTAGAATTGGGATTATGCAAGATTGCATGTAGTGGATAAGAGGTCACCACTGAGATCTTATGAGCTTGGAAGTAATGGCGAAGCTTCCTAGAGGCGATAAGAACTGCATAAAACAGCTTATGCACCTCTAGGTATTGAGTCTTGGCATCATTAAGTACTTCGCTGATGAAGTACACTGGGCGTTGGACTATCTGGACCCTCCCGGAGGGGTCCGGAGCTTCCACCTCATCGACCCGGACCCTTCCGGAGGGGTCCGAACCTTCTTCGGGGACCTCCGAGTCCTTGCTGAAGGAACCCGGAGCTTCTTCTAGAGTGATCTGGACCCTCTCGGAGGGGGCCGGATCCTCTTGTTCAACAAGAGTAACTCCGTGTAGATTCAAGTCTGGGGGCTGGGACCCAGACTCGCCTTTAGGAACCTCCTGACCCTCCCGGAAGGGTTTAAATTCCTGAGCTTGTAACGGTTCTGGTCTCTCCGCAACCAGGACCATGCTAACAACTTCGTCAGTTGCCGAAATGTAAAGCAGTAGAGGCTCACCAGGGTTCGGAGCTACCAAGGTTGGTAGGGTGGTGAGGAGCTGCTTTAGCTCCTGGAATGCCTTTTTTGCTTCTTCAGACCATTGGAATGGTCCGGACTTCCTCAATAGCTTGAAGAAGGGTAGTGCCTGTTCCGCCAGTCTTGAGATGAACCGGCTGAGGGCAGCTAGACATCCAGTCAGCTTCTGGATGTCCTTGATGCAGACTGGTGGCTGCATATCTTCAATGGCTTTAATCTTCGCCGGATTTGTCTCTCTGCCTTGGTGGTTCACCAAGAATCCAAGAAGCTTTCCGGAGCTAACCCCGAAGACACACTTGTCTGGGTTCAGCTTTGTGCGGGTGACCCGCAGCTTGTCGAAGACAGCTTGCAAGGTGTCAAGAAGTGACTCCTTGTCCTTGACTTTGACAATGATGTCATCAACATACACTTCCACTACGTCTCTGATGAGCTCTCCAAAGGTTTTGTACATAGCTCGTACAAATGTTGAGGCTGCATTCTTGAGACCAAATGGCATGGCAGTATAACAATACAATCCATCTAATGTGATAAAAGAAGTATGTTCTTCATCTTCCCTAGACATTCTGATTTGATGGTACCCAGAATATGCGTCTAGGAAACACAGTAATTCACACCCGGAGGTGGAATCCACTATCTGATCTATTCTAGGTAGTGGGAATAGATCTTTTGGACATGCCTGATTCAATGTTGTGTAGTTGATACACATCCGAAGCTTCCCGCCGGCCTTGGGTACAACGACTGGGTCTGCCAGCCATTTTGGTTGGAAGACTTCTCGGATGAATCCAGCTTCGAGCAACTTCTTCACTTCTTGTCGTATGAAGTTCTGTCGCTCTACTGATTGCTTCCGAGGCTTCTGATGTACAGGTCGAGCGTCGGGATAGATCTTCAGATTATGCTCGATCACTCCCCTAGGGATCCTAGGCATTTGCGACGGTTGCCAGGCAAACACGTCAACTTTAGCCTAGAGGAAAGTGATGAGCGCGAGTTCCTATTTGTCATTCAGACCTCCCAATATACGGGTGGTTTGAGCGGCATCAGAACCGATTTGGACGACTTCGACGAGAATTTCGGTGTCGCTGCTTGGTTGCACGCGAGGTGCGGAGGTTGAGCCTCGTTGACGAATGCTCGGGGGTTTTGGAGCTTGCTCCTGCCTGGACTCTTCCTCCTGCGCTGTAGCAAGCGCGTGAAGTTCTTCCAGAGCAGTCACTCCAGCAGTGCGATCTCCGCGGATCCGGAGAACACAAGCTGGTGTTGGCATCTTCAACACCAAGTAGCCGTAATGAGCAGCAGCCATGAACTTGTACAGGGCTAGCCTGCCCAGAATGGCGTTGAAGGGTAAGTTGATCTAAGCAACGTCAAAGACCAACTTCTCAGTGCGATAGTTCTCCCGAGTCCCAAAGGTTACGGGGAGAGTAATGGCACCAAGTGGGCTTATGGCCTCTGGACCTACTCTGGAGAAAGGTCTGGAGGGACGAAGGTTTGTAGGTCGGAGCTGAAGCTTCATGAAAGCTTCAAAGCTTATGAGGCTCAGCTCCGAACCTCCGTCCACCATTACATGGTGGAGTTGGACGTTGTTGATGGTCGGAGATACCATCAATGGGAGTTGGTCAGCTCCAATCATGTTCCAAGGGCAGTTGATGCATCAAAAGTGATGGCAGTATCCATCCACTTTTGGTGCGGCTCCGCCCTGGCGGTGGGAGCTACTGAGGCCATGTCCCGCCGCATGGTCTTGAGGACTCGATGGGAGGTGATGTCCCACGAACCACCAAAAATGGTGTTCATGGTTTTCCGATGTTCATTGTCGGAGACGTTGGAATCATCATCGACGGAGGTGTATATAGCCTTCAGGACCTTTTTTGGGTCCTGAAAACCTAACTCCTCTTCAGCCGGAGCTTCGTCGACTTTCTGTTTTCCTTCTCTTTGTCGGAAAGGAACTTCTTCCCGGCGTTTGTTGTAGTGCTCGGCAAGGTTCTGGACCTCTCGGTAGTCTTCCAAGTTGTGGCTGTTCGACTTATGGATAGGACATTACATTTTGGAGCTTCCGCCATCTTCAGATGAAGGTCGAGGTCGTTTCTTGGGGTGTGGCCCCCGACCACCCAGAGCTGCAGCAGCTGCAGCAGTAGGTGTGCCACCCGACATCTTTTTCTTGCTGTTGGACTTTTTCTTCTTTTTGCCACTCCCGGAGGTAGTGGCTTCACCCTTGGAGGATTTTTTGTTATCCTCCGGAGGTGGTTTGGAGTGCATTTCACAACCCTCTGCAGCCTTGGCACACTTGTCTGCCAAGCTGAAGAGCTCCGTGACGCTGGTGATCTCCTTGACCGCCAGCTTCTCCAACATCTTCTTGTCTCGTACGCCCTGTCTAAATGCCACAATAATAGAGGCGCTGGAGATAGAAGGAATAGTGTTTCGTACCTGGGAGAACCTCTAGATGAAGGAATGCAGGGATTCTCCCCCGTTCCGCGTTACAACAAAAAGGTACAGTTCGGTGCCTGGTCGGGTGTACGAACTCCCAAAATTGGCAGTGAACTGTTGGCATAGTTCCGCCCAACTATTGATGGAGTTGGGCGGAAGGCTCATGAACCAGGACCTGGCAGTCCCAGTCAAAGCCACAGGGAAGTAGTTGGCCATTACGGCCTCGTTACCTCTGTCTGCAAGGATTGCACTGGAGTAAATCTGGAGAAACTCAGCGGGATTGACAGTCCCGTCAAATTTCTCCGGCAGGTGAGGCCGGAACTTTTGTGGCCATCTAACCATGCGTAGGTGCATCGCCAGGATAGAACAGCCTCCTCCTACTCCCTCGGGAGCAGGACTGTCTCGAGCTTCTCGCCTTTTGCGAGGACGCTCGATATGAACGCGACTGTCCTGTTGACAGTAATGACGATCAAGCTTTGCCCGGAGGTCATGATTTGAAAGCCTAGTTACTGTATGGGTGCGTCGTGCCCCAGCAGGCAGTGATGTCACTTGTTGAGACGCAGCACACCTCCTATTTTGGGAAGCGTGCAGACCAAGTCTGCCCGACAAAGTCCGATGCTGCGATGGGGCCTGCTCCGAGGGGGGAGGACCTTGGTTGCTGATGCGGTCGGCTGCTGCTGCAACCAGATGTTCCACGTCAGCCCTCCATTGCTCCATTGCGCCCTCGGATGCACCCGGAGGTGGTGGACATTGGAGAAGAGCACGCGCTGCATGGAGCGCGTGTTCGGGGTTGTTTTTATTCGCTGATGCGGTGACCGACGCAGATGCTCCGTCCCGCTGTCCAGCTTGATTTGTTGGTGCAAACGGTGGCGGCGGAGGCATGACTCCTGTTGGAGCCACGACACCAGCTGGTTGTTGCATGTTGAAGGGATTGCCTCCAGCAGGTTGCGCAGCGGGGATGCCGTTGGACGATCCAGCAACAGAGTTCACCATTCTTGAAATCTCGGGCGCCCCCTACCTTGCGCGCCAACTGTCGGTGGGTGAATCCGGCAGATCTCCCGGCACTACTATTAGTAGTCCGTGGAGTTTGTAGTTCGGTAATGGGCGCGCAGAGATTCAAGAGATGATAGCAAATTGACATAGAGGTTTACGTGGTTCAGGCCGCCTGAGCGTAATACCCTACTCCACGGGGTGTGTTGCTGTCGTATTGAGTGAATGAGTATGTGTGTGAGAGCGTCAGTGTCTCACGTATGTCCGGAGTGTCTCCCCTGTCTACCCATGTGTATCGTCAACCAGTCCTTTTATAGTACAAGGACTGGTCGTTACAACATTAGCCTGGCTCGACATGTGGCCCTGGCGGTTACTAATGTTTAATACACAATTAATGAGGTTAATTACCCTTAATAGCGTGGTAACGGGCCTTAACAATGTCATTACTGGTATTAAGGGCCTTCTGATTAAGTGTCATTAATATGGTATTAATGACACATAATCGGGTATTGAAGTCCTTGATTGCCCCTTGAAGGTCCGAGCCGTTGGGAGTCCACCAGCCTGATTGTTGAGGTTGAAGGTCCGACAGTTCGTACACGTGGCAGCTCTGGAGCTTACCGTCGTGAACGGGTAGGTCCGGGGCTACTGGACACGTGTCGGTACCAGAGCTTCCCTCTGTCTGGGGTTAGGTCCGGGGGTGCCATACTGGTATCCAGTCCGGAGCTTTCCCATGTGTGGGCGATAGCTCCGGTCTTATGATACACGTGGCGTCCCTGGGACTAACCATGTCGGGGAAGCAGGTCCGGTTACGGCTGACATGTGGGGCCTTCAGAGGTCTTCAAATCTGGTAGGTGGATTTTCCTTGTGATATTTGCAATCCCAAGGGGTATTCGATACGTAGGGTACCGACACCTGTCTTTTCCCATCCATGTATTATCTTCTAACATCGCTTCCTACAATTCAATCAGCGTATCTGTAAGAGAATTGAACTACAATAACATTATGTGAGCAATTGTACCTAGCGTTGTTGCTCCTCCACGTGCGGCGGCCGGCAGATGCTCCTCCATGCCGATGGACGGCGGATGCTCTTCCAAGAGCATGGCGGCCGGCGGATGCTCCTCCAAGAGCGTGGCGGCCAGCGGATGCTCCTCCAGGCGCATTTTGTGCAATCGGGAGAGGGGCCATTGTGGATCGAAGGGTCCGGCGGGGAGGCAGCCAGGACAAAGCGTACGTGAAGCTATCAGAGTAGGCCCAACACTGCACTGGGCCGCTTGTTATTCGTGGGCTGAAACTGCGCTGAGTCACTTTGTGTTCCTGGGTCGAAACTGAGCTGGAACGCTTGGTGTTCGTCCCCATGACGCGTGAGCCCATGTACGGGCGCACGTCTCTGGCTCGGATCAGGATCCCCTGACTTAATATTCAGTCACCGACATGTGGGTCCGGGACCACATGTCAGTGACCAAGTTACAGACTGCACAAAGTCTGGGGATCCGTGTCCCTCCAGCTCTAGCAATTTGTAATCTAAATAAGTTAATGTAGCAATGCGGGTGGTATTCCGATCAAAGGGGAAAATTTGGCATCGTTAAAGGAGATGTTTTTCGATAAAAGGAGAAATTTTTAATTTGACACGGAAAGGGCCCAGCGTATGCGTTGAAAAATATGCTTATAAAAACCGCGGTTTTCATCCCTCTCGGTTATCGCAACGGCTCGACGTGTCCCATCAGCTTCACTGGCAGTTTTTTAATTTGACATGGAAAGGGCCCAAAGCTTATATAAAAAAACATCCGCCCGGTACACGCCTCATTCACGTTCCATTTGACTTTGACTTGGTGAGCAGACGATGTCAAAAGGAACGTGGCTGAGTCTTGTACGACATATTGTTTCAATCGGATGTCTCATAACAATAGCGCGCATTGCCTTATATTCTCGTTGCAACGAGCTCAACTTTCCGAGGTGGGACAAATCGTTCACAGCTTGTCAAAATCGCTTGCACGAATTCATTACAGACATCGGGTATAGGAGTAGTGGTAATGATTACATCACGCATAGGGGCATTGGGCCATTGTTATGTTGGGGCCAGTGGTATATAGATGGCGCCACGATCAGGGAACGACGATTGAACACAAGAGAAGGAAGTACGTGTGGCACCATCTGAGAACGGTATGCACTTGCTCTCCGGTGCGTCTTTAAAGGAGATGTTTTTTGATAAAAGGAGAAATTTTTAATTTGACACGGAAAGGGCCCAGCATATGCGGGGAAAAAATATGCTTATAAAAAACTACGGTTTGCATCCCTCTCGGTTATTGCAACGGCTCGACGTGTCCCATCAGCTTCACTGGCAGTTTTTTAATTTGACGCGGAAATGGCCCAAGATTTTATATAAAAAACATCCGCCCCGTACATGCCTTATACACGTCCCGTTTGACTTCAACCGGGCGAGCTCCGTTGAAATCAAACGTGGCGTGCAGGAGTCTTGTATGACATCTTTTTTCAATCGCATGTCTGACTACAATAGCGCGCATTGCCTTATATTCTCGTTGCAACAAGCTCAACTTTCCGAGGTAGGACAAATCGTCCATAGCTTGTCAAAATTGCTCCCACGAATTCGTTATGGACTCTGGATATAGGAGTAGTGGTAATGATTACACCGTGTATAGGGGCATTGGACCAGTGTTACGTTGAGGCCAGTGGTATATAGATGGTGCCACGATCAGGGAACAGTGATTGAAGACATGAGAAGGAAGTACGTGTGGCACCATCTGAGAACGGTATGCACTTGCTCTCTGGTGTGTCGTTAAAGGAGATGTTTTTCGATAAAAGGAGAAATTTTTAATTTGACACGCGAAGGGCCCATCGTATGGGGGGGGGGAGAAAATTATGCTTATAAAAAACCGTGATTTGCATGGCAGTTTTTTAACTTGACACGTAAAGGGCCCAGGGCTTTATCTAAAAAACATCTGGCCCATACACGCCTTCTACACATTCCTTTCGACTTCGATCGGGCGAGTGGACGATGTCGAATGGAGCGTGCAGAAGTCTTGTATGAAATATTTTTTCAATCATATGTCTGACTACAATAGCGCGCGTTGCCTTATATTCTTGTTGGAATGAGCTCAACTTTCCGAGGTGGGACATATCGTTCACAGCTTGTCAAAATCGCTCGCACAAATTCGTTACTGACACCACGAGCGGGAGCAGGCGTAGGGAATATGCCAGGTGACCAGTGCACAACCTGGGCCTAGGTGGTGCATAGATTGCAAGTGACGAGGATAAAATTCCTTGGTGTTACCCCTGTCATGTACGGCCATCATACGACCTCGTTCGTTCATGTGCACACTTGTCACAGTCATGCAACTGCTTCATCCGTCTGTTCATGTGGACACATGTCACAAATGTGGAACGGTATGCACAGCCTTGGATATGCATACCGTGTCCATAAATTTTTTTCCTCGTTTGGGTAGGAGTGGTTCCACTTCAATCTATGTGGATTGGAGAGTGTCCGGCCATCATACGACCTGGCGTAATTAAGATTTTTGAATCTGATATACTCCTCTTTTTAATTCTTATCGTTATGACCACAAGTTGCATTGTCTCAACCAAACACCACGTACAACAACAATGACTCAACGGAATTGGGAACTGGCCAATTAAAATGGAAGTTAGTAGTCTCGCGGTTCATGGATCAAAATGCGCGCCATCCTTTTTCTTCTTCCTTTTTTCTATCCATAACCGTGAGACTGTTGAGTTCTATCTTCACCGGCACATATGTACGGTCTGGGTGTGCCGGTGTGTACCTTAACCCCCGTCGTGCGTCCCCGGTGGTGGTTGGAAGACCCCTACAGGTATGTTCTGATTCCTGTCCTCCAACTACATCTAGGTTTCCGATGACGCATGCGGTTCACCGCTAGACAAACCAGCAAAGCCTCGGTGATGACCGGCATGCAAATTTCTTGATGACAAACTGACTGCGGGGGCCTCCCGTTCAGATGCAACTTCGGTGCTCCCGTTTGTGCTACCAGGCGTACTCCCGCTTATGTGTCATCATCAAATTGGTTGAAGTTAAATGAGACATTATGTTAGGTAAATGAAATGGCCAATAAAATCATGACACTTAAGTAGGAGCACGCATGGAAGCACTGAATGGGAGTATACAAGCCGTGTCCCTCCCGTTCTGTCCTCCCATGCGTCATCCCGCTGATGTGTCAAAACGTTATTGGTCCCTTTATTACTGCTTAGTTTAACTACCATACCTTCACAACAAATAACATGATAACATGCCAGCAGGAGTGTCATCAAAAAACTAGAGATGGATGCATTAGCAGGCCATAGTTAGGGGGCCGCAGTCAGTTTTTCATCAAAAAACTTGCATGCCGCTCAACACTGAGGCTTTTTTGGTTTGTCTGGTGGTGAACCGCCTGCGTCATCAGAAACCTAGAGATGGAGTAAGAGGACAGGAATCAGAGCATACCTGTAAGGCTCTTCCCAACAACCACCGGGGATGGACGGCGTACGGGGGGTTAAGGTACACCGGCACACCCGTACCGTATGTGTACCCGGCCAGCCATGTACTAGTAGTTTCCTTTGAACCTCCGGCAGAAGAAAGCGGTATGCAAGTTTCATCCTGTATGGAGAATGTTTGTTGTGTATTCATCAGGGAACACAAATACACTTTATATAGGCTAGCTAGTGTAGTGTGAAACCAAAACAAAACCCTTTCGCACTACACAGATTCAAAAGCTAGCGCTAATGACTAAACGTAGGCCTACGCAGTCAAGCAATGACGTTAGACCAACGCAGTCAACAATGACGGTTACATGTGCGTGTGCTTATCCTTTCTACAGTCTGGTGGTGAACCGCCTGTGCCATCGGAAGCCTAGATGGAGTTGGAGGATAGGAATCGGAGCATACCTGCCTGGACCAGGATCGCCTGACGTAGCGACATTTTGCTGCATGCGTGCAGTAAAGGCTGCATCCACCATTTGTTTTGATCCGATGGTTGTACTTCCCAGCTATCCAACTAAGGGGTCCATTCAAATCATTTCTTAAACTCTTGCCTGCTTGCTTCAACATGAGAAAGAGTTTACATGCATATAATGATGCATACTTCAAACATTTAAATACAACAAACTTCTATAACAAATTAACAGGATTAATAACACATTAACTATCTTATGTGGCATGCCAATGTGGATGTCCAACTCAGAGTAAGGATGAAAGTGAAACGGTTTTTTGAAGTTGATGGACTAAATAATTGACCTATTTGAAAGTTCAAGGACCAAACATAGTTTTTTGAAGTTTGATTTAAAAAGATCGGTAGAACTCCAACGTACCACTGGCCCGATGCACCTATACGCGGTGTAATCATTACCACTACTCCTATACGCGGCCAAAGTTATTACCACTACTTCAAGGGAAGTGCTGAAGACACAAGAAGGAAATACGTGTGGCACCATATGAGAACGGTATGCACTTGCTCTCCGGTGCGTCGTTAAAGGAGATGTTTTTTGATAAAAGGAGAAATTTTTAATTTGACACGTAGAGGGCCCAACGTATGCGGGGAAAATTATGCTTATAAAAAATCGCGGTTTGCATCCCTCTCGGTTGTGGCAACGGGTCGACGTGTCCCATCAGCTTCTCTGGTAGTTTTTTAATTTGACACGGAAAGGGCCCAGGGCTTTATCTAAAAAACATCCACCTCATACAAGCCTCCTTCACGTTCCGGTCGATTTCGACCGGGCGAGCGGACGATGTCGAACGGAGCGTGCAGAAGTCTTGTACGACATATTTTTTCAATCAGATGTCTGACTACAATAGCGCGCATTGCCTTATATTCTCGCTGCAACGAGCTCAACTTTCCAAGGTGGGACAAACGTTCACAGCTTATCAGAATCGCTCGCACGAATTCGTTACGGACATCGGGTATAGGAGTAGTGGTAAGGATTACATCGCGTATAGGGGCATTGGGCTAGTGTTACATTGGGGCCAATGGTATATAGATGGTGCCACGATCAGTGAACAACGATTGAAGACACGAGAAGGAAGTACGTGTGGCACCATCTGAGAATGGTATGCACTTGCACTCCGGTGCGTTGTTAAAGGAGATGTTTTTCGATAAAAGGAGAAATTTTTAATTTGACACGGAAAGGGCCCAGCGTATACGGGGAAAAATTATGCTTATAAAAAACCGCGGTTTGCATCCCTCTTAGTTATTGCAACGGCTCGACGTGTCCCATCAGCTTCACTGGTAGTTTTTTAATTTGACGCGGAAATGGCCCAGGGTTTTATATAAAAAACATCCGCCCTGTACATGCCTTATACACGCCCCGTTTGATTTCAACCGGGCGAGCTCCATAGAAATCAAACGTGGCGTGCAGGAGTCTTGTACGACATCTTTTTTCAATCGAATGTCTGACTACAATAGCGCACGTTCACAGTTTGTCAAAATCGCTCGCTCGAAAAGTTCAAGTAAGCTCATTTGTTGTTGTCGTTATGATATGTACGTATGATTAACTTAACTTATAACTATATTAAAAATGTTCTATGGGACATAATTTTTATATATGGTAGAAACAAACTCGCTCGAGTTCGACTCATTGACAGCGCTACTACATGCAATTAAAGTTTTGGTGCAATCATGTAATCAAAGATTTTCATCTGTTGGATCTATACATCCTACGGTTATTACATCTTTTCATTAAACCACCCCCACCACCACCCCTCCACCTGGTGGAGGGGGTTAAATAAAAAGATTCAACGACCGTAATGTAGATCGATCCAATGGTTGAGCATGGTTGATTACACGACTGCACCAAACATCTTATTACATTCTAGTTCAACCCAACTTTAAAACAGGAAATCTTTTGACACTAATTAATCCAGTTGTGATGTTTTTCTCTTCTTGTTTTTGTGATGTTTTATTTTTTCTTGTTTCGTGATTCTCATTTTCATGTTTTATACTTCTTCTTTCCCATATTAGTACTTGTGATTGATAATTAGGACAAGTTTTGTAGTTCAAATATGAACTAAAAAACTTGTTCTAACGACAAGTAATATAGGTAGGAGGCTGTAATGTTTTATGATAATGAAGTCAATGTTGTTCGTCTGTTCCATATGTTATTTTGTTTTCTATCTGCAGTTTAGTGAACTATCTATTCTATCTGTATTCTCTGTTAATGAACGACCCTTCACACCGCCGGTGGCTTGTAAAGTTGCCTGTATGATACTTTAGCCGCTAGAGGTGCCAGGAGATCGCCCGCACCAGGGCCTGCAAAGCACTCTGTAAAGTAGTATATAATACTAACAGGTAGCAACGACTGGAAAGAAAAGTGGAGACAATCAACAGAGAGAAAAGAAAAGAAAGGACGAGAAAAATGTTAGAAAAAGATAGGTAGAAATCCAAGGTACCACTGGCCCTATGCCCCTATATGCGATGTAATCTTTACCACTACTCCTATACGCAGCCAGAAGTTATTACCACTGTTTTAAGGGAAGTGCTGCGGGGGACTAGATGTGCCGATTATTTTATTTTGTGTTTATTGGGGATTATGTAACAGCTAGTTCTGTCGATTAGCGACGACTGGAAAGAGAAGTGGAGACAATGAACAAAGAGAAGGAACACTGATTTCCTTTTGTCCCAAACTACTGTATGATTAAATGTATTCATTTCCAGAAGAATCCATTTCTTTAAATTGTCCCGTGAGTTTCCTTTGATGCAAACGGGGCTAAACATAAGATGAGCGTGCATAGGGGAAACACAACAAGTGCAACATTCATCAGAGATGAGCGGGCATAGGGGAAACACATATACTACAAGTCTATTTTATATACTCCCTTTGTTCTCTTTTAATTGGCGTTGGGAGAACTAGGGGTGCATCCAAACAGGAATGGAGGGAATATAACCCATAGAGTACAACGCCTGACAGCAGAACAGGTCATGCTCGTGCTTAATCCTACAGTTCTCTGTACAGAAGACTATCCACTCCTCCCACGTTGGCCTGCCACAGCGGGCAGTTCCCTGGTTCCCTCCTATTGAGCAGCCCCAAGCGTCATCATCAATGTTGGGCACCGCCACCGGCGGCGCTTCTGGACGAGGCCTACCCAGGAACCTCCAGACGACACCATCGATACTATTCATGGCTTCATGCCGACACTGGCAACAATCCTTGTTGGTCCACTTCATGGCAACGGACCCGGCCGCGTCGTAGCCGACGTGGGCCTCACCTTCAACCTGTTGGATATACTCGAAGGCGTCACAGGCCCCGCGGTCGGTGTCGTAGCGGAGTATGGCGAGGATGTAGGCCGCCACCATGTGGCTGTTCGCGACCGCCTGGGCAAGGAACTGGGTGCCCGGCTGCGCGCGACCGTGCAGGAAGACGAGGTCGATCCTGGTGACATAACACGCACAAGGGTTGCCGACGATTGCCAGGCGCTCCACGAGGCGGTCGTAGCTCCAGTTAAACTTCCAGATGCTCTCCCGCTCCAGCGCCACGCGCCTGCCCACAGCGCGATCTCGGCACGTCGCGTGCATGACCTTGCAGGTGGCGCGTAGACTGTAGAGGTCATCCATGGGCTGCGGGGAGGTTGCAGCGACACACCCCCGCAATCAGGACCCCAATATCCTGCGGCAAGGGGAACTCCATGAGCTTCGAAGGGAAGCAATGAGGGCGCGCGTGACGGAGACGAAGAGGAAGAGTACGCGCGGAGAAGAGGATGGCCTGTGTGTGTTGCAGAGAAGAGGATGGTGTGTCTTTATTAGTACGCGTGGAGAAGACAATGAGACACGCACAATGATGGTTATGGCTTCTAAAGTGCACCGTTTGGAATGCTACTTGGAAAACTCGTATGAATGTCTTTCCCTTCTGGAGGATTCCATTCCTTTAAACTGTCCCGTGAGTTTCCTTTGATGCAAACTGGGGTTACAGCTTCTAAAGTGTAGCTGTACACTACTTTAGCCACTGGAGTTGTCAGCAGGCAGAAGATCGCCCGCAGCGGGGCCTGCAAAGCGGTCTATAAAAAGTACTCCTCCCTCCGTCCCAACTCAACTCTATTTTTAGCTTTGGTCAAACTTACCTTTGACCAATGATTTCTTGCCTGGTCCTTATCCTGACATCAAGGTCCTCCGCCTGCTGCCCCAGATGACTTGGGGCAGAATGATCCTGGCGACCAAAATGAAGTGTCGGATATGTTGTCCACGGCGCAGGGTTATTCAACACAAGCAATAGGTAGCATATCCTAATCTTTCTCCTAATATATAGCGTGTTAACTAATTTTTTGGCCCTAAATGATCTAGAAAAATTACTCCAGATTTGATGATGCCATAAATTAATCGCTGCTCAAAACAATGACGGTGCTCATCAAGCTCGCAAGCTCAACTTCATTCATCCTCAAACTAGCTAATTATTTCGGATGGATTTACGTTAGGGGTGTGCATTCGGTCTACCCGATATTTTGGTTCAGGTATTTCGGTATTTTTCAAAATTTGGTTTCTTGAAATAACTACCCGAATTGTTGTAATAATATTAGGTACCCAAACATTTTGGGTACCAAAATTCCGGTTCAGTCTTCGGTCCTACCCGATACATCCAAATTATACATTATATCCATGTCATGTTTGCACAAATTTAATATGATTGAGAAATTTAATCCCATGAGATAATTTATTATAAATTGACAAATAAAAATAAAAAATAAACGTTTAAATCCAACAACTTCGCACATCACAACTTGAAAATAAAATATCTAAATTTGAATTGTTCATAGTTTAGCACGCATAATTTAACTTATGATTTGATGGACCGACTATTCAGTTATTTCAGTTACCCGAGAGTGGTCCCCGAAACCGACATTTATTTTTCAGTTATTTATATTTGCTACCTGAAAAGTACCCGATACCTGATATTTCGATCTTTTCGGTTCCGATCTCGGCTTTTTGGTTTCAGTTTTTCAGTCTCGGTTTATTTGCCCATCCCTAATTTACGTAGTAGTAGCATATGGGATATACATATTTCTCCTCCATGTTTTTTTTTGCAAAATTATCAAGTGATATATCCTATGTGCATATTACATATGTAAATCTAATGTAAAATATAAAACTTTTTCAAAGGGAAGTCTTAGGTTTCGTCAAATCAATCTTTGAGATTTACGCAATTTTGATCTGTTTTAACAATACAAGATATGTACTTTTAGATTCACCATGAAAATATTTCCATAATATACAATCTAGTACTACATGTTATTGAAGTTAATAAATTCCATATAAATAATTGGTCAAAGGTAATTAGTTCGACCAAAAGAGAAATAGAGTTGAGTTGGGACCGAGGAAGTATTATAGGTTGTTGTTTGCCGCATAAGGTTTGGTCCTTCAAGCCGTAGCCATTTGTGCAGGCGGCTGATGCGACCGGGCGCACCGAGCTTACGTCCGCGCCAGTCACCGAGGCACCTTAAACGCGTGCAGCGCATGCGCATCTTTGAATTCAATGGGAACCGCTCCGCGTCCCATCACCACTACTGCGCGTCGAGAGACGAACAACGTTCAAATCCCCTGCAGTACTGCAGGTGCAGTAGAGATGGCTGACATGAGGGCCCTATAGGGTGTGGGACCCACATGTTAGCCACCTCTATTGCACCTGCAGTACTGCAGAGGATGAGCACCCCAGCCAGGCTGCTACTATGCTATAAGATCACCCAGGCACGCCATCGTCCTCTCCACACAGCCACTCTTCCTCTCTTCCTAAAACCGCGCCAAGAACACCATGGCTGACAAGACAACACCGCCGCCAAGCCCGCAGAAGGACGCCAAGGGGAAGCGTCCCTGACCGGACTACCCCCCCCCCCCCCCCCTGAACAAGGAGTGGGCTCTCCGGAAGATGTCGCGCGATGTATTTGACAATACATTGTGCTCCATGCGTCGCCTTGGGCTTGGTCCCCTTCTAGAGTATGTTGCAATGGGGACCACGGGCCACTACGTCTTCGGCATGACACACTTGTCCGGTCGCCTCGACGTCCTTTGGGAGACGCTGGCGGACGAGTTCGGCATCGCTGGCCGCGATAACCTAGTGGCGGAGATGTCTAGGAAACTGGGCTTCCTGTCTCCACCGCGGGAGGCGCCCCCGCCCAGCCAGGGGCCCAAGGAGGAGGAGGGGAAGGAGAAGGAGAAGTAGGTGGAGCGAGGTGGAGGAGAAGTAGTTTTTTTTCTTGTTCTTAGTTGTGCTGTTTTTCTTTACTTGTTTGTAGTTTGTGTTATTCTTTTTTTCTTGTTTGTAATGTATTGTATTAAGGTAATGAACTTTATATTTATGTTCATTGGTGCGCCAAAATAGTTCTAATGTTGCTGTTCTAACTCTACTGAACTGGAGATCCAGAAAGTGACTATCAACTAGTTTATCTGACAGGACCAGCAGGGAGAAGCCCACACTCTATGTTGAAACCCAACACGGATCCAACATAATGAGCAATCAAACAACAAAGCATGTAGTAAATCACAAAAAATGCAACAACTGTTTCTGGAGTACGTATCAACTTTAGCCCAAATTAGATGCTCATGGGCATCATTGCAAAAGGGTGAAGACAAAAAAGACTTGATTCGGATGGCTTGCAAAAACAAACTAGAAGTCAGGGTCATCGAAATTTTTGCTCGATTTGGATTGAGTCTTAGTTATAGACTTCCATAATAATAAAATGTATCGGGTATTTTACTTTCACAAGTGTGTCATAAACTGTATCGGGTGTTTTACTTTCACTAGTGTGTCATAAAGTGTACGCCGGCCACGTATCCTGGTCCAACCGTACAACTTCAAATAATGGAGGGTTAGAAGATTGGTGGAAAATAATACAAGCTTATAAGAAAAAGGAGAAGAAGAAAAAGGATGGCGCACGTTTTGATACATGAACCGTGACATTGCTGACATCCATATTCATTGGCCAGTTCCCGATTCCGCTGATCTCTCCAGCATGTATTCACACTAGCTACTCTCTGGTGACTGGACCGAGGATATCCCGTGGCCCACCCGGCATATCCAGTGGGTGGGCTCCTAAGAAATGTTGTTGTTGTTCTACGTGGTGTTAGGTTGAGTTAATGCAACTTGTGGTCATAACGATAAGAATTAAAAATTAGAAAGAGTATATAAGATTCAAAAATCTTCATTACTCTCTTTACTTCAGACTCGGGCCCGTCAAATTTGGAAACTGCTCAGCTCATATCGTAACTGTATCAGTTATATATCCAGGCCCGTTTCCAATTAAAATCCAAACTAAAGGTGTAGATGAAAGTTTTGCACAAGAGAGAAGTTGCACTGCACCGCCGCAGATGGCAACCGTAGGGACTACAAGGAGAGAGACCCAATGGCGGGGACTCAGGTGTACACCGTGACGTTCGAGGAAGACGTGATCACCACCACTGTGATGTCATCCGGTAAGGCCGTGGAGGACTGGCTCGATGAGGTCCTCTCCGTCCACCGTCGGCGCCTTCACAAGCTCGTCGTCGAGCTCGGCGTCGAGTGGCGCCCCAGCTACTCCGCCAACCAGAACCCCATCGCCATTCTGCAGCTCTGCGTCGGCCGCTGCTGCCTCATCTTCCAGGTCATCCACGCTGACTACTTCCCCGACGAGCTGGAAGATTTCCTCAGCGATTCCGACTACTGCTTCGTCGGCGTCGGCATGGAGGGTGACACCGACAGACTTTGGAAGGACTGGCAGCTGAAGGTGGCCAAAATGGTGGACCTGGCCGAGCTCGCGGCGGAGGAGATGGATCGCCTGAGCCTCCGCCGCGCGGGGCTGAAGGACATCGCGAGCGCCGTGATGGGCGCCGACATGGAGAAGCCTTACGGGGTGAGGAAGAGCAACTGGGACACGTACAATCTCTCCGGCGAGCAGATCAGCTATGTGTGCATCGACACCTTCGTCTCCTTTGAGGTAGGCCGCAAGCTGCTCTCCGGCGACTACTGATCTTACCACCGAGTTTGCGAATCGACTGCCGTCGATCATCCCGGCATATGGAATTCGTAGGTGCATCGCTCAAGTTCTAGCTTTTGTGCTTGTGCGCCCAATCTCTCATAAGATTATTTTTTCTTGAGGAAACACTATATCTTGCTTTTAAAACATGCAAGAATAGAAAAAAGAGCTTGTTTATTGGCTCTTTAATCTTGCTTTTATTCTTGCTTTTAAAAATATGCATCAAGGTCGTTCACATGCATGTTAGTTGTCCATGCATGCTACGCCCCAAACATGATCAACGAGCCTCAAACATAACGATCTCTCAACAAAAAAGAGAACATGTAATGTCAGCAAACATGATCAAGGTATTTCACATGGATGTTAGACGTACATATGCATGCTACGTCCCAAACATGTATTCCAAGAATGGAATAATATTTCCTACCATGTATATATATTTTTATATTTATCATATTCTCTACCATGCATGTGGGTATGCTCTCAACCTATATGGCAGTTTAACTACCACACTAATGAAGAATATTATCCTACCATCAATAGAGATAACAAATTTGACACAAGGATGTTCCCTCAATGGTACGAGGATAGAATGTGGACTACCATCGTCTAATAAGCACACAACTCTCACTACGTACGTACGTGGTTCATCAAATTAATCGATCGCATGCTGCCATTATGTATCTCTGTACTCGTCTTTTGAAGAAACGACAGGCGTAGGCGCTAGCCGCTACGTGTTCTGATTTTAGGAACAAATGAACACACTTGTGAAAACACATACACGCCACATCCGATCCTCAACGTCGTCCAATTAACATGTTCCTCAACTAGGGGGCACAAAAATCCTCAACACGTGACCAAACATGCTTGATCGCGAGTCTCTTTCACATGCATTACATTCATGTCCACCATCATCCATGATCATGACAATTATCAGTTCGATATGGACTCTCGGTCAGCAACAGTCGGATCCTTAAAAAAAGATATGGACTCTCGGTCGATTGCCACGCGCGTTCACGTCAATCTCCACACCTTTGTGTGTCAAATTAAAAAATTGGCCGATGGGATGTGTTGAGCCATTGCGATAACCGAGAGGAGGCGAACCACGGTTTGGAGTAACTCTCACCGTCGATTCAAAAGCACAATTTTTGAAGCGTCCGATCATATCCAGTCACGTGCTTAGACGATGACCCGCTATAAAGGCACACTGTCCTCTTCTTCTCCGCCGCACCTCTCGATCGATTTTAGCCTCCAAACTTCTCCTCTTGCTTCTCTGCCGCACCACCGTCGACCACCTCTCTCTCTTTGTTCGCACCTCCGTCGCTGCACAAATGGGTAGCCCCGCACCAAAGCGCTCCAGGTTATCGACATCCTCCGAACCTCCTTCTCTGTTTCTGTCGCCGCCAAGGCTGGTGGAACTGGAGGCGGCGCCCGCACCTCCTCCACTCCTATCTCCGCCCGCAGTGCCCGCACCTCTTCCGTCCGACTATGACGAGACTGTCCGCCTCATCGAGGAAAGTATCGACAAACTCGACAGAAAGCTTAAGGAGGTCACTGGCAGCCTGTTCACCGTCAACGTGCAAGCAAAATTGCTCGACAAAATGGTGCAGCATGTATTTCACAATACATCTCACTCCTGTCACCGACTGGGACTTGGTATCCTTCCTCACCACACCAGCATGGACTCCGCCGGCTACTACATCTTCGGGTTAGGCTTTGTTGCCGCTCGTCTCGACTGCCTCTACGAGACGATCGGTGAGGAGGCCGGGGTGGAGTTTCGCGAGCAACTCGTGAACACCGTCAGCCGGAAGAAGTTCGATCTGGTGTTGGAGGATGCTCCGCTGGCGGTTGCGGCAGAGGCGGAGGCGCCGCCGGCGGAGGCGGTGGCGGCGGCTGAGGTGGACAAGTCCTCCTCCGAGTAGAGTAGGATGAGTAGTAGTTTTTTCTTTTGTTTTCTATGTGTTTTTTCTTGTTTGTAATATATGTGCTGTTTTTATGTTAAAGAAAAATGTCTTTTATTTTATGTTCATGAACAATGTGTCCTATAGTACATGCACTAACGAAAAACTCCTCCTTTTATCGTAAAACATCGCATATGGAAAATTAACACATTAGTAATATTATACTGTATCTAATAAATACTGTATTAAACACATTAGTAGGACGTACGTAGTAGAATTATATTTCAAAAAATTATGAAAATAAAAAGCTAGACACTAATTAATTTTATTTCTTTTCTCTTTATCAGCTGTCATCGTGCCCGCCCCACCACCCCCACCCACCGGCCTGGCACTAGGAAGTAGCCCACAAATTTTCTGCGACCCTGCCGCACAGCATCGTGCATGCGCCCCCGCCTCACACGCCGTCCGATCAAAATCGCATAATCATGGGAGCAGGACACGCGGGATTTCCATCCTTCGGTGTCCAGACAACAAACCCAGCGCGAAGTGAAGGATCTCAGCGGGATTTCCATGGGACGGCGTGCAGGGTGGGGCGCACGCGCGACGTTGTGCGGCAGGGCCGCATAAAATTGATTTCCGCCTGCCTAGGCCCAGAGCCGGGCCTGCCTTTAAGACCATCTGCAGTGGTTCACGGTAAAGCTTTAGGCTGTGTTTGGGAGCACAATTTTTTAATACTAAAGTTTTGGAAACCACAATTTTTAAAATGACATGGCAATACCAAAGTATTTCAATAACGAAGTTTTGTAATACCACGATTTTGCAATACATAGGACTGTTTGGTTGACAAACACCATTCTATAAAAAATACCATAGTAATCTCAAATATCGTGGTATTGCTAATTGCTCTAAAACTCCAAAAATATCGTGTTCCCAAACACCATTACTGGCCTGTGAATCAGATGGTCTTATCTCTTAACCCCTTAGTGCGGAAATCAAATTCTCTGCGGCCCTTCCGCACAACCTTCTCTGTGCGACCCTGCCCAGATGGTTGCCACATACGTTCACGCTCTAAATCTTACAGCCAAGGGCGCACTGCACGGTTCCTGCGACTGTACCACCCTGCCCTTATGATTGCCACGTACACGAACACACCGAATCTTGCAGCGCGCACCGGCATACGAACTCCACGTCCGAACTTTGCTCATCGATCCGAATAACTTGGCACTCGACATGCACGATCCATCATCATGCACACGAGCACGTACAACGCGGCCAAAAAGATTTGTGTTTGGTTGCTTGTCTTGGATTGAATTGACTTGGATTAATTGGATGGTCTAGTCATGTGTTATTTGTTTCGCGGTTAGACGAGTGATCCACGTTTGAGGAATATAAAATATTCCTCGCAGATGCTGGATGAGATGGTCCAGGATATTTGGTTGGATGTGAGTCCATCCACCTTATCTAATTATGCTTCTTAGCAATGTAATTAGTGATAATTACCTTGTTTATTGTTGATTAATAATTACAATTATGATATTAACATTAATATTTGCTAGTAATATGATAATTAGTATATAAACAATTAAAATTATGAAATTATCAACTTTGATGATTCAATAATCCAATCAAGTTTCATCCAACCTACCAACAAAAAATTGGATCGTCTAGTCCATCCAACCAAACGTTAATTTGAATGATCCAAGACATAAAGAAATGGATGATCTATATCCAATACAACTTTGAAGTCAAACCAAATGCAATTGATGACTGAGCACTTTGTCACATGTCACTAGAGTGTACGCACAAATGACAAATACACAACCTCAACACCTGGTTTAGGGTGCATTGTGGACTAACCACATGACCCGACCAAACACTCACGTAATTACCATATACCTGCAAGAGCAACTACCTGGCCGCATCCTTTGCATACGAACGGCAACGCCGACCAACTTATCCTTTTTTTACTACGTACAAAGAATTTTCCTTGTCCATGAGCCAATAAACAAGCTCTTCTGATGCGGCTTTTGTAGTTAAAAAATGAACTAAGACAAAGCGACAAGTTCATGGAGACGGGGGCAGTACATATGATCATCGTCGTCTCTCTCACATGCATGTTATAGTTGTCCATGCATGCTACCCTACGGCCCAAACATATGATCAACGAGCCAAACTATATATATATATATATATATATATATATATATATATATATATATAGATATATATAACATGTTAGTTGTCACGCCCCAAACATGATCAACGAGTCTCAAATATGACGGTCTTTCAACAAAATTAGAAAACACCTAACGTCATCAAACATGCATGATCGAGGTCTTTTGCATGTCAAACTGAGAAAACATGAACATTGTGATATATATATATATATATATATATATATATATATATATATATATATATATATATATATATATATATATATATATATCTGTGTGTGTGTGTGTGTGTGTGTGTGTGTGTGTGTGTGTGTGTGTGTGTGTGTTAATGAATGCATGAATGTGTGGTGTGTTCATCGTCTTGTACTTTTTTCTTGTGTTTTTTGACCATCTTTCAACTATATATATATATATATATATATATATATATATATATATATATATATATATATATATATATATATATATATATATATATATATATATATATATATATATATATGACGATCTTTCAAAAAAATAGAGAAAACACGTAACGTCATGAAACATGATCGAGGTCTTTTGCGTGACAAACTGAAAAAACTGGAACATTGCATATACCTTGGGCCGGTGGGCCCTTTGCGTGTCAAAATTAAAAACTGAGACTGAAAAACAGAAACACCACGGACGGACCTACAAAGTATGCCAGGTGGGCCACTGCATACCCTGGACCCTTTGCATGTCAAATTAAAAAATTTCCTGTAAAGTGACAACTTAGAGGAAGCCAACCGCGGTTTGAATTAATTCGAAAGCGCAATTTTTGAAGCGTCCGATCATCTCCACTCGCATGAACCATCCGCAGTGGTGTACCGTAAAGCATACTGGATACACTATTTCGCAATGTAATTTAGAGTACGTAGTGTAAAAGCTGAAGGAGAATAGTGTATAGAGTATGCTTTAGAGTACGCTGGTGCGGATGGTCTTAAGACGAGGACCCGCTATAAAGGCACACCCGTCCTCTTGTGTCTCCGCCGCACCACTCCATATCCATCGATTGTAGCCTCCAAACTTCTCTTCCTTCACCGCCGCACCATCGCCGACCACCTCTCACTCTTTCTCTGCACCTCCGTCGCTGCACAAATGGGTAGCCCCACACCGAAGCGCTCCAGGCCGTCGACATCCTCCGAACCTCCTTCTTATCTGTTTCCGTCGCAGCCAATGCCAGTGGAACTCGAGGTGACGCCCGCACCTCCTCTGTCCCCTTCTCCACCCGCGGCGCCCGCACCTCCTCATCCTGTTTGGGTTCAGGAGATTGTCCGCCTCGTCGAACACCGCTTCGATGAACTCGATCGGCGCCTAAAGGAGGCTACCAAGCACCTTTCCGCCACCGCCGGGCGAGCAAAAAAGCTCGACAAATTGGCACGAGATGTATTTTCTGATACATCTCAGTCGTGTGACCATCTGAGTCTTGGAAAACTTCCCGTCTGCACCAGCATGGACACCACCGACCACTACTGCTTTGGGTTAGGGTTTGTGGCCAGTCGTCTCAACATCCTTTATGAGACGATCGGGGAGGTGGTTGGGGTGGAGGGCCGCCAGCATCTTCTGTGGACTGTTGCCCGGAAGCTTCGTACTCAATTGCCGGAGGAGGCGGCAGCAGCGGTGGCAGTCAAGGAGGCGGCGGCGGCAGCGGCGGCAGCAGCGACGGAGGAGGAGGCGGCAGCGGCGGAGAAGGAGGTGGAGGAGATCTCCTCCGACTCCAAGTAGAGTAGTATTTGTAGTTTTTCTTTTTCTTGTTTTCTTTGTGCTTTCATAGTTCTTGTTTGTAATATACGTGTTGTTTCTATTTTAATGATAAATGTCTTTTCTGTTCATGAATAATGCGTCCTATGCAGTATCGAAAAACAACTCCTTTCTGAAAAAGGGGCGAGATAACTGTTGTTCAATGTCTAGCCAAGAACTCGTTGTGTTGTGACAATCGACGACTCTTGGTTGAAACCCCATTGAGATCGTGGTTGAGGCTGCGTTTCTCCTCTTTTGTGTTCTTTCACTCAATTTTTTCATTTGTAGTCGGCGCATGGGAAAATGTATTTTTACTATGTAGTAGTATATAATACATGTTATCATTTCATTGTGATTAATGTTACAAAATGCTGATTGTTTACCATCGTCCTTTCGTGGACTTGGCTGTATTTGCATATCGTTTGCATTAGCACATATACATTTGGCGATTCATATTTTTTTCGTATTTTTTTGGAATGTACTAGTGTAAGGATCGAAACGCCCAAGAGGGGGGGGGTGAATTGGGCTTTCTTTCAAATTTTAAGGAAATTAAAAACGAACTGCTTAAGCCCAATTCCCAATGCAGTTCTAACTATGCAATCAACGTAGATATAACTTGTGAAGTAAAGATTGCATAAAGTAAAGAGAGGGAGAGAAATGCAAACGCTAGGGGACACGAAGGTTTATCCTGTGGTTCGGCAAGATCGCAAGGATCTTCCTACGTCCACGTTGTGGCACCCACCGAAGGGTTTTGCCACTTCCAATGTCACCGAGACAATGGGGTCTTCACTAATCTTCTCCGTTCGCCATATCCGGCAAGGTGGAGCTCAAGCCTTGTACAACCTTCGATGTTCCGGGCTTCCACACACACCTTGGCAAGCTCCGGAACGATCTTCTTCAACTTCTCACTAGCCTAGAGAGTTCAATCACAAAGAAAGAACGCACACAAGCTTCTCTCTAGCCTATTACAAATGATCTAAAAGTGTGGAAATGTATGCTCTATAGTCTTGAATGCTCTTAGATGTGTAGTTGGCTTCAGGTGATCAAGACTTGTCGAAATGACTGGTTGGAGGGGTTTAAATAGCCAGCCTTCCCGAATTAGCCGTTGGAAAAGTAGGCTGATTAACTTTACTGTTAACATCGGATGATCCGATGAACCCCTTTATTGAGCATCGGTCGATTTCAATTAGCTGACATCACTGTGTCAGATATGACCGTTGATCGACCGATGTAACATCCTCTTCATCATCGGATGAACCGGTGAGTAGATCTTCAGACTTGGTCCAGAACTAATAGCTTCTGTTGAATTGGACCGATGTACACTTGGATTGATCATCGGATGATCCGGTGTGTACTTGGCTCTGAGGTCTTCTTCTTCTGCAAACTCAAACTCGACCGATGTAGTCATTTTGCAAGACATCGGATGATCCGGTGAGTTGAACTTGTTTGCTTCGAGTTGTTTTGAGTTGACCTTTTGGAATCTTCTCGAGTGACCTCTTTGACAATTGTTAGACTTGTTCTTCTGATGAATGTTAATCTTCTTGTGTTGCCAATTTTGATAGAATAACGTCGTTGAATGAGTTCTTCATTTATTCTTCATGAAAATCGAATAACCCCTTAGAATATATCGTTGAGGGGTCTACATTTGTATCCAATGAGCAGTAGATAATATGAGAGATGATTCATTACGTTTGAATTGTTTTACGTGAGACCTCGCATCCAAAAACTCATTAGTAATCACTAACGGTTGTCATTAATCACCGAAACCATACCTCATGGGGGCCTAGATGCTTTCAATCTCCCCCTTTTTGGTGATTGATGACAACACAACAAGTAGAGCATAGAAGTAATGAAATTAAGACGAAATGCTCATAAAAGAATATAACAAGTACAAATTTGCAACACAAGAGGCTCGAAGGCTCAAATAATGATCAATAAAGCACAAGAGCACAAAGTAGCAGACTGAGTACAAAAAATGGCAAAAGATAGTAAATGGCAGATAATAACAAGTAGTCACAAGGATAACAATAAGTCCCAAAAAGATAAAGCTCCCCCTAGGACCAAGACTCCCCCTAAAACTGAGCTAACCTCCCCCTGACTCTAACCCTTCTCCCCCTTTGGCATCAAGACACCAAAAAGGGAAGTTGAGTGCCTACGACTCTGGCGCGCTCCTGGCGATGGTGAAGCGGTCGGCGTCGGCGGCGCTGTCGTCGGAGCTGCTCGAGGCGGAGGTCACTGGAGCTGGAGCTGAAGGAGCTGGAGGAGCCACTGAAGGTGCTGGGGGATCCGCTGAGACTGCTGGAGCCGGTGGATCTGGAACTGTCGGTAAGGGTGTGCTAACCACTAGAGTAGGTGAGAACTGGAACGACGTCGGTGGCAGCACAGGTGAGTGAATCGGCGCAGTCGAGACAAGCAGAGGCAACATACTGAAGCTCGGAATAGGCGAGGTCGGCACTGGGGCTGTAGCATGTGCCAGAGGAGGTGCTCCGGGAGTCTGACCAAGTCCCGGCTGCTGAGGTGGAAGGGCGATCCCGGTCTGCTGGTAGAGGTTGGTGATCAACCCGAGAATGCCCATCATAGCCTGCTGAGTCTGCTGCTGCTGGTCGAGAGTGCAGCTGGTCATCTGATCAACAAAGGTAGTGAACCTGTCGGTGTCCTCTCGCCTCTGACGGGCTATCTCCAGCTGCATCTCCTGCTGCTACCTCTGAAGCTCCTCGTGACGTGCAGCCTGCTGACGCTGCTACTCGATCATCTGCTGAAGTAGGGACGAGAGCTCAGAAGGCTGTGACACCTATACCTCTAACACCGGAGGTGGTGTAGGTGGTGGAGCAGCTGATCCTCCCGCCTCCGCGTCGTGCTGTCTCGGTGGAGGAGGAGGAGGAGGAGGGAAGTACTCCTCGACGCTGTCGCTGGTGTCACTGTCTGACCAGATATGCTGTAGGTCTCCACCCTGAGCCTCTGCCTGTGCAAGCTCTACGTCCTCCCTGGCCAAGTCTTCCCAGTCCTCCTCAGAAAGTCTAGCCCGGACCCGATGCTCGACTGGACGGCCAAGGCGGCGGTCTCCAGGAGCGGGGACTCGGTAGTGGCTGAACCGAGTAACGTGGAGTTCTGTGAGAGGAGCAGTGTCTGGAGAACCCTCTGGAACCAGCTGGTGAAGAAGGTGACAGATCCAGTGACCAAAGACCAACTGTCGAAGCATCCCAACTCCATCAGTGATCACATCCTCCATCTCACAGATCAGGATGTCCACGATATCGAACTCCATCCCGTTCATCACATAGAACAGGAGAGTCTGTTGTAGGCTCGTGAAACCCTCAAGGTAGCCAGACCTCGGAAGCAGTGTGCGGCGCAGTATGTGGTGAACTGTGCGAGCCGCTGGAGTGAGTAGTGCTGGCACCCTCGGCTGGTCTGGAGTGAAGGGCGGAGTGAACATCCCACTGATCTCGTCGAACGGTGGTGACACTCCTCCAGTCAGTGGCCTCCTCGGTGGGTCTGCGTCTCCGTACACGATCTGGTGCAAACAGGTAGTAGAGGTGTCCACACCAAGCAGTCTGGCCAACAGATCTCGAGACACGTCGTGGCGCTGCCCCAAGAACATGAAGTGGATTGAATGACGGCCCTCAGAGACGTAGAGAGTGGCGTAGAAGACTCGGACCCACTCCTCGATGTAAGCACTCCGCTGGTGTGAAAACAACTCTACCAGGCCTCTGTATCTCTCAAAGTATGGTCTGATCCTGTGTCCGACTGCTGCAGCTAGTTGACCCCAATCAATACTGTTATGCTGGAAGAGCTTGTGGCCCCGACACCTGTATAACTTATACAGGGACGCCTGTGTCAGGGTCTAGAAGCGGGGGTCCACTCGAGTGTCCCTCGGCTGCGGGAACCACTCCTCAGCCAACGCTGTCCATCTGAGCCTCTTCAACTGCTTTGCCTTGAACTTCCTGTAATCTGACAATCTGACATCCTCAGCAACTCTGATGGCAGTATCCATATGGTAGATGGCCCTCTGGGCCTCTCTGTCCTCGGCGCGGTCAGCTGCAGAGGGGCGCTGACTCGCCGTAGGGGTCTGTCCACCCCCACGAGTCCTCGGAGTGCGCCGACGGACAAGAGGCGTCACCTAGGTCTCCTCCTCGTCGGAGCCCTCGGGTGGCACCGGCTGAACTGGAGGCTGATGCTGCCTCTGCCGAGACTCGCGGATCCGCAAGGAACCGCGATGGCCGCACTCACGCTCCTCGGCGTCGCGAGCGGCCAACTCCGCACGACGGGCGTCCTTGGACAGCTTCTGCTTCTTCGCGGCGGGCTCCTCGATAGCCTTGCCCTTTCCTTTGCGATCGCGACCCATCTTGATGCAATGGAGAGCTAGGGTTAGCGACGATGAAAAAGAATGACGAAAAAAACAACAAAGGACGTCGCACGGCACGGAGCAAACCTTAGCGACGAGCGATCACAAGCACTAGGGGCGCGAATCGACGAAAGAGACGACACACAGCCGGGCAAACCCTAGCGGCAGAGAGCACGCGGGGGCCGGGTGTGAAGTGAGAGACGGTGGTCAGGTGATGGTGCTAGGAGGCCGGCGGTGGATGCTGCAGGAGTGGTGGTGCGGTGGCGAGCTGGGAAGCGGAGACGGCGGCCTGGGAGGCGGTGGCGGCAGCCTGGGAGGCGGTGGCGGCGCTCGGGCACGGCCGGCGCGAAGGGAGGGCATGGTGGCGGTGCACAGGTGCGGCGGCAGCCGAGGGAGGAGGCGCGGTGCGCGGGCACGGGCGGCGGCAGCGCGGAGGTTGCTGGCGGCGGCCTGGGAGAGGGCGGCAAGATTCGTCGGGCGGTGGGGAAAGGTCGGGAGAAAGACGAGGAAGGGGCGGCCGAACCGTTTTAAAGAACGGGCAAACCCTAGCCGCAGACTTAACACCGGATGGACTGATGCGCATCGGAGGATGCATCAGTCGAGTTCAACAGAGAGTTGTTCCAAAAACTCTCTTTGAACACCGAATGATCCGACGTTGAGGTGTCGATCATCGGTATTTCTGCAGGGCACCAGAAAACTAAACACCGGATGCTCCGATGTTTTCTGAAATGAACTCATCGGTCGATCTCTGAATTCTGACTGATCTGAACTTTGAGCTGAAGCACCTGTTGATCCGATGACACTACTGGCCCTAGCATCGGATAATCCGATGACTACAGAACTTCTAAGACAGCCCATATATGTCCTTGGACTTAAACACACAAAGAGAAGAGCGAGTCCTAGGACTTTTTGGGCAACTCCTAACCTCTAATAGAGGGCTTCAAATATAGTGCCACATATTGGCTAAGCCCTTAAGCAAGTAGAGCACACAAATAGAGTTAGGAGGGTAAACTTAAGGGAATGTAAGGCCCATGCTTTGTGAGCTAGAGTATGGAAAACTTATATCTCATTAAAGCATGTTCCTTTAGAATTTTGCTCTTTCCACATCATATGAGTTGAGATATTGCATTTTAAACAAGTATTCTTCTCATGATGTGGGTTCCCCTTTGTGACAATCTACCGTATGCAATGCCAAACAATTAATGCAAGATATTAAATGAGTGCAAGTTTATATGGCAGGGATCATGCAAGGCATAAAATAAATCTATCTTGCCAAGTTTAAACCTTCCAAAGGCTTCCTCAGGGAAAACTATTTCTAGCTCGCCCCTATCCTTTGGGAGTTAGACAAGACCTATATGATATGCATCCTTACATGAACATGGCAACTTACATGACGTTAGATGCATCTAGCACATTTAATTCACTTCTAAGTCTAGAAAAAGTTTTCTCATCAAGTGGTTTAGTGAGGATATCCGCCAATTGTTCTTCGGACCTAACACCTTGCAAAGAGATGTCTCCTTTAGCCTCATGATCCCGCAAGAAGTGATGGCGAATATCAATGTGCTTAGTGCGGGAGTGTTGAACGGGGTTTCTAGCTATCTTAACCGCACTTTCATTGTCACAAAGGAGAGGTACACAACCAAATTTAATTCCAAATTCCAAAAGGGTTTGCTTCATATATAGAATTTGGGCACAACATGCACCGGCCGCTATATACACTGCCTCCGCGGTGGACAAGGCCACGGAATTTTGCTTTTTGCTCGACCAAGATACTAGGGAATGCCCAAGTAAGTGGCACCCACCGGAGGTACTCTTGCGATCCACACGGCATCCGGCAAAGTCCGAATCCGAGTAACCCAAGAGATGGAAACTAGCGTTCTTGGGGTACCACAAACCTACACTTGGGGTATGCTTGAGATACCGAAGTATCCTAAAGACCGCCTTACGATGCGATTCTTTAGGTGCCGCTTGAAAGCGAGCACACAAGCACACACTAAACATGATATCGGGCCTAGATGCGGTAAGATATAACAATGAACCAATCATGGAACGGTAGTGAGATTGATCAATAGGTTTACCGTCCAAGTCCGCGTCGAGATGACAATTTGTCGCCATTGGAGTACTTCTTGAGCTACAATCTCCCATCTCAAATTTCTTCAAGAGGTCCTTGGTGTACTTCTCTTGGTAGATGAAGGTCCCCTCTTGAAGTTGCTTGATTTGAAATCCAAGGAAGAAGTTGAGCTCTCCAATCATTGACATCTCGAATTCCCTAGACATCATGGTGCCAAACTCATGGCTAAGAGATTTGTTAGTTGAGCCAAAAATAATATCATCGACATAAATTTGACAAATAAATAAATCCCCGTTGATGTCCTTGGTGAAGAGTGTAGTGTCCACCCTCCCGATCTTGAATCCTTGCATAACCAAGAAATCCCTTAGACGTTCATACCACGCCCTAGGTGCTTGCTTGAGCCCGTAGAGCGCCTTGTGTAACCTATACACATGATTAGGATTCCTCAGATCTTCAAACCCGGGAGGTTGCTCAACATAAACAAGCTCGTTAATATAACCATTAAGAAAGGCACTTTTAACATCCATTTGATAAAGCATTATATTGTGATGCGAAGCAAAAGCAAGGAGTATACGAATAGCTTCTAACCGAGCGACCAGGGCGAATGTTTCTCCAAAGTCTAGTCCTTCAACTTGTGAGAAACCCTTGGCCACAAGTCTTGCCTTGTTGCGGACCACAACGCCATTCTCGTCTTTCTTGTTGCGGTACACCCACTTCGTTCCGATGACGTTCTTGTCCTTGGGTCGCTCCTCCAACACCCAAACTTCATTGCGGGTGAAGTTGTTGAGTTCTTCTTGCATGGCCATCACCCAATTTGGATCTTGGAGTGCTTCCTCTATAAGAGTGGGTTCTACACACGAAACAAACGAGTAGTGCTCACAAAACGAAGCAACGTGGCGGGAACGAGTACTTACGCCCCTTGAAGGACTTCCAATGATTTGGTCCATTGGATGCGCCTTGGAGATGCGTCCATGCCTCATAAGTGGTTGTGAAGCACTTGGCGGTGGTGAAGCGTGTTGCTCCTCTTGTGGTTGGACTTGATCATGGACTTCTTCTTCATCTTGATGTTGTATTTCTTGTGAGTCTTGAGTTGGCAATGGATCATCTTTCTCCTCTTCGTCTACTTCAGGCGCCATGGAGGTGTTGTTGTTGGAACTTGAAGCTCCCCCTTGATCATGGCCCTCTTCAACTTCCGGCTTGATGTCTCCAATGGTCATGTTCTTCATGGCTTCTCGTAGAGGCTCATCATCTATTTCATCATGACCAAAACTCTCCTCTTGGGAGCCATTAGTCTCATCAAACTCAACATCACAACTTTCTTCAACTAGACCGGAGGTTTGGTTGAATACTCGATATGCTTTTGAGTTTGATGCATAACCAAGAAAAATGCCAACATCACATCTTCTTTCAAACTTACCGAGCCTTTTCTTGCGGTAGATGTAGCATTTGCACCCAAAGACTCTAAAGTAGGAGATGTTGGGCTTTCTCCCAATGAGAAGCTCATATGGGGTCTTTTGGAGTAGTCGGTGAAGATAGACCCTGTTTGCGGCATGGCACGCCATGTTGATTGCTTCGGCCCAAAACTTCTCCGACGTGCCGTAGTCATCAATCATTGCTCTTGCAAGAGTGATGAGGGTTTTGTTCTTCCTCTCAACGACACCGTTTTGTTGAGGAGTGTATGTGGCGGAGAATTCATGCTTCACACCTTCACGGTCACACCGCTCCCCAATGTTGTAGTTCTTGAATTCGGTGCCGTTGTCACTCCGGACCTTGATAATGGGAAGTTGGAATTACCTTTGAGCACGGTTGGCGAAGGTCTTGAACACTTCCGGAGTTTCACTCTTGTCACCTAAAAATAGAGTCCAAGCATAGCGAGAGTGGTCATCAACTATAACAAGACAATAGAGGTTACCGCCAAGGCTTTGGTATGTGGACGGTCCGAAGAGGTCCATGTGGAGTAGTTCAAGTGGCTTGGAGGTTGACACCATTGTCTTCATTGGGTGGTGTGAAGCAACTTGCTTCCCGGCTTGACAAGCGCTACAAAGCTTGTTCTTCTCAAACGTCACATCCTTCACGCCGGTCACCATCCCAAGCTTGAATGACTTCTTGAGTTTGCTCATTCCAATGTGTGCTATGCGTCGGTGCCATAGCCAACCCAAGCTTGTCTTAGTGAAAAGACAAGTGGTTAGGCTAGCATTCTTGTTGGAGAAGTCTACTAAGTAGAGATGTCCATGCCGAAACCCTTTGAAGATTAGCTCTTTGCTTGCCTCACTACTCACAACAACATCATTTTTGCTGAATGTGCATGTTAGTCCAAGATCACAAAGTTGTGCATTGGAAAGTAGATTAAAGCTAAGCGACTTAACATACAACACATTAGAAATGGATAAATCATTAGAGATAGCAATTTTACCTAATCCTATTACCTTACCCTTAGAATTGTCACCAAAAGTGACTTGTTCATGATTACCGGGGTTTTCTATGGTGGTGAACATACCATCATTGCCGGTCATGTGTTGAGTGCACCCGCTATCGAGTACCCAATGCTTTCCTCCGGCTTTGTAGTTCACCTACACACATGAAGTTAATTTTTGACTTTAGGCACCCAAGCCAACTTAGGTCCTTGTATGTGAGATACAAGTGTCTTTGGGACCCAAAGTTGCTTGGGGAGCTTCCCCTTCATGCTCTTCATGTCTTTGCCAATGAACCTAGCTTTCACCTTGCCATTCACTTTACTAAGAAGATAATAGCGATCATTGAAAATAGATTTGTAGTTAGTAGGCAATTTAGGTGAAGGTCGGTTAGGAAGAGGACACTCTCTTGTGTGGTGACCGGTGACCTCACAATGTTGGCAATAAGAACCAACTTCCTTGATGAAGCTTGTTCTAAGCTCTGGTGAGGGCACCTTTCCTTTGTTGGGCACCGGGAAGGATCCAAGTCCTCTTTTGTTGAAGGCTTTTGCTTGTTGGAAGAGGATTTCCTTGTGCTTGATTTCACCTTTTGAAAGTCTAGCCACACTAGTGCGGAGACTTTCAATTTCTTCCAACAAGTCCTTCTCCCTAGCATTAGCTTTTAAAGACAAAGACTTGTCCAAGACATTAGAGACATGCGAAGTAATGGATATCTTATCATTAAGAGTTTGTTTCTTTGCATCTTTTAACTCTTGATCAAGCATGTCATGAGCAATGTTAAGTGTTTGGTATTCTTGAGTTAGCTTGTTGTGCTCCTCCAAGAGAGTTTGGTGTGCTATGTTGAGCTCATCATTGTCTACCTTGATTTTAGCATTTTCTTCCTCAATTTGCTTGACATGAGATTTGAGCGTGTCATGCTCTTTAAGTATGCTTTCATACTTGTCAAGCAAATAAGGTTAGCACTCTCAAGTTTAGCACGAATTTCTTCAAGAGTTTTAACCTTACTCTTCTCTCTCTTAATGATAGCATGATATTCATTAATCAAAGAAGTTAAATCATCGGGGGAAAGCTCATCATCACTAGAGTCGTCACATACCTTGGTGTTACCTTTAGCCATGAGGCACATGGGTGGTGGAGGAAGAGGTGAGTCATCATGGTTGGCAATGGCAAGGCCGGCCAAGCTTTCTTCTTCTTCACTCTCTTCATCACTTGTTTCTTCGTCGGTGACCCATTCATTTGCCTCACACATAAACACCTTTTGTGGACCACTTATCCTCTTTGGGAAGAGTCTTGCCTTCTTGCCCTTGTCTTGCTTCTTCTTCCCAAAGGCTCTTGGTTTGCGCTTGGCTTCTTCTTCATCATCATCATCACTTTCTTCAAGCTTGCGTTGCTTGCCTTTGTAGTTCTCTCTCCTTTTGTCCGGTTTTGGACAATCATAGGAGATGTGGCCTTGATCTCCACAATTGTAGCATATCTTGCGATCGTCTCTTCTTGGTAGAAATGCCTTCTTCTTGGGATCAAAGGTGTATCCCTTTTTGGTGATCTTGGAGTTCAAGCGTGAGAACTTTCTCATCATCAAGGCAAGCTCATCATCGTCATCTTCACTTGACGCTTGCTCTTCTTCACTTGAGCTAGGCTCAACCACCTTCTTCTTCTTGAAGCTTGTCTTCTTGGTGGAGGCCTTTAGAGCAATTGTTTTTGATGATGATTGCTCCATCATCCCAAGTACACTCATCTCATGAGCGTGTATTTCTCCAATGAGCTCCGGAACTTCAATGTTGTCAAGTGATTCCTTTTGGAGCATGGAGTTGATGATGTTGTACTTCGGCTTGGGAAGGAGCATGAGGATCTTGCGGTTAATAAGTCCCTTGCCAAGAGACGCAATGTCAAGAGCATTAATTTCCTCAATAAGAACATTTAAGCGTGAAAACATTTCATTAACATTTTCATGAGGAAGCATCTTAAATTCATCATATTTAGCTTTGAGCATGTGATATTTAAGTTCCTTTACACGAGATGAGCCCTCATGGATTTCTATCAAGCAAGCCCAAATTTCACAAGCTTTCTCCTTACTAGCAATCCTAGAGAAGACATCTTGACTTATGCATTCATAAATAGCATTCCTAGCCTTAGCATCCCACTTAACTTGATCACCCACATAGTTAAGTTCTCCAAATCCCGCATGAGTCGCTTCCCAAACTTCGGGGGCAATAGCCTCAAGGTAAGCGCGCATGCGTGCTTTCCAATAGGCAAAATTCTTGCCCTCGAAGATAGGAACCGAACCCCCAACCTTGGCCATTTTTGCTCTCTAGCGGTGAAGCTAGAATGATCCTATGAGCAACCTTGCTCTGATACCAATTGTAAGGATCGAAACGCCCAAGAGGGGGGGTGAATTGGGCTTTCTTTCAAATTTTAAGGCAATTAAAAACGAACTGCTTAAGCCCAATTCCCAATGCGGTTCTAACTATGCAATCAACGTAGATATAACTTGTGAAGTAAAGATTGCATAATGTAAAGAGAGGGAGAGAAATGCAAACGCTAGGGGACACGAAGGTTTATCCCGTGGTTCGGCAAGATCGCAAGGATCTTCCTACGTCCACGTTGTGGCACCCACCGAAGGGTTTTGCCACTTCCAATGTCACCGAGACAATGGGGTCTTCACTAATCTTCTCCGTTCGCCATCTCCGACAAGGTGGAGCTCAAGCCTTGTACAACCTTCGATGTTCCGGGCTTCCACACACACCTTGGCAAGCTCCGGAACGATCTTCTTCAACTTCTCACTAGCCTAGAGAGTTCAATCACAAAGAAAGAACGCACACAAGCTTCTCTCTAGCCTATTACAAATGATCTAAAAGTGTGGAAATGTATGATCTATAGTCTTGAATGCTCTTGGATGTGTAGTTGGCTTCAGGTGATCAAGACTTGTCGAAATGACTGGTTGGAGGGGTTTAAATAGCCAGCCTTCCCGAATTAGCCGTTGGAAAAGTAGGCTGATTAACTTTACTGTTAACATCGGATGATCCGATGAACCCCTTTATTGAGCATCGGTCGATTTCAATTAGCTGACATCACTGTGTCAGATATGACCGTTGATCGACCGATGTAACATCCTCTTCATCATCGGATGAACCGGTGAGTAGATCTTCAGACTTGGTCCAGAAATAATAGCTTCTGTTGAATTGGACCGATGTACACTTGGATTGATCATCGGATGATCCGGTGTGTACTTGGCTCTGAGGTCTTCTTCTTCTGCAAACTCAAACTCGACCGATGTAGTCATTTTGCAAGACATCGGATGATCCGGTGAGTTGAACTTGTTTGCTTCGAGTTGTTTTGAGTTGACCTTTTGGAATCTTCTCGAGTGACCTCTTTGACAATTGTTAGACTTGTTCTTCTGATGAATGTTAATCTTCTTGTGTTGCCAATTTTGATAGAATAACGTCGTTGAATGAGTTCTTCATTTATTCTTCATGAAAATTGAATAACCCCTTAGAATATATCGTTGAGGGGTCTCCATTTGTATCCAATGAGCAGTAGATGATATGAGAGATGATTCATTACGTTTGATTTGTTTTATGTGAGACCTCCATCCACAAACTCATTAGTAATCACTAACGGTTGTCATTAATCACCGAAACCATACCTCATGGGGGCCTAGATGCTTTCAACTTGCTAGCAGTTGACTGCTTTTAGATTTTGATCTCCATGCATGGCAACAAAGATGAATTAAGAAGCGAGCAAGTTGTCCTAAGACAAAGTCTACCCCTCTAGCTGCACGCACCATGTGCAAGAATCGACGCGACATGAGATGTAATTAATCACGATTGGATGCGTGCACAAGGGCACGGCTTGCGTCAAATTCTCCACTCCCGCGAAAATTTTATCGTTCTACTTGGCGCGCCACATTTGAGATTTTTACAATTCAATTTTCACTACCTGCGCCTCCAATTTCAGTCCCGCCTAGTAACCCTATTTCAGCCACAATGAGTATAAATGGAAATACTGGCCTCCGTTCCCGACACACCGCTGCCCCGCCCTTCTGATGATCTCGCAGTACTCCAAATGTGTTGTCTCTCTGTCCTGTGTTCCATACTTGTATTCTTAAGAAATTCTCGTGTTTTCATTTCCCACGGTTTTTACAATTTTTCCCCCATGGATCTCGCAGTGACGCATCGAAGCTCTTGGTGGTGTTGACTCCTGGGTACAACGTCGGGCGACCAAGTTTGACGGGCTCTACCGAACCTCTTCATCGCCGACACCTCCCTGCGACATCGCATCCCGGACTCCAGTTTTGTTCTAGGTAAACTACACGATCCATCACGTCTTTTTAGAGCTATATTGGCTTGGTTCTACATGATCCATGCAATTTTGGCCTAGTTAAGCTATACATGATCCATCCTGATATACGAAGATTAAATAAATTAACAAAGAAGAAATGTGGTCTTCTATTTCACGAATATATATATATATATATACTACATCTGTCCCTAAATAAATGTTGCTCCGATAGCTTATTACGGTAGTGTATTTCTAGTTCAATTCCTGGCCGAGAACGACAAATACTAAAAACCAGAGGTAGTAATATGTAATTTCTGGATTTAGAAGTAAATGACGCACGGGTTATCTGATCAACCACTCCAAATGTTGTACTCTCATCCGTGTTTTACAAATTTGTATTCCTAAGATTTTTAGTTTCCATGGTTTTTACACTTTTTTCTTTCTTGTGGCTTTCTCGGATCGTACGTTTTTTTCTATTCTTTCTTTTCTAATTCCTCCGTTAGTAACAAACACTGCAGTTTATAGAAAGCACACTGTCCGATCCAAAATCTATGTCGGTCATGTAATCTGATGTTATCACTGTTATTTGGAATGACTACTTACAATGCTCTTTACATTAGGAACAAGACATCAAACCGTGATGTCGTCTACAAGCATTCATGGTGGCCAACAAGCACCTGGTATAACTATAAATGTGTTTACTATCAAAATTAAACAAATTTAGACAACATTAAATTGTTTGTATGGTACGCAGAGAATATTGCAGCACATGATGTTCAGGAACCCCGAGGTTCTTCACTCCTTGGTACTACGATGCATGAACCAACAACAAGTATAGATATACAAACCAGAAATACTCCTTCCGCCCTAGTGTAATTTTACTTTTGGAGCTTAAAAAATGTCCCACTCCAACTCTATCCTCAGTAGTAGCTTCCAACTACCAATATCACATCACATTACTACCGGCCTCTCTACCGTGCCATTAGTTTTGGCAGAGCATGTTAGTTTTTTACTCCTTTGGTATTGAATTTGGAGCATTTTGAGAGACTACGTTCTGTCCTTTAGATGTATTGATGATGGGTGTATCATGGTCATTTGCATTCTTTCCTAGGCTCTACTAATTGTTTTAGCATGCCTTGCGATTCTACTTTCTTAGTACTTAGTCTTTATAGTTAACAGTTTATCAGCCTGTGTGATGGCGTGATTTTTTTATGCCTTCACGTTCTGCTATCTCGCCGCCGGCCACTCCGGCCGGCACCGGCGCCCACGCCCTGCTGCTGGTCACTTCAGTGTCCTCCCCAACGCGTCGCCCTCGCCCATCACCACGTCCCATCCTTTGCGTGCCATGATTAACCCGCTGCCCGCAAATCTCTGGCCATTACTCGCCCTGCCACCAATCCTCCTCGAGAGTTTTGGCGAGACCGAACCCTCGCTTTGTTGAGCATCACAAGTTGGAACTATGCAGTACTGCACCTGCAGTAGCCGCCACTGACAAGTAGACCCGATGTCTCATGGGCCCACATGTCAGTGGCAGCTGATGCAGGTGCAATACTGCGGAGGATTTCAATCCCGCAACCTGCTTGCCTTATCTGTCTTGCATTCGCTACCTGCTACCGCTAGCGTTCATTACTTGCCCTGCAACTAATAATTCTCTTCGAGACGCACTCCGGCTGATGTCAGTCAGACCGAACCGGGAACCCGATCTTTGTCTAGTCTAGCGTTGTCAGCTGCATGCCCCCTCACAGTCTTGCCTGCTTCGCTCATGGACTGAAAATCCTCTGCAGTACTACGAGTGTGTACTGCAACTGGCATGTGTACCTGATGGCTCATTTTAGGGTATGAACAGCAACAAAGAAGTCAATAATGTAACCCCCCCCCCCCCCCCCCCCCATCAAAATAGTTGTCATTCGGACAGTCCTAACTACTGTAGTAGTTCATTTTTAATTCATTAGTTGGTCCGATATGGAAATTAATATAAACTAGGAGGGAGTACTACAGAACAAAATGGTGTTGGCACGACGCGGTCATCCCACGCTCGTATTGCCACACTCGTCCTGAAGATGGTATGAACATCAGACTTTTCTTCTTTTCACACTATTTGTACATGATACTAAACTTGTTCAGGCGGTAATTTGCTTTAATCATTTATCATTTGAATCAATGTAACAGAAGGAAGGAAGCTAGGAAGAAGTGTGGCTAAAGAACTTAAGGTTGCCAGAATACGCTATGCATCCCAAGTTAGTAGAACGGAGCATGTGAAGCTACCAATTCAGTTCCCCGCTAGGTTGGGTGTTGCGGTTGGAATTAATCAGCGACACTTTGTCGATGATGTGGTTATGTTTACAAAAAGACATGCATCCCTCAGCGGTGCAAGGAAGTGGGCAGAGGTTGGCCATAGTAACAAGATAGATATAGTATGAGACATTCTGGTTAGTGTTGTCACACCCCCACACAAGTATTTTTTTCTTGCAATCTCCATCATGTACGTTTACATCAACTTGTTATACAATGTACAGGATTCCTGGGACATGGAGGACACACCGGAGAGCACAAGAAAAATTTTGAAAATTGCTGGTGAGCGCTACAAGGGGTGGCGCTCGACTTTGCATGCCACCTATAAGAGTTATTCTACCGATGAAGAACGTATACGAAACCAGCTTGCTGACGTAACGGCGCTCGAGTGGTTGCACCTAATAGAATATTTTGGGTCTGAGCGATTCATGGTCAGCTAAATTTTTAATAGCTTCGCATCATACAAAAAATATTTCATTTACTTTCATTCGTGGAATTAATTCTTAAAATTATTGTAGTCAATAAGCAGGACAGATTCTCAAAATCGAAGAAGACAAAAGACGTGTCACTTGCTTGGCTCCAAATCCTACACCCAACTTTGTTACGAGAAGGTATGAAAAATAAATCTCGCTTTTACTTTGCGCTGCAAACAATATGTATACCGACATGTTGAAGTTTACTTGTATTTTATGTAGCGAGACCCAGAGACTGGAGAAGAACCTGATGACATACAACTGTGGGAGGCAAGCCATTTGTTGGAGAACGGTAACTGGGCAAACAAGCTAGCAAAAGCTGTACATGTGAGTAACACTTCAAACAATCCCCAATTAAATAAATAGTTGCAAATTACCTGTGACTTTTCTTTTCGTATATAGATCCAGGCACGTTCCCAAATGGACGACATGGAAGCTGAGCAGGGAGGCCCAGAGAAACCACATCTTCTAGCGTTGTTATAGATCCTCAATCGGTTGTGCAGAATCACAAGTTCGGGGCCGTGGTTATATGGCTAACCCAACTAGCCCTGAACGTGAACGTATGCGTATCCAGATGTCTGAACACCTCAACGACTAAGTTCGAAACTTAGAAGATAGAAATGCAGGCCTCAATCAAACAGTGCAGGAGTTGGAAGGAAGAAATGATAGCTTAAACACCCAGATGGACTGTATAAACCAGAAGAATGAAGAGTTAATCGTTCAAGTCCAGAACTTACAAGGTCAGATAGCAGCTGATCGTGAACAGACAACTAAGGAAATGCAGGACATGCGCGCCTCAATGGCTGAAATGCAGAAAATGATGATGGCGACCACTCCACAGAAGGTCCACCAAAGGAACCGCCAAAAGTCACCTGCTCCAACAATTAGTCCCGGTCAGCTTAGGAAAACTCTTAGCATGCAAACACGTCGCTTTAGTAATCCTTGAGTATTGTTATGCGTGTTGTAATATCAATTGATGGATGTTTATTGTTAAACTCATGATTCTATTGCCACTAATTTTCAAACCTGGTGCATTCGGGTTCTACTGCCACTAATTATAAAACATGGCATTACGAATTTCTTGTCACGAATGATAAATTGTTGCAATAGGAAGCTATTCCCAATACGGATGATAAAATGTGGCAATAGAATGACAAATGTTGCAGTATAAACATTTGGCAATGACTCAAAAAATGTTGCATTAAAACACTGTTGCCATAGATAAGAAATCGTTGCAATACCGAACTATTCGCCATGGATTCGAAATCGTTGCGGTACCATACTAGTTCCAACGGATCTAAAATCGTTGCAATACAATACTATTCGCCACGTTTGTGGAATCGTTGCAATTCCCAACTATTCGCCACGGATACGAAATCATTGCAGTACCAGACTAGTTCCAGCGGATCTGAAATCGTTGCAATATGGTACTATTCGCCACGTTTGTTGACTCATTACAATAACATACTATTTGCCACAGACGTTAAACCGTCGCAGTATCATACTATTTGCCAAGGCTGTGACATCGTTGCAGTACCATACTATTTGCCACAAATGTGAAATCATTGCAATACCGTGATATTCGTTGCAATATGGTAAATCATCGCTACACCATAACTCGTTGCAATATGTTACTATTTGCCACGGCTGTGAAAATCGTTGCAATACTGTAGTATTTGCCACGAATGTGAAAATCGTTGCAATCACATACTATTATCATGGACGCGAAATCGTTGCAATACAATGCTATTTGTTGCAATACGTTAAATCATCGCAATATGCTAAACAGTTGCAATAACATACTATTTGCCATGAATGTGAAATCGTTATAATACCGTACTATTGCCACGCCTGTGAAATCGTTGCAACCACATACAATTACCACAAATGTGAAATCATTGCAATACCATGCTATTTGTTGCAATACGTTAAATCGTCGCAATACGCTAAATCGTTGTAACAACATACTATTTGCCATGAATATGAAATCGTTGCAATACCGTAGTATTTGCCACGATCGTGAACTCATTGCAATACCGTACAATTCGTTGCGATACGTTAAATCATCTCAATACATGAAAACGTTGCAATAGCGTCCTATTTGCCACCGATGTAAAATCGTTGCAATACCTTACTATTCGCCATGGATGGCAAGGCATCGCAAATAACCTATCGCCGCGGGGAATTATTACGATGATTCGTAAAAACTATCGCCACACTCTTTTTTGTAGCAACAGCGACCTATTACGACAAAAAACAACTTATTGCGACGAATTTTTTTGTTGCGATAAACCGGAATCCTTGCAGTGTAGATGACAGTCTGTTGCGGTGAGTAGGGGCTTTCATCTTCAATAGACCAATAGGACCACTAGCAAGTCCTTTTCCCTTATTGAGGGCTCTCTTGGGCTCCGATGAGCTCCCAGCTGCATTGTTGCTCTGACCTTTCTTCACTACAACTCTCCTTCTCTTAGGAAGAGTGTCGTCAGAAGGAGGAGAGTGGACATTGATATCATGTCTTTTCTTCATCACCCTCTCCCTTGCTCTTTGCACTCGAGCACGCTCTACCTCTTCATCATAATGAAAGGAACTGTACTCTAACCCTGAAGACATCGTGCCTGACAAGGAGGTTCAAGGATTAGATAAGAATGGATTGGAGACTAAGTACTATTAGGAATTTAGAGGTCTAGATGTCAGATACCGAACTTGTCTATTTTCAGAGTGTGGACTTGTCCGGTGAACTGGACTCCTCCGCACCTGGACACCGAACTAGTCATGTCTGGCATAAGAACCCTAAATTTCCTATTTGAACCAAATCTAGCTCGAATTGATGCACAAGGACTAGGAAATAGTAGGAGTACATCTATAGAAGTAATGTATGCCATAGGAATCGAGTGAAATAGGCTAGAATCAAGAAAAGTTGAGAGGTAGGGTTTGAGGGGGATTTTACCAAAAAGCGAAGATTTGCGTTGAAGGAGCGGACTTGGGGCCAGATTAGTCCGAAGTGGGCAAGCTCCGTGCTGAGGAGGAGATTTCTCGTGGAGAAATCCGCGATTTTGGTGGCTAGATGTGAAAATCACCTTTGGGGCTCACGGAAGAGGAGAGAAAATGCAATGGAGGTTGTGAGAGGTGGAAGAAGAGCTTCTGGCGACGGATTAGGATTAACCCTGACAAATTCGGACTAGTCCTGTCGACACTGGACAAGTCCGGTGTGTCGGACTAGGGCTGGACTAGTTTGTGAAAACGGACCAGTCTGGTGCTAACGCCGGACAAGTCTGTTGTCAGCAGGACAGAATTGAATTGAAACAACTAGATTTTGGTTGTTTAATCTAATAGTGATCTAAAGGACATTATTTCACAAACAATCTAAATGAACATGACCAGTAAGCAAACAACAGTCATACAATGGCCATAATTCACCAAGATTTACTCATTTAAATAGTTTTCTAGGGAAAACCAAGAAAAGGAGGGAAATTTTTGTAAAAACGAGTAAACATTGAAATCACAATCAGATATGCAGTGTTTCAAGCCACATTTCGAGAGTCAAGTATATTTAGCTCATTTCTTAGCTCACAAAATCTTTTGTCATCTAATGGCTTGGTGAAAATATCTGCAAGTTGTTTTTCAATCCTAACATGTGAAATTTCAAAGTCTATTTTACTACACTCAAGTATCAGTGTTGTTCACTTAACCCCCTAAAGAAAATTTTGATTCAGTTTACCCCTCAAACTATTTATATTGCTTCAATTCATCCCCTAGTATTTGTTTTTATTTTTTGTTTCTCTTTGTAAGCATCGTTTCTAAAAGTAAAATTACATGAGGCTATATATTACAATAGAATATACATTCGAAAAATATTTTCAAAATATTTTTATATTATTTTTTATTTTTAAACTATGTAAACAAATCTCGTTTGTAAGATGAAATAATACATGAAAAAAGTTTATGAAAAATTATAAAATTATTTTTGCATAGTTTATGATATCATTTACCATTACACAAAATTTTTACTTCAAATATAACTTATACATAGAGAAACAAAAAAGAGAAATTTCAATAGGAGTTGAATTGAACCAATCTAAATAGTTTAGGGGTTAAACTAAACCAAAAAATACTTTAAGGGGTTAAGTGAACAAAACTAATACTTGAAGGTATTAAAATAGACTTTTTCCAAATTTGAATACCACCTTTTAATGAATGATCTCTTAGGAAATGGTGACGAATATCTATGTGTTTGGTTCTTGAGTGCTCTGTTGGGTTGTGTGCAACTTTTATTGCACTCTTATTATCGTATAGGAGTGGAATGTGGTTCATATTGTAACCATAGTCCCTTAGAGTTTGTCACATCCAAAGTAGTTGTGCGCAACAACTACCGGCTGCAACATACTCTGCTTCGACTGTGGAAAGAGCAATAGAGTTTCGCTTTTTAGATGACCATGAAACTAGGGATCTGCTAAGAAATTGACAGGTCCCCGACATGCTCTTTCTATCGACCTTGCATCCTGCATAGTCGACATTAGAGTAACCTATCAAGTTAAACTTGGATCCTTTTGGATACCAAAGGCCTAAGTTGGGTGTGTGCACAAGGTACCTTAAGATTCTTTTTACAGCTATTAAGTGTCACTCTTTAGGTGCGGCTTGAAACCTTGCACACATACAGACACACTAAGCATGATATCTGACCTAGATGCGCATAAATAGAGTAATGAACCAATCATAGATCAATATACCTTTTGATCCACATTTGGACCATCTTCATTGAGGTCGAGATGTCCGTTAGTCGCCATGGGTGCCTTGATGGGCTTGGCCTTGTCCATATTGAACTTGTTGAGGATGTCTTGCGTGTACTTGGTTTGACTTATAAAAGTGCCCTCTCTTAGTTGCTTCACTTGGAATTCCAAGAAGAACTTCAATTTTCCCATCATCGCCATCTCGAACCTATCTGTCATAATCTTGCTAAACTCTTCACAAAATGACTTATTAGTAGAACCAATGATAATATCATCGACATAGATTTGATATACAAATAGATGATCATCAAAGCGTTTCGTGAACAAAGTATAATCAGCTTTTCCAATTGTAAAACCATTTTGAGTTAGAAAATCTCTAAGGCACTCATACCAAGCTCGATGAGCTTGTTTGAGGCCATAGAGATCATTACACAGTTTATAGACATGGTTGGGGTACTCCTGATCAAATCCTGGTGACTGCTCCACGTACACTTCCTCCTTAATTGGACCGTTGAGGAAGGCACTTTTGACTTCCATTTGATACAACTTGAAATTATGGTGAGTAGCATATGACAATAAAATACGAATGGACTCAAGTCCAGCTACAGGAGCGAAAGTTTCGTCGAAGTCCAAAACTTCGACTTGTGAGTAACCTTTAGCCACAAGTCTCACTTTATTTCTCGTTACCACTCCATGTTCATCTGTTTGTTCCGAATGACCCATTCGGTTCCAACAATGTTCGCCTTTGGTCTTTCCACCAGCTCTCACACTTCATTTCTCTTGAAGTTGTTCAACTCATCTTTCATTGCCACCACCCAATATGGATCTTTTAAGGCTTCTTCTACCCTATATGGTTCCAGAAAAGATACAAAAGAGTAATATTCACAAAAAATTGCAATGCAAGATCTAGTAGTTACTCCCTTAGTAATTTCTCCAATGATGTTATTGACGGGATGATCTCTTTGCACACTCTGATGTACTCTTGGGTGAGGGACTTGTGAAGTTGCTTGCTCTTCATTGTCTTCATTGTCATTGTCTTCCCCTAAATCATTGCTTTCATGGTTATATGGATCTTCTTGATCTTCCTCATTTTGATCTTGTGCATGGGCTCCCCCTTGATCATTGCTTCCTTGTTGAGGTTCATCTTGTGCACTTGAGTCTTGTGGTTGCTCTTGAGGTAAAATATTACCAAGTGTCATTCTTCTCAACGCTTCACATGGTGCTTCTTCTTGCTCTAGCACACACTTATCAACTTGCTCCACATGGCAGCCGTTAGTGTCATCGAACAGTGCGTCACATGCTATTTCAACAAGGCCAGAGACTTTGTTGAAGACACGATAGGCGTAGGCATTCGAATCATGGCCGGGCAAGAACCCTTCATCATATTTTGAAGTGAACTTCGAAATCCTCGGTTTCTTGTTCAGAATAAAACATTTACAACCAAATACTTTAAAATATGAAACATTTGGTTGTTATCGGTAAGAAGCTCATATGGAATTTTATTCAAGAGTCGGTGAAGATACAACCGATTTGTGGCATGACAAGCTGTGTTCACCGCTTCAGCCCAAAACCGGTCTGATGTCTTGTATTCATCCAACATTGTCCTCACCATTTCAATTAGTGTTCTGTTTTTCCTTTCGACCAACCCGTTTTGTTAAGGGGAGTAGGGTGCTGAAAACGCGTGCTTTATTCCTTCTTCATCAAGGTACTCCTCAACTTGTGTATTTTTGAATTATGACCCATTGTCACTTCTAATATTCTTCACGGTTGATGAGAATTCGTTTTGAGCTCTTTTCAGGAATTTCTTGAGGATTCTTTGAGTTTCTGATTTATCATACAAGAAAAATACCCAGGTGAAACTTGAAAAATCATCAACAATAACTAAACCGTATTCGTTACAGCCGATGCGTATGTAAGCAATTGGACCAAAAAGGCCCATGTGAAGAAGTTTCAGCGGTCTTGTAGTAGTCATCACGTTCTTGGCAGGGTGCGTTGCTCCAACTTGTTTTCCCGCCTGGCAAGCGCTGCATGGTCTTTCTTTCTCAAAAACAACATCTTTTAAACATCGGATATGACCACCTTTTAGAAGTTTCTGCATATTTCTCATCCCAACATGGGCTAGCCGTCTATGCCACAACCATCCCATGTTAGTTTTAGCAACCAAGCAAGTGTTGAGTTCGGCTTTATCTTTGTTTAAATCAACAAGACAAAGTTTTCCCTTCATTAGTGAATAAACAATTATAACCCTTGTCGCATAGCTAAGATATTGACAGAAGGTTATAATGTAAAGAATCTACATGTAAAACATTCGAGAGAGCATGTTGAGAAGAGATTTCAATTTTACCGCTACCAAGGACCTTTCCTTGACTGTTGTATCCAAAGTATAATTCACTTGGATCTGCGTTGCGCTCATTCTCCACGAACATGTTCCCCTCTCCGGTCATGTGATTTGTGCATCCGCTGTCTAGCACCCATTTTAATCCACCGGAGGAGTAGGCCTGCAAAACAATATTACTCCTTGGTTTTAGGTACCCAAGCTTGCTTGGGTCCTCTTAGGTTAGTCACAGAAGTCTTGGGCACCCACGCACAAGTTTTCGAATTCTCGTGGCGTGGCCCTGCATATTTAGCAAATAAATTTCCAAATTTGTCTTTCATAAGTACATACGAAGCATCAAAAGTACGAAATAGTATTTGCAAGTCAGATTCATGCAATTTTTCCTTAACAAAGGTAATTTTCTTCTTAGCATGACCATTTGTGGACAAGTGTTTGTTCTTGTTAAACCCAAGATCATCTTTGACGCTGGGAGGTTTAGTGATCATATATGCACTACGTGCATTTTTGATCTTCTCCTTGTCAAAGATGCCGCTTTGGGAAGGATGCTTTGCATGAGAAGTAGAAGGATCAGATTTGACAACATTTTTCTTAATAGAACATGTGCAGGTTGCAATTGTTGTCGAACTTACACCTTTGGAAGGTGATATTTTGGAGGAGGAGTTACTTTGCTTGAGTGACTCAATTGCACTTCAAGAATCTTGTTAACTTTTGACAAGTTAGCAAGTTCATCCTTGATTGCAAGGTGTGAGTCTTTTAGCTTTGAGTAAGTTTCCTTACTCAAGGCTAGCTCATGCTCAAGTGACTTGCTCTTCTCTCTTTCGAGCTCAAGGAGTTTCTCAACCTCTTGATACCTCTTCCTTTCAAGGATAAGCATATCTTCTTGTCGGTTGACAAGCTCCTCCTTCTCAAAGATTTTATCCGACAACATTTTCATTTTCTTTAATGCAATTTTACTCAATCCACTAAACATTTCCTCATTTTCACTAGAACTGTCAAAATCATCAATAGAGGAATTTAGCGAGGGAGGAGTGAGTTGAACCTTTTTGTTGCCTTCCTTAGACATAAGGCAAGTGTGATTGTTAGTATCCCGTCCTCCCTTGTTTGGGAAGAGTGTAGACCTCTTCGTGGGTTTCTTGATGGCAATGGTGGCCATATCCTCTTCTTTATCGGAGGAGGACTCGTCGTTTCAGTCCCACTCCTTGCTGATGTGCGCTTGATGAGCTTGTCACCTTTTTCTGAAGATCTTCTTCTCTTGAGGCTTCATATCCTTTTTCCTCTTGTTTTCTTCATAGGTGCAGTCAACCATGAAGTGACCGTACTAGCCACAGTTATAGCAAGTGCGTCGAGCCTTGGAATTTTCCTTTTTCTTTGCTCTTCCCTTCATTTGAGTTGCTGCCATGTCTTGTTTTCATCATGCGCTTGAATTTCTTGATGAATAGTACCATCTCTTCATCATCTAGATTAGTGCTCACGTCACTTGTACCTTCCTCGTCTTGAGCTTCACGAGTTTCCTTTCCGTTGGGCCTGCACGTTGCTTTGAGAGCAACTTCCTTCTTTTTGGAGGAGGTGAGCTCAAATAGATCTTTGACGTATTGGGCTTCCTTCTCTGTCATCTCATGGTTTATGATCTTGCCCAATAGCTCATTCGGGGTCATTTTGTGGAACCTGATGATTTCTCGAATCATTGAGCATAATGTGATGTTTCTTGGCATAAAGGCTCTAATCATCCTTTTAACCACCTCATGGTCAGTCCACTTCTTGCTTCCGTAGGCGCGGATCTTATTGATGAGCGCCTTCATCCGGTTGTACATGTCTTGAGGTGATTCGCCTTCCTCAATAGCAAATCTCCCCAACTCTCCTTCAAGCATCTCAATTTGGGCTTCTCGGACTGACTTATTTCCCTCATGAGTTGTTTTAAATGTATCCCAGATTTCTTTTGCACTTTCCAATCCATCAATTTTGGGAACTCCTCTCTGCTCAGTGATGAGGTGATCACTACAACAGCTTGTGCATTGCGGTAGATTTCTTGTTCTTGTTCCGGAATGAGCTCTTCGTCCGTATCCGGGATATCTACACTTGTGCACACAATATGCCCAAGAATATGATTCATCGAGATTACATGCATCTTCATATTGTATTTCCACATGGTGTAGTCATTTCTATCAAATTGTAGAGGTTTTCCCATAGGAATACAAAGATAGTGATTATTTGAATTAAGACAGTTGTAATTGTAAGAATATCGGGAGTAGTCGTGATGACCACTACCGGTCGTCTTCTCTTCTTCTTTTCCCTTTTGTGCCAGCAGTTTCTTCCTCAGAAGTGCCTTCAGTTGACATACTTCTTCATCATCATGTGGATTTTCTCTTAGTACATCGAAGGTTTAGTTTCTTGCTCTTCCTTGGTGTTGGGCACTTTCAAGATCTCGTTGTTCTTCTCAGAGGCCATTTATCTCTGCGAGCGATGAGTCTCGCTGATGGAGAACCTGCTCTGATACCAATTGAATGTGGCCTAGAGGGGGTGAATAGGCCTAGAAAATTACCTGCACGCTTAATCAAATGGTCAAAAACTTGATTGACCAGACTTGTCCGGTTGTGTGGGCGGACTAGTCCGGTGTGCCTGGTGTATGCTGATTTGACTAAGTATTGATACATGATTTAAATTCTTTTAAGAAGCAGAAATGTGAACAACAGATAAGATTACTTGAATTTACAATTGATGCCTTGAAGTTGCACGTGAAAAACGATTTCCAATTCAAGTTATGATATTGATCAACTATGTGCCATAATCGAGATGCAAAAGTAAAGAAGCACACGAGACACTGATTTTTACCGAGGTTCGATCTCACCAAAGAGATCTACTCCTCATTGAGGAAGCCTACTCAAAGCCAGGTCTCTTCAAACCCTTTCCCTCTTCAAGTCACCACGCAAGGCCGACTTGATTCCACTATCACGGGCAATCACCGAGTTTATGGGGCAACCTCACACGTTGAGGGCTCCCACAAGAATTACAATGAGAAAATGATCAAATACACTCGAAAAGATTACAAGAAAGAGCACGAGTGTCAAGAGATCAAATCCCAAGAGCTCAACAACGTGTAGACGACGATCTCCCAATCCCAAATCTAAGTGTTCAATTGATTTTCACCTTTTTGGACTTTAGATGAGTGAGGAGATGTGTTTTTGGGCTCTTGGGACATGTGGCGGCGCTAGGGTTTATGATTTTGACAGTAGGAATCGAGAGTTGTGATTGTGGGGCCGTGGATCTCCTATTTATAGGGTTTCCAAAGAGTTACGGTTAGAAATTCTGATGATCGGACTAGTCTGTAATGGGTACCGGACTTATCCGGTGTGCTGTGTAAAAGTCAGCGTCAAATGCAGCACATTAGAAACCCTAATTGTGTGAGGTATACCGGACTAGTCCGATGGATGTCCAGACTTGTCCGGTGCCATGTGTAATTCAACTCCAGAGAGTTGAACGGACTAGTCCGATCTAAGAACAGACTTGTCCTGTGCTATGTGTAATTGAACTCCAGATAGTTCAACGAAACAGTCCTATCCTGTGAACGGACTTGTCCGGAGTGCACTAAAAATGATTTACAGAGACATTAACGAACTAGTCATGTCCATGATCGGATTAGTCTGATGCACTGTGTTATTGGATTCCAGAAAGGTTAACGGACTAGTCCGGTCCACGATCGGACTAGTCCGGTGCACAATGTACTTGGACAACAGAAAGTTTAACGGACTAGTCCGGTGGTCAGTGAATTTTTAGGTGTTATTAAGCCCTTACCCCTACGCTAAGACTTGAGCTCTTGGAATGTGTCTCTCACACACATCCTATACATTTAAATCTACTTTGTGCTTCAGTTGACAGTTGGATTTTTCTCTTTTGTACACCACTTTATTTTTCACCTTTTTGAGTGCACCAAACTATCTCATTTTGCTTAACGTGCAGTCATCTCAACAAATTTATTAGGATCTCATTTGTTTATCATCAATCGTCCAAAACCCACAAGAGATTGCCTAGTTGCACTTTTATATCAAAACTGATGGACTCATTAATTAAGGTGTGAAGCATCGCAAGGTTCTTGTACTAGACTTGGCCTAACACACGTGTCGATGCTATGCACTGCGTATGACTCGAGAAGGAGGAGCGCAGACTGGAACAAAAGAATAGTTACGCCTGAAGCATCATTTAAAATATGGGTCCGTGAAGTCTGAAATTTGAGATATTCTGGGCGACGTGTGATTTACAGCTAATTACTGTCATTATTAGCTAATCCTTGTAATTAACAGTCAATCCTAATAACTGATAAAATTAATATTTTTATATGAACTATACAATCACCAGATTATCTTGATTGACTATTTTACAATTAACATAATCTTTACAAATGAACAAATTAATAATTAAAATTAATAAAACTCACCTTCCCATGTGATGGTGGGCGCCGCCGCTGCTCACGTACGGCCTTGCCCACGCGTGCCACCGCTAACCTTCCTCGCGGCCACGTGCCACTCCGCTCTGTTGTGCCGTGTTCGTTGTGGCCCTCTGTCGCCCGTCCCGCCAATGTATCATCCACCATCGCGCCGGTCGAGAGTGAGTCAGGTGAGTTAGGGTGGGGAAGGAGGAGAGGATAAGGTTATCCGCACTAGTGTCCTCTAAAGCATACTCTATACACTATTTTCTTTCTACTTTTACAGTATGTACTCTAAATTATACTGCGATATAATGTATACATTATGTTTTACAGTGTGCCACTGCGGACAGTCTAAGGGCTTCTTAAAGCCGAATCTACCATCGTCTGAAACAACTCTGTTTTCAGGCACATGTAGTGTAACATTTCCGTTAAAATAAATTATGGTGATTTTGTGAGGAAAAATAAGGGTCTATTTGGTTTGTGCCAAAACTATCTTACCAAAATTTGCCATGACCAACATGAGGGCATGACCAAACTGTTGGTAATGTAGTGAAAACAACAACGTTTGGATTCTGATGTTACCAAAATTTATAATCTCTTAGTATGACATGTGGGGTCCGGCCTTATGTCAACAAACTTTTTTTATCGAAATATAGTCAACTGAGATCTTATTTCGTAGATTAAATTATACCGAATACAATAGTGCAAACTATATTTATTTTGATTAACGGGTTAGAAGATACAACTATATGAAACTAGCTAAAATAAAAGGCAAAATCATTAATGTAGCCAACCTGAGTCGCCTCATCAGCATGCAGCAGCAGCGTCGCTGTGCTAGGCTAATGTTTGGCGAAGGTTTTGGGCACCCGCGTTTTGCCGGCGTGTTTGTACCAGAGATGCCAAATTTTTAAAGGCACACAATGTTTGGATGTGAACCAAATGCCATCCAATTTGTATGGGCGTACAAATATTTGATGTGATTCATGGACGTGCCAATATTTGATGTGGTTCATATTGACTTTAATCCAGACAAGTCCTAACTCCAACAGGGCCCTCAACTCACATCATGTGCAGTTAGTATCAGGGAAGAGTTCACTCCCTCAATCCTACCCTCTCGAAAAAAACGACGTTGTTATGACTCGGTTTCATAAAAAAACACTTGTTGTTGTTCTAAATACTGACGTGACAGTTAATTTTTTTTGAACCACTTTAAGGGAACTGTCAGAGGAGGAGCAAAATATTAACCATAATAGTCCTTTGGTTGATCTAAAAAATGTTTTTGAGTCAATTTTATGAATATTTCGGAGTTGCCCTTTTGCCCTTATACGGTATAAACCTCCTTCGGAATTCATTGATGATTCTATAATAACCTTTTTAGATTATAAACAGGCTAAAATTGTTGCATTATGATTAGCAATTCAAAATTGTAGAGTATATGCGGTGACCATTCTCTAGACACACTTACGGGAGTGCATGTGATGTGACGCGCCCTTCACCATGCCTACGTGTGTCCGTTCTTCCTGAAATGATACACACATGGTCCGCACACCGGTGCCCTGGGTGCGCCATGCCGAACCTCCTCAATCCATGGGCTCGTATCTCTTCGGTCGCGCTGGAAATTAAGTGCAGTGCCCACACCTGTGATGTGTCGAGGGATGGAGGCCTTGCACAGATGCAGTAGCTGCGGTCCATGCTGCTGGCGACATTTTTGCTGTGCCGCTGCCGTCATTTAATATCTTTATGTATTTCTATGGAAGTGTTCGTATTGGACATGTAAGTATGCTTGCCGTGTCTATAATTTTTTGTTTTAACAAAGAAGTACTACCGTCAGCGTAAACAATCTTATGGTCAATGTAACTATTTATCGGCTTTGCAGCAAAATATGAAACATGTTGGTAAGATACGGCGAAAAAAAGGTACCAAAACAAATAGAGTAATGCATGGTCTGCCTTTTCTTCCTGGACAACTAGAGGTGGCAATCGGGCCGTGCCGGGCCGGCACGGCACGGCCCGTTCGTGCTTCGGGCCGAAATGGCCCGCGGCCCGGAAGTACGGCGGGCCGCTTCGTGCCAGGCCGATCGGGCCGGCTACAAAAAATGGAGCCCAGGCACGACCCAAAGCACGTCGGGCCGGCTTCGGGTTGTGCCGGCCCAAGCACGACCCACAAGGATGGTTTGGCCCACAGAAAAAATAAATGTGAATAAAAATTGAGTATTTTATGAAATAAATAGGTAAAAAGATTAAAAAATATTAAAAATTGGAGGTGATAGAGAACATTATTCGAGAAATTTAGGAAAAAAAATCATCAAATTTGACCCACATTTACAGAAACTATCAACATTTGAAGTTTTATGTTTGAATATAAATAAAAAAACGCCTCAACGGCCCAGCAGTGGCCCAACAGAAGCAGACATGGCCCAAACAGTTTAATTTTTTATTTGAAAGAAATTAAGTTAGAATACATAGATCAAAATACTTCAAAAAATATGAAAAAATTAGGGAAGGTATAAAATATTGAATTACATGTTCTTACAAAAATTGACATTACAAAACATAATATATTGCTGGTAATAAAAAAGCAAAGAAAAAACAATTTTTGTCTTTTTTGTATCTCAAAAAGTAAAACAAATTTTGATATGATTTTTTTGGTGCAGTTGTTAAGTCACAATAAGAATCTCTATGATTTTTTTGAGATTTTTTTTTATGTTTGCATCAACGTGTGTTCAAAATTTAGAAAATGACTCATATGTTAATAGAGTTTGAATGAAATGAGAAGCATTTTGAATTTTCACATGGTGGAGTGTTTCAAAAAATCCATACAAAATTCATACATGCAGAAGTAGAAAATATGTACATACAAAACAAAATTCAGCTGAGGATCAATTTATTTTGAAGAGATATAAAAAATGAAAATTATGTGCATAAAAATGAATTTGAGATTTATCTAAACATACCAAAATTATATATATTAAGTTTAAATTAATTATTCCAAGTTGTAGAGAGTATTTTTAGAAGAATATAGAAAAAAGAATCATCCGATTTGGACTTAATTTGCAGAACCTATACGAGTTTGAATGTTTAACTTGCAATCAAAATAAAAAATGGTGCAAACAAAAAACAGCCACACCTGGGTCCCTCCTGCCAGCCAGCTGATGCGCCTGTGGGCTCTCTGCAGCCACGGGCGCGCTCGTGGGCCGCCACAAATTTGGCCCATGTGCGGCCAGATCTGTTGGCACAGAGCAGTAGCTAGGGGTTTAGTCTCACCTTGCCCATTCAATAGATGCGCGACCAGGTTAAAAGGCGCGACACCCATGGGAATTCGAAAATGTTCTGAGCATTTCCTGCCAGTTGCATGTTCTTGATGGGCCTCATCTCGCTTGTGGGCCGAACCGTCGTCGCTGAAAATATGGGCTGTTGAGCTACTACTTGTCTTGGTGGGTCAATTTTTTTCGGGCTGCCGGGCCAATTACGTGCTCGGGCTGTTATCGGGCCGTCGTGCCGATTTCATGCCGTGCCGGCCCGAGCACGACCCATTTCTCGTGTCGGGATGTGCTGCCCGTCGGGTCCAAAATCAGGGCACGGCACGACCCGATGGTCCTTGTCGGGCCGCAGCCCCGTGCTTTGGGCCGCCCGAATTCGGCCCGGCCCAATTGCCACCTCTATGGACAACAGCCAGGGGCCCGGCCTTGTTCACCATCATTCCACGCACAACATACCTTGATGCGATGATCTTTTAGTTCTGTGAACGCATGACGTCACTTTTGAATCCTTGCTAGTAGGTACAGATATATTTTTTTCCGAAAGGCCAGTACAGATATATTTTATATCTGCTGTTTTATAACGTTATTGCCATCGAGGCAGAATTTGCACGTGTTTTGTCAATAGATATCGGTTAGATACCCACCTAGCGCGAAGGAGATATGACTTTCAAAAAAAAAATCTAAAGGTTAAGACCATCCGCATTAGCATACTCTAAAACTTACTCTATCTTCTAAACCATGTTCTATATATTTTATAATTACAGTATGTGTAAATTTTTTTAAAAACCTTTTTCACTAGACTTTATAGTAGGTTTCATAGCGCACTGGTACGGATGGTTTAACGCCATAGGAGTTCGGAAATGGACTCTTCAGCTGATGTAATCTTCCCCGTTTGAAACTAGTGTCCACTTGAAATGCTTAACCTACTTTCCAGTCTCACTACTACAAAAACCATTTTCACAGGCACCTCGATTTTTCAAACACAAGCGGTCCGTAAAAAATGCGACTGTGATGACGAATGATACAATAATCGTCTGTGATGACTGAACATCACAGGCGGATTTTAATAAACAACCGCCTGGGTAAGTATATTATTTACCCAGACGGTTATTGATTAAGAACCGACTGTGATGTATCAAACATCACAAGCGGTTCTTAATTAATAACCACCTGGATAAATACATAATTTTCACGGGCGGTCATTGTTTAAGAACCATATGTACTGGTTCAATCATTACAAGCGGTTTTCATTGAAGAACTGCCTGGGAAAAGTCATTGTTTTCACAGGCTGCTTGTTATTTAAGAACCGCCTGTGATGCTGATAAGCTAATCCCTTCACAGCAAGCTATTGTAGATGCAAGTAACACCCATGGCTCATCATTTGGATTGTTGAAAACATCAATTTGAAGCCTGATGATCCTTGGAAGGATTTTTCCATCCATTTGAAGGATTTCTTTCTCTCCCGTCCATTTGAAAACTTAGAAAAATGTTCCTTACTCAGTTTTAATGCCTAAATATATTAACTAAAAATCAGTACCTACTTTCTTAGTGCTTCACACAAGCGAGGAAGCGAACAACTTTAATCACAAATCTTGTTTTTACACTTTCATAGGAATTTAACCTTAATCTTTAATTCAAGCATAGATTTATCAAATAAGTGAAGCTTCCTTATCACACATGTTAATGGCAGTTATAGGTGAAGGATGCACCGAAGATAACGAAATCTGAATTGGACTGAAGATAAAGAGATCTGCATCTGAGTGGTAATATCCAGATTAGACAGTTTGAAGCTATGATGGCATTCTTCAACAACATGAAATGTGATGTTAAGGTTATGCTTGCATCAACCAAGGCATGTTGTGAGGGTATAACACTTGTTGTGGCAAGCATAACCGTTATGCTCCAACAAGTGTTATGCCCTCACAACATGCCTTGGTTGATGCAAACATAACCTTGGCATTACTTTTCATGTTGTTGAAGGATGTCATCATAGCTTCATGTTGTCTAACCTAGACATTGTCACTCATATGAAGCATCTCTTGGTATTCAGTCCCGTTGAGATTTTGTTAGCTTCGACACACCCTTCACTTGTAATCTCTTGGTCTTCAGTCCCGTTGAGATTTTGTTAGCTTCGACACACACTTCACTTGTAACTGCCATTAACATGTCTGATGAGGAAGCTTCAGTTATTGATAAATCTATGCTTGAAAGATTAAGGTCAAATTCCTATGAAAAAGGTAAAAACAAGATTTGTGATTGAAGTTGTTCGCTTCGTCGCTTGTGTGAAGCACTAAGAGAGATGGTACTGATTTGTAGTCAATATATTCAGCCATTAGAACTGATAAAGTAGCATCTTCGTAAGTTTTTAAAATGTAGCGAAGAGAAAGAAATCTTTTAGGGTTTGTTTGGGTGTACTAAATCTAGTTGGATTGAAGTGGATTGAAGTGAAGAATGAACTAATTTTCTCCTCAATCCACCCCAAACCACTTATATTGAAGTGGATCCACTCCTATCGAAACAAGCCCTCAAATGGATGAGAAGTATCATCAAACTTCAATTGAAGCTTTTAACAATCCAAATGATGAGTCTGTGGTGTTACTTGCATCTATAAGACCTTGCTGTGAAGGGATTAGCTTGACAGGAGCTTCAAGAGTTGTGCTTCTAGATGTTATTTGGAACCAAGCTGTTGGAAGGCAAGCCTGATCATTATAGGTCATAAGAAATTTATATACACATACAATTTGATAACATGTGGAACATGTGAAGATGATAAATATAATAATGTAATAATTGAAAGTGCATCTAGGAATCCCTTGTGGGTTTTGGATGATTTATGACAAGCAAATAACATCCTAACTACTTTGTTGAGATGAGCACATGTTTTAATGAGAAAATGAGCAAAGAGACAAAAAGAAAGGAGAATGAGGAGCAATGTGGAAAAGAGCTCAAGTAACAAGTGTAGTATACCATTGTGTATGGAGTGTGTTAAAGAAACACACCCCAAGAGCTCAATCATAAATAATCTCACACACTGCACAGATTTATACAGGACCGGTGATGAGTAGGGTTAGGCCCGATCTTCCGAAAGGTATGTCGATTGGGGTGGAGAACTCGACGTTGATGATCCGCGGCACTCGAGCGATTCGAGTACCCCTGCAATCACTACACCACGGCTCCGTTGGTTATCAACCGTGCTGCACACGCTTGACCTCGCCAAGAAGGCTAATCCCTGCAAGTGCAATCGAGAACACGAGCAAGAACGTAGAAGACACGATCGGCAATCGCGAAATTGGGGTCTCACAAACCGTAGAACGGCGATTTTATTGATCTAAGCAAAACCCACCGAATATGACCGGCGGCTGCAGTATTTATAGGCTAGGGTTCGACCAAAACACGATTATAGACGCGTCCCTAATGGACTCTTACGGGATACAAGGCCCAAAGGCCCGATTCGGTGGCGCAGCACCGGACAGAAATATGGACTCGACTTGTTTCGACGATTCCCAATGACTCCGGAAGAATTTTGAGGTGGGACCAGAACCATTGGAAAGTTTATCTTCTCCTCTTTCCGTACATATGTAGAACGTCGAAAACGGAGTCCGTATGCCTCCTGGGCGTCTGTTTTAAGGTGGACTGCTCCTGGACTCCGAGTTGAACTCGAGTCCGAGTTGTAAACTATTTCCATCTTCTTGAGGACGTCCCAGGTGGTTGTCCACGCCCCCAAGACCTCCTTCCTTCACTTGTTGATCTTCTCCATTATTCCTAATAACAATTAAATCATCACATAGCAATCTATTCTCAAACTCACATGCAAAAGAAGTTAAGAACGAATTCACCTGCTGATTTAATAACCGTGCCCGTGCTCTTGTGATTGGTCCTTGCAGTTCAATGCGCGTCTCTGCTGTTGTGATGTCCTCATCATCCTCCCCCTCTTGAATTGGAGTCGTCCTCGACTCAAGTTCATCTTCTTCTCCCAAGTACGGTCACAAATCTGAAATGTTAAATGTAGGACTAACCCCAAAATCGGGAGGCAATTCAAGCTTATATGCATTATCATTAATCTTTTCAACGATCTTAAAAGGACCAGCAGCTCGTGGCATAAGTTTAGATTTTCTCAAGTCGGGAAATCGCTCTTTTCTCAAATGTAACCACACCAAATCGCCCGGTTCAAGTTTTACTTCTTTTCTACCTTTACTACCTGCAATCCTATACTTCTCATTCATCATTTCAATATTTTTCTTTGTAGTTTCATGCATCTTAAGAATGAATTCAGATCGTTGTGTAGCATCCAAATTTATAGTTTCAGAAGGAGGCAAAGGTAGTAAATCAATAGGAGCACGGGGATTGAAACCATACACTACCTGGAATGGACTTACCTTTGTCGTGGAGTGAACGGATCTGTTGTAAGCAAATTCTATATGTGGTAAACACTCCTCCCACAACTTCAAATTTGTTTTCAAGACAGCCCGTAACATAGTGGATAAAGTACGATTAACTACCTCGGTCTGTCCATCCGTTTGTGGGTGACATGTAGTTGAAAACAGCAACTTGGTTCCCAATTTATACCACAAAGTTCTCCAAAAATGACTTAAAAATTTTGCATCACGATCAGAAACAATGGTATTTGGCACACCATGTAAACGAACAATTTCCGTCATAAATAAATCAGCAATGTGTGAGGCATTATCATTCTTATGACAAGGTATAAAGTGAGCCATTTTGGAAAAACGATCAACAACTACAAAAATACTATCCCTCCCCCTCTTAGTCCTAGGCAATCCCAAAACAAAGTCCATAGAAATATCCTCCCAAGGTACACTAGGAACAGGAAGAGGCATATAAAGACCATGTGGGTTTAGACGAGACTTAGCTTTGTTGCAAGTAGTGCATCGTGACACGTAGCGCTCGACATCACGCCTCATCTTTGGCCAAAAGAAGTGTGTGGACAGCACGTCTTCAGTTTTCTTCACTCCAAAATGTCCCATCAAACCTCCTCCATGTGCTTCCTGCAAAAGCAATAGACGAACGGAGCTAGCTGGAACGCATAGCTTGTTAGCACGATAGAGGAGACCCTCTCGCAGCACATATTTATTCCAAGTTCTTCCTTCTCTACAATTTTTAAAAGCAACTTTGAAGTCCAAATCAGTAGGATATAATGCTTTAATTGTTTCCAAACCAAAGATTTTATGATCAAGTTGGGACAGCATTGTATAACGCCTAGATAATGCATCGGCAATGATATTTTCCTTCCCTTTCTTATGCTTAATGATGTATGGAAACGACTCTATGAACTCAATCCATTTAGCATGTCGTTTATTCAGATTGATTTGACACTTAAGATACTTCAATGATTCATGATCGGAATGTATGACAAACTCCTTAGACCAAAGATAATGTTGCCATGTTTGTAATACACGGACTAAGGCATACAATTCCTTATCATAAGTGGAGTAATTCAGAGAAGGACCATGAAGTTTTTCACTAAAGAAAGCAACGGGTTTACCTCCTTGTATGAGAACGCCTCCAATACCAATGCCGCTTGCATCGCATTCTAGCTCAAAGGTCTTGTCAAAATCAGGAAGTTGTAGTAATGGTGCTTGTGTAAGCTTCGATTTGAGAGCATCAAAAGCTTGTTGCTGCCGTTCGCCCCATCGAAATGGAACTCCCTTCTTTGTTAGCTCATGTAGAGGTGCTGCAATGGTGCTGAAATCCCGCACAAAGCGCCGATAAAATCCTGCAAGACCAAGAAAACTACGAACCTGTGTGACGGTAGTTGGGGCTGGCCAGCTGGTGATTGCTTCAATTTTTGCCTCATCCATCTCAATTCCCTGCGAGGAAACGACATAGCCAAGAAACGAGACTCGATTGGTGCAAAAAACGCACTTTTCGAGGTTACCAAACAAACGTGCATCTCTCAAAACAGTAAAAACAGCACGTAAATGATCAAGATGTTCATCATATGACTTGCTGTAAATGAGGATATCATCAAAGTAAACCACCACAAATTGTCCAATGAAAGCACGTAAAACCTCGTTCATTAATCGCATAAAGGTGCTGGGTGCATTAGTTAAACCAAAAGGCATGACTAACCACTCATAAAGTCCAAACTTGGTTTTAAATGCAGTTTTCCATTCATCTCCTAGTGCCATTCTAATTTGGTGGTAACCACTACGCAAGTCAATTTTTGTGAAGATGATAGCACCACTCAATTCATCAAGCATGTCATCTAATCGAGGAATAGGATAACGATATCGAATGGTGATGTTATTAATCGCTCGACAATCAACACACATGCGCCAACTACCATCTTTCTTAGGAACCAAAAGAACAGGAACGGAACAAGGGCTAAGGCTTTCACGAATATACCCGCGGTCCAAAAGATCTTGGACTTGTCGCTGAATTTCCTTAGTTTCTTGTGGATTCGCCCTGTATGCTGCACGATTTGGCAAACTTGCTCCTGGAATCAAATCGATCTTGTGTTCAATGCCTCTCATCGGTGGTAAACCAGGGGGTATCTCGGAGGGAAACACATCCTCAAACTCCTGCAAAAGGTTAGCAACAGCAGGGGACAATGCAATAGACAATTCATGAAGTGAAAACATGGCTTCTTTGCAAACTAAAGCATAGCACATCCCCTTAGCATCGAATAAATCAGCAAGTTCAGATTTAGTTGCGAGCAATGATGGTGATTTTAACTTAATAACTTGCTGTTTTTCAGATTCTAATTTAGTTGCTTTGCCCTCACGAATTTTACTCTTCTCAAAATGCACAATTTCAGCAGGAGTCATGGGGAGCAAAGTGATTTTCTTTCCCTTATGCATGAGAGTATATTTATTGGTTCTACCATGATGAATAGCATCTGTATCAAATTCCCAAGGACGACCCAATAAAAGAGAACAAGCATCCATAGGAACAACATCAAAATCAGCAAAATCATGGTATGAACCAATTGAAAAATGGATTCTCGCTGTTTGTGTTACCCGAACCTTACCGCTGTTGTTGAACCATTGAATGTGGTATGGATGAGGGTGTGCTCTTGTTGTCAAACCGAGTTTCTTGACAACGTCCGTATTCACCAAGTTATTGCAGCTACCTCCATCAATTATAGTGTGTACACGGCAGTCCTTGACGACGAGAAACATGTGGAAGAGGTTGTGTCGTTGTAGCTTGTCGTCGGTCTCCACTTTGGAGCTCAAGGCACGCTGCACAATGATGCTCCTATAGTTCTCCGTCGCCGCTGTACCAAGTACCTCTTCTTCGGTGTGTTCGTCATTTGGACCTGTAAAGTCAGTAGCAAGAGAATTTTCATCTTCAACATCCGAAGTACTATCATACCCGCCATCATCGCGTGCTATGTATGCCCGTTTGCTCGGGCAATCTCTCATCATATGACCAAGTCCCTGGCAGCGGTGACACTTAATTTCGGAAGTACGACCCGTAGAAGGAGTGGACGACGAAGGCTTGAATGATGTCGCCTTGCTGCCTTCCGGCACGCGAGAAGGTGGAGCAGCAGGTATAGTTCGTTGGCCGCCATTGGGTGGTGTAGTCGCTGCACGGGGGGCCGAAGATGGTGCTGTTTTGGATGGTGTAGTTGCTGCACGCGGCGTGAAGTTGCTCCTCGTGCGTTGTTGCTGTTGTTGTCGGCCCTGCAATTCTTTTTCTGCCAACATAGCAAGCTGAAACAATCTGTTAACAGTATCATATTCTTTGTAATCAACAATGTCCTGAATTTCACGCCTCAACCCCCCATAAAAACGAGCTATTTTATCATCCATGTCCTCTACTACCCCACAACGCAGCATACCCTTTTGTAACTCTTGATAATACTCCTCTACGGACATGTTACCTTGGTCTAAACGCTGCAATTTTTTGCGAAGGTCCCGCTGAAAAGATGGAGGAACAAATCGAACACGCATAGCTTCCTTTAATCTATTCCATGTTGGAGGATCAGTTCTAGTTTTAACAAGTTCATTCCACCATATGATAGCAAAGTCCTTAAACTCACTAGTGGCTTGACGAACTCTATGTTGTTCAGGAACAAGATGGGAATTAAATTTTTGCTCTACTGTCATCTCCCAATCAAGATAAGCCTCAGCATCATAAGCACCAGAAAAAGAGGGTATAGTAAATTTCACTTTAGCAAAAGGATCATCAGGAGGGCGGTTATAATTGTTATGATTATTACCTCCCATACCTCGACGATAAAGTGGCAGTCTTGGCTGATTACTGTGATCTTCCAGTTCATCATAAGCATTGTCTTCTTGTCTTCCAGCGAGAGGCAACCGAGCCTCAAAAGTATTCATCCGAAGAGCAAGGTCATCCAGTTTGCGAGTCAAGTTCGCCAATGACTCCTCCGTTGATGCGTTGTATTTGGCGAACATATCACGTAACTCAACATGTTGAACACATTCATCATTATTTTCTTCTCCTGCCATTGTTAGTAGGAAACAAAAGACAACAAAAAAAAATGTTATCCCTATCAACTACAGTGACAATGTGGAAGGTGGAAGAAAACAATCTCTCTCGCTCAAGCGTCTTACCACGCTCTTACAAGTGTTCTTACCGACACAGCAGGTGGTGTGGATGGTGAGATGAACCAATGAAGCGTGGGGTGATTGCGAAGGTACCTGTTATGCTCAAGAGAAAGGTGGAGCTTGGATGGCACAATATGGTGGCTAATAAGCAGAAAATCGTTAACAGCTAAACAAAGTTGAATAAGTATTCAATGTAGGAAACTGTTGCTGGTCAACTGAGTGCCCTAGAGCCTAGCACAACACAAGGAAGTATCAAGGCAAAAGAAAGACAGAATGATATAACCAAACAAACAGCACCAAGTGGTATAGGCCAATTGCTTTAATATGCGTGCTCTTCACTATTTTTTTTCTTTTTTGTAATATTTTTTTGATATTTTTTCTTTACTCAGTAGCACAAATATAGGAAGCACACAAATTTGCAGCTCAATTGGATGTAATATGCGGCCTATAGAAAATCAAGAAGGTTCTTTAAAATTCGTGCTGAAACTTCGGAGGTCGGATAGCCTATCTTCCGAGGGGAATTTGGGCAATCTAATTTCGCCGAACGCGGCTACGCAGCGGAAAATCGGATGCGAAATTTCGCGTAGATCAATTTGAAAAAAAAAAATCGCCCGATTTCGAGTTCGTATGCGAAAGTTATGGCCGTTTTAAGGTAGGCTGTCCGAGTTACGTTTTTTTGGATGTTGATTCCAACTCGGTTTGAGAACAGAACTCGCAAACGGATACGAAAACGATCGGGAATTTGCACAGCAACTAATGGGGTGGTGTGTGATGATTCAAGGATGAATGGCACAAAGATTTGTTACCTAATCTAGGGCTGGCGATGCGGGAGTTCACGCAAGGCGGCTAGCTAGGGCAAACCGATGAACGTGGCGGATCGGTTTGTTATTTAGGGATTGTGGAATAGGTGTCGAATAGCAAGAAAACAAGGATGAAACACGATAACTAGGACCAAAAAACACAAAGCTAAACCAGCAACAAGACTCAACCACACGAATGCAAACTCAACAATGCAAACTGAAAAACGAAACTGCAGGCACTATAGTCTGGGAAGGGTAAAAGCGATCTAATTTTTTTTGTGGCTTTTTTTGTGGACTCTAGGTACGAAACAAAATCGATCTAATGGAAGGAAGGAAAACAAAGATACCTCACGGGCAACCTGGAAATCTGATACCAATTGATGAGTAGGGTTAGGCCCGATCTTCCGAAAGGTATGTCGATTGGGGTGGAGAACTCGACGTTGATGATCCGCGGCACTCGAGCGATTCGAGTACCCCTGCAATCACTACACCACGGCTCCGTTGGTTATCAACCGTGCTGCACACGCTTGACCTCGCCAAGAAGGCTAATCCCTGCAAGTGCAATCGAGAACACGAGCAAGAACGTAGAAGACACGATCGGCAATCGCGAAATTGGGGTCTCACAAACCGTAGAACGGCGATTTTATTGATCTAAGCAAAACCCACCGAATATGACCGGCGGCTGCAGTATTTATAGGCTAGGGTTCGACCAAAACACGATTATAGACGCGTCCCTAATGGACTCTTACGGGATACAAGGCCCAAAGGCCCGATTCGGTGGCGCAGCACCGGACAGAAATATGGACTCGACTTGTTTCGACGATTCCCAATGACTCCGGAAGAATTTTGAGGTGGGACCAGAACCATTGGAAAGTTTATCTTCTCCTCTTTCCGTACATATGTAGAACGTCGAAAACAGAGTCCGTATGCCTCCTGGGCGTCTGTTTTAAGGTGGACTGCTCCTGGACTCCGAGTTGAACTCGAGTCCGAGTTGTAAACTATTTCCATCTTCTTGAGGACGTCCCAGGTGGTTGTCCACGCTCCCAAGACCTCCTTCCTTCACTTGTTGATCTTCTCCATTATTCCTAATAACAATTAAATCATCACATAGCAATCTATTCTCAAACTCACATGCAAAAGAAGTTAAGAACGAATTCACCTGCTGATTTAATAACCGTGCCCGTGCTCTTGTGATTGGTCCTTGCAGTTCAATGCGCGTCTCTGCTGTTGTGATGTCCTCATCAACCGGACTAGTCCAACTGACACTGGACTAGTCTGATATCTCTCTGCACAAGATCGGACAAGTTCGATATGACCACGGACTAGTACGATATCTCTCTGACTAGAATCGGACTAGTCCTCCCAAGTGCGGACTAGTCCTCCAAACACATCACAAGTTGCACAAAATCGGACAAGTCCGATATTAGCACGGACTAGTCCGAAAAACCCTCTGACCTAAATCAGACAAGTCCTCCAAGTATGGAGTTGTCCCCAATTCACTTAGGGTTTCACTTTTCCGGACAAGTCCGACATCTATCGGACTAGTCCGAAGATTTACAGAAGCGAAATCGGACAAGTCCGCTTCTAGCCGGACTAGTCCGATATTTCGGGACACCTAGGGTTTGCTACACACAGGACACCGAACTAGTCCGGTGTCCACCACGAACTAGTCCGATATTCCTAAACCCTAACGGTAACTTTTGGAAACCCCATATAAATAGGTGTACATGACTCATCTTTCATATCTCTCGACCCCCTGTGCCGTCACACCTTCCAAGAGCTTCAAAAACAAATCTCTCCACGAAATCAAAAGCAACAAAGATCAATCCCTTGAGTATACACTTTGGATCATTGGAGAGACACGGTTCATCACTCATTGAGCTCTTGTTTGATTCCCTAACACACTCCTGTGGTTTTCATTGTAATCTTTTGAGTGTGTTCTTGGTGGTGTTCTTGTTGTAATCTTGGGGAGCCCTCGACGTGTGAGAAGGCCCCTTGAATTCGGTTATTTGCCCTTTGTGATAAGTCAAGAGGATTGGCCTCTGTGACGATCCGACGAGGGTAGGGTTGGAGAAGACCCAATCCTTTTGCGGACTCCTCAACGTGGACGTAGGTTGCCTCTTTGGGAACTGAACCACGGGATAAAATCATTGTGTTCTTCGTTTGTGCTCATTGTTCTTACATTTCATATATATATATATCTAGGGTTTCAATCAATCGTGTTCACTTTACGTTGAAACATTAATTTTAGGATTAAATTATGATACACCCTAGTTTATAGTTGTGCAACACTTAAATTACAAGTATAATTCCACTGCTTACATCCTAGAATCAAATTAATCGATCAAATTTGATTAACCTAGCCGGTACACACCGGACTAGTCCGCACTTGATCGTACTAGTCCGATATATAGAGATTTAATCTGGTTGTCAAGTGTTGCAGGTTCCGACAGAGAATCAAAAAGGCCTATTCACCCCCCCTCTGGGCCACATTCAATAATGTTTGAAACAGAAGCTGAATCTAATAATGTTCCACACATGCTATCTAAAGCTGAAATAGAGAATTGTTCTAAGTTGATTTCAGAGGATACAAATATATACAATATATGTCATACATTTTTTCCAGCATTGACATCATCTCGCATATAGGGTTTCAAATCCTTTTTAATGCTTCTCTCTATGCGCTTGATGTTTTCTGGTTCGGTGAAAAGGTACATCTCTTCATACTGATTATATTCCTCTTCATTATCTCCCATATTCTCAACCCCAACAATATTTTGCTTTCCAAAAACAACTACGCGCATCTTCTCAGTTTCTGGATCTTGAATATAAAAAACTTGTGCAACACTATCGGCGAGAACCCACATGTCATCTTTATAACCCACTTTATTTAAGTCTACCAGTGTCAGCCCGTAATTGTCCACTTTCACACCATCAGGATGTTTGACCCATTGGCACTTAAATACAGGCATTACCATTCTTTCACCATAATCGAGTTCCCATATTTCCTCTATGAACCCAAAGTATGTGGTCTTTTGCCCTTGTGAATCATAAGCCTCAATACGAACACCACTATTTTGTGCAACACTCTTAACGTCTTTTTCTTTAGTGTAAAATGTGTAACCATTGATGTCATATGCTTGTCATGATGTCACCAAAGCAGATGGGCCATAAGCTAACTTCTTCATTGTTGCCTGTCCTATAGAGTTTTCGTATGATATCTTTTTGTCTATTAACCATTCCGTGAAACATCTTCTGTGCTCTTTCATGATCTAGTTCTCTATGCGGTCTTGGTTTTTTTCACGAAGCTCAATTTGGTGTTCCTCGATGTACGACTCATCTATTGCGAGTTGTTGTAGTACACCAAAATGTGCACAGTGTATATTCTTGTAATCTTGAACGATAAAAGTTTTCTTACCCACTTTGCCTCTCCCACGTAGTCTACCCTCATGTACTGGTATAGGCACACCTATCGGTTTTCTGTCTTTGATGTAATCAGCGCAACCCTCAATCACTTCTTCAGTGGTGTATCCTTCCATAATTGAACCCTCTTGGTGAGAACGGTTTCGCACATAACCTTTTAATACTCCTAAATATCTCTCCAACAAAAACATATGATATAAATATAGTGGCCTCAATGCCTTTATCTGATTAACAAGATGTATGATTAGCTGTACTTGCATATCAAAAAAGGATGGTGGGAAACACATCTCAAGCTTGCACATAGTCTCGACGATGTATGTTTTCACATAGTCTAAATCTTCACGTGCTATCACCTTTTGCGATACTGCATTAAAGAAGTAACGAAAATGTGTGATGACAACTTTTAAATGCTCAGGTGTTATGACTCTTATCGCAATGGCAAGGAACACTGTCATCATCACGTGACAGTCGTGAGAATTATAACCGAATAAAGACAAGTCTTTCATCGAGACTAGTTTGCGGATATCGCATGAGAAACTCGTGGGCACTTTGATCCCATGCAAGCATTCGCAAATTGCTTTTTTCTCTTCTAGCGTCAGGTTGTAGCTGGCTGGGGGAAGGTAATGCTTCCTGTTCGCCTTTTCTACTGGATGAAGCTCTGGTCTCAAATCAATATTTACTAGGTTCATACATGAATTTAATCCGTCCTTTGTTTTCCTCGGCATGTCCAACAAGGTCCCAATGATACTGTCAAATACATTCTTTGTAACGTGCATCAAATCAATACTATGGCAAAATTCCAGATTTTTCCAATACGGAAGATACTTGAAAAAAATTGATTGTTTCTTGAAAGCCATGTAATTGTATCACCCGAAGATGTACTTTTCTTTCTCTTGATTCCTTTTCATTTTTTGCTCTTACCGAAAGCAATATGAATGTTCTTGACCATTTCGAACACAAGTTTTCCACTGTAAGGTTTTGGTGCAGTACCTTTTCTAATTTTGTTATCAAATTGTTCTTTCATCTTCCTATACTTGTGTGTATCTGTCAAGAACCATTGGTATCTCATGTACACCGTCTTTCTGTATAAAGTAAGGTATAGAAATCCAGTTCTATCCACGCACCTTACACAACCTTTCTTCCCTTTCATTTGTCCCGATAATGTTAACAGTCGGGGCTAATCATGCACGGTAACAAATATCATTGCTCTTAGCATGAAATACTCCCGCTTGTACTCATTCCATGTACGTACCCCTTCATTTAACAATTTTGCCATATCTTCCATTAAAGGTTCCAAGAACACATCAATTTCGATGTCGGGTTGTTTCGGACCTTGGATAAGAACAGATAACAAGATATATTTTATTTTGTGACACAACCATGTCGGTAGGTTGTACATCGTTAAGACCATGGGTCATGTGCTGTGTAAGCTCCTTTTTTATCAATTGGATTTATTCCGTCTGTACCCAAGGCAAACCTCACATTTCTGATTTTCTTTGCATATTCTAGATACTAAATATCAAAATTTTTCCACTGCGTTGCATCACCAGGGTGTCGAATATGTTTTTCATTCTTCTTGCGTTGCTCGGAATGACAACGCATAAGTTCAGCCTCCCTAGGGTTTGAGAACAAATGCTTCAAGCGATCGATTATCGGAAGGTACCGCATCACCAAGGCAGGAATTTTTCTCTTATTCTTCTCGTCTGCATCGCCAGAAGTATTGTCATCGTCACCTTCGGGACCAATAATAAACTTCTTATTCTTCATAAACTTTTTCATGTTGGTAACATACTGGTGATTGTAGTCCTTCTTATATCTACTGACACCACATATGGGGCATCTAGTTGCAAGCTCATGCTCTTTGCGATATAGAATACAATGGTTCGCACAAGCGTGTATTTTTGTCACACCTAGTGCCATCGGGCAAAGAAGTTTCTTCGCTTTATAAATGCTTTTGGGCAGTTTATTTGGATTTGGAAGAATTTCTGCCATAAGATTTAAAAGATCAGAGAAACTACAATCGGACCATCCGTGTGTGGCTTTCAACTTTAGTAGTTCTAAGACTGCACACAATGTAGTAAACTCTTTATCACAACCGTTTGATTCATCATATAAAAGCTCCGTCGCCGCATTCTGCAATGTCTCCATTTTACTTAAACCTTTGCTTGCTCCCATAGAAGTCAATACATATGGTTCAATGTGACGCAACATCTCCTCACAATCGAACTCATCATCATCACCATCTTGATTGTCACTACCATCATCGATATGAACATCATCGTCATCTGAACCTCTCTCATCATCTTTATCCACATCATGTGTATCTAACTCACCATGATCTGTCCATATTGTGTAGTTTTTTTGAGACCTCTTTTCACCAAATGAGATTGGATTACTATAGTATCCGTCCAAGCAATCTTATTTTCGCAGTCAATATATAGACATAACATGTCATCTATCTTTTGCAATTTCGCATGTCTCTTGGATTCTTCAATAAAATCTGCAACATTATGAATGTACATAGGATCGGGTCTTGGCATGTTATACATCCAAGCTCGACGGTCCATGCTTCAATAATAGATTTTTTGTAAGATTTACAAAATTTGGCCACAAACATTCCCTAAAGGTCTTCTATAAAATGAATTTACAAATACATAACAAGCATGTATCATATGAGTGAATATTGGTATCATGTAGGTCTGTTCATAAGGGTTCCAAGCAATGTTTTCAAGTCGCCTAGTCGACCCTAGTCGCCTAAGGGGCGATAAGGATGACTAGGTCGATTAGTCGTCGATTAGGGCGACTAATTGCCCTCTAGTCGACCCTAGTCGTCCTCTAGTCATCCACTACTTTTTTATGGAAAACTAGTCGATAGTATATATATGTACTGTGACGCCCGGTTCCGAAAAATGAACCAAGCTAATGCATATGTATGCCCAGGATGTTCAACACACATACACAAGTGCAATCACAAACGATATACAGATAATTACCACAGAACGAGATTAATTAACCCAAATTTTATTACACAAACCATATTATCCTCGAATACAAGCTCTAATGAATATTAATGACAAGTTCAACTAATGCAGCGGAAATAAACTAATTAAGCAACTAAGCAAACTAAGCATAAGGGATAGCGCGGCTCCAATCAACACCACAGGCAAAGCTGACGGTAGACACGGCCTAGATCTCCGCATTATCACCGTTAGACTCCCAATCCTGACCTGCAACTGTTGGGGGGGGGGGGGGGGGGGGATTGCAAGAGTGAGTACATGTCGTACTCAGCAAGTGTGGAAAGTATGACATGTGGCTGATTCAAATGACGACAATAATAATGGCTAAGTGCTGAAAAGTACATTAAAACATTTGAAAAGCAATATATTATATGTATGTGAAGTAAACCCATCATAATCATAAGTAATATCATAATACCAGTCTGAATTCACTACCATCATCAATAATTACAGATTTTGCCATTGCCAATAACCATATTCAATACCAGAAATAAATCCATAACCAACCATAACCATTACCAAACCATAACCATCCCAAATACCATCCCAATACTGAGTTCCCTCTAATCATGGAAGTTGTCCAGGTGCTCATAACCGGGAGCACGGCTATCATGATAGTTTCATTTAACTCTGCAGAGTTTGTACCACTTTACCCACGTGTTCGTGATTTCATCACCTTTCGGTGACTAAGAATGTCCCTTATGCCCATGACCCATCGGTCATATTACACACTTCCATTGGTGCGTGGCCAAGAGATCACAAAATAGCCTTTACAAAGGGATTACTAGCCTATTTAGACACCACTGAGGTTTCACCGGTGGCGATGTCTCCCGCAGAGCACATCTTCAACCAAGGGCCCCCTCTTGAGCCATTCGGATCCCAGGGTAGTCCCACTAATCATCAACAAACCCAATCCGACTACCCCTTCCCCGAGCATCCATAATGGTCCAAATAGCACTGGCAAAGCCCTAATTAATCAGCTACGCCGCACCCATACTTGGCCTCGTGGTGACACTGTAATCCTGGCTTATTTTCGCATGAACCGGTCCTTAGATCTAAAGCAAGCAAACCACCATGACATCCAACCCATCCACATACCAGGCTTGCTTAGATCACTCATTACCATATCATATTGACCAGTTCACATTAACCAGAATATCATTAATGCATAATTAAATGTGTAGTGTTGTTATCCCATCCCAATTAATTAAGCGAAGCAAAAAGGTAAAAGCCCTTCCCGACTCTCTACCATAAATTCTAGGTGACAAGGGTGGTTAAACAATTCTAGTAAACTTCCTATCATAGGATTCCCATCAAATTGACACGAGCATGCAGTTTTGTAAACAAAACATTTATTTGAAAAACCGGATCAATATGCTTCAAGGACACTTGCCTTGCTCTTGCTGTTGATTAGGATCAAAGCCTTTGAACTCTTGGTGCTGTAGATCCTCCGCGGCACTCTCTAGCGCAAATCCGTCTAATCCGCACAATAACATACAAGACAAGAAACACAATCAAAGAGTGCACAAATATTACTCAATATGTCATCACATGCATGATTAATGCAAATGCAAGGTAGAACTTGTTAATTGATTGTTTTTAATGAGCACTAACTAGTTATAATAGATTTTAACAAGTTTATACAGGTTTGGAGTTGATTAGATCAAATCTTAGAACTAATTCAACACAATTTAACCAGAAAGATCGGACTAGTCCGCTAGAGACCGGACAAATCCGCCCTCTGCGAGATCAGCAGATTTGGGTTTTCTAGATCGACGTGAATTTGGAGATTAAGGGTTGAATTCTCGTAAGGAAAAGAGAATAGAAGGTATACCAGGTGTTTAGGACTCCAATGAATCAAGAAACTTGGAGGTAGCACTTGGATCTTGATAATCTAGGGTTGGTGATGAACTTTGAGGTGAATTGGTGATGAAGAACGAAAGCTTGGTGGAGATCTTGATCCTCTTTCGTTTCCTCCTCTTCTTCTTCTTGCTTGGGATCTTCTCCTCCCTCCTTGATGGTGGCTTCCCACGAACTAGGGTTTAGGTGGGTGGAAAAGTGGCAAATAGATGTCAGCCCAAGGGGTGGGGTTGTTTATATAGAGGTGGAGGCTAGGGTTAGATGGATTTCGAGTTTGGGAGGAGTAGAGGCCGGTTTAGAGTCCCACATGGGCTCCAAAAGAGTTAGGCACGACGTCCCTAGGCCCACTTAACGTGATACCCAAGAAACAAGTCGTAAAACAAAAGATCAATTCGGAGTCGAGAAATATCGGACAAGTTCGGAAAAGACCGGACTAGTCCGAAGTCGTCCAAAGAGAAAATCGGACAAGTCTGGCCTAAAATTAGACAAGTCCAACTTTAAACAGAGAGGAAATCGGACAAGTCCGCTGGAACACCGGACTAGTTCGGAAAACTCGAGGGACTTAGCAAATTTTCAAGGATTCATGGAATATCGGTCTAGTCCGCACAAAATCGGACAAGTCCAAAAGTTTCCAGTGCCAAAAATCGGACTAGTCTGCAGCAAAAACGGACAAGTCCGTTTTTAGCCAGAGAGAAATTGGACTAGTCCTCAGAAAAATCGGACTAGTCCGCACTTTCCTGCACTTTAAGTGTGGTTTTGCTCCAATCAATTTTAAACTTGTTCCTCTTGTTGTGGGTTAATATTAAACATGTATATGAGTGTATGTAGGGCATGATGCATGAAAATGAGCGTGTTACAAACCTACCCCCCTTAAAATGAATCTCACCCTCGATATTCGACGCGGAAGAGGAGAGATAGGGAAATTCCTTCTTGAGATCATCTTCTAGCTCCCAAGTTGCTTCTTTTTGGGTATGGTGCTTCCATTGAAATTTACACCATCGAATCACCTTGTTCCTTGTGACTCTCTCCTTGGTTTCCAAGATCTTAACCGGTTGCTCGACATAAGCCAAATCTTCCTCTAATTCCAATGCTTCCATTGGCACTTGTTCTTCCTGTACTCTCAAGCACTTCTTGAGCTGGGAAACATGAAACACATCATGTACGTCTGAAAGATGAGCTGGCATCTCCAACTTATACGCTACTTCTCCTCTTTTGTCCAAAATCTTGAATGGTCCAATATAACGAGGTGCTAGCTTTCCTCTTATGTTAAACCTCTTATGACCCCTCATTGGTGACACCTTGAGGTAAACAAAATCTCCCACTTCAAAGGCTAGTTTTCTTCTCCTATTGTCCGCATAGCCTTTTTGCCTTGATTGGGCAGCCCTCAAGTTTTCACGAATTATTCGGACTTGCTTTTCGGCTTCTTGCAAAACATCCGGACCAAATACTTGAGTTTCTCCTGCCTCATTCCAGAATAAAGGTGTCCTATACTTCCTCCCATAAAGCGCTTCATACGGTGACATTTTCAAGCTTGCTTGGTAACTATTGTTGTATGAAAATTTTGCGTATGGCAAGCTTTTGTCCCAACTCTTCCCATGCTTTAAAGCACAAGCTCTTAACATGTCCACCAAAATTCTATTGGTCCTCTCGGTTTGTCCATCCGTTTGAGGGTGATACGCTGAACTAAAATTCAACCTCATTCCCAAAGCTTCATGCAATTTTTGCCAAAATCTGGAGGTAAATTGAGAACCTCTATCCGAGACTATCTTCTTAGGGACTCCATGTCGACACACAATATGCTCCATGTATATTTCAGCTAATCGTGCAGCTGTATATTTGGTCTTCACAGGGACAAAATGAGCTGACTTGGTTAAGCGATCCACAATTACCCAAATTGAGTCATACCCGGACTGAGTACGTGGTAAACCAACTATGAAATCCATTCCAATTTCCTCCCACTTCCATTTCGGGATCTTCAATGGTTGCAATAATCCAGCTGGCCTTTGATGTTGACTCGTTGACACACATCACACAATGACACATATTCAGCTATGTCCTTTTTCATGCTATCCCACCAATAGCAAGCCTTCAAGTCTTTGTACATCTTCGTACAACCAGGGTGAATTGAGTATGGCGAGTCATGTGCCTCCTTTAATATTGTCTCTCGGATATACTTTACATTAGGCACAACGATCCTTTTTCCAAGTTATAAGGTACCATATTCGTCTTCATCAAATCTGAATTCTCTCCCTTCCTCGATCCTTTCCTTGATTTCCTTGATCTCCTCATCTGAGGTTTGTGCCTCTCGAATTTCTTGCTCCAAGGTTGGGTTTAACTCCATCATCTCCATCTCATTTACAAACCCGAGGTTCAACCGTTCAAACTCCTTGCATAACTCGAATGGTAATTCTCGAATCGTGAGTTGATGACTTACTCCTTTTCTACTCAAAGCATCGGCCACTACATTGGCTTTTCCCGGATGATAGTTGATCCCCAAAAACATAATCTTTGATGAGCTCCAACCATCTCCGTTGCCTCAAGTTCAGATCCGTTTGTGTGAAAATATACTTAAGACTCTTGTGATCTGTATAAATTTAACACCTATGTCCAAGAATATAGTGTCTCCAAATCTTCAATGTGTGTACCACGGTCGCGAGTTCCAAATCGTGCGTGGGGTAATTCTGCTCATGTTTCTTCAATTGTCTTGATGCATAGGCGACCACTTGACCTTCTTGCATGAGAACACATCCAAGTCCTTGTCTTGATGCATCGCAATAAATATCGAAACTCTTGCTCATGTCCGGCAATACCAAAACTGGGGTTGTTGTCAACCTCTTCTTCAACTCCTCAAAACTATTTTGACAAGCTTGGGTCCATTGGAAAGCCTTTCCCTTCATTAGCAACTCCGTCATAGGCTTGGCTATTCTGGAAAAGTCCTTGATGAATCGACGGTAATATCCAGCCATCCCAATAAAACTCCTTATTTCCTTGACATTTTGCGGCGGCTCCCACTTCAACACGTCTCTCACTTTTCCGGGGTCAACCGATACTCCTCCTCCTGAAATTATATGACCTAAAAACGACACTTCCCTCAACCAAAATTGACACTTATTGAACTTGGCATACAATTGATGCTCCCTCAATTTCTGCAACGTAAGCCTCAAGTGTTCCTCATGTTCTTTCTCATCCTTCGAGTAGATCATAATATCATCAATAAACACCACAACGAACTTGTCCAAGTAATCCATGAAGACCTTATTCATGAGGTACATAAAGTAGGCAGGCGCATTTGTCAATCCAAAAGACATCACGGTGTACTCATAAGATCCATACCGTGTCCTAAAAGCTGTCTTGGGTATGTCCGATGGTCTAATCTTCATTTGAAAATATCCTGACCTAAATTCAATCTTAGAGAAGACACAAGCACCCTTCATCTAATCAAACAAGTCTTCTATGCGTGGCAAGGTGTACTTGTTCTTGATTGTTACCTCATTGAGAGCTCGGTAATCCACGCACATCCTTTGGGATCCATCCTTCTTGTCCACAAATAGAACAGCGCTCCCCAAGGTGAAGAGCTAGGGCGAATAAAACCCTTCTCTAATTGCTCTTGAATTTGCTTCTTGAGCTCCGCTAATTCCATAGGAGGCATCCTATACGACCTCTTAGCTATAGGTGCAGTTTCAGGTATTAAATCAATAACAAGCTCAATGTCTCGATCAGGTGGCATACCTGGCAACTTGTTCGGAAAAACATCCAAAAATTCACACACCACCGGAATCTCCTCAATTGCGGCACCGTCCATATGATTCAACTCCAATTGCTTCGGTGCGGTTTGAGATGCTTCAAATTCTACGGTGATCCCTTCTTCATTGGTCAACTTCACCATCTTCGTGGCACACTCAATATCTCCATTGTGCTTCCTCAACCAGTCCATCCCAAGTATAATGTCCAATCCTTGAGAACCCAAAACTATGAGGTTGGCGGAGAAGTCTACCCCCCTTATTCTAAGGCTTACTTTTGGACATACTATATTTGTCCTCATCTCTCCTCCAGGAGACTTAACCAATAGAGTAAACTTCATATGAGAGATAGGCAAACTATACTTGGCAACATACTTTGATGCAATGAATGCATGCGATGCTCCAGAATCAAATAACATAGTCGCAGGGTTGGAGTTGACAAGAAACATACCAATGACCACGTCATCCGCTTGTTAAGCATCCTCCGTTGAGACATGGTTCACGTTGCCACGAGAAAAATTCTGCTGTCCGCGGTTCCCTTGTGGTTGTCCTCCATTGGGTCTTGGGTTTTGCCTCGGTGCATTGCTTCCTTGACCAAGGCCTGACTTAGGACATTGATGCGCAAAGTGTCCAGCTTCTCCACAAGTATAACACTTCTTAACTCCACCAGAATTATTGGGACGAGCTTGGTTTTGAACACTTACAGCAGGAAAATTAGCACGAGGTGCATAAGGCATTGGAGGCCTAGGTGCTTGCATGACAGGGCGCTGCTGCACAAACTGAGTTGGGCGTGGTGCATAACCAGGGCGCTGAGCAGGAATAGAGGAGCTGTAATAGAGCGCATTGGGTGGTGCAAGGCGAGGGTGCACGTTACTTCCTTGTTGCTGTCCTTGATATGGCGCCTCTCTCTTGATTTCTTGCTCCATCTCACGGACCTTGTTCTCAACCACAATTGCTTTGTCCACAAGCTTCTGAAAGTTTGTGTAGTCACAATTGAGTAGTTGCACTTGGATATCATTGTTCAAGCCTCTCATGAACAAGTATTGTTTCCGACTGTCCCGGCTAACATCCTCAGGCGCATACCTTGAGAGTTGAGTGAACTTATTGAGATATTCACTCACGCTTGATCTTTCTTGCCTTAACTTCTCAAATTCTTGCCTTTTCAAAATCTTAACTCCTTCCGGCACATAATGAGAACGGAAATTCCCCTTGAATTCGGCCCAAGTAATTCTCTCTTGGTTCTCATGAGTATTGCAATGAGAATCCCACCAATCCGCAGCTGCTCCAACTAGTTGATGAGAAGCAAACAAGATCTTCTCCCGGTCACTGCATTGGACAATAGCTATCTTCTTCTCCACGGACTTGATCCAATCGTCCGCATCCATAGGGTCAGCACCTTGAGCAAAGGTTGGCAGCCTAGTCCTCATAAACTCTCCCAATCGGTTATGAGGAGGCGGAGGTGGCGGTGGAGGCATGTGGGGCTGATTGTTGATATTTCCAGCCTGCAGGTGTCCCATAGTTTGTATCATGGTCTGCATGAGCTGGTTTTGCATGGCCAAAAGCTGCTCAATGTTGATAGCTCCATGAGCAGGTCCTTGCCCATTGTTGTTCTGAGGTACTCCATTGTTCTCGTCCTCATCATTGCCATCCCTCTGGTTGCGAGTCCTCACCATCTGAAGAAAAGCAATAGGTAAGAATTAGAAAACGTCCCCAACTATATGCATCAAGGGATATGAAACTAAACAGCTAGCTACACTAGCCTAGGTGGACATGGCAATGATAAAGCACCCCAAAATCCTCTATTAAGCACACAAGCAAACAATATATATAGCAAACAGCAAGCCAACAAATCAAATCGATTCCTGAGTACTCCTATGTGCTCTAAAGTGTCCATTCTATCTAGGCTGCGTCCTACGGTCAACCTGTGGCTCTGATACCAATCTGTGATGCCCGATTCCGAAAAATGAACCAAGCTAACGCATATGTGTGTCCAGGATGTTCAACACACATACACGAGTGCAATCACAAATGATATACAGATAATTACCACAGAACGAGATTAATTAACCCAAATTTTATTACACAAACCACATTATCCTCGAATACAAGCTCAAATGAATATTAATGACAAGTTCAACTAATGCAGCGGAAATAAACTAATTAAGCAACTAAGCAAACTAAGCATAAGGGATAGCGCAGCTCCAATCAACACCACAGGCAAAGCTGACGGTAGACACGGCCTAGAACTCCGCATTATCACCGTCAGACTCCCAATCCTGACCTGCAACTGTTGGGGGGGGGGATTGCAAGAGTGAGTACATGTCATACTCAGCAAGTGTGGAAAGTATGACATGTGGCTGATTCAAATGACGACAATAATAATGGCTAAGTGCTGAAAAGTACATTAAAACATTTGAAAAGCAATATATTATATGTATGTGAAGTAAACCCATCATAATCATAAGTAATATCATAATACCAGTCTGAATTCACTACCATCATCAATAATTCCAGATTTCGCCATTGCCAATAACCATATTCAATACCAGAAATAAATCTATAACCAACCATAACCATTACCAAACCATAACCATCCCAAATACCATCCCAATACCGAGTTCCCTCTAATCATGGAAGTTGTCCAGGTGCTCATAACTGGGAGCACGGCTATCATGATAGTTTTATTTAACTCTGCAGAGTTTGTACCACTTTACCCACGTGTTCGTGATTTCATCACCTTTCGGTGACTAAGAATATCCCTTATGCCCATGACCCGTCGGTCATATTACACACTTCCATTGGTGCGTGGCCAAGAGATTACAAAATAGCCTTTACAAATGTATTACTAGCCTATTTAGACCCCACTAAGGTTTCACCGGTGGCGATGTCTCCCGCAGAGCACATCTTCAACCAAGGGCCCCCTCTTGAGCCATTCGGATCCCAGGGTAGTCCCACCAATCATCAACAAACCCAATCCGAGTACCCCTTCCCCGAGCATCCATAATGGTCCAAATAACACTGGCAAAGCCCTAATTAATCAGCTACGCCACACCCATACTTGGCCTCGTGGTGGCACTGTAATCCTGGCTTATTCTCGCATGAAAAGGTCCTTAGATCTAAAGCAAGCAAACCACCATGACATCCAACCCAACCACATACCAGGCTTGCTTAGATCACTCATTACCATATCATATTGACCAGTTCACATTAACTAGAATATCATTAATGCATAATTAAATGTGTAGTGTTGTTCTCCCATCCCAATTAATTAAGCGAAGCAAAAAGGTAAAAGCCCTTCCCGACTCTCTACCATAAATTCCAGGTGACAAGGGTGGTTAAACAATTCTAGTAAACTTCCTATCATAGGATTCCCATCAAATTGACACGAGCATGCAGTTTTGCAAACAAAACATTTATTTGAAAAACCGGATCAATATGCTTCAAGGACACTTGCCTTGCTCTTGCTGTTGATTAGGATCAAAGACTTCAAACTCTTGGTGCTGTAGATCCTCCGCGGCACTCTCTAGCGCAAATCCGTCTAATCCGCACAATAACATACAAGACAAGAAACACAATCAAAGAGTGCACAAATATTACTCAATATGTCATCACATGCATGATTAATGCAAATTCAAGGTAGAACTTGTTAATTGATTGTTTTTAATGAGCACTAACTAGTTCTAATAGATTTTAACAAGTTTATACAGGTTTGGAGTTGATTAGATCAAATTTTAGAATTAATTCAACACAATTTAACCAGAAAGATCGGACTAGTCCGCTAGAGACCGGACAAATCCGCCCTCTGCGAGATCAGCAGATTAGGGTTTTCTAGATCGACGTGAATTTGGAGATTAAGGGTTGAATTCTCGTAAGGAAAAGAGAATAGAAGGTATACCAGGTGTTTAGGACTCCAATTAATCAAGAAACTTGGAGGTAGCACTTGGATCTTGATGATCTAGGGTTGGTGATGAACTTTGAGGTGAATTGGTGATGAAGAATGAAAGCTTGGTGGAGATCTTGATCCTCTTTCATTTCCTCCTCTTCTTCTTCTTGCTTGGGATCTTCTCCTCCCTCCTTGATGGTGGCTTCCCACGAACTAGGGTTTAGGTGGGTGGAAAAGTGGCAAATAGATGTTAGCCCAAGGGGTGAGGTTGTTCATATAGAGGTGGAGGCTAGGGTTAGATGGATTTCGAGTTTGGGAGGAGTAGAGGCCGATTTAGAGTCCCACATGGGCTCTAAAAGAGTTAGGCACTACGTCCCTAGGCCCACTTAACGTGATACCCAAGAAACAAGTCGTAAAACAAAAGATCAATTCGGAGTCACGAAATATCGGACAAGTTCGGAAAAGACCGGACTAGTCCGAAGTCGTCCAGAGAGAAAATCGGACAAGTCTAGCCTAAAATCGGACAAGTTCGACTTTAAACAGAGAGGAAATCGGACAAGTCCGCTGGAACACCGGACTAGTCTGGAAAAGTCCAGGGATTTAGCAAATTTTCAAGGATTCATGGAATATCGGCCTAGTCCGCACAAAATCAGACAAGTCCAAAAGTTTCCAGTGCCAAAAATCGGACTAGTCCGCAGCAAAAATGGACAAGTCCGTTTTTAGCCAGAGAGAAATCGTACTAGTCCCCAGCAAAATCGGATTAGTCCGCACTTTCCTGCATTTTAAGTGCGGTTTTGCTCCAAATCAATTTTAAACTCGTTCCTCTTGTTGTGGGTTAATGTTAAACCTGTATATGAGTGTATGTAGGGCATGATGCATGAAAATGAGGGTGTTACATGTACATATATAGCTAGTATATAACTATATATTGTTATATGCTCCAAGATTGATTTAAACAGGTGAAAAACAGCACTACATGCTTCATATCGGTAAAAACTGGAGCAATAACAGAGCAAGGAGAGAGCATCATTGGAGAAACAAAGACTTATCATCAGAGCTGGAGTGGCCATAATGGATTTTTGAAGTTACTCTTATTCATTGAAACATTTCAGCAAACACATGATGTGCTTGTATTCATCTTCAACTTTTAATCCTCCAAATCTATTTCTTGTTCTGTAAAATTCATGGGTGAGCTCAAGAGAAGACTAAACTACATCTTTCATCCTTTAATCATTCAAATCCACTACAAATCTCAAGTGGTTGGGGGAGGGGGGGGGGGGGCTGGACGCATATGCAAACACAACAAAACGAAACTGTGAAAAAAAATAACAAATTAAAAATATGACAGTGAATTAGAAGTCTCTTCTAACATTTTCTCTGTTCAAAATCAACTGATGAATGCCCAGCGCACAGTGGAAATTTCTGGCAGCCTGGCGGCGTCGATGGAAAATCTCAAGGGTTAGGTTTTCTGTGGTGCCCGAGGGGTACCTTTATATAGGCGTCAGTTTTCACAGGCGGTTTTTAACGAAACAACCACCTGTGATAAAAATTAATAAAGTTCAGGTGGTTTTTTCAGGCGGTTTTTAACATTTTCACAAACGGTTTGTACTTACAGACCGCCTGAGATAATTGCTCGTGCCTGTTCCTTAGTTTTCTTTTCCCTTGCTTCTTTTTTATTTAGATTCCAATATAAATACTGAAACATGTATAGATTCTCCAAATTGAGTCCAAATTTGATGATTCTTTATTCTATATTTTTCAAAAGTTAACATCTACCACCACCAGAACCAAATATTTTAAAACTTGTACAACTGACATTGTAATGTTTTAATTAATATCAAATGAATTTATACTTACATATTATTCAGATTTGTGTATCTCCTAAAAAGAAGGATCCTTTACTAAAATTGGTTTGTATCAACATATTTGTATTATTTATACATTTGTGAATTTTTTTAAAGCATTCCAACATGTCAAAATTCAAATTATCCATCATTCTAACTAAATGCTCATATACATATGAGGCATTTATCAAATTTCAAACACAAATTTATTCAAAAAAATCTGAAAAAATTCATAGAGGTTTGTATGATGACTAACAATGTCCACTGTAAAAATAAATAAAAAATCGATATATTCACCAAGATAGAAAAATGACAAATAGCAATTGTTATAGATTTTTTATGTTCTGACCAATTTCAAAGGCTTTATGAAGTGAAATTTAATGGTAACTGTCGAAGTGTTTGATACGACACTCCCCCCGGACCCGCTGAGAAGCAGCCCACGGAGGTTCTTTTGTGGTTGGGGCACGCAAAGATCAATATCTAGATGATGACCTTAGGGATTCATGTGGTTCGGGCCGCTTGAGCGTAACACACTACTCCACAAGGTTTGCGTAATTGTATTGAGTGAGTATGTCCGCTAGGATCAGGTTGAATCCGATCAGCTTCCATCCTCCTATGTTCGTGCGGTGCAGCCCTTTTATAGTTCTAAGGACTGACTGTTACAAAGCTGGCCTGGCCCGACATGTGGCCCTGGCGTGCTTAATGACCTAATACACTGTCTAAGGGTATTAAGTATAATTAATAGTGTGGTAACGTACCTTCATGGCAGCGTTACCCCTATTAACGATGCACTGATCGTGTGTCATTAATCTGACATTAATGACACATTATCAGACCTTGTAATTGTCGCTTTAACCATCCTTGAATGTCTGTAACGGTCATGATCGGCTTGTATTTCTGTTGGTGATGAAGGTCCGGAGGCTCCACACGTGGCAGATCCAGAACTTTCTCTTGCGGGAGGGTAGGTCCGGGGTTGCTATACACGTGTTGGTACTGGAGCTTCTTTCTGACGGGGGCTAGGTCCGGCGCTGTTGCACACGCGTAGTCGCCGGAACTTCCCTTGGTTGGGAGTTTTGTTCCGGTCTTATTTTACACGTATTAACCCGGGAGCCAGCCATGTGAGGAGAGCGGGTCCGGTGCAACGTGACATGTGGGTCCTGTAAGAACCTTCAACTCTGGCGGGTGGAACTTTATTGCACTTCTTGCGGTGTCGTGGGGTACCCGGTACGCAGGGTACCAACAGTGGCCCCCGGGCCCACCTCTGGGAGAAACCCCTTGGGTTAAGTTGTTCTATCGGAGGTGGGGCCATTCTCGATTCCTGCGCTTCAATTTCAAAAGTCCTCTAATGCGCCGATAGAGTGACGGTCCAGGAGTGAACCTTCAACGCGTGGCTTGTTATGAATACGACAGATGAGATCTTTGAGTGCGGATCTCACGCAATTGAAGGTCGTCGGTTCCCAATACGAAAACCATATCGGATCCGCGTGCCCTGTCAGAGCGCCAACTTTGGGTTTCCCGATGCCCATCATGGCAACGGTTGGCCTTGGGTAAGGACCTCGATCTCTTCGTCGGGGTGGCCCCAGGCTCACTCTTCATTGACGGGGTAGTTTTCGAAAAGTGCTTTCGATCTCATTGCGGTTTCCATCCAAGCATCACGGAGGCTTACTTAAGAAGGAAAGTGTGCACGGTTTGAGGACTCTTTACGCCTTCAATCATCTTTGCGCTCAGAGCATCCCAAACTCCGCCTAACTTTCGATCCTTTGCTCCACTTTGCCGCGATGGAGTTGGGTCTCCCCAAGAGCCGCCTCAAGAGAGATGATGATCTGAAGAAGGTCCGGACCTACATGGGGTGGTCCAGTGACTCCTTCAACCATCTGTTCCGCACCGGCAAGCTCCCGTTCAAGAAGGATCACGACAGCGACATGGTGTACTTCTCAGCGTACGCCATGGTGGGACTGATCCCACCTTTCTCGAATTTCCTTTTGATGCTGCTGGACTTCTATGGTATGCAGCTGTACCACCTTGGCCCCCACTCTCTTCTTCTCGTGGCGACATTCGTCCACTTCTACGAGATGTGGGTGGGTATTCCCCCCTGCATCGAGCTTTTACGTACCTTCTTCACTATCCACACCACCGGTAAGGGGTCTGAGTTTCTTGGCTTCCAGTATTTTGTGAAGTGCAAGAACTGCCCCTACAAATACTTGAACTCGTTTCCTTCTGGCAAGTGGGATGACTGGAAAAAGGATCTGATCATCATCACGACAGAGGAGCACGAGAAATTGGAGCTGCCCGAAGGTCTCCCCAATGTTGACACTAACGCATCGAGTGTGGTTCCGGTGCTGTCAGATGCCTTCAAACCTGTTTTGACCAGGATCCGCGAGTGCGTGGAAGGTGGAGTGACCCCCCACATGGTCTTCTGCAATTTCCTGGTCAACAGGTGGGCTCCACTGAAGAAGAGGGAGAAAAACGCGTGGGCCCTCAATAGCGTGATGAATGACGACTAGATTGAAACCGGCCTGAGATCCAACTTGGATGGCGTAGCTTTGGAGCTTCATCTCAAGAAAGTCCAGCATGGAATTGATGTCGAAGGCGACAACTTAGCTCCGCCGGCAGCTTTTATCCCTCTGAACATGGAGGCGCAGTTCAATAGGGAGCTACGGAGGAGTATGCCGTTGCTTGACGACCTTGGTGAGGTGGAAATGCGTCCAACCACTGGGTTGGTGATCCCTAGAGCTTCCGAGGGTGGTCCTGCCTCTGCTCCGAGCCGGAATACTTAAGACACCGGCAAGGGCAAGGGTAAAGAGCCAGCTGAGCCTTCCAGTCGGAAAAGGAAGTTGAAGCACGCCGACGGGAGGTCCGTCAGACCTACTCCTTCCACAACAGCTCCTTCTCCCCGGCGGGGGAGGTCTTCTGCTACTACCCCTTCTCTGGTGCAAGCGTCTTGAAGTGGCGTAAGCTCCGGGCAGTCGACCCCGACCTTAGTGCCGGCTAGAAGCTCCAGGTCCAGGAGTTCTTCCCAGTGAAGGGAAGCTCCGGCCAAAAGAACTCCGACGGCTGCAAGTGTTCCTCAACTGAGGTCTGAAGCAGATTTCTCACCAGATTTTGTGGTCTCTAGCTCCAGTCCTCAGAAGAAAAGGTTCCGAGGCGACTGTGGTGGTAGCATCCCGAGGTAAGCATTGATTGCTCACCCTAAAATGCTAGTCTTGCTTTTGGATGTGTCTTTAATCTTCTCTTCCCTTTATTTTTAGAGTGTCGAAGAAAGGACCCAGACCTTCAGTGCCTGTTGCAACGGCTGGGGCTACACCTGTCGAAGCTCTAGTTTCGATTGTTGAGCCTCCTCGTCAAGCGGACGCGGGAGTCGTGGCAGCTCTGACGCCAGCTGTCGTGAGCTTGGATTCAGAGTCCTCACCCAAAGCTCCTGTGGTAGCGCCGGACCGCAGGAGAGAAGTTGAAGATCTACCCCTGGCGGCGGAGGCTGATGCTCCAGCACCGGCGATGCTAGAGGTTCCAGCTTTCAAGCCGGAAGTTGCCGAAGCTCTCGCTGCTGAGCCAGAAGTAGCTGAAGCCCCGGCTATTGAGCCGGAGATCACCCAAGCTCCGGCCCTTGTGCCGGAAACGGTTGAAGATCCAGAGTCTGAGCCGGAAGTGGTAGAGGGTCCGGCTGAGGAGCCGGAGGAGGTTGGAGGTCCGGCGGCTGTGCTGGAGGTGGTCACTGTGCCGGAGCCCGAGCCAGCGGCGGTTGAGGCCCCAGTTGAAGCTCCAGCTGCTGCTCCAGAAGTGGTGGTCCTAGAGGTACCTGGGCCGGAGCCAGAGTAGGTTGCTGTACTGGCGACAGGTCCTTCAACTTCAGAGCCGTCGACTGAAGACCCAGAAGCGGCGCCTTCAACTTCTCCAGAGGTGGAAGTCCCCCCTGTGGGTTCTTCTGCTGCTGGTTAAGGGCTCCACGAGAGTGGCCCTAGCGCTGCAGGAGTCCAGGGAACCACTATTGTAGAGTGGGACCCAATTTTTGTGATGGAGAACCCTTTCGAGCCTGCGTAAATGGTCCCAACAGGCCCAGAACCTATCCCACTGGCGTTGTCCATAGACAACGCCTGCTCAAGTCTTTGGCAGGTCCAACTTGCCTTCGAACATGAGAGGAAAGCCTTGGAGGAGGAGGGAAACACCTTGAGGCGTTGGTGCAACAGACTCTATTTTGAGAACAGGCTTGCTCAGACGAGGTTGGCTAACTAGAAGGAATGGATAAAAGGGGAGAAGGCCCAGTTAGAGTACTGGTATAAGTTGATGGAAGAGAAGGAGGCCGTTATTCAGGCGCTCGATGCTAACTCAAGGGAAATCCTGGAGCAAGCCAAGGAGAGATGTCACGCTGCTAACGAGCATTACGAAAAGCTCACGGAGTTGAATGAAACTCTCCTAAAGCGTCGAGCGGACCTGGAGGCGAGGGAGGAAAAACTCCTTGGGCAACAGGAAGATACGGTGAGGAGAGAGGCGGAGGTCACCCAGAAGTTGACTCTGGGTGAGAAAAATTTGGCGGATCGCAACAAACAGTTGGATCTATGGAAGGAGGAAGAGAGGAATAAGAACTGGAAGGTAGGGAAAGAGCTCTCGAAAAGAGAGTCTGACGTTGCCGCTAGGGAGGAGAGAGTCAAGGGCAAAGAAAAGGACCTAGCTGAAAGGCAGAACCACATCCATCTCCGGGAGACAGAGCTGGCCGACCGGGAGAAGCAGGTTGCTGAGAACATGCAGCAGCATGCTAAGTTCATCGAGCGGCTTGCCCGTGAAGGTTCGGAGCTTGCGGCCGCCCGAAGGTCACTGGAAGAGCTGCGGAGCTCGAAGGAGACTGAGTCCTTGATGGTATGGGACTTCCAGAGGCGTGCGGGTAGGGCCCTTGTGCCTCTTGGTTTCAGTCTCGTATGCCCAGAGGACCCGACGCAGGAACTGGACCAGATGCTAGCAGCACTTGGCTCTGCTGGCAGCAAACTCGACGCGATGGGTGACGTCATTGCCGATCAACTGGAGACGAAGGGTAAATCTGTGAGACCTATGTGTGCTGAATACATTGGCTTTGACAATAAAAGTTTTAAATGCTTCCATAACATCCTTTTAGCAAGGTCTAACTCTAGCTCCGAGCTTCTGCAAGGTCCGACAATAGGCCCGACTTTCTTTGTCTAGATCTGACATGTTTTTGGGTAGCTCCGGTGAGCTTTGTCTTTAGCTACGGCATGTCTTTGATAGCTCCGACATGACTTTGTTAAGCTCCAATATATTTTGCTGGGTCTGACTTATTTTGGTTAGCTCCGACATGTTTTTCTAGCTCCGTCTTTTGGGTTGACTAGTTTCGACTAGTTTTGGTCAGTTCCAGCGCTAGGTCCGACTAGCTTTGATTAGCTCCGTTGCTAGGTCCTGCTAGTTTTGATAAGCTCCGGCGCTAGGTTGTACTAGCTTTGATAAGCTCCGGCGCTAGGTTGTACTAGCTTTGGTAAGCTCTGGCTCACGCTCCGGTTAGCTTTGACAAGGTTCGGAGCTTGATCGCAATGTTCCTGCTTTTATCTTGCAATGTTTTGAACTTGCTTTATATTCTTGGAAAGATTTCTTAGTATTCTTTTACTATGTTTTTGGTGTGTTTTTGTTGATATGGATGATATCGTTTTGCTATGCTTTGCAACATGTTTATGTGAGATGCTCACGTAAGATGTTGTGTTCGGAACTAACTTGAGTCAAGTCACGGACTTGGGCTCGTACGGATTGGTTGTTTATTCATGTGCAGGTGTTGCTTGAGTTTAAGTCATGGCTGGTGACAGGATCCTTTGGACTATTCTCAGAGAGGAGATGAGGTTCCAACAACCAAATTCAGGAGGAATTGTGGTTGAGTGGTTCAGGAGGTCGCACAGGATGATTGAATCAAGGCCAGTGCATATGAAGGTTACTGGACGTCAAATGAAGGTGTTTGCACATATGCATGCGGTTCATGATGTGGAAACATGGTTCCGAAGATGGTTTATGGATGGGAAGATCTGGTTGGAAGGATCGGATCGTATCGGTTGATGACTTTGGCTGTGGCAGAGTCAGTTATGGCTCGGTATGGAAAGTATCGAGTTGGTTATGATAGGATTTCGTATGGGTCACGAATTTGAGTTGTTTTAGGAATGTGTGATACATTCCTAAGGTGTTTTTAAGTCTTAAGATTTCTTCTATCTGCGTATAGAAGAGTCCTAAGCAATTATGAAAAGTTTCGATTCGTGATTTGAGTAGGATTAGAGTCCTGATTTGAGTTGAGTTGGCTTTCGGGCTGGTTATATAAGCAAGGGAGGGCAAATCTTGTGGTACACGACTTTAGGGCTGTTCCTCTTATGTTCTATTGAAATAATCCATAGTTTGAAGGAACTTTTGTGCCTTGTTCGTCCGACTTGTTCTAGACAAGTTTTACTCGTCGAGTTTCTGGACAGTACTACCTTTCGTCGGTGGTTTTATGATAACTCGAGTTTTACAGATCCAATTGACGTGATTCTTTTTGGGTTGTCTTCAAAACTTGATTATCTATCATCTGTAAAAATTTCACGGTCATTGGATTTGTGGTTTTTGATCTACACGAGTTTCTTTGCAGCATTCCAGAACTGTTTTGCTTGGGTAGGACAGATTGACCTTTGTTTGATCTTTCGATCATAACTTGAGTTTCTCTCGTAGGATTTGGGTGATTCTTCTTGTGTTTTCTTCATGAATTTATTATCTATTATATATATCACTTTTGTCCCGGTGAAACACATTTATATTAGTCTCACACATGATTCTTTAACAGATCATTTTTCTGCCAAGGGGGTTGAGACTTAATTGTTTCCGCTGCGTAAGATTTTTTAAATCTACCATTCACCCCCGCCCACTCTGGTAGCTTTTCACGTGCTCTTCGATCCTACAAAATCCTTGGCCAAGAATGTTGTTGAGTATGTCTTGGCATGCTACCGGAGCCGAGACCTCCAGTTCTCCCTTGATCTGGTCTTTGAAGGAATCATCGCGGAGGAGGAGGAGGATGCCGCCAGGGCTAGTATCCAAGAAGCTGCTGAGAAGGTTACTTCATTTTTCCACAGGACCTAGATACTCCAGTAGCTAGGACTTTTCTCCTTTTGTCCCTTGTAATCCCAATTTAATCCGGTACTTTTGATTAATGAAATCCTCCTTTTTTCCTTGAATTTCACTTTGTCTTCAATATACTGTGCCGTGTCATGTTGGCCCCCTGGTACATGTGTACAATTGAGGTGTGCACATGTAACAAAGGTTATGACAGTATGTTGAAGTCTTCAATTTTGAAGCGTCGAAGACAGGCACCCTGGAATGGTCGGAGCTTGGTAGCTCCGACATCAACATATTAGACGTTGACGGCGGACCTATCTTGGGAGACATCAGAGCTTATTAGCTCTAGCGTCGTCCACCATTGCTATGAATTTTTTCTTTTCCTGCACGTTAAAGGCAAGAGAAAAATTAAAATTCGTCCTCTTGTCTATAAATTGGTTGTGGCATATTGTTATTATTTGAACATTGAGCCCGAAGAAACTCAACATGATAACGAGCATTTTGATATAATCTTTTTGAATCTACATGCCTTTTTAGTACTCACCCTACTAAGGCCTGCCGGGGTGTAGGTAGAGTGGTGTACTTAGGGTGCAGGACCAGGCTAAGTCGATAGCGCATTCCGGACCTATGTTGGCTTGGCGTTCAGGCAAGTAGACTATGTAGCAATGTTAAGATCCAAAAAAACAATCGATAAGGCTTGTAATGCATGTGAATTACTTGAAACCAAGTTCAAAAAGATTTGCACAACTTTATTATAGACAAGCGGAGTAAAAATAATTTGATATATTGAGCCTTGCACAAAAGGTAAATGCAAGTGGAGTCTGTTTTCACACAACAATGCCTTTCATAATAAGTCCGAATTACAGGGGAGATAAGGACACACTTAGGGTGCTGGACCAAACTAAATGTGCTATACATCTTGTGCTAGCCCAGAGCAAGTAGTTATACTTTTAGTGTTGTGACTGTGGCAAGTGTTACTTGAACTTCCTGGACCCTCCCGGAGGGGTCCGGATGTTCTCCCGGAGGACTTGCTCATCTCTGTATAGTGACTTTACAACATGCATTATGTGTAATTACAGACTCACCTATGTGATTCTAAGCATTAAACTTATGGAGGTGCTCGATGTTCCAAGGATCGGGAAGTGGGGTCCCATCCTCTGTTGCCAAGCGAACGCATCCTGGTAGAATACTGTAATGACTCGAAAAGGACCCTCCCAGCTGAGGAAAAGTTTGTTCATCCCTTCACGAGTTAGTATCTTCCGAAGCACCAGGTCGCCTTCTTCAAGCTGTCGATCATGCACATGCCTTTGATGGTAGCGCCGGAGCACTTGGCGATAATGTGCATTCCGAACAGCTGCTTGGCACCTTCCATCGTCGACGAGGTCAAGGTCTTCACGTCGGAGCTTGTCCTGTGTGGCTTTGTCGAAGGTCCGGACCCAGATGGACCCCAAGGTGATCTCTGGAGGAAGGACTGCTTCAGCTCCGTACACCAAGAAGAATGGAGTCTCCCCTGTTGAATGATTAGGTGTTGTCCTATTCGCCCATAATGTGGACGGAAGCTCTTCAATCCAGTTAGCTCCGTGCTTTTTCAAGCGTTCGTATGTGCGCGTCTTGAGTCCTTTTAAGATTTCTGCGTTTGCTCTCTTGACTTGTCCATTGCTTGCTGGATGAGTTACTAAAGCATAGCTAAGTTGAATTACGAGGTCTTCGCAATATTCTTGGAATGCAGAACTTGTGAATTGAGTTCCGTTGTCAGTTATGACTTTGTTTGGAACTCCAAATATGCATATAATGGACTTCAAGAACTTGATTGCTGATTGTTTATTGATTGTTACTACTGGAGTTGCTTCTGGCCACTTGGTGAACTTGTCGATGGCGACATATAGGAACCTGTAACCTCCGACGGCTTTTGGGAAAGGTCCCAAGATGTACATGCCCCACACAGCGAATGGTCATGTAGGAGGTATCATTTGTAGTGATTGAGCCGATGTGTGAATCTGTTTGGCATGAAACTGACACGCTTCACATTTTTTTCACTAGCTCAACCGCATCCTGAAGTGTTGTAGGCCAGTAAAAGCCATGCTGGAAGGCTTTACCAACCAGCGTGCGAGAAGATGTGTGGTTCCCGCACTCGCCTCCATGGATTTCCGAGAGGAGATCGTGACCTTCTTCCCTTGCAATGCACCGCATTAGGATGCCATTGGCACCGCGTCGGTAGAGATCCCCTTCTACCAACGTGTATCTTTTAGCCAATCTGACAATCCGGTCAGCGGATACACTGTTTATAGGAAGGATATTGTCTTCCAAGTAGCTCCGGATCTCCGAGATCCATGCATCAGAGCTAACTTGAGCTTCTGAGTCTTGTGTGCTGGGTTGCTCGGAGCTTCCGACAGCACCTACGACTCTTGGTGAATGCCATGGTAACGGGACCACCGGGATCGCCAACTTTGAGGTGCTGGTCTCGCCCCCTTCGCTCAGTTCGGTAGGCTGAGCTGTTGGTTTTGACACCCTCCGGACGAAGATTCCGTCAAGAGCCGGGGCTCCAGTTGAGGCTTTCGTCGAGAGTTCATTGGCTTTGGAGTTATGAAGGCGCTAAATATGATGGAGATCCAGGACGTCGAAGTCCTTCTAAAGCCTCTGGACTTCAAGGAGATAAGCAGCTAATTGATAATTGTTACAGGAGCATTCACCTTTCACTTGTTTGATGATGAGATGTGAATCTCCCTTCACCAACAGCTGTTTTACACCATAAGATAGTGCCACCTTGAGTCCATAGATGAGGGCTTCATACTCCGCCATATTGTTGGTTGCCTTGAAATCAAGGTGTACCATGTACTTGACCTTATCTTGGATCGGAGCCAGGAGAATGATTCCAGCTCCGGCCCCTTCTTCTGCACAGATCCATCGAAGTAGAGGGTCCAGTGAGGCTCAGTGAATACCGAAACTTTGAGCTCCGGTTTCTGCTCACTATGGCCCCCAGGGTTTAATAGAGAGGGAGTCCACTCCGCCACAAAGTCAGCCAATGCTTGACTTTCAATTGTTTGTCTTGACACGAATTCTAGATCGAATTTTGCCAGTTCCGCTGTCCACTTTGCAAAATTCCCAATAGAATTAGGGTTATGCAAAATTGCACGTAGTGGAAAAGAAGTTACCACTGATATTTTGTGGGCTTGGAAGTAGTGGTGAAGCTTTCTTGAGGCGATAAGAACTTTGTAAAGCAGTTTATGCACCTCAATGTATCTGGTCTTGGCATCATGGAGTACTTCACTAATGATGTACACAGGGCGTTGGATGGTTTGGACCTCCCGGAGGGGCCCGGAGCTTCCTCCTCATCAACCCGGACCCTCCCGGAGGGGTCCGGACCTTCTTTTGGAACTTTCTGGTCCCTGCCAAAGGAACCCGAAGGTTATTCTTGAGTGACCCGGACCCTCCCAGAGGGGCCTAGATATTCTTGTTTAGCAGCAGTTACTCATTCATTTAAAGGGGGTTGATCCTCCAGCATCTCGCCTTGAGGATCCGTGCCTGAGGGTTGGTACCCAGACTCGCCTTCAGGTAGCTCCAGACCCTCCTGGAGGGGTCTAGACCCTTGAATTGGGGATGGCTCCAGTCTTTCCGCGACCAGGACCATACTAACGACCTCTGTAGTTGCCGAAATATAAAGCAGTAAAGGCTCACCAGGGTTCGGAGCTACCAGGATTGGTAGTGTGGCGAGGAGCTTCTTAAGCTCTTGAAATGCCTTTTCTGCTTCTTCAGACCAATGAAATTGTCCGAACTTCCTCAAGAGTTTGAAGAAGGGTAACGCCCGTTCTGCCAGTCTTGATATAAACCGACTGAGCGCAGCTAGACATCTAGACAACTTTAGGACATCTTTGATGCGGGTTGGGGGCCGCATTTCTTCTATAGCCTTGATCTTCGCCGGATTTTCTTCGATTCCTCAATGAAAAGATCCCCAGAAGCTTTCCGGAGCTAACCCCGAAGACACACTTGTCCTGGTTCAGCTTGGTGCACGTAGTGCGCAGCTTGTCGAAGACGGCTTGTATGTTGTCAAGGAGTGACTCCTTGTTTTTGATTTTCAGGACAATGTCATCAACATACACCTCCACCAAGTCTCTAATTAGCTCTCCAAACGTTTTGTACATGGCTCGCACAAATGTTGAAGCAGCATTATTAAGACTAAATGGCATGGCAGTATAACAATACAATCCATCTACTGTTATGAAGGCAGTGTCCTCTTCATCTTCCTTAGACATTTGGATTTGATGATATCCAGAATATGCATCTAAGAAACACAGTAGTTCACACCCGGAGGTGGAGTCCACTGTCTGATCTATTCTAGGTAGTGGAAATAGATCTTTTGGACATGCCTTATTTAAGGTGGTGTAGTCGATACACGTCCGAAGCTTCCCACCGGCCTTGGGTACAACAACTGGGTTTGCCAGCCATTTTTGATGGAAGACTTCCTAGATGAATCCAGCTTCGAGCAACTTCTTGATTTCCTGTCGAATGAAGTTTTGTCGCTCGATTGATTGCTTCCGGGGCTTCTGGTGTACAGGCCGAGCGTCTGGGTAAATCTTTAGATTGTGCTCAATCACCTCCCTAGGGATCCCAGACATTTGTGATGGTTGCCAGGCAAACACATCGACATTAGCCCGGAGGAAAGTTATGAGCCCGAGTTCCTATTTGTTGTTCAGACCTCCCGATATACGAGTAGTCTGAGCAGCGTCGGAACCAATTTGGACGACTTTGACGGGAATGTCGGCGTTGCCGCTTGTTTGCACATGAAGTCCGGAGGTAGAGCCTTTGTGACGAATGCTTGTAGGATTCGCAACTGGCTCCTTAGCGGATGCTTCCTCTTGCGCTGTCGTAAGCGCATAGAGTTCTTCCAGTGCGGTAACTCCTGCGGTACGATCTCCGCGGATCCAGAGACGCCCGTAGGTGTTGGCATCTTCAACACCAAATAACCATAATGGGTAGCAACCATAAATTTGTATAAAGCTAGCCTGCCCAAAATGGCATTGAAAGGCAAACTGATCTGCGCTACATCGAAGATCAATTTCTCGGTTCTGTAGTTCGCCCGGGTCCCGAAGGTCACCGGGAGTGTAATGGAACCAAGAGGAGTAACGGTTCCCAGACCTACTCTAGAGAAAGGTCGGGATGGGCGAAGGTCTGAAGGCCGGAGCTGAAGCTTAACGAAAGCTTTGAAGCTTATGAGGTTTAGCCCAGAACCTCTGTCCACCATAACATGGTGGATTTGGATATTGTTAATGGTGGGTGACACCATCAACGGGAGTTGACCTGCCCCGATCATGTTTTGGGGGCAGTCTGAAGCATCGAAAATGATGGGTGTATCCATCCACTTCCAATGTGGTTCTACCTTAGCAGCAGGAGCTACCATGGCCATGTCCCGCCGCAGTGTCTTGAGGATGCAACGAGAGGTGATGTCCCAAGATCCACCATAGATGGTCTTCAGGGTTTCCCGATGTTCGTTGTCGGAGGCGTCGAAGTCGTCATTGACAGTGTTGTAAACGACTTTCAAGACCTTTTTAGGGTCCTAGAAACCTAGCTTCTCTTCAGTCGGTGCTTCATCGACTTTTTGTTTTCTTTCCCTTTGATGGAAAGGAGCTTCTTCCCGGTGCTTGTTGTAGCGCTCGGCAAGGTTCTGGACCTCCCGACACTCTTCCAAGTTGTGTCGATTCGTCTTGTGAATTGGACACCATGCTTTGGAACTGTTGCCATCCTCTAATGAAGGACGAGGTCGCTTCTCGGGGCGTGGCCTTCGGCTTCCAGGGGCTGCAGCAGCAGCAGTTGGAGCGCCGGACGACAACTTCTTTTTGCTGTTGGGCTTCTTCTTCTTCTTCTTGCCACTACCGGAGGTAGCAGCTTCAGTTTTAGAGTACTTCTGGTTAGCCTCCAGAGCTGGCTTGGAGTGCATTTCACGGCCCTCCGTAGCTCTAGCGCATTTGTCAGCTAGGCTGAAGAGTTCTATGACGCTGGTAACTTCTTTAATAGCCAGCTTCTCCAGCATCTTCTTATTTCGAACTCCCTGTCTGAATGCAATGATAATAGAAGAGATCAAGATAGATGGAATGGTATTTCGTACCTGATAGAATCGTTGGATGAATGACCGTAGCGATTCCCCCGACGTTTGCTTTACAGCAAACAAGTCCAATTCAGTGTCGGGTCGGGTATAGGAGCTCCCGAAGTTGGCAGTAATTTGCTGGCATAGCTCTGCCCAACTATTAATGGAGTTGGTTGGAAGACTCATGAACCAGGACCTTGCAGTCCCAGTTAAAGCCACCGAGAAGTAATTGTCCATCACAGCCTCATCGCCCCCCGCTGCCAGTATGGCAGTTGAGTAGATTTGAAGAAATTCAGCGGGGTTGATTGTCCCGTCGAATTTTTCTAGCAAGTGAGACCGGAACTTCTGTGGCCATCTGACCATGTGTAAATGCATGTCCAGGGCAGAACAACCTCCTCCTACTCCTTGTGGAGCAGGGTTGTCCCGAGCCTCTCGCCTTTCGCAAGCACGCTCGATATGGACACAGCCGTCTTGTTGCCGGTAACGGCGGTCTAGTTCTGACCACAGGTCACGAGTCAGAATCCTAGTGATGGTATGGGTGCGTCGCGCCCCAGGGGGCAACGAATCACCTGCTGGGAGGCAGCACGTCTCCTTTTTTGAGAGGCTTGTGGACCAAGCCGGCCGGTCAAGGTCCGTCGTTGAGAAGGTGCTCGCCCTAAAGGGGGAGGACCTTGGTCACTATATCTTGCAGCCGTAGCTGCGACTATATGGTCGACATCAGCCCTCCACTGCTCCATAGCACCCTGGGGTGCACCTGGAGGTGGTGGATGTTGCAGAAGAGCTCGCGTAGCAATGAGCGCATGCTCGGGGTTGTTGTTTGCCGATGCGGTGATTGACGTAGATGCCCCATCTCGTTGATCGGCATTGTTTGCCAAAACAGATGGTGCTACAACGCCTGCCAGAGCATTGGCACCTACTGGCTACTGAATGTTGGAGGGGTTGCCTCCAGCAGGTTGTTCAGCATGATTGCAGTTGGATGATCCATCAGCTTAATTCACCATCTTGTGATCTCGTGATTGCATCGTGCTTGCCCCTTCCTGGCGCGCCAAATGTCGAAGTGTTTGATACGACACTTCCCCCAGACCTGCTGAGAAGCAGCCCGCGGAAGTTCTTTTGTGTTTGGGGCACGCAAAGATCAATATCAAGATGATGACCTCAGGGATTTACGTGACTCGGGCCGCTTGAGCGTAACACCCTACTCCACGGGGTTTGCGTAATTGTATTGAGTGAGTATGTCTGCTAGGATCAGGTTGAATCCGATCAGCTTCCATCCTCTTATGTTCGTGCAGTGCAGCCCTTTTATAGTTCTAAGGACTGACCGTTACAAAGCTGGCCTGGCTCGACATGTGGCCCTGGCACGCTTAATGACCTAATACACTGTCTAAGGGTATTAATTATAATTAATAGTGTGGTAACGTGCCTTCATGGCAGCGTTACCCCTATTAACGGTGTACTGATCCTGTGTCATTAATATGGCATTAATGACACATTGTCAGACCTTGTAACTGCCACTTTAACCATCGTTGAATGTTTGTAACGGACGTAATCGGCTTGTATTTATGTTGGTGATGAAGGTCCGGAGGCTCCACACGTGGGTAATCCGGAGCTTTCTCTTGCGGGAGGGTAGGTCCGGGGTTGCTGTACACGTGTTGGTACCGGAGCTCCTTTCTGACAGGGGCTAGGTCCAGGGCTGTTGCACACGCGTAGTCGCCGGAACTTCCCTTGGTTGGGAGTTTTGTTCCGGTCCTATTTTACACGTATTAACTCAGGAGCCAGCCATGTGAGGGGAGCGGGTCCAGTGCAATGTGAGATGTGGGTCCTGTAAGAACCTTCGACTCTGGCGGGTGGAACTTTATTGCACTTCTTGCAGTATAGTTGGGTACCTGGTACGCAGGGTACCGATAGTTGCCCTTAAAAAAATTTAACTGTAGACGTAGTTAAAGTTTCAAGTAACACTACAGAAATTATGTTTTGTTCAAATAAACATTATGCATTAAGATTCAAGAGACATGAGTTTAACAAATAGAAATGTTTTTATATAAGTCATTATAGATTTTCAATCATTTTTATATAAAATAAACTTTATCTTAATATTCAGTACCGAGCCTCGAATTAGCCAGCCCGACCCTGCCTAAACTCTCTTACCCCCTTTACGAAATACCAAAAATGTTAAGCACAACTCTTTAGTTAAGTTTGATACGAACCTATGTTTTTTGGGTTTTTAAACCCATAGCTATTGCAAACAATCCCTTTAATATTTAATTATGTTGGTCTTAACCCCCCCCCCCCCCCCCCCCCCGCACCCCCGTGCTTCTGCATCTCCCAGGACATGAAGTCGATCCAGCGATAAGATCACAACGATCATCGTCTTGATCCATTACTTCCACCATCATGTCTCCACATAAGTGATTAAGAATAAATCTAACTCGCTCTCCTGATGATAAGCGCTTCCATTCTCCCAAACACCAGTTTCTTGCTTGCCTTCTCCACCATGTTTCCTTGGTTAGGGTTCCTTGGTTAGGGCTCCACTTTTTCAATTCCTTTGAACAGTTTCTTGAACTTGTTAGATATTCTAACTGCGTCGGATTAACAGATTGGTTTATCCAAACCAAATTGTGTATCAAGTGGTAGGAGTAGCTGATTAATCAGTTAATAAAGTTAGTTCTTCATTACTAGTTTGATCATACTTGATGAGCTAACACATCAATCGATATTGATAAATTGTTTGACGCGCACAAGTGATTGATGGTTCTGCGGGACACTTCATTTAGAGTTAATATACCATTCATTATATTTTTTGTCTTATTAGTTCTAGCATGGAAAGCCCTAAGAAGACTGGTGCTGGTAGTAACAATAAAGAAGACAACATAAAGTTTACTGATTCCAGCAATTCAGGCTCCTTTCACAGTCCATCGGATCCTTTTCTGAATATAAAAATTAAAAAGACTTCAGAGGATCTAGACCCAGAATATGATCCCGCCGACGAGGTATGGATCACGAATCTTAACTTCAGCAGTTCAAGTTAATGTTGGTTGTCAAGTATGCGAAGTCTTATAATTCTTTTCTACCTAGATTAATCGTGAAGACAACAAGGTGACTTTGGTTCCTAAAATCGCAGAAGATTCTCCAATAGATTAATCCTCAGCTTCACTCAAGCGGAAACGAGGGCAACGAGGTCCCAATAAGGGTTCATTGGACCGCATCATGTACATAACAAGGGTCGGTGCAGGTGGGCTTCCCCAAGAACCACTAGATTCAGTTACCAAGTACTAAAATGCATGCGGTTTTCTTATTAGAGAGCTCGTGCCGATCACAATCAAGAATTGGAGGAAATTATCCGAGGAGACCAAGAATGAGTAGTGGGAAAGGATAAAGAAACAATTCACGTTCTCGAAAGGCACGGAAGAATCTGTAAAGAAAGCAACATTGGTCTCTTGTGGCAAGAAGTTTTGTGGCTGGAAGAATGAAATGAATGCATATGATAAGGCCGATAAGGTCCCTAGCCCGAGGAAGATGGGAAAAATCACACAAGCTCAGTGGCAATAATTTGTTCGTCAAAAGACCACACCTGATGCTAAAGCCCTAAGTGCAACTAGGTCAGAGCTTGCCAAAAAGAACAAACACGATCATCGCTTGGGGTCTGCCGGATATGCTCCCAAAGTACAGAAATGGAATAAGATATTAAATGAAATTACCAGTAAGGGCAATCCTCACCCGTTAGAAGGCTGCGATGAGAGAACTCAATGGTGGGTCTTTGCTTGGTCAGGTTTGACCAGCGAGGGCAAACTTGAAAATCCCGACCAGTGAATGAAGTAAAGAAAAAAATAAAAGAAGTAATTGAAAAGCAACAAAAGAGTCTCTTCAAGCCAAAGAGGGAAAATGATAAACTTACCGCTATCCTAGGAAACCCTGAACACAGTGGACAGGTTTGAGCAATCTCTTCTCAAATGTCTTGGCTTGATGGTTTCCCGAAAGATAAGAGACATATAGAAGACGTGAGAAGTTCAAGAAAACACTTGATGAAACGATTGCTCAAAAGGTCAAGGAAAATGTGCAAGAAATAATAGAACAACTTAGACAATCGGGGCAATTAGTGGCACCGAGTACAGCGATGGTTCCCGTGCCAAAGGAGTAATTGGTATCTCCAACTGCCTACCCTAGCAACGTAGGTTCTATGCCAGGCTTAGGGTCAACCCATAAGTTCATTGTCGATGATATTGCTAAGGACAGATCTTGTCGTCTTCTTGTCCCGATCAGCAGAGCAGGGAACAAAACCAAATAGGTTGCCACTGCTATGGCAAAGCCTGATCATGACTTCAACAGCAATCCACTTCTGTTGTATTATGCTGTGGTGCAAGTTCTTCAGATCGTTGATAATGATTATGAAGATTATGAAATAAACCACATCACACATGAGGGGATCACGACTCTGGGGAGGGTGTCAACCAATTAATCCTTTGGCACCGACGCGATATCGTGTTGGACGATGAGCCGATTTCTAGCCTCGTCGCATCTCAAAATACGGCAACCCCTTCTTCTAAGGCGAAAGTCCAGGAAGATCCACTCCTAGTCCAAGAGGATCTACTGCAGTCCAGGAAGATCCACTCCCAGTCCAGGAACAAGTTGGACAACAGCTTCAAGCAGTACCAGAGCAAGCTGTTGCTAGAAAAGAGCAACCAGTTGAGCAACAGCTTGAAGTAGTACTAGAGCCAGCTACTGTAAGTAAAGAGCAATCAGTTGAACAACAGGTTCAACAACAAGCCAGTATCCAACTTTCGACGACTACTCCTCGATCATCAGTGCCTATCAAAGTTAGCTCATATGAAATTAAGAAACCTTCATCAGAAGTGTCAAAGTAATTGGAAAATATTAGAAAATTGAGTGCATCTCGTTCTTCTCATGAGCTAGCATTAGAAGATGTCGAGGAGTGAGAAGAAGACGGTGTCATGTATAATCGGCGAACAACTTTAGTTAAACAAGGAGTTCCAATATACAGGCTTTAGGATGTTCCTCCTAAATTTGAGAATGGGAAGCCGTTCATGACATCCGTACCACTTAGCAAACAACCTTCCCTGCTCAAAAGAATGCACGAGTGGTACATCACCGCCAGCACCAATATGATCTTTCTTGCGTCACATTTTGTATTTCAAAAGAAGCATTCTGGAGCACTGGAGAAAATAAATGAGTCATTTTATTTGAAGAGTTATATACCCTTTTCCATCGGGGCATGCCCGAAATCAACCTGCTACTCGTCTGATGCTTGTAAGTTCCTCTAATATTTTGTATTTGCTTTTCTTTCTATGCGCATACACATTTCATGAGATTATAACAATTATGGACTTCTTCAATACGATGCAATACATGGATAATAAAAAGATGAAATGCAACACAGGTATCCTTGACTCTACACATATTGCAAAGACGCTATTTGACGTCAAGGCGGATCATAAACCAGTACAGTTCAAGCACATGAGAAAAAAAGAATTTGAAAAATGAATCGCAAAACTTAAGAAGGATAGAAGGACAGAAGTTGCAGCTTACATAAGGCATGCAATGTTTAACTTTGTTAGGGACGGCAAGGACCTCGTAAAGGCTCCATACCACTTCGAGTAAGTTCGACGCATGACATTGAAATAGCAATTATTGCTAATTGTTAACTTAACACGTGTGTTTATATGTGTGCAGTAACCACTACATAATGATCTTCATAAAGCCAACGCAGGGTTTGGCAACAGTCTTGGACTCAGCTGATTACCCACCAGATCGTTACAAATATTACCTTTCCATTTTGAAATTGTACGTTTATTTGATACTTTTAATTTATACACATTTAGACTGTATTGACAAGTTTTATATGACATTTCCTGCATTACAACGCTTGGCGGTTTTACGCGGAACGGCTTGACGGTCAGAGACCTCCTAATAAGACTGCTTTGGACATTAAAACATATTATGCTTGTCTGAAGCAGCATGCTGGGAGTGTCTTATGCGGATATTATGTATGCGAGCATCTTCGGACCGCCAGCGAATATAGAGTGAATCGTGAGGATGTAAGTTATCCTTAATGTCGATATCTTATTTTCTTACTTTTGAGTTTCATTATTTTCAGATTTTGATTCCAACTTCAAAATTCAATTGCTCATAGTACAACTGCTCCAAAAATACCAAATAAATTCATGTATACTCTCACTTTGATCTATACTTTGTGATTATTCAAACCAACACATTCTAAACCTTTTTATGTGTTTCATTGCAGCACACGAAGAATGTGAACAAAGAATGGACGGTTTGTAGAAGTATTCCTGGTGGAGGAGCCGGCAAGATTGCTTATGAACTATGTCAATTCGTGCGTCGCGAAATTTTGCACAAAAGAGGAGAGTTCTTTGATGAGCATGGTGCAATAGCTGATGTGCCAGAACTTTCTGACTATGCCAATAGAAACAGTTTTTTAGTGAAACTTGTAAACTTGTAAACAGTTTCCGACTATGAGATGACTTGTATGTGTAACTTGTACATATGTATATTTTTTTAGTAAAATTGACTTCTGTGATTACATTGTTTACTTCTGTGATGATATTGTTGACTTCTGTGATGATATTGTTGACTTCTGTGCTGATATTGAATTGACCTAGAAATTAGAAATAACAACAGCTAGTACTGCATAGGTTATACCTTATCACAAGCGATTCTTTACCTACGGCTAGACCTGCCTGTGGAATTATATTATCACAGGCGGCTAGAAATAGATAAAGAACAACCTGTGATAACTCCATTATCACAGGCGGTTGCTATTATGGTACAGACTTGCTGCGATAAATTGTCTCCACAGGCGGCTTGTCGTAGGTAAAGATCCGACTGTGATAACACAATTATCACAGGCGGTTATATATGCTGCACGAACCGCCTGTGATAATATGTCTTCACAGGCGGCTAGCCTAAGTAAAGAAATGCCTATGATAATATGTCTTCACAGACGGATTCACTTCTCCGCCTGTGAAATTGCATATTATCACAAGCTCTTCGTTTCAAGCGGTTTTTGAAACCACGTGTGATAATACATTTGGAGCCTTCTGCGATGAGACTTATTTTAGTAGTGTCTATTCTTCAGTTTACTGTTGGTTTGCTAATTCAACTTGACTGGGTTGATTTTTGACTAGAATCGACATAATTTCCGCGTTGGATTCTTGTATTCCCAAGTTGACTAGCTAGCACGTGTCAGTGTTGATTAGAAGAGTTGCAACACATAAATGCAATTGAAATTGTATAATGGTTGGACTATTTTAATTGTGTCACTCGGTCGGTATATATAGAGTACATTGGGATTGATACATATGCAATCTATCCATCCTATCAAATATATAGGCAATATATTTGGCAGTCTATATAGTCTACCAAATATATTTGTGATATATATAGCAGTCTATCTATCTTACCAAATATATTTGCAATATATATGTTAATCTATCTATCTTGTCAAATATACTGTAAAATCTCCATAGTCATAGCAGGAGCACCGCAAACGGTGAGACTAGAGAAGAAGCCAAATGTAGAATCCGACGAGTTAACTCTACTCGTAGTCGCTGCGTCGTGTGGTACAGGTGTTGCGACGGAAGTGGAAACTGACGAGTAGCATATGAAGATATTAGCTCTTTGGTGTCGTAGTAGTCGATGTGGAAGTGAACGTGGCTAAAGCCATGGAGGATGGCGCTGTTCCACAAACATCTAGGTGAGCAAATGGATGCACAAGATCAGTCGCATTCTGCCAAAAGACTCACGGGACGACAAGCTGACTATGCGGTGGAGAGGACGACGTGGCGCTTGGATGCATCAACAAGTTGGCCTACTGTTGATGGCTCCTAAGATATACTAACAAATCATCCCCGGTAACGGTGCCAGAAATGCTTGTTGGTATTTCTTAACATCACAGATCATCTCTGGTAAAGAGATGAGATCCGCAAGTGCACGGAAGATACCGTTGTAGCATTTCACCCATGAGTATTCCCAAGGGCATCGTATTTATCCCAAAGGAAGGCAATGGAGTAAAGTATATACTACTCTTATGGTCAAGCTATGGGATACTAATCCATTATCCATACAGGGGTAAGTTGATAATAGGGGTAGTGTGACACACACCATGGCAATCTATTCTAAAGGGTAAAATGGGTCCTAGAGGGAGATTGGATTGAGAGTTAGAGAGTTGCTCCTACAATGCTCCTAATACATATACATAGCCTAAGGTAGATACTAATGGTCATGTCAATGATGAATTCCTATGCAATGCTATTCAACACATCGGGCACGGGCTTACCCCTAGCAATACTAGGGCGACTCCCGCCAAGAGCCTATGGCATAGCCAAACGTGGAGGATTACAAAGGACAGATAAGGCTGTCACCACCTACTGTCTACCTCTTCAATCCGTGGGTCTATGAGACATCCAACGCTACTTAAATACCCTAGCACCATGCTAGCATACTAAGCAAATACCTTAGGAGCCATGGCACAAGCCATCCTAAGGAAATGACTAACCTAAACATCGTTGAACCAATGTTGAAGCATAGCATAAGTCATTCATATTAACATAATCATATCATAACTACATAGACTATAGTGGGGGTCTATAGTGTTTATGACCATAAGATGTGATCATGAGAGTGAAATCATAAAGACTATAACTTCCACATACGTGGACTTCACGATCAAACAAGAAACGCTTTGTCCAAGTATACGTATAAAAGAAGACTAAAGATAATATCTTTATTGAGCACGAAGTCACAAATACAATAAGGAATACATAAGCCATACCTTTCCCAATGTGGAATTGGGAAGAGAGACTCCTTCTACTCCTTTCCCAATTTGGACTTGGGACTAGAGGCTCTCCTCTCTACATCCTAACTCCTCTAAGGACTATGGAAGATACTGTATACAATAGAATGATGCCTAAGTGGTGTGTGTTGAAGTGAGGGGTAGGGGGTCCTATTTATACTAGTGTTGAGGTCGGTTCCCGCCATCAAAAGCGCGTGAATCAGTCACCATTGACTCCAGGGAGCCGGGAGGAGCCAACACGTGGAGGCTGACCGAGTTTGGTGCAAAGACCAGGTCGGCCGACCCCCTGGTTCGGCCGACCTGGTCATTGCACCGTTTCTCTTGTGCTTTCTCCAGGTGGTTGTCAGGTGGGTCCCATTGATGTATATGGGTGATACACCTTTGGATCTCCTCAGATACTTCTGTTTGTGGGCCATTTGATCCATGGGATGCCACGTGTCATCGCCTGATTGGCTGGAATGATATTTTATAGGATTGGTCCCTCTACATTTCCTCATTTCCTGCATAAAATGTTGCATACACATATTTCTCCAAGTCCAAGTGGAATTGGTTTAGGTAGAAAGGTGATGTGTGCAAGAAATAACAAATCCTTCACATAATTGAGTTAAATTGACGGATGAAATTGGTATATAACAGCCATCAACAAACTCCCCCAAGCTTATCCTTTGCTCGTCCCGAGCAAAGTCAAGACTTTAGGTTGATGATCAGGAGTTGCTACAATGTATTTTTTTCTAAAGTATCTAATGCACAACAAGATACCCTACCTAGTATTGCAGAAATTGGCTATGATACCCTACCTTTCTTAAGTTATCATGGGGCTTATGCTTTTTCATATTCATGAGTAGTTGAAAGGTAGAATAGCAAATGGAGCAAACATAGCCTAGAAATCAAGTTCCACTTAAATCCTGGAGAATTCAATTTAGATATTAAGTACCTCAATTTGATTCTCTCACTCACTCCTTTGTGGATAGTGGAAATATTTCCTCACCAAAGCACTGTGCCTCTACTATTCCTACTCACTGAATATGGCTTGTATGTGGAGCTTGGTAAGGAAAGTAAGTAGGCATATTTGCATCACATATATTGCTAAGTCAAAAGATTAAGCCTTAGGAGAATTCAATTCAAAACTTTTTGATTCAAGACTAGTGCATGTGTGATGGAGTGGAAGTGGATATGGATACTTGAGATAACTCCTTTTTGGTATAATCTCGCTTTCTTTTTGCAGGGATGAAACATGGCTACTTTTCTTTTCTCTTTTTTCTCTCATGCTTATGATGTAAGCATGCTTTTTTTAGCCATGTCTTCTACTCCCTTTCTTTGCAATGAATTTTGAAGAGAGTGCTAAACATGAATAACATGGATTTTCTCTTTTTGTTGTGGTATGGTGGATATGATGGACGTTTTGCTTACTTCTAGTGTAGAAGTATAGCATGTGCAAGTGAAGTCTTGAATTCAAAAAGAGTTGAATGATTTCTCGCATAGGTCTATACTAGTTTGACCAGGCTCAATGTGAAAGCAAATAGCATATGCATAAAGTTTTGTCTATGTATGGACATCATATGGCATTGGTAGGTATTTTCAATCAATTGAGGGAAACTTAAATCCTTTTAGAATTTCTCCGGAAATCTAAGTTTTACTTTCAAACTAGGACTAGCAGCCCTATTACCAATTATAGTCTTGCAACCACCTAGAATTAGATTAAGCTTTTGCTACCCACAACTTCCAAATTAAGGTAAAAGTATTTCAAACCAATGAAAGCAATATTCGGAGAGTAGCAAGTTGTAAACTAGAGACTTAAGAAAATAAAACAGAGCAACTATTCATCATTTCATCTATGTGAATTCTAAATCATTCTTACCGCACATCTTTATTTGATGAAAGCAAATCTAACCTATTTTTATATTTTTTTAGATGCGTGGTGTATGGTGGATGAATGGAAAGTAAATATGCAATGGATGATTTGAAATAAAAATGCAGTGGGTGTGATACAAGTTACCTTTAAGTGGGGGTCCTTCCCCAAGCTTATTCTTGATCAAGGTCCGTGATAGGGGTTGAAACCCTAACGACGAAGGTAGGCCATGAGTTGGCCTATCCTTGTTGCGGCGTGGCTTTGACAATGGAGGGTTGAGTGTTGATTGTTGTGTTGCCTCCCATGGACACCATAAGTGTGGTTGAGTAGAGTGTTTTCGATGTCGATCGTCCGCACATCAGGGTCTCCATGTGTTGGGTGTGATTTGTCATTCCTTGGATAAGATAATGATAAACTTTTAGATCCAAAGGAATGACGTGCACTCAACATACATTGAGTATGTTTCGTCATTCTTTGGCTAAGGTGTATCATATCTTTTTTCCATAAGGGAGTGACATGTGCCAACATGCATTGGGTATGATCTGTTGTTCCTTGGGTAAGGTACAACATACCTAGAACCACAAAGGAATGGCATGCACTCAACATGGGTTGAGTGTGATCTGTTGTTCCTTGGCTAAGGCATGACATACCTTCTAGCCACATAGGAACAACTTGCACCCAAAATAAATTGGGTGTGATCTTGTCATTCCTTGGTCATGGTATATCATAACTCTTAGCCACATAGGAATAACTTGTACCCAATGATGGTGGCAAATCCCTTGAGCTTGAATGAGTGGTTAAAATAGTTGAGAGCATAGCTCTCACCCATTCGTGGCAGCTCATTGGCTGCTCATGGAGGGTTCCCATTTCAAATCTCTAGCCTCGTATAGTTATGATTGACCTTCGGGCATAATTTTCCGATAGGTAGCAACCATACTCATTTACTCCTTGGCCAAGAGATATTGAAATGGAATCCTCTAGGGATCCCAACAATAAGCTTCATGAATGCCTGCATAGTAATATTACTCCTGCAAACTTCCTCTCTTGAATGGAGAGGGATGGTTAGCTCCCGAGACTTGTACAAATGAACGTTCGAGTTAGGTAACCAAACTTTCATTTGTACATACGAGGAAGAACAAAATCAAATATGCATTGGATCCAATGTCAAGTGTATCTATGATCAATGTGTTATTCATTGATAAGAGTGGAGCTTTATGGATAATTCATGTTGCATATTTTCTAAAGCTCCTACTCATAGCAATGCATGTGATATAAATACACTATATGGATCCCTACACCTTTTAAAGTTTCTAACCATCTTAGCTTTCAAGAGCAAATTTTTATCATTTAGACCATGACAAACAAGATTCTCAATTTTATCCTCCTGAACCTCACTAGGAATTTGAAATTTAGTGACTCCACCTAAAAATGCAATTCAATTTCAGAGCAAGGATATCACTTATTCTTAGGAGTTTGAAATCTAGTGACACCATCATTGCATGAAGCTCAATTAAAAATTATGGTTGTCACTATGCCCAAGTTCCTATATGCCAATCCACCAATTAAGTCATGCCCAAAAGTTTTGTTTTCTAAACCTCGCCAAAAATGACTAAGTTTACAAAACAATCCTCAAAGGATTCTAGGTACTTGTTTGAGATTTTTCCAAGTAAGGTGGGATTTCCTATTGGAGATCCAAAAGTCAATACCCACGCTTACTCTTGTGAGGATGCTTGAGAATTGAATGATGAGGAAGTGTCAACCTTCCTCACAAATGCAAGCAAATACATTCAATTCTATGGAAAACCAAACAATGAAAAATTCTAAACTCATACCTCATTTGAAGAACAGTTGGTGAGAAGGTCTTTGTGTGAGAAACTCACAACCTTGATTTTCGGCGTAGGCTTGATGATTGATGTCAAATGCCAAGTTTAGATTGGATTTGGCAATGGATTTGGTTCTGGCTCCTCCATTGGGTCATCCTCTTGAACATTTCTCTTCCTCAAACTCAAAATGAGTTTGAAGGAGAGAAGTGTTCTCAAATCCTCCCAATGGTGACTTGAGCTTGATGAATCCTTCCACTTTCTTGCCAAACCTCCACTTCACAATCTTGACCTAGCTGCACTTTAATCAGGAACACACAAAAAAACTGGTTACGTTAGCCAAAAGCAAATTGAACCCAATTTTCAAATTGTCTTGCCCAGCTTGAAATAACTTGTAAATGCAATGAGGGTCAAAGCAAATCTTTTTGGTTTGAACTTGGAAGATAAATTCAAGTGGTCATGCACGTAGTTCATATCGAATTAAATTTCTCCCCTAATTCAAATTTTTAGTTTTATGATGGTTGGAAATTTTACTTTCCAACATGCAAGTGTGGAATTTCAAACACGCAAATGCAAGGGTTGATGCAATTTGGAAAACAAATATGAGATAACTACCAATTAACCTATTGGCAAGGACTCACCAAATTTTTGAAGTCCGATGAGTAGGACTTACCTCTGTTCTGTTCAGCGTGATGATTTGTTGTCCAATCCCGGAGTTGAAGATGTGGACGATTTCTTCTGTTTTGACATGTCAAACTCATTTGACTGTCATTTGGACATGTGGGCCACATGGTGGCCCTAGCCTCTCCCCGTTGTATTGATATAGACATATTGTTGTAGCGACGAGTTCTCCCTCTTGAATGTATTCCTTGATCATGGGTCAAAGGCTTCCTTGGGCATGATGACATGTGGACTCCACAATCAAATAAGAAACGCTTCATCCACAATGTCACTTGCCCTAGGTTGAATGGGTTTGGTCAAAGTGTGGGAATCCCAACAAGTGATGTGGGAAATCTTGGACTTTGAATCTCCATAAGTTCTTGTCCTTGGCCAAGATCTTCATGTGAATGTTGTCTTGATTTCTGCTTAGCCAAGATACTTCAAGGTAGGCTATTTGAACTTAAATCCCTTGGAAAGCCATAGCCTCCTTGAATACAAGGGTGATGTTAATTCCACCCTTGACCTCCTTGTGAATGGTAGCCATTGGAGTTGTTGTTTGAAAAAAGTCCTTAGGGAAATAATTCCCACGTGTCCCATGATGACATGGATTTTCACAAATCATGTCAATATCCACGCCTTGGATTATCCAAACAAATCTCCAATGACTTGGATATTCACAACACTTTAATGAGAGGTGTAGTTCCATAACTAGCATATCAACCTTGTAAGTGGTGTGCATGACAAGCTATGGGAACTCGAGCATTCTTCAATCCACCCCTTGAGTGGAGACCTTCTTCTCATCCATGATGAATGAGAACAGGACTCCTTCAGCTCCAGCATGAATGTGGTCATGGATTGGTGGATCCAACCCATGACATGAGTGTTGGATGAAGAGCCAGCTATCCACCCCATGGTGGAGGCAAACCAAGAAGAACTTCTTGGAGCCTTCCCCAATCTTGGGTATGGATGACTTTGGCTCCTACTGAAAGCTGAAATTCTCCCGCAAAAAGGCAATGGTGTTGCCTAGCGGACATTTGTTGAGGTACACCTTAAATCATATTTGCAGTTTAGCACTTGCGTCCTCGTTGGCCATCCCATACAATGGGTTGGCCAACACTACCCTATTTTCACACAAAGGAGAAAACAAACAAGGGTAATCCTATCTAAAAACTAGTACTACCTATAGCTTAATCACAAGTGATAGCTATCCTTCACTTCCTTTGCCTTCCCCGGCAATGGCGCCAGAAATGCATGTTGACGGCTCCTAAGATATACTAACAAATCATCCCTGACAACGGTACCAGAAATGCTTGTTGGTATTTTCTTAACATCACAGATCATCTCCGGTAAAGAGATGAGATCCGCAAGCACACGGAAGATATTGTTGTAGCATTTCACCCATGAGTATTCCCAAGGGTATCATATTTATCCCAAAGGAAGGCAATGGAGTAAAGTATATACTACTGTTATGGTCAAGCTATGGGATACTAATCCATTATTCGGACAGGGGTAAGTTGACAATAGAGGTAGTGTGACACACACCATGGCAATCTATTCTAAAGGGTAAAATGGGTCCTGTGGCATAGCTGAACGTGGAGGATTACAAAGGACAGATAAGGCTGTCACCACCTACTGCCTACCTCTTCAATCCATGGGTCTACGAGACATCCAACGCTACTTAAATACCCTAGCACCATGCTAGCACACTAAGAAAATACCTTAGGAGCCATGGCACAAGCCATCCTAAGGCAATGACTAACCTAAACATCGTTGAACCAATGTTGAAGCATAGCATAAGTCATTCATATTAACATAATCATATCATAACTACATAGACTATAGTGGGGGTCTATAGTGTTTATGACCATAAGATGTGATCATGAGAGTGAAATCATAAAGACTATACCTTCCACATACATGGACTTCACAATCGAACAAGAAACACTTTGTCCAAGTATACGTATAAAAGAAGACTAAAGATAATATCTTTATTGAGCACAAAGTCACAAATACAAGAAGGAATACATAGCCATACCTTTCCCAATGTGGAATTGGGAAGAGAGAATCCTTCTACTCCTTTTCCAATTTGGACTTGGGACTAGAGGCTCTCCTCTCTACATCCTAACTCCTCTAAGGGCTATGGAAGATAGTGTATACAATAGAATGATGCCCAAGTGGTGTGTGTTGAAGTGAGGGGTAGGGGGTCCTATTTATACTAGTGTTGAGGTCGGTTCCCGCCACCAAAAGCGCGTGAATCAGTCACCGTTGACTCCAGGGAGTCGGGAGGAGCCAACACGTGGAGGCTGATCGAGTTTGGTGCAAAGACCAGGTCGATCGACCTGGTCATTGCACCGTTTCTCGTGTGCTTTCTCCAGGTGGCTGCCAGGTGAGTCCCATTGATGTATATGGGTGATACACCGTTGGATCTCCTCAGATACTTCTGTTTGTGGGCCATTGGATGCCACGTGACGTCGCCTGATTGGCTGGAATGATATTTTATAGGATTGGTCCTTCTACATTTCTCATTTCCTGCATAAAATGCTGCATACACATATTTCTCCAAGTCCAAGTGGAATTGGGTTAGGTAGAAATGTGATGTGTGCAAGAAATGACAAATCCTTCACATAATTGAGTTAAATTGATGGATGAAATTGGTATATAACAGCCGTCAACACCTACTTCAACTCTCCTGTGACATATGTGGTGGTGACATCCTGAAGATAGTGACAGACGATGCTGTCTTGAACCATTATCTGCATGACGAGGAGGATCGTGCCGTATGAGTGGCACCACCACATCTAACAGACGATAGATCCAATAATAAATACCTTGACTAGGAGCTAGCATTGCAGCATATGATGCCACGACAACAAATCATCCTCGAAGCTATCAATGTTCAAGCTTCAACGAATGGTGAGCAACAAACACAATGACAACGGCGGTCGGATCAACCGATCAGCGGTAAAACAAGGTCGCTGCCCCTGATGGAGAGCATGAAGATTGATCTCCGCGGGGGCACGCGATGCGGAAGCGAAAGGTGGCTACGGGTTGATCACAGGATCATAACCCTCTGTAATACTATCATGGAAATACGAGTGAAATTGTATAATGGTTGGATTAATTTCATTGTGTCACTCGGTTGATATATATAGAGTATAGTGGGATTGATACATATGACAATCTACCTATCCTACCAAATGTCCATATAGTTTACCAAATATATTTGTATATATGACAATCTATCTATCCTACCAAATACATTTGCAATATATATGTTAATCTATATAGCTTGCCAAATATACTCTAAGAGCAACCTTGGCCTATTTGTGGCAGCTGTTGTTAAGAGCGATATAGGGAGAAGTGGTGGAAGTGCTCGTCTTGATTTTGTAAGAGGTACTCCCTCCATCCCATAAAAAAGTTCATTTCGGGAGGTAATGGAGTTCCCATAATACAATTCGTTTTGGGTGCTACTGACTGAGTTTAGACGGTAGTACCCTTAAACTCTTCATTTCCGGTGCAGTATTTTTAATGTCGGAACTCTTCGTACCTCAGGTAGCCCATTTAACTCTTTCCCTCATGCGACGCTCAGCCTCCCGTGCGGCCCTCACGCGGTGCTCGCCCGCTGCTTGCCCTCACGCGCAGCTCGCCATCACCCGATGCTCGCCCGCCGCTCATGCGCCCTCATGCGCCACTCACTCTCACGTGTGGCCGCTCTCACGCGCGCCCCTTCGGCCCTTACGCGGCGTTCCCCCGCGGCTAGCTTTCATGTGCGGCCGCTCTCATGTGCGGCCCTTCGGCCCTTACGCGACGCTCCCCCGCAGCTCGCCCTCACGCGCGGACCTTAGGCGACGCTCGCCCTCGCGCGCGATGCTCGTCCTCACACGGCGCACGCCGTCGCCTCTCCTGACGTAGCAAAGCTCGCGGAGATGCTGCACCGCTCGTCCAGTCATCCGCGTTGCACTGCTCGTCCTGACATGGATGCCTGCGAAGCTACGGATGTCGCATCCACCCTTCTGCAGCTTGCTTCGATGGAGGAATGGAGGTTTGTAGAAGACAAAGCTCGTCACGACATGGTCGAGTTGTTTTTGCCTATCATGCACCCTCTTGTGTATGGAGACCATGATGATGATGTGAATAATGCAGTGACAACACTACTATGGATTGGTCGTGGTTATGTGTATGATTAGATTTTGCATGTTGTGGTAAGTACCATTTGGTCATTTATATAGAAACAATAGTACTCTAAGATACAAAAACTAAAGTGTCTAATTGTTATTGTTTGATGCAGCAAGAGTGGCAATGGAATCAGCGAGCAAAGAAGCCTTGCAAGTGAGTTGCAATGGAAGTCGACCTTGTTTCTCTAGTGTTCCTTTTGCCATGTGTGGAATCTTAAACCAGTTACATCCTTTAACCATCATTGTTTCCTTGAAAACACCTTGGAGTGTCAAATAAATTCGGTTTGCTTTCTTGGGACGGTACTCTTGGAATGCCTACATGTGTTGAAGAGACAATGAGAAAAATAAATTATTTAGCATACTCCAAGGATTATTAGTTTTAGTAAATTTACCTATTGTACGATTGGAACTAAGTATTCAACTGTTTTGGCATGCTTCTTGTATTGAATTGATTGAATAGCTCTAAAAAAGCCCAAGTCAAGAATGTTCATGTCCGGTGAGTTAGACGGTTGATCTTAAGACGAATATCAAATCCACCTTGTTTTGCAGCTTCACAAAACATAGGATCATTCACTTCCAAATGAGATGGTGCGTTATCTTGCTGTATGAAGATTGGGTGATTTATTTCCTCACGTGGCCATTTATCTCTAATTGCAGGAAGTACTTTGTTTATCATGAAATCCCTAATCACATCTCTTGTAATTGATGTGATCGGTTTGACAACCAAAGTACCAACAGGATGATTGACACTCCTCCGTTGAGCATGTTCATAAGTCACAAGAGGAAAACTACCAATTTTGCCATCAAAAATGCATTGTCCATTTTTAAACCTTGGTCTAGCGGTGACACATAAAAATATGATTCTGGGAATGTAATTTTTGCTTTTGCATGTACGATTGGATTTATCTTCATCTGGTAGCAAATAATAATTCTCTGATTTCTGAGTGAGAAAAAACCACTTTTCATCTATAAAGAAATGGTCAAATAACCCCTTAAACTTTGGATCACCACAAGAGCTAGAAGCTTGATCAACCATTTGAACCGCTCAACGTAAACGTAACATCTTGTTACCATCGGTTAAGTGAGGTTTGATGCTATTAGAGTGACGCCTAAGAAGGCACTGCTGTAAGTATCTATGCAACGTGGACTTGCTAATGCCAAGAACTTCCTTAACATCTTCAAGAGTCATCCTATCTTTTAGTGGAACATTGCGCAAACGCTCTAAATCAACTGGAATTTTCTTACGCCCAACCCTACCCTTCTTACGACTACCAACATTAACTGGGATACCTTGGCCAAGATGAATTTTACCTCTCTGCCATAATTTTTTAGTGGAATGAAGGTTAATTCTAAATTGTTCAGCCGCATGTGTTGTATCTTTCTTCCCTAGTTTTCCATTCTTGCTTCTAGCCAACAAAGTTTGAAGCACCAGGGTACTGATTTATTTTGTCATGTCTTTCCTCCTGTCAGGACCTTCAAATGAGTGCAACATCCATTAGTTAAGAATAAAAACATGAACGTTCAAAACAAAGAATAAGTATGAATAACTTCCGGTTCCGGATACATGTTGAGATCAAAACCAAAACCAAAACTAGTGTCTTCCTCTTTCGGTTGCAAGTTCAGATCGAACCCTATTGCAAATGAAGCAATGCTCGAATGAAAGAGCACGACAAAAGCAGCATCTTCATCAAGTACAGGAAGAGAAGAATAAGAAACATACCCCTGGCATGTTCAAATGAAGCGTCGCCCGGCTCAACGTTGAAATCGAAATCCATCAACTCAGTTTGTTACTAGTGGTGAAACATCTGACATGTAAAATGATTCACCGGCTCCGTTAAACAGCACCGTCTTGGGACATCAAATGTCACCCGAAGAGGCGAGCAGCCAAAAACTACGAGCCCTGCGCGCCATGCAGCACCGCGAGCGGCAAAAAAAAAATTGCGCATGCACTACGAGCGCTACGCGCGCGCAGGCAAAAAAGCGCATGCAGTACCGCGAGCGGGAAAAACGCATGCAGCACGCCTACACGCGTGCGCCATGCAGCCCGGCGGAAAAAAAAAGCGCCCGCCAGGCCCATGCAGCACCTCAGCAAAAAAAAAAACGCGCGAGCAGGCAAAAAAATACAAGCAAAATGGGTCGTGGAGATCGAACTCACGCTGCTCTGAACCAAGGGCAACACAGTAACCAATCACACACAACAAGATACTTGTTAAACTGGTGCACATAATGCTATTTAATAAGGGCAAATCGGGAAAAACAGACTGAAATTAATCACTCATTGGTATCTTAAAACATGTCTAAAATGAACTTTTTTATGGAATGCAGAGAGTACTAATTAACTCCAAGGGACTAGCTGTTTCGGGGGGCCCATTGTCTGGGGACGTTCAAAACTTTTTGAAACATTTTAACCTAGATCTAGTTTGGTCAATAAACTTGAGGCATACCCCGTCATTATCGATTTAGCTATTTGACACAGATAACTTTTGAGTTATAATTGATCGTTCATATTATTTATTTTTTATAATAAATATCATGTATTTTTTATAATTCGTTTTATCACTGAAGGTATTTACAACATGACTTATAATTTCACATATATAATGTAATTTTTGTCACCGCGACGCACGCTGCAATCTTGGCCACGCGCGGCCCCCTGAAGCCGCCGCTCTCGTGCCCCTGCCGCGCACGCGGCATCGGCCATGCGAGCCCGATGCGGAGGATGGTGACAGTCACCACTGGGTTCGTGAGGAGCGGTTAGCGAGAGAACAATTCGGGAGAGGGAAGCCACGGAGGTGAGCGACGCGGGCAGCTCAACTGTGGCGCAAGGATGAACGGGCTCGTTTAGTCGTTTTCAGTGATGGAGCTGCCCCCGATCACCGATAATACTCGCCCCTAACCCAAACACCTCTAAAAGCCCCGAACCAACTCGCCTACCTACGCGCTTATTACAAGCTGTAAATTATAATGATGGAGTTGACTGTATGATAAGCAAAAGGCACGACATTTTTTATGACTCGTGGAATAATTTAATTCCGGGGTCAAGAGAAATCTAAGCCGGCCATCATCTGGGTTAACACCTTATTATTTTGATGCCTTCTAGCTCCTCAAAAGAGGCAAATTTGCAAGTCAAACTGTTGGAGAATAGACATGGCATGCAATTAATTTGATGATCCGAAACAACAAAACGACCAGAGCAGATCTACTAGCAGTCAACATAAACAGTGCTAGTACTACACAGATCAGAACTGAAACAAATGCGAATAAATCGCTTAACAAGTAAATCGAACCATCCATAGTTCGAGAGATTCACTTACAGATCGTTCTTTTATGAAGTAGATGATGAAACTGTTGAGGAAGATGGAAGTGCAGCGAGCGGCCGTGCGAACGCACTTCCCAGAAACCTGATCGCCGGCACCCGTGCTGGTCTTCAGATCGCCGGCGTCGGTTCACAGACACCGCTCTCCCTCAATCCGCTGCACGGCGGATGAAGGGACGGCAAGGCAAAAATGCGGCAGCGAAGAGCAGTTACCAAGAGAGGCGTTATGTGTTGTTGTGTATATATTCCTCTAGCATACAGGACGTCTCCTTATATACCCGAGTCTCCAGTCGTTTCAGATTCGATCTGCCATAATTTCAGGAAACCGCCCCCTGAAATTTCTCAACGTGCAACTAATGGGAGCAGTTATGAGGCATTATGCACTGATAATGTGCGCCTGCAGTTACGCCTCTTATTACTCCTTTGTTGACGTGGCAGTCTAGGTGTTGATAAATATTCCCTTTTTTATGAGTGGCAGAAAATAATAACCGCTTAGAAGAACACAACTCGTCACGACGCGAACACGCAACGTCGCAAGTCACAAGTCACGTGATAATCACGCGTAAAATCACGAAACGCGCGCGCGTGCGTGTTTGTGTCTTTGTGTTCATAGCAGCAACCTTCATCCCTCATTATTCTCATGTTGGAACCTGTACAAGGGCCACTATATATCTTGGGGAACACCCATCTAGGTGGGCAATGTGGGACTAAAGTCTCCAGCCACCTCTTCACACCACATTGGCTTTCCTCCAGGGGAGTTGGTCCAAATAAATAAGCCCATAAATGGGCTGCACTAAAGGGTCAAATCCCAACAATCCCCACCAAAAGCCAATGTCTACAAGTAACAATTTTGCGCTTTAATATACCAGCTTTGGAGTGCAGATCCGATACAGGTTGAGCTGCACCTAGCATTCGATGATTCACATACTCACAACTTTGCAATGGACATAGCCTTGAATTGCTAGTTTTGTGTGAGAAAGTTTCACATGAAAGCATCGCTGATACTAGGCCACCTAAATCCATGCCTCAGGTTGGAGCATTACAGTCTTCTCCCGTGTCTGTTTATAAGTTTATTTGAGATTACTCACATCTCATAGACTGCGACCTGACAATCAAACTCATATAGGTGTGTTCTTACAAGTATACCCTGCAGGACGGTACCTTGCCTATTTATGCCTCAGAACACATTAAGACATTAAAGTCAACCTTCCATGCAGTACATAGAGTACGCATCTACTAGCGGAAATGAGTAATAAATATGTACTCTCTAATTATCCATACAACTTGTTTTTCCCAAGATCTACTTCACGGGATCTCGGATCACATAGTTTGGGTTACTATTGTATGATAACATCATGCGGGTCTCAATCCCATTTCCTTTGACGCTTCTTGAATTACAGCACGTGCTAATCCCTAAGTAAAAGGGTTTGCAAGGTTTATTAATATACTCAACGGCAATCTCTCCCGTATTTCTCAAATGTCTCACGGATTTGATTCGCCGTTTCACATGTCTTGATGATTTCAAATTTTCTTTTGCATTGCCTACAGTTGTGATCACACTTTGATTATGACAATGCAAAAGAAGGGCCGGCACAGGTTTAACGACCAAAGGCAAGTCCATCAAGAGCTGTTTCAGCCACTCTGCCTCAGCAGTGGCTATTTCAAGTGCTACAAGTTCCGCTTCCATAGTTGACTTTGTCAATATAGTCTGCTTACGAGACCTCCACGAAACTGCAGCACCACCAATAGTGAAAACATATCCACTAGTGGCTTTGATCTCATCAGCATCTGAGATCCAATTTGAGTCACTATACCCTTCTAATACAGCTGGGTACCCTGTATAGTGAAGTCTATATGTTGATGTACCTCTCAAATATCTCATTACACTTTCTAGTGCACACCAGTGATCTCTTCCAGGATTGGAAGTAAATCTGCTCAATTTGCTTACTGCAAATGAGATGTCAAGTATGGTTGCACCAGCAAGATACATGAGAGAATCAATAATTTGGGAATATCTTAACTGATCAATTCTTGTCCTCTGTTCTTGCGAAGCTTTAGACTGGGATCATATGGCGTTGGAGAAAGTTTAGAATCTGAGTACCCAAACCGACTCAGAATATCCTCCACATAATGAGATTGCTTTAAAGTAATCTCATTCTCGCCTTTAATCAGTTTGATGTTTAGAATAACTTCAGCCACTCCCAAATCCTTCATATCAAAATTTTGGGACAAGAATGATTTTACATCATTTATCACATCGAAACTAGTCCCAAAAATTAATATATCATCAACATATAAGCTCAGTATTACTCCCTCACCCCCACCAAACCGATAGTACACACAAGTGTCAGCATCATTTACCACAAAGCCTGCAGAGGTCATAGTTCTATCGAACTTCTCATGCCACTGCTTTGGAGCCTGCTTGAGGCCATACAAAGATTTTAGCAACTTACACACCTTGTTCTCTTGTCCAGGCACCACAAAACCATCAGGTTGCTTCATATAGATCTCCTCATCGAGCTCGCCATTTAGGAAAGCCGTTTTCACATCCATTTGATGGATAAGGAGATCATGACACGCAGCAAGTGCAACAAGCACACGAATTGTGGTTAGTCTAGCAACAGGTGAATAAGTATCGAAAAAATCCTCGCCTTCCTTTTGGGTAAATCCCTTGGCTACAAGTCTAGCCTTATACTTATTGACTGTACCATCTGGTTTGATCTTCTTTTTAAATATCCACTTACACCCAACAGGTTTACACCCAACAGGACAGTCACATATTTCCCAAGTCTCATTAGTTAAAATGGACTCCATTTCAATATGGACTGCCTCCTTCCAGTACTCTGCATCTGGTGATGCATATGCCTCTGAAAGTGTTTTAGGTGTATCATCAATGAGGTAGACAATAAAATCATCACCAAAGGATTTTTCAATCCTTTGTCTCTTGCTCCTTCGAGGAACAATGTTTGTACTGTCATCCTTAATGGGTTTTCCAGTGTAAGAACAAGGTACGAATATTAGAGAAGGATCAGGAGTAAAACTAGTAGATGTCTCACTATGACTTGTCACTCTATCCTTCATTGGAAAAATATCCTCAAAAAATGTGGCATCACGAGATTCAGTCACTGTGTTAACATGCACGTCAGGAACCTCGGATCTAATCACTAAAAATCTATAGGCTGCACTATGTTGTGCATATCCTAGAAAGACACAACCAACGGTTTTTGGTCTCAATTTTCGTTTCTTACACTCAGGCACATTAACCTTGGCCAAACAGCCCCATGCACGTAAGAAATCGAGAGCAGGTTTTCTTCCTTTCCATCCTTCATATGGGGTTATTTCACCCTTGGATGATGGAACTCGATTCAGCACAAAACATGTGGTCAAAATGGCTTCCCCCCACCAAGAGTCGGATAAACCCGAACTGTCCAACATGGCATTAACCAAGTCCGTCAATGTTTGGTTTTTTTGCTCGGCCACCCCATTAGATTGGGGTGAATAGGGAGCCATTGTTTCATGGATAATTCCATGCTCCGCACAATATTTGCTCAAATTTTTAGAAAGATACTCTCCTCCTCTATCGGATCTAACACGTTTGATCTTTCTTTCTAGTTGGTTTTCAACCTCCGCCTTATAAATTTGAAAATGATCCAATGCCTCATCTTTCGTTTTAATACGATAGAGATAACAATATTTAGTAGCATCATCAATAAAAGATATAAAATATTTCTTCCCTGCTCTAGTCAAAATTCCATTCATTTCACACAAATCTGAGTGAATAAGATCTAGTGGTGACAAGCTCTTCTCTTCCACGCTTTTAAAAGGCTTACGTTGCTGTTTAGATTGCACGCATGCATGACACTTAGATCTTCTTTCAACAGGAATTTTCAGAATCAAATTAAGTTTGGACAATTTAATGATGCGATCATAATTAATGTGACAAAGTCGAGAGTGCCAAACAGTAGCCGCTCGTCCATTGCATTCAGAACTAGAACAAGCAACTTAGTTTACAAGATTATTACAATCTTCAGCAATTGAAAGGCGGAACAGACCTCCACTATCATAGCCTTTTCCGATAAATAAACCAAACTTCAAAACAATAAATTTGTTCGAATCAAACACTGGCTTATAGCCATCACGACACAATAGAGAGCCACTAATCAGGTTCTTATTATTCCAGGAACGTGCTGCACATTCTTCAAAGAGAGAGTCTTTTCGTAGGTCAACCTCAGATCGACTCTTCCAATTCCATGTACAGCAGTCCTAGAACCATTGCCCATCAAGACGGGGCAATTGTCAGTAGCCTGATAAGAAGAAAATAAATTGTAGTCAGAACAAACATGCACATTAGCTCCCGTGTCTAACCACCAATCGGTGGATTGACATGCTAGAAAAACTTTTGGAACATATCTTGATCCAGACGTTCCTCCAGCCTCGCTAATGGTGACATTCACAGAATTCTGACCACCACCTTTCTTGCCTCTTCTATTGCGACATTTACTGGCTATGTGGCCAAGCTCGCCGCACACAAAGCAAGTCAGGTCTTCTTTATTCTTCTTCTTCTTAAAGCTAGTATTTTGTTTGGCTTTTCCTTTCCAGTGCTTGTTGTTCTTATTGCCACCAGATTTACCTTCCACCACATTGGCATTAGATGGAGTCCCTTCCTGCGGAACAGAATGTGGCACATCCTTTGATCTTGCCTTCTCCACAACATCAAGAGTTGAGATCAGACTCTCAATAGTCATAACCTCTTTCTTGTGTTTCAGGCTCGTGGCAAAACTTCCCAAGATGAAGGCAGTTTGGAAATAATTCCACCAACCACGAACTTGTCAGGCAAGACCGTATCAAATGCGCCAGTTCCCCCACCAGAAGCTGGATCTCATGAGCCTGTTCCACGATAGATCGGTCATCGACCATCTTATATTCGTGGTACTGGTCATTAACATATAGTTCACGTCCAGCATTTGATTCCGCAAATTTGCGGTCTAGGGCCTCCCACAATTCCTTAGCCGAAATGTGGTTCATGTAAATGTCACATAGCTGATTTGACAAAAGTGACAATAGGCAGCCAAGACAAGTAGAATTGTCCAGGTCAAAGTCACGGTGCTGCTCCTTAGTGAGAGGAAGAACTGGGGAAATCACCCACCAGATCTTCATCGACATGAGCCAGAACTTGACCCGTGTCTGCCATCTCTTAAAATTGTCACCCCCAGCAAATTGCTCAGGTTTCAACGCATCAGTAAGTCCAGCCATGTTAATTTGATCAGGTTTCTGGATTGTTGGAGAATAGACATGGCATGCAATTAATTTGATGATCCGAAACAGCAAAACGACCAGAGCAGATCTACTAGCAGTCAACATAAACAGTGCTAGTACTACACAGATCAGAACTGAAACAAATGCAAATAAATCGCTCAACAAGTAAATTAAACCATCCATAGTTCGAGAGATTAACTTACAGATCATCCTTTTATGAAGTAGACGATGAAACTGTTGAGGAAGATAGAAGTGCAGCGAGCGGCCATGCGAACGCACTTCCCAGAAACCTAATCGCTGGCACCCGTGCAGGTCTTCAGATCGCCGGCGTCGGTTCGGAGACACCGCTCTCCCTCAATCCGCTGCACGGCGGATGAAGGGACGACAAGGCAAAAATGCGGCAGTGCAGAGCAGTTACCAAGAGAGGCGTTATGTGTTGTTGCGTATATATTCCTCTAGTATACATGACGTCTTCTTATATACCCGAGTCTCCAGTCGCCTCAGATTCGATGTGCCATAATTTCAGGAAACCGCCCCCTAAAATTTCTCAACGTGCAACTAATGGGAGCAGTTATGAGGCATTACACACTGATAATGTGCGCCTGCAGTTACGCCTCTTATTACTCCTTTGTTGACGTGGCAGTCTAGGTGTTGATAAATATTCCCTTTTATATGAGTGGCAGAAAATAATAACCGCTTAGAAGAACACAACTCGTCACGACGCGAACACGCAGCGTCGCAAGTCACAAGTCACGCGATAATCACGCGTAAAATCGCGAAACGCGCGCGCGTGCGTGTGTGTGTCTTTGTGTCCATAGCATCTGCCTTTATCCCTCATGTTGAGAATCTGTACAAGGACCACTATATATCTTTGAGAACACCCATCTAGGTGGGCAATGTGGGACTAAAGTCCCCAGCCACCTCTTCGCACTACATTGGCTTTCCTCCAGGGGAGTTGGCCCAAATAAATAAGCTCGTAAATGGGCTGCACTAAAGGGTCAAATCCCAACACAAACAGGAGCTGACACCCATGAAAATGACCAGCAGGGGCGAATTCCATGCCTTGTCAGGTTTTAGTTCTGCTGAAATTGGCAGATAGTCCAACTTGTACAACATTTGATGTCACAAAATATTTTGGCAAAAGATGAAGCAGATTTTGCTACCATCACCACACTACGATTGCGTGGTACAGAAGTTATATTCCATTTGAGAATGACTGAATGGAAAACAAAATTACGGTTGAAATTCCATTCGTGAGTGATCGAGTTGACTTGTGCCAATCGTAAGTCCCCTATGAAATTACATTCTGCATGACTGAGATTTTTCACCCCTTGTCAGGTTTTCATGTTGACAAAATCTGCAGGTTATCCGTCCGAACTGGTATATATTCACTTCAGGCAATCAACGTTGCGGAAGGTCAGGACTCAGCAGCCACTGCAGGTCCATCAAATAAAGTAACAAAGCATGTTCACGAAGCTACACCGTGAATCGTTTTTGTCAAACACTTCTTTTTTATGATGGTTGCTGTCCAAATAGCACGGTATGAGCGATTGAGCAAGTTCCCATACCTTGTCAGGTTTTAATTCTGCCAAAGTCGGTAGATATAGTTCGACTTGTACAACACTTGGCAGGTGCCGTAACATAGTTTGGAAAAAGTTGAAGCCGATTTTGCCACCATGGAGACTCCAAAATTCACTGGTACCAGAGTTGTACGTACTCCGTGCGAGATTTGGCTGAATGGAAAACGATTTTACGGTTCAAATTCCATGGCAGGTGATCTAGCCGACTTGCCAGTTTGTCACACCCAAAGTTTTCATTGTCCATTTGTTTTAGATAACATTTGGTAAATTAAGTACTAGTAGCACAAATACAACTTGTTTGACTTGTGAAACCCCACACACCCCCGGCTATATATGCCGCTACCACAACGAACAGACGCCACATCGAGACAAAGCCACTTCCTCGCCGTCTTCTGCACACCGCAGAGCCAAGAACGCAAGAGAGACCCGAGCAAAGAGCAGGCAGACGAGGATGGGCGGGGGCCTCATGCAGGCGGTGGCGGCGCTGGTGAGCCGGCTGCAGCAGGTGGCGAAGAGGATGGCAAAGGCGTCGCCGTCCAGCGCCGCGGTGGCGTGGAAGAAGGCGTTATCGATGCCGCCGTCGCCGGCGAAGGCCCGGAAAGACGCGGAGGTCGGGCTGTGGAGGAAGGAGATCCTGATGGGGGAGCGGTGCCAGCCACTGGACTTCTCCGGGGTCATCTACTACGACGCCGAGGGGCGCCGCCTCGCGCAACCGCCGCCGCCGAGGTCGCCCATGCGCAGCCCGCTCCCGGCGTCGCCCAAGCTCCTGGCAGGCGCTAGCAGACTCGGAGAGAGAGCTCCGAAGCTGCTCGCTGCCTGAATTGGCTGATGCGATGGGTGGTTCGTTGGCAGCAAGATGGATGCAAATTGCGCGTGGGGTTGTTGTTGTCTTAGACCATCCGCAGTATCACACTTTAAAGCATATTGGATACACTGTTTCGCAGTGTAATTTAGAGTACGTACTGTAAAATCTGAAGAAGAATAGTGTATAGAGTATGCTTTAGAGTACGCTGGTGCGGATGGTCTTATGTAGTGGTATTGTAAATTGTAGCTTTGTCTACGAGTGTGTAAATGATAGCCTCACTAAGGACTATACTGTGGTATCTGCAATGTTTCATTTAGTCCATGAGTGAGGCAAGTAATTTTATCACTAGGTTTTGCCCTCGTTTCTAATTTCATAGAGACAGAATAAGACAGTGTCACCATGTGCTCATCAAGGAAACGAGGCAGTTGAGAATCTATGGTAAAATTGAGCCCGACTTTTTCTGTATACTCATGTTCATTCATCTGTTCAAACTTCAATGTGAGCCATTTTCGTGGTATGTCTTTATAGTTATTAAAGAAAAACGGGATACATATATAAAAAATGCCAGGGCATGTCGATGTGTACACTTGCTTCCCATCCGCACATTGGATACAGAATACATGGATCCTGGGTTTAATTGTTGAAACGTTTCATGTTTGCTACCGTAGACTAGGCAACAGGGCTCAAAGAGGATAACATTGTTTTCTATCGTTTTCTTTCCAACTTGAGTTACAACACGTACCTGTACTTCTATTCCATCGAAAAGTCTGAAGTTCAGAATGACCATACTTTTCATTTTGAATTGGTCAGTGGCAAGGCAATAGCCAATAGGTCCCTTGCATGATGTAATCGTTAGAAAATCCTACTGATTTATACATTTTACTTGGCTCGATGGGCATGAAGACTGCATCACCATAACAATTTATTTATAGAAATAAAAAATTGTAGGTACTTGCATAATGTCACTATTTATGGTTGCCATGGAAAGAAACAAATATCAAGTGTAAGGGTTAAGTTCAGCATCGTTTCCTTCTACGGTGTCACAGAATTTGATGGACGATCAGGTTCAATTAGTGCAAAGAAAAAGAGATCCAATCTAATCTACGGATGTCGATTGGGACACATTTTACAGATGTAATGTAGATGTAAAAAGCTTCAGCAGTTCTCTTATCTCCAGAATTAATTTGTTTTAACAGAAAGAAGAGGATGTTAAAGTGGAGTTTAATCTCAGGCAATTATTTGGTTGATTAACCTTGAAATGCATATATAGCCATAGTTTTTCTTTATCTCATCAACAGGTCCATTGCCATAGTGTACATATATGTCTAACAGGACACACGAGTAATTTATTTGATAACAGTATACATTTTAATAAGAATTAAGATATGGACCTCAAATGAATCAAAACATAGCATGAATCAACTCGCACCATGATGTCTCAATCAGAAAAGCAGCCACAAAACAGCGAAGCAAAAGTGCCCTATCTTTGACAGAGGCATCAATATTTCTAATAAGCAATACTGTCATTATGAGCGTACGGTGTGTGGGATCCATGACCAAAAAAAGGCCGCGACAAAGCCTAACTGTCCTGTAATTAAACAGCCACATAAATTGGTTAGCAGTCCCCCTGCTACATATATTCGCATCCACTAAGCCGTGATATCTTTTATTAGAGGGACCTAAGGTAGTCCTTTTTTTTTGCGATCATGAGACCTAGAGTTATAGGTGTTCAGATGGACTGGACTTATCAGACCAGCTCGAAGCCCGTGGGACCTGGCCCAGGCCAGCCCGAAGCAATGCACTACAGATAAATAACAACTTTGCAACGGCCAACGTAATTTATGATGGCCAGTGGGCAAACCGTTCTAAATTACTTTATTTACGACGGATAGGACTTGTCATCGTAATCACCTTATTTAGGATGGTTAACCTAGACCGTCATAAATAGGACATTATTTACGATAGCCCCTCTCCGCAACGTCATAAATAACATGGCCGTCTTATAGGCTCATATACCCGGTCCGCGAGCCTCGCATCCCGCTCTCTCAATCTCTCACAAACATTCATCTTGCCGCCACCTCCCTTATGCGCCGCCGACACCGGAGGTCGTCGCCGCTGCCAGGTAAGACCGCCGGACACCTCCTCCCTCCCTCCTTCCCCGCCTCTCCCTCCTTCCCTCCCTCACGCGCCACCCCCTCCGTCTCTCCCTCCCTCACGCGCCGCCACCTCTCGCATGGGCCGCCTCCTCCTCCACCCCCTCCCTCCCGATCCAAGTTGTGTACGCAAGCGGAGGCGAGAATGCTCATGGACTGTGAGTTAGTCATTTTTTTATTTTTTTTTCAATTCAAGATATGAAATCTTACTATTAATCTTCCTTCCTTTTCTAGCTTTGCCATTTTCGATAAAGTTGTCGACTCGAGGGAGGCGTGACCTTCGAGAGGCACTTCATCGATGCATACTTTGTCCACTGGGTCTAGCCGCGTCTCTCACAGAGACTTGGACGTCAAGAGCATCTAAGAGGAGCTCATACGAACCCAAGCCGAGCTGGAGAAGGAGAAAGCTCTCAACATGGCCACGCAAGAGTATCAGGCTTGCTACATGGTACAGATGCAAGCAACAATTCAAGTAAGTAATTTAAAATAATTTAAATTCATAGTATTTTAGTGATATACTTATATGCTCTAGTGCTTTCCAATGACAGGGTTTAGCCTAGCAGCATGTGCAACAGATCGCGATTCCTTCATAGCAGCCGCCATAGGTTCCCACGGAGCCACAGGTGCCTTCTTCGGGAGCATAGTAATCAAGCAGAGTCAAATTTTATCTAACTTAACTGAATATAGATAAACTAAGACAAACTTAATGAAACATCGCCAAATCTGACTTAGCTTAGTTAAAATCATTAAACTTAGCTAAATTTTGGTAAAATGGTAAATTCTAGCTTATAAGTAATTGTAGTCAAAAACACATTTTGAAAGTTATAAGCATATCTAACTGCTCTTGTGCATTGCAGGAATCGGCGACAGAGACTCATATTCCGTCGCCACAGCAAACGGCACCGGGTGCGACATGCGCACATGACGTATTCAACTTCGGAGGTAACGGATGAGATAGTGTGTGATGTAGTGATGTATATATGTGCGCGTGATGTGATATATGGCTCATTATATGACTGTTTATATGATTGTGTTGTTTATGTGTTCTGTGAGCTGGCCTTCGTGCAACGTTAGGCATTTCGAATTTTTATTTTTAAATAAGTCTCTTATATACGACGGCGTGGATCTGGACCATTGTAAATAAGACTCTCTTATTTAAGATGGCCCCTCCCTTATTTATGACGGCTCCTTCTAGCCATCGTAAATAAGATGGTCCGACCTCCATGTGGCATAGACACCTTATTTACGATGGCCAGAAGGAGCCATCGCAAATAAGTTATTTACGATAGCAGCCGTTGAAATAATCTTATTTATGATGTCTTATTTATGACAGCTAGAAATCATTGTAAATATGAGAAAACCTTTTTAAATTGCTTATTTACGATTGTTTTTGTCCTATTTACAAGGGTTTTGGGCGTTGTAAATTATATGCATTATTGTAGTGATGGGCGTAGGCCGTGCTTGAGCTTCGGCTCCATCCCATTAGGCTGGCCTGACACAACCCATTTAGGGACGTCCTGGCTGGCCTAGTTAGTGTCAGGACCCACTCCTCGTAGTCTACTTGTGCTTGTCATACCAATCTCTAGATCACTAGTTGGTATGTACAGTAGAAATGAAACGAGTTCCATACATCGATAATTCCTTATTACTAAATATAAGTTTTACATGATCTAGATTATATTGAATGTGATTGAGATATGGCACCAAACGTCGCCATGCCCTTTAGGCAGACTTGGGAGGTAGGACTAGATCTAATCGTCATTCTCACACGCTTTAGCTTCTTCATTTTCTGATAGATCACATGTAAAGCAAGAGTGAGTATGGAAGGTACTCAACAAGTCCTAACACTACTCAAGGAGAGGTGTTTCATGCAAGAGGGCTTTAGCAAGGAGCGGCCATACGACTTAGTTTGTCGAAAAACATTTTATTCAAGGTTCTCTTTAAAATTAGTATTATAACTTGGCGAGCTTTGAGTGAGATTTACACCATCCCATTCTTTTCCTTGCTTTCAATAGAAAAATTGATGTTTTACTACCATTCACAAACTTTATGTTCAGTGCAATACTCATACCAGAACTTACAAGCAAGAATTGCTCTATCAATCACCATCTACTTTAGATATATCTTCTGAAACTTTTTTCAAATCCAAAAGGCCAGTATCTTTCTCCAAATTAGTGAATTAATAGGATGAGTCTTCGAACCCGTGACCCTAATGATTCTGGCATGAGGCCAACACTTCCCCAAAAGATGATGCTCAATGCCACACACACAACACAGCGGCCACTGCCACACACACACACACACACCAAGGAGTTGGCTAAGACTAATTAGTAGGAGCCCAGGACATAGTGTGTCATGACTGTGACAACGGCTATCTGGATAGGGTAAGATTGTGCAGAGTTTGTACAGTTTATCCACATGCCATGCACACCGAGCCACGGTATGACATGCTCATCTCATCTACCCCGCGTAACCCCCACAACTGACCCTTGGCCTGATAGGTGATTTTTGAGCTTTCTACTACCTAGTCAGACCACGGATCAACCGTGTCCTCTCTTGGTGACCGTGCCTTGCATGGCTCCTCCAGATTCCCCATGTGGTAGATTACCAAGAAGGTTGAGCAAGTCTCACCCATATGGGTTCTCTGATTGTACGAAATCATTGTGATGAGTTCCAATGAACCAACCCTTATATTAGTGAGGCAGCTTCACAAAGTCCACGGTGGATGGACTACACAGAAGCACACTTGCTAAACATTCACCATAATCCGTGTCGACACTGCCCCACTTCATACAACAATGCATTAATCACCCGCTCACCTCCTAACTCACACCACCAAACACGTTTACCACATTTCACCGAAATCATGTGACTATTGTGTAGTGGGAAGCAATGCGAACATTGTTGAGGTTACTGAGCATATTACTAACAAAGAGACGATCTAATCACCATTATAGTATGGTGACATAGTTCTTAGGTTATCAAAGGGGGTGTGTAATCAAGATCAAGGGAGAGTTTGTGGTAGTCACATCTTAGACAGTGAGTCAACTTGATGCATCTGGTAACTACTCTTGAAGATCAGGTAACCAACATCAACATTAACTAGTGTACTTAATGTAACCACCACAATTAAATTGGGCATAACTATGCCAAAATAAAAATTAGACTCTCAGTCATGCATATTGAAAACAGGCCATTTGGTGCATTTGTAAAACATAGGTGCAATAGGATCAAGGCGGTTAGAGCATGCTTTTATAGTCTTTGACAGGTTCGTCGTGATCCAACTCTTGTGATTCTTCTTCGAACTCTCCGTTTGCTACAAGATGTAATTATACAAATAAAACTAATTACTAATGAAAATCCAAGAAATCCAGATGAAATTCTAATAAATCCAAGCAATCGTCCGATAATATGGTTGCTAAGGTTTCTAGAAGGTTTATTGGAGAATACATCATTCTATTTGGGGCTTAGTGGTAAGTGGTACTATTTTGGGTGATACACTAAATGGTTGTCGTGGGACTATAACTATTTTACCAGTTTCACTAGTTTAGCTTGACCCACTTTTACTTTAATTACTTTTGGAAATCAAGTAACATCTTCAGGTCATTGTCGGTGGGGTTCTTATCAATTTTGGAGTTTTAAAGTGAGTTTCTCACATTCATAGGTATTTACACATTTTATGACAAGTTACAATGAACTTAATAGTTTTACGAGTCCAAGAGTCATTTATTATTTCCATGTCATTACCCCATAATTCTCCTATATTGACAATAATATGTTTGTTAGAATTTTACTAGTGTTAGTATCTGTTATCTTATGTGCTAAACATGGGTTCTAACATTCTCTAGCTATATGAACATTATTACTCAGAGCTAGTGGATAACTCATTAATTTATACAAATTCTTAGTCTATTTTGTTAATTTGTTCTGAAAGATGCGAATATATTTTGGAATTTCTCTAGTATATGACTATTGGGATATTTTGAGAATTACTAGTGAACATATTATTTAATTTAGAGCTCATATGTGGATTTTTATTAATTAATGACTATTTAAATTATTTTTCTATGAGGGTGACAATAATTTCACTATCCCCATAATTTATTTCAGCCAAATACTATTTGCATTATATCCTAGTAATATATCTTAGGTTTCGCCTAACAAAATTTACTGGGATCATCTACTCATCTCAGCAAGTGCACTGGTGGTGAGAGTGGACTGAGGCGGTGGACAGAATGACGGTGCAGGCTCATTGGAGTTAGAGGCGGCAGCGACACTCAGAGAAGTCAATCACATGCTCATTGGCATTCGGGTTTGGCTAGCCTAAAATGCTCGAGGGATCAAGGGGAAATTTCTAGTAGACTCGGCTGAGCCAGGACATCGTCCACCGTAGATCACCTCTGCTTCACTCCAATTGGCCCTACACTTGCTACAGAATATGTCGAAATTAACAAGCAAGGTTGGCCGATGGGGTGCAGCGGCGTGGCTAGGGTTGCGTCGGGTTCGTGCTGTGATGCGCTAAACCGCAAAATAATGCATGTTATAGCTAGAACACGGAATAAGGAAACAACGGGCGAAAGAGATTGCATAGCGGGTGCTCATCGGAGGGGGATTGTGCCTTGGCGGTCAGAGTTGGGGAAAACAGAGGAGACCGGAGGCGGTGCCCAAATTGGAGGTGAGGTGGGGTCTCAGAGAGGAGCGCTGGTTGCTCGGAGAGGTAGATCGGAGGGACGCAAAGCTTTTGCGTGAAGGAGTGGAGGGTGAAGGCCTTATAGGCGAGGAATGGCGGTGCCAATGCAGTGCGTGGGGGAAGATCATTCCCCCAAGGGAAACTTGACGGGTGCGTTAAGTTTGCTTGCTGGCGATGACGAGGTCAAGGCGGGGCCGGTGATGAGCTGGGCGGCGTGGCTGCCGCGTCGGCCATTGATGGCGGCGACGTGTTGTACAGTGGCACACGCGTACGGTGGGGGCGAAACTATATGTCACGTGGAGGAAGAAAGGGAGGAGGAAGCCGGGCTAGCTGGGCCGCGCTCATGCTGTTGGGCCGAATCGGAAGAAGGGAGTGGGCTGCAATCAGGTGGAAGGAGAGGGAGTGGGCCGAACCGCATCAGGATTCTTGGGAGGCTTACCCTTTTCTAGTTTCCATCCAATTTTCTTCCTTTTTCTATTTACGTTCCAGTTTGCGTTCGATTTCAAATCCGATTTGCACTTAAATTGTTTTGTGCATTTTGTTCTCTTTCTTCAGGCTGTCTTCCGCGTTTGCAGATTTAAGATTTACATCTAAATTTTGTGTTACTTGTTTTTTTATTTTGGAACTTCTATTTGGAGAATGGATTTGATTTATACCAGGTGATTTGAATTCAGGTGTATTTGTTTTAAGATGATTTATCATCAAATTGATTTCATATTTCTCTTTTGATTTACGGTCATTATATACCAATTTCTACCGTCAATATAACTCAAATATATGAAGGAATAAATATTTCTTACACACATCATTTTCATATTTGACATAATTCCACTTATACTTGGAGAAATAGTGCATGCAGATATTTTATTGCAGGAATGAGGAGAATTGTGGAGACCAATGCAAAAAGTGACATCCCGACCAATCAGGCAATGACACATGGCATCAAATGGATCCGTAGACCATTCCCAGGTGTACCCGAGGGAATCCAACGTCAATTCATGCGGGAAGGGAACGTCAATTCACACGTGTCGCTCTCCCGTGGCTCCCCGATGGCGGTGAGGACTGCTTTGCGCACTAATTCTAGCAGGAACCGACCAAACTTCATGTACAAATAGGACCCACACCCTCACATCTCCAAACACACTATTTGAGCATCACTCTCTTGTTTACACTAGTTCTCTTAGTCCTTAGTGGAGGTTAGGCTGCAGAAAGGAGCATCTACTCCCAAGTCCAATTTGGAAAAGGTATGGCTCATGTATCTTTTCTTCTTTTTGTGACATTATGCTATTTAATGTATTCATTAGTATCTCTTTATTCATATGCTTGGACAAAACCTTTCTTTTTTTATTGTGGAGTCCATGTATGTGATAGGTGTAGATGTCATTTTGATTCCATAATAATGCCCTTATTATGTTATTATTAACACCAGCACCTCCACTATAGTCTAATTAGGTAATAACATGAATGTGTTGATATGAATAAATTAGTGCTTAGTCCCTACATTGGTTCAATGATGTTTGGGTTAGTCATGGCCTTAGAAATGTACTTGGGCTGCAACTCTTAAGGCATTTACTTAGCATGCTAGCGTGGTGCTTGGATAGTTAGGTAAAGTTGGATGTCTTGTATACCCATGGGTTGTAGTGGTAGGCGGCATGTGGTGACAACCTTGTTCGTCCTTTGCATTCCCCAACGTTCGTCTACACCACAGGCTTTTAGCGAGAATCATTCTGGTTTTGCCAGAGGTACATCCATGCCCGATGTGTTGGACCACTAAGCCCCAGTATTCATCATTAACATGCTCATGTGTACATTATTAGGTTATGTATATGAGTAATTGGAGCACAACAGGAGTAGCCCTTCTCGTAGTTTAACCATCACTAGGACAACTTCATCCTTTAGAGTAGATTGCTTAGGTGTGTGTCACACTAACCCAATCCATCATTTATCCATCCTACTAGGACTCTCACAAGAACATCCTACTCTACCCATGGTTTTGCTACACTTCACGTACCTTCCTTCGAGATAAAAAAAATACGATACCTTAGGTAATACTCTCGGATGAAATGCTACAGCTGTACTTTCCGCGTGCTTGCGGAACTCATATTACTTTGGCTTTAGGTCAGCCTAGTGCCAACTGCATGTCTAACGTTCGTTGCTAGGATGACCTGAAGATGTTAAAAAATACCAACAAGCATTTCTGGCGCCGTTGTCGGGGAAGACTAAGAAGTATTGCATGGTTATCTGGTATATAGGACTCTAGTAGGTTTTTAGAAGGATAAACTTGCTTTGTTTTCGCATTCCTCTGATGTGAAAACAGGGTAGTGTATGACCGGTTTGTACTTGCTGGCAAACTACATTGAAGATCCCGAATCACTGCTGAGAAGAGTTCGACCTCGTGTCGTTCCTCCTCATGTGATCTTGTTGGTAAGGAAGCCAATCATCTTTGCACCATCATGCTGCAAGCCAATGGGCCAGAAGGCTCTTCGTGAGTTTTTGGCTCCCCCTGCTGGCAATATGCCTATAGGGCCCAATGTCAACACGGGAGACGTGAACTTTGAAATCAAGACTTGCCTAATCACTATGGTGCATGCTAATCCCTTTTATGGAAAAGCCAACAAGGATGCAAGTGCTCACCTGCAACAATTCCTAAAGATTTGTAGCACTTTCAAGATCAATGATATCACCCCAAATGCCATCCATCTTTGACTTTTTCCGTTGTCCCTCCTTGGGAGAGCGAAGCAGTGGTTCTACGTCAATCGAAGTGTTATAAACACTTGGGATAAGTGTTCTATGACATTCCTCGCCAAGTTCTTCCTGTTGGGCAAAACCAATGCCCTACGTGAAAGAATATCAAGCTTCTAGTAAGAGCCCAAGGAATCCATTCCCGAGGCCTGGGAGAGGCTCCAGGAATACATCCTGGTTCGTCCCCATCATGGGATGGATGATTGGCTTATCATTCAAAACTTCTACAATGAGTTGACTCTGTCGGCCCGTGATCATGTGGATGCTGCTGCTGGAGGTGCCTTCTTTTCATTAACGATGCCTAAAGCAAAAGAATTGATTGAGAAGATGGTGTACAACATGGGTTGGAGTGACAAGCATCTCTAGCCCCGACAACAAGGCATGCTCACCTTGAAGGAGGTGGACATGATCGCTGCCAAGATTTATCTCCTGATGAAGAAGCTGGAATGTCATGCCAATGGAGAAGTGTTTGGCACAGTCCAGTACTAAGATGCTCACATGAAACATGAGGTCTGTGGTCGCGCGGGTCAATGGGGATCGATTGCCTCGAGATTCATGAAGATGCCCTATACTTGGCCAACAATGGGAATTTCAATAATGGCTACCGTCTAGGGGGTCAAGAGTGGGGTCAACCACACCCTTTCTTTTAAGGAGGCTACAAAAACAACAACAATGAACAGAAATTGGCCCAACTTGAAGGAACTTGCAATTAGCCAACTCAAAATCAATGATGCTCTGTGCAAAAAGTTGTCGGCTAATGACAAGACCCTAGAAAATATCAATGCCAAGATTCAATGTTAACCTATGCTTTCAAGGACCAGTTGAGCTTTAACAAGATGTTGGAAACTCAATTAGCTCAACTGACGACTGTTGTGCCTCCATTGAGAAAATGGAAAGATTCCGCAACAGCCTGAAGCTCCCTTGAAAAATATGAGTGTGGTAGCCACACGAGGTGGAAGACTACTTATTATCCACCGTACCCCACTCAAGCGAAGGCAGTAGTTGAGAAGGACAAGGAGGAAATCTCATCCAGCAAAGGTGAACAAATTAGCGAGAGAATGGGAAGAAAATTTGAGGACACAAACTTCATGCCATGCTCTCAGCGAAATCGAAAGCCAACTGTGGATGAGCAATTCAATCGTTTTGTTGATGTCATCTAGAAGATCCACATCAATGTGCCCTTGATAAATACCATGCAAGTACCCACTTATGCTCACTATCTCAAGAACATATTGAACAACAAGTGGCCATTGCCATCATAGAAGTTTTCAAGTTGTCGGAAGACTGCAGTACTACCATCCCCAACACGTTTCCTGAAAAGAAGAAGGACCCAGGGTGTTCCACGATATCCTGCTCTATTGGGACACAATACTTTGACAAGGCATTTTGTGACATTGGTGCAAGTGTTAGTATAATGCAAAAGGTGATCCTTGACAAGCTCAACTTCATGATGTTGTCTCCAACACCAACGCAGCTCCAGCTGGCCAACTATTCGGTCCACTACCCTGCGGGTACCCGAAGATCCTCCAGTGAGAATCCGAAACTGATTCATACCCATGGAATTTGTGGTGATCGACATGGAGGTCAAGAAGGAAACTCCATTCATTCTTGGGCGACCTTTCCTTAGCACCGCAGATGCTTGCATCGATGTAGGAGCTGAAGAAATCAATTCCCATATCAATGGCAAGGAGGAGAAGTTTGACTTTCGGCCAAAGAAGGAGCAAGGCTCCGTGATCAAGATCAAATATGGTCCGAATGTCAACAACATCAAGGAGGTCAAAGTGACATCACCACAAGTGGACAACTGATGAGAGGATGAGGCCCGATCTTCCGATAGGTAATGGATAAGTTGATTGATAGAGATCTCGATGTTGATGATCCGAGGCTCTCGAGTAGAACACGAAAAACGTCTGCAATCACTACATCGCCACTCCGTTGGTTATCAACCGTGCTGCATATGATTGACCTCGCCAAGAAGGCTAATTCCTGCAAGTGCAACAGAGAACACAAGCAAGAACAAGGTAGAAGCAATCTGAATTGCTAAGTTGGGGTCTCACAAACCGATGAAATGCGAAACTGTCACCATGGAGCATATATAGGTGGTAGGACGTCTAAGGAGGTGTTGGGGTCGTGGCATAACCCTAAGACACGAAAATAATAGACCCAGACTTGATACAAGGCCCAATAGCCCAATACGGTGGCGCAGCACACTGACAGATTCTAAACTCGATTTTGTTTTGATGATTCCTATCGACTCCGAAGAAATTTTGACATGGGGCCTATGGCATTGGAAATTTTATCCTTTCTCCTTTCCGTGCATATGTAGAACGTCCAAAACGGAGATCGTACGCCTCCTGGGCATCCATTTTAGTGCAAACTGCTCCTGGACTCTGAGTTGGACACAATTGTGAGTTGGGCTTGGTTTCCATCTTCTCTAAATGTATTCTCTTGTCCTCCACGCCCCTAAACCTTCCTCCAATTACTCCTTGAACCTCTCCATGTATCCTAATCACAATTAAATTATTAGGTAGCAATCTATTCTCAAAAATATATAAGGAAATATAAAAGAACGAGCTCACCACTGAAATTAATTGTTGTGTGTGAACTCGATTGATTGCATCTTGTATGTTCAATGGAGTGTTTTTTGTATCCATAGAAGTGATATCCTCATCATCCTTCCCTTATTAAATTGGAGTCATCCTCGACTCAAGTTCATCTTCTCTCATGTGTTGGTCCAAATATGCAACGCCATCAAATCTTCTTTTATGCATGAAAAGAGGAGGCCAAGGTGGTGGACGACATAGTGCACCATCTTTATGTTTTCCATCAAATAAGCGAGCACATTCACTTGAACCTGGATCCCAAACAAATAAATATTGTGCCATGTTTATATGTGCATTTATAATGTGCATGATCTCATCATTCTCCTCTTCTTGATGACAAGCCGCCCTCGACTTGCTCGTATGTCCAGCAAAAAGTCTTGCTTTGGGGGTAGAATGAGTGATGTTCATATGCACAACCGCAATGAATAATGCTTTTTTTGTCTCTATTGCAAGGAAAAAAATACTAGAAAAACTTGACAATACATTATTAGCATTAGTAGATTCATTTACTTTATCATATTGTTGCAGCACAAAAAAAGCTTTCTCATTTGGACATATGTAAACTTTATACACCATAAACATGCCACTATGTTCATATTTCCCTATAGCATGAAAACTATTTCTTGCCAACAAAGGTAATTCAGTTTTAGAAAATATTCTTCTCTCTACAATATCTAGATCACAAAAAGTGTCAATTTCAATATAACCCAAAGTATTTAGAAAAGACAGTAATTTCAGCTCATCACTTTCACATGTAATTGGAATTAAATGCTTAATTTCAGCACAAGTGAGTGATAAAGTATCAAATTTATTTGGTTGTTCTAGCATAGGTACAATATAATTATTAGCACACAACTCATTTTTGTTGTAAGAATCAGTAGCAAAATCAACTAGTAGTAAAGGTGTATTATGAAAAGGTTCATCTTGTTGCTCCTCATTGATAGCATGATTGGTAGCAAAATTCAGCACATCTGAAAATGCCATACCTTGGCTAAATGTAGAGCATTGTTCATTAACATTACTCTCATTTTCAGTAAGAAGTTCAAATGCATTATGGGTTGGTTCATCAAAAAATTCAGAAGAGTTGTTCAACACCCCGTTCTCATTTGCATCTACATTTATTTGTTCATGTTCCTACAAAAAGTTAGACATAGAAGGAGGTACAACAAGAAAATTTTTCTCAAGTTCATGTATTTCATCTTTGCAATTAGATATATTAGCAAAAGTTTCTCGCATAAGAATTTTCATATCTTTCCATGTTCGAGGTTTTTCTAAATCGCTTAAATTGTCCCACCAAGTTAATGCACAATCAACTAATGCACTAGCAATTTTTCTAATCTTTCTCTTCTCACACATATGCCATTGTCCAAAATTTTTATCCAACTCTATTTCCCAAGCAATATATTCATCGTAACCAAAACCATCATAAGAAGGAAGAGATGGAAGAATGTAATTACTTCTTGTAGAAGGAATTGTAAATGTGGTCTGAATGTCATGTGCAGCCTCGACTGGTGTTTGTTTCTTCGTGAGTATCCCTATCATCGTCTTCATCATGTCAAGTAACTCAACATGTAGAGCACATTCATCATTCTCTCTTTTACCTGACATTGTTAGTAGCAAATAGAAGACAACAAAAATATGTTATCCCTAACAACTACATATAACAATGGCAAGGTAAAAGTGGAATCACACACTCTCAAGCGTCTTACCATGCTCTTACAAGTGTTCTTACCGACACTGCAGGTGGCGAACGGTGGCTGGTGTGAAGAACTAATCGAGAGTGGGATGATTGCAAAGGTCTACGAATTCAACTCAAGATAAAAGTGTAGCTTGGAAGGCACTTTATATCGTAGCAAAGATTAGCAACAATGAAATTAGTTAGTAAAGTTGAATAAGTATCCAAAGTACTTGTCAAAGTTGCTGGCCTAAATATGTTCCTAGTAGTTCAAGCTAGCGAGACATGAAACAAAACTATAGGACACAAGGATGCTAGCACTTCCATTTTTATTTTTCTTTGTTTTTCTTGTCTATTTTTTGTGCGGCTTTTGTATTTTTTTGCACTTGCCTTTTTCTTTTGACTTCTTTGTTTTTTTTTCAGAATGTGTTGCAAAAGAAGAACACAATGCAAAGCAATCAAATATATCTCGTAGGTGTGTTACAAATTTTCTGCTCAATCTTCTAAGTACAGTTAAGCACCTTTAGGCCCCAAATATAAAAGTTTGAATAGAAATATTATAGATCTACCTCTCCTATTTAATTTCAGTATATGGATGACCTATTTTGGATCAGAACAATAGGAGATATTAATGCCGAAATACAGAATGTTCAGAATTTCTAGGTCAATAATAGATTCAGATCAAATGCAATTTTGACCATGATAACTCTATTTTCTGGGGAACAGATGAATACGATAGTTATAGAGACCTTCTTAAGATTTCCAGAAAGTACAAGAACACCAAAATCCAAGTTTGTATGAGCGAGATATGATAAAAATACTGAACTAGAGGGAGATGAATATAATCTTGACGTGATGACGTGATTCAAAAGGATGAATTAACACAATACAAAACTCAAACTAAGGCCAAAAACACTTTCTAAACCAGCAATATGACTCAACCAAGGACACAAAATCAACAAAGTAAAACTGAAAACAAAAGTTGCAAAAGGCTCAATGTGGTTTGGACAAAGTAATAAACAGATCTACTAAACTACAAGTTTTTTTTGGCTTTTTTGTGGACTCTAGGTATGAAAATAAAAGATAATATAATGGATAGATGAATTACCTAACGGGCAACCTAGAAATCTGATACCAATGAGGCCCGATCTTCCAATAGGTAATGGATAAGTCGATTGATGGAGATCTCAATGTTGATGATCCAAGGCTCTCAAGTAGAACACAAAAAACCCCTGCAATCACTACACCACCGCTCTGTTGGTTATCAACCGTGCTGCACACGATTGAACTCGCGAAGAAGGCTAATCCCTGCAAGTGCAACCGAGAACACAAGCAAGAACAAGGTAGAAGCAATCCGAATTACTAAGTTGGGGTCTCACAAACCGATGAACGGTGAAACTGTCTATAACAGATTAATCTAACCAAAATCCAATTGTTTATGGTGGCCACCATGGAGTATATATAGATGGGAGGACGTCTAAGGAGGTGTTGGAGTCGTGACCTAACCCTAAGACACGAAGCTAATAGACTCATACTTGATACAAGGCCCAATGGCCCAATACGGTGGCGCAACACCCTGACAGATTCTAAACTCGATTTTGTTTTAATGATTCCTGTCGACTCCGAATGAATTTTGACATGGGACCAGAGGCATTGGAAATTTTATCCTTTCCCCTTTCCGTCTATATGTAGAACGTCCAAAACGGAGATTGTATGCATCCTAGGCGTCCATTTTAGTGCGAATTGCTCCTAGACTCCAAGTTGGACACAATTGTGAGTTGGGCTTGGTTTCCATCTTCTTTAAACTATTCTCTTGTCCTACACGCCCCTAAACCTTCCTCAAATTACTCCTTGAACCTCTCCACATATACTAATCACAATTAAATTATTAGGTATCAATATATTCTCAAAAATATATAAGGAAACATAAAAGAACGAGCTCACATCTGAAATTAATTGTTGTGTGTGAACTCTATTGATTGCATCTTGTATGCTCAATAGAGTGATGTTTGTATCTATAGAAGTGATGCCCTCATCAAAAATCTCATTACATTCATGGGGAAGCTAATTTACGGGGAGACTTCGTCATTTCATCCATGAATGGCCCAAGTCCGCTAAGCCGCCAAAAAGAGAACTGCAGAAGAAGCTAGTCACGCCTTTCGAGTCCACATCTCCGGGGTCGGAGGCTAGGAACTGAAGTTACACAAGACGGAGAAAAATCCATCTCATCAGATTTTTAGGTGAGACCTCACCAATAGGATAAATTGGTAATTATCTCATATTTGTTTTTTCAATCTCCATTTGATTTTCCCATCTGAGTTTGCATTTTCCACAATATATTTGATTTTTCATTAGGATGTTGAGAATTTTGTATTCTCAACCTAGATTTGTTTTTCTAAAAAAATATTGGATTTTTAGAAAGTTTTATTTGAAAAACAAATTTTTGAAGAAAATTTGTGGCCAATTCACCCAATGGCTAGAAATATAGCCGTTGGAGAGCCACTTGCCAAATAGGGATCAGAGGGGTACGCTTGTCAGTGCAGCCAAACCCCCTAATCAGCCGACGTGGGGGAGTGCCATTTTTGTTCTCCCTCCCCCAATGGCTATAATCCTTCTTCTTGTGATCGTTGGGGGTTGCAGCACTTTCTATATGTCCGGGTGAGTGTTTTTCTTCACACATCACTCCATTATTACTTCCCCAACTCACTCACACTCTTGCTCAAATTGTTTTGCTCTTCATTGAAGCACTTCTACTAATTTTTTTTTTTGAAACACTGGTACGCCGGCAGTGATATTTTAGATAGGAAAGCAAATGTGTGCTACAAGCAGAAGCCACACCGAGGCCAAGGCAGATACAGCAAGAACTAAACAAATGTATTACATCAGGTTGGAGTATGCACTGTAGTGTTAAAAAAATGAACAGCCCGCACGACGCCACCACTCGGCCAATTCCTTTATCGAGCAAAACAACTGCAGTTCCGATTGCTCAACCCCTTGGAGAACACATCGATTCCTTTCTAGACAGATGATCCAACACGTAAGAATGGCCCAGTTTTTGCCCGTTTCTGCTGTTGTTGCGAGTCCTGTCCTTCCAGACCTTGGAACCAAACCGCAAACTGCACAGAGTCCTGAGTTAGTATCCAATGCTGAGGATGCAGGGATCAAAGGCCAAAGTACCCTGCAACTGAGCACCATAATGATCTTGCCACCGGACACTCTATGAACAAGTGCATTGCCAATTCCAGGGAGCTATAGCATAAAGCACAAAAGTAATTGTTGGACTATCCTCTCCTCAACAATCTGTCGGCTGTCCAGATCTTGTTTTGCACCATGAGCAAAGTGAAAATCCTGCATTTGTTGGGGGCCCAGGCCTACCAAATGTATTTAGGAAACCATGAGAGATGGGAACCTTGAAACTGGGCAAGGTAAGCCGACTTGGCCAAATAGACACCGACTACCGAATGGCACCAGACAATGGTGTCCGGGTTGCCTTGCACCAGAGATAGGTTGCATTGTTGAATAAGCTCCCAAAGCTTTACTAGTTCCAATAAAAGGGACACCGTCAGGTTGTGAGCTACCTCCCGTATCCATCTGCCCTCTGTCAGTGCCTGCGCCACCGAGAGCTTCTTATGCCGACTGTGTTTGAAGACAACCGAGAACATATGTGATTCATCGCCAACCCATTGAATCATCATGATGTCCAGAAGCTTGCCCTATTACCGTTTCCTACAGTGACAATAGTGGATGCCACGAAGAGTTTTTTGTCCAGTGCATCAGTCGGAGTGTGCATCCCTGCCAATGGTTTTTGGTGAGCATTCTGCTCGAGCCAGAGCCAGCGAATACGATTCGCTTGTCCCCATTTCTCCAAGTCATGGATTCCCATGCCTCCTCTCTCCAATGGCCGACAAAACATTGCCTAGTTCAATTTACAATTTCCACCCCTAGCTTCGGCGCACCCAGCCCATAGGAAAGATCTTCATGCCTTGTTGATTTCTCTTATGAATTTTTTGGGCAGTTTTAGGATGCACATCGTGTACATAGGCAGCGTGCTCAGTACCGAATGGACCAGCTCCCGCCTCCCGACAAGAGTTTGCCGCCAGGGTCGAGCCGGCAAAATCCGGGGTGTTGTACGACTATTAAAATTGTTCACATTTATATAGAAAACAATATCATAAATTTATATATAGTATATATAATAACATCTTAAATCACAATAGGTTATGTTAAGAACATATCTATTGTTAAGCTTTACCTCTTGATGCATAATATTTATCCAAATAGACCCATTCTTAATAATAAATCTATCCATAAGCCCCTTTCTGAGACTGAGTGATACTTTCGATTCCTTGTTTTTTTACGCTTTTGAAATCCCGATTCATACTTCCTAGAAGACATCACTGTATAATAACAAAATTACTTTGCTTGTGTTCATAAAATAATGAAGAATGCAAGCGTATGAAACAATAACCAAATCTGCTATAAGAGAGAAGACAGAGAAGAGAGAAAATTTTACCGGACTGACTAATCGATCAAGCGACACGGGGATCTTTTCGGTGACTCCGCGCACGACACTCTCTGTTTCGTCGGCGGCGCAAAGATGGAGCCGGGTGTAGACGCGATCACCGAGTTGGGAACTTCAATCGCACAGAGAATCGGGTGCCGGTTTGTTTCCTTTATTGAGTCAGAGTCTGAAACTCGTACGAGTATTAGATTGGAGTGGAGCCGGTTGCTGCTGCCTGCTGGGCTGCGTGGCCACCAGGCTGTTGCTGTGGCAGCATGGGCTGGCCCAGGCCGCAGCCCCCCTCCCGCTGGAACTCATGCTGGGCATTGGTCTGCACTCCTGGACACATTAGTGAAGCCTGGTATAGATTATAGAGGGAAAAAAAGGGCCCCTAGGAAATGGGGGACATGTGCGGTCGAACGGGCCGCACACCCTCAGGCCCGGGCCTGTTTGCCGCACCAAGTAGCTAATCTGTCCAAGATTCTGTCTTTGATGTGTTGCAAGTGCACCATTCGAAGCCGCCCTAGGACTACTGGGATGCCTAAGTATTTTTGGGCCGGCTCCACTTGTTGACCCGAGAAGTTCAGCAAAACTTCTTGCAAAAGGGTACCAGAAGTTTGGATTGGCATCACCAAGCTTTTCGTTGGATTGATGTGAAGGCCAGTCGCATTCCCGAAGGACTAGTATTTGTAGGGTTGCATTTACTTCACCTTGGATGGGATTTAGGAATACTATGACATCGTCGGCATATACTGAAACCCGCAGTTTGAGCTCTGGTTCCGACAGCGGGCAGAGAATACCGATTTCTGTTGCTTGTTGAAAAATCCCCTGCAAGGCATCCATTGCAAGGATGAAAAGGAGAGGGGATAGGGGATCCCCTTGTCTGAGGTCTCTTCGGTGCTTGATCCATTCCTTCGTGTTCCATTAAGTCTAATCAAAGAAGATGATGACAACAAGAGTGTGGCCACCCAGTTTGTCCCTCTACGGGGGAAACCCTGCCTTTGCAGCAAATCCAGCAAATATCCCCAATGCACCAAGTCAAAAGCTTTGCTTATGTCGAACTTGAACATAAGTAAAGGCTTTTGTTTCCTGTGGTAAAGCCTTGCGATGTTTCTCACATACAAAGTTATCCATGATGCTCTGGCCTCGGATGAATGCACTTTGTGAGATTGATGTAATGCCATCCATGTGCCCTGCTAGTCGAGTGGCGAGTATTTTAGAGATTATCTTACCAAATGACTGAATACGTCTGATAGGTCGAAAATCCTTGGGCGTCTTGGCCAAATAACTTTTGGACAGGAGAGTTATCATAGCACCATTGAGTTTCACTAGACCGCTTGCATGATGATGGTAGAACCAGTGGAGCGCATCCATTACCGACATCTTGATCGTCTCCCATCAGGTTTTGTAGAAGTCGGTCTTAAACCCGTCCGGTCCCGGTGCTTTTTCAGAAGGCATTAGCGTGATAGCGCATCTAACTTCGGCTTCGGTGAATGGGGCATCCAGTTGATCGTCGCCCAGACACTTGATAGATAGCAACTTCCAGCTGAAGGACGGTCTGATTGCCTGGTGCACCAATCACCTCCGAGAAAAACTAATGCAGTTCAGCTGCCATGTCTTCTTGTTCCCAAATCCACTGACCAGTGTTTGATTTAAGCCGAGCAACGAAATGCTTCCTTTTTCGTGCAGTCATCTGCAAATGGAAAAAATGGGTACATGCATCACCCGCCTTTAACAAAGTCAGTCTGGAAGCCTGTCTTCTCCGTGCTCGCTCAACCACCGCCAAGCCAAGGATACAGACCTTTTTTCCTGCCTTAGCCTCAGCTCATCCTCTGACAGCACTGAGTCTCTTGTGCTACGTCCAATCTAAACACTACCTCATGTGCTATATCCAGCTAAAGTCTGGCCTGCCCAAAATATTCTTTACTCCACTTCTTGAGAGCCTTCGCCGTGTTGGTTGATCGGCTATGAAGCACATAGTAGGCGGAACTAAGGAGCACTGTCTGCTCCCATGCACCATTGACTATGTCCTGGAAGCCTGGGACTCTAAACCGAAAATTCTCAAAACAAAAGATGTCCCTTCGATACATTGTCTGTCGTGGCACCAAGACTATCGGGCAGTGATCAGAGACCTACAAAGAGAGGGGCTGCAACCTGAAATCCGGGAAAGAGAGGTCCCATTCTTTGTTACAGAAGAAGCGATCAAGTATAACTAAGGTCGGTTGTTGTATTTCATTGCTCTGGTGTAACTGATATTCAATGAGTTCAGAAGCGTTGATCCTCTGCCTAAACATACCCATTTCCGTCCATTGATGACTGAATTGTTCTTGTCCGCAGCCGAGTGGATGAGATTGAAATCTCCTGCACAAAGCAAATCCATGTCGTCATTCGGTTTTGGTTGCTCTATTTCCTGCAAAACCTCCTGTTTTCTTGATCTTGGTTGGGCTCGTGTACCGTTGTGAGCACCAGGTCAAAAGCACAACTTCTAATGTGAAGCTTTACTGACAAGCTGAATTCCCCTAATTAGTATGGTGTGGCGATGATGTTGTCTGCGCGCCAAACAATAAGAATTCCTCCCCTGGATCCTGAGGAGGGAAGAGTTGATGTATTCTCATAACCCGCACCCAGGATCTCACTTCGCAGGCTTTGGTCTACTTGACAGAGCTTAGTTTCCTGTAAAAAAACAACACCTGGAGCCTCTGCTTGGATCATTGTTCTTACCCCCAGCTCTTTTTGCAGACGCGTTGAGTCCCTGATGTTCCATGAGAAGAAGGAGATGTGTGGATTCATCATAGAACCAGTTGATCCACCAACCATTTACATGCCCGCTCGCCACCGTGCAACGCAGGGAACACAAAAGACCAGACCCGACAGTCCCGCCCAAAATACAACTTCCTACCAGTAAACATCCATTGACTCCGTGCTAAAGTCTGACGTTGCACCACCGAACGAAACTTGCATGGGATCTAGGCATCCCCATTGGCCACCTGCTCGTCTGAAGCGAGCGCCTGCATCGTGGAGGAGAAGGCTGTGTGATCAAGCTGGAGCGTGGAGCGGATAGCCTTGATTGCCTTCGGAGGAAGAGGAGACTTGTAGAGCTCGATGTATTTGGCCACCGCTACATCGCCGATAGGTTCGCCCTCCTGTGCAATGTCCAGCATCCTGATAAGGCAATGAGTCACCCTATGCACCTTCGGGATGATGGAGCTGCACGCTGCCAACTGCGCACTATGCCAAGTTGGCTGCACCAAAACCGAGCGATGGGGCCTGGACTTGTTTTCCACCTCAATTGGTGGTGGTGGGGGTAGCAGAGGTGCCGGCATTGGTTGAAACAGCGCTGCTGCCGTGGTGTTGCTCTGAGTGGCAAGTATCAGCGCCGCATCAGCACCACCTCTTTCTTTAGTCACCCCAGCCTGCTGTGCAAGGTTGTCCATGGCGAAGACAGTGGACCCTTGTCTTTGCCATCCGCCAACGAAGCACCCAGAGCCAACTGCGCTTGGGTACCTGGCTGCCGACTTCTTTGTTTGCTGCTCCGTGGCAAGCTTGTGAGCTGAGGCCACCTGCAACTCCGTTCCTGGGTCCGCCTGACCCTGGGTTGCACCCGGAGGGCCCCCGGTGGGACAACGTGCAGGGAGTTCCGAACCCGATACCACTAGCGCCCTCGTCTTTTAACGTCCGGCATCTCCACGGGAGAGCACAAGCGGTGACGGGGAAATGACAGATCAAAGGCTGGGCATCCCGGTGCATTGATGTTCCTACTCCAGATGAATGAGGGAGGGGCGTCACCCTCCCCCCAGTCACGGTCATCATCGTGTTGTCCAGGGAGGACCGGCGGGTGACAAGCACCCCCCATCCTACCCCAGACGGCAGGCATCCAGACGCCATCTTGTACCCCCTTCTCCAGACGCAAGGGTGGTACCGTTGCCGATGGCCATCATTCAAGCCCCACATGTCCGAGGACATGAGCCCGCTAGGCGCAGAACCTGGAGAGGGTGCATCGAGAACAGAATGACCGTAAAAGTGATCCAAATAAATAAGAATATCCATCTGGTAGCCCTCCGGTGGGAGGGCATGATCTTGCACATCGGGCGGACCGTCACCAGCGCTGGAGCGTCCAGCGCGCTCCACAAAGAAAGTCACTGTCTTCGATATTGGTAACAGGTCTGGATTCTGCTTCCAAACCACAAATTCAAACAGATCAGCCCGCCGGCGAAGGAAAGAGTCTTCAACATGTGATCAAAAACACATACGTCGCCAAGGATCTGTCATACTCCATCTGCGGACCATGCATGCAACTACAAGTGTTCAATGAAGATTGTTGCATCGTAGGGCCATCCAACCACCCTAGCTGGTAGGGGTTCTACGGGATGACGTTGTAGCGGTCAACCTCCACGTAGAGGATGCCAAAATGTAGCGCCCGTTCTCGAAGCTCCGGGAGGTGAAGGCTAACCAGCAGGGCCTCTTGGCTGAGGAGGGAAACAACGACATTGTGGCGAGGGACGTGGAACTGGTGGAGTAGCAACATGCTTGCGCCAGTTGACTTTTTCTCCTTTCATGGCCATCTGGGTTGATGACCACCGTGTCCAAGCGGAGCCGATGAAGGTCGTAGGCCATCACACCATCCACCACAACTGAAACCTGCCCGTCCAAAGGCCTAGAGCTACCACCGCCAGGAACATAGGGGCCAATGAGTGGCGTAGGTGGTGCCATGATATTAGGACGCAACAGAGGGAAAGAGAGACGTGGGATGGATTGACCGCCCGTCAGGTCCCAGTGGGGAAGAGCAAGAGCGCGCCAAATGCCGCGAGGCTAGATAGAGGTGGCAATCGGGCCGTGCCGGGCCGGCACGGCCCGGCCCGTTCGTGCTTCGGGCCGAAATGGCCCGCGGCCCGAAAGCACGTCGGGCCGCCTCGTGCCGGGCCGACCGTGCCTGCTGCGGAAAAATAGGGCCCAGGCACGGCCCAAAACACGTCGGGCCGGCTTCGGGCCGTGCCGGCCCAAGCACGGCCCACAAGGATGGTTTGGCCCACATAATTGAAATGTGAACAAAAATTGAGTATTTTATAAAATAAATGGAAAAAATTAGCAAAAAATATAGAAAAATTCAGAGGTGATAGAGAATATTATTTGGAGAATTTAGGAAGAAAAATCATCAAATTCCATCCATATTGACAAAAACTATAAATATTTGAAGTTTCACTTTTGAATATAAATAAAAAAGCCACAAAGGCCCAGCAGCAGCCCAAAAGCAGCAGACATGGCCCATTATGTTTAAAATTCGATTTTGAGAGAAATTCAGTTAGAGTACATAGACAAAAATACTTCAAAAAATATGAAAAAATTAGGAAAGATATGAAATATTGAATTACACGTTCTTGCAAAATTTGACATTCAAAAACATGATATATTGTTGGTAATAAAAAAACAAAGAAAAAACAATATTTGTCTTTTTTGTATCTCAAAAAGTAAAACGAATTTTGACATGAAAATTTTGGTGCAGTTGTTAAATCACAATATGAACATCTATGATTTTTTTGAGATTTTTTCGTTTATGTTTGCATCAATGTGTGTTCAAAATTTAGAAATGACTAATATGTTAATAGAGTTTGAATGGAATGAGAAACAATATGAGTTTTCACATGTTGGAGTGCTTCAAAAAATTTGTACAAAATTCATGGATGTATACATATATAACAAGTATGCACACAACAAATTTCAGCTCAAGATCCATTGATTTTGATGAGATATAAAAAAATGAACAATATGTGCATAAGGATTATTTTGAGATTTATCTAAACAAATAAAGTTATCATTATAAGTCTGAAAATAACTCATCCAAGTGGTACATATTGTTTTTTGAAGAATATAGAAAAAAGAATCATCGAATTTGGATCTATTTTGCGGATTCTATACAAGTTTGAATATTTTAATTGGAATTAAAAAAAAGACTAGCAAACTGAAGAACAGCCGCATTCGGGCCTCAGGCCTATTTCGTGCCTCGGGCCTATTTTCGTGCTTCGGGCCTATTTTCGTGCTTCGGGCCTATTTCGTGCTTCGGGCCTATTTCGGGCCGTGCCGGCCCGGGCACGGCCCAAATCCCGTGCCGTGCCGTGCCGCCCGCCGGGCACAATATCACAGCCCGGCACGGCCCGACTACCCGTGCCGGGCCGGCACGGCCCGAAAAAAATCGTGCCGGGCCGTGCCCATCCTCGGGCCAGTGGTGCGTGCTTCGTGCCGCCCGTTTTGGGCCCGGTCCAATTGCCAGGACTAAGGCTAGACAGGAAAAATAGCGAGGTGGTTCTCGGCAAGAGGCTACGATGTGATAAGTTGCGAAGCATCGGAAGCACCTCCCCTTCAATACCTTTTATAGCTCCGCGAGGGTCAGTGGTTGAGCGTTAAAGAGGCGAGAGGTGAAACCTTGCGCAGTGGGCGACGTGCTCGATGCCTAGGGAGAACAATGGTCCATCCATCATCATGAGCTTTGCCATTAATATGATGAGTCAATGGATTATCAGTGCCATCATGACCCTGTCGCGTCCCAGACAGAGGCGCGGTAGGAAGCTGTCTGTTAGGAGTTATGGACTTGGGAAGCCAGGGACGCGTGCTACATCCGTGCGCCTCTACCTTCACTACGGTCATGAAGTCGGGCATCAGAGCAGATGGCACCTCTGTAGGCAAGGACTTCATGATGGCAATAGGGCGTAGCCCGAACGTGCGCCATGATAAGATGGCGTCGCCTGGCACATCGCCACCCAAGGGTAGAGCCACGGATGCGTCGACCAGTGAGGGCCCACCCGAAGGTACGAGCGAAGGAGCCAGTTGGCTAGCAGAGCGGTCCTGTCACGCCCGATCATCGTAAAGATGAACAGACGCTAATCACATATATGCTAATAGTCTTACAATACGACCCGAAAGTCTACAAATACACACCACAACCTATTTACAACATCTAAATAGTTCACAAAGATTATACTACAGTGAAAGGCTAAATAGGTAAGAACGGCTCCATCTCCACAGGCAGTCGCGCGGAGGATCACCAGCCTAGCCCAAGTCTTCTGGGTTGACGATAAAGTCTTCCGGTGCCGCTTCTTCTTCATATTCTAATGGAAAAGTAAACGCTTTAGTACATAAAGTACTCAGCAAGTGTGGAAAGAGAATGACATGATTGGCTAAAGCAAGAGAAGGCCAATTATAGCTTAAGCACTATGCTTAGAACCTAACCTTAACTTTCAATTATTAATATCATCATTCAAGAAGTAATTCAACACATAATTAAAGATGATGAATGTAACTTGAATCATAAATAACCACCATTTCCCAACCATAAACTAATTATGAACTGGCCCCAAGCCGCTCTTGTCCGTGAGCACGGCTGCCATGACAGTTTTACCAAATCTCTGCAGAGAGTGTACTCTTTCCCCACAAGCAGTGATTTCATCCCCTGTTGCCAGGTGGACTAAGTGAACCTCCTTGAATGCCCGTGGTAGCTAACCACATTACACACTTCTTTTGGTGTGAGGCCAGGAGATCACAACATGGTCTTTACAAAGGTACTCCCAACTAGTGCTAGCCCTCTAAGGTTTCCACCACTGAGGCATTCCCGGAGTAACCCTCCGCCTCAGAGCCCCCTCTTGAGCCTTGCGGTTCCCAGAGCAGTACCCCTGCATCATTCCCCGCACCATCCAACTACTAGCATTTCATCGCAAGAAACCTAATTAATTGACCAAACAGCCCCATCTCAGTCTCGTGGTGGTACTATAAAGCTTAGTGGCTTCCTCCATAGATCGGTCCTTAGAATCCGGTGGTACCAAACCCAATCCCGGGTCTCATGCAAACTGCACCATACCAAATATATCCAATCACCAGACTTATCCACTACTATTGTGTATCCACCCAATTAAAGTAATCATAAAGTTTAACATGTCACAATTGTATGAAATCTCATTCCCAATGTCTAAGCATGGCTAAGCATAATTAATTACCTATCTACTTCCCAACCCACATCAGGTGACAAGGAATTATATGGAACAAGGCATGAAATATGAAATAAGACATCAATTTAATTAGCATGCATCTAACTAAAATCCTAAAATTGGTACAAGATGGTCAAAGGCACTTGCCTTCTTCGAAGACTTGATTGTTGGTGAAGTCTTGGTCTTGGAGATTGAAGTTAGGGTCGCAGCACGACTCTAAATATATTACCCAAGCATGGAAAAGAGAAATAAAGGCTAAAATAAGTAAAGAGCACACAACACATGGCATCAAACATACACATAGGCATAAAACTCTATACTAATGCGTCCCTACGAGGTATTTATTATTTTACATAGCCAAAATATGCATTTTATATTTATCTTACATTTTTAGGATTTATTTATGGCCCAAAATCATTTTTATTGAATTTTCTATGGCCAAAATATATTTTAAACATTTTTAATAACTTTTCCATAGTCAAAATATATTTTATTTGAACTCTACCAATTAATTACAGCATAAAAACATTTTATACAAATTTTCCTACTATTTTTATGTTTATTCACCATTTTTATCTAATTTCTACACCTTAAATACACCTATAAACAATATTCAGCAATTAAATAAAAGTCCAGAGACTGATTAATAAGTTTCCTACACTGTACAGGGGTTAAATCCATAATTCTACAATTTTCCAGGGGCTAGATTGATTATTTAAATGATTAAATCCAATTTCAGAGAGTCCAGGGGCTAGATTGTTAAATCTAGGGGCTAGATCTGAATTCCAGCAAAGGTGAAGGGGTAGCCCGCAAGATTCCAAGGCACACGGTGTAAATTCAGCGGTGGGAAAGGGGTGTTTAAATGTGGGCCATTGGATCCGCATCGGATGGCTCGGATTTAAAATAACCGAAGCGGTATGAAGATCTAATCTCGACCGTTCGGTTTAAACCGAAGGTCGAGATGCAGCCACGTCGCCCTCGGCGACGCAGGCGGCGCACGGCGCGGCGGGGGCCGACTCCCGCGGCGGCGACCTCACCGGAGTTGGCCAAACCGGCGAAAACGACACTAATTCTAAGCGTACTTTACACTAAACGAAAGAAGAGAGGATGGGGAGCATACCTAGGGGGTTCTCGGGGTCCGAAATTGGTCGGAGGTGAGTCGACGACGAGGGTTGGCGGCAACCGGCGTCGGCTCTCAATGAATCGGGTGAAACCTTGGCCAATTCCCCGCACAAACTTGTCCTGCGTGTTCCTGACGACAAGGTGACGCAGTTAGAGAAGGAAGGAGCGAGGATTGGGCAATGGATCGTCGGGAACGCGCGCAACATACCACGGATGGCGGATGGTTAGGGTTTGGGCGCGGGGAAGAAGAAACAGAGAGGGAAGAGGGGAATTTATAGCGGGGGAGAGCGGCGGCGGTTGATGGCGCGTGCGTGGGGCAGTTTCCCCGGGGGAAATCGGCGCGGGGAGAGCGGTTGGAGGGGAGGTGCGGCGTGGCGCGACACCGGAAGGAAAGGGGCGACGGTTGCCCAGAGAGAGTGATGACAGGTGGGGTCCCGGCGGCAGAGAGAGAAGAGGGGAGGGGCTGGCTGGGCCGGTGGTGGGGGGAGGGGAAATTGGGCGAGGGGGGAGGTTTTGGCCCAAAAGGAGTTTTATTTGCTTTTTTTTTTCTTTTTCCATTCCTTTTCTTTCGATTTGATTTCAAATTCAAATTTTAGTCGTTTGCTACACGTCTGAACTTCAAAAAAATTCACACAAAAATGTATACTAGAATGTACATTGGTTTGAAGAATTTATTCACATGAAATATGGATGTTACAACTCTACCCCCCTTAAAAGGAATCTCGCACTCGAGATTCGGACGTCCTAAGAGAAAAGATGAGGGAAATCCGCCTTGAGATCTTCTTCTCTTTCCCATATCGCTTCTGCCTCTGAGTGATGTTTCCACTGCACCTTACACATACGAATGACTTTGTTTCTAGTGACCTTTTCTAATGTCTCAAGTATCTTGACAGGCTATTCCATATAAGACAAATCTTCTTGTACATCAACTGCTTCCATAGGTAGCTGTTCCTCAGGCACTCTCAGACACTTCTTAAGTTGTGACACATGAAATACATTATGTACATCTGACAAGTGCGGTGGAAGCTCAAGCTGATAACCCACTTCACCTCGTCGTTCGAGTATCTTGAACGGACCAATGTAGCGGGGTGACAACTTGCCTCTTACTTTAAATCTTCTCAACCCTCTCATAGGTGACACCTTCAAGTACACATAATCACCGATCTCAAAGGTTAGATCACGTCTTCGAGTATCCGCATAACTTTTCTGTCTTGTTTGGGCTGCCCTTAGGTTCTTCCGTATTTCTTGCACATGTCTTTCAGCCTCTTTCAATACATCAGGAATAAATACTTGACTTTCCCCAGTTTATTCCAAAACAACGGTGTCCTGCATTTCCGTCCATACAATGCTTCAAAAGGAGACATCTTCAAACTGGCTTGATAACTATTGTTGTAAGAGAATTCGGCATATGGCAGATTCTTATCCCAACTTTGGCTATTCTTTAGAGCACACGCTCCCAACATGTCTTCTAATATCTGGTTGGTACGTTCTGTCTGACCATCAGTCTGAGGATGATATGCCGAACTAAAGTTTGGACGGGTATCCATTGATTCATGCAACTTCTGCCAGAATCTTGAGGTGAATTGAGTGCCTCGATCTGAAATAATCTTCTTAGGAACTCCATGTAAGCATACAATCCTGGAGCAATACAGTTCCACCAACTTGGGACCATTGTAAGTTTCTTTCACGGGAATAAAGTGAGCAACTTTAGTCAAACGATCCACTATAACCCATATAGAATCATATCCAGACTGTGTCCTTGGTAGTCCCACAATGAAATCCATACTAATTTCTTCCCATTTCCATTCTGGCACTTTGATTGGTTGCAACAACCCTGCTGGTCTTTGGTGTTCCGCCTTAATCAATTGACATGTATCACATATGGCCACATATTCTGCTACATCCCGTTTCATTCCATGCCACCAATATCGATCTTTAAGGTCTTGATACATCTTTGTGCTTCCAGGATGAATGGAGTATGATGAGTTATGAGCTTCCCTTAGTATCAACTCTCTAATCTCCTTGATATCGGGAACACAAATCCTCCTTCCAAGCTATAGGGTTCCTTGCTCATCCTCCCTAAAGTTCGGAGCTTTTCCTTTCTTCATTAACTGCTTGATCTCCTTGATCTTCTCATCATTCTTTTGTCCTTCTCGTATATCACGTTCAAGGGTTGAGTCCACTTCCATAGCAACTGCTTCAGTGCTTGACACTAGACATAAGTTTAACCTTGGAAATTCATCACATAGCTGGGGTTGAAGAGCTTGTACTGACAAATTATTACATTGTCCTTTCCTGCTGAGAGCATCAACGACCACATTAGCCTTTCCTAGATGGTAGTTGATTCCCACATCGAAGTCATTTATTAACTCCAACCAACGACGTTGTCTGAGGTTAAGATCTGGTTGTGTGAATATGTACTTCAAGCTCATGTGATCCGTGTATATCTCAGTTCTTTTTCCCATCAAGTAGTGTCCCCATATCTTCAATGCATGGACAACAACTGCCAATTCCAAATCATGGGCTGGATAATTCCTCTCATGTTTCCGAAGCTGTCTTGAAGCATAGGCTACAACATGTCCTCCTTGAATTAAGAAACATCCTAATCCATGACCAGATGCGTCACAATAAACTACAAACTCCTTCTGCATATCAGGCATCACCAATACCGGTGCACTGGTTAACCTCTTCTTCAACTCGGCAAAGCTCACTTCACATTCGAGGGTCCACTTGAAAGCAAATCCTTTCTCAAGCAACTTGGTTAGTGGTCGAGAGATCTTTGAAAATCCCTCGATGAATCAACGGTAATAACCAGCCATGCCTAAGAATCTTCGTATATCATGTACGCTCTCAGGTGTTTCCCATTTAAGGACATCGGCCACTTTGCCTGGATCCACTGCTATACCTCCTTCAGATATGACATGACCCAAAAATGACACTTCCTTTAGTCAAAACTCACACTTACTAAGTTTGGCATATAATTGGTGTTGGTGAAGCTTCTGTAGAGCCATCCTGATGTGCTCCTCATGCTCTTCTTCAGTCTTGGAGTAGATAAGTATGTCATCGATGAACACCACTACAAACTTGTCCAAGTATTCCATGAATACCTTGTTCATTAGATACATAAAATATGCTGGAGCATTGGTCAATCCAAACGACATAACTGTATACTCATATAGTCCATATCGAGAGACAAATGCAGTCTTGGGAATATCTGAGGGCCTAATCTTCAATTGGTGATAACCCGAGCAAAAATCAATCTTAGAGAACACACATGCACCTCTCAACTGATCAAATAAATCTTCAATCCTCGGCAGTGGGTACTTATTCTTGATTGTTACCGCATTTAAGGCACGATAATCCACACACAACCTTTGAGTACCATCATTCTTAGGTACAAATATGACTGGTGCTCCCCAAGGCGATGAGCTAGGATGAATATATCCTTTCCCCAATAACTCCTCAATATGATCCTTTAGTTCAGCTAGTTGTTTAGCATCCATTCTATACGGCCTCTTATATATTGGGGTCGTTCCAGGTACTAATTCAATGACTAACTCAATCTCTCGGTCAGGGGGCATACTGGTAAGTCATCTGGGAATACATTCGGAAACTCACTCACAACCCTGATGCCTTCTGTACTCTCAAGATGGTTAAGTTGTACAACTGCCTCTTGTGTCTGATCTGGCTTGAACTCCACTGTAGTGCCATCTGGGTGTGTTAAGCAAACTGTCCTAGTTGCACAATAAATTACTCCTTGATTCTTTGTCAGCTAGTCCATTCCCAGAATGATGTATAATTCTTGTGAGTCCAACACTATTAGGTTGGCCCAAAAGAGTACCCCCCTTATGTTTATACTCACTTTACGACATAGATGCCTTGCCACCATCTCTCCTCCAGGGGAGTTTATCAACAATGGCCGGTTCAAGAATGCAACTACCATGTCATGCTTCTTTATGAAATCTTTGGATGTAAATGAATGTGTAGCACCCGAATCAAACAATATTGTGGCAGGGTGGGAATTAGCAGAAAACATACCGATCACCACATCAGGTGCTTCCCGTGCTTGCTCCGGAGTCACATGATTGACACGTCCAGGTGCGTTCTGCTGCTTCTTCGGACAATTGTTGGAGTAATGTCCCCATTCTCCACACTTGTAACACTGAACTCCTGCAGCATTGTTCTGGCTCTTGCTACCTCCTGGTTGATTTCTTGGGGGTTGACCACTGGGACGGTTAGCTGGCGCTGAAGGGCGAGGGGGTTGCATCTGCTGGCCAGGGGGTTGCATTGGCTGGCGTGGAGGTTGTTGTTGCTGGCGCATTTGATGATTGTAGGGAGTGGGTGGCCTGTAGTTGGAGTTTGGAAATCTCTGTCCCGAGTAGTTCATAGGACGAGTCATCTGGTTTGCAGGCTGAGGGTTGAGACGAGGGCGTACATTACTACTAGAGGCATGGCTCAGAGCTAACTTCCTCTTCCTTTCATCATCATCCAGTTCTTTCTTAGTCCTCTCCACCTCAAAAGATTTGTCAACCAACTTCTGAAAGTCACTGTAGTCGCTGGAAGACATGGCAAACTTCAACTCCTTGTCCAGTCCATTCTTGAAACGAAATTGTTTCTTGGAATCCGTATACACATCTGTTGGGGCATAGCGGGATAGCTGGGTGAGTGCATTCAAGTAGGCTCTCACAGTCATACGGCCCTGCTTTAACATAAGGAACTCCCCACGTCTTGCTTGTATTTCTCCCCCAGGCACAAAGTGATTGCGGAAATTGGTCCTGAATTCTTCCCAAGTGATGTTCTCCGGACTTTGTTGGGCTTCAGTAAAGGCGGTCCACCAGTCAGCTGCCGGTCCTTGGAGTTGATGAGAGGCTAGAAGTACCTTCTCTCTTCCTTCACAGTGTATGAGCCTCAACTTGCTTTCAATCGTTCGAAGCCAATCCTCGGCATCCATTGGTTCAGTGACTGTGGCAAAGGTGGGTGGATGTGTGTTAAGGAAGTCCCTTAGAAAGGATCTGGGTGGAAAAGATGGTGGTGGCGGAAGGTTGTATTGTGGTGGTGGTGGGGGTGGGGCTTGCTGCATGTTGGTAACAATCTGGGTGAGGTTGTTGAGCAGTTGGGTTTGTATGGCCATCATCTGTTGCGTCTGCTGCGCTGCTGGGGCTCCTCGAGCACCCCTACCATTCCATCCCGGCACACCTCCAAGTCCTTCATCTTGGGGCACAGCACCCCTTCCACGACCTCTACCTCTACCTCTTCCAGCCATCTGTATAGGGAATAATTGAAACTTTAGGACCATAGATAAGATATAGAAGGGTACGCTATGGTAAATGGTCCCAACTACATGCATCAAGGGAAACATATATATATATATATATATATATATATATATATATATATATATATATATATATATATATATATATATATATATATATAGCAAGCAAATTCATTAACCAACTAGTGCGGATGTGGACACTAGACATAGCAACTGCTTCAGTTCTTGACACTAGACATAAGTTTAACCTTGCAAATTCTTCACATAGCTGGGGTTGAAGAGCTTGTACTGACAAATTATTACATTGTCCTTTCCTGCTGAGAGCATCAACGACCACATTAGCCTTTCCTGGATGGTAGTTGATTCCCACATCGAAGTCATTTATTAACTCCAACCAACGACGTTGTCTGAGGTTAAGATCTGGTTGTGTGAATATGTACTTCAAGCTCTTGTGATCCGTGTATATCTCGGTTCTTTTTCCCATCAAGTAGTGTCCCCATATCTTCAATGCATGGACAATAGCTGCCAATTCCAAATCATGGGCTGGATAATTCCTCTCATGTTTCCGAAGCTGTCTTGAAGCATAGGCTACAACATGTCCTCCTTGCATTAAGAAACATCCTAATCCATGACCAGATGCGTCACAATAAACTACAAACTCGTTCTGCATATCAGGCATCACCAATACTGGTGCACTGGTTAACCTCTTCTTCAACTCGGCAAAGCTCACTTCACATTCGGGGGTCCACTTGAAAGCAAATCCTTTCTCAAGCAACTTGGTTAGTGGTCGAGAGATCTTTGAAAATCCCTCGATGAATCAACGGTAATAACCAGCCATGCCTAAGAATCTTCGTATATCATGTACACTCTCAGATGTTTCCCATTTAAGGACATCGGCCACTTTGCCTGGATCCACTGCTATACCTCCTTCAGATATGACATGACCCAAAAATGACACTTCCTTTAGTCAAAACTCACACTTACTAAGTTTGGCATATAATTGGTGTTGGTGAAGCTTCTGTAGAGCCATCCTGATGTGCTCCTCATGCTCTTCTTCAGTCTTGGAGTAGATAAGTATGTCGTCGATGAACACCACTACAAACTTGTCCAAGTATTCCATGAATACCTTGTTCATTAGATACATAAAATATGCTGGAGCATTGGTCAATCCAAATGACATAACTGTATACTCATATAGTCCATATCGAGAGACAAATGCAGTCTTGGGAATATCTGAGGGCCTAATCTTCAATTGATGATAACCCGAGCGAAGATCAATCTTAGAGAACACACATGCACCTCTCAACTGATCAAATAAATCTTCAATCCTCGGCAGTGGGTACTTATTCTTGATTGTTACCGCATTTAAGGCACGATAATCCACACACAACCTTTGAGTACCATCCTTCTTAGGTACAAATATGACTGATGCTCCCCAAGGCGATGAGCTAGGATGAATATATCCTTTCCCCAATAACTCCTCAATATGATCCTTTAGTTCAGGTAGTTGTTTAGCATCCATTCTATACGACCTCTTATATATTGGGGTCATTCCAGGTACTAATTCAATGACTAACTCAATCTCTCGGTCAGGGGGCATACTGGTAACTCATCTGGGAATACATCCTGAAACTCACTCACAACCCTGATGCCTTCTGTACTCTCAAGATGGTTAAGTTGTACAACTGCCTCTTGTGTCTGATCTGGCTTGAACTCCACTGTAGTGCCATCTGGGTGTGTTAAGCAAACTGTCCTAGTTGCACAATGAATTACTCCTTGATTCTTTGTCAGCTAGTCCATTCCCAGAATGATGTATAATTCTTGTGAGTCCAACACTATTAGGTTGGCCCAAAAGAGTACCCCCCTTATGTTTATACTCACTTTACGGCATAGATGCCTTGCCACCATCTCTCCTCCAGGGGAGTTTATCAACAATGGCCGGTTCAAGAATGCAACTACCATGTCATGCTTCTTTATGAAATCTTTGGATATAGATGAATGTGTAGCACCCAAATCAAACAATATTGTGGCAGGGTGGGAATTAGCAGAAAACATACCGATCACCACATCAGGTGCTTCCTGTGCTTGCTCCAGAGTCACATGATTGACACGTCCAGGTGCGTTCTGCTGCTTCTTCGGACAATTGTTGGAGTAATGTCCCCATTCTCCACACTTGTAACACTGAACTCCTGCAGCATTGTTCTGGCTCTTGCTACCTCCTGGTTGATTTCTTGGGGGTTGACCATTGGGACGGTTAGCTGGCGCTGAAGGGCGAGGGGGTTGCATCTGCTGGCCAGGGGGTTGCATTGGCTGGCGTGGAGGTTGTTGTTGCTGGCGCATTTGCTGATTGTAGGGAGTGGGTGGCCTGTAGTTGGAGTTTAGAAATCTCTGTCCCGAGTAGTTCATAGGACGAGTCATCTGGTTTGCAGGCTGAGGGTTGAGACGAGGGCGTACATTGCTACTAGAGGCATGGCTCAGAGCTAACTTCCTCTTCCTTTCATCATCATCCAGTTCTTTCTTAGTCCTCTCCACCTCAAAAGATTTGTCAACCAACTTCTGAAAGTCACTGTAGTCGCTGGAAGACATGGCAAACTTCAACTCCTTGTCCAGTCCATTCTTGAAATGAAATTGTTTCTTGGAATCCGTATCCACATCTGTTGGGGCATAACGGGATAGCTGGGTGAGTGCATTCAAGTAGGCTCTCACAGTCATACGGCCCTGCTTTAACATAAGGAACTCCTCACGTCTTGCTTGTATTTCTCCCTCAGGCACAAAGTGATTGCGGAAATTGGTCCTAAATTCTTCCCAAGTGATGTTCTCCGGACTTTGTTGGGCTTCAGTAAAGGCGGTCCACCAGTCAGCTGCCGGTCCTTGGAGTTGATGAGAGGCTAGAAGTACCTTCTCTCTTCCTTCACAGTGTATGAGCCTCCACTTGCTTTCAATCGTTCGAAGCCAATCCTCGGCATCCATTGGTTCAGTGACTGTGGCAAAGGTGGGTGGATGTGTGTTAAGGAAGTCCCTTAGAAAGGATCTGGGTGGAAAAGATGGTGGTGGCGGAAGGTTGTATTGTGGTGGTGGTGGGGGTGGGGCTTGCTGCATGTTGGTAACAATCTGGGTGAGGTTGTTGAGCAGTTGGGTTTATATGGCCATCATATGCTGCGCTGCTGGGGCTCCTCGAGCACCCCTACCATTCCATCCCGGCACACCTCCAAGTCCTTCATCTTGGGGCACAGCACCCCTTCCACGACCTCTACCTCTACCTCTTCCAGCCATCTGTATTGGGAATAATTGAAACTTTAGGAACATAGATAGAAGGGTACGCTATGGTAAATGGTCCCAACTACATGCATCAAGGGAAACATATATATATATATATATATATATATATATATATATATATATATATATATATATATATATATATATATATATATATCAAACAAATTCATTAACCAACTAGTGCGGATGTGGACAGGATGCTAATGCATTCCACAACTCGCACGACACACTAACAAGCCTATGTACAAATGACGTGGATGTGGACAGGATGCCGAAGCATTCCACAACTCACGTCGCACACACACACACACAACATAAAGCAAACTAATACAATACCATAGATAATACAACTCAAGACTAGAGAGGGCGTAGCTACACGCTCCTACATACTAAGGGTAGGTGTCTTGAGTCATCCAACAGGGTAACAAGTCTACCCCTACTCGTAAGAGTCCTCCTCGATCTCCTCCTTGGGATCCTCCTCCTCCGTATCCTCCCCCGATCTCACGGGTGAGTTCTCACGACGATCTGGAGAGTTCGGGTCCCACGGCTCAACGTTCGAAGCGTACTGAGGAGAGTTCGGGTTAGCTGCAGTGATCCTCGCGTAGCGTCGGCGAAGTCGCTCGTAGCTGTCAACAAGGTCCCTGCTGTCCTGAAGCTCCTACTGACAATGCTGGAGTCGTGAAGACAACTCCACAACGTCGTCCACAAGCCTCTCGCACTGAGCGTGGTGCAGAGGCCCCTCGACGTCACGTCCAGTGAAGTCGGCTATGCCACTAGGGCGCTGAGGGGTGTACGCGTGCTCCGTGCACTCGAGGCGGAACCTGTGGGCGTGAATCCAGTAGGTAGTCGCCTCCCACGTAGCATCCTCCTCAGCCGCATGCTGGGAGCTCCTCCAAGACAGAGAGAAGTGTGAGTGCAGCAGCTCCGAGTCGTAGTAGACGGACAGCTGGGAAAACCACTCCAGTCCACCAGTAGAGGGTACAGAGACCCTGGTGGTGTGGTAGACAAAGCGAACACGGTACTCACGGTACCCCGCTGCCCGAAGAAGAGAGCAAAGACGGGCACGCATCCTCGGGACAACACGTCCAGAAGAGATCAGCACTGTCTCCCTCCTGGGTGTGTGAGGTGCGGAGCGGCTGGCTAGGGCGTGGTGAGGAACACGACCCCCAGTCGACTTACGCGCCGTCTGCTTGGTGCGCGCCATCTACAAACATTTGAAAAGAAGAGAGTAAGATCAACAATCAATAAATTAAGTTAGAATTAAAACAATAAATACAACAAGATAAGAAGCACAAGGGTTGAGATGGAAAACACAAAGTTTTTGGAAATACTATTTTATAAGAAAATAGTATAGTCCTTATTTTCGACCATTTCTAACTAGTCTTGCGTCCTACGGGCAACACGGCTCTGATACCACTTTGTCACGCCCGGTCATCGTAAAGATGAACAGACACTAATCACATCTACGCCAGGATCAGTTGAATCGTACATGCGTTGACGAAAGTGAAATATCATTACATAGCCATGTTCGAGTACATAGATAGTCTTACGATACGACCTGAAGGTCTACAAATACACACCACAACCTATTTACAACATCTAAATAGTTCACAAAGATTATACTACAGCGGAAGGCTAAATAGGTAAGAACGGCTCCATCTCCACAGGCAGTCGCGCGGAGGATCGCCAGCCTAGCCCAAGTCTTCCGGGTTGATGATGAAGTCTTCCGGTGCCGCTTCCTCTTCATATTCTAATGGAAAAGTAAACGCTTGAGTACATAAAGTACTCAGCAAGTGTGGGAAGAGAATGACATGATTGGCTAAAGCAAGGGAAGGCCAATTATGGCTTAAGCACTATGCTTAGAACCTAACCTTAGCTTTCAATTATTAATATCATCATTCAAGAATTAATTCAACACATAATTAAAGATGATGAATGTAACTTGAATCATAAATAACCACCATTTCCCAACCATAAACTAATTATGAACTGGCCCCAAGCCGCTCTTGTCTGTGAGCACGGCTGTCATGACAGTTTTACCAAATCTCTGCAGAGAGTGTACCCTTTCCCCACAAGCAGTGATTTCATCTCCTGTTGCCAGGTGGACTAAGTGAACCTCCCTGAATGCCCGTGGTAGCTAACCACATTACACACTTCCTTTGGTGTGAGGCCAGGAGATCACAACATGGTCTTTACAAAGGTACTCCCGACTAGTGCTAGCCCTCTAAGGTTTCCACCACTGAGGCATTCCCGGAGTAACCCTCTGCCTCAGAGCCCCCTCTTGAGCCTTGCGGTTCCCAGAGCAGTACCCCTGCATCATTCCCCGCACCATCCAACTACTAGCATTTCATCGGAAGAAACCTAATTAATTGACCAAGCTGCCCCATCTCAGTCTTGTGGTGGTACTATAAAGCTTAGTGGCTTCTTCCATAAACCGGTCCTTAGAATCCGGTGGTACCAAACCCAATCCCGGGTCTCGTGCAAACTGCACCATACCAAATCTATCCAACCACCAGATTCCTATACACTAATATTGTGTATCCACCACAATTAAAATAATCATAAAGTTTCACATGTCACAATTGTATGAAATCCCATTCCCAATGTCTAAGCATGGCTAAGCATAATTAATTACCTATCTACTTCCCAACCCACATCAGGTGACAAGGAATTATATGGAACAAGACATGAAACATGAAATAGGACATCAATTTAATTAGCATGCATCTAACTAAAATCCTAAAATTGGTACAAGATGGTCAAGGGCACTTGCCTTCTTCGAAAACTTGATTGTTGGTGAAGTCTTGGTCTTGGAGATTGAAGTTAGGGTCGTAGCACGACTCTAAATATATTACCCAAGCATGGCAAAGAGAAATAAAGGCTAAAATAAGTAAAGAGCACACAACACATGGCATCAAACATACACATAGGCATAAAACTCTATACTAATGCGTCCCTACGAGGTATTTATTATTTTACATAGCCAAAATATGCATTTTATATTTATCTTACATTTTTGGGATTTATTTATGGCCCAAAATCATTTTTATTGAATTATCTATGGCCAAAATGTATTTTAAACATTTTTAATAACTTTTCCATAGTCAAAATATATTTTATTTGAACTCTACCAATTAATTACAGCATAAAAACATTTTATACAAATTTTCCTACTGTTTTTATGTTTATTCACCATTTTTATCTAATTTCTACACCTTAAATACACCTATAAACAATATTCAGCAATTAAATAAAAGTCCAGGGACTGATTAATAAGTTTCCTACACTGTACAGGGGTTAAATCCATAATTCTACAATTTTCCAGGGGATAGATTGATTATTTAAATGATTAAATCCAATTCCAGAGAGTCCAAGGGCTAGATTGTTAAATCTAGGGGCTAGATCTGAATTCCAGCAAAGGTCAGGGGGTAGCCCGCAAGTTTCCAGGGCCACAGTGTAAATTCAGCGGCGGGAAAGGGGTGTTTAAATGTGGGCCGTTGGATCCGCATCGGATGGCTCGGATTTAAAATAACCGAAGTGGTATGAAGATCTAATCTCGGCCGTTCGGTTTAAACTGAAGGCCGAGATGCAGCCACGTCGCCCTCGGCGACGCAGGCGGCGCGGCGGCGGCCGACTCCCGCGGCGGTGACCTCGCCAGAGTTGGCCAAACCGACGAAAACGACACTAATTCTAAGCGTACTTTACACTAAACGAAAGAAGAGAGGATGGGGAGCATACCTAGGGGGTTCTCGGGGTCCGAAATTGGTCGGAGGTGAGTCGACGACGAGGGTTCGCGGCAACCGACGTCGGCTCTCGATGAATTGGGTGGAACCTTGGCCAATTCCCTGCACAAACTTGCCCTGCGTGTTCCTGATGACAAGGTGACGCGGTTAGAGAAGGAAAGAGCGAGGATTGGGCAATGGATCGTCGGGAACGCGCACAACATACCACGGATGGCGGTTGGCTAGGGTGTGGGTGCGGGGAAGAAGAAACAGAGAGGGAAGAGGGGAATTTATAGCGGGGGAGATCGGCGGCGGTTGATGGCGCGTGCGTGGGGTAGTTTCCCCGGGGGAAATCAGCGCGGGGAGAGCGGTTGGAGGGGAGGTGCCGCGTGGCACGGCGCGGGAAGGAAAGGGGCGACAGTTGCCCAGAGAGAGTGATGACAGGTGGGGTCCCGGCGGCAGAGAGAGAGAGAAGAGGGGAGGGGCTGGCTGGGCCGCTCGTGGGGGAGGGGAAATTGGGATAGGGGGGAGGTTTTGGCCCAAAAGGGGTTTTATTTGCTTTTCTTTTTCTTTTTCCATTCCTTTTCTTTTGATTTTATTTCAAATTCAAATTTCAATCGTTTGCTACACGTTTGAACTTCAAAAAAATTCACACAAAAATGCATACTAGAATGTACATTGGTTTGAAGAATTTATTCACATGAAATATGGATGTTAAAGGTCCAAGCCCAAGGAGGCCGTCAGCGAAGCCACCGACAACGGCAGCAAGGAGGAGTCTCTTAGCGACATGGCCATAAACTCCGGCAAGAGGAGCAATGGAGTAGGCGATGAGGGGGATTGCGAAGTAAGCCGCATGCAAGGGAAGGTCTCACGTAGGGTCGCCGGTGGCCCAGAGCGCACAACCCCAAAGGGAAATGAAAGGAGCTCCTCATCAGACATGTCCATGGAGGAAGGGATGTTCTGGAGGATGGAAAAAGCACTCTTTTCCGCACATGAAAAACATCCGAAACCCAGCAAAGGGGTGTGTGCAGGGCAAAGAAAGTAGTACATGGGGATTTGACATGGGGTACGGGCTATGCAGCGATAGGGAACATGGACAACGAGAAACGACAGACAAAGCAAGGGGGATCCAACACGAGAGGCAGACAGCACGGTGGGCAACAACGAGCCTAGAGGGAGCGACACAGTCGTCGCCAAGGAAGCAGTCGACGAGAGCGCAAAAACCCGATGCCAAAGGGGGCCCGTCGGTGAAGCATGCAACCGAGGCGACGAGGGGGCCAACTCTAGGCAGGACGCAACTGGCAGAAGCAAGGTGGCCTTCAATGACGGGGTGGAACCGGGGACACCGACAACACGAGAGTGGGAGGTGGGTGCCGAGGCCAGAGTAGCCTCCGTGAGGAGCTAGCAGGGGTGGAAATCCTCTACAGTACTGCCCATGCAGTAGCAATCACTGATGTGCGGGCCATGGGCCCACATGTCAGTGACTGCTACAGCATGGGCAGTACTGCAGAGGATATACATGGGTGGATGCCAGGCCCTGAGTGGGCACCAGCAAAGGGCGTGGTGGACGCTAGGGCCGGAGGGGCCGACGACGGGGCTTCACATGGAGGCACTCACCTCAGACCACCAGGATTTCTATAGGCAGCAGGTGGAGGAGTTCAGGGAGACAGAGAGGGATATTAGGATTGTGCGTGATGATGAACTTAGGATCCTTTTTTGTCATGGATAAAAATATTAAAAAATTTTCTACTAAGGCTATGATGTCTCAATGGTTATAAAACACTAAAATGACGAGATTGATAGAATGTACTTCATTAATTACACGCATTGCTACAAAACTAGCTGTCGAAGTGTTAGAACGACACTTCTCTCGAACCGAATTTTTTATTAATATACCTTTTAAAAAATAATTTAATATAAATAAACCCCAAATTTGAAAAATTTGAAAACTAATCAGGTTCGTATGTGCCTCATGCGAAATGACACGTGGGCCACGAATTTCGTATGAGCCACATACGACATTGACGTGGCGTGCCACGCTGTCCTCAGGTTCCCGAGGTGGCGGATCTGTTCCCGAGGACGAGGGAATATCGTATGAGCCTCATACGAGATTCGATGTCGGAGGGCATTTCGTATGTGGCACTTACGAAATTCACCGAGCTGTGAGGCCCGCCCGAACCGTCGTATGTGTCACGGATGATTTTTGTCCTCTTCAAAATGGTGACAGCTTCTTCTTCTTCTTCTCGGCACTCAGCCACACCGCCGCTCAGTCACCGCGCGCCCGCGCCGCCACGCCGCCGCTCAGCTGTGCGACCGCTCAGCTGCACGACAGCTCTGCCCTCGCTCCGCCGCCGCTCCACCGCCTCCCTCTCGACCCTGCTCGCCCTACTCGGCATTTTCTATTCCATTGTATTTTGTATTTCTCTCTAGTACTATTATGTGTTATTAGGTTTTGTTAGTTATTTTAGTTAGTGATTCCTCTTTATGTATTATTATGTAGTGATTTAGGTAGTGATTCCTCTCTATTTTAGGTAGTGATAGTTATGTGTTATTCCTCTTTATGTATTTTAGATATTTTTCTACATTTTACACTAGTTTTGATAGTTATTTTTGGTATTCGTATGTTATTAGGTTCTAATAGTTATATTTTTAGGTTTATATTTGTAAGTTATTTTTAGTTAATGTTGTTAATTTTAGAAGTAATAATATGTGATAAATGTTTAGACTGCACTTCTCTAATTCATACATTATTCAAAATGTAATTTTTACGTTTCTATTTGTTTTTAGATAATAAGATTGTGAATAGGCATTCTTAACATGCAATTACTTTTATTTGTTTTTATAAATTCCAATAGGAATGTCAGAGAAGTTAGTATTTTGGATATTTTATGGAGAATGCACAATAGTTTATTGCCCTAATGGGATTTATTTGTCTGGTTTCACGTCGTGTGATGGAGGGATAACAAGAGCAAATAAGAGGAAATTTAGTGGTGTCGTAAACTGGTTGATGAAAACATTTAACCTTGATGACAACAACATCAGCTGATAGTGAAAGGAATGATTAATCACGCAAGAAATGGATTTTATTGGGATTTGATTGTTATTAAGGGAACAAAAAATTGGAGAAAATATGTAGATTTGGTTGTGGAGCAGGGTTGGTCTCTAGTGCTTCTTGCGCAAGCGGAAATGAAAGAAGTAGAGATTACAGCGCAAGCTGATGAAGCAAATAGTGTGGAAAATGATGAATGAATGGAAGAAGCTGGAGAGAACTCGATACATACACAAGCATGTAGTGTGGCAGATGAAGGAGAGCACATCGAGAACATAGTTGAACAAATAAGGATCAAAGATATGGAACAGGAAAATGTTCCAGAAGTTGACTCTTCTGATGATGAGAATAAGAATGATACTATTGTTCCTGCAGAGTGGAACAATCCAATCCCGAGTAATTTATCAGCTATAGAAAAGTATTGTGGCTTATTGGGATACCATGAGAATCAGTTAACATAAGGAGATATTTTTAAAGACAAAGATAATTTCAAGGATGCAGTGAAATATTGGTCTCTGTCTGTGCAGATATCATTTATAGTTTACAAGTCATGTAAAAAATATTATGATGTGAAATGTGTGTTCTCAAGTTGTCCTTTTCGGGTCCATGGTTTCGAGGAGAAGTGGACGAAGCTATGGAGATTATAAAAAATGATTGATCACACATGCGAGTTGCATGAATTGAGGAAGTGCAATAGTGCTCTTACAACGCAGTTTATTGCGAATCACATGTACGCCCGAGTTGTGGATAACATTTGGTTTGAACCGAAATCAATAATAAACACTATTGAGGAGGAGTTCAAGTACAAAATAAGTTACTCCAAAGCGTGGAAGGCAAAACAGAAGGTGATTGAGCGAAGATTTGGTTCATTTGAATCTTCCTATAAAAATCTTCCAAAGTTATTGCAGACCATGCAAGAGAGGAATGTTGGTACTTATTATGATATTATGGATGTGCCGAACAGAGATATTTCTAGGAAGTTGTTTCACCATCGTGCATTCTTTGCATTAGGTCAATGTATTGTTGCATTATGACAATATGTTATTTTCATTAAATATTACTAATTAATTGTTGTACGACCGATCACTTTGCACTTGTGAAGATGAATCGGTTCCGTCAGGTTCTTGCGGAGTCCTCAGCTGGACTACAACGATTAAGGCAGAGGATATCGATGAGTTTGTTAGAGATGGTGCACATGTTGTAGAGGATATACAACCACGCGAAAGAGGGTCTGAAGTTGGCTTCTTGTGCACAATCATGTGCACAAGACACTACAGTTTCGACCGCATGTAACGATAGGCATCCCAACACAGCAGGTACGTAATTATTAGTAAACTTCACATATTTGCACGAAACTAATATTTCTGTTCATATATCTTCTGCAGGGACCTCCACACAGGTACCTTCTTCGGTTGCAGGCCCGTCCACGCAGGTACCTTCTTGGGTCCCAGGCCCATCCACGCAGGTGCCTGCTTGGGCTCTAGGGCCGTCCACACTTGTATCTGCTGCTTGGGCTTCAGGCCTATCCACACAGGTACCAGCTACTTGGCCCCTAGGCCCGTCCACACAGGTACCTAGTTGGGATTTTCCAGACCCGTTGACACAGATACCTGCTTGGGTTCCTTCTTCGGACTTTCCTGGCCCGTCCACGCATGTGCCACACATGGGCGCAGGTATGACGTGCAACAATTTTGCTACTTAAATACATAATGGACACAATGAACTTGCTAACTATACATGTTATGCCAATGCAGGAGAGGGCATAACAGACTACAATACTACGCTTTCCGGCTCACAGACGCACCACGACAGTCCTCCAACTTCACCTTTCCAGATCGACGACTACCTGGTGGACGTGCCGCAGCTAAATACAGTTCCTGCATCGCTGTTGGATGGTGCTCCCATTCCAACTCAGCCTTCATAGCAGTTCGAGACACCCACGCCTGTTCAGCAGCGATAGAGGAGGGAAGCTCCTTTGTGTGTGTCTTACGATCGGTCTCATGTGAATGCAGCGTATAGGTTTGACAACAAGCGTGGTAGACATTAGTAACGTGTACCCATGTATGTGTGTGTTATATTGTATAAGAACTATGTTATAGTTTCTTTCTGCACTATATCTTTCATACTTCTATCATTTTTTTTATATAAACGACAATGCACTTTATCGTGTTAGGCGAATTTTATCCACAACATCAACAGATACATGCCAGGCGAATCTCGTACAAGAAAAGAACGACATTGCACTTTATCGTGTCAGACGAATCTTATCCACGACATGAATAGATACATGTCAGGCAAATCTCGTACAAGAGAAGAACGACATTGTAGGTGAATCTCGTACAAGAGAAGAACGACCTTGCACTCATCGCCCTATATAAATACGACTACTCGTGTCTCTTTGTGTTATTCACACCAACAATGACGAGTATAGGTCGAGGTAGGCATGGAGGTGAAACAATGGCGAGTACAAGTCGTGGTACGCGAGGAGGTGGAAACTTTAGAGCAGTGCCTGAAAATTACTCGATGGGAGGTCCAACTTGGTATGAACCATCATTAGATGAGTTCCCGCTTTTTACTAAGAGTGATTTTGGCCCTTATAATCCACTACAACCATACGATGGCAGCAAACAAGAATGGCCTAAGTGTCGTTGTGACTTTGATTGTATTGTCCAAATGATGGACGAAGGAGACGACATCAGTTGTTGTTTCTTTAGTTGTCCTGTTGGTGGAGTAAGTACTAAATACCATTTTCAAAACATATTTCATATATGTAGTTTTACTGACAATACTTTTTGTTTTAGGCTTACTATGATGATGAAAATTATGGATATACACTCTGGGTTGATCCACCACCTATTAAGTCTACTCGAGAGTACATTAAACATGTACAACGTCGCAATCAAGATTTGGTGGGTGAACTAGCTGAAATGGAACTTCAACAAATAGAACTTTATCCTGATACAAGTGAGACGAATGATGAGAAAGAAAACGGCGTTTGTCTTGCAACTGTCCGCACCACAAGTAGTAGCGAAATATGTTTCGCATGTATCAAAAGTATGTTTTATATGTATCAGAAGTATGGTTTCCATGTATAACAAGTACGTTTTGAATGAAAAGTTCGTTAAAATTACTTTGTCGTCTTCCTACTTTGCGACTCGCCATACTACTTTCTAACTTGTGAAATGAATCTTGTAAGACGAATCTTATCTACACAAAATACGACAAAAACTCACGTGAAACTTATCCACGACATCACCAGGTCCATGGCAGGCGAATCTAGTACAAGAGAAAAACGAAATTGTAGTACTCCATGTCAGACCACGTGAAATGTCAGTTCACACTTATACATCTCAGGGATGACATTTCTCCTACACTAGGTCCATACACCATCATCCGTTCGTCGATATAACACTCACCCCGGTAACAGCTTCAACACACATTCACTACAATCATTCCATATACTTCAGTACCATGGACGAGAACTCACCACCCACAAATAGGGAAACAGTTCCAATCCTCGAGGGATGACAACCTCCAATGTGTTTCTGTGGCACTGATTGTAGGTTTGTAAGAGATCTTCGACCTGGTTACTCGTATGGTTGCCGACTTTGGATGTGCGACAGCTACGAGTATGATCCTCATCACACAACGTGCCCATTTCTTCTAGGTGGTATAAAACAGGTAATATGCAACATTATTTCTGTTTTTATGAATGCTATACAATCTAATCTTTTGTACAAAAACTTGTGCAGTCACCACCACCTCTTTGAGACTTCAGAAACTACATCGACCAGGAACAATCGGCAGAAGACGCTGAGGAGGTTCAGAAAATTGCTCGACATGCATATTGGAAGTTCAAAGAAGAAATAGAGTGGGATGAAAGAATAGAGCAAGAGAGGAGGAATAGAGCTGAACAGGAGGAGCATCGTCGCAAGAAGCAAGAAGAAATTCTATAGTGGAGAGCAGAGTATGATCGCAAAGCTGCAGAGGAGGAACGCGTCACAGCACAAGCATGAGAGGTTGAGCGAGAACACATGCGCGAGAGGGCTCATCGCGAAGAGAAGCCGTTCCGGATGCTTTGCCTAAGGGAAAATACCCCCGCTGCACTCAGTAGCAACTTGGGTAAACTATGCTCGACGTTCAATTCAACTAAGGCGTGTTAGGATTAGATCGACGCATCTTAAGTGCGTCGTACATACGCCATTTGTATTACCTATTTTATGTTGTCTTCCAAAAATATGTGTACGTATGTTTTGCATCATGTACCATAGTAGTAGAGTGGCAAACAACATGCACATATTTTCGGAACTATGTAATTTCATTTCATGTAACCACCGCCGAGCTTTTAAATTTTAGTACAATTAATTCTATAATTTTGAAACTATGCAATTGTTATTGCTATATGATTTTAAAAAATTTGTAGCTCCCATTAAACTACCATAAAATATATTGCTAACTTATTTTTTATACTCAACAAAACTTATATTACAATAACTTCTATGGACGTTTCTACCAATTCTAACTCCAAACGTTTCTAATCAAAAAACCAAAACTGAATAAATTTTACAAATGTGCAGAAATGTGATCATATTGCCTAATAACATATACAATTACTCTTGTTTCTACATACTAAACTTATACAAAGTTCATTGAATTCAAAACTTCACAATGTATTCTCTATTTTATACTTTCAAAATTTCTACCAATTCGGTCTATAAATTTTTATAAACTTAAGAGTAAAATCCATTAAGCACAGGGTCAAAAATGGGCAACGCAGGCATTTCGTACGTGCCTCATACGAAGGTACTGTTCACTTCGTATGAGGCACGTAAGAAATGCGTGCGTGCCCATTTGTTACACCGTGGCCAACATCTTCTCCACCATGGCATGCATCAACTGATGTGGCACAGACGAAATGCGCATTTCGTATGAGTCTCATATGAAATTCGAATTTCGTATGTAGCACGTACGACTCTGGGTCATTTTGGCCAAATCGTCATTCCGTGTGTTATTTATATTAAATGATTTTTTAAAAGGTATATTAATAAAAAAATTCCCCTTGAGCCTGCAAGGAGCAGCCCGCGAAAGTTCTTTGATTTAGGGGGCTAGTCCCTAGTGCTTTGCGAGCGCGGCTTAGATGGTGAATACAGAGGGTTTTTACGTGGTTTGGGCCGCTGGAGCATAATACCGTATGTCCACGGGGGTCTGTGTGTTGTATTGTTTGAGTCTAAGTCGAGATGTGAGAGTTCAAAAGAATGTGTCTAAGTCGATGGCTGCCCGGTCCTTTTATAGTCAAGGCCGAGCAGTTACAAGTGGGGACTGAGGCCCGACATGTGGCCCCGAGAGATCCTATCCCTGTATAAAATCTAGATCATTATGGCTATTTTCTGATCCCTCTGATCGTGGCTTGATGACTCGATGTCCTATCGCGCCGAACGCCAGAGACTAAGCATAGATGTTGATGATGATGGCAGGGAATGTCTCATCCATCATGTTGCTGCAACTTATCCCGCCAGCAGCGTGGGGTAGCTCTGTGTGACTTCATTGTGACGTGATCGGGCACAATACCACCTGACAGGGGGCGCTGTGTGCTGCGCCCGTGTGCCTGTGAAAGGCACGTGTCTTGAATGCGCGATTAGACAGAGCACATCGCTCTTAACTTATGTGACCTATCGCCTAGAGAGGGTTGCTATCCATGTGGGAGCACAAGAGCCTGCCTTTGCAGAGAGCCAGGTCTGGGCCTACTGTTCATGTGGCAGGTCTGGAGACCACCCCCGAGGAGAGGCGGGGTTCGGGCCCGCTAGACACGTGGTAGGTCCGGTTCCCATGTCGGAGGATAGGCGTGGTCCGAGCCCGCTGGACACGTGGTAGGTCTCAAGCCCACCTCTGAGGAGAGGATGGGTCCGATCCTCCTGGACACATGGCTAGTCCGCAGTCCACCTCTAAGGAGAGGCGGGCTCCGAGCCCACTGGACACGTGGCAGGTCCGAAGCATACTTGTGAGGAGAGGCGGGATCTGAGCCCATTGGCCACATGGCAGGTCCATAGCACACCTCTGAGGAGAGGCGGGTTCCAAGCCCACTAGACGTGGCAGGACCAAAGCCTGCTTCTTCAGCGGTGGCAATGTCCTTAACTGCTTCCATCCTGTGCGCGGGGTATCCTATCTGCAGGGTAACAATAGTAGGCGCTTTAAAAAATGCTTCCATTGAATATATTTCAACAAGCGGCTACATAGTAGATGAGGATTATCTAGTGCAAGATCACACTCTCAAACATGATCTAGATGGATCTTTAGTGTTTTTCTATCCCGACTTTGTAAATGAAATTCGGTTACCTAACCCAGATTTTCATTTATATAAATGTCAGCAACCAACCATTGCTCTTCACCTATTGAAGAGGCCCGTAGGAGTAATGTTTTTGGCAAGGTCACAAGGAACCGTTCAAGAAGAGCAGCCATGAGATGCCTCCATGATCTACTCTCGCCTATGAATACCAAGAGGAAGTGGATTCGACAGGTGATGCACCCATTTGGACCCAACCTCAAATGTATGAGGCCGGAAGATCATCATGGCATGAGTGGGCTACCACAAGAGGAAGATGGGACCCATATGGTTCCAACTCAAGCTCTAGTAGATTGCCTCCTCCATCCATGAGTACTTGTCATTCCTTCTCGGCCAGAGGTTCTCATGACCATCACTAAGTGTCGAAGTGTGGACTAGGATGCTTCCCCTGGTACTAGTAAGAAGTAGTCTGCGGAGGTTCGTATTCGGTTGGGGCACGAGTCAAGATCGAGACAAGAGGTGAACACTGAGAGTTTTATGTGGTTCGGGCCGCCTGAGCGTAATGCCCTACTCTACAGAGGGTTTGTATATTGTATGAGTGTATGTGAGCTTGAGCTTGGGTGCATATAAGATGAGTTTCACTTCTACCGTGCAGCGCAACCCTTTTATATGCTAAGGACTGGTTGTTACAGTTTGTGCCTGGCCCAACAGGTGGCCCCAGCTGTAATCACTGCCCTATACACATTCTATGGTGTTAAGGGTAGTTAATAGCATGATAATGTGCCTTAATAGCAGCGTTACCTATCTTGATAGCCTTCTGACCGTGCATCACTAATATTGCATTAATGGCATGTTAACCAGGTCTTGTAATGGCCAATTGATGGCCCTTGAATGTATGCGCTGTTGGAGATCCTGCTATCTTCCCGTTGTAGACTTAGGTCTAGGTGTTGACACGTGGCAGCTTCAGTGCTTCCCTCTACTGGGGGATAAGTCCGGTGCTATTAGACACATGGCAGTGCTGAAGCTTCCTTGAGGAGGGAGGCAAGGATCGGCTCTGCAAGACACGTGTCAACACCGGAGCTACCCAACCGAGGGAGGCAGGTCTGACTCTTCTGGACACGTGGCAGTATCAGAACCACCCTATGGAGGGAGACAATCTGATACTGCGGGACGTGTATTCCCTCCGAATGTCTGCCACCTGGACATAGTAACTCCATGGCTTTGTTTACAGTACCAAGGTGTACCCGGTACACAGGGTACCTGTGACACCCGGTTCCGAATATGAACCAAGCGTAACGCATATGTGTGCCCAGGAAGTTCATCACACATATACGGTTGCATCACAAACGATATACAGAATTTAACCATGTCTTAACTATTAAATAAGTACTTTATTACAATAATCCAATAGTTCACGAATGATAAAACTCTAAATAATGCAGCGGAAAATAAACTAAACAGTACGACTCCAATCCACAGGCAATTGACGGCGGTACGCAACCTAGTACTCCACGTGATCCTCAGGGTACTCCCAATTGTCTCCAGTAGCTGTTGGGGGGGGATTGCAAGGGTGAGTACATGTCGTACTCAGCAAGTGTGGAAAGTATGACATGTGGCTTATTCAAATGATGAATGTAATAATGGCTAAGTGCTGAAAAGTACAGTAAAACATTTGAAAAGCATTATACTATGTCTATGTGAAACAATCCCATCATAACCATCATATTAACAAAATATAAACCATATCCCATTTATCACCATTATCCATGTCCAATTACCATAACTCAAATTCATACCCATGACCATAATCCATAAACCATAACCATTACCAACCCATAACCATAAACCAATCATAACCATTGCCAGACCATAACCATAAACCAACCATAACCATCCCAAATCCCAATTCCAACTCTAATCATGTAGGTCATCCAAGCGCTCATAACCGGGAGCACGACTATCATGATAGTTTTTAAACACTCTGCAGAGGTTGTACCACTTTACCCACATGTTTGTGATTTCATCACCTTTCGATGACTAAGAAACCTCCGTTATGCCATCTCACACTTCTGTAGGTGTGTGGCCAAGAGATCACAAAATAGCCTTTCAAAAGGGACTACTAGTATGTACGGGCCCACTAAGGTTTCATCGGCGGGCTTGAATCTCCATTCTCCCACCCACGGGCCCCCTCTTGTGCCATGCGGATCCCAGGGCAGTCCTCCTCGACTCCCATTCCCCGCGCCATCTAATGGTCCATACAATACTAGCAGCGCTCCTAATTATTCAGCTACGCCGCACCCATACTTGGCCTTGTGGTGGCACTGTTGACCTGGCATATTCTCGCATGAACCGGTCCTTAGATCTAAGGCAAGCATACCACCATATCATTCAACCCATCCACATACCAGGCTTGCTTAGATCACCCATCGTATTGACCAGTTCACATTAACCATAATATCATTGATGCATAATTAATTGTGTAGTGTTGTTTGCCATCCCAATTAATTAAGTGAAGCAAAAAGGTAAAAACCCTTCCCGACTCTCTATCATATATTCCGGGTGACAAGGGTGGTTAAACAAATCTAGTAAACTTCCTATCATAGGATTCCCATCAAATTGACACAAGCATGCAGTTTGCAAACAAAACATTTAATTTAAAATAGGATCAATATGCTTCAAGGACACTTGCCTTGCTCCGGCGGATGGGGTTGCTCAAGCGCTTCAAAGTCTTGATTTTGGAAATCCTCGTATGCGGCCTCTTGAGCATGTTCCTCTGCGCGTGATCATACATACAAGAGAACATATACAATCAACATGATGCACGCACATTAATCAACATGCGATGATATGCATGCATGCACAATTCAATACTTAATTAACTATGGTTGTTTATTAATTAGATGCGACTAGTTCATACGTGTTCATATGAGTTTACGGGGGTTTTAGGGTGGATTAATGCTGCTGAAATTAAAAAGATGACACAACTATGATCAAATTACGCCTATTAGGTTCACTATGATCGCTAAAATTCGCATCGGGAACATGGCCTACCGTAGATGCGATGGCTTCGATGATCGCGGGATGGGGACAATGCGTAGATGAAGTAGATGCGTTCTCCGGCGGCACGACGACAGCGGCGCGATGTCGACGACGATCTCCGGCGGACGGTGGCGCCCTCCTCTTTTTCTTCCTCTTCTTCCCCTTCTTTTCCTCCTTTTTCTTCCCTGGGCGCAGCTCTCTGGTCTCTGGTTCCGGCGGCTTTTTTTCTTCTCTAGGCGGCGGCTGCTTTCTGGCGGCTGGGAAAAACCCTACGAAGTTACCATCGTTTATATAGGGGCGTGGGACGCTGGGTTCGCGGAGTCCGGCTCGGACGCGTCGGTCGCATAGCGGGCGGGGTCGGGATCGCGCGCGGGACGCGCGGAGTCGCGGTCGGACGCGGGATCGCGGGACCGGGCGGGAGGCCGGGGTCGGGCGCTGCGGCCTCGGGCTGGAGCGCATGCGGTGGGGCCCGGCTCCGGGCGGCGCGGGGCGGCGCGTGCAGGCGCGCTGGCACGGGGCGCGGCTGGCGGCTCGGCCGCTGGCCAGCAGCCCCCCCTTTTTTTTCTTTTCTTTTCTTTTTCTTTCTTTTTTTTTTACTTTCTTTTGTTATATAATTTATTATATATATTTTATATATATATATATTATTATTTATATTATATATATTATCTATTATTAATTATTATAATATATATTATTAATATTAATATTTTATTTATATTTTTTTATATATTGTTATATATATTATTTATATATATTTTTTTATTATTTTTATACTTATTCCTTATTACCAGTTTTAGGCTATTTTTATTTCTTTTCCTCTATTAATGTTTAATTAATGAATATATATGCAATGCGATGCATGATGCAAAAATTTAGTGTGTTACAAACCTACCCCCTTAAAGTGAATCTCGCCCTCGAGATTCGATAGCGTGGAGAAAAGATGAGGGAATTCTGCCTTCAGGTCTTCTTCACGTTCCCATGTAGGTTCGGCTTCCGTATGGTGTTTCCATTGCACTTTGCACCAACGGATCCTCCTATTTCTCGTGACCCTTTCCTTTATGTCCAAAATTTTGATAGGTTGCTCGACATAGGACAAATCCTCCTGAAGTTCTAACTCGTCCATCGGCACTTGTTCTTCCGGTACCCTGAGACACTTCTTGAGTTGAGAGACGTGAAATATGTCGTGTACATCGGAGAGATACGTCGGCAGCTCAAGTCGATATGCCACTTCTCCTCGTTTGCCCAAAATCTTGAACGGTCCGATGTAACGTGGTGCCAGTTTTCCTTTGACGTTAAACCGTCGCTGACCTCTGATAGGTGACACTTTGAGGTATACAAAATCTCCAACTTCAAAAGTCAGACTCCTTCGCCTATTATCAGCATAACCTTTCTGTCGAGACTGGGCAGCCTTTAAGTTTTCCCGTATTATTTGGACTTGCCTTTCAGCTTCTTGTAACACGTCGGGACCAACCACTTGATTATCTCCGGTTTCATTCCAAAACAAGGGAGTCCTACACTTCCTTTCGTACAATGCTTCGTAGGGTGACATTTTCAAACTTGCTTGGTAGCTATTATTGTACGAGAATTCAGCGTACGGCAAACTTTTATCCCAACTTTTCCCATGCTTTAATGCACAAGCTCTTAACATGTCTTCCAAAATTTGGTTGGTCCTCTCGGTTTGTCCATCTGTTTGAGGGTGATACGCCGAACTGAAGTTCAACCTTGTTCCCATAGCTTCATGCAATTTCTGCCAAAATCCGGAGGTAAACTGAGAACCTCTATCCGAGACTATCTTCTTCGGTACTCCGTGTCGGCACACAATATGTTCCATATACAATTCTGCTAGCTTCGCGGTGGTATATGTGGTCTTGACAGGGACGAAGTGGGCTCATTTTGTCAATCGATCCACAATAACCCATATTGAATCATAGCCAGACTGAGTTCGCGGTAATCCAACTATAAAGTCCATACCAATCTCTTCCCACTTCCATTCCGGGATCTTTAATGGTTGTAACAATCCGGCTGGCTTTTGATGTTCGGCTTTAACTCGTTGGCACACATCACAAAGTGTAACATATTCGGCTATGTCCTTTTTCATACTGGCCCACCAATAACATGTCTTTAAGTCCTTGTACATCTTTGTACAACCGGGGTGAATTGAGTAAGGCGAGTCATGTGCCTCCTTCAATATTGTCTCCCGGATATGCCTGACATTAGGTACCACAATCCTCTTTCCAAGCCATAAGGTACCCTGTTCGTCCTCATCAAATCTGAACTCTTTTCCTTCTCGGGTCCTTTCCTTGATTTCCTGTATTTCTTTGTCCTTTGTCTGTCCTTCCCGTATTTCCTGCTCTAATGTTGGGTTGACTTCCATGGTTCCCATCTCATTTATGAATCCAAGGTTCAACCGTTCGAACTCCTTACATAACTCGGATGGCAGCTCTCGAACTGTGAGTTGATGACTTACTCCTTTTCGGCTCAACGCATCGGCCACTACATTGGCCTTCCCTAGGTGATAGTTGATTCCCATGTCATAATCCTTGATGAGCTCCAACCATCGGCGTTGCCTTAGATTCAGATCCGTTTGCGTAAATATGTACTTGAGACTCTTGTGATCCGTATAAATCTCACATCGGTGACCAAAAACATAGTGTCTCCATATCTTCAAAGCGTGTACCACGGCTGCCAGTTCAAGGTCGTGTGTAGGATAATTCAACTCATGTTTCTTTAGTTGCCTCGATGCATAAGCTACCACTTGGCCTTCTTGCATGAGCACACATCCTAATCCTTGTCTTGATGCATCACAATATATATATCAAAACTCTTGCTTACGTCCGGTAATACTAACATCGCTGAGGTTGTCAACCTTTTCTTTAACTCCTCAAAGCTATCCTGACAAGCTTGAGTCCATCGGAATGCCTTCCCTTTCATTAGCAACGCTGTCATAGGTTTGGCTATCTTGGAAAAATCCTTGATAAACCGACGGTAATATCCAACCATTCCAAGGAAACTCCGAATTTCCTTAACATTCTGTGGCGGTTCCCACTTAAGCACATCTCTCACCTTCCCTGGGTCAACTGATACTCCTCCTCCAGAGATAATATGGCCTAAGAAAGAAACTTCCCGTAACCAAAATTGACATTTACTGAACTTGGCATACAATTGATGCTCCCTCAATTTCTGCAGCGTAAGCCTCAAGTGTTCCTCGTGTTCCTTCTCATCCTTCGAGTAGATCATAATATCATCGATGAACACTACAACGAACTTATCCAGATATTCCATGAAGACCTTATTCATGAGATACATAAAATATGCAGGCGCGTTCGTCAATCCAAATGACATGACGGTGTACTCATAAGATCCATATCGTGTCCGAAATGCTGTCTTGGGTATATCCGATGGTCTAATCTTCATTTGGAAGTATCCTGACTGCAAGTCGATCTTGGAGAAGATACAGGCACCCTTCATTTGGTCGAAAAAATCCTCTATACGGGGCAGTGAGTACTTGTTCTTAATTGTCACTTCGTTGAGAGACCTATAGTCCACACATATCCTCTGGGTTCCATCCTTCTTATCTACGAAGAGCACTGGGGCTCCCCATGGGGATGAACTTGGGTGTATAAAACCCTTCTCTAGCTGCTCTTGAATTTGCTTCTTGAGCTCTGCTAATTCCTTAGGAGGCATCCTATACGGCCTCTTAGCTATAGGTGCAGTTTCGAGTATCAACTCAATGGCAAATTCTATGTCACGATCAGGTGGCATACCTGACAACTCATCTGGAAACACATCCGGGTACTCGCGAACGATCGGGATGCTTTCCAATGTCACTTCTTCCACGTGATTCAGCATTGCTTTCTCTCGTGCAGGTTGGGCCGCCTCAACTTCGATGCGTGTACCATGTTCACTTGTCAATTGCACAATCCTCTCGGCACATTGAATGACTCCATTATACTTGCTCAGCCAGTCCATTACAAGTATTATGTCTATTCCTTGGGAGTCCAATACTATGAGGTTTGCGAGAAAGTCTACCCCCCTTATTTTAATGCTTACTTTCGGACATACTATATTTGTCCTCATCTCTCCGCCAGGAGAACTTACTAGCATAGTTTGCTTCATATGAGATATAGGCAAATTGTACTTGGCAACATACTTTGACGAGATGAATGAATGAGATGCTCCCGAATCAAATAAAACAGTCGCGGGGTTGGAGTTGGCAAGAAACATACCAATCACGACGTCATCAGCTTGCTGGGCTTCCTCAGTAGAGGCATGATTCACATTGCCACGAGCAAAATTCTGCTGTCCACGGTTGCCTTGCGGTGCTCCTCCATTTGGTCGCGGGTTATTTGGCCTTGGTGCATTGTTCATAGGTCCATAGTTTCTTCTGGGGCATTGACTTGCAAAGTGTCCGGGTTCTCCACACACATAGCATGTCTTACCGCCCGTAGCATTAGGGAATTTTGGGCGTAACTGGTTTTGAGCGTTTGCCGCCATGTTAGGACGCGGCGCAGGTGGCACAGGATAACGAGGCGCTTGCATGGCGGGGCGTTGCTGCGGTGGCTGATTTGGGCGGGCGGATAAGCAGCGCGGTATGCAGGAGCAGATGGGTTGTATTGTGGTGCAGTAGGTGGTGTATAACGGGGGCGAACATTGCTTCCTTGCTGCGGTCCATGATGTGGCATCTTCCTCTTGTTGTCCTGCTCCATCTCACGAATCTTGTTCTCAACCACAATAGCCTTGTCAACCAGCTTTTGGAAGTTTGGATAGTCAGTATTGAGCAACTAGACTTGAATTTCATTGTTGAGACCCCTCATAAATAGATACTGCTTCCTACTATCAGTTTTGATGTCTTCTGGAGCATATCTTGATAATTGAGTGAATTTGTTGATATACTCACTCACGCTCATCCTTCCTTGCCTGAGATTTTCAAAATCTTGTCTTCTCAGTATCATAACTCCTTCAAGTACATAGTGGGAACGGAAACTCTGCTTAAACTCAGCCCAAGTGATTACCTCCTGATTATCATGAGCGTTGCCAAGAGTTTCCCACCAGTCAGCGGCTGCTCCAACTAGTTGATGTGATGCAAAGAGAACCTTCCCCCTATCAGTGCACTGGACAATAGCAAGTTTCTTTTCAACGGACTTCAACCAATCATCAGCTTCCATTGGGTCTGTGGCTTGTGCAAAGATGGGCGGTCTGGTCCTCATGAACTCTCCCAAACGGTTGTGATGTGGCGGGGGTGGTGGCGGAGGCGGTATATGAGGCTGATTGTTGTTGCCAGCTTGCAGCTGTCCCATGGTCTGTATCATGGTCTGCATGAGCTGGTTCTGCATAGCTAATAGTTGTTCAATATTGATAGCTCCATGCGCATGTCCCTGGTTGTTCTGAGGTACTTCATTGCGCTCCTCCTCATCGTTGGCATCCCTCTGGTTACGAGTTCTCACCATCTGAAGAAAAGCAATAGGTAAGAATTTAGAAACGTCCCCAACTATATGCATCAAGGGATATGAAGCTAACCAACTGGCTATACAAGCCTAGGTGGACATGCAATGCTAAGGCATCCCAAAATCCTCTATTAAGCACACAAGCAAGCAATATATATAGCAAAGAGCACCCCAAGCAAAAACACATCGATTCCTGAGTGCTCCAAAGTGTCCATTCTATCTAGGCTGCGTCCTACGGTCAACGCGGCTCTGATACCAATTTGTGACACCCGGTTCCGAATATGAACCAAGCGTAACGCATATGTGTGCCCAGGAAGTTCATCACACATATACGGTTGCATCACAAATGATATACAGAATTTAACCACGTCTTAACTATTAAATAAGTACTTTATTACAATAATCCAATAGTTCACGAATGATAAAACTCTAAATAATGCAGCGGAAAATAAACTAAACAGTACAACTCCAATCCACAGGCAATTGACGGCGGTACGCAACCTAGTACTCCACGTGATCCTCAGGGTACTCCCAATTGTCTCTAGTAGCTGTTGGGGGGGGATTGCAAGGGTGAGTACATGTCGTACTCAGCAAGTGTGGAAAGTATGACATGTGGCTTATTCAAATGACGAATGTAATAATGGCTAAGTGCTGAAAAGTACAGTAAAACATTTGAAAAGCATTATACTATGTCTATGTGAAACAATCCCATCATAACCATCATATTAACAAAATATAAACCATATCCCATTTATCACCATTATCCATGTCCAATTACCATAACTCAAATTCATACCCATGACCATAATCCATAAACCATAACCATTACCAACCCATAACCATAAACCAATCATAACCATTGCCAGACCATAACCATAAACCAACCATAACCATCCCAAATCCCAATTCCAACTCTAATCATGTAGGTCATCCAGGCGCTCATAACCGGGAGCACGGCTATCATGATAGTTTTTAAACACTCTGCAGAGGTTGTACCACTTTACCCACATGTTTGTGATTTCATCACCTTTCGATGACTAAGAAACCTCCGTTATGCCATCTCACACTTCCGTAGGTGTGTGGCCAAGAGATCACAAAATAGCCTTTCAAAAGGGACTACTAGTATGTACGGGCCCACTAAGGTTTCATCGGCAGGCTTGAATCTCCATTCTCCCACCCACGAGCCCCCTCGTGTGCCATGCGGATCCCAGGGCAGTCCTCCTCGACTCCCATTCCCCGCGCCATCCAATGGTCCATACGATACTAGCAGTGCTCCTAATTATTCAGCTACGCCGCACCCATACTTGGCCTTGTGGTGGCACTATTGACCTGGCATATTCTCGCATGAACCGGTCCTTAGATCTAAGGCAAGCATACCACCATATCATTCAACCCATCCACATACCAGGCTTGCTTAGATCACCCATCGTATTGACCAGTTCACATTAACCACAATATCATTGATGCATAATTAATTGTGTAGTGTTGTTTGCCATCCCAATTAATTAAGCAAAGCAAAAAGGTAAAAACCCTTCCCGAGACTCTACCATATATTCCGGGTGACAAGGGTGGTTAAACAAATCTAGTAAACTTCCTATCATAGGATTCCCATCAAATTGACACAAGCATGCAGTTTGCAAACAAAACATTTAATTTAAAATAGGATCAATATGCTTCAAGGACACTTGCCTTGCTCCGGCGGATGGGGTTGCTCAAGCGCTTCAAAGTCTTGATTTTGGAAATCCTCGTATGCGGCCTCTTGAGCACGTTCCTCTACGCGTGATCATACATACAAGAGAACATATACAATCAACATGATGCACGCACATTAATCAACATGCGATGATTTGCATGCATGCACAATTCAATACTTAATTAACTATGGTTGTTTATTAATTAGATGCGACTAGTTCATACGTGTTCATATGAGTTTACGGGGGTTTTAGGGTGGATTAGTGCTGCTGAAATCAAAAAGATGACACAACTATGATCAAATTACGCCTATTAGGTTCACTATGATCGCTAAAATTCGCATCGGGAACATGGCCTACCATAGATGCGATGGCTTCGATGATCGCGGGATGGGGACAATGCGTAGATGAAGTAGATGCGTTCTCCGGCGGCACGACGACGGCGGCGCGATGTCGACGACGATCTCCGGCGGACGGTGGCGCCCTCCTCTTTTTCTTCCTCTTCTTCCCCTTCTTTTCCTCCTTTTTCTTCCCTGGGCGCAGCTCTCTGGTCTCTGGTTCCGGCGGCTTTTTTTCTTCTCTAGGCGGCGGCTGCTTTCTGGCGGCTGGGAAAAACCCTACGAAGTTACCGTCGTTTATATAGGGGCGTGGGACGCTGGGTTCGCGGAGTCCGGCTCGGACGCGTCGGTCGCATAGCGGGCGGGGTCGGGATCGCACGCGGGACGCGCGGAGTCGCGGTCGGACGCGGGATCGCGGGACCGGGCGGGAGGCGGGAGGCCGGGGTCGGGCGCTGCGGCCTCGGGCTGGAGCGCGTGCAGTGGAGCCCGGCTCCGGGCGGCGCGGGGCGGCGCGTGCAGGCGCGCTGGCACGGGGCGCGGCTGGCGGCTCGGGCGCTGGCCAGCAGCCCCCCCTTTTTTTTCTTTCCTTTTTTTTTCTTTCTTTTTTTACTTTCTTTTTTTATATAATTTATTATATATATATATTTTTATGTATATATATATTATTTATATTATATATATTATCTATTATTAATTATTATAATATATATTATTAATATTAATATTTTATTTATATTTTTTATATATATTGTTATATATATTATTTATATATATATTTTTATTATTATTTTTATACTTATTCCTTATTACCAGTTTTAGGCTATTTTTATTTCTTTTCCTCTATTAATGTTTAATGAATGAATATATATGCAATGCGATGCATGATGCAAAAATTTAGGGTGTTACAGTACTGACAGTGGCCCCCGAGCCCACCCCAGGGAGAGGTTATGCTACTGGAGGTGGGGCCATCATCGATTCTCGCGTTGCTGTTCCAAGGTCTTTTCTTGAGCGGTTGAAGCGACGGTAAACAGTTATACCATCGCCGCGTGTCACTTCTTGATATGGTGTGTGGGATCCTGGCATGCAAATATCATGCAATTCAAGGTCACTGGTTCCCAATACGAAATTCGTATCGATTCCCAGCGTAATCCTTGTAGCCCTGTCAGGCTGCCGCCCTCGGGCTTCTAATTTCCCATCATGACAATGGTTCATATGGTGCGACTTTTTAACAAAGTGGACCTGAGCCCCCTTGTCATTGACGAGGTTATCCATGATTTGGGTCCAGATGTCATTTCCATCCAAGCTTGCAGATGGTTACTAAAGGGAGAAAGTTTGCACAGGAAGAAAACTCCTTACGCTTTCATTTGATCTTGCACTTCGAGCTCTCCGCCTTTGCAACACTTTTCCACTTCTGCTACACTTTGCAGTGATGGATTTAGGTCTTCCCCGAAGCAAGATCAAGAATGACGCCGAGTTGTCGAGAGTCCGCACCTACATGGGGTGGTCAAGTGATTCTTTTAACAACTCGATTCGCTTCGGCAAGCTCCCCTTCAAAAAGGAAAGCGCTGTCGAGATCGTGTATTTCTCAGCATTCACTATGGTGGGGCTCATCCCACCGTTCTCCAGCTTCTTGCTGATACTGCAGCACTTCTACGGGCTGCTGCTTCACCACCTCAGACCCCACTCCTTCTTGCTAGTGGCGACATTCGTCCACTTTTGTGAGATGTGGGTGGGTGTGCTGCCCTGCATCGAGCTCTTCCGGACCTTCTTCACGGTCCACACAACTAGAAAGAAGAACAAGTTTCTTGGCTTCTACTACTTCGTGAAGCGCAAGAATTCTCCCTACAAATACTTGAAGATGCTTCCTTCTAGTAAGTGGGACGGCTGGAAGAAGGATTGGGTGATCGTCATAGTGGATCGCCATGACAGGCTGGAGCTGCCTGACGGCCTTCCCACCACTGACACCGACACCTGGGAGGAGCTCCCGAAGCAGGATGAAGGGTACAATCCAATCTTGTCTAGGATCCAAAGTGCATGGAGGGAGCGATGACCCCTCTGGTGGCGATCGCAAACTTCTTGACCAACCGTTTGGTTCCATTGAAGACGAGGGAATGGCCACCATGGGCATTCAGTTGAGAAATGGACCCATACTAGATTGATGTTGGTGTCGGGTCGAATTTGGATGAAAAGACTTTGAAGCTTCATCTCCAAAATTTGCACCACGGAACCATCAACCCGGACAACCTGACACCTTCGACAGAATTTCTGCCTTTGAACATGGTTCTAGAGTTTAGGAGGGAGCTGCAGAAAAAGATGCCAATGCTTGACGATGTAGGAATTGTGGATAGGCGTCGGAGCACTCCTCCAGCGGGGATCATGATCTTCGGAGCTCCTTATCCCCATGGAAGCTCCGGTCCTATGCCAGTCAGCGGCAAAGGCAGGGGCCCCGCAGCTCCATCTTCCAAAGAGTCGACCTCAAGCCGAGGCAAGAGGAAAGACCCCGTAGTCACCCCAAGTCACAAGTGGAAGTTGGCAAGAAGAAACAAGAGCTATGTGAGGGACGCTACAAGAGAAGCAACCCCTCAACCTCGGTTGAAGTTTCTGCAGGTTGTGCCTCTAGCTGCGGCAAATCCTTCAGACCAGGTGTCCACTGAGGACGCTGGGTCTGGCAAGTCAACTCTGGCCCTGGTGCCAGCAGAAGGCTCTGGTTCGGAGTAAATTCTCCGATGACGGAGGTAACAGCTATGGAAGCGTTGGTGGCTGCCTCAACGCCTGGCACAGAGCCCGAAGCTTCTGCCACACCAACGACAGCGAGCTCTAGCTCCAACCGTCCGAAGAAGAAAATTTGTGCCGACTGGAGCGGCAACGTCCCTAGGTAAGGGACGATTCTTTAGCTTCTGTCTTGATTTTGTTTCTTGCTTTTTCTTGAATTCTCTATTCTCCGTTTCTAGAGTGTCGAGAATAGGAACAGCAGCTCCGCTGCCTACTACACCCAGAGACTGCGCCAGCTGAAGCTCTTGCTACTGCTCTCGCCCCTCCTCCTATGGTTGTGGTGGACGACACGACCGCTCCGGTTCTGGGTATCGGGGAGACGACCTCAACACTGATGACTGAAGAGCACGTGGTAGCGCCGTACCACGAGGAAGAAATGCCTAAGCAAGCTCTGGCTGTCACAGAGCCAGCTGCAGAGGTTCCGACATCAACACCAGAAATTAATGAAGCTCTGACGGAAATCCCAATGCCAACTCCAGGTTTGGTAGCACCGGAGCTGACCATGCCTGATCCTGCACTAGAGGGTCTGGCTGTGGGACCTTTGACTTCTGCGCTGATGACTGAAGATTAGCCTGCAGGACCCTCCTCGTTAGCTCCGAAGGTAGAAGATCCGGCTGCAAGAACTTCCTCACTCGCACCGAAGATGGATGAATTGCCGGAGGTTGGCCCCGCCGACGTCGAGCTGTTGGTGTCCATGCTCATGTCATGGGCTCCAATGACTGTTCCAGATGACCCAGAGGAACCGGAGGACGGACCCCAAGCAGACCTAGAGCCAATCCCCCTGGCGTTGTCGATTGACAATGCCCGCTCCAGTCTTTTCCAAGTCCATCTTGCCTTCGACTACAAGGGCAAGTCTCTGTAAGAAGAGCGCTCAATGCCAAGGCGTTGGTGCCAAGAGTTGTACTTAGAGACGAAGGTGACGCAGTCCCGGCTGGCGGACGAAAGGAGTGGGTGGCGTCGGAGAAAGCTCGGCAGTCGCACCTCGACAGGGAGCTAGATGAATGATAGGCTGCTTTCAAAGCCCTCGACAAAAGACCCAGGGGATCTACGAGCACGTCCAAAAGGTCCATGAATTGGCCGACAGCCGCTCGGAGAGTCTCAAGACTTTGAGGGAAGAGCTCATCAAGCGTCGGGACAAGCTTGATAATAAGGAGGCTAATCTCCAAGAAGGGAGGATGAGCTCTCCTAGAAGTTGGCATGCAGCAAGCAAGACTTGGCTGACTGCTTGGAAGAACTCAAGTCTTGGTGCGAATAAGAGAAGCACTAGTTGTGGCAGGCAGGTGAAGATGTCAGCAAAATAGAAAGTGTTTTCTCTGCCCCGGAGGACAAGATGAAGGCGAAGGAGAAGGACATTGCGACAAGAGAGGCCGCATTCACCTCCGAGAGAAGAATATTGTCGACCAAGAGAAGTTGCTGGCTGAACGGATCTAGCATCATGCCAAAGAGGTTAAGTGCTTCTCGAAGGATGGTTCTGCGGAGCTCTCTTCTGCAAGAAGGTCACTGGAGGAGTGTTGACAGTTCCTACGCACTACTAACAATTTATCTCTAGCAATGGTGCCATAAATGCTTGTTAATAGATTTTAGATTATACATGTAAATCCGGAAGCGCACGGAATCTATCGATGTAGCATTTCCCCTCTAAGAGTATTCCCAAAGGGTGTCATTTATATTCTCAGAAAGGAAGGCTAGATGGAAGTAAATCAATCATCAAGTGGAGAGGCTAGGTTGGCCTAGGCAAGGTTCTAGCAAGGATGGATAGTTGATAATTGGAGTAGTATGACACACACAAGAGCATTCTATCCTAAGGGGATAAATGAAAAGAGGGACTAGGCTAAGGGTTAGGTAGAGACTCCTACTATGCTTCTAATCTACATATACATAGCCTAAGTTAGTTACTAATGATCATGTCAATTATGAATTTTCATGCTAAGTGGATTAACACATCAGGCACGGATTTTCCCCTAGCAATACTAGGATGACTCCCGCCAAGAGCCTGTGGCATACCCGAACGTGGAGGATTACAAAGGACAGATAGGGCTGTCACCACCTACTGCCTACCTCTTCAATCCGTGGGTCTACGAGAAATTCAACGCTACTTTCTATCCTAGCACCATGCTAGCATATTAAGTAATTACCTTAAGAGCCTAGGCACAAGCCATCCTAAGGCAATGAACTAAATCATCGTTGAACCAATGTTAATTCATAGCATATGTGATTCATGTTAACATAATCATGTCATAGCTAATTAGACAATAGTGGAGGTTTATAGTGTTTATGATGATATATTGAGAATGGTATAGCATAATCATAAATACTACTCCTACCACATACATGGAATCCACAATCAAACAAGAAACGCTTCATCCAAGTATACGAACAATAGAATACTAAAGATAACATCTTTATTACGAACAAAGTCACAAATACAAATAGGAATTTAAGAGCCATACCTTTCCCAATTGGAAATTTGGAAGAGACTCCATCTACTCCTCTCCTACTTGGACTATGGACAAGAGACTCTCCTCTCTAGAGCCTATACTCCTATAAACCTATGGAGAGTAGTGGATACAATGGATGAATATTAAAGTGGTGTGTGTTGAAGTGAGGGGTCCTATTTATCGTGACCAGGGCGCCAGGAAGGGTTCGGCCTAACCCCCTAGTCGGTTGAACAGAAATGTTGACCATTTCTGGTGTGCTTTCTCGGGGTGACTTCCAAGTGGGTCCCATTGACTAATACGGGTGCTACACTGTTGGATGGCCTCGGATACTTCTGCTTGTAGGCCATTTGATCCACTTGTTGCCACGTGGCATCGCCTGATTGACTAGCATGATATTTTATAGGATTCATCCCCTTGTTTCACTTCAATTCTACATAGAATGCCTGCATGCACTACTTTTTCCAAGGACAAGTGGAAATAGGTTAAATAGAAAGGTTATGTTTGCAAGAAATGATACTTCTTTCGCATAATTGAGTTATATTGACTGGTAAAATTGGTATATAACAGTCGTCAACAAACTCCCCCAAGCTTATCCTTTGCTCATCCCGAACAAAGTTAAGACTTTAGGTTGACGATCAGGAGTTGCTACAATGTTCTACTTTTCAAAAGTACCATGTGCACAACAAAATACTCTACCTAGTATTGCAAAAATTTGCACGGTACTTCACCCATCTTAACTCATATTGGGGCTTATGCTATCTCCTATTCATGGGTGGTTAAAAGATAGAACAGAAAATGGAGCACACATACCCTAGAAATCAAGTTTCACTCAAATTCCGAAGAGTTCATTTTAGATTTTAAATATCTCAATTGGATTCTATCAAGTCCCTCCTTTGTGTGTAGTGGAAATATATCCTCACCAAGGCATTTTGCCTAAATTCATCCTACCTCTACATAAGGCTTGTATGTGGACCTTGGTAGGGAATATAGTAGGCATATTTGCAACACATAATATTGCTAAGTCAAAAGAGTAAGCCTTAGGAGAAATCAATTCAATACAATTTGATTCAAGACTTATGCATATGTGATGGAATGGAGTGGATGTGGATATTGAGATGACTCCTTTTTGAGTGGACTCTCTTATTTTGTAGGGATGAAACATGGCTACTTTTTTCTCATGCTTATGATGTAAGCATGCATTTTTCTTTTTCTTTTTCTTGTAGCCATGTCTTCTACTCCCTTTTGATGCAAGAAATTCTGGATAAAGTATTAAGCATGAATGATATGGAGTTTCTCTATTTATTGTGGAATGGTGGTATGGTGGAATTATGCTTACTTCTAGTGTAGAAGTATAGCATGTGCAAGTGAAGTCTTGAATTAAAAAAGTAATGAATGAAATCTCACATAGGACTATACTAGTTTGACAAATCTCAATGTGAAGACAAATAGCATATGCATAAGGTATATCAATGTAATGTATCATATGACTTTGGTAGGTATTTCCAATCAAATGAGAGTAACTCAAATCTTTTTAGAATTTACCCAGAAATCTAAGTTTCACTGTCAAACTAGGAATAGCAGCCCTATCACTATATCATATCTCACAACAACTTAGAATGGATTAAGCTTTTCCTACCCAGAATTTCCAAATCAAGGCAGAAAGCAATCATAGCCAATGAGAGCAATATTTTGGAGAGTAGTAAGTTGTAAACTAGGGACATAGGAAAATTAAAACAGAGCAATTATTCATCATTTCACCTATGTGAATTCCAAACCATTCTTACCGCACATCATTTATTTTATTTGAAATAAAATCTATCCTAAAATTTATACATTTTTTATATGCAAGGTGAATGATGGTTGAATGGAAAATAAATATGCAAAGGGGTAGATACAATTTACCTCAAGTGGGGGTCCTCCCCCAAGCTTGTTCTTCACTGACCTCCGTGTCGAGGGTTGAACCCTTGATGAAGGAAGTATGCTGTGAGATCGTCTTGTTGTTGTTATAGCGTGGAGTTGACGTTGATGAATTGAGCGTCCATGTGTTGTTGCCATTCTTTGGTACCTTGGACATGCCCTTGGATAGTGTTGTAGATGTCTCCCGTTCTTACTTCAAGCTCATTCGTACGTCTAGTGAGATCCGTCATTCCCTGGCTATAGTCATGATGACTTCCAGCCGAAGAGGAACGACATCTTCTCATGGAAGATGGAGGCAAGATGCTAGAGCTTGAAGTTGATAGAGGCGGCTCCCATGTGGCACCTAGCGATCCATGCCAAGACGCACCTTTGGTCTCATACGATGGAGGTTGAGTCCATCTGGGTGCATCACCCGTTGGGTTCTCTTCCTCTTCGTACTCATGGATCGTGGAGGTTGTCGGGGGCATAGCCGCTCTCCTTGTACGACTTATAGTTACCCTGCCAGAGACATTACTTCTTCTGGCTTCCTCAATGGGAAGGAGGTCAATGGTTATCTTTCGGCATTTGTACAAATGATAATCCAGGTTAGGTAACCGAATTTAATTGACAAAGCTGGGATAATAAAATATCAAAGAGCCATCTTGATCATGCTTAAGGTTATGTCCTTGCACTAAATAATCTTTATCAATTAATTCTCTTTCATTCTCAATATACTCAAATGAAGAATATTCTAGTGCTCCTACCCTAGTAGCAATATGAGTAATCAATGAAGTACATTCAATTGGCCCTACCCTTGGAATATACTCTAACCATTGTGTCATCATGACAATAACTGGAGCAACTTTTATCTTTTTAATCATTGCAAATAAAATTTTCAGCTCATCATCGCACACTACCCTTACATCTCCTCTAGGGAACATAGTCATAGCCACCCATCTATGCATGAAGCGCAAAGTAGGGTTGTGCAAGTGGATATTCCTAGGCGCACTACATCTGACTCCTCCAGCTAAATCTTGCCAAAAACTTTGTTTGTTAAACTAAGGCAAATTGTCTAAATCTAGCAAGCAACATTTATGGAAGCCTAGGATTTTACTTAATGCTTTCCATAGGATGTTGTACTCTTTTTTAAATAATCTAAAAGTAAGACGATCCAATCCTGTTTTGAGTGTGCAAAGGAATTGCATGGAGAGAGGGCGTGAACCTCTCTCCTCTATGTGATCAAAGTTTTCCCATCCTAGTGCACGCCAAATGGAAAAGAATTTGTAATCCATACCTATTTTGGTGATCAAATCTGGATCATAAGCTTTCGTATGAGAAAACTCACAATCTTGGAGGAGCTTGCGTGCTTGATCTTCAACTTCACTTTGGATGTTGAGGTCGTCGTCGTGAAGAAGTTTATGAGGGTTGCTCCTCTCACCCATGGGAGTGTCCTCTCCACACTCCTCCTCCGTGAATTGGGTGTAGCAACGGAAGAGGGCCATGCACTTGAGTCTTCACCATGGGTTGAGCTTGCAACCTCCTTCCTCTTTCCAGACAACCTCTTCATTCCTTTCATGGCCACAATAAACAAGAACACAACAAGGAAAAAAGTCGAAAGAGGTGATGCTAGCAAAAGCAAAACCCCTGATGATTTTTCCTTTGGAGAGCTTGAGAGCAAATTGCAAATGCAAACAAAAGCAAATCTTTTTGAGTTGGGAATTGATCAAGAGTACTTCAATGAAAAGCAAGAAAAACAATGTGACCAAGAGTGACTTTGGGGAGGTATGAAATGAGGTGAAGTGTGAGAAGAAGATCTCCTCACGATCACCATATATAGTGTACAATTCCTGACGGTCACTAGGGAACCAAATGTAGCCGTTGGAGGAGAGAGAGCCAGTATGGCTCTTTCCCCTAGTCGGCCGAACAAGAGGGTCGACCGACCTGACAGGTAGGCCCCCCTATTATCCCTTTTGGCAGGTGGCACCCCAATGGCTATGGGATTAGCACGTTGGTGACTTACCACTTTTGCAGCTCAAAAAAATTGTTTTCTGAATAAAAACTCCTTTTTCGAAACCCAACAATTTTCTTTTTGTGAAAATAAAGAAATAAAAATGATAGTTGAGAATATAAGATTCTCAACTTCCTAAGAAAATCAAATATGCAGTTGGGAAAACCAAACTAAATCGGGAAAACTAAATAAAGAAAAAAAGGAAATCAAATAATAGGATAACTACCAATTTAACCTATTGGCTAGGTCTCAGCACCGTCCGATGAGATGGACATTCCTCCTTCTTCATTTCTTGACATCCGGGCCTGGAGGGATGGGCTCGGACGACTTGTCTTGCTTCTTCCACCATACCTTCTTTGGCGGCTTGGTGGACTTGGGCCTTTGAGGAGGACTGTTCTCCGTCTTCTTGGGATGTCGACATGGATGATAAGAAGGGTTTTCCGCATAAATCAAATTCCTAATGAATGCAATGAGTGGGTCCACATTTGGAGGTGTGATTTCGACCTCTTGAATGTTTTTAACATTTGCCCCAATGCGGATCATTGAGCATTGCACCAACTTTGGGCGAAAGTTAAACTTCACCTCCTTGCCATTGATATGGAAATGGATTTCTCCAGCTCCCACATCTATGCGAGCCTTCGCGGTGCTTAGGAATGGTCGCCCAAGAATGAGCGGCATATCCTTCTCAACCTCCATATTGAGCACCATGAAATCCACAGGTATGAAGCAGTTCCGGTTTCAACAAAACATCTTCAGCGATACCGGCCGGATAACAGACCGAGGCATCAGCCAGTTGGAGCTGCATTGGTGTTGGAGTAAGTTCTGTGAAGTTCAGCTGGTCGAAAACCACCTTGGGCATCACACTCACACTTGCTCCAAGGTCACAAAGGGCGTTGTCAAAGTGGTGTGCCCCAATCGAGCATGAGATTGTAGGACATCCAAGGTTCTTCAGCCAGTTGCCTCCTTGTAGAGAAATCATGTTGACATTTTCCACAGGGGGTTCGGGCTGTCTTAGCATTTTACCATTCTCCACAAGGGGAACAACAACTGCTAGTTGAGCCAACTGAGTCTCCAACATCTTGTTGAAACTCAATTTATTCTTTAAGGCTGAGGATAGTCCTTCAATCTTAGCATTAATGCTCTCTAGGGTCCTATCATTAGCCGACAACTTCTTGGATAGGGACTCATTGATTATTAGCTGTCCAATGGCAAGTTCTGTCAAGTTGGGTTGATTTCTATTGTTGCTATTGTTGTTGTACCCACCTTTAAAGAATGGGTGTGGTTGGCCCCACCCTTGACCTCCTAGATGATTGCCATTGTTGTTTCCATTGTTGGCTACATATAAGGCATGCTCACGGGTTTCTGGGCAGTCATGCCCAAATGCCCCGTGTTGCCACAGACTTCACAAGTGATGTGAGAGTCTAAGGCATAGGTATTGCCACATACCTGACCATTGCCATGTCCATCAATTTTCTTCATAAGGAGGTCCAATTTGGCAGCGATCATGTACACCTCCTTCATGGTGTGCATGCCTAGCTGGTGGGTATGGATATGCTTGTCGTTCCAACCCATGTTTGACACCATCTTCTCAATCAAATCCTTGGCCTTGGGCATCGTCAATAAGAAGAAGGCACCTCCAACAGCAGCATCAACATGGTCACGGGCGGAAGGGATCCACTCATTTTAGAAGTTTTGGATGATGGGCCAGTCATCCATCCCATGGTGGGGACATGCTAGGATGTACTCCTAAAGCCTTTCCCAAGCCTCGAGAATATATTCCTTAGCATCGTGCGGGAAGCTAAAAATTCTTCCACGGAGGACATTGGTCTTGCCCAACAGAAAAAACTTTGCGAGGAATGCCGTAGAACACTTCTCCCAACTATCTATAGCACTTCAGTTCGTGTAGAACCACTGTTTCGCTCTCCAAGTAGAGTGAACAGAAATAGCCTAAGACGGACATCATCGGGAGATACATCCTTTATCTTAAAAGTGTTGCAGATCTCAAGGAGCTGTTGCAGGTGAGCACTTGCATCCTTGTTAGCCTTCCCACAAAATGGGTTGGTTTGCGGCATAGTGATAAGGCCAGTCTTGATTTTGAAGTTTACTCTCCTCTGTTAACAATGGGCCCAATAGGCACATTGTTAGCAGAGGGAGCTAAAAACTCACAAAGGGTCTTCTGGGCCATTGGTGTTTCGGTTGTTGGTGCAGTTGTGCTGGCTTGCTTTGTCGCTCGAAGCTTCTGAGGAGTAATGACATGAGGTTGATCTCTCATATGGGATTCGAGATCTTCAACAAAGTTTTCTGGCAAGCGGAAACCAGACATACACTACTCTATTTTGACATAAAATGCGAAAACGAAGAAGGGTCATCCTACTAAAACCTACCAGGGTCCTGTCGTTACCCTAGAAACCGTACACCCGTTGAGGTTATAAAGATCTCAAAGGAAAATCATCTACTTGGTTTGAAGACCCTCGAAGGCCCACATGTCAGACATACCCGGACCTGCTTCTCCAACATGGTTAATCCCTGGGTCGCCACGTGTACTACCAAACCGGAGCTACCGCCCACAAGGGGGAAGCTCTGGGCCATGTACCGAAATGGCACCTCCGGACTTAGCCCCAGACCGAGAGAAGCTCCAGACCTGACACGTGTCGGGTAGCGCCGGAGCTACCTGTTTCCACAGTATGCTCCAGAGCTGCCACGTGTCCAACCGTCGGATCTTCAGCCTCTAACCTCCGGAAGACCCCACAACGGCTCCGGATCTTCAAAGGGGAATCAAGGACTTCAAGACCCGATTAAGTGTCATTAATACCATATTAATGACACTTAAATGGACGATCTTAACACCAATAACGGTGCTATCAAAGCCCATTACAGGGTCATTAAGAGCAATTAAATGTGTTAAATAAGTGTCAATACTAGTAACCGCCGGGGCCACATGTCGGGCTAGGCTAACTTGTAACGGCCTGCCCTTGTACTATAAAAGGACAGGCCGACGACACGTTCAAGGGGCTAGAGAGAGAGAGACACACACGCCATTGACGCTCAACACAAGCTCAAACAGCTAATACAACACCAACACACCCGTGGAGTAGGGTATTACGCTCAGGCGGCCTGAACCACGTAAACTCTTGTGTCTCCTGTGTAAATTCCTACTCACCTTCTTGAATCTCCGCGCACCCATACCGAACATCAAACTCCCCTATCACTTTAGCAGTGTAGGGAGATCTGCCGGTTCCAAATCACCGACAGTTGGCGCGCCAGGTAGGGTCGCCTGAGATTTCAAGAATGGTGAACTCAGCTGCTGGATCATCCAACGGTCGACCTGCTATTCAGGCTGTTGGAGGCAATCCCTACAATAGGAAGCCACCAGCAGGAGCCTCAGCACCAGCAGGAGTCACACTCCCACCACCACCGTCTCCTCCAGCAAATCGTGCTGGGCAGCGTGATGGTGCGCCGGCGTCAATCACTGCGTCGGCAAATCATGACAACCCGGAACACGCGCTTCATGCAACGCGTGCTCTTCTCCAACGCCCACCACCTCCGGATGCATCCCGGGATACACTGGAGCAGTGGAGGGCCGATGTGGAGCATTTGGTTGCAGCAGCAGCCGAACGCCTCAGCAACCAGGGTCCTCCTCCTTCAGGACGAGCCCCGTCGCAACGGCGGACTTTGTCTGGTAGACTTGGCCCGCACGTCTCCAATAGCAGAAGACGTGCTGCGTCACAACAAGTGACGTCATTGCCCTCCAGGGCACGACGTACTCACACGGTATCCAGGATTTCGACTCATGACCTTCGGGCGGAGCTTGATCGCTGATACCACCAGCAGGATGGCCGAGTCCATATTGAGCGTGCCCGTGAAAGACGGGAAGCTCAGGACCTTTCTACTCCTGAAGGAGTAGAAGGAGGCTGTTCAGCCTTGGCCATGCACCTGCGCATGGTTAGATGGCCACAGAAGTTTCGGCCTCACCTGTTGGAAAAATTCGACGGGACTGTCAATCCCGCCGAATTTCTTCAGATATACTCCACTGCAATTTTGGCAATTGGAGGAAACGAGGCCGTGATGGCCAATTAATTTCCAGTGGCCTTAGCTGGGACTGCCAGGTCCTGGTTTATGAGCCTTCCACCCAACTCTATCAACAGTCGGGAGGAGCTGTGCCATCAGTTCACTACCAACTTCGGGAGTTCATACACCCCACCAGGCACTGAACTAGACCTTTTTGCGGTCGTGCAAAAGGGGGAGAATCCTTGTGGTCATTCATCCAGAGGTTCTCTCAGGTATGAAACACTATCCCTTCTATCTCTAGCGCCTCTGTCATTGTGGCATTCAGACAGGGCGTACGGGACAAGAAGATGTTGGAGAAACTGGCGATCAAGGAGATCACAAGTGTCACGGAACTCTTCAGCTTGGCTGACAAATGTGCCCGAGCTGCGGAGGGCCGTGAGATGCACTCCAAACCAACCTCGGAGGGTCACAAGAAATCCTCCAAAGAAGAAGTCGCTACCTCCGGGGGTGGCAAGAAGAAAAAGAAGAACAATGGCAAGAAGAAGCCGTCGGCCGACACATCCAACGTTGCAGCTGCTGCAGCTCCAGGTGGCCGGGGGCCACGCCCCGAGAAGCGACCTCGACCGTCTTCTGAAGACGGTGGCAAACCCAAAGTGTGGTGTCCCATTCACAAAAGGGGCAGCCACAGTTTGGAAGACTGCCGGGAGGTCCAAAACCTTGTCGAGCGCTACAACAAGCGCCGGGAGGAATCTCCTTTCCGACAGAGGGAAGGAAAGCAAAAAGTCGATGAAGCTCCGGCAGAAGAGGATTTGGGGTTCCAGGATCCCAAAAAGGTCCTGAAGGCCGTCTACACCTCCGTCGACGATGATTCTGACGTCTCTGACAACGAGCGTCGGAAGACCATGAACACCATTTTTGGTGGATCATGGGATATCACCTCCCGTCGCGTCATCAAGACTATGCGTCGGGATATGGCCGCTGTAGCTCCTACAGTCAGGCCGGAACCTCACCGAAAGTGGATGGACACAGCCATCACTTTTGATGCTTCGGATTGTCCCCGGAGCATGGTTGGAGCAGGACAGTTACCCTTGATGGTATCTCCTACCATCAACAACATCCAGCTCCACCACGTCATGGTAGACGGAGGTTCGGGGCTTAACCTCATCAGCTTCGAAGCTTTCACTAAGCTTCAGCTCTGACCTTCGGATCTCCACCCCTCTCGACCTTTCTTCGGAGTAGGTCCGGGGGCCATCACCCCACTCGGAGCTATTACTCTCCCTGTTACCTTCGGGACACGGGAGAAGTACCGCACCGAGAAGTTGGTTTTCGACGTCGCGCAGATCAACTTACCCTTCAATGCCATCTTGGGTAGACCTGCCCTGTACAAATTCATGGCGACTGCTCATTATGGCTATCTGGTGTTGAAGATGCCAATGCCAGTAGGCGTTCTCCGGATCCGCGGAGATCGCACTGCCGGAGTAACTGCACTGGAAGAGCTCCATGCGCTCACCACGGTGCAAGAGGAGGACTCCAGGCAGGAGCAAGCTCCAAAACCCCCGAGCATTCGTCAACGAGGCTCGGCTTCTGCACCTCGAGTGCAGCCAAGCGGCGACACCGACATTCCCGTCAAAGTCGTCCAAATTGGTTCCAATGCCGCTCAGACCACCCGTATATCGGGAGGATTGAACGACAAATAAGAACTCGCGCTCATCACTTTCCTCCGGGCTAACGTCGATGTGTTTGCTTGGCAACCGTCACAAATGCCTGGGATCCCCAGGGAAGTGATTGAGCACAATCTGAAGATCTACCCCGATGCTCGGCCTGTGCATCAGAAGCCTCAGAAGCAATCCGTAGAGCGACAGAACTTCATCCGACAAGAAGTAAAGAAGTTGCTCGAAGCCGGATTCATCCGAGAAGTCTTCCATCCAAAATGGCTGGCAAACCCAGTCGTTGTGCCCAAGGCCGGCGGGAAGCTTCGGATGTGCATCGACTACACCACACTAAATAAGGCATGTCCAAAAGATCCATTCCCACTACCTAGAATAGATCAGATAGTGGATTCCACCTCCGGGTGTGAATAACTGTGTTTCCTAGATGCATATTCCGGATATCATCAAATCAGGATGTTTAGGGAAGATGAAGAGCATACTTCATTCATCACAGTAGATGGATTGTATTGTTACACAGCCTTGCCCTTTGGTCTCAAGAATGTAGCTTCAACTTTTGTACGAGCTATGTACAAAACTTTTGAAGAACTTATTAGAGACATAGTGGAACTGTACGTCAATGACATCGTGGTCAAGGTCAGGAACAAGGAGTCACTCCTTGACACCTTGCAGGCTCTCTTCGACAAGCTGCAGGCCACCCACACAAAGCTAAACCTAGACAAGTGTGTCTTCGGGGTTAGCTCCGGAAAACTTCTTGGTTTCCTGGTAAGTCACCAGGGCATAGAAGCTAATCCGGCGAAGATTAAGGCCATTGAAGACATGCGGCCACCAACCCGCATCAAGGACGTCCTAAAATTAACTGGATGTCTAGCAGCCCTCAGCCGGTTCATCTCAAGACTGGCGGAACGGGCACTCCCCTTCTTCAAGTTATTGAGGAAGTCTGGACCATTCCAATGGTCGGAAGAAGCAGAAAAGGCATTCCAGGAGCTGAAACAGTTCCTCACCACCCTACCAATTCTGGTAGCTCCGAACCCTGGTGAGCCTTTGTTGCTTTATATTTCAGCTACTAACGAAGTCGTCAGTATGGTTCTGGTTGCGGAGAGACCAGAACTACCCCATACTCAGGAATCCAGACCCCTTCGGGAGGGTCCAGAGGTTCCTGAAAGCGAGTCTGGGTCCCAGCTCCCAGATTCGAATCCACAAGAAGTCGCTTCAGGAGACCTAGACCCCTTTAGGAGGGTCCAGGTCAATTCTGAGGAAGCTCCGGGTTCCTCCAGCCAGAACCCGGAGGTCCCTGAAGAAAATCCGGACTCCTCCGAGAGGATCCGAGTCAGTGAAGAGGAAGCTTCGGACCCCTCCGGGAGGGTCCGAACCATTCAACGCCCAGTGTACTTCATTAGTGAAGTACTACATGATGCCAAGACTCGATACCTAGAGGTGCATAAGCTGCTCTATGCAGTTCTTATTGCCTCCAGGAAGCTTCGCCATTACTTCCAAGCTCACAAAGTCTCAGTGGTGACCTCTTACCCACTTCGAGCAATTTTGCATAATCCCAATTCAACTGGGAATATTGCAAAATGGGCGGCGGAATTGGCTGAATTTGATCTTGAATTTATTTCAAGGTAAGCAGTCAAGAGTCAAGTATTGGCAGATTTTGTGGCAGAATGGACTCCCTCTCCATCAAACCCTGGGGGCCCCAGTGAGCAGAAGACAGAGCATCAAGCTCCAACCTTCACCGAGCCTCACTGGACCCTCTACTTTGATGGCTCCATGCAGAAGCAGGGGGCCGGAGCTGGAATCCTTCTACTTGCACCGACTGGGGAGAAGGTGAAATACATGGTACACCTTGACTTCAAGGCAACCAACAACATGGCAGAGTATGAAGCACTCATCTACGGACTAATGGTGGCACTGTCATATGGTGTCAAGCAATTGCTGGTCAAGGGAGATTCACAGCTCATCATTAAGCAGGTGAAGGGTGAATGCTCCTGCAATAATCTCCAGTTAGCTGCTTACCTCCTTGAAGTCCAGAGGCTTCAGAAGGACTTTGAAGTCCTAGATCTCCACCATGTTCAGCGTGCTCACAACGCTGAAGCCGGCGAACTCTCGACGAAAGCGTCAACCGGAGCTTCGGCTCCTGACGGAACTTTTGTCCGGAGATTGTCTAAACCCACAGCTCAGCATCCCGAAGCTGACGGTCCCGATGGCCCTGTTACCATGGCAGCCATCAAGGGTCGTAGGTGCTGCCGGAAGCTCCGAGCAACCCAGCACGCAAGACTCAAATGCTCAAGTTAGTTCCGATGCATGGATCTCGGAGATCCGGAACTACTTGAAAGACAACATCCTTCCTGATGATGATGTATCCGCTGACCGGGTAGTCAGATTGGCTAAAAGATACACGTTGGTAGAAGGGGATCTCTACCGGCGCGGTGCCAACAGCATCCTAATGCGGTGCATCACAAGGGAAGAAGGCTGCAAGCTCCTCGCAGAAATCCATGGAGGCGAGTGTGGGAACCACGCGTCTTCCCGCACGTTGGTTGGTAAAACCTTTTGGCATGGCTTCTACTGGCCTACAGCACTCCAGGATGCAACTGAGCTGGCGAAGAAATGTGAAGCATGCCAATTTCATGCAAAGCAAATTCACACACCAGCTCAGCCCTTACAAATGATACCTCCTACATGGCCCTTCGCTGTGTGGGGGATGGACATCTTGGGACCTTTCCCAAGAGCCGTCGGAGGTTACAAGTTCCTGTACGTCGCCATTGACAAGTTCACCAAGTGGCCGAAAGCAACTCCAGTTGTGTAACACCCTCATTTTCATGCATCATGCCCCACATGCACTCATATACATGTTTAACATTAACCCATAACAAGAGGAACAAGTTTAAAATTGATTTGGAACAAAACCGCACTTAAAAATTTAGGAAAGTGCGGACTAGTCTGGTTTTGCTGAGGACTAGTCCGATTTCTCTCTGTCTAAAAACGGACTTGTCCGTTTTTGCTGCGGATTAGTCCGATATTTGCCCCTGGACAACTTCGGACTTGTCCGATTTTGTGCGGACTAGTCCGGTATTCCATGAATCCTTGAAAATTTGCTAAGTCCCTGGACTTTTCCGGACTAGTCCGGTGTTCCAGCAGACTTGTCCGTTTTCCTTTCTGACTAAGATCGGACTTGTCCGATTTTTGGCCAGACTTGTCCGATTTTCTCTCTAGACGACTTCGGACTAGTCCGGTCCTGTCCGGACTTGTCTGATATTTCGTGACCCCGAGATTGACCTTTTGTTTTACGACTTGTTCTTGGGTTTCATGTCAAGTGGGCCTAGGGACGTCGTGCCCAACTCTTTTAGAGCCCATGTGGGACTCTAAACCGGCCTCTACTCATCCTAAACTCGAAATCCATCTAACCCTAGCCTCCACGTCTATATAAACAACCCCACCCCTTGGTTTGACATCTATTTGCCACTTTTCCACCCACCCAAACCCTAGTTCGTGGGGAGCCACCATCAAGGAGGGAGGAGAAGATCCCAAACAAGAAGAAGAAGAGGAGGAAACGAAGGAGGATCAAGATCTCCACCAAGTTTCATCCTTCACCACCAATTCATCTCCAAGTTCATCACCAACCCTAGATCATCAAGATCCAAGTGTTACCTCCAAGTTTCTTGGTTCATTGGAGTTCTAAACACCTGGTATACCTTCTATTCTCTTTTCCTTATGTGAATTGAACCCCTAATCTCCAAATTCGCGTCGATCTAGAAAACCCTAATCTGCCGATCTCGTGAAGTGCGGACTTGTCCGGTCCCTAGCGGACTAGTCCGATCTTTCTGGTTAAATTGTGTTGAATTAATTCTAAAATTTGATCTAATCAACCCCAAACCTGTATAAACTTGTTAAAATCTATTAGAGCTAGATAGTGATCATTAAAAGCAATCTAGTAACAAGTTCTACCTTGCATTTGCATCAATCATGCATGTCATGACATATTGAGTAATATTTGTGCACTCTTTGATTGTGTTTCTTGTCTTGTATGTTTATTGTGTGGATTAGACGGATTTGCGCTAGAGAGTGCCACAGAGGATCTACAACATCAAGAGTTTGAAGGCTTTGACCCTAATCAACAACAAGAGCAAGGCAAGTGTCCTTGAAGCATATTGATCCTGTTTTCTAAAATAAATGTTTTGTTTGCAAAACTGCATGCTTGTGTCAAATTGATGGGAAATCCTATGGTAGGAAGTTTACTAGATTTGCTAAACCACCCTTGTCACCTGGAATTTATGGTAGAGAGTCGGGAAGGGTTTTTTACCTTTTTGCTTCGCTTAATCAACTGGGATGGGAAACAACTATATCACTCAATTTAATTATGCATGGATGAGATTATGGTTAACATGAACTGGTTAAACATGGTATGGTAATGGATGATCTAAGCAAGCTTGGTGTGTGGATGGGTTGGATGTTATGGTGGTTTGCTTGCTTTAGATCTAAGGACCGGTTCATGCGAGAATAAGCCAGGACTACAGTGCCACCACGAGGCCAAGTATGGGTGCGGCGTGGCTGATTAATTAGGGCTTTGCTAGTGCTGTTTAGACCATTGTGGATGCTCGGGGAAGGGGTAGTCGGATTGGGTTTGTTGATGATTGGTGGGACTACCCTGGGATCCGAATGGCTCAAGAGGGGGCCCTTGGTTGAAGATGTGCTCTGCGGGAGACATCGCCACCGGTGAAACCTCAGTGGGGTCTAAATAGGCTAGTAATCCCTTTGTAAAGGCTATTTTGTGATCTCTTGGCCATACACCAACGGAAGTGTGTAATGTGACCGACGGGTCATGGGCATAAGGGAGGTTCTTAGTCGCCGAAGGGTGATGAAATCACGAACACGTGGGTAAAGAGGTACAAACTCTGCAGAGTCTAAATAAACTATCATGATAGCCGTGCTCCCGGTTATGAGCACCTGGACAACTTCCATGATTAGAGGAAATTGGAAATTTGGGATGGTTATGGTTTGGTAATGGTTATGGTTGGTTAATGGTTATGGTTATGATAATGGTTATGGTTATGGTTATGATTATGATTATGGTTATGATAATGGTCATGGTGATGGATGGAATTATGGTTATTGGTAATGGTGAATTATGGACTGGTATGGTTACATGGCTTATGATGGGTTTACTTCACATACTTATACTATATTGCTTTTCAAATGTTTTAATGTACTTTTCAGCACTTTATCATTATTATTGTCGACATTTGAATAAGCCACATGTCATACTTTCCACACTTGCTGAGTACGACATGTACTCACTCTTGCAATCCCCCACCCCAACAGTTGCAGGTCAGGATTGGGAGTTTAATGGTGATAATGCGGAGTTCTAGGCCGTGTCTGCCGTCAGCTTTGCCTGTGGTGTTGATTGGAGCTGCGCATACATACCCTGTCGCTTATGCTGCTTAGTTTGCTTAATTAGTTTATTTCCGCTGCATTAGTTGAACTTGTCATTAATATTTATTAGAGCTTGTATTCGAGGATAATATGGTTTGTGTAATAAAATTTGGTTAATTAATCTTGTTCTGTGGTAATTTTCTGTATACTCTTTTGTGATTGCACTCGTGTATGTGTGATGAACATCCTGGGCACACATATGCGTTAGCTTGGTTCATTTTCGGAACCGGGCGTCACAGATTGGTATCAGAGCCACAGGTTGACCGTAGGATGCAGCCTAGATAGAATGGACACTTTAGGACACATAGGAGCACTCAGGAATCGATGTGTTTTTGCTTGGAGTGCTGCTTGCTATATATATTGGTTGCTTGTGTGCTTAATAGAGGATTTTGGGATGCTTTAGCATTGCCATGTCCACCTAGGCTAGTGTAGCTAGTTGTTTAGTTTCATATCCCTTGATGCATATAGTTGGGGACGTTTTCTAATTCTTACCTACTGCTTTTCTTCAGATGGTGAGGACTCGCAACCAGAGGGATGGCAATGATGAAGAGGAGAACAATGGAGTGCCTCAGAACAACAATGGGCAAGGATCTACTCAGGGAGCTATCAACATCGATCAGCTATTGGCCATGCAAAACCAGCTCATGCAGACCATGATACAGACTATGTGACAGCTGCAGGCTGGCAACATCAACAATCAGCCCCACATGCCTCCACCGCCACTGCCACCCCCGCCTCCTCATAACCGATTGGGAGAGTTTATGAGGACTAGGCCGCCAACCTTTGCTCAAGCTGCTGACCCTATGGATGCTGATGATTGGCTCAAGTCCGTGGAGAAGAAACTTGCTATTGTCCAATGCAGTGACTGGGAGAAGGTCCTATGTGCTTCTCATCAACTCGTTGAAGCAGCTGCAGATTCGTGGGATTCTTATTGCAGTGCTCATGAGAACCAAGAAAGAATCACTTGGGCCGAATTCAAGGAGAATTTTCGTTCTCATTATGTGCCCGAGGGTGTTATGATCTTGAAGAGGCAAGAATTTGAGAATTTAAGGCAAGGAAAATCAAGCGTGAGTGAATATCTCAATAAGTTCACTCAACTCTCAAGATATGCGCCTAAGGATGTTAGCCGGGACAGCCGGAAGCAATACTTGTTCATGAGGGGATTGAACAATACGATCCAAGTGCAATTGCTCAACTGTGATTATGTCAATTTTCAGAAGCTTGTGGACAAAGCAATTGTGGTTGAGAACAAGATCCGTGAGATGGAGCAAGAAATCAAGAGGAAGGCGCCATATCAAGGACAACAACAAGGAAGTAATGTGCGCCCTCGCTTTGCGCCGCCCAATGCGCCTCATTACAGCTCCTCTATTCCTGCTCAGCGCCCTGGTTATGCACCGCGCCCAACTCAGTTTGTGCAGCAGCGCCCTGTCATGCAAGCACCTAGGCCTCCGATGCCTTATGCACCTCGTGTTGATTTTCCTGGAGCCAATGTTCAAAACCAAGCTCGTCCCAATAATTCTGGTGGAGTTAAGAAGTGCTATACTTGTGGAGAAGCTGGACACTTTGCGCATCAATGTCCTAAGTCGTGCCTTGGTCAAGGAAGCAATGCATCGAGGCAAAACCCAAGACCTAATGGAGGACAACCACAAGGAAGCCGTGGACAGCAAAATTTTGCTCGTGGCAACGTGAACTATGTCTCTACGGAGGATGCTCAACAAGCGGATGACGTGGTCATTGGTATGTTTCTCGCCAACTCCAACCCCGCGACTATGTTATTTGATTCTGGAGCATCGCATTCATTCATTGCATCGAAGTATGTTGCCAAGTATATTTTGCCTATCTCTCATATGAAGTTTACTCTGTTGGTTAAGTCTCCTGGAGGAGAGATGAGGACAAATATAGTATGTCCAAAAGTAAGCCTTAGAATAAGGGGGCTAGACTTCTCCGCCAACCTCATTGTTTTAGATTCTCAAGGGTTGGATATTATACTTGGTATGGACTGGTTGAGGAAGCACAATGGAGTTATTGAATGTGCCACAAAGACGGTGAAGTTGACCAATGAGGAAGGGATCACCGTAGAATTTGAAGCATCTCAAACCGCACCGAAGCAATTGGAATTGAATCATATGGACGGTGCCGCAATTGAGGAGATTCCAGTTGTATGTGAATTTTTGGATGTGTTTCCGGATGAGCTGCCAGGTATGCCACCCGATCGAGACATTGAGTTTGTTATTGATTTAATACCTGGAACTGCACCTATAGCTAAGAGGCCGTATAGGATGCCTCCTATGGAATTAGAGGAGCTCAAGAAAAAAATTCAAGAGCAATTAGAGAAGGGTTTTATTCGCCCTAGCTCTTCACCTTGGGGAGCGCCCGTTCTATTTGTGGACAAGAAGGACGGATCCCAAAGGATGTGCGTGGATTACCGAGCTCTCAACGAAATAACAATCAAGAACAAGTACACCTTGCCACGCATAGAAGACTTGTTTGATCAGATGAAGGGTACTTGTGTCTTCTCTAAGATTGACTTGAGGTCGGGATACTTTCAAATGAAGATTAGACCATCAGACATACCCAAATCAGCTTTTAGGACACGGTATGGATCTTATGAGTACACCGTGATGTCTTTTGGATTGACAAATGCACCTGCCTACTTTATGTACCTCATGAATAAGGTATTTATGGAGTACTTAGATAAGTTCGTTGTGGTGTTTATTGATGATATTATGATCTACTCGAAGGATGAGAAGGAACATGAGGAACACTTGAGGCTTACGTTGCAGAAATTGAGGGAGCATCAATTGTATGCCAAGTTCAGTAAATGTCAATTCTGGTTACGGGAAGTTTCCTTCTTAGGCCATATTATTTCCGGAGGAGGAGTATCAGTTGACCCAGGGAAGGTGAGAGATGTGCTTAAGTGGGAACCGCCACAGAATGTCAAGGAAATTCGGAGTTTTCTTGGGATGGCTGGATATTACTGTCGATTCATCAAGGACTTTTCCAAGATAGCCAAGCCTATGACGGAGTTGCTAACGAAGGGAAGGGCGTTCCAATGGACTGAAGCTTGTCAGAATAGTTTTGAGGAGTTGAAGAAGAGGTTGACAACAGCCCCAGTTTTGGTATTGCAGGATGTAAGCAAGAGTTTTGACATTTATTGCGATGCATCAAGACAAGGGCTTGGATGTGTATTGATGCAAGAAGGTCAAGTGGTAGCCTATGCGTCGAGACAATTGAAGAAACATGAGCAGAATTACCCCACGCATGATCTTGAACTAGCAGCCGTGGTACATGCATTGAAGATTTGGAGACACTATATTCTTGGACATAGGTGTGAAATTTACACGGATCATAAGAGTTTGAAGTATATTTTCACACAAACGGATCTGAACTTGAGGCAACGAAGATGGTTGGAGCTCATCAAAGATTATGATTTGGGGATCAACTATCATCCGGGAAAAGCCAATGTAGTGGCCGATGCTTTGAGTAGAAAAGGAGTAAGTCATCAACTCACGGTTCGAGAGTTACCATTGGAGTTATGTAAGGAGTTTGAACGGTTGAACCTCGGGTTTGTAAATGAGATGGAGATGATGGAGTTAAATCCGACCTTGGAGCAAGAAATTCGAGAAGCACAGACCACAGATGAGGAGATCAAGGAAATCAAGGTAAGAATCGAAGAAGGGAGAGAATTCAGATTTGATGAAGACGAACATGGTACCTTATGGCTTGGAAAGAGAATTGTTGTGCCTAATGTAAAGCATATTCGAGAAACAATATTAAAGGAGGCACATGACTCGCCATACTCAATTCACCCTGGTTGTACGAAGATGTACAAAGACTTGAAGACTTGCTATTGGTGGAATAGCATGAAGAAGGACATAGCTGAATACGTAGCACTGTGTGATGTGTGCCAACGAGTCAAGGCGGAACATCAAAGGCCAGCCGGATTATTGCAACCGTTGAAGATTCCGGAATGGAAGTGGGAAGAAATTGGAATGGACTTCATAGTTGGGTTACCACGTACTTAGTCCGGGTATGACTCAATTTGGGTAATTGTGGATCGCTTAACCAAGTTAGCTCATTTTGTCCCTGTGAAAACCAAGTATACAGCTGCACGATTGGCCGAAATATACATGGAGCATATTGTGTGTCGACATGGAGTCCCTAAGAAGATAGTCTCAGATAGAGGTTCTCAATTTACCTCCAGATTTTGGCAAAAATTGCATGAAGCTTTGGGAACGAGGTTGAATTTTAGTTCAGCATATCATCCTCAAACGGATGGACAAACCGAGAGGACCAATCAGATTTTGGAGGACATGTTAAGAGCTTGTGCTTTAAAGCATGGGAAAAGTTGGGACAAAAGCTTGCCATACGCAGAATTTTCATACAACAATAGTTACCAAGCAAGCTTGAAAATGTCACCATATGAAGCGCTTTATGGGAGGAAGTGTAGGACACCGTTATTATGGAATGAGGCAGGAGAAACTCAAGTATTTGGTCCGGACGTGTTGCAAGAAGCCGAAAAGCAAGTCCAAATAATTCGTGGAAACTTGAGGGCTGCCCAATCAAGGCAAAAAGGCTATGCGGATAATAGGAGAAGGAAATTAGCCTTTGAAATAGGAGATTTTGTTTACCTCAAGGTGTCACCAATGAGGGGTCATAAGAGGTTTAACATAAGAGGCAAGCTCGCACCTCGTTATATTGGACCATTCAAGATTTTGGACAAAAGAGGAGAAGTAGCATATAAGTTGGAGATGCCAGCTCATCTTTCAGACGTACATGATGTGTTTCATGTTTCCCAACTCAAGAAGTGTCTCAGGGTACCAGAAGATCAAGTGCCAATGGAAGAATTGGAACTAGAGGAAGATTTGACGTATGCCGAGCAACCGGTCAAAATCTTGGAAACCAAGGAGAGAGTCACAAGGAACAAGGTGATTCGATGGTTTAAAGTCCAATGGAAGCACCATATCGAAAAAGAAGCAACTTGGGAGCTAGAAGATGATCTCATGAAGGAATTTCCCTATCTCTTCTCTTCCGCATCGAATCTCGAGGGCGAGATTCATTTTAAGGGGGGTAGGTTTGTAACACCCTCATTTTCATGCATCATGCCCCACATGCACTCATATACATGTTTAACATTAACCAATAACAAGAGGAACAAGTTTAAAATTGATTTGGAACAAAACCGCACTTAAAAATGTAGGAAAGTGCGGACTAGTCCGGTTTTGCTGAGGACTAGTCTGATTTCTCTCTGTCTAAAAACGGACTTGTCCATTTTTGCTGCGGATTAGTCCGATATTTGCCCCTGGACAACTTTGGACTTGTCCGATTTTGTGCGGACTAGTCCGGTATTCCATGAATCCTTGAAAATTTGCTAAGTCCCTGGACTTTTTCGGACTAGTCCGGTGTTCCAGCGGACTTGTTCGTTTTCCTTTCTGACTAAGATCGGACTTGTCCGATTTTTGGCCAGACTTGTCCGATTTTCTCTCTGGACGACTTCGGACTAGTCCGGTCCTGTCCGCACTTGTCCGATATTTCGTGACTCCGAGATTGACCTTTTGTTTTACGACTTGTTCTTGGGTTTCACGTCAAGTGGGCCTAGGGACGTCGTGCCCAACTCTTTTAGAGCCCATGTGGGACTCTAAACCGGCCTCTACTCATCCTAAACTCGAAATCCATCTAACCCTAGCCTCCACGTCTATATAAACAACCCCACCCCTTGGTTTGACATCTATTTGCCACTTTTCCACCCACCCAAACCCTAGTTCGTGGGGAGCCACCATCAAGGAGGGAGGAGAAGATCCCAAACAAGAAGAAGAAGAGGAGGAAACAAAGGAGGATCAAGATCTCCACCAAGTTTCATCCTTCACCACCAATTCATCTCCAAGTTCATCACCAACCCTAGATCATCAAGATCCAAGTGTTACCTCCAAGTTTCTTGGTTCATTGGAGTTCTAAACACCTGATATACCTTCTATTCTCTTTTCCTTATGTGAATTCAACCCCTAATCTCCAAATTCGCGTCGATCTAGAAAACCCTAATCTGCCGATCTCGTGAAGTGCGGAATTGTCCGGTCCCTAGCGGACTAGTCCGATCTTTCTGGTTAAATTATGTTGAATTAATTCTAAAATTTGATCTAATCAACCCCAAACCTGTATAAACTTGTTAAAATCTATTAGAGCTAGATAGTGATCATTAAAAGCAATCTAGTAAAAAGTTCTACCTTGCATTTGCATCAATCATGCATGTCATGACATATTGAGTAATATTTGTGCACTCTTTGATTGTGTTTCTTTTCTTGTATGTTTATTGTGTGGATTAGACGGATTTGCGCTAGAGAGTGCCACAGGGGATCTACAACATCAAGAGTTTGAAGGCTTTGACCCTAATCAACAGCAAGAGCAAGGCAAGTGTCCTTGAAGCATATTGATCCTGTTTTTTAAAATAAATGTTTTGTTTGCAAAACTGCATGCTTGTGTCAAATTGATGGGAAATCCTATGGTAGGAAGTTTACTAGATTTGCTAAACCACCCTTGTCACCTGGAATTTATGGTAGAGAGTCGGGAAGGGTTTTTTACCTTTTTGCTTCGCTTAATCAACTGGGATGGGAAACAACTATATCACTCAATTTAATTATGCATGGATGAGATTATGGTTAACATGAACTGGTTAAACATGGTATGGTAATGGATGATCTAAGCAAGCCTGGTGTGTGGATGGGTTGGATGTTATGGTGGTTTGCTTGCGTTAGATATAAGGACCGGTTCATGCGAGAATAAGCCAGGACTACAGTGCCACCACGAGGCCAAGTATGGGTGCGGCGTGGCTGATTAATTAGGGCTTTGCTAGTGCTGTTTAGACCATTGTGGATGCTCGGGGAAGGGGTAGTCGGATTGGGTTTGTTGATGATTGGTGGGACTACCCTGGGATCCGAATGGCTCAAGAGGGGGCCCTTGGTTGAAGATGTGCTCTGCGGGAGACATCGCCACCGGTGAAACCTCAGTGGGGTCTAAATAGGCTAGTAATCCCTTTGTAAAGGCTATTTTGTGATCTCTTGGCCACACACCAACGGAAGTGTGTAATGTGACCGACGGGTCATGGGCATAAGGGAGGTTCTTAGTCGCCGAAGGGTGATGAAATCACGAACACGTGGGTAAAGAGGTACAAACTCTGCAGAGTCTAAATAAACTATCATGATAGCTGTGCTCCCGGTTATGAGCACCTGGACAACTTCCATGATTAGAGGGAAATTGGAAATTTGGGATGGTTATGGTTTGGTAATGGTTATGGTTGGTTAATGGTTATGGTTATGATAATGGTTATGGTTATGATTATGATTATGGTTATGATAATGGTCATGGTGATGGATGGAATTATGGTTATTGGTAATGGTGAATTATGGACTGGTATGGTTACATGGCTTATGATGGGTTTACTTCACATACTTATACTATATTGCTTTTCAAATGTTTTAATGTACTTTTCAGCACTTTATCATTATTATTGTTGACATTTGAATAAGCCACATGTCATACTTTCCACACTTGCTGAGTACGACATGTACTCACTCTTGCAATCCCCCACCCCAACAGTTGCAGGTCAGGATTGGGAGTTTAATGGTGATAATGCGGAGTTCTAGGCCGTGTCTGCCGTCAGCTTTGCCTATGGTGTTGATTGGAGCTGCGCATACATACCCTGTCGCTTATGCTTCTTAGTTTGCTTAATTAGTTTATTTCCGCTGCATTAGTTGAACTTGTCATTAATATTTATTAGAGCTTGTATTCGAGGATAATATGGTTTGTGTAATAAAATTTGGTTAATTAATCTTGTTCTGTGGTAATTTTCTGTATACTCTTTTGTGATTGCACTCGTGTATGTGTGATGAACATCCTGGGCACACATATGCGTTAGCTTGGTTCATTTTCGGAACCGGGCGTCACAAGTTGTCACAATCAACAAGCAATCTGCTGTCAACTTTCTGCAGTCCATTGTATGCAGATTTGGAGTCCCAAACAAAATCATCACTGATAATGGGACCCAATTCACAAGCTCCGCATTCCCAGGATATTGCGAAGACCTCAGCATACAAGTTTGCTACGCCTCCGTAGCTCATCCAGCCAGCAATGGCCAAGCCGAGAGAGCAAATGCTGAAATCCTTAAAGGACTTAAAACACGCACTTATGAGCGCTTGAAAAAACATGGAGCTAACTAGATCGAAGAGCTTCCGCCTACTCTATGGGCCAACAGGACATCTCCAAACCGGTCAACCGGAGAGACACCCTTCTTTCTGGTGTACGGAGCTGAAGCAATCCTTCCTCCGGAAATCACCTTGGGTTCACTCCGGGTCCGGACCTTCGACGAAGCTGCGCAGGACCAGCTCCGGCGTGAAGACCTAGACCTCCTTGAGGAGGGAAGGTGCCAAGCAGCTGTTCGGAATGCCCGATATCGTCAAGCCCTACGGCGTTATCACTAGCGGCATGTACACAACCGACAGCTCAAGGAAGGCGATCTGGTGCTACGGAGAATACAATCCAGAGAAGGGTTAAACAAACTCTCCCCCGGCTGGGAGGGGCCCTTCTGAGTGATTAAAGTATCTCGTCCCGGAAGCGTTCGCTTGGCTACTGAGGATGGGACACCTCTCCCAAATCCTTGGAACATCGAGCACCTCCGTAAGTTCTACACTTAATACCACAGAGGTGAGTCTTGAGTAACTTGAGATGTATGTTATAGAGTCATTGTACAGAGTCGGGTAGTTCCTCCGGGAGAGCAGGCGGACCTTTCCCGAAAGGTCCGCAAAGTTCATGCAACACTTGTCACAGTCTCCGGACTAAAAGTGTGGCTAACTACCCTAGGTCAAACGAGAAATGAAACACGCTTAGCCTGGTTCCGTACCCTAAGAGTGTACTTGTTTCCCCTGTACCCCGGACCTATAATGAAAGACATTTTCATGTGAAATAGACTCACGTGCATTTATTTTGTACAGGCTCAACATTTTTATTTTTCTCTTTCTTGTCTATAACAAAGACGTGCAATTCTTAAGAAATTTTAGTTCGACCGGTTTATATACGATTCGAGTTGTATTGTCAATTCTTTTGGATTCAAATATTGTTCATGGCCAACTCGCCTGAAAGCCGCCAAGCCAATCTAGGGCTGGAGTGTGCTATCGACTTAGCCTGGTCAAGCACCCTAAGTACGCCACTCTACCTACACCCCGGCAGGCCGAAGTAAGGCGGGTCCGTGTACAGTTGGATCTAGAAGAAAAGACAACACATTCGGTTGTATTTAGAATCGCGTTTGACTTAAAATCTTCTTGAGAGTCATAAGCCGCGACGAAGTTATAGGCAAGAAACAAATTTTACTATTTTTCTTGGCTTAAGTGTGCAGGAAAAATAAAATCTACGTTGATGGAGAAAAGCCGGAGCTAACTAAGCTCCGACTCCGCTAAGGGGGCCAGCCGTCGACGCCGAATAAAACATGGTGAGAAGACCCCGTAAATGGAGTCTGCTGCCAACAAACTGAGTGTTGGCAAAGGTCACCGCCGGAGCTACTAAGCTCCGACACCCCGGAGGATTAACTATCGATGCTCTACGTGTTGATAGAGACTATTGCCGGAGCTACTAAGCTCCAGCGATAGACAATGCCGGAGCTACTAAGCTCCAGCGATAGACAATGCCGGAGCTTCTAAGCTCCGACAATCTCAGGGGGCCTTCACTATCGAAGACTTCGAACCTAAATTCTACAAGTTCGGAGCAAAAGAGTCTTCAACAATGCACAATATCCTTTTGGTACATGTTCACAATCAAATTGTGTACATCTACCAGGGGGCCAAGTGAAGATAAGAGTGTTGAAGACAAAAATTGAAATTCACAAAAATTTTGGGGATTTCATTTATCTGGAGAAAAGGGATTACATCTGGAGACAAGGGATTACAAAATTGAGGAAGAAGAAGAGAAAATACAAGTGAGAACTATAGAGATGGTCCTAGACCCTATGGAAGAATTGGGTGACCTTCTGGGCAACCTCCGATGCGCTGGCTCGGGTAGTGAAAGTGCATCTAGGACTCCCTTGTGGGTTTTGGATGATTTATGACAAGCAATTGGGATCCTAATCCTTTTGTTGAGATGAATGCAGGAAAATGATGAAAAATGAGCAAAGTGCCAAAAAGAGGGAAATTGAGAAGGAAAATGAATTTGAGCTCAAGGAGAAGAAATTAGTAGTTTAGTATGTATGGAGTGTGTTAAGGAAACACACCCAAGAGCTCAATCTCATTTGATCACACACACACAATGCACAAAGCTATACAGGACCGGACTAGTCCGATATTAGCCGGACTAGTCCGATATCACATTCTGCACTAGATCGGACAAGTCCGGTCTTCACCGGACTAGTCCGATATATTTCTGTTCCACTTCGGACTAGTCCTCCCCAGTGCGGACTAGTCCTTAACACAATGCACAAGTCACACAAAATCGGACAAGTCCGTTGTGACCCGGACTAGTCCGATATTCATTCTGATCCACTTCGGACAAGTCCGGTGTCTACACGGACTAGTCCGATATACACACTGATCTAAATCGGACAAGTCCTCCAAGTGCGGACTTGTCATCCCAAACACTTAGGGTTTCATTTGTCCGGACAAGTCCGATGGCAATCGGACTAGTCCGAAGCTTTCCAGTAGCGAAATCGGACAAGTCCGTTTTCAACCGGACTAGTCCGATATTCCTGGACACTTAGGGTTTGCTTCGCACAGCACACCGGACTAGTCCGGTCACCACCACGGACTAGTCCGATCTTTCTGAACCCTAACGGTAACTTTTAGAAACCCCATATAAATAGAGGTGCACGGCCCACTTTCACCCTCTCTCGAACCCTAGCGCCGTCACACCTCCCAAGAGACTCAAAAACCATCTCTCTCCACGAAATTAAGTGCAAAGTCAATCAATCCATTGAAGATCACTTCTAGATCATTGGAGAGGCACTTGGCACACGATTGAGCTCTTGGTTTGAATCTCTAACACACTCTTGTATTTCAATTTGTATATTTTGAAGTGTGTTATTGGTGGTCTTGAAACTTGTAATCAAGGGAGCTCTCAACTTGTGAGATCGCCCCTTCAACTTGGTGATTTACCCCTGTGTGATTAGTGGAAGAGGATTGGCCTTCGTGGCGATCCGACGAGGGAAGGGTTGGTGAAGACCCGGTCCTTTTGTGGGCTCCTCAACGTGGACGTAGGTTGCCTTCGTGGTAACCGAACCACGGGATAAATCTTGTGTCTTGTTCGTTTGTGTTCATCATTCTAGTTGATCAACATTATCTAGGGTTTGATTCATTTTGTTGAATTCAAGTTAAATAGTTGAACAAGAATCATACATGCAATAGAACTTGACATACAACTATTGAACTGTTATTAAAGTTTATATTTCCGCTGCAAACGTCAACGAAACAATCAAATTGACCTAATTTGATCAACCTAGCCCGTGAAATCCGGACTAGTCCGCACTTTACCGGACTAGTCCGATATATCTGGTTTTGACCTTGTTGTTGAAGTGCTACAGGAACCGAGAAAATTCAAGAAGGCCTATTCACCCCCCCTCTAGGCCTACATTCAATTGGTATCAGAGCAGGTTCTTCAAGAAAGAGTGCAACCACTCGAAGAGATCATGTCGGACATGAAGGAAGTCCAGAAAATCAACAACCAGGAAGAAATGAACAATGACAAGCACCAAAAGCTTGAAAAGTATCTCGAAGCCATTCAAGACTTCGATGATGATGATGAGGAGACATTGGAGCTGAAAGCACTCCTTAGAAAGAAAGCACTTTCCAAAGGGAAATCTAAAGTCGAAGAAAAGAAGAAGGGGAGTAGTCACACCGACTACTCCCGATATCCTTTTAATTATGACCGTTTAAATTCTAACAACAGTCATTATCTATCTATTCCTCTCGGAAAAGCCCCACACTTCGATGGGAGTGATTACTCCATGTGGAGGCAAAATATGAAGATGCACTTGATTTCCCTTAACCCAAGTTTATGGCATATTGTGTGCACAGGAATAAACATCCCCGATGACGATGAAGAGCTCACGCCAAGTCAAGAACAAGCCATCCACAGGAATGCCCAAGCCGCAGCCGTTATCACCTCATCTCTAAGTCGAGATAAATTCACAAAGGTGGACGGATTGGAAATTGCCAAAGAAATCTGGGACACACTACAGACAGCACATGAAGGTGACCGACATGTGCAGGAGGCAAAGATTGAAATGATTGAAGGCGAACTAGGAAGGTTCGCGATTGAGGAAGATGAGTCTCCCCAGGACATGTACAACAGACTGAAGAATCTTGTGAACAAGGTTCGATCATATGGGAGCAAAAAGTGGAATGACCACGACGTTGTAAAGCTCATCCTTAGAGCCTTTATGCCTCGCAACGTCACACTTTGCTCTATGATCCGAGAAAGTCCCGGGTACAAGAAAATGACTCCGGATGAACTGCTTGGCAAAATCATCAACTTTGAGATGATGGAGAAGCAAGCCAAGCACGTAAAAGAAATAGCCGACCTCACATCAGCCAAGAAGAAGGGAGTTGCCCTAAAGTCCTCACTCAAGCCTCTATCCAAAGAAGTAAGAGAAGCACAGCTTGAGGAGGACAGCGATGATGAAAGCAGCGAGCTGGACGAAGAAGATATGATTTTGTTCATGAAGAAGTTCAAAAGAATTATGAAGAAAAGACAAGGAACAAAATCGAGTGAAGGAAAATACAAGGAGAAGACAAAGCCGAAGATGAGGCGGGCATGCTATAATTGTGGTGAGTACAATCACTTTATAGTCGATTGCCCGTATGAGGACAACAAGAAGAAGAGTAAAGAGTCCAAGCCTCAACCGAAGAAATTCTTCAAGAAGAAGAAACAAGCTGAACAAGCACACATCGGAAAGGAGTGGGACTCAAACGATGAGTCCTCATCGTCCGATGAAGAAGCAATGGCTAGCATAGCCATTGAAAGCATGTCTAAGAAAACCACACTCTTCCCCACGCTCGGTGCAAAGAAGGCAAATGGAACTTGCCTCATGGCTAAGGAAGGTAAACGCAAGGTAAACATCAAAACTCCTTCCTTGCATTCTTACTCAAGTGATGATGATCTAGATAGTGATGATGAAGATATGCTAATTGGTTTAGATAGAAAAACTGCTGCTAAAATGAAATTCTTGCTTAACCAACTTGTTGAGAAGGAAGAGCTAATTGATCGTCAAGAAGACATGATTATCTCCCAAAAGGAGAAGCATGTCGAACTTGACAATCTTCTAGCTCTTGAAAAGGAGAGAAACCACTCACTAGAGCTTGAGCTAGCTTCAAGCAAGAAAACTTGCTTGGAGTTAACCAACTCAAACGTTGCAATCAAGGATCAACTTGATGACCTAATCAAGGTCAACAAGATCCTTGAAGTGCAGGTTGAGTCACTCAAGCTTAGTGAACCTTCCTCCTCTTCAAGCCTACCTTCTCAACCCACTTCAACTAATATCGCTCATATTTGCAAATGTGATAAAATTAACACCAGGTTGAAGGAAAATTCTACCTCCACAAAGGACAAAAATCCTACACAATGTGTAATATTTGACAAGGAGAGGATCAACTATGCACATAGTGCATATTTGGTCCAGAGACCTCCAAATGTCAAGTATGGCATTGGTTACTCTTATGATGGAAAGCAAAGAGCTGGAAATCATAAGAATAACAAGGGAAGGATTACCTTTGTGAAGGGAGGACCCTCACAACCTGGTAACTCGAAAACTAAAAACCTGAACTCTCATGAAAACCGGACTAGTCCGGTTGTGGTCCGGACAAGTCCGGTCATCCAGACAAGTCCGGTCACACAGACTAGTCTGACCCATAATCAACAGCAACTCTTGTTTAAAACCTTTGATGCTTCTTATGTATTAATGAAAAATAATGTTGGTAAAGTGTATGCTTATTATGCTGGGCCACACCATGGGAACACAAAATCCCATGTGTGGGTGCCCAAATGTATTGTTACTAACCTCCAAGGACCCAAGCAAGCTTGGGTACCTAAAACCAAGGCGTAATTTGTTTTTGCAGGCCTACTCCTCCGGTGGATCCAAATGGGTGCTAGACAGTGGATGCACCAACCACATGACCGGAGAAAGGAGGATGTTTGTGGAGTATGAAGTGAACAAGGACCCAAACGAAGGCATATACTTTGGGGATAACAGTCAAGGAAGGGTCCTCGGTACCGATAAAATAGCAATATCCTCTGAACATACTCTTTCGCATGTTTTACACGTTGAATCTTTAGATTATAACCTGCTGTCCATATCTCAATTATGTGACAAAGGTTATAATTGCTTGTTTACTAACGAGGGTGTGACCGTCTCAAGGAGAAGTGATGGTTCCGTTGCATTCAAGGGTATGTTAAAGGGAAAGCTTTACCTTATTGACTTCAACAAGGATAAAGCCGAACTCGACACATGCTTGATTGCAAAAACCAACATGGGTTGGCTGTGGCATAGACAGCTGGCACATGTTGGTATGAGGAACCTTCAAAAACTCCTCAAGGGCGATCACATCCGAGGTTTGAAAGATGTTGTGTTTGAGAAAGACAGGCCTTGTAGTGCGTGCCAAGCAGGGAAGCAAGTTGGAGCACAACATCCCGCAAAGAACATCATGACCACGACAAGACCGCTCGAACTACTTCATATGGACTTGTTTGGTCCAATTGCTTACATAAGCATCGGCGGTAATAAATACGGTTTAGTTATTATTGATGATTTTTCCCGCTTCACTTGGGTGTTCTTTTTACATGACAAGTCAGAAACACAAGGAACACTCAAGAAATTCTTCAAGCGAGCGCAAAACGAGTTCTCACTATCAATCAAGAGTATTCGGAGCGACAACGGCACGGAGTTCAAGAACATACAAGTGGAGGAGTACCTTGATGAGGAAAGGAATCAAGCACGAATTTTCAGCACCATAGTCTCCACAACAAAATGGAGTCGCCGAGAGGAAGAACCGAACGCTCATAGAGATGGCAAGAACAATGCTCGATGAATACAAGACTTCGGATCGATTTTGGGTGGAAGCAATCAACACCGCTTGCCATGCCACAAATCGACTCTACCTTCATCGACTACTAAAGAAGACCCCCTATGAGCTACTCACCGGTAACAAACCGAACATTTCATATTTTCGAGTTTTCGGTTCTCCTTGCTATATTTTGAACAAGAAGCCCAGGACTTCAAAGTTCCCTTCGAAGTCCAATGAAGGTTTCTTGCTTGGTTATGATTCGAACACTTACGCCTATCATGTTTTCAACAAGGCCTCCGGACTTGTTGAAGTGGCACGTGACGTAGTGTTCGATGAAACTAATGGCTCCCAAAAGGAGCAAGTTGATCAATGTGAATTAGGTAAAGAGGAAGCCCCCTATCAAGCATTCAAGAGGATGGCTCTAGGCGAAGTACGACCACAAGAGTCATCGTCACGAATACAAGAGGAAAGTGAACCACAAGAGGAGATCAACAATCAAGGGGGAGCCTCGATACAAGATCAATCACAGGAATATGAACATGATCAACAAATCAACGAGGACAACAACTCAGGGGGAGAAGAAGATGGTCACCAACATACGACCCCCCAAGTGCCACACCCAAGAGTACACCAATGCATTCAAAGGGATCATCCAATCGACAACATCATCGGCGACATCCAAAAGGGAGTAACCACTAGATCTCGTATAGAAAATTTTTGTGAACATTACTCGTTTGTCTCCTTTTTGGAATCCCGCAGGACTGAGGATGCATTGAAGGATCCGGACTGGGTGGTGGCAATGCAAGAAGAGTTGAACAATTTCAAGAGAAACGAAGTTTGGGAACTTGTGGAAAGACCCAATGCAAATATTGTGGGCACCAAGTGGGTCTTCCGCAACAAGCAAGACGAACACGGAGTGGTGACAAGAAACAAGGCACGACTTGTGGCCAAAGGTTACTCACAAGTCGATGGTTTGGATTTCGATGAATTCTTTGCTCCAGTAGCTAGGCTTGAATCAATTAGAATATTACTTGCATATGCTACTCACCATGATTTAAAGCTGTATCAAATGGACGTGAAAAGCGCCTTCCTCAACGGACCGATCAAGGAGGAGGTGTACGTGGAGCAACCACCTGGGTTTGAAGACGAAGAGTTCCCCGACCACGTGTATAAACTGCGTAAGGCTCTCTATGGCCTCAAACAAGCTCCTAGAGCTTGGTATGAGTGTATTAGAGATTTTTTAATTGATAATGGTTTTCAAATTGGCAAAGTAGACTATACATTATTCACGAAAAATCTGGATAATGATCTTTTTATTTGCCAAATCTATGTTGATGACATAATTTTTGGATCAACTAACCAATCTTTCTGTGAAGAGTTTAGTAAAATTATGACAGACAGATTTGAAATGTCAATGATGGGAGAATTGAAGTACTTCTTGGGATTCCAAGTGCGGCAACAAAAGGAGGGAACATTCATAAGCCAAACCAAGTACACGCAGGACATACTCAAGATGTTTGGCATGGACAAGGCAAAGCCCATAAAGACTCCCATGGCTACGAATGGCCACTTGGATCTCAATGAAGATGGACCGAGCGTCGACCAAAAGGTATATCGCTCCATGATTGGATCCTTACTATACTTATGTGCATCTAGGCCAGATATTATGTTGAGTGTATGTTTGTGTGCAAGATTTCAAGCCAACCCTAAGGAATGTCATTTGATAGCCGTAAAGAGAATCCTAAGATATTTAGTTCATACACCCAACCTTGGTCTTTGGTACCCAAAAGGCTCAAAATTCAATCTCATTGGGTATTCCGATGCAGATTATGCTGGTGCAAAGTTGATAGAAAAAGCACCTCTGGCACATGCCAATTCCTAGGAAGATCCTTAGTTTCTTGGTCATCCAAGAAATAGAATTCCATTGCATTATCCACAGCCGAAGCGAAGTATGTTGCAGCCGGGAGTTGTTGTGCACAACTCCTTTGGATGCGACAAACTCTAAGGGATTACGGTTACAATATGAACCGTATTCCTCTCCTTTGTGATAATGAGAGTGCCATTAAAATAGCCCACAATCCAGTTGAGCATTCTAGGACTAAACACATTGACATAAGACACCATTTCTTGAGAGACCATTCCATGAAAGGAGACATAACCATCTCACATGTCAACACACAAAAACAATTGGCCGGCATATTCACCAAGCCACTTGATGAAAAGCGTTTTTGCGAACTCCGAAATGAGCTAAATATTCTTGATTCTCGGAGTGTGGCTTGAAAAGTTGCATACCTGTATGCTTACTTCAAAATGTTGATTGATTTGTGAAAATTTCCCCTCCCCATTTTTCTCTCGAAAAACTATGTCAATGATTAGATCTTGATGAACTTTTGAGCATAGTATGATTGCTGTTTGCTTACTGGTCAAATTCATCAAGATTATTTGAATTGTTTTGCCTCTCTACTCTCATTTATTGGACCTTCAAATATATATGAATGGGCTATGCAATTCTTTCCTGGTGACCACGGACAAGTCTGTGGTTACCCGGACTAGTCCGCCATTGCAGACTAGTCCGCAGAGTGCCGGTTAGGCTGGACTAGTCCGATAGACCACGAACTAGTCCGATATAGGTCTCTGGATGACTTCGGACTAGTCCGGTCATGTCCGGACTTGTCCGATTTTTCGTGTCCATAACCCTAGCCGCCACCAAACCCTAATCCCTTCAGCCCACACTCGCCCCCAAGCTTTCTCTCTCTTGCGCTCGAGCTCCCAAGGCGAATCCTTGATTCCTCCGTCGAAAAGCCTCAATCTTGGGCGGAGATCAAGCTTGAAGACTCGGGGATTGAAGTTAGCGGACAAGTCCGGCCTCCAACCCCCAAAATCTCAAGCTTCCTTTGATTTCTTGGTAAATTTTCCTCAAAACCCTAAGAAATCACAAATTTCTCTATTGCTTATCGTTTGGCCTAGCATTCTTCACTAGTTACATGTCTAGTTGATGTACTATGTGTATGCTAGACTAGTTTTACCTTAGGGATCAATTTTTGTCCAGTCTGTTAGGTTTTTGCAGATGAACACCGGACTAGTCCGGTCCAGGTACGGACAAGTCCGGTCCCCCGGACTAGTCCGTGCCTGTGCACCGGACAAGTCCGTTGTTTCTGAACCAAAACCTAATTCTTTAATTCCCTAATGTCTTCCATTGCCATCTTACCTCACCAATACCTTGTATAACTTGTCCTTTCTCTTGATCACTCATTCTCAGATCATGTCGAGCTCGGACAACGAAATCTCCGATTTCGAGGCCGAGTTGGACCACGAGGTGGCACCTCGGTCCTCGGCGGGTCTTGGCAAGAAACGCCAAGAAAGACCTTCCGAGCCTGCTATTTCCCCTCCCCAGGCTCGGAGGAAGGTCTGTGCCAAGAAGCCTGCCTCGAAGGCTGCTCCGTCTACAAGCGTCCTTCGACAAACTAAAGGGAAGGGCAAGGGGGTTGCCACAGGGCCTGTTGGGCCCCTGAAGCTGCATACTCCCAGAGAAGGGGTCCGGGACCCCAATGAGGAAAGATTCACTGGCAAGGGCAGCGATGTGGCTGCGAAGTTGAGAAGTGTTGATTGCTATGCAAGGTCCAAGCAAGCAGCTGATGGCAGATTTTGGTCAAATTTCCATGCTGATTTCTACAAGCTGGTCTACTTGCCGATGAAGACCCCGGTGGTGCGCAGTCAATGGATTGACTGGGCCCACCTTGAGAAGAAGAAATGTGCAGCTTTTGATGATGTGATAGCAGCTGCAGAGAGACATGGTCTGAATGATCTCTTTGCCTTCAGACACAACTGGAATGATGAAGTGATAGCACAATTTTATGCAACGTGCCACTTCTCAAGCGAAGAAGAAGAAAGTGTGACTTGGATGACTCATGGATCCAAGTATTCTATTACTCAGGAAGAGTTTGCCAGCCTGCTCCACTTAGACTCTGCTGGAAATGACCACTTAATCATCCACAACATAGGGGTCATTGAGAGGGACGGAATGAAGTTCATGTATGAGCCCAACTCTAAGTATGTTCCTCCCTCCACAAAGAATATGAAGCCTTTCTTTGTGGTCCTCAACAGAGTCCTCAGGAAGACAATTGCCCCCAAGGATGGGGATGCAGGGAGTGTGCAAGGCTACCTCCGGACCCTGATGAAGGTCATAAGCAAGCAAAGGCAATTCGATGTTGCAGACTATATTTGGAATGATATGGTCAATATCTCAAGTACCCCCAACCGATCCTGTGGCTATGCCCCTTGATGTTTATGATTGAGAAGGTCACAGGGATCGAGTTTGTGAAGGATGTGGAGCACACTCCACTGAGGCCTCAGAAGCCTCAGCCAGTGAGTGTCCAGGCTGCTCCATCGCCGGCCTCAAGCCCCGAGGCACTGGCAAGGCAAGAAGAAGCTGCTAGGGCTCCTCCTCCCTCCAGGGAAGCCCCTCAGAAAGGATCCGCCAGTGGGATCCTCAAGTACTTGGCTGCAATTTTCTCCTCATGCAAGAAAACTGAAGTGAAGCTTCACAAGCTAAATCAGAAGAGGAAGGAGAACATGAGGTATATAAAAGCCAATGTGAAGCAGCTGAGTGAGAAGCTGGAGATCAACCCAATTGGATCTCCAGTAATTTCTGAAGATTCTGATCCGGACATCACCGAGCTCAGCCCCTTGACTCCCTCCGAGCTTGCCTATTTTGGCATTGGGGGCTCGAGCAGCTCCGCTCCTCCTCCTCCCTCTCAACCTCGTCAAGCGGAAAGCGATGAAGACGATGAAGACGACGAGAGAACTGACAGCGAAGAGTGAAGCCCTAGGACCTTCCTCTCTCTCTTTTTGGTGTCTTGATGCCAAAGGGGGAGAGATTGAGGGGGAGTCTCTAGTCTTAGCTTTAGCTGAATAGGATGCGAGGAGAGAACTCTCTATGTATTTTTAATTGTGATGGTATTTGTTTAACACTATTTTCATATCATGGTTGGTACTGTGTTAAATTGCTCAATTAATTTGCAAGTGTGTGATGAAATCTGAATTTTTTGCTCCTGAAATGCCATATTCACTTGATATTAGTTGATCAATGCAAATTCTGTCATTCTTAATGCATTCATGCTCTTAGTATGCATCCCACCATAAAGAATGCACATATGAATAATTATCTTGTTGCTTGATGTATTTTTGAGTCATATGTGCATACTTTATGAAAATCTCATTTTATACCTCATTTTGTGAAATCTCAATTGGTTGTCATCAATCACCAAAAAGGGGGAGATTGAAAGTGCATCTAGGACTCCCTTGTGGGTTTTGGATGATTTATGACAAGCAATTGGGATCCTAATCCTTTTGTTGAGATGAATGCAGGAAAATGATGAAAAATGAGCAAAGTGCCAAAAAGATGGAAATTGAGAAGGAAAATGAATTTGAGCTCAAGGAGAAGAAATTAGTAGTTTAGTATGTATGGAGTGTGTTAAGGAAACACACCCAAGAGCTCAATCTCATTTGATCACACACACACAATGCACAAAGCTATACAGGACCGGACTAGTCCGATATCAGCCGGACTAGTCCGATATCACATTCTGCACTAGATCGGACAAGTCCGGTCTCCACCGGACTAGTCCGATATCTTTCTGTTCCACTTCGGACTAGTCCTCCCCAGTGCGGACTAGTCCTTAACACAATGCACAAGTCACACAAAATCGGACAAGTCCGTTGTGACCCGGACTAGTCCGATATTCATTCTGATCCACTTCGGACAAGTCCGGTGTCTACACAGACTAGTCCGATATACACACTGATCTAAATCGGACAAGTCCTCCAAGTGCGGACTTTTCATCCCAAACACTTAGGGTTTCATTTGTCCGGACAAGTCCGATGGCAATCGGACTAGTCCGAAGCTTTCCAGTAGCGAAATCGGACAAGTCCGTTTTCAACCGGACTAGTCCGATATTCTTGGACACTTAGGGTTTGCTTCGCACAGCACACCGGACTAGTCCGGTCACCACCACGGACTAGTCCGATCTTTCTGAACCCTAACGGTAACTTTTAGAAACCCCATATAAATAGAGGTGCACGGCCCACTTTCACCCTCTCTCGAACCCTAGCGCCGTCACACCTCCCAAGAGACTCAAAAACCATCTCTCTCCACGAAATTAAGTGCAAAGTCAATCAATCCATTGAAGATCACTTCTAGATCATTGGAGAGGCACTTGGCACACGATTGAGCTCTTGGTTTGAATCTCTAACACACTCTTGTATTTCAATTTGTATATTTCGAAGTGTGTTATTGGTGGTCTTGAAACTTGTAATCAAGGGAGCTCTCAACTTGTGAGATCGCCCCTTCAACTTGGTGATTTACCCCTGTGTGATTAGTGGAAGAGGATTGGCCTTCGTGGTGATCCGATGAGGGAAGGGTTGGTGAAGACCCGGTCCTTTTGTGGGCTCCTCAACGTGGACGTAGGTTGCCTTCGTGGTAACCGAACCACGGGATAAATCTTGTGTCTTGTTCGTTTGTGTTCATCATTCTAGTTGATCAACATTATCTAGGGTTTGATTCATTTTGTTGAATTCAAGTTAAATAGTTGAACAAGAATCATACTTGCAATAGAACTTGACATACAACTATTGAACTGTTATTAAAGTTTATATTTCCGCTGCAAACGTCAACGAAACAATCAAATTGACCTAACTTGATCAACCTAGCCCGTGAAATCCGGACTAGTCTGCACTTTACCGGACTAGTCCGATATATCTAGTTTTGACCTTGTTGTTGAAGTGCTACAGGAACCGAGAAAATTCAAGAAGGCCTATTCACCCCCCCTCTAGGCCTACATTCAGGTAGCTTCGCCTTCTCCTTCGACGGGACCTTCAAGCACCGGGTCCAGAGGAAATTGGGAGTTCCGGCTGGTGTAGCACGTCAGCACGTACTCTGCGACGTTCGTCGCCAGGGATTGCCCCTCAACCTCCAGTTGGTCCGCGATGACATCGCCCACCTTGGAGAGCTTGCTACCTGCTGCGCTCAACACCTGCAGCGCTAGGTCCGGCTCCGGCTCCGGATCATCCGGGCGCACGGGGCTGAAACCCATCGGTGTCAGTGCATCATTGGCCTTGCTCAAGAACTCCCAAATTTGTAGGGAGTCCTCAGCCCTCAAGCCCTTCATCTCTTCCAGGGATCTTCTGGCCGCCACCAGTTCAGAATTCTCACGGGCAAGGCGCTCAACTTCTTTGGCATTTTGCTGAATCTTTTCAGCAACCCGCCTTTCGAGTTTTCCGAGCTCCTCCTCCCGGAGGTGGATCTTGTTCCGGCGGTCAACCAGATCCTTCTCTCTACCCCTCACTTTCTTCTCCCTGGCAGTAAGGGCACACTCTTGTTCGTAGAGTTCCTGCCCTCGCACCCAGGTCTTCTCCTCTTCCTCTTGGCAGCGCTCTTCCAATTTCTTGGTGCGCTCCTCGAGACCCTTTTCAGCCAGAGCCACCTTCTCGGTGAGCTCCTCCTCCCTCCTCAGGACGTCATGCCGCAGCTCTAGGAGTTTGTGCTCTTCATACTCGAGCCGTTTCTCCCTCTCTTCAAGTGCCTCTCGGCGCTTGATGAGTGCAGTGTTAATGGCCTCAAGCTGTTCGTGGCGTGCATCGGCCGCATTATTGGCAGCTTTGGCCTGATCGTAGATCTCCTGGGATTGAGCATCGAGGGCACGAGTCATACCCTCCCTGTCATCCAGTAACTTGCCCCAGTACTCTAGGCGTATCTTCTCCCGCTTAATCCATTCCTTGTCATCCGCTAGCCTCGACTGCGCCAGCTTGGTCTCGAAGTAGAGCCGATTACGCCACCGCCTAAGGGTTTGGCGCTCCTCTTCAAGAGCCTTGCTGTCGTGGAAGAAGGCCAGTTGGACTTGACGCAGACTGGAACATGCGTTGTCAATGGACAGCGACAACGGGATGGGTTCCGGACCTGCTGGGGTCTCCTCCGCTGGTTCCAACGGGTCTTCCGATACAAAAATTGGGTCCCACTCTACAAGAGTGGTCCCCTGGGTCTCCATGGCACTAGGGCCGTCCTCCGGGATGGCCTCAGTCGCCATCGAGGAAGGCCCCGCCGCCAAATCTTCGTTCACCCCCTCAGGCTGGGGGCCAGCGACTTCGCTGGGGCACTCCGGCTTGGCCGCAGGTACCTCCAACGTCGTCGCTTCCGGAGCAGGAGCCGCTACTGGCTCTGATCTGGGCACCTCTTCCGATGAGGGCTCAAGCTCCGTCACCTCTTCAACAACCGGCTCAGGAGTCGGAAGATCTTCAACATCGACCGGCCCTGTGGCCGGAGCTCCAACAATGACCGGCTCAGCGGCCGGTGCTTCGGAGGTAGCCGGCCCAACTGTCGAAACTACCTCAGTTTCCGGCGCGCACGCCGGAGCTTCAATCACCTCCGGCTCAACTGCCGGGGCTTCAACAATTTCTGGCTCAGAGGCCGGGATTACTGCTTCCTCCGGCTCAACAGTTGAAGCTTCCATCATCGCAGCACCAGAACCCGGGGCTTCAACCTCCGGGACATGTGCCGCTGGCACATCTTCACTCCCGTGGTCCGGCGCTACCACGGGAACTTCTGGGGATGAGTCAAGGTCCATGACCACGATAGCCGGCGCCGGAGCTGTCGCAGCTTCAGCCACCACTTGGGGCGGCACCGAGACAGGAGCAGAAGCTCCCACTCTCACGGCTTCAGCCACTGTGGCCGAGGTTGGAGCCTCACTCCCCTTCTTGGAGACGCTGCAGATGATGAACGAAGAAAATTAAAAAATAGTTGCTACAATAAAAACAACTATCCAAGGTAGAAATCAAAAAATACCTTGGGAGGCTTCTGCACCAGCTTGCGCGGAACCTTTTTCCCGGGCGTTCTGGGCTAGCCATAGCTGGCGCAGAAGCTCTGGAAGGCCCCCCGGAACTCATCGCGGCCACGGGTGTTTCCCGGGTCGAGGCTCCCCTCGATCGGGAAGAACCCCCAGACCTGGAGACCTCCACCGGCCCAGGAGCTGGAGTTGCACGCCCGGAGCTAACACCCCGGGAGGACCCTACTACGGGGACAGCCGCGCTCCGAGAGGACCCCACCGCGGGAACAGTCGCGTTCCGGGATGACCCCACTACGGGAACATTCGCTGCAGCTGCAGAGGACCTTCCCCTCTAGGGAGAAGGAGCCGACGCAGAAGTAGCGGGCCCGATGGACCTTCCGTCGGCGTACTGCAACTTCCTCTTCCGACTCACTGGTTCATCCGCCAGCTCCTTGCCCTTGCCGACGACTTCTCCCCTCGGCTTAGGAACAGAGCCGAAGCTATCCTTGGGTACTCCAGGGATCGCTACCCCAGAGGTTGGTCTTCTCTCGAAGACACCAAGGTCGTCAAGCATGGGCATCTTCCGCCGGAGCTCCCCGCTGAACTCCACTTCCACGTTCAGAGGAAGAAAAGCTGATGGCGGGGTCAAGTCGTCGCCTTCGACGTCAATGCCGTGCTGGAACTTCTTAAGGTGGAACTCCAAGGTTTTCCCCACCATGTTGGACTTCAACCCGGTCTCAACCCGGTCGTCGTCCATCACGCTGTTGAGGGCCCAAGCAAGTTTCTCCCTCCTCTTCAGCGGCGCCCACCTGTTGACCAAGAAATTGCAAAATACCGCCTGAGGAGTCAATCCTCCTTCCACGCATTGGCGGATCCTGGTCAAAGCAGGGTTGAAAGCTTCTGCCAGCACCGGAGCTTCACTCCAGATCGTCGTGTCGATGCCGGGAAGACCATCAGGCAGCTCCAACCTCTTGTTCTCCTCCACCCTGATGACTATCCAATCTTTCTTCCAGTCATCGCACTTCCCAGAGGGAAATGACCGGAGGTACTTGAATGGGCACTTCTTGCGCTTCACGAAGTAGTAGAAGCCAAGATACTCATTGCTCCGTCCAGTGGTGTGGACGGTGAAGAAGGTCCGGAAGAGTTCAATGCAGGGGGGGATGCCCACCCACATCTCACAGAAGTGGACGAAGATAGACACGAGGAGAATGGAGTGAGGGCCAAGGTGATACAACTGCAGACCATAGAAGTCTAGCAGCATCAAGAAAAAGGAAGAAAAAGGTGGGATCAACCCCACCATGGCGTACGAGGATAAGCACACCATTTCGCCGGAGTGCTCCTTCTCGAACGGGAGCTCTCCACCGGCGCGGACCGAGCGGTTGAAGAAGTCCGAGGACCATCCCATGAGGGCCCGGACCTTCTTCAGGTCGCCATCGGTCTTCAAGCGACTCTCGCGGAGACCCAACTCCATCGCGGCACAGCTAGGCAAGAGAAGAAAAGTGAAGCACAAGTTGGGAGTTTGATCGCAAGAACAGATGAGAGGCGTAAAGAACTCCCAACAGTGCACACTTTCCTTCTTAAGTAAGCCCTCGCAATGCTTGGATGGAAACCGCAAGGAAGTCAAAGGTACCACCCAAAAATTCCACCCAGCCGATGACAAGCGGGCCCGGGACCACCCCGACAATCAAGTCGAGGTTCTTACCCAGGTGAACGGTTGTCATCAAGAGGCGGGAAGCCCAAAGGCGGCGGCCTAACAAGGCACGCGGAACCGATACGATTTTTGTACTCGGAACCGGCGACCTTCAATTGCGTGAGATCCGCACGCCAAAGATCTCATCTGCCGCACGCGGGATACGCCACGCGACGAGGATTTAATTCCAAGTCCTTGCCAACGGCACCCTCAAAGACCCTTGAATACTCAGTTCAAAGGTCGCGAGGATGGACCCACCTCCGGCGGAACGACTTCCCCGGAGGTAGGTCCAGGGGGCCACTGTCGGTACCCTAGAAATTGTACACCCCTTGAGGTTATGAAGATCTCAAAGGAAAATCATCTACTTGGTTTGAAGACCCACGAAGTCCCACATGTCAAACATAACCGGACCCGCTTCTCCAACATGGTTAATCCCTGTGTCGCCACGTGTACTACCAAACCGGAGCTACCGCCCACAAGGGGGAAGCTCTGGGCCATGTACCGAAATGGCACCTTCGGACTTAGCCCCAGACCGAGAGAAGCTCCGGACCTGACACGTGTCGGGTAGCCCCGGAGCTACCTGTTTCCACAGTATGCTCCGGAGCTGCCACGTGTCCAACCGTTGGATCTTCAACCTCTAACCTCCGGAAGACCCCACAACGGCTCAGGATCTTCAAAGGGGAATCAAGGACTTCAAGACCCAATTAAGTGTCATTAATACCATATTAATGACACTTAAACGGACAATCTTAACACTAATAACGGTGCTGTCAAAGCCCGTTACAGGGTCATTAAGAGCAATTAAATGTGTTAAATAAGTGTCAATACTAGTAACCGTCAGGGCCACATGTCGGGCCAGGCTAACATGTAACGGCCTGCCCTTGTACTATAAAAGGACAGGCCGACACGTTCAAGGGGCTAGAGAGAGAGAGACACACACGCCATTGACGCTCAACACAAGCTCAAACACCTAATACAACACCAACACACCCGTGGAGTAGGGTATTACGCTCAGGCGGCTCGAACCACGTAAACTCTTGTGTCTCCTGTGTCAATTCCTACTCACCTTCTTGAATCTCCGCGCGCCCATACCGAACATCAAACTTCCCTATCACTTTAGCAGTGTAGGGAGATCTGCCGATTCCAAATCACCGACAGGTCCTATCCTATTCACTCAATCATGCAATACTTCAGCTGCCTTTCTCGGCAACAGCACTAGAAATGCTTGTTGATGGTTCCTACGCACTACTAACAATTCATCTCTAGCAATGGTGCCAGAAATGCTTGTTAATAGATTTTATATTATACATGTAAATCCGCAAGCGCACGGAATCTATCGATGTAGCATTTCCCCTCTAAGATTATTCCCAAAGGGTGTCATTTATATTCTCCCAAAGGAAGGTTAGATGGAAGTAAAGTAATCATCAAGTGGAGAGGCTAGGTTGGCCTAGGAAAGGTTCTAGCAAGGATGGATAATTGATAATTGGAGTAGTGTGACACACAAAAGAGCATTCTATCCTAAGGGGAAAAATGAGGTAAAGAGGGACTAAGTTAAGGGTCAGGTAGAGACTCCTACTATGCTTCTAATGTACATATACATAGCCTAAGTTAGTTACTAATGATTATGTCAATTATGAATTCTCATGCTAAGTGGACTAACACATTAGGCACATGTTTAACCCTAGCAATACTAGGACGACTCCTGCCAAGAGCCTGTGGCATAGCTGAATGTGGAGGATTTCAAAGGACGGATAGGGCTATCACCACCTATTGCCTACCTCTTGAATCTGTGGGTCTACAAGACATTCAACGTTACTCTCTATCCTAGCACCATGCTAGCATATTAAGTAATTACCTTAAGAGCCTAGGCACAAGCCATCCTAAGGCAATGAACTAAATCATCATTGAACCAATGTTAATTCATAGCATAAGTGATTCATGTTAACATAATCATGTCATAGATAATTATACTATAGTGGAGGTTTATAGTGTTTATGATGATATACTGAGAATGGTATAGCATAATCATAAAAACTACTCCTACCACATACATGGAATCCACAATCAAACAAGAAATGCTTCATCCAAGTATATGAACAATACAAGACTAAAGATAACATCTTTATTAAGAACAAAGTCACAAACACAAATACGAATATAAGAGCCATACCTTTCCCAATTGGAAATTGGGAAGAGACTCCTTCTACTCCTCTCCTTCTTGGACTATGGACTAGAGATTCTCCTCTCTACAGCCTATACTCCCCTTAACCTATGGAGAGTAGTGGATACAATAGATGAATACTCAAGTGGTGTGTGTGGAAGTGAGGGGTCCTATTTATAGCTTGGAGAAGGGTCGGTTCCCGCCACCAAAAGCGCACGAAACAGTCTTCATCGTGACCAAGGCACCACAGGGAGTCGACACGTGGAAGCTCACCAAGATTGGTGCCAGGAAGGGTTTGGCCGAACCCCCTAGTCGGCCGAACAGAAATGTTGACCATTTCTGGTGTGCTTCCTCAGGGTGACTTCCAAGTGGGTCCCATTGACTGATATGGGTGCTACACCGTTGGATGGCCTCAGATACTTCTATTTGTGGGCCATTTGATCCATGTGGTGCCACTTGGCATTGCCTGATTGACTGGAATGATATTTCATAAGATCCATCCCCTTGTTTCACTTCAATTCTACATAGAATGCCTGCATGCACTACTTTCTCCAAGGACAACTGGAAAAAGGTTAAATAGAAAGGTGATGTGTGCAAGAAATGATACTTCCTTTACATAATTGAGTTATATTGACAGGTGGAATTGGTACATAACAACCGTCAACAAGGAGCTCCAAAGCACGAGAGTAATTGAGTCCCAGCAAGTCTAGGACTGAAAGTGCATCTAGGGTCCCCGTGGGTTTTGGATGATTGATGACGATAGTTAAGTCTCTAATAAGCTCAAGTGATCTTTAGCACAGGTGTGGACTCGATCAGAGACGCAAACCCTCAAAAAGGAAAAGGAAGGAAACGGAGTCAACTAGAAGCGTAGAAACTAGGGTTTCTAGCGTGTTGAGTTGGACTAGCCGTAGAAATAGGAGGGTGTGTGCATAAAGTGCAAAGAGATCAAGTTAGGAGCCCAAGAGTGGTGTTTTTGGTAGAAACCCCTTTGAGAGTTGAAGTTAGGGTAGTCTGGCAGGAGGGGCCGGACTAGTCCGCCTAACGGCCGGACTAGTCCGCTCCTTGCCAGACTAGTCCGTTTTGGCACGGACCAAAAGGTCCTGTATGACTTCGGACTAGTCCGTAGTGGGACGGACTAGTCCGAGGTACCCCTAGGGTGAAGATTCGGGACTAAGTCCAGGAGAGCGGACTTGTCCGTTTTGGGGCGGACCAAAAGGTTCTGAGTGAGATCGGACTAGTCCGTCCATGGGTTAGACTAGTCCGTGTTGCTAAGTGCAGAGAGGTTTTTCGACTAAGTCTGGGAAGGCCGGACTAGTCCGCCCGTGGGGCCGGACTAGTCCGTGGTCTTCAGACTAGTCCGTTTTCACACGGAACAAAAGGTTCTGTGTGAGATCGGACTAGTCCGTTGTTGAAGTTACCGTTTGAATTTGAAGTTTGGCGGGTAGTGTGACGATTGCCGCGTAGTGCGGCAGTTGTCAGAGGGGTCAGTGGTCCCCTAGGCCAGACTAGTCCGGGGTGTAGGCCGGACTAGTCCGCCCATCTGCTGAAGTCAGCAGTATGGGCTTGGGACCTCTATAAATAGATGTCCCCTGGGTTCTTTTGAACAACTTCTTGAGCAACCAGTAACCCTAGCGCCGCCACAGCAAAACTTGGAGCATTCTTGAGCCTCTTTCTTGCCTACTTCCCTTCTAAAACAAATTCTTGAGTGGATTAGGGTTTAGTGAGGTGGAGAAGAGGAAGAACATCGCGCTTAGGCTCCCGGTTTGATCTCTTGCACTTTGTGAATCATTGTGATCTGTGGATTGAGTTAATCTTTGTGATTTGCAATTCTAGTTGTGGTGGGAGCCTCAGATTGTGAGAAGCCCCAACGAATCTTGTATTCATTCTTTGTGATAGTGGAGAACCAAGTTAGGACCGTGCGGTAAACTTGGTGAGGGAAGGGTTGTTGAACCCGGTCCTTTGTGGACTCCTCAATGGGGACATAGATTCCTTGTGTGGGATTGAACCTCGGGATAAAACCCTTGTGTCTCCGTGTTCTTCGCATTTCATTCTTCGGATATTTCGTTCTAGGGTTACTAGTTTTGTCTTGTGCTTCATATTGCTATAAACTTGTTCCTCTTAGTCATATACTTGTGTTGGTAGTTGCTAAACTTGACATAACGATATCCTCACTTGTAGCTTCGAGAAAATCGCCTTAAAACTTGCTAGAAACACCTTTTAGGGATCTTCTCGTAGGCTGACCGGACTAGTCCGCCCCCAGACCGGACTAGTCCGCCCCCTGTAATTTAATCTCATTTTATTGAGTCATTTGCAGGTCGATTAGCCTATTCACCCCCCTCTAGGCAACTTTCAATTGGTATCAGAGCAGGACTCTCCACAAAGAGTCTAACAACTCGGAGAGATGGCCGGAGTGGTGTTTGAAGAGGTGTCGACCAATGATTCTCAACCGACACGTGAGAAGACAATGGCTTATCAAGACAAGCCAACCGATGATGAGGAGACTCGCCAGCTCAAGGCGAAGCTCCGGGAGAAGCTGAAGATTGCTGCGGTTGAACCATCAAGCTCATCAAGTGGTGGCGGTGGAGTCAACTACAACCAACAAGGGTTCAACTATGAACGCCTTGCCGTCAACAACCACTACCTTTCCATCCCATTGGGGAAACCTCCCCAATTCGATGGAACTGACTACGGGATGTGGAAGCACAACATGAAGATCCACCTTGTGTCACTCAATCCCTCACTATGGCAAATTGTGTTGACCGGGGTGCACATCCCTAAAAATGAAGAAGATATCACTCCGGAGCAAGCCGTGCTTCTTCACCGCAATGCTCAAACGGCCGGAGTGATCATCTCATCCCTCTCAAGAGATGAGTTCAACCGAGTGGATGGACTTGAGGTGGCCAAAGACATTTTGGACACTCTCAAGACGGCTCATGAAGGCAACCGAGTCGTCAAGGAAGCAAAGATTGAACTCATTGAAGGAGAGCTCGGGAGGTTTGCCATTATGGATGGTGAATCTCCCCAAGAGATGTACAACCGCCTAAAGATACTCATCAACAAGAGTATATCTTATGGCTGTACCAAGTGGACGGACCACGAGGTGGTGAAGAGAATGATCCGGGCATTCATGCCTAGGAACGTCTCTCTATGCTCCATGATCCGAGAAAGTACGGGGTTTGCCAAAATGACCCCGGAAGAGGTCCTTGGAAGGATCATTAATCACGAGATCATGGAAAAGGAGGCGCTCTTCTACAACGACCTTCAAAGATTCACCGCCTCGAAGATGAAGAATGTTGCGCTCAAAGCAACATCCTCCCCAAAAGAGCAAACAGAAGATGATGAGGAGAGCCTTGACACCGATGAGGAAGAGGCCTTCTTCATCAACAACTTCGAGAGGATGATGAGGAGAAGAAAAGGAGGATACAAGCATGAAGGAAAAGGCAAAGAAAAGGCAAGGCCCAAAAACAAGAGGGCTTGCTACAATTGTGGCGAGTATGGCCACTTCATAGTTGATTGCCCCCATGAATAAGTGAAGAAGAAAAAGGAGGGCAAGCCTCAAGAGAAGAAGTTCTTCAAGAAGAAGAGGCCCTCCAGACAAGCACACTTGGGCAAGGAGTGGGACTCTAACGATGAGTCCTCCTCCGAAGAAGAAGAGGAGAAGATGGCCACCATAGCCATCGGGAGGCGCTCCAAGGGAAGCAAGCTCTTCCCCAACCTCAACAACGACTACAAACCAACTTGCCTTATGGCAAAAGAGGGAAGGAGAAAGGTAACATCTCACTCCTCCTCCTCCATTTCCTCTCATGATGAATTTGATAGCGCCAGTGAAAATGAGCACATGTTTAAGGACATAAGCAAAAGCACCTTGCGTAGGATGAAGTTGCTTATGGATGAGATCTTTGAGAAGGAGGAGCTCATCAACAGACAAGAGGACATGATCATCCTTGAAAAGGAGAGATGTCAAGAGCTTAATGAGCTCCTTGAGCTTGAAAGAGAGAAGAGCAAGGCATTGGAACACGAACTTGCTCTAAGCAAGAAAACGTGTTCAAGTCTTGAGGAAAAATCAATTGAGCTCAAGGATGAACTTGGGAACTTGACAAAAGTTAACAAGATCCTTGAGACTCAAGTTGGGTCCCTTAAGAACAATGTAGCCTTTTCCTCTAAGAGCTCAACCTCCTCAAAGGCCTCATCCAATGCAACCACGGCTTGCAAGTGCTCTAACTTAATCCTTAAACTTAAGGATGAACTGAACTTAGCGCAAGGCAAGCAAGCACCTAAGGGTGCCATCTTTGACAAGGAGAAGGTGGCGTATGCACGAAGTGCATACACCAACACAAGACCTCCCCATGTCAAGGATGGTCTTGGCTATACTAGAAGTGGTAGGCACAACGCCAAAACCTCCAAGTATGGCAAAGACATGATTGTGTTTGTTAAGGGAAGTTCATCTACAACTAAAATTGATAAGAACACATCCACTAGAAACAAAATGCCTAAATCTGAATCGCATCCTCTATTTCATGATTTTGATGCTTCTTACGTGCTTATGAGGAACAAATATGGCAAGGTGTTTGCTAGATATGTTGGGCCACTCCGCAAGAGCCCCAAGCCTTGCATGTGGGTGCCCAAATGCCTTACCACTAACGTCAAAGGACCCAACTCCGCTTGGGTACCTAAAAGGAAGGCATAATCTTGTTTTGTAGGCATACTCCTCCGATGGTTCCAAATGGGTGCTCGATAGTGGGTGCACAAACCACATGACCGGAGAGAGGACGATGTTCGAGGAGTATGAAGAACACGATAATCCAAATTAAGGAATCCTCTTTGGAGACAAGAGCCGAGGAAAAATCCTTGGCTCCGGTAAAATTGTCATCTCTCCTCAACACACTCTTTCTAGCGTTCTACACATTGATTCTTTAGACTATAACCTCTTGTCCATATCACAACTATGTGACAAGGGTTATAATTGTGTTTTCACTAATGAGGGTGTGAGCGTCCTTAGAAGAAGTGATAACTCAATCGCTTTTAAGGGTGTGCTCAAGGGAAAGCTTTATCTTGTGGACTTTGCGTCGGATAAAGCTCAACTTGACACATGCTTAATGGCGAAAACCAACTTGGGATGGCTTTGGCGTAGACGGCTGGCCCATGTTGGCATGAGGAACTTACAAAAGCTTCTTAAGGGCGATCACATCCATGGCTTGAAGAATGTTGTCTTCGAAAAAGACAGGCCATGTAGTGCGTGCCAAGCGGGGAAGCAAGTAGGAGCTCAACATCCGTCCAAGAACATCATGATGACGACAAGACCGTTGGAGCTACTACACATGGACCTTTTCGGGCCAATAACCTACATAAGCATTGGCGGTAACAAATATGGTCTTGTTATTGTTGATGACTTTTCTCATTTCACTTGGGTGTTTTTCTTGCATGATAAGGGTGAAACCCATGGTGTCCTCAAGAGGTTCTTGAGGAGAGCTCAAAATGAGTTCACCTCAAGAATCAAAGCTATAAGAAGTGACAATGGCACCGAGTTCAAAAACACTCAAGTAGAAGAATTCTTGGATGAGGAAGGCATCAAGCATGAATTTTCAGCTCCATACTCCCCTCAACGAAACGGGGTTGCGGAACGGAAGAACAGAACACTCACCGAGATGTCAAGGACGATGCTTGATGAGTACAAGACATCGGATCGGTTTTGGGCGGAGGCGGTTAACACCGCTTGCCACACCGTCAATCGATTATACCTCCACCGCCTCCTCAAGAAGACTCCCTACGAGCTTCTAGTTGGTAAGAAACCCAATGTCTATTATTTTCGTGTTTTTGGGAGCAAGTGTTATATTCTCAACAAGAAGCCTAGGACTTCAAAGTTTGCCTCAAAGTCCCATGAGGGTTTCTTGCTTGGCTATGACTCAAACACTCACGCCTACCGTGTCTTCAACAAAACCTCTGGAATTGTTGAAATAACACGCGACGTGGTGTTTGATGAAACTAATGGCTCCCAAGTGGAGCAAGTTGATCAAAGTGTGCTAGATCAAGAAGACTCTCCACAAGAAGCACTTAGGAGAATGGCACTTGGAGATGTTCGACCACAAGAACAACCTCAATGCTCAAGTGACCAACCAAAAGATGATGCAAGTACTCCTCCATGTGATCAAGTTGTCGACGGTCAAGTAGGACCTCAAAACGATCAAGAAGATGAAAGTCAAGGGAGAGGCACTCATCAAGGGGGAGATCAAGAAGAAGAAGATGATGATGACTCAAGAGCTCAACCTCCACATCCTCGCGTACATCAAAGTGTTCAACGGGATCACCCCGTTGACAACATACTAGGAGACATTACTAAAGGGGTAATCACTCGTTCTCGTGTTGCAAACTTTTGTGAACATTAATCTTTTGTCTCTTCTTTGGAGCCCCATAGGGTTGAAGATGCCTTGAGAGATCCGGATTGGGTGGTGGCCATGCAAGAGGAGCTTAACAACTTCGAGAGGAACAAAGTTTGGGAGCTTGTCAAGCGTCCACAAGCAAATGTTGTAGGCACCAAGTGGGTGTTCCTCAACAAGCAAGATGAACATGGTATTGTGACAAGTAACAAGGCACGACTTGTGGCCAAAGGTTACTCACAAGTCGAAGGTTTGGATTTTGATGAAACCTTTGCTCCCGTAGCTAGGTTAGAATCAATTCAAATATTACTTGCCTTTGCCACTCACCATGATTTTAAGCTCTATCAAATGGACGTCAAGAGTGCGTTCCTAAATGGCCCAATCAAGGAGGAAGTATATGTGGAGCAACCACCGGGCTTTGAAGATAAAAAATTCCCAAACCATGTCTTCAAATTGCGTAAGGCTCTCTATGGCCTCAAACAAGCTCCTAGAGCTTGGTATGAGTGTCTTAGAGACTTTCTAATTGAAAATGGTTTTAAGATAGGAAAAGCTGATTACACTCTTTTTACGAAGCACTTCATTGATGACCTTTGTGTGTGCCAAATATATGTCGATGACATTATATTTGGTTCTACTAACAAAGTGTTTTGTGATGAGTTTTCAAAGATTATGACGGAAAGATTTGAGATGTCCATGATGAAGGAGTTGAAGTTCTTTTTAGGTTTCCAAGTCAAGCAACTCAAAGAAGGCACGTTCATAAGTCAAACAAAGTACACTCAAGACATATTGAAGAAGTTTGACATGGACTAGGCCAAACCTATTAAGACCCCTATGGCGACGAATGGACACCTAGACCTCAACGAAGGTGGTCCAAGTGTGGACCAAAAGGTATATCGTTCCATGATTGGCTCCCTGTTATATCTTTGTGCATCTAGACCGGATATCATGCTTAGTGTGTGTATGTGTGCACGGTTTCAAGCTGCACCAAAGGTGTGTCATTTGACCGCCGTGAAGAGAATTCTTAGATATCTAGTTCACACACCGAGCCTAGGACTTTGGTACCCCAAAGGATCCAAGTTCAACCTCATTGGTTATTCCGATGCGGATTATGCGGGGTGCAAAGTTGATAGAAAGAGCACATCCGGGACATGCCAATTCCTAGGTAGATCATTAGTGTCTTGGTCCTCTAAGAAACAAAATTCCATTGCTCTCTCCACAACCGAAGCGGAGTACGTCGCGGTCGGAAGTTGTTGTGCACAACTTCTATGGATGAGACAAACTCTAAGGGATTATGGTATAAACTTGCGTCATATCCCTCTCCTATGTGACAATGAGAGCGCCATCAAAATAGCCCATAATCCAGTTGAGCATTCAAGGACCAAACACATAGACATTAGACACCACTTCTTGAGAGATCATTCCTTAAAGGGGGATATAGTGATTCCCCATGTGAGAACCGAGAATCAACTAGCCGACATATTCACCAAGCCCCTAGATGAGAAGTGATTTTGTGAGCTTAGAAGTGAGCTAAATATCTTAGATTCTCGAAATGTGGCTTGAAACATGCACATCTGAATGTTTACTTATGCCTTGTTCAAAAGAATGCATGTGTTTTGAAAAACTCTCTCTATCTCAATTTTCTCCTAAATATTTGAAAATCTAGTGACTTTGTGAGTCATGGTCATAGTTTGAATGTTGATTGCTTACTGACCATATTCACAAAGTTTTGTTGTGCTATTTGTCCTATAGGACCTATAGTTGTGGTCTTGATCTCACATATATTGTCTTCTGCTCAGTAGGACCGGACTAGTCCGCCCTATGGCCGGACAAGTCCGGAGGCAGACTAGTCCGCGGCTGGTCCGCGTACTGGACTAGTCCCCCCTGAGACCGGACTAGTCCGGCCCTTGGGGGTTTAAACCCCCAAGGGCGGCCAGGACTCCTCTTCCCTCCTCTCACACTCGCCTCTCTATCTCCCGCGCTCAAGCAACCGCCCCGTCGGCGATTTTTCGCTCCAACCACCAAAACTCGCATCCAATCCGCACTTTGGAGCCTTTAGGAGTGTGGGATCGTTTCCCCGCACTTCCTCGACGCCTTCCTACTCCGATCTCGTCGAGTTCTTCGGATTTGAGGAGGTATTTCCCTCCTTTCAAAAATTCCTCTCATTTTTTATTCCTGGAGTTTTTGATAGGAGTACCTTCACTAATGTTGCTTCATACATTCTTGCGATCATATTCTAGAAGTATTGCGCGTTGATTTGAAGATTTTTCAAAAAATCGTTAGGGTTAGGGTTCATCCTGTGCAACCCGGACTAGTCCGGCCCTGGCGGACAAGTCCGCCGGCGGACTAGTCCGCCCCTAGGGCGGACAAGTCCGTTTTGCACAGGGCAAACCCTAATCCTAGCTACCTATTGAGATTCCTTCCGCAATATTTCACACCCTTGGTCTCTTATGTCCTCTTCTCGTTGTGTTTTCAGCACGATGTCGGGTTTCAAGCGCAATCTTCCAAGTTCCAACCCTGCGGGTGAGGAGCGCCGCACCGAGGTGAGGGGTGCTGAAGTGCCTCCCCCTCCCAGAGATCCCCGGGAGGCACGCACCAAAGCTCAAATCATCAAGGCAAGAACCAAGACTGCCCTCATCGAGGCGCAGAAAGCTAAGGAAGAACGGCGGTTGAAGACACTTGAAGCTTCCAGAATAGCCGCATCTGTCTACAACGAGGACAAAGCCATTGCTCGTGCTACTGAAGACTCTCTCCGTGAGGCACGGAAGAAGAAGAGAGAAGATAGAGAGGCTCACAATTCTAGGGCCGCAGAGGCAAATGCCCCCAAGAGGAAGAAGCTCGTCACCATTGGCGAGAAGGCCAAGGGCAAGGAGCAAGCCCAAGGGGTAGCTGAGCCTAGGGTCGAGCGTGACCCTAAGAAGGGAAAGGCTCCGACTCCAGTCGAGCTGAAGAAGAAAAAGCCATCTGTCAAGGTGCCAGCCAAGAAGGCAGCCGGAGGGGTAGTAGTCCGTGAGAAAGGGAAGGCCCAGGCCATTGGCCCTCTCAAGATGCACAGTCCAGCACGAAACCCCAATAGGCAGCCCAACTTGGCTGCAAATGTGTTCAAAGGAAAGGGAGCTGAGAAGACCAGGAGGCTCAGAGATGAGAATGTCTATGGGTTTGAGAGGTCCACCGCCGACCCTCGGTTTCAGTGTGACTTCCATTGCGATTACTATCGCACAGTCTATCAGGCAATGAAGAAGCCAGTGATCCAGGCTCAATGGGTGGACTGGGCCTATATGGCTAAGAAGAAACACGAGGCATTTGACGCAGTGATTGAGGCAGCTGAGCGCCACGGGATCAAAGAAATTCTTGGATTCAAGTATGACTGGAATGAGGAGGTCATTGTACAGTTTTATTCCACAGTTCACTTCCACTCTCATGGCGACCGAGCCATCTCTTGGATGACCAATGGTGAGCAGTACTATGCCACCTTCGAGGTCTTTGCTCAGGCTCTTGGACTGGAGAGTCACCTGGACCATGAGATCATTATCTCCAATCTCAAGGCTATGGACAGGGATGACATGAGCTACATGTACCCTCCTCACGTCCACTATGAAGCTGGATTGGCCAGAAACATCCTTCCCTTCTACAGCATCCTTAATAGGATTCTTAGGAGGACGGTGGCTCCTAAAGAAGGGGATGCGGGGATCATCCAGGGTCACCTCAGGCACCTGTTGGTTTTCATTGATGGACATGAGATGTTCAACCTTGTGGATTACATCTTCGATGATATCTACAACATCTCACACACACCCAACCATGCCTGTGGCTATGCCCCTTACATAATGTGCCTGATAGAGAAAGTGTCCGGGCTCGTGTTTGTGAAGGACACCACTCACCAGCCTCTCCGACCCCAGATGCCACCTGCTGTCCTAACGACTGGCCGGAGGAAGAATGCGGAGCCATCCTCCCGCTCTGAGGTGCCTCCTTCCGTTGCACCTCCATCTCAGCACTCGGCGGGCTCCTCTAGTAGCAGAGTCCTCAAGTTTCTTCGGTCCATCTTCACCTCGTGCCGCAAAGCCGAGGTGCGAGCTCAGAGGACTGAGCGGTACATGAGGAAGATCTACGACAAGCTCGAGATCCCGATGAGCCCTGAGGCCTCCGACGACGAGCTCACTTCGTACCCGCTTCTCACCCCCGACGAGTTGACACTCTTGGGTGAGATGGAGGGTACCTCCGCACCGACCTCCGACGACGACGACGACAATGCCAATGATGATGAGGATGTCACGGACCCCGAGGCCACGGAGAGTGGTAGTGACGAGGATGAGGACTAGCTTTTAGGTCCTAGTCCCCCTTCTTTTCCTTTTCGGTGCCTTGATGCCAAAGGGGGAGAGTTAGGGGGAATTAGTCTTTTGTGTGGTGCCTTTGGTCTTGTCTTGTAATATATTTATGCTACTTGGATGTTGGATGTTTACTTTTATGCAAGACATGTTACTATTGCTTAATTTCAATATGATGCTCTCATTGACTATCTTGTGATAATATTGAGGTTCCTTATATCTTGTCACAATTGTTGAGCACATCACGTAGGCACCCCACCATAACGTGTGTGGGTATGAAAGATCTCCTCCACCTCTTTTACATGTTGCATACATTGAGGGGGAGTCTATCATATGCACACATGTTATGAAAACCAAATGTATACTCTTAATTGTGAAGGACTTGATGTGTTGTCATCAATCACCAAAAAGGGGGAGATTGAAAGTGCATCTAGGGTCCCCGTGGGTTTTGGATGATTGATGACGACAGTTAAGTCGCTAATAAGCTCAAGTGATCTTTAGCACAGGTGTGGACTCGATCGGAGACGCAAACCCTCAAAAAGGAAAAGGAAGGAAATGAAGTCAACTAGAAGCGTAGAAACTAGGGTTTCTAGCGTGTTGAGTTGGACTAGCCGTAGAAATAGGAGGGTGTGTGCGTAAAGTGCAAAGAGATCAAGTTAGGAGCCCAAGAGTGGTGTTTTTGGTAGAAACCCCTTTGAGAGTTGAAGTTAGAGTAGTCTGGCAGGAGGGGCCGGACTAGTCCGCCTGACGGCCAGACTAGTCTGCTCCTTGGCAGACTAGTCCGTTTTGGCACGGACCAAAAGGTCCTGTGTGACTTCTGACTAGTCCGTAGTGGGACGGACTAGTCCGTGGTACCCCTAGGGTGAAGATTCGGGACTAAGTCCAGGAGAGCGGACTTGTCCGTTTTGGGGCGGACCAAAAGGTTCTGAGTGAGATCGGACTAGTCCTTCCATGGGCCGGACTAGTCCGTGTTGCTAAGTGCAGAGAGGTTTTGCGACTAAGTCTGGGAAGGCCGGACTAGTCCGCCCGTGGGGCCGGACTAGTCCGTGGTCTTCAGACTAGTCCATTTTCACACGGAACAAAAGGTTCTGTGTGAGATCAGACTAGTCCGGTGAGGGCTGGACTAGTCCGTTGTTGAAGTTACCATTTGAATTTGAAGTTTGGCGGGTAGTGTGACGATTGCCGCACAGTGCGACAGTTGTTAGAGGGGTCAGTGGTCCCCTAGGCCGAACTAGTCCGGGCTGTAGGCCAGACTAGTCCGCCCATCTGCTGAAGTCAGCAGTATGGGCTTGGGACCTCTATAAATAGAGGTCCCCTGGGTTCTTTTGAACAACTTCTTGAGCAACCAGTAACCCTAGCGCCGCCACAGCAAAACTTGGAGCATTCTTGAGCCTCTTTCTTGCCTACTTCCCTTCTAAAACTAATTCTTGAGTGGATTAGGGTTTAGTGAGGTGGAGAAGAGGAAGAACATCGCGCTTAGGCTCCCGGTTTGATCTCTTGCACTTTGTGAATCATTGTGATCTGTGGATTGAGTTAATCTTTGTGATTTGCAATTGTAATTGTGGTGGGAGCCTCAGATTGTGAGAAGCCCCAATGAATCTTGTATTCATTCTTTGTGATAGTGGAGAACCAAGTTAGGACCGTGCGGTAAACTTGGTGAGGGAAGGGTTGTTGAACCCGGTCCTTTGTGGACTCCTCAACGGGGACGTAGATTCCTTGTGTGGGATCGAACCTCGGGATAAAAACCCTTTTGTCTCCGTGTTCTTCGCATTTCGTTCTTCGTATATTTTGTTCTAGGGTTACTAGTTTTGTCTTGTGCTTCATATTGCTATAAACTTGTTCCTCTTAGTCATATACTTGTGTTGGTAGTTGCTAAACTTGACATAACCATATCCTCACTTGTAGCTTCGAGAAAATCGTCTTAAAACTTGCTAGAAACACCTTTTAGGGATCTTCTCGCAGGCTGACCAGACTAGTCCGCCCCCAGACCGGACTAGTCCGCCCCCTGTAATTTAATCTCGTTTTATTGAGTCATTTGCAGGTCGATTAGCCTATTCACCCCCCCTCTAGGCAACTTTCAAGGACTTCTTTGGGCGGGTGAATGAAGCTCTGGTTCTTTTTGGATTTACCCCGATCTGACCTGCTAATCCGAAGCCAGAAATGGACAAAGTACTGGTGGTGCTTAACTCTGCCGGCTAAAAGCTAGAAGCTATGGGGGTTGTGGTCGTCGACGAGATAGAGACTGAAGGGAAATCTTTGGCTCGGAAGGTCGCAGAGTATGTGCTGACGTGCTTTTGAATATGAGACTCTTCGATGTCTCTAGCTCCCATGTTCGAGGGACCCATCACCGAAGAGGAGAAAGCTGCCAAGGCCAGCGTCCAAGAAACCGACGAGAAGGTTGCTTCGTTCTTCGTGAGGAACTCCAGTAGCTAGGACCTTTCTCTTTGCACCTTCAACATGTAAATCTCCACTTTTGAATGGATGAAATCCTTTCAAATTCCATTTTTGTCTTCAATACATTGCCCTTTATCTTGTTGGACCCATTTATATGTGTTCAATTAATTGGGGACATCTACCATGAGGATTTTGACAATGTCTTGAATACTTGACTGATCCGAACTCGTAGCTTGCATGATAGCTCTGAGGTCCAAGCCTTGCTTCCGATATCTCCAAGGACCCTTTGTTACATCGCCGGCGGCCCCCTGGGTGTTGTTGGAGCTTGTTTTCGTCGATGGTGCCCACTATCAACGTGTAAAATGTTGACGGTGGGCCCCCTGGTGGTTGTAGGAGCTTGAAGTTTTGACGACGCCCACTGTCTACAGTAAAACATCGACAGCGGTCCTCTTGGGTGTTGTTGGAGCTTGATGCTTCGACGACGCCCACTGTCAACCCGTAAAACATCGACAACGGGCCCCTTGGGGGTTGTCAGAGCTTGATGCTTCGACAACACCCACTATTAACGCTTAAAACATTGATTGCGGGCCCCCTGGAGGTCGTCGGATCTTGAAGCTTCAACGACACCCACTATCGACGCGTAGAACGTCGATGGCGGCCCTCTGGGGTTGTCCAAGCTTGTTGCTCTAATGGCATCCACCATCGCCCCGTGTAAATTGCCGTCAATTGTTCATTTTTCTGCGCATAATAGACAAGAAAATCGTTGAAATTCGTCCTCTTGCCTATATCTCATTTGCGACTTATTATCCTTTTTTGAACTTTAGATCCTAACAATTTATTGTGACAACATAAGTATACCCATTAAACTTCCTTAGATCCAAATGCCTTCTGGACCCTCCTTACTGAGACCCACTAGAATAGGTAGAGTGGCGTACTTAGGGTGCTTGACCAGGCTAAGTCGATAGCGCACTCTGGACCTATCATTGGATTTGGTTTTTAGGTGAGTAGGCCATCTAACAATACTAAGATTAGGTAGAAGATTACCAATAAAACTTATATGTTACATGAATATCTAGGACTAAATTTCAAATGGATTGCAGAACATTGCTATTGACAATAAGGTAAACAGTTTGCACAAAATAAATGCATGTAGAGTCTGCTTGCACAAATGTATTTCATTATAGGTCCGAATAATAGGGGAGACAAGGACACACTTAAAATACAGGACCGAGTTAAGTGTTCTACTCATCTTGTTCTATCCAAAGGAATGTAAAGACACACCTAAAGTACAGGACCAAGTTAGGTGCACCTTTGATCTAAGACCATCCCGACTCTGTTCATAGACTCTATAAGATACATATGAAGCAACTAAAGACTCACCTCCGTGCAACTAAGTGTAAACTTACAGATGTGCTCGATGTTCCTGAGATTGGGAAGTGGTATCCCATTCATTGTTGCTAATCGGAAGCATCCAGACGAGAAATTTTGATGACTCAAAAGGGATCTTACCAGCTGGGGGAAAGTTTGTTCATCCCTTTGCGAGTAAGTATTCTCCACAGCACGACATCGCCTTCCTCCAACTTCCGGTTGCACAAATATCTTTGGTGATAGCGCCGAAGCGCTTGGCGGTAGCGCGCATTTTGGACAGCTGCTTGGCACCTTGCCTCGTCGACAAGGTCTAGGTCTTCACGTTGGAGCTGGTCTTGTGTGGCTTCGTAGAAGGTTTGGACCCGGAGAGAACCCATGGTGATCTCTGGAGGAAGAACTACTTCATCTCTGTACACCAAGAAAAATGGTGTCTCTCCTATTGCCTTGCTCGGTGTAGTCCAACTCGCCCACAATGCAGATCGAAGCTCTTCTATCCATTTGGCGCCATGTTTCTTCAAGCGCTCATAAGTGCAAGTCTTGAGTCCCTTGTGTATTTCTGAGTTTGCTCTCTCGACTTGGTCATTGCTTGCCAGATGAGCTACTAATGCGTAGCTGACTTGTATGCCGAGTTCTTTGCAGCACACTTGGAATGCCGCACTTGTGAATTGGGTTATGTTGTCAGTAATGACTCTATTCGGAACTCCAAAACTATAGACAATGGACTTCATGGTCGTAGGTTTGACCCCTTCCTGGTGCACCAAATGTCGAAGTGTAGACTAGGATACTTCCCCCGGTACGACTAAGAAGTATTTCGTGGAGGTTCGTATTCAGTTGTGGCGCGAGTCAAGATTGAGACAAGAGGTGAACATTGAGAGTTTTACGTGGTTTGGGCCACCTGAGCGTAATACCCTACTCCATGAGGGGTTTGTGTATTGTATGAGTGTATGTGATCTTGAGCTTGGGTGCGTATCAGATCAGTTGTCCTTATATCGTACAGCACAACTCTTTTATATGCTAAGGACTAGCTCTTACAGTTTGAGCCTAGCCCGACAGGTGCCCCCGACTGTAATCACTATCCTATACATGTTCTATGGTGTTAAGGGTAGTTATAGCATGATAACGTGCCTTAATAGCAGCATTACCGGTCTTGATAGCATTCTGATCGTGCATCAGTAATATTGCATTAATGACGCGTTAACCAGGTCTTGTAACCGCCAATTGGTGGCTCTTGAATATCCGCTCTGTTGGACATCACGCCGTCTTCCTGTGGCAGACTTAGATACGGGTGTTGACACGTGATAGCTCTGGAGCTTCCCTCCACTGGGGGATAGGTCCGATGCTATTGGACACGTGGCAGTGCTGGAGCTTTCCTAAGGAGGGAGGCAAGGTCTGGATCTGCAAGACACGTGGCAGCACCGAAGCTACCCAACCGAGGAAGGCAGATCCGACTCTTCTGGACACGTGGCAGTATTAGAGCCACCATATGGAGGGAGGCAGATCTGATACTGCGGGACGTGTATTCCCTCTGGATGTCCGCCACCTGGAAACTCCATGGCTTTGTTTACGGTACCAAGAGGTACCCGATACACAGGGTACCGACACTAAGGAATTGCGTGACTTACTCAATAGATGGGATACCTTGAAGTGAGGACAAGTGATGTCCTCGACACTCTTCAAGATTACATCCGGGGTACCCACGACTAGCAGCAACTCATTGACACACATTTTGACAATGTCAACTCCGCGTTGCATCAACAATAGGCCGACCTCATGGCCTACTTCCATCATCAAGGGTTCAACCCTTATCATGGAGATTGACAAAAGAAAAGCTTGGGGGAGGACCCTCATTTGAGGTAACTTGTATAATAATCCATTTGCATTCTATATTTTGATTTCTTTCTTTCCACATCATTTGCATCTAAAAAGTAAAAATAGTATGATAGTTTACATAAAACAAAATATGCACGGTAAGAATATTTTTTACTTTGCATAAGTTGAAATGATAAATAGTTGCTCTATTTTATTTTTTCCTTAGTTCCTAGTATACAACTTAGTATTCTCCAAGTATTGCATTTATTGGCTTAGAATACTTTTGCTCTAAACTTGGAAATCATTTGGTAGCATAATGTAGGATCAAAGAGCATGTGAAAAGCTACCATAGAGGGGGGGTGAATGGTAGATTAAAACATTTTCAGCGAAAGCAACATAATCCCTTAGCGGAATAATAATCTGATAAAGAAATCATGTGTGCAACTGATCTAAAGGTGTTCAACCTTTACCAAAGGAGTACATATTATAGACAATCTAGTCACTAATACATGACAACAAGAATCACAAAAAGCCATTAAGAAAAACTCAAGTTATGATCGAAAGATCAAACAAGGGTCAATCTGGTCTACCCGAGTAAAAACTAGATCTACAATATTGTAAAGAAACTCGTGTAGATCAGAAACCACAAATATAATGATCATGAAAATTTCAAAGATGATATACAATTGAGTTTTTAAGACAACACAAAAAAATCACGTCGATTGGCTCAGTAAACTCGAGTTATGATCAAAACTACGAGGCAACATCGTGCTGTGTAAAATATCGACGAGAAAGACTTGACGAAAACAAATCAGACAAACAAGGCACAAAAGCTCCTCTAAACTACAGATTTTATTGATCAAAACACAAGAGGAACAACCCAAAGTCATCTTTCATGAGCTTTGGCCTACTTTGCTTATATAACCAGACCTAAGGCCAACCCAATCCAAACTAGGATTCTAATCCTACTTAGACTCTAACTCAAACTTACCATAACTACTTAGGGCTCTTTCATACGCAAATAGAAGCAATCCCAAGACTTCCAAACACTTTACAAACATATCCCACATTCCTTAAATAACTCTACTTTGTGTCCAACACGAATTCTAACCAAAATAAACTCAATTCTTTCCATATTTGAGCCATAACCGACTCAGGTGTAGCCCTTGGAACCATGTTGCCACTTCCATGCACTTCTTGCACACGTGCAAACACCTTCCAACAACGTCCATGATACCTTCATATGCATTGTTCTTGACCAAACATGCTGCATGACCTCCCGATCAACTCAACCACAATTCCTTACGTGAGCACGTCACATAAGCATGTTGCAAATCATAGCAATGTTTAACTACCATAGTCAGCCATAATACATCAAAAACTGAGTAAATGAATACTAAGCAAATCTTCCCATAAGACAAAAGCAAGTTCAAAACATTGCGAGTTAAAATAGAGCAACCGAACTCAGTATGAAAACTCTACACAATAACTGTTACTCCTAATATGCATTGAGAAAGTTTGGTCAGTTCTAAACCATAGAAGTTAACGTTACTCCTAAAAACACGTTTGTAAATATTGACCTGTGTCAACTCACGTGCATCTCACGTGTGTGAAAGTTCGGACAATCCTAAGTGCCAAACATGTGCAAGTCAGGTGAAAAAAGTTCAGACCATCCAAAGTGAGAAAACACGTGCAACTCATATGCGATAAAGTTCAGATAGTGAAAAATGGATTCCCACATGTTCGGACAATCCAAAGTGAGTTTTTCAGCAATACTCAAACTTTGCGTGTGAACCTTCGCTTTTGTTGAAATTGACAATGAATAGAGAAATTTCAATTATTATGAGCATATTATAACATATACATATATGGTTCCCCCTTTACAAACGTGTTTTAGAGAGTAACATTTACTCTTTACTTGGTTAGGACTGTTCGAACATTCGATCACGTGATTTGCACATGAATTTGGGATTGGAATGTCCGATCTTTTGCCTTTACATTGCAGTGCCACTTTTTGTCTATTCGATAATTTTATTTGATGAAATAATTGTGCGGCGGATCTATTTTAACTTGCAATGTTTCAAACTTGCTTTTTGGCTTATGGAACATTTGCTTAGTAATAATTTACTACGTTTTTGGTGTTTTATAGTTGATTATGGTGGTTAAACGTTGCTATAGTTTGCAACATGCTTATGTGACGTGCACACGTTAGGTGTTGTGTTTTATGGACTAACGAGAGTCAAGTTGAGGACTTGGACTCGCAAAGATTGGTTGTTTGTTCATGTGCAGGTGTTGCTTGAGGTCAAGACATGGCTGGTGATAGGATCCATTGAACTAGTCTTAGGGAGAAGATGAGGTTAAACAACCAAGTTCGGGAGGAATTGTGGTTGAGTTGATCGGGAGGTCACGCTTCATGTTTGGGTCAAGAACAATGCATATAAAGGTATCATGAACGTTGTTGGAAAGTATTTGCACGTATGGAAGGGGTGCATGGACGTGGCTAAATTGTTCCAAAACGTGGTGAAGAGATATGGATGTAAAGATGTGGCTAGAGAGGTCCAACCACTGGTTTATGCCTCAGGCTGCGGCTGAGATGGTTATAGTTCTTTTATGTAAGGTTTAGAGTTGGTTTTGGTTAGATTTCGTGTTGGACACAAAGTAGAGTTGTTTTAGGAATGTGGGATACATTTTTAAGGTGTTTCGAAGTCTTAAGATTGCTTCTATCTGCGTATAGAGGAGTCTTGAGCAGTTATGGTAAGCTTGAGTTATAGTCCATGTAGGATTAGAGTCCTAGTTAGGATTGGGTTGGCCTAAGAGCTGGTTAAATAAGCAAGGGAGGTCAAACCTCGTGGTTAGATGACTTTGTTCTATTCCTCTTATTTTTAATCAATAAAATTTGTAGTTTAGAGGAGCTTTTGTGCCTTGTTTGTCCGACTTGTTTTCATCAAGTCTTTCTCGTCGAATTTCTGGACAGCATGATGTTGCCTCGTTGTTTTGATCATAACTCGAGTTTTACTGATCCAATTTATGTGATTCTTTTTGTGTTGTATTCCCAACTCAATTTTGTATAATATCTGAATTTTTCACCGTCATTGGATTTGTGGTTTCTGATCCAAACGAGTTTCTTTGCAGTGTTGCAGATCTGATTTTTACTCGGTTAGAACAAATTGACTCTTGTTCGATCTTTCGATCATAACTTGAGTTTTCTTGAAGATTTTTTCGTGATTCTTATTGACATGTCTTGGTGACTTGATTCTATATAATATCTACTACCTTTGTCATGGTTGAACACGTTTAAATCAGTTGCACACACGGTTTATTTATCAGATGTTTTTATGCCGAGGGATTTTTGTTGCTTCTACAAAATTAGTTTTAATCTACCATTCACCCCACCTTGGTAGCTTTTGACATGCTCTTCGATCCTACAATTGGTATTAGAGCCACGATGCTCTAATCTTTGTCATTTGCATATATTTTCACTAATCATCATGGAGAAGTACTCTGCAAAACCTTGTGTGGTCAATGACATTGATTTTCAGGTTTGGAAGGCACATATAAAGGCTTACATACAGGCGCAAGGCTTCTCCATAGGGAAAAGGTGTACAAGCCCTTTGACATGCCACCAAATGATCAAGCCATGGCTGCCAACTTAAAGGACGTCGATAGCAACAACAAGGCACATAACTTGATCATACAAGGATTGACTCAAAGCGACTTCGACCATGTTGCACACCTCCGATTTGCGTATGATGTGTGGGAAACACTATGCGACTACCACGAAGGATCAAACATGATCAAGGAGGTAGGACAAGATATGTTCAAGAAAGAATACATGTTTTTTAAGTTGTAACCTGGTGAGTCGATCTATGATCTATTTGCTCACTTTAATCAACGACGAGGAGACGCGGGTACTGCCGCCGGTCCGATGGCAGGGAGGGCGCTCACTGTCTCGAGCGTCAGGAATGACACCAGGCCTTTTGGCAGGGACAACCGCCACAAGTGAGTTGAGCTGCACAACCGCTCTGCAGGGGTCGGTGCAGGGCGGTGGACATTGAGCAACACAGGAGTCTAGGCGGCAGGTCGCGGATTAGGTGAGGGCGTCAACACAGAGGCATGCGGGGTGGAGGACTGGGCGGACGCGACGAGGAGCAAGGTGGTGAGGATAGGGGACGCGATCTTGGCAGGGGAGTTGCAGCAGGAGAGCGCGCCGAAGCCCTGCCTCGCCGGCCAGAGCGGGGAGCCGCAAGCCATGGCTGGAAGGGGAACAGAGGAGCAAATATATCGGGCATGGAACTTGGTGGAGACAATCACAATTTTGCTATCCTCAACAGTGTGCTTTGTCAAAATACTACTCCCAATATGTGACACGCCACAATACCATTATAATACTTTGCAACTTGCTCGTTTACCACCCAGGCACTATGTCCACACTAATCAGATTTTTTAACAGTAAAAGAAATTCAAATTGACCAAAATACTCTCATATTATATTTTTTTCTTCAATCTTTCTCTCATATGTCTTAAAAATAGGAAAAATATACATAAATTATAAATAAATAAAGGAAACTACTTTAAAACAGGATAAAATACCAGAAATTAGGAAAATTTCTTCCAGGATAGAAAAAATTGAGAAAAATATGTGGAAATAGGCGAAATTAGGCAAATAAATATTTCATAATAAGAAAAATATAAGAAAAATTGGGGACAAATAGGAAAATATATGGAAAAATTGGAAAAATATGAAAAATAGGGATAATAATTACCACATATACAATTAAGTTTAACAAATGGTAGATCAAACAAAAAAATTAATTTAACACATACATGATAAAATTGACATGACACATCCATAAACAAGTAATAGCTATAAATTTGACACATACAAGATAAAATTAAAACTCAGAAGTCATAGTCATAAACAATAATGTTGACATGTCACAAGCCATATACAATAATGTTAACATGTCATAAGGCACGCATAATAAAGTTCACATGTCACATTCAATCTTCCTTAAACTTCTTTGGTGTTAAATTTCGCGACTGCAACTTATCTATGCTTGGTTGAGTTGAAGTGATAATATATGTTGCAAACTATCAATGCAGGAAACATGATCATTTGCGACAGCTAAAACTATTTGCCACGGCCGGCCGTCGCAAATAGATTAATTTGCGGCGGTCCGCGCTTGGCCGTCGCAAAAGTCAAAAGCCGTTGCAAATAGGTGATCAATTTGCGACGGACAGCCCATATGCCATCACTAATTATTTAATAGTCACAAATGGGAGCTTGTTTGCGACGGCCGAAGATAAAGCCGTCACAAGTACATTAAATTGTGACGGCCAACCCTAGGGCCATCTCAAATAAAAGGGATATACCACCATCCCACTCGGCCCAACTCACACTCATGCTCTAATGCCACCGCCACACTCGCACTCCCGTTGTCGCGCCGCCGCTCCTGCCTTGCGCTCCATGCACCTGCAACCGCCACACACCGAGCTCCCGCTGCGGCCATAGTCGCCGCGTGCCTAGCTCCTACCACCACCGCCGTCCTCCATTGCTTGCTCGCATCAGCTGCTCGCTCCCGGCAGCACCGCCTTAGCTCTCGGCCATCGCTCAAGCCATCACCCGTCCTCACCCCGGCCTCACCTCCTGGCTCTGCCCATCGCCGTCGCCCCGGACTCATCTCCCGGTTGTTCCCGTTGCTAGCGCCAGGCCGACGCCCCGACTGTCACCCGCCGCTCGTGCACCATCGCCCCATCGCCCGTGCACCTCGCCCCGATCGTTGCCCGTCACCCGTCTCTCCGACCGTCGCCCCAAGGTCTCCCACCTCCCTCTCCTACATTTGTCTCTCTAATTGCGTAATGGGAGCAATGTTAGCAATCATAGTTGCAATGTCTGCAATGTTATTTGAAATGTGAGCAATGTTATTTGAAATGTTTGCAATGTTATTTGAAATGTGAGCAATGTTAGCAATGTTTTTTTTGACGGGATTGTTTATGTTATTTGACATGCCGCTGCTATGTTCATTTAGCTCTATGTTAATCGTTCCTTAAATTGCTTGAGTGTTCCTTAAATTCCTTAATTTCGTTCCTTAAATTATTGTTCATTTAGCTCTATATACGGGTTTGGTACCTGTCAGTATCCTGCGTACCGTATACCCCTTGGGACTACAAAAAGACCAAAGGGACTTCAACTGTCTGAGTTGAAGACCTGCGAAGGCCCCACATGTCATACGGGACTGGAGATGCCTCCCATCTATGGTTAGCTCCGATACTGCGACGTGTACACTACAGCCGGACCTAACCTTCGACAAAGCGAAGCTCCAGTATCGACACATGTACATCTACACCGGACCTACCCGTCCCAGACGAATAGCTCTGAAGCTGCCACATGTCCAAACTGCCGGACCTTCAACCTCTGCAATCAAGCAGGTGAACCCCCAACAACTCGGACCTCCAAGGGGCAATCAAAGACTTCAAGACCTGATTAAGTGTCATTAATACCATAATAATGACACACGATCAGAAGGCCCTTAATACCAGTAACGGCACTGTCAGGCCCCGTTACTATGCTATTAAGGGTAATTAATCTCATTAATTATGTATTAAACATTAGTAACCGCCGGGGCCACATGTCGGGCCAGGCTAGCGGTGTAACGACCAGTCCTTGTACTATAAAAGGACTGGTCGATGATACACAAGGGACACACAGTCTCTGGGCTGAAAACTCTCTAGATGCTCAATATAACAGCTACACACCCCGTGGAGTAGGGTATTACGCTCAGGCGGCCCAAACCACGTAAATCCTTGTGTCCATTTGCCATACTCTTCGAAATCTCAGCACACCCAATAACAAACTACAAACTCCGCGAGCTACCAACGGTAGTATCGGTAGAATTGCCAGAAAAATACTCTGACAGTTGGCGCGCCAGGAAGGGGGACTGCCCGAGATTTCAAGAATGGTGAACTCAGCTGCTAGATCGTCCAACGGCAACCCCACTGCGCAACCTGCTGGAGGCAATCCCTCCAACATGCAACAACCAGCAGGTGCTACAGCTCTAGCAGGAGTCATGCCTCCGCCGCCACCGTCTGCACCAGCAAATCAAGCTGGACAGCGGGACGGGGCATCTGCGTTGGTCACAACATCGGCGAATAACAACAATCCTGAACACACGCTCCACGCTTCACGTACTCTTCTCCAACACCCACCACCTCCGGGTGCATCCCAGGGTGCAATGGAGTAGTGGAGGGCTGATGTGGAACATTTGGTTGCAGCAGCAGCTGATCGCATGAGCAACCAAGGTCCTCCCCCCTCAGGGCGGGCCCCATCACAGCATTGGACTTTGTCTGGCAGACTTGGTCCGCACGCTTCCCAAAATAGGAGGCGTACTGCGTCTCAACAAGTGATGTCGCTGCCTTCCGGGGCGCGACGCACCCATACAGTAACCAGGCTTTCAACTCCGGGCAGAGCTTGATCGCCGTTACCGTCAACAGGACGGCCGTGTCCATATTGAGCGTGCTCGCAAAAGGCAAGAGGCTCGAGACGGTCCTGCTCCCGAGGGAATAGGAGGAGGCTGTTCTGCCCTGGCCATGCACCTACACATGGTCAGATGGTCACAAAAGGTCCATCCTCACCTACCGAAGAAATTTGACGAGACTGTCAATCCCGCTGAGTTGCTCCAGATTTACTCCACTACAATCCTTGCAGCCGGAGGTAACGAGGTCGTAATGGCCAACTACTTCCCAGTGGCTTTAACTGGGACCGCTAGGTCCTGGTTCATGAGCCTTCCGCACAACTCCATTAATAGTTGGGCGGAACTGTGCCAACAGTTCACCACCAATTTTCGGAGTTCATACACCTGACCAGGCACCGAATTGGACCTTTTTGCTGTCACACAAAAGGGGGGAGAATCCCTGCATTCCTTCATCCAGAGGTTCTCCCAGGTACGAAACACTATTCCTTCTGTCTCTAGTGCCTCTGTTATTGTGTCATTTAGACAGGGTGTATGAGACAAGAAGATGCTGGAGAAGTTGGTGATTAAAGAGATCACCAGCGTCACGGAGCTCTTCAGCTTGGCAGACAAGTGTGCCAAAGCTGCGGAGGGCCATGAAATGCACTCCAAACCACCTCCGTAGGATAATAAAAAAATCCTCCAAGGGCGAAGCCACTACTTCCGGGAGTGGCAAAAAGAAGAAAAAGTCCAACGGCAAGAAAAAGCCGTCAGCCGGCACACCTACTGCCGTAGCTGCCGCAGCTCCAGGTGGCCGACGGCCACGCCCTGAGAAACGACCTCGGCCCTCATCAGAATACGACGGCCATACCAAAGTATGGTGTCCTATTCATAAGTCGAGCAGCCACAACTTGGAAGACTGCCGAGAGGTCTAGAACCTTGTTGAGCGCTACAACAAGCACCGGGAATAAGTTCCTTTCCAACAAAGGGAAGGAAAACAGAAAGTCGACGAAGCTCCGGCTGAAGAGTAGTTAGGCTTTTAGGACCCTAAAAAGGTCTTGAAGGCTGCTTACACCTCCGTTGACGACGACTCCGACGTCTCCGACAACGAACGTCGGAAAACCATGAACACCATTTTTGGTGGTTTGTGGGTCATCACCTCCCGCTGTATCCTCAAGACCATGCGGCGGGACATGGCTTCGGTGGCTCCCACCGCCAGGGCGGAGCCGCATCGAAAGTGGATGGATACTTCCATCACTTTCGACATGTCAGACTGCCCCTCGGAATATGATTGGAGCTGGCCAACTCCCATTGATGGTATCTCCGACCATCAACAACATCCAACTCCACCACGTAATGGTAGACGGAGGTTCGGGGCTGAACCTCATAAGCTTCGAAGCTTTCGTCAAGCTTCAGCTCCGACCGTTGGACCTTCGCCCCTCCCGACCATTCTCCAGAGTAGGTCCAGGGGCCATAACCCCACTTGGTGCCATTACTCTCCCTGTAACCTTTGGTACTCGGGAGAACTATCACACTGAGAAGTTGGTCTTTGAAGTTGCTCAGATCAACTTACCCTTCAACGCAATTCTGGGCAGGCCAGCCTTATACAAGTTCATGGCTACTGCTCATTATGGCTACTTGGTGTTGAAAATGCCAACACCAGTTGGTGTTCTCCGGATCCGTGGAGATCGCGCCGCTGGAGTGACAGCTCTAGAAGAACTTCACGCGCTTGCCACAATGCAAGAAGAAGAATCTGGAAAGGAGCAAGCTCCGAAACCACCGAGCATTCGTCATCGAGGCTCAACCTCTGCACCTCGCGTGCAACCGAGTGGCGACACCGGCATTCCTGTCAAAGTCGTCCAAATCGGTTCCGACGCCGCTCAGACCACCCGTATATCGGGAGGTCTGAATGACAAATAGGAACTCATGCTCATCACTTTCCTCTGGGCTAATGTCAACGTGTTTGCCTGGCAACCGTCACAAATGCCTGGGATCTGTAGGGAAGTGATTGAGCATAATATGAAGATCTACCCTGATGCTCAGCCCGTACATCAGAAGCCTCGGAAGCAATCAGTAGAGCAACAGAACTTCATACGACAAGTAGTGAAGAAGTTGCTCGAAGCTGGATTCATCCGAGAAGTCTTCCACCCAAAATGGCTGGCAAACCCGGTCGTTGTACCCAAGGCCGTCGGGAAGCTTCGGATGTGTATCGACTACACAACACTGAATAAGGCATTTCCAAAAGATCCATTCCCCTAGAATAGATCAGATAGTGGATTCCACCTCCGGGTGTGAATTACTGTGTTTCCTAGACGCATATTCTAGGTACCATCAAATCAGAATGTCTAGGGAGGATGAAGAGCATACTTCTTTAATCACAGTAGATGGATTGTATTGTTATACTGCCATGCCATTTGGTCTCAAGAATGCAGGTTCAACATTTGTACGAGCTATGTACAAAACCTTTGGACAGCTCATCAGAGACGTAGTGGAAGTGTATGTTGATGACATCATCATTAAGATTAAGGACAAGGAGTCACTTCTTGACACCTTGCAAGCTGTCTTCGACAAGTTGCGAGTCACATGCACGAAGCTGAACCTGGACAAATGTGTCTTCGGGGTTAGCTCCGGAAAGCTTCTTGGTTTCCTGGTAAACCACCGAGGCATAGAGGCAAATCCGGCAAAGATTAAAGCCATTGAAGATATGCGGCCACCAGCCCGCATCAAGGACGTCCAGAAGCTGACTAGATGTCTAGCCGCCCTTAGCCGGTTCATCTCAAGACTGGCGGAATGGGCACTACCCTTCTTTAAACTATTAAGGAAGTCCGGACCAGTCCAATGGTCTGAAGAAGCAGAAAAGGCGTTCCAGGAGCTGAAGCAGCTCCTGACCACTCTACCAACCTTGGTAGCTCCGAACCCTGGTAAGCCTCTTCTGCTTTAAATTTCGGCAACTGACGAAGTTGTCCGCATGGTCCTGGTTGCAGAGAGACTAGAACCGTTACAAGCTTAGGAATCCAGACCCCTCTGGGAGAGTCAGTGGGTTCCTGAAGGGGAGTCTGGGTCCCAGCCCCCAGATTTGAGTCAACAAGGAGTTACTCTTGTTGAGCAAGAAGAGTCGGACCCTCCTGGGAGGGTCCAGGTCACTCTTGAAGAAGCTCTGGGTTCCTCCAACAAGGACTCGATGATCCCCAAAGAAGGTCCGGACCCCTCCGGGAGGGTCCAGGTCGATGAGGAGGAAGCTTCGGGCCCCTCCGAGAGGGTCCGGACAGTCCAACACCCAGTGTACTTCATCAGTGAAGTACTCCACGACGCCAAAACATGGTACCTGGAAGTACATAAACTGCTATACGCAGTTCTTATTGCTTCCAGGAAGCTTCAACACTATTTCCAAGCTCACAAGATCTCAGTGGTGACTTCATATCCACTGCGAGCGATTTTGCATAATCCCAACTCCACTGGGAACATTGCAAAGTGGGCAGCGGAATTGGCCGAGTTTGGCGTTGAATTCGTCCCAAGACAAGCAATCAAAAGTCAAGCATTGGCGGACTTTGTGGCAGAATGGACCCCCTCTCCATCAAACCCTGGGGGCCCCAGTGAGCAGAAGTCAGAACTCAAAGCTCCGGTCTTCACCAAGCCTCACTGGACTCTCTACTTCGACGATTCCATGCAGAAGCAGGGGGCCGGAGCTGGAGTCCTTCTCCTCACTCCGATCGGGGAGAAGGTTAAATACATTGTACACCTTGACTTCAAGGCGACCAATAACATGGCGGAGTATGAAGCACTCATTTACGGACTAAAGGTGGCACTATCATATGGTTTCAAGCAGCTATTGGTCAAAGGAGATTCACAACTCATCATTAAACAGGTGAAGGGTGAATTCTCCTGCAACCATCCCCAACTAGCTGCCTATCTCCTTGAAGTCCAGAGGCTTCAAAAAGACTTTGAAGTCCTGGACTTCCACCATGTACAGCGTCACCATAACGCTGAAGCTGACGAACTCTCGGCGAAAGCGTCAACCGGAGCTCCGGCTCCCAACGGAACCTTCGTCCGGAGGTTGTCTAAACCGACAGCTCAGACCGCCGAACTGAGCGAAGGGGGTGAGACCAGCACCTCAAAGCTGGCAGTCCCGATGGCCCTGTTACCATGGTAGCCATCAAGGGTCATAGGTGTTGCCGGAAGCTCCGAGCAACCCAACACGCAAGACTCAAATGCTCAAGCTAGCTCCGATGCATGGATCTCGGAGATCCGGAGCTACTTGAAAGACAACTTCCTTCCTGAAGCTAATGTATTCGCTGAACGGATAGTTAGATTGGCTAAAAGATACACGCTGGTAGAAGGAGATCTCTACCAGTGCGGTGCTAACGGCGTCCTAATGCGGTGCATTACAAAGGAAGAAGGTTGCAAGCTCCTCATAGAAATCTATGGAGGCGAGTGTGGGAACCACACGTCTTCCCGCACGCTGGTCGGTAAAGCCTTTCGGCATAGCTTTTACTGGCCTACAGCGCTCTAGGATGCAACTGAGCTGGTGAAGAAGTGTGAAGCATGCCAGTTTCATGCAAAACAAATTCACACACCGGCTCAGCATCTACAAATGATACCTCCTACATGGCCTTTCGCTGTGTGGGGGGTGGATATCTTGGGACCTTTCCCAAGAGCCGTCAGAGGTCACAAGTTCCTGTACGTCGCTATTGACAAATTCACCAAATGGCCGAAAGCAACTCCAGTTGTGACAATAAACAAGCAATCAGCCATCAACTTCTTACAGTCCATCGTATGCAGATTTGGAGTCCCAAACAAATCATAACCGATAATGGGACCCAATTCACAAGCTCTGCATTCCAAGAATATTGCAAAGATCTCAGCATTCAAGTCAGCTACGCTTCCGTAGCTCACCCAACAAGCAATGGCCAAGACGAGAGAGCAAATGCATAAATCCTAAAAGGACTCAAGGCACGCACATATGAGCGTCTGAAAAAACATGGAGCCAACTGGATCGAAGAGCTTCCGCCAACTCTATGGGCCAACAGGACAACTCCAAACCGGTCAACTGGAGAGACACCCTTCTTCCTGTTGTATGGAGTTGAAGTTGTCCTTCCTCCTGAAATCACCTTGGGGTCGCTTCGGGTCCAGATCTTCGACGATGCCGCGCTGGACCAGCTCCGGTGTGAAGACCTTGACCTCCTTGAAGAGGGAAGGTGCCGAGCAGCTGTTCGGAATGCCTGATACCGCCAAGCTCTTTGGCGCTATCACCAAAGGCATGTTCACAGCCGACAGCTCGAGGAAGGCGATCTGGTGCTACGGAGAATACAATACAGAGAAGGGTTAAACAAACTCTCCCCCAACTGGGAAGGACCCTTCCGAGTGATTAAAGTAACCCCTCCCAGATGCTTTTGCTTGGCAACCGAGGATGGGACACCTCTCCCTAATCCTTGGAACATTGAGCACCTCTGTAAGTTCTACGCTTAATATCATGTAGGTGAGTCTGTAGTTAAACATGATGTATGTTATAGAGTCATTGTACAGAGTCGGGTAGCTCCTCCGGGAGAACAGCCGGACCTTCTCTGGAAGTTCCGCAAAGTTCAGGCAACACTCGTCATAGTCTTAGAACTAAAATTGTAGCTGGCTACATTGGGTCAAACAAGAAACAAAACACACTTAGCCTGGTTCCGTACCCTAAGGGTGTACTTGTTTCCCCTGTACCCCGGACCTATAATGAAAGACATCTTTGTGTGAAAACAGACTCCACGTGCATTTACTTTGTACAAGCTCATTATTTTTTATTTTTCTCTTTCTTCTCTATAACAAAGTTGTGGGATTCTCAAGAATTTTTTAGATCGACTAATTCATGTACAACTTGAGTTGCATTGTTAATTCCTTCGGGTTCTCATGTTGTTGAGTGGCTCACTCGCTTGAATGCCGCCAGCCAATCTAGGTCCGGAGTGTGCTATCAACTTAGCCTGGTCCTGCACCCTAAGTACGCCACTCTACCTACACCCCGACAGGACGAACTAAGGCGGGTCCAAAAACAGTTGGACTTGGAGAAAACAACTCAGTGCACTTGATTGTATGAAGAATTGCGCTCGACCCTAAAATTTCTTACGAGAATAGTAAGTCTCAACTGAGTTATAGATAGGAAATGAATTTTACTATTTTTCTTGACTTCAGTGTGTAGGAAAAATAAAGATCTCATGATGATGGTGCATTAATCCGAAGCTATTAAAGATCCGACATCCCCTAGATGGCTCGTAATCGATGTTTCAACATTGATAGCAAGCATCGCTGGAACTGTTCAGCTCTGGTAAAGCCATGGGGCTAGCCATCAAAGTGAACAAAAAATGATACGAAGAGTCCAGAGGACTAACGGTCGACGCTCTACGCATTGATGGAGACCACTGTTGGAGCCACCTAGCTCCGATGATGGTCAAGGCCAGAGCCCTTAAGCTCCGATAACCTCAAGGGGCCTTCACTACCAAAGACTTTGGACCTACGCTCTACAAGTCTGAAGCACGCGAGTCTTCAACAACTGTTACATCCTCTTGGTACATGTTCGCAATCAAATTGCGTACATCTACCAGGGGGCCAAGCAGGACAAAAGTGTTGAATACAAAAAAATAATGAAATTCATAAAAAAACTTGGATTTCATTCATCTGGAGACAAGAAATTACAAAATTGGATAAAAAGAAGAGAGGATACAAGCAGGAGCTACAAAGAGATGGTCCTAGACCCTATGGAAGAACGAGGCTACCTTCTGGGCAACCTAAAAACGTTGGCCTGGGCAGCTTCTCCCTCTCCGTCGATGGGGCCTTTGAGCACCGGGTCTAGGGGGAATTGGGGGTCCCGACTTGTGTAGCACGACAGAACAAATTCTGTGACACTCTTGGCCAGGGATTGTCCCTCGGTTTCCAGCTGGTCCGCAATGACATCACCCATTTTGGTGAGCTTGTTGCCTGCTGAACTTAGCGCCTGCAACGCCTGGTCCAACTCCGGTTTCGGATCATCCAGACGCACGGGACTAAAACCCATTGACGTCAGTGCGTCGTTGGCTTTGCCTTGGAAGTCCCAAACTTGTTGGGACTCCGCAAGCCTGCCACATCACATCTCCTCCAAGGATCTTCTGGCCGCCGCAAGCTCCGAGTTCTCCCGACCAAGACACTCCACCTCTTTGGCTTTCTACTGAATCTTTTCAGCAACCTGCCTTTCGAGTTTGTTGAGCTCCTCCTCCCAGAGGTGGATCTTGTTCCGGCGGTCGACCAGGTACTTCTCTCGGCCCTGCACTTTCTTCTCCCTGGCAGCAATTTCATCCACCCTCTTGTGGAGGTCCTGTCCTCGCTGCCAGGCCTTCTTCTCCTCTTTATTGCAGTGCTCATCCAACTTCTTGGTGCGCTCCGCGAGACTCTTGTCACCTAGAGTCAGCCTCTGAGTAAGCTCTTCCTCCCTCTTTACGATGTCATCCCGCAGCTCCAGGATTTTTTGCTCTTCATCTTTGAGCTTTTTCTCCTGCTCCTCAAGGGCCTCCCGGCGCTTGACAAGGCTGTCGTGGATAGCGCTGAGCTTCTCCCCGCGATCATTCGGTGCGTTATTGGAAGCTATGGTCTGTTCGTGGATGGCCCGGGACTGGTTGTCAAGGGATTGCACCATGCTTTCCCTCTCTTCCAACAGCTTACCCCAGTACTCAAACCGGACCTTCTCCTTCTTCACCCACTCCTTGTCGTCAGCCAACCTCGACTGCGCCAACTTGGTCTCGAATTGGAGTCGATTGCGCCACCTCCTAAGAGTTTGGCGCTCCTCCTCGAGGGCCTTGCTGTCGTGGTAGAAAGCCAGCTGGACTTGACAAAGTCTGGAGCAGGCGTTGTCAATAGACAAAGACAGAGGGATTGGGTCCGGACCTGCCGGGGTCCTCTCCGCTGGCTCCAGCGGGTTCTCCGTGACAAAAATCGGGTCCCACTCTACATGAGCAGTCCCCTGAGCTTCCACGACACTAGGGCCGTCCTCCAGGATAGCCTCGGCCGCCAACGAGGAAGGTCCTGCAATAGAAGTTTCGACCTCCGGAGTTGGCTCCGAAGGTCCTGCCGCCAGGTCATCAACAACTGGCCCCTTAGGCAGGGGGACGACAGCTTCATCTTGGCACCCTGGCTCAGGCGTGGGCACCTCCGGGACCACTGCCTCCAGGGCAGGCGTTGAAGATCCTGCCGGAGCTGAAGCCACTTCCGACTACGACACTGGCGCCTCCTTCGTCGCCGGCTCAGGCGCTGGTGCTTCGACCATCAGGGGCTCGGGTGCCGGCACCTCTACAGCAACCGGCTCAGGCGCAGGAACTTCTTTGATGACCGGCTCGGGCGCCAGAACTTCATCAGCTACCGGCTCTACCGCTGGGGCCTCATCAACCACCGGCTCAACTGTCGAGGCTTCAACAACATACGACTCTAGGGCCGGAATCACAGCTACCTCCGACTCTAAGGCCTAAGAATCCACGAGTACAGCATCCAAACCCGGAGCTTCAACCTCCGAGGCTGGTGCCGCTGGTACATCTTCATTCCAGTGGTTCGGCGCTACCATGGGAGCTTCTGGGGATGTGTCAAGGTCTAGGACCATGACAGCCGGCGCCGGAGCTGCCGCGACCTCAGCCACCTCTTGTGGTGGCGCTGGAGTTGGAGTCGGAGCTTCCGTCTCCACAGCATCATTTGCTGTCACGGGAGCCGGAGCTTCAGTCCTTCTCTTGGGGACACTGCAGATGAAGGACGAAGAAACTCAAGACGCAGTTACAACAAAAAAACAACCAACTGAGGTAAAAAACAAAATTTACCTCGGAAGGCTTCTACTCCAGCTAGCACGGAACCTCTTCTCCGGATGCTCGGCGCCGGACCCTGTCGCCCCGGGCGTGCCATCTCCGGAAGGATCCTCGGAGCTTGCTGCTACGGGCGTCACTTTGGTGGAGGCCCCCCTCGACCGGGAAGGACCTATGGACCCAGAGCCCTCAGCTGGTACTGGAGCCGTATGGCCGGAGCTAGCAACCCGGGGAGACGCCGATGCTGGAGTGGTTGCCGTCGTTGAAGATCTTCCCCTCTGGGGAGAAGGTGCTATCGTGGAAGGAGCAGGTCTGACAGACCTACCGTCAGCATGTTTCAACTTCCTCTTGCGGCTCGAGGGCTCGACCAACTCCTTTCCCTTGCCTATGACATCGATTCTTGGCTTTGGGGTGGGAGCGGAGCCGCCTTCTGAAGCTCCGGGGATTGCCACCCCGGAGGTTGATCGCCTCTCCACTAGGCCCAAGTTGTCCAACAGTGGCATCTTCCTCCAGAGCTCTCTGCACTCGTCTGGAATCATATTTAGAGGCAGGAAGGCCGCCAGTGGAGACACATCGCCAGGACTGATGTTCCCAGGCTGGAACTTCTTGAGATGGGTCTTCAAGGCTCCACCGACCAAGTTGGTGTCCAAGATGACTTAAATGCGGTTGGTATCCATCTCACTGTTGAAGGCCCAGGCAGGCTGGCTCCTAGCCCTTAGCGAGGCCCACCTGTTCGTCAAGAAGTTGCCGAAGACCATCTGCGGGGTCACCCCACCTTCGAGACATTCCTGGATTATTTCCAAGATGGGCCTGTACTCCCTCGATAGTGCCGACACATCACTCCAAGTGTCGGTGTCGACGCGAGGAAGGCGTTCAGGCAGCTCCAGCCTCTCGTGTCCTTCGATGGTGATGACCACCCAATCTTTCTTCCAATCATTCCACTTGCCAGAAGGGAAGGACCTCAAATAGTTGAGGGGAGAGTTTTTCCGCTTCACGAAGTAGTAGAAGCCGATGAACTCATCACTCTTCCCGATCAGGTGGACAGTGAAGAAGGTCCGGAACAACTCCACGCAAGGGGGTACGCCCACCCACATCTCGCAAAAGTGGACAAAAGTCGCCACCAGCAAGATTGAGTGGGGGCCTAGATGGTGGTGCTGCAGACCATAGAAATCTAGCAGCATCAGAAAGAAGGTGGAGAAAGGCGGGATCAAACCTGCCATGGCGTATCCAAGGAAGTACACCATATCTCCGGCTCACTTCTTCTTGAAGGGAAGCTCGCTGCAGCGAATGTCATTGTCGAAGGAGTCACTGGACCATCCCATGTAGGTCCGAACCCTGGACAACTCCTTCTTGCTCCCAATGCGGCTCGTGGGGAGTCCCAACTTCATCACAACATAGTGTGGCGAGAGAGGAAAAACAAGCAAAAGTTTGGAGGATTTGAGCGCAAGTTCGAATGAAGGCGTAAAGAACCCCCAAACGGTGCACGCTTTCCTTCTTAAGTAAGCCCCCGCAATGCTTGGATGGAAACTGCAGAGGAGCCGACGATACAAGTCAAAAACTTCACCCTGCCAATAACAAGGGGGCCCGGGGCCACCCCGACGATCAAATTGAGGTCCGTACCCTAGGCGAATGGTTGTCATCATGAAAGGCAGGAAACCCGAAGGTGGTGGCCTGACAAAGCGTGCGGAATCGATACGATTTTTGTATCGGGAACCAGCGACCTTCAATTGCGTGAGATCCGCACGCTAAGATCTCACCTGCCGCATCCTGGATATGCCACAGCGGTTGTTTAGCTGTGAACTACCGCCAACGACACATCCAAAGACCTTTGAAGGCGCAGCTCAAAAACCGAAGGATGGACCCACCTCCGGTAGAACGACTTCATCCAAAAGGTCTCTTCCAGAGGTGGGCCCAGGGGGCCACCGTCGGTACCCTGCGTACCGTATACCCCTTGGGACTACAAAAAGACCAAAGGGACTTCATCTGTCTGAGTTGAAGACCTGCGAAGGCCCCACATGTCATACTGGACTGGACATGCCTACCATCTATGGTTAGCTCCAGTACTGCCACGTGTACACTGCAGCTGGACCTATATCCCACACATGGGATAGCTCCGGGCTAAACACTTGTGCGGCACCCCCGGACCTAACTTCCGACAGAGGGAAGCTCCAGTATCGACACGTGTACATCTACAGCGGACCTACCCATCCCAGACGAATAGCTCTGAAGCTGCCACATGTCCAAATTGTCGAACCTTCAACCTCAGCAATCAAGCTGGTGAACCCCCAACGGCTCGGACCTCCAAGGGGTAATCAAAGACTTCAAGACCTTATTAAGTGTCATTAATACCATATTAACGACACACGATCAGAAGGCCCTTAATACCAGTAATGAAAGTGCATCTAGGACTCCCTTGTGGGTTTTGGATGATTTATGACAAGCAATTGGGATCCTAGCCTTTTTGTTGAGATGAATGCAGGCCAATAATGAAAAATGAGCAAAATACCAAAAAGAATGGATAATGAGGAGCAAAGTGAACTTGAGCTCAAGGAAAAGAAATAGTAGATTATTGTGTATGGAGTGTGTTAAGGAAACACACCCAAGAGCTCAATCATACTTAAGCACAAACACATATTGCACAAAGTTACACAGGACCGGACTAGTTCGATATCAACCGGACTAGTCCGATATCCTTTCTGGACCAGATCGGACAAGTCCGATATCTGTCGGACTAGTCCGATATCTTTCTGACTTGAGTCGGACTAGTCCTCCCCAGGGCGGACTAGTCCTCAACACACTTCACAAGTCACACAAAATCGGACAAGTCCGTTGTTAACCGGACTAGTTCGATATTCATTCTGATCCATTTCAGACAAGTCCGATGTTTACACAGACTAGTCCGAAATACCCACTGATCTAAATCGGACAAGTCCTCCAAGTGCGGACTTGTCATTCAACAAACTTAGGGTTTCATATGTCCGGACAAGTCCGATGGCTATCGGACTAGTCCGAAGATTTCCAGTAGTGAAATCGGACAAGTCCGTTTTCGACCGGACTAGTCCGATATTTCGGGACACTTAGGGTTTGCTACACACAGCACACCGGACTAGTCCGGTGACCACCACGGACTAGTCCGATCTTTCTGAACCCTAACGGTCACTTTTAGAAAGCCCATATAAATAGAGGTGCACGGCTCACTTTTACACTCTCTCGAACCCTAGCGCCGTCACACCTCCCAAGAGACTCAGGAACCACCTCTCTCCACGAAATTAAGTGCAAAATCGATCAATCCTTTGAGGATCACTTCTAGATCATTGGAGAGACACTTGGCACACATCATCGAGCTCTTGGTTTGAATCTCTAACACACTCCTGCGTTTCAATTATAATTTCTGAGTGTGCTTTTGGTGGCATTATGATTTGTAATCTAAGGGAGCTCTCAACATGTGAGAACGCCCCTTGAATTTGGTTATTCACCCCTTTGTGATTAGTTGAAGAGGGTTGGCCTTCGTGGCGATCCGACGAGGGTAGGGTTGGAGAAGACCCGGTCCTTTTGTGGGCTCCTCAACGTGGATGTAGGTTGCCTTCGTGGTAGCCGAACCACTGGAGAAATCGTGTGTCTTGTCCTTTTTGTGTTCATCACTCAAATTGATCTACTTACTCTAGGGTTTGATACTCATTGTTCAATTTACATTAAATTGTTGAACACAAGCCTTAATTGTGATACAATTCAATATATAACTATTAAATTGTTGTTTGATTCTATATTTCCGCTGCATACATTAAAGAATCAACCTTATCGATTAATCTTGATCAACTTAGTCCGTGAACACCGGACTAGTCCGCACTTTATCGGACTAGTCCGATTTCTCTGGTATTGAACTTCTTGTTTAGTGTTGCAGGATCCGACAAAAATTCAAAAGGCCTATTCACCCCCCTCTAGGCCTACATTCAATTGGTTTCAGAGCGGGTTCTTCAAGAAAGAGTTTAACCACTCGAAGAGATCATGTCAGACATGAAGGACGTCCACAAAATCAACAACCAAGAGGAAGTCAACAACGACAAGACCCAAAAACTGGAGAAGTACCTCGAAGCCATTCAAGACTTCGAGGACGACGATGAGGAGACGCTGGATCTAAAGGCGCTCCTCAGAAAGAAGGCACTTTCAAAAGGGAAAGCGAAAGTTGAAGATAAGAAGACGGGGAGTAGTCACACCGACTACTCCCGATATCCTTTTAATTATGGTCATCTAAATTCCAATAAAAATCACTACTTATCTATCCCACTTGGAAAAGCCCCACACTTCGACGGGAGTGATTACTCCATGTGGAGGCAGAATATGAAGATGCATTTGATTTCCCTCAACCTAAGTTTATGGTATGTTGTATGTACAGGGATAGATATTCCGGATGACGACGAAGAGCTCACCCCAAGTCAAGAGCAGGCCATCCATAGAAACGCTCAAGCCGCAGCCGTAATCACCTCCTCTCTCAGTCGAGATGAGTTCACCAAGGTGGATGGACTCAAAATTGCTAAGGAGGTATGAGATACACTACAAACAGCACATGAAGGTGACCGGCATGTGCGTGAGGCAAAAATTGAAATGATCGAAGGGGAACTAGGAAGATTCGCAATTGAGGAAGACAAGTCACCCCAGGATATGTACAATCGATTGAAGACACTTGTCAACAAGGTTCGATCATATGGGAGCAAGAAGTGGAATGACCACGAGGTGGTAAAGCTCATCCTTAGAGCTTTTATGCCTCGTAATGTCACGCTATGCTCAATGATCAGAGAAAGCCCCGGTTACAAAAGAATGACTCCGGATGAATTGCTTGGTAAAATTATCAACTTTCAAATGATGGAGAAACAAGCCAAGCACGTCAAAGAAATTGCCGACCTCACCTCGGCCAAGAAGAAAGGAGTTGCCCTAAAATCTACTCTCAAGCCTCTATCCAAAGAAGCAAGAGAAGCACAACTAGAGGAGGACAGTGATGACGAGAGTAGTGAGCTAGATGAAGAGGATATGATTTTGTTCATGAAAAAGTTCAAGAGAATAATGAAGAAGAGACAAGGAACAAAATCAAGTGAAGGAAAGTACAAGGAAAGGACGAAGCCAAAGATAAGGCGGGCGTGCTATAATTGTGGTGAGTATAACCACTTTATAGTCGATTGCCCGTATGAGGACAACAAGAAGAAAACTAAAGAAACCAAGCCTCAACCTAAGAAATTCTTCAAGAAGAAGAAACAAGCCGAACAAGAACACATTGGGAAGGAGTGGGACTCAAACGATGAGTCCTCATCATCCGATGAAGAAGAGATGGCTAGCATAGCCATAGAAAGCACATCCAAGAAATCCACACTCTTCCCCACACTCGGTGCAAAGAAGGGAAATGGCACTTGTCTCATGGCAAAGGAAGGTAAACACCAGGTAAACATCAAAACCCCTTCCATGCATTCCTACTCTAGTGATGATGAACTAGATAGTGATGATGAGGACATGCTAAATGGACTAGATAGGAAAACTGCTGCTAAAATGAGATTTTTACTTGACCAACTTGTTGAGAAGGAGAGGTTAATTGATCATCAAGAGGACATGATTATCTCCCAAAAGGAGAAGTATGTCAAACTTGACAAACTCCTAGAGCTTGAAAAGGAGAAAAACGGTTCACTAGAGCTTGAGCTAGCTTCAAGTAAGAAAACTTGCTTGGAGTTAACCGACTCAAATGTTGCAATCAAGGACCAACTTGCTGACCTGATCAAGGTTAACAAAATCCTTGAAGTGCAAGTTGAGTCAATCAAGCTAAGTGAACCTTCCTCCTCTTCAAGTTCACCTTCTCAACCCACTAAAACTGATCTTGTTCATATGTGCACATGTAGTAAAATCAACACTAGTTTGAAGGAGAAGTCAACCTCCACAAAGGATAAAAATCCTACCCAGTATGGAATATTTGACAAGGAGAAGATCAACTATGCACGTAGTGCATACTTGGTCCAAAGACCTCAAAATGTCAAATATGGCATTGGTTACTCTTATGTTGAAAAGCAACATGCTGGAAGTCATAAGAATAACAGGGGAAGGATCTCCTTTGTGAAGGGAAGATCCTCTCAAACTGATAAGTTGAAGAATAAGAAACTGAACTCGCATGAATACCGGACTAGTCCAGTCGGTGTCCGGACAAGTCCGGTCATTCGGACAAGTCCGGCCACCCAGACTAGTCCGATTCATAAACAACAACAGCTTCTATTTAAAACTTTTGATGCCTCTTATGTATTAATGAGAAACAATCTTGGTAAGGTTTATGCTTATTATGTTGGGCCACGCCATGGGAACACAAAATCCCATGTGTGGGTGCCCAAATGTATTGTAACTAACCTCCAAGGACCCAAGCAAGCTTGGGTACCTAAAACCAAAGAATAATTTGTTTTTGCAGGCCTATTCCTCCGGTGGATCCAAATGGGTGCTAGACAGTGGATGCACCAACCACATGACCGGAGAAAGGAGGATGTTCGTGGAATATGAAGAAAACGAGGACCCAAACGAAGGCATCTACTTCGGAGATAATAGTTAAGGAAAGGTGCTCGGTACCGGTAAAATTGCAATATCCTCTGAACACACGCTTTCTCATGTTTTATATGTTGAATCTTTAGATTATAACCTGCTGTCCATATCTCAACTATGTGACAAAGGTTATAATTGCTTGTTCACTAACGAGGGTGTGACCGTCTCAAGGAGGAGTGATGGTTCCGTTGCATTCAAGGGTATGTTGAAGGGAAAGCTTTACCTTGTTGACTTCAACAAGGATAAAGCCGAACTCGACACATGCTTGATTGCGAAAACCAACATGGGTTGGCTGTGGCATTGACGGCTAGCGCATGTTGGTATGAGGAATCTTCAAAAACTCCTCAAGGGCGATCACATCCGAGGTTTCAAAGATGTTGTTTTTGAGAAAGACAGGCCTTGTAGCGCGTGCCAAGCCGGGAAGCAAGTTGGAGCACATCATCCCGCAAAGAACATCATGACTACAACAAGACCGCTCGAACTACTTCACATGGACTTGTTTGGTCCAGTTGCTTACATAAGCATCGGCGGTAACAAATACGGTTTGGTTATCATTGATGATTTTTCTCGCTTCACTTGGGTTTTCTTTTTGCATGATAAGTCAGAAACACAAGGAACACTCAAGAAATTCTTCAAGCGAGCTCAAAACGAGTTTTCATTGTCAATCAAGAGTATTCGAAGCGACAATGGCACGGAGTTCAAGAACATACAAGTGGAGGAGTACCTTGATAAAGAGGGCATCAAGCACGAATTTTCAGTGCCATATTCACCACAACAAAATGGAGTTGCCGAAAGGAAGAACCGAACACTCATAGAGATGGCAAGAACAATGCTCGATGAATACAAGACTTCGAATCGATTTTGGGCAGAAGCGATTAACACCGCTTGCCACGCCGCAAATCGGCTTTATCTTCATCGACTACTCAAGAAAACTCCCTATGAGCTAGTCACCGGTAACAAACCAAACATTTCTTACTTTCGAGTTTTCGGTTCTCCATGTTATATCCTGAACAAGAAGCCCAGGACTTCAAAGTTCGCTTCGAAGTCCGATGAAGGTTTCTTGCTCGGTTACGATTCGAACACCTACGCCTATCGTGTTTTCAACAAGGCCTCCGGACTTGTTGAAGTAGCACGTGGCGTAGTGTTCGATGAGACTAACGGCTCCCAAAAGGAGCAAATTGATCCATGTGAATTAGGTAAAGAAGAAGCTCCTTGTCTAGCATTGAAAAGAATGGCTCTAGGTGAAGTTCGACCACAAGAGTCACCTTCACACATAAATGAGGAAAATGAATCACAAGAGGAGACCAACAATCAAGGGGGAGCTTCAACACAAGCACGAGAGTATGAAGATGATCAACAAGTCAACGAGGGCAACCACTCAGGGGGAGAAGAAAACAATCATGAAGACACAACTCCCCAAGTGCCCCACCCAAGAGTACACCAATGCATTCAAAGGGATCACCCAATCGACAACATCATCGGTGACATCCAAAAGGGAGTAACCACTAGATCTCGCATAGCTAACTTTTGTGAGCATTACTCGTTTGTCTCCTTTTTGGAACCACGCAGGATTGAGGATGCATTGAAGGATCTGGACTGGGTGGTGGCAATGCAAGAAGAATTGAACAACTTCAAGAGGAACAAGGTGTGGGAACTTGTGGCAAGACCCAATGCAAACATAGTGGGCACCAAGTGGGTCTTCCGCAACAAACAAGACGAACACGGAGTGGTAACAAGAAACAAGGCGCGACTTGTGGCCAAAGGGTACTCACAAGTCGAAGGTTTGTATTTCGATGAGACTTTTGCTCCAGTGGCTAGGCTTGAATCTATTAGAATATTACTTGCATATGCTACTCACCATGATTTCTAGCTGTATCAAATGGACATGAAAAGCGCCTTCCTCAACGGACCGATCAAGGAAGAGGTGTACGTGGAGCAACCACCTGGATTTGAAGACGAAGAGTTCCCCGACCACGTATATAAATTGCGTAAGGCTCTCTACGGCCTCAAACAAGCTCCTAGAGCTTGGTATGAGAGTCTTAGAGATTTGTTAATTGAGAATGGTTTTCAAATTGGCAAAGCGGATTATACATTATTTACAAAGAACTTAGATAATGATCTTTTTATTTGTCAAATTTATGTTGACGATATAATTTTTGGATCAACTAATCAATCTTTTTGTGAGGAATTTAGCAAAATCATGACAGACAGGTTTGAAATGTCAATGTTGGGAGAATTAAAATAATTTTTGGGATTCCAAGTGCGGCAGCAAAGGGAAGGAATGTTCATAAGCCAAACCAAGTACACGCAGGACATACTCAAGAAGTTTGGCATGGACAAGGCAAAGCCCATAAAGACCCCCATGGCAATGAATGGCCACTTGGATCTCAATGAAGATGGACCTAGCGTCGATCAAAAGGTATATCGCTCTATGATTGGATATCTACTTTACTTATGTGCATCTAGGCCAGATATTATGTTGAGTGTATGTTTGTGTGCACGATTTCAAGCCAACCCTAAGAAATGTCACTTGACAGCCGTAAAAAGAATCTTGAGATATTTAGTTCATACACCAAACCTTGGTCTTTGGTACCCAAAAGGCTCAAAATTCAATCTCATTGGTTATTTCGATGCGGATTATGCCGGGTGCAAAGTAGATATAAAAAGCACCTACGGCACATGCCAATTCCTAGGGAGATCCTTAGTTTCTTGGTCATCCAAGAAACAAAATTCCATTGCTTTATTCACAGCCGAAGCGGAGTATGTTGCAGCCGGGAGTTGTTGTGCACAACTCCTTTGGATGCGACAAACTCTAAGGGATTACGGTTACAATTTGAACCGTATTCCTCTCCTTTGTGACAATGAGAGTGCCATTAAAATAGCCCACAATCCAGTTGAGCAGTCTAGAACTAAACACATAGACATAAGACATCATTTCTTGAGAGACCATTCCATGAAAGGAGACTTTACCATCTCACATGTCAACACCCAAAAAAAATTGGCCGACATATTCACCAAGCCACTTGACGAAAAGCGTTTTTGCGAACTCCGAAATGAATTAAATATCCTTGATTCTCGGAGTGTGGTTTGAAAAGTTGCATACCTGTATGACCTCTTCAAAATTTTGACTGAATTGTGAAAATCATCCTTCTCCATTTTTTTTTTCAAAAAACTATGTCAATTATTAGATCTTGATGAATTATGACCATTGTGTGAATGTTATATTCTTACTGGTCAAATTCATCAAGATTAATTGATTTGCTTTGTCCCACCTATTCTCTATTAATGAACCTTAAAATATATATATGAATGGGCTATGCAATTTCTCCTGGTGACCACGGACTAGTCCGTGGTTACCCTGACTAGTCTGCTCTTGCAGACTAGTCCGTAGAGTGCCGGTTAGACCGGACTAGTCCGATAGACCATGGACTAGTCCGATATAGCTCTCTTGATGACTTCGGACTAGTCCGGTCATGTCCGGACTTGTCCGATTTTTCGTGTCCATAACCCTAGCCGCCACCAAACCCTAATCTTCTCATCCCCACATTTGCTCACGCCTCCCTCTCTCTTGCACTCGAGCTACCAAGGCGATTCTCTGCTCCCTCCGTCGAAAAAGTCCACATTTGGGCGGAGATCAAGCTTGACCTCTTGGGGATTGAAGCTAGCGGACTTGTCCGGCCTCCAACCCCCAAACCTTCAAGCTTCAATCGATTTCTTCGATCATGTCGAGCTCAAACAACAAAATCTCCGACTTTGAGGCCGAGTTGGACCACGAAGTGGCACCTCGGTCCTCGACGGGTCTTGGCAAGAAGCGCCAAGAAAGACCCTCCGAGCCTGCTCCTTCCCCTCCTCAGGTTTGTGCTAGCGAAGAAGCCGGCCTCCAAGGTGCCAGCCTCTAAGGGTGGTGGTGGCCCTAGCTCGCAAGTGCCCGCCAAGCCAAGGGCAAGGGCAAGGGGATAGCAACGGGGCCAGTCGGGCCCTTGAAGCTCCATGCTCCCAGGGAAGGGGTCCGGGACCCTACTGAGGAGAAGTTCAATGGCAAGGGCAGTGATTCTGCAGCCAAGTTCAGAAGCATTGACTGGTATGGCAGGCCAAAGCAAGCTGTCGATGGAAGGTTTTGGTGCAACTTCCATGCAGACTTCTACAAATCGGTGTATCTACCGATGAATACCCGCGTGGTGCGCAGTCAGTGGATTGACTGGGCACACCTTGAGAAGAAGAAGTGCTCAGCTTTTGATGAAGTCATTGCAGCAGTTGAGAGGCATGGCCTGAAGGATCTCTTTGCCTTCAGGCACAACTGGAGTGATGAAGTGATTGCACAGTTCTTTGCAACTTGCCACTTCTCAAGTGAGGATGAAGAGAGTGTTACTTGGATGACACACGGATCTAAGTATAGTATTACTCAAGAGGACTTTGCTAATCTGCTCCATCTAGACACCTCTGGACATGACAGGCTGATCATCCACAACATAGGTGTAATGGAGAAGGATAGGATGAAATTCCTATATGAGCCGAACTCAAAGTATGTCCCTCCCTCTACAAAGAACATGAAACCATTCTTTGTGGTCCTCAACAGAGTGCTGAGGAAGACTATTGCTCCTAAAGATGGAGATGCTGGGAGCGTGCAGGGTTACCTCCGAACCCTAATGAGAGTCATAAGCAAGGACCGCCCATTTGATGTGGCGGAATACATTTGGAATGATATGGTCAACATATCCTGCACGCCTAACAGGTCATGTGGCTATGCTCCCTACCTCATGTATATAATTGAGAAAGTCACAGGTATTGAGTTCATGAAGGATGTGGAGAACACTCCTTTGAGGCCACAGAAGCCTCAACCAGTGAGTGTCCAGGCTGCTCCCTCGCCGGCCTCCAGTCCCGAGGCACCAGCAAGATCAAGAAGCAGTGCTAGGGCTGTCCCTACCTCTAGGGAAGCCCCTCAGAGAGGATCAGCTAGTAGGATCCTCAAGTACCTGACCGCCATATTCTCCTCCTGCAAAAAGACCGAAGTGAAGGTCCACAAGCTCAACAAGAGAAGAAAGGAGGACATGAAGTATATAAAGGCCAATATGAAGCAAATCTGCCAGAAGCTGGAGATCGACCCCATTGGATCTCCAGTGATTTCTGAGGAGTCCGACCCGGACTTCACCGAGCTCGGGCCTCTGAACCCCTCCGAGCTTGCCTACTTTGGCATTGGGGGCTCGAGCGACTCCGCTCCTCCTCCCTCTCCTCCTCATCAAGCGGAAAGCGAAGAAGATGAAGACGATGACGAGAGGACTGACAGTGAAGAGTGTAGATCTTAGAACCCTCCTCTCTCTCTTTTTGGTGTTTTGATGCCAAAGGGGGAGAGATTGAGGGGGAGTCTTAGCTTTAGCTGTGGTAGGGTGCGAGGAGAGAGTTCTCTTTATCTTTCATTGTGATTGTAATGCCTTAACGCTGTTTACATGTTAACTATGGTTCTGTGTTGAAATGCTTAATTAATTTGCAAATATGTGTTGAAATCTGCAATTTTGCTCCTGAAATGACATATGTACTTTGTATTGATTCATCAATGTAAATTATGTCATTCTCAATGTTTCAATGCACTTAGTTATGCATCCCACCATAAAGAATGCACATATGGATATTTCTCTTACTGCTTGATGTATTTTTGAGTCATATGTGCATACTTTATGAAAATATCATCTCTTTTTGTCATATTTTGTGAAATCTCAATTGGTTGTCATCAATCACCAAAAAGGGGGAGATTGAAAGTGCATCTAGGACTCCCTTGTGGGTTTTGGATGATTTATGACAAGAAATTGGGATCCTAACCTTTTTTTTGAGATGAATGCAGGCCAATAATGAAAAATGAGCAAAATACCAAAAAGAAGGGATAATGAGGAGCAAAGTGAACTTGAGCTCAAGGAAAAGAAATAGTATATTATTGTGTATGGAGTGTGTTAAGGAAACACACCCAAGAGCTCAATCATACTTAAGCACACACACATATTGCACAAAGTTACACAGGACCGGACTAGTCCGATATCAACCGGACTAGTCCGATATCCTTTCTGGACCAGATCGGACAAGTCCGATATCTGTCGGACTAGTCCGATATCTTTCTAACTTGAGTCGGACTAGTCCTCCCCAGGGCGGACTAGTCCTCAACACACTTCACAAGTCACACAAAATCGGACAAGTCCGTTGTTAACCAGAATAGTCCGATATTCATTCTGATCCACTTCGGACAAGTCCGATGTTTACACGGACTAGTCCGAAATACCCACTGATCTAAATCGGACAATTCCTCCAAGTGGGGACTTGTCATCCAACACACTTAGGGTTTCATATGTCCGGACAAGTCCGATGGCTATCGGACTAGTCCGAAGATTTCCAGTAGTGAAATCGGACAAGTCCATTTTCGACCGGACTAGTCCGATATTTCGGGACACTTAGGGTTTGCTACACACAGCACACCGGACTAGTCCGGTGACCACCACGGACTAGTCCGATCTTTCTGAACCCTAACGGTCACTTTTAGAAACCCCATGTAAATAGAGGTGCACGGCCCACTTTTACACTCTCTCGAACCCTAGCGCCGTCACACCTCCCAAGAGACTCAGAAACCACCTCTCTCCACGAAATTAAGTGCAAAATCGATCAATCCTTTGAGGATCACTTCTAGATCATTGGAGGGACACTTGGCACACATCATTGAGCTCTTGGTTTGAATCTCTAACACACTCCTGTGTTTCAATTGTAATTTCTAAGTGTGTTTTTGGTGGCATTGTGATTTGTAATCTAAGGGAGCTCTCAACGTGTGAGAACGCCCTTTGAATTTGGTTATTCACCCCTTTGTGATTAGTGGAAGAGGGTTGGCCTTCGTGGTGATCCGACGAGGGTAGGGTTGGAGAAGACCCGGTCCTTTTGTGGGCTCCTCAACGTGGATGTAGGTTGCCTTCGTGGTAGCCGAACCACGGGATAAATCGTGTGTCTTGTCCTTTTTGTGTTCATCACTCAAATTGATCTACTTACTCTAGGGTTTGATACTCATTGTTCAATTTACATTAAATTGTTGAACACAAGCCTTAATTGTGATACAATCCAATATATAACTGTTAAACTGTTGTTTGATTCTATATTTCCGCTGCATACATTAAAGAATCAACCTAATCGATTAATCTTGATCAACTTAGTCCGTGAACACCGGACTAGTCCGCACTTTACCGGACTAGTCCGATTTCTCTGGTATTGAACTTCTTGTTGAGTGTTGCAGGATCCGACAAAAATTCAAAAGGCCTATTCACCCCCCCCACTTCTCTAGGCCTACATTCAAGTAACGGCACTGTCAGGTCCCGTTACCATGCCATTAAGGGTAATTAATCTCATTAATTATGTACTAAACTTTAGTAACCGTCGGGGCCACATGTCGGGCCAGGCTAGTGGTGTAATGACTAGTCCTTGTACTATAAAAGGACTAGTCGACGATACACAGGGGACACACAGTCTCTGGGCTGAAAACTCTCTAGACGCTCAATATAATAGCTACACACCCCGTGGAGTAGGGTATTACGCTCAGGCGGCCCGAACCACGTAAATCCTTGTGTCCATTCGCCATACTTTTCGAAATCTCTGCGCACCCAATACCGAACGACAAACTCCGCGAGCTACCAAAGGTAGTATAAGGAGAATTGCCGGAAAAACACTCCGACAGTACCGAATAGAACCGTAACAACCCGTTTAGGGCACGACGTCAACAAGACCCATTTAGTGGTAAGGTAGAGGAAGCGTCTAGACGAGCATGGAAGTGAATGACGACGGTGAGGACAACAAGCACTTGCAAAGCATGGACGGCAAGGACTCGCAACAGACTCTTTCTTGTTCTTTTCTCCTCTCTCTCGTTCTTTCCTCTCTCTCTCTCTCTTAAATGACTAAAAAATGAAAGAAAACATAACCTATAGTATATGCATCACACGTTTTGAACTGGCTTGTTTCACATGCATTAAGCATGTGAGACGTGTTGGTTCGGAATTGTCCCTTTTTGGACAGCCTGGGCATAACCTTGTCATTCTCTGTTGCACCATCTTGGGGTGTGTAGTTGGAGAACAGTGGGTTTATGCTCCTAAAATTTCATCTGGATCCATACCGCGCATCTCGTCATGAGCACGCTCCGCTCGATCACTCTTGGGTGGGTTTAGGACCTATACTGGACAATAGATGTAGGTTCGTGATATTAAATGAAGTATGGAATAACCATAACTTCTCTAACTTTATACTACATGTCGGTACCCTGCATACCGAATACCCCTTGGGACTGTGAAAAGAGCAAAGGAACTTCACCTGTCTGAGTTGAAGACCTCCAAAGGCCCCACGTGTCATACAGAACCGGACCTGCCTCCCTTCTATGGTTAGTCCCAGTGCTGTCACATGTATCCTGCAACCGGAGCTACATCCCACACATGGGATAGCTCCGGGCTAAATACCTGTGCGTCACCCCCGGACCTAACCCCTGACAGAAGGAAGCTCCGGTACTAACACGTGTACAATAGCACCGGACCTACCCATCCCAGACGTAAAGCTCCGGAGCTGCCACACGTCCAACCGCCGAACCTTCAACTTCAACAAGCAGACTGGTGGACCCCCAACGGCTCGGACCTTCAAGGGGCAATTAAAGACTTCAAGACCCGATTAAGTCTCATTAATACCATCCTAATGACACACGATCGGAGGGCCCTTAATACCAATAACGGCACTGTCAAGGCGCGTTACCACACTATTAAGGGTAATTAAGCTCATTAATTGTGTATTAAGCATCAATAACCGCCAGGGCCACATGTCGGGCCAGGCTAACGATGTAACGACCAGTCCTTGTACTATAAAAGGACTGGCCGAGCGATACAGAGGGAGATTCTTCTTGATTATGCTCTGACACAAGCCTACAAGCGCTCAGACGCTCAATACAACAACTACACACCCCGTGGAGTAGGGTATTACGCTTAGGAGGCCCGAACCACGTAGATCCTCATGCCAACTTGCCATCATGTTCTGAATCTCTGCGCGCCCACAACTAAACTACAAACTCCGCGGTCTGCCAACGGTAGTACCAAGAGAATTGCCTGAATCACACTCCAACAGTTGGCGTGCCAGGTAGGGGCGCCCGAGATTCAAGGATGGTGAACTCTACTGTTGGATCGTCCAACGGCAACCCTGCTGCACAACCTACTGGAGGCAATCCCTCCAACATGCAGAAGCCAGCAGGTGCTGTGGCTCCAGAAGGAGTCATGCCACCACCGCCACCGTTCGCACCGGCGAATCAAGCTGGACAGCGAGACGGGGCGTCCGCGTCAGTCACTGCATCGGCAAACAACAACCCTGAACATGCGCTCCATGCTGCGCGTGCTCTTCTCCAACGTCCACCGCCTCCAGGAGCATCCCAGGGTGCAATGGAGCAGTGGAGAGCTGATGTGGAACATTTGGTTGCAGCAGCAGCCAATCGCGTCAGACACCGAGGTCCTCCCCCCTCGGGGCGGGACCCATCATAGCATCGGACCGTGTCGGGTAGACTTGGTCCGCACGCTTCACAACACAGGAGGCGTGCTGCGTCTCAACAAGCGTTCGACTCACGACATCCGGGCAGAGCTTGATCGTTGTTACCGTTAACAGGACGGTCGCATCCACATCGAGCGTGCTCGCGAGAGGCGAGAGGCTCAGGACAGTCCTGCTCCCGAGGGAGTAGGAGGAGGCTGTTCTGCCCTGGCCATGCACCTACTCATGGTCAGATGGCCGCAGAAATTCCGGCCTCACTTGCCGGAGAAATTTGACGGGACTGTCAATCCCGCCGAATTTCTCCAAATCTACTGCACCGCTATCCTTGCAGCTGGAGGCAATGAGGCCGTAATGGCCAATTATTTCCCAATGGCTTTGACTGGGACCGCCGGGTCTTGGTTCATGAGCCTCCCACCCGACTCCATCAACAGGTTGGCGGAACTGTGCCAACAGTTCACTGCCAACTTCTGGAGTTCATATACCCGACCAGGCACACAACTGGACCTTTTTGCTGTCAAGCTGAAGGGGGGAGAGTCCCTGTGATCCTTCATACAGAGGTTCTCCCAGGTACAAAACACCATACCTTCTATCTCAAGCGCTTTTGTTATTGTGGCATTTAGACAGGGCGTACGAGACAAGAAGGTGCTGGAGAAGCTGGCGAACAAGTAAGTCACCAACGTCATGGAACTCTTCAGCTTGGCAGACAAGTGTTCCAAAGCTGCGGAGGGCCGTGAAATGCACTCCTAACCACCTCCGGAGGACAACAAAAAGTCCTCCAAGGGTGAAGCCACTACCTCCAGGAGTGGTAAGAAGAAGAAAAAGTCCAACGGCAAGAAGAAGCCATCGGCTGGCACACCTACAGCCGCTGCTGCCGCAGCTCCTGGTGGCCGTGGGCCACGGCCCGAGAAACAACTTCGGTCGTCGTCTGAAGACGGTGGCAGCTCCAAGATGTGGTATCCCATACACAAGACGAACAACCACAACTTGGAAGGCTATCGAGAGGTCCAGAACCTTGCCGAGCGCTACAACAAGCGCCGAGAAGAAGTTCCTTTCCGTTAAAGGATAGGAAAACAAAAAGTTGATGAAGCTCCGGCTGAAGAGGAGTTAGGCTTTCAGGACCCCAAAAAGGTCCTGAAGGCTGTTTACACCTCCGTTGACGACGACTCTGATGTCTACAACGAGCGTCGGAAGACCATGAACACCATCTTTGGTGGTTTGTGGGACATCACCTCCCGCCGTGTCCTCAAGACAATGCGGCATGAAATGGCCTCCGTAGCTCCCACTGCTAGGGCGGAGCCGCATTGGACATGGGTGGACACTGCCATCACCTTCGATGCTTCGGACTGCCCTCGGAACATGATTGGAGCTGGCCACCTCCCATTGATGGTATCTTCGACCATCAACAACATCCAACTCCACCATGTGATGGTGGACGCAGGTTCGGGGCTGAACCTCATAAGCTTCGAAGCCTTCGTCAAGCTTTAGCTCTGACCTTCGGATCTTTGGCCCTGCCGAACTTTCTCTGGAGTAGGTCCGGGGGCCATAACTCCACTCGGTGCCATTACTCTTCTAGTGACCTTCGGGACTCAGGAGAATTACCGCACCGAGAAGTTGGTCTTTGACGTGGCGCAGATCAACTTACCATTCAACACCATCTTGGGCAGACCAGTCTTGTACAAATTCATGGCTGCTGCTCATTATGGCTATTTGGTGTTGAAGATGCCAACACCAGCAGGTGTTCTCCGGATCCGCGGAGATCGCATCGCCGGAGTTACTGCTCTGGAAGAACTCCATGCACTTGCTACAGCGCAGGAAGAAGAATCCGGAAAGGAGCAAGCTCTGAAACCCCTGAGCATTCGTCATCAAGGCTCAACCTCTGCACCTCATGCGCAACCAAGCGGCGACACCAACATTCCTGTCAAAGTCGTCAAAATTGGTTCCGACGCTGCTCAGACCACCCGTATATCGGAAGGTCTGAATGACAAATAGGAACTCGTGCTCATCACTTTCCTCCGGGCTAATGTCGATGTGTTTGCCTGGCAACCGTCACAAATACCTGGGATCCCTAGGGAAGTGATCGAGCACAATCTGAAGATTTATCCTGGCGCTCGGCATGTACAACAGAAGCCTCAGAAGCAATTAGTAGAGCGACAATACTTCATACGTCAAGAAGTGAAGAAGTTGCTTGAAGCTGGATTCATCCGAGAAGTCTTCCACCCAAAATGGTTGGCAAACCCAGTCGTTGTACCCAAGGCCGGCGGGAAGCTTTGGATGTGTATCGACTACACTACACTGAATAAGGCATGTCCAAAAGATCCATTCCCACTACCTAGAATGGATCAGATAGTGGATTCCACCTCTGGGTGCGAATTACTATGTTTCCTAAACACATATTCTGGGTATCATCAATTCAGAATGTCTAGGGAAGATGAATAGCATACTTCCTTCAACACAGTAGATGGATTATATTTTTACACTTCCATGCCATTCGGTCTCAAAAATGCTGCTTCAACGTTTGTACGAGCTATGTACAAAACTTTTGGAGACCTCATGAGAGATGTAATGGAAGTGTACGTCGATGACATTGTCGTCAAGATCAAGAACAAGGAGTCATTCCTTGACACCTTGCAAGGTGTCTTCAATAAGTTGCGAATCACACACACGAAGCTGAACCCGGACAAGTGTGTCTTCGGGGTTAGCTCCAGAAAAATTCTTGGCTTCTTGGTGAACCACCGAGGAATAGAAGCAAATTCGGCGAAGATTAAAGCTATTGAAGACATGCGACCACCAGCTCGCATCAAGGACGTCCAGAGGCTGACTAGATGTTTAGCTACCCTCAGCCAATTCATCTCAAGACTAGCAGAATGGGCGCTACCTTTCTTCAAATTATTGAGGAAGTCCGGATCATTCCAATGGTCTGAAGAAGCAGAAAAGGCTTTCCAATAGCTAAAGTAGCTCCTCACCACTTTACCAACTTTGGTAGTTCTGAATCCTGATGAGCCACTTCTACTTTACATTTTGGCAACTTACGAAGTTGTCACCATGTTCCTGGTTGAGGAAAGACTAGAACCATCTCCAGTTCAGGAGTCCAGACCCCACTGGGAGGGTCCGGAGCTACCTGAAGACGAGTCTGGCTCCCAGCTCCCAGACCCGGATCCTCAAGGTAAGATGCCAGAGGATCAACTTCCTTCAAATGAAGAAGTTGCTGTTGCTGAGCAACAAGATCCGGACCCCTCCGGGAAGGTCCGGGTAACTACAGAGGAAGCTTCGGGTTCTTCAAGCAAGAACCTGGAGGTCCCCGACGAAGGTCCGGACCCCTCTGGGAGGGTCCGAGTTGATGAGGAGGAAGCTCCGAGCCCCTTCGGGAGGGTCCGGACAGTCCAACGCCCAGTATACTTCATCAGCAAAGTACTCCATGACGCCAAGACTTGGTACCTGGAGGTGCATAAGCTGCTCTACGCAGTTCTTATTGCTTCTAGGAAGCCCCGATACTACTTCCAAGCTCACAAGATTTCAGTGGTAACTTCTTATCCACTGCATTCAATCTTGCATAACCCCAACTCTACTGGGAACATTGCAAAGTGGGCAGCAGAATTGGCCGAGTTCAACCTTGAATTCGTCCCAAGACAAGTGTAACACCCTCATTTTCATGCATCATACCTTGCATACACTCATATACATGTTTAACATTAACTCACAACAAGAGGAATGAGTTTAAAATTGATTTGGAGCAAAACCGCACTTAAAATGCACGAAAGTGCGGACTAGTCCGATTTTACTAAGGACTAGTCCGATTTCTCTCTCACTAAAAACAGACTTGTCCGTTTTCATTGTGGACTATTCCGATTTTGCCTCTGGAAATTCGGACTTCTCCGATTTTGTGCGGACTAGTCCGATATTCCAAGAGTCCTTGAAAATTTGCTAAGTCCCTGGACTTTTCCGGACTAGTCTGGTGTTCCAGCGGACTTGTCCATTTTCCTCTCTACTAAAGTCAGACTTGTATGATTTTCGACCAGACTTGTTCGATTTTGTGCAGACTAGTTCGGCCTTTTGCAGACTAGTCCGATTTTGCTGACTAAATTGTGTTGAATTAATTCTAAAATGAGATCTAATCACATCCAAACCTGTATAAACTTGTTAAAAGCTATTAAAACTAGTTAGTGATCATTAAAAGCAATCTATTAACAAGTTCTACCTTGCATTTGCATTAATCATGCATCTCATGTCATGTTGAGTAATATTTGTACACTCCTTGATTGTGTTTCTTGTATTGTATGTTTATTGTGCGGATTAAGTGGATTTGCGCTAGAGAGTGCCGCAGAGGATCTTAAGCACCAAGAGTTTGAAGGCTTTGACCCCACTACCAGGATTCCGGTTTATTGCGACAAAAAAATAATTGCAATAGGTCAAAATTTGTCGCGATAGGTTGTTGTCGCAATGAAATAGAGCGTCACGATAGTTTTTGCGACTCGTGGCGATAATAGCCGTGGCAATAGGTTATTACGACGACTTGACATCTGTGGCAAATAGTATGGTACTGCGATGACTCCACGTTCGTTGCAAATAGTATGGTATTGCAACAGTTTAACGTATTGCGACAATTTAACGTATTGCAACAAAAATAACGGTGTTGCAATGATGCCACATTCAAGGCAAAAAGTATGGTATTGCAACGACTCCACGTTCGTGGCAAATAGTATGGTATTGCAATGGTTTAATGTATTGCGACGATTTAACATATTGCAATGAAAATAACGGTGTTGCAATGATGCCACATTCGTGGCAAAAAGTATGGTATTGCAACGACTCCACGTTCTTGGAAAATAGTATGGTATTGCAATAGTTTAACGTATTGCGACGACTTAACATATTGCAACGAAAATAACGGTGTTGCAACGATGCCACATTCGTGGCAAAAAGTATGGTATTGCAACGACTCCACATTCGTGGCAAATAGTATGGTATTGCAACGGTTTAACGTATTGCGACGATTTAACGTATTACAACAAAAATAACGGTGTTGCAACGATGCCACATTCGTGGCAAAAAGTATGGTATTGCATCGACAACATGTTCGTGGCAAATAGTATGGTATTGCAACAGTTTAACGTATTGCGACGATTTAACGTATTACAACGAATAGTACGTTATTTGCGACGATTTCACATCTGTAGCGATAAGTACATTATTGCGATGATTTCATACTCGTGGCGAATAGTATGGTATCGTGACGTTTTCACATTCGCGGCGAATAGTACGGTGTTGCAACGATTTCACATCCGTGGCGAATAGTACGGTATGGTAACGTTTTTAAATTCGTGGCGAATAGTATGGTGTTGTAACGATTTCACATCTGTGGCGAATAGTACGGTATCACAATGATTTCACACTCGTGGCGAATAATATGGTATCGCGACGTTTTCACATCCGCGGTGAATAGTACGGTATCGCGACGATTTCACACTCGTGGCAAATAATATCGTATCGCAACGTTTTCACATTCGTGGCGAATACTACGGTGTTGCAACGATTTCACTTCCGTGGTGAATAGTACGCTATCGCGACGATTTCACACTCGTGGCGAATAATATGGTATCACGACAATTTCACAGCCGTGGCCAATAATACGATATTGCAACGATTTCACGTTCATGGCGAATAGTACGGTATTGCAACGATTTCAAAACCGTGGCACCAGTATTGTATTGTAACAATTTCTGATGTGTGGCAATAGGTTCGTAATGCAACATATTCAAATCTATTGCAACAGGGTCGTAATGCGACGTTCTCTGGGTGGTGGCAATAGCAGTCTAGTGCAACGCTTTTTTGGTCATAGCTAAATGTTTGTAGTGCAACATTTTTTAATTTGTGGCAATAGCTGCTTCCTATTGCAACAGTTTATTTTCGTCGCAATAATCTGTTAATGACACATTTTATAATTAGCGGCACTAGAATCCTAATGCACCAGGTTTGAAAATTAGTGGCAACAGAATCAATTTATTCGCACACGATAAGTCTGTCGACTTAACAACAAACATCCAACAATTGATGCAACGCTCAAGGACCCTTGAGTCGTTGCAAGATGATCTTATTTACAGTTTTTTCAGTTTGCAACATTGCACCCATTAAGATAGCACCGCGACGAGTTGTAGTATTAGGAATAGTTTCTTGAACAATCGGCTTCGACTTGGTGCGAGCAGGAGCCTTTTGTGGAGTTGCTGCTAGCCATTGTTGATTTTGCAAGGTCTCCATCATTCTGCGCATGTCTGCTAGCTCCTTTTCTTGCCGTGCAGAATTGGCTGCCATCTGAACATGTAAAGCTCGGACTTCCTGGTTGAGCTGATCATTTGCTTGGACGAAGCCATCCATCTGGGAGGTCATATGATCATTTCTTCCTTCCAACTCTTGCACCTGAGAGCTGAGGTCTTCATTTCTATTTTGCAAGGATCAAACTTGCTGGCCGAGCTGGCCAGACATCTAGATACGCAGTCTTTCAGAAACATTAGATTTAGCGATATAACCATGCCCCCGAAACTATGATCCTACAGAACCGGTTGCGGATATATAAGTAAGCTGGAAGATGTTGTTTCTTTCCTCATCTGGCATTAGGACTCCCAGCTCAACTTCCTTGATGTTGATTTGGGCACGTGCCTGGGTCTATATACAAAAAGAAAAGTCACATGTACATTGCAAATATTTATTTAAATGGGGACTGTTTGAAGTGTTTCTCACATGTACAGCTTCTGCCTGCTCGTTTGCCCATTGACCATTCTTCACATGGCTTGCCTCCCACAGTTCTATGTCATTGGGTTCTTTTTCGGTCTCTGGGTCTCGCTACATCAAATACAAGTAAAATTTGATTGAATGATTGCAGTGCAAAGTAAAAGCATGATTTAGTTTTCATACCTTCTCGTAACTAAGTTGGGCGTAGGATTTCGAGCCAAGCAAGTGTTTTTTCTTTTGAGTACTTCGATTTCGTGAATTGGTTCTGCTTATTGACTGCAATTTTAAGAATTAATTTCACGAATGGGTGATATCAAATAGTTTTTGTAGGATGTGAAGGTATTAGAAAGCTACCTGATCTTGAATCGCTCGAACCCAAAATAGTCCATAAGAGCCAACCAATCGGAATCTCTTACGTCAGCAGGCTTGTTTCGTATACGTTCCTCATCGGTCGAATACTTCTTATAGGTGGCATGCAATGTTGATCGCCACCCCTTGTAGCGCTCACCAGCAATCTTCAATATTTTTCTTCTGGTATCATCTGTGTCCTCCAAGCCCCAGGCATTCTGTACATTGTATATCACACTGTTATAAACGTACAAGATGGAGGTCGCTAGAAAAAAAATACTTATGTGGGGTGTCACAACACTAACCAGAATGTCCCTCACTATTTCGCTCTTCGAAGTATCAGAAACCTCTGCCCACTTCCTTACACTAGTGAGGGGTGCATTTTTTTTGTTGTAATAACCACATCATCGACAAAGTGCCGATGATTAGGACCAACCGCAACACCCAACCTATCGGACCACTGAATTTGTAGCTTCCGATTCTGATCATTCATTCTATTTGCAGATGCTAGATAGTGCAATTTAGCAACCTTAAGTCCTTTAGCCACCCCTCTTCCAAACTTCTTTCCTTCTATTAGTGTCATTTAAACAGTAAACATTTAAAGCAAATTAGCAACTGACCAGGCCTAGTGTAATGTACAAATAGTGTGAAAGAGGAAGAAGTCTGATGTTTTACCATCTTCAGGACGAGTGAGGCAAATAGGAGCATGGGAACACCGCGTCCCAACAGCATTTTGCTCCATATTGGGCGATGCATCGACTTGTTGACTTTTTTGTTGCTATTCATACCCTACAATCAGGCATCAGGCAGTAGTCAGTGGCGCTACAACACCCGTAGTACTGCAGGGGATTTTCAATCCAGCTGCGAAGCAGGCAAGACAGTAGCTGGCGATGCTAGAGAAAGAGAGGGTTCGTCGGGTGCTCATCCTCTGCAGTACTGCCGGTTTGGTCTGACCGACATCAGCAGGAGCGCGTCTCGAGGCGAATTGGTGGCAGGGCGAGTCATGGACGTCAGTGGTATTAGCAGGTAGAGGATGCAAGACAGATGAGGCGGGCAGCTTGCGACGTTTAACAAAGCTAGGGTTCGGTCTGGCAGTGCAGTGATCACATTTAAGTCAGAGGATCGAAGTCCAGATCACATCGGTGATCTCACGTGACTTACGTTTTTACTGCAGGCGATGCAGTAAAGATCCAACAGTGTGATTCTGTTGGATCTTTACTGCATCGTGTGCAGTAAAAACGTATAAGTCAGATGATCTGCGTCCATCGATATCACCCCGGAGCAAGTCTCGAGGCTAGGAGGACAGTGTGGCGGATCTAGGAATTAAATTTAGGTGGATTGCATACTGATATTTTGCTCTGCATATTAGCATCTCGCCCTAAAGTGATAGAATGGATACATGAAAATAATCTTGCGTTAATTACCAGACATCAGCAATGCATTTGGCAGTGTAAAAAACGGAATTGAGATCATATAAGTAGCAATGAACCCTCATGTACATGCATCTTTAAACTATATGATACTAACATTTCTTAGTGGACAGGGGTTAATGATATTGGACTATTTTTTCCAGGGTATGCCATGTCATATGGGGCATAGCATGTAGGAGTAGGTACCCCGTAATGGCCAGGGGTTTGCGGGCGGCGGGGTCATCATGGCACGAGAACGATGGGACGTGGAGATGGAGGGAGACGCGTCGGGGAGGACAGTGAAGTGACCACCAATAGGGCGTGGGCGCCGGCCGGTGCCGGAGTGACCGGCGGCGACATGGGTTTGTGGGCGGCGGGGTCATCATGACACGCGAAGGATGGGACGTGGCGATGGTCGAGGGAGACGCGTTTCTGAGGACACTGAAGTGAGCAGCAGCACGGCATGGTCGCCGGTGCCGGAGTGGCGGCGGCGAGAGAGCCCAGCGTGCATGTGTAAACATCAATAAATCACGCCATCACGTATACTCACCAACAGGGCGTGGGCGCCGGCCGGTGCCGGAGTGACCAGCGGCGATAGGGGTTTGCGGGCGGTGGGGTCATCATGACACGCGAAGGATGGGATGTGGCGATGGTGGAGGGAGACGCGTCGGGGAGGACACTGAAGTGAGCAGCAGCAGGGTGTGGTCGCCGGTGCCGGAGTGGCCGGCGGCGAGAGAGCCCATCGTGCATGTGTAGGCATCAATAAATCACGCCATCACATATACCGATTAACTGTTAACTGGGACTAGGAAACTACTGTCGCAATGCTAAAATATTTAGTAGAGCCCTGTACATATTTATACTCGTAGTACCAGCATGGGATGACGAATCTTAGGGTTCCTGAGCATCAGGTGCTGCAATATTCTCTGCATACGATGCAAAGGAATTAACGTGTTATAAATATGTGTATTTTGATAGTAAACACATTTATAGTTATACCATGTGCTTGTTGCCCATCATGATTACTTGTAGACGACATGACAGTTTGGTGTCTTGTTTCTAAAGTAAAGAGTATATATAGTAAGTAATAGTGATAACGTCAGATTACATGAGGATGTGTATTTTAGATCGGGCGGTGTGGTTGCTATGAACTCAAAATGTTTGTTTTGAACGGAGGAATTAGAAATGAAGGAGTAGGAAAAAAACCGTACAATCCGAGAAAGAAAAACAAGAAAAACGTGTATAAACCGTGGGAACTGAAAATCTTAGGAATATAAGTTTGGAACATAGGAATGAGAGTACAACATTAGGAGTGGTTGATAAGATAACCCTGGCGTCATTTACTTCTAAATCAAGAAATTACATAGTACATGCGGTTTTTAATAGTTATCTTTCCTTACATGGAAATGTACTAGAAATACACTACCATAAACTGTCGGAGCGACATTTATTTCGCGGCAGAGGTGTAGTGTATTTTATATATGGAAACAAGTAGAATGCAATCAGATGCTAGGGTAAAATAAAAAGATGAATCGACTGTAGGATGCACATCTAACGATTGAGGATAGTTGATTGCACGATTGCACCATTAATCAGATTTTATACTAGACATTCATGAAACATAAGAGCATATAAGGAGTTGGGACGACAACTAGGAATGAACTGGCTGCAGCTGTTGGGACGACAACTAAAGCCATAAGGAGGGAGTAGCTCTATAAAAAGACGACATGGATCGTGTAGAACTTACGTAGCACAAAACTGGAGTCTGGGATATCGCACGGCGGGGTCGGCGACGAAAAGGTTCGGTAGAGCCTGTCAAACTTGGTCGCTTGACGTTGTACCCACAGTCACCACCACCACTCACACGGGAATTTCTTAGGAATGCAAGTTTGGAACACAACACTAAGAGGAGAACTTGTGTGCCAGGAACGGAAGCCACTGCGGGATTAGAAGGAGATGCACATTTATATTCGTCATGGCTAGCTACAAATGGGCGGGACTGGAATTTTGGGCGCACGGAGTGAAGTTTCAATTGTGAAAATCTCAATTGTGTGCACCAAGAAGAACGAAAAAAATTTCGAGGGCATGCAGAATTTGGCGCCGTGCCCCTCTGCACGCATGCAATCGTGATTAAATTCATGTAATGTCGCGACGATTCCTGCACATGGTTTTACTCTTCACCGGTACGTCTACCTAGAGCTAGAGGGGTAGACCTCTTCGGACTGATGCCTCGCCGTGGGACCGCTACCTGCCATTCATCTTTGTTTTCATGGAGATGTAAAAGCAGTCATGTGGTAGTGGGACATTCCAAAAAAATACGAACAAAAATATGAATCGCCAAATGTATCATTGTGCTATTGCAAACGACATGCAAATACAGAACACCCAAGTCCACGAAAGGAGGACGACAAATCCATGGTCTAGTAAAAGGTAAAAAATCAGCATTTTATATATAACATTCGTCGCAATGAAATAATAACATATACAGAGTATATACTACTACTACAAAAAAAACATTTTCCCCTGTGATGTCTAATCTTCACTATTATGTCTTAAAAATGCTAAAACGACTATCTTTGTGGGACGGAGGGAGTAGACTGCCAGTGCGTCGCCGAGGCTGTGTGCGTCGCCGTAGAGGCACGTGCCGGGGTGTGGACGACAAATCGGATGTCCATCGATCACAAAGTGATGCGAGATGCGCTTGAAGTCATTGTTTGTCTCCTTTAGCTTTGAAATTACAAATCGAGACGAGCTTCAAACCCTGAGATCTTTTGTTTTTGTCCAATTTGCTCAGTTCACTTGTGACAGATTAACACATCACTAAACTTAGAGCACATTCACTTGATTGAAATCTAGAAATTCTAACACACCAGTATTCATTGACACGAATGAACACATATATATTACAAAACACAAGAAATATGTACAAGAACAGAATTGAAGCTAAACATGTACAAGAACTCCTAAAACTACAAAAGAAATATGTACAAGAACTCCTAAAACTACTCTGCCAGCCCTGCCTCCTCCGCCCTCTCCCCCAACTTCTCAAATCACGACAAGCGGTCCTCCTCCTCCTCCTCATCGTCGTCGTCGTGGTGGTGGTGGTGGTGGTCGCCGTCGTCGTCGCCGTCGCCGTCGTCATCGTCGTCGCCATCATCGTCGTCCTCATCGTCATCATCGTTGTCCTCCTCCTCCTCCTCCTCCTCCTCCTCCTCCTCCTCCTCCTCCTCCTCCGGTGATGATGCAGCAGGAGAGTGGGCCGACTGCTCCGGCTGAGCCGATTGCTCCGGCTGCACCGGCGGTGGAACCCCGCCGCGGCGAAAGTTCCTCTCCGTCGCCGCCACCAGGGCACTATGACCCTCGGCGCCAAGCTCCTGGGCCATCGTTCCGGACAAGATGTCCAGGCGATCGGCCACACCCGTGAGGGCATAGAGGTAGTGGTCGGTGGTATCCATTCCCGGAAACTTGGTAAGGGTACAAAGACCCAAGGCATCCAAGGCCCGAGACATACTGTTGTACGCCTCTCGCACCATAATGAGGCGCTGGTCATCGTTCACCCTCTCAGGGGAGCTGCAGCATATCCGCTTGCAGGGTGGCTGCCTCGGCGGGCTAGGAGGTGGAAGGTTGGCCATGGCTGTGGTGGTTCATCGGCGCCGGGCTAGGAGGTGGAACGATGGAAGAAGAAGAAAGGAGTGCAAAAGTTCTGTGCTTATACATAACCGACGACGCGCCTTATATATGTCTGTGCGGAGTAGACAAGGGAGCGGTTCGTTTCCCGTGCATTGAACTCTTTGCAGACTTCGTGTAGAGCAATTAAACCACTCTGGAAGATGATCTTCAGAGATCCTTCCGTCTCTCTTGTATCCATGTGGAACGTCGCGCACGCGTCCCTGCACCACGGCTTCTTAACTTCTCTGCAGACCACGTGCGGCGCGTCAGTTACTTGGCGCACTGGAAAGGCCAGCGGCGAGATCTCCGGCGAGCCCTGCCACAGCGGCGCCGCGCGCGCGCCCTCGGCGCGAGGAGGAAGAAAGGGTTTGTGATGTTGGTTTTCTTGTTTCGTGATGTTGTTTTTCTTATTTTGTAGTATTGTTTTATGTTAATGAACTCAATGTCATTGTTCCTCTGTTCCATCTGTTATTTTGTTTTCTATCTGTTATTTAATGAACTATCGGTTCTATATATTTGTATTCTCTATTAATGAACGAGCGTCGCGTACGTGCGTTTTTTTGTTGTCAAAGTTGGATTCGATAGGATCATCCATGTTTTTGTATACTGGATCTCGATCCATGCTAGTTGATGTTTCATTGGATGTACGATGATCAAAAAGTTTTTGTTTCGTAGGTTGGATTGGACCATCCATGTTGATATTTTATATGATAATATTTATTTATATATTAATTCTTTATTTTACTAATGTATATTAATAATATACAAATAATAAATATGACGATCGTTTTTTCAACAAAAAGAGAAAACACTTGTATAACACCATCAATTTAACATGATCGTGGATCGAGGTCTTGCACATGCATGTTACACATAGAACACAAATACGGAGTACGTAGTATGGAATAGATGAACAACATTGAGTTCAGTAACATAGAACATTACAAAACAAGAGAAATGTCATCATGAAACAAGAAAATCAACATCACAAATCCTCATCAACAATTGATCAATCATGCATGAAACATGATGGAGACCTCGCTAGCTCTCTTTAAAAAGCATGCATGCATGTCCGGCCATCATACATGATCACGATAAAGCATTAATGCTCGGATAGTCGGACGTGTGGTGATAGGAGAATTTGATGATGCCCGATCTTCCGAAAGGTAATGGGTAAGTCGATTGATGGAGATCTCGACGTTGATGATCCGAGGCTCTCGAGTAGAACACGAACAGCCCCTGCAATCACTACACCACCGCTCCGTTGGTTATCAACCGTGCTTCACACGATTGACCTCGCCAAGAAGGCTAATCCCTGCAAGTGCAACCGAGAACACAAGCAAGAACGTAGAAGAAGCAATCTGAAATTGCTGAATTGGGGTTTCACAAACCGAAAAATGGCGATATTATTGATCTAAGCAAAACCCAATTGTCTATGGCGGCTACCATGGAGTATATATAGGTGGGAGGACGTCCAAGGGGGTGTTAGGGTCGTGAACTAACCCTAAGACACGAAAATAATGGACTTAGACTTGATACAAGGCCCAATGGCCCAATACGGTGGCGCAGCACCCTGACAGATTCTGTACTTGATTTTGTTTCGACGATTCCTGTCGACTCCGAAGGAATTTTGACATGGAACCGGTGCCATTGGAAAGGTTATCCTCTCCTCTTTCCGTGCATATGTAGAACGTCCAAAACGGAGTTCGTATGCGTCCTGTGCGTCCGTTTTAGTGCGTACTGCTCCTGGACTCCGAGTTGGTTACGATTTGGAGTTTGATTCGGTTTCCATCTTCTTTGAACGAATTCTCTGGTCTTCCACGTCCCTAATACTCCCTCCAAGTACTCCTTGAACCTCTCCATGGATCCTAATCACAAATAAATCATTAAGTAGCAATTTATGCTCAAAAACATATAAGGAAATATATAAGAACGAGTTCACCTCTGAAATTAATTGTTGTGTATGAACTCTATTGATTGCATCTTGTATGTTCAATGGAGTGTTGTTTGTATCCATAGAAGTGATGTCCTCATCATCCTCCCCTCCTTGAATTGGAGTCGTCCTCGACTCAAGTTCATCTTCTATCATGTGTGGGTCCATATGTGCAACACCAGCAAATCTTCTTGTAAGCATGAAAGGAGGAGGCCAAGGTGGCGGACGACATAGCGCACCATCTTGATCTTGTCCTCAGAATTTTTAGGTCAATAACAGATTCGGATCTAATGCAATTTAGACATCGATAACTATATTTTATGGGATAATGATGAATATGAAAGTTATAGAGCACTTCTTAAGCTTTCCATAAAGTGCAAGAACACCAAAATCCGAGTTCGTATGAGCAATATATGATGAAAATACCTAACTGGACAGAGGTGAATCTAATCTGGACGTGATGACGTGATTCAAAAGGATGAATCAACACAATGCGAAACTCAAACTAAGACCAAAAACACTTTCTAAACCAGCAATATGACTCAACAACGGACACAAACTCAACAAAACCAAACTGAAAACGAAAGTTGTAAAGGCTCAAACGTGGTTTGGACAAAGTAATGAACAGATCTACTAAACTGCAAGATTTTTTGTGGCTTTTTTGTGGACTCTAGGTATGAAAAACAAAACTAATGTAATGGATAGATGAATTACCTAACGGGCAACCTGGAAATCTGATACCAATTGATAGGAGAATTGATGATGCCCGATCTTCCGAAAGGTAATGGGTAAGTCGATTGATGGAGATCTCGACGTTGATGATCCGAGGCTCTCGAGTAGAACACGAACAGCCCCTGCAATCACTACACCACCGCTCCGTTGGTTATCAACCGTGCTTCACACGATTGACCTCGCCAAGAAGGCTAATCCCTGCAAGTGCAACCGAGAACACAAGCAAGAACGTAGAAGAAGCAATCTGAAATTGCTGAATTGGGGTTTCACAAACCGAAAAATGGCGATATTATTGATCTAAGCAAAACCCAATTGTCTATGGCGGCTACCATGGAGTATATATAGGTGGGAGGACGTCCAAGGGGGTGTTAGGGTCGTGAACTAACCCTAAGACACGAAAATAATGGACTTAGACTTGATACAAGGCCCAATGGCCCAATACGGTGGCGCAGCACCCTGACAGATTCTGTACTTGATTTTGTTTCGACGATTCCCGTCGACTCCGAAGGTATTTTGACATGGAACCGGTGCCATTGGAAAGGTTATCCTCTCCTCTTTCCGTGCATATGTAGAACGTCCAAAACGGAGTTCGTATGCGTCCTGTGCGTCCGTTTTAGTGCGTACTGCTCCTGGACTCCGAGTTGGTTACGATTTGGAGTTTGGTTCGGTTTCCATCTTCTTTGAACGAATTCTCTGGTCTTCCACGTCCCTAATACTCCCTCCAAGTACTCCTTGAACCTCTCCATGGATCCTAATCACAAATAAATCATTAAGTAGCAATTTATGCTCAAAAACATATAAGGAAATATATAAGAACGAGTTCACCTCTGAAATTAATTGTTGTGTATGAACTCTATTGATTGCATCTTGTATGTTCAATGGAGTGTTGTTTGTATCCATAGAAGTGATGTCCTCATCATCCTCCCCTCCTTGAATTGGAGTCGTCCTCGACTCAAGTTCATCTTCTATCATGTGTGGGTCCATATGTGCAACACCAGCAAATCTTCTTGTAAGCATGAAAGGAGGAGGCCAAGGTGGCGGACGACATAGCGCACCATCTTGATCTTGTCCAAACAAGAGCGCACATTCACTTGAGCCAGGATCCCAAACAAATAAACTTTGTACCATATTTGTAGGTGCAATGATAATGTGCATGATCTCGTCATGTGGCGTACACATGTTAATTTTCTCTTATGCTGATGGGATGCATCGAGCCGTTGGGACCGAGAGGATGCAAACCACGGTTTGGAGTAAACCAAGGCCACCGACCAGTTCATAAGCGCGGTTTCCTCTAGCGTCCGATCATCTCCACACGCCCGCTTATACGTGTGTTTTCTCTTTTTGTGGAAAGATCGTCTTGTTTGAGGTATGCATGTTAATTTTGTCAAACGTGACTGAGGTCTTTTCTATGTCTTACTTGCATGCACCCCAAACATGTTCAACCAATTAATACATGTTTAATTTCTCGTTTTGATGATGGATATCGTCAGAGTATGAGGCCTTGCCGATGTATGCTACACCCCAAACATGCATGATCAAGGAGCCTAAAACTCTAGACGATATCCAACTTCAAAAAGAGGAATTAGTACACATCAAAAAGAGGAATTAGTACAACTATAGCTAGCTCGGTTCCTCTCTTCTCTTTCGCGTTTTCTGCCCCGCTCGCGCGCCGCCGACCTCACCTTGGAACTCCAATGATAGCTTGCCAACTAGGCAAGGATCGATCGGGAGTCCTTTAACAAAGTTGTTCACAACTTGCTTGCGCACCTTCTCAACCTTTTGTTTCGGTGTTTCCTCAACTGGTTGTGCGGTATTTCGCAGTTTCCCGACGACCGCGGGTGAAGCTACCGAGACCCGCCCCTACTCCACTGTCAACAAGCCGGAGGAAGCCTCTACAGGCCCCGACTTCTATAAGGGAAAGGTGTGTTATCACGCCTTAAGCATGCTCACCAAGTTTGAAGCCATGCCATGCCTTGTAGCGTCTTTATTGCCAGTTTCCCAGATGATAGTTCATACCTATGTCTCTAGGTCATGGATTTAATTCATTTTATACATCTAATAATTCTTGACCATAGTTAGGGGATAGTTTACCTATCTCCATGCGAACACTCTGGATCGAAAAGGTTTGAAAACCATCGACGAGTGATGACCAATCGAGATAGCCGAGTTTTGGTCGCCGCCTGTGAGCAAGCCGCGATTCACCGTCGAGCTCCTAGTTTCCAGCCATTTTTCTCCTTTCCTATTCCTGGTTCATGATCCTCAAGGCACAAGAAAGCTTTTGGAGGAGAAACCAAGTCGTTTGAGCTAGAGATAAGGGAGTTCTACCCTGCCAGAGCTGTGGCCACCACTGCCGCTATCGCACCGCTGTTTCCAGCCGTCGGCAAGCCCTGGGGGCAACACCGACGAGCTCCGCGTGGTGAAAAACCCCCAAGCGGCAAGATTGGCGAAGCTTGGCGCACTGGAAAGGCCAGCGGCGAGATCTCCGGTGAGCCCCGCCACGGCGGCACCGCGCGCGCGCCCTTGTCGCGAGGAGGAAGAAAGGGTATGTGATGTTTGTTTTCTTGTTTCGTGATGTTGTTTTTCTTGTTTTGTAGTATTGTTTTATGTTAATGAGCTCAATGTCACTGTTCCTCTGTTCCATCTGTTTTTTTTTATGTCTGCTATTTAATGAACTATCGATTCTATATATTTGTATTCTCTATTAATGAACAACCGTCGCGCACGTGCGTTTTTTTTGTTGTCAAAGTTGGATTCGATAGGATCATCCATGTTTTTGTATACTGGATCTCGATCTATGCTAGTTGATGTTTCATTGGATGTACTGGACAATCAAAAAGTTTTTGTTTCGTAGGTTGTATTGGACCATCCATGTTGATATTTCATATGATAATATTTATTTATATATTAATTCTTTATTTTACTAATGTATATTAATAATATACAAATAATAAATATGACGATCGTTTTTTCAACAAAAAGAGAAAATACTTGTATAACACCATCAATTTAACATGATCGTGGATCGAGGTCTTGCACATGCATGTTACACATAGAACACAAATACGGAGTACGTAGTTCATTAGAAAACGGACAGAGAAGAAAATAACATATGGAATAGAAGAACACCATTGAGTTCAGTAACATAGAACATTACAAAACAAGAGAAATGTCATCACGAAACAAGAAAATCAACATCACAAATCCTCATCAACAAGTGATCAGTCATGCATGAAACATGATGGAGACCTCGCTGGCTCTCTTTCAAAAGCATGCATGCATGTCCGGCCATCATACATGATCACAACAAAGCATTAATGCTCAGATAGTCGGACGTGTGGCGTACACGTGTTAATTTTCTCTTATGCCGATGGGACGCGTCAAGCCGTTGGGACCGAGAGGATGCAAACCGCGGTTTGGAGTAAACCGGGGCCACCGACCAGTTCATAAGCGCGGTTTCCTCTAGCGTCCGATCATCTCCACACGCCCGCTTATACGCGTGTTTTCTCTTTTTGTTGAAAGATTGTCTTGTTTGAGGTATGCATGTTAATTTTGTCAAACGTGACTGAGGTCTTTTCTATGTCTAACTTGCATGCACCCCAAACATGTTCAACCAATTAATACATGTTTAGTTTCTTGTTTTGATGATGGATATCGTTAAAGTATGAGGCCTTGCCGATGTATGCTACACCCCAAACATGCATGATCAAGGAGCCTACAACTCTAGACTATATCCAACTTCAAAAAGAGGAATTAGTACACATCAAAAAGAGGAATTAGTACAACTCTAGCTAGCTCGGTTCCTCTCTTCTCTTTCGCTTTTTCTGCCCCGCTCGCGCACCGCCGACCTCACCTTGGAACTCCAATGATAGCTTGCCAACTAGGCAAGGATCGATCAGGAGTCCTTTAGCAAAGTTGTTCAAAACTTGCTTGTGCACCTTCTCAACCTTTTGTTTCGGTGTTTCCTCAACCAGTTGGGCGGTATTTTGCAGTTTCCCGTCGACCGCGGGTGAAGCTGCCGAGACCCGCCCCTACTCCACCGTCGACAAGCCGGAGGAAGCCTATACAGGCCCCGACTTCTATAAGGGAAAGGTGTGTTATCGCGCCTTAAGCATGCTCACCAAGTTTCAAGCCATGTCATTCCTTGTAGCATCTTTATTGCCAGTTTCCCCGATGATAGTTCATACCTATGTCTCTAGGTCATGGATTTAATTCATTTTATACATCTAATAATTCTTGACCATAGTTAGGGGATAGTTTACCTATCTCCCTGCGAACACTCCGGATCGAAAAGATTTGAAAACCATCGACGAGTGATGACTGATCTAGATAGCCGAGTTTTGGTTCCCGCCTGTGAGAAAGCTCGAGCTCCTAGTTTCCAGCCGTTTTTCTCCTTTCCTAGTCCTGGTTTATGATCCTCAAGGCTCAAGAAAGCTTTTGGAGGAGAAACCAAGTCATTTGAGCTAGAGATAAGGGAGTTCTACCCTACCGGAGCTGTGGCCACCGCCGCAGCCATCGCACCGCCATTTCCAGCTGTCGGCAAGCCCGGGGTGATGGGAAAAATGAGTCCCGATCTTCCGATAGGTAATGTATAGGTTGATTGATGTGGAGATCTCGACGTTGATGATCCGAGGCTCTCGAGTAGAACACGAACAACCCCTGCAATCACTACACCACCGCTCCATTGGTTATCAACCGTGCTTCACACGATTGACCTCGCTACGAAGGCTAATCCCTGCAAGTGCAACCGAGAACAAAAGCAAGAACAAGGTAGACACGATCTGAAATCGCAAAGTTTGGATTTCACAAACCGAAGAACGACGATATTATTGATCTAAGCAAAACCCAATTGTTTATGGCAGCTACTATGGAGTATATATAGGTGGTAGGAGGTCCAAGGGGGTGTTGGGGTCGTGACCTAACCCTAACACACGAAAATAATGGACTTAGACTTGATACAAGGCCCAATGGCCCAATACGGTGGCGCAGCACCCTGACAGATTTTGTACTTGATATTGTTTCGACGATTCCTGTCGACTCCGAAGGAATTTCGACATGGAACCGGTTCCATTGCAAAGGTAATCCTCTCCCCTTTCCGTGCATATGTAGAACGTCCAAAATGGAGTTCGTATGCGTCCTGGGCGTCCGTTTTAGTGCGTATTGCTCCTGGACTCCGAGTTGGATACGATTTGGAGTTTGGTTCGGTTTCCATCTTCTTTGAACGAATTCTCTGGTCTTCCACGTCCCTAGTACTCCCTCCAAGTACTCCTTGAACCTCTCCATGGATCCTAATCACAAATAAATCATTAAGTAGCAATTTATGCTCAAAAACATATAATGAAATATATAGGAACGAGTTCACCTCTGAAATTAATTGTTGTGTATGAACTCTATTGATTGCATCTTGTATGTTCAATGGAGTGTTGTTTGTATCCATATAAGTGATGTCCTCATCATCCTTCCCTTCTTGAATTGGAGTCGTCCTCGACTCAAGTTCATCTTCTATCATGTGTGGGTCCATATGTGCAACGCCATCAAATCTTCTTGTAAGCATGAAAGGAGGAGGCCAAGGTGGTGGACGGCATAGTGCACCATCTTGATCTTGTCCAAACAAGAGCGCACATTCACTTTAGCCAGGATCCCAAACAAATAAACTTTGTACCATATTTGTAGGTGCAATGATAATGTGCATGATCTCGTCATTCTCCCCTTCTTTATGACAAGCCATCCTCGGCTTGCTCGTATGTCCAGGAAAAAGGATTGCTTTGGGGGTAGAATGAACTCTGTCCATATTGCACGACTGCAGCAAACAATACTTCTCTTTTATTTTTGTCCCTGCTGCAAGAAAAAAATACTAGAAAAGCTTGACAAAACATTATTAGCGTTAGTGCATTCATTTACTTTAGGATGTTGTTGCAGCACAAAAGGAGTTCTCATTTGAACAAACGTAAACTTTATGCACCATAAACACACCACTATGTTCATATTTGCCTATTGCATGAAAAATATTTCTACTTAACAAAGGCAATTCAGATTGGGAAAATATTCTCTTCTCTACTATATCTAGATCACAAAGAGTGTCAAATTCAATATAACCCAAAGTATTTAGAGAAGACAAAAATTTCAGCTCATCATTTTTAGCAGTAGTGGTGATCAAATTATGAATTTCAGCGCAAGTAGGTGAATCCAAAACACAATCATCTTGTACATTAACTTGTTTTTGCATAGGTATAATAGAGTTATCAGCACACAACTCTTTCGTAGCGCAATGATCAGCAGGAAAATCAACATGTGACAATGGTGTATAAATAAACGATTCTAATTGTTGCTCCTCGAAAATAGCATTATTGGTGAAAAAATTCAGAACATCCAAAAACTTCTCACCTTCTGTATTTGTGGAATGTTTTGCCTTACCATTTTCAGCAGTGATTTCGAGTGCATTATGAGTTGATCCATCTAAAATTTCACAAGTGTTGTCGAAAGCCCCGTTCTCTTTTGCATCATCTATATTATTTTCTATATTGTCCTGCAAAACGTTAGACACAAAAGGAGGTACAACAAGAAATTTCTTCTCAAATTGCTGAATTTCTTCTTTGCACATAGATACATTAGCAAAAGTTTCTCGCATAAGAATTTTTGTTTCTTTCCATGTTCGAGGTTTTTCTAATTCATTTAAATTGTTCCACCAAGTTAATGCACAATCTACTAATGCACTTGCAATATTTCTAATCTTTCTCCTCTCACACATATGACATTGTCCAAAAAATTTATCCACCTCTATTTCCCAAGTAATATATTCATCATAACCAAAACCATCATAAGAAGGAAGAGATGGGCGAATGTAATTACTTCTTGTGGAAGGTGTTGTAAAGGTGGTCTGAATGTCATGTGAATCCTTGGTTGATGTTTGATTTTTACTGAGCAACTCCATCGTCGTCTTCATCATGTCCATCATCTCAGCATATAATACATGATTCTTGCTTTTACCTGACATTGTTAGTAGCAAACAGAAGACAACACAAAAAATATGTTATCCCTATCAACTACAAAGGATAATGACAAAGTGGAAGTGGAATCACACACTCTCAAGCGTCTTACCACGCTCTTACAAGTGTTCTTACCGACACTGCAGGTGGCAAACGATGGCCGGTATGAAGAAACCAATGAAGTGTGGGATGATTGCAAAGGTGTATCGATTCTGCTCAAGAGTAAAGTGTAGCTTGGATGGCACTTTATATGTAGCAAGGATTAGCAACAATGAAATCAGATAGTAAAGTTGAGTAAGTGTCCAAAGTACTTGTCAAAGTTGCTGGCCTAAATGTGTTCCTAGTAGTTCAAGCTAGCAAGACATGAGACAAAACTAGATGACACAAAGAATGCAAGCACTTCTATTTTTTTTGTTGTTTTTTTCCTTTTTTTTATGCGGCTTTTGTTTCTTGTTTTGCACTTGCCTTTTTCTTTTTTCTTCCTTTTTTTTTCAGAATGTGCTGCAAGGGAAGAACACAATAAAAATCAATCCAAGATATCTCATGTGTCTGTCGCAGATTTTCTGCTCAATCTTCCAAGGACAAATAGGCACACTTATAGGCTCTAAATTTGAAAACTTAGAACAGCAAGATTGTAGATATATCTCTCCTCTTTAATTTCAATATATGTAAGACCTATTTTGGAAAAGAACAATAGGAGATATTGCCCCCGAAATACAGACTGTTCAGAATTTTTAGGTCAATAACAGATTCTGATCTAATGCAATTTCGACATTGATGACTATATTTTCTGGGAAAATGATTAATAAGAAAGTTATAGATAACTTCTTAATATTTCTAGAAAGTACAAGAACACCAAAATCCAAGGTCGTATGTGCGAGATATGATGAAAATACCAAACTGGACAGAAGCAAATCTAATCTGGACGTGATGACGTGATTCAAAAGGATGAATCACACAATGCAAAACTCAAACTAAGACCAAAACACTTTCTAAACCAGCAATATGACTCAACAACGGACACAAACTCAACAAAACCAAACTGAAAACGAAAGTTGTAAAGGCTCAATAGTGGTTTGGACAAAATAATGAACAGATCTACTAAACTGCAAATTTTTTTGTGGCTTTTTGGTGGACTCTAGGTATAAATAACAAAACTAATGTAATGGATAGATGAATTACCTAATGGGCAACCTGGAAATCTGATACCAATTGATAGGAAAAATGAGTCCCGATCTTCCGATAGGTAATGGATATGTCGATTGATGTGGAGATCTCGACGTTGATGATCCGAGGCTCTCGAGTAGAACACGAACAACCCCTGCAATCACTACAACACCGCTCCATTGGTTATCAACCGTGCTTCACACGATTGACCTCGCCAAGAAGGCTAATCCCTGCAAGTGCAACCGAGAACACAAGCAAGAACAAGGTAGACACGATCTGAAATTGCAAAGTTGGGGTTTCACAAACCGAAGAACGGCGATATTATTGATCTAAGCAAAACTCAATTGTTTATGGTGGCTACTATGTAGTATATATAGGTGGAAGTACGTCCAAGGGGGTGTTGGGGTCGTGACCTAACCCTAACACACGAAAATAATGGCCTTAGACTTGATACAAGGCCCAATGGCCCAATACGGTGGCGCAGCACCCTGACAGATTTTGTACTTAATTTTGTTTCGATGATTCCCGTCGACTCCGAAGGAATTTTGACATGGGATCGGTGCCATTGCAAAGGATATACTCTCCCCTTTCTGTGCATATGTATAACGTCAAAAACGGAGTTCGTATGCGTCCTAGGCGTCCGTTTTAGTGCGTACTGCTCCTGGACTCCGAGTTGGATACGATTTGGAGTTTGGTTCGGTTTCCATCTTCTTTGAACGAATTCTCTGGTCTTCCACGTCCCTAATACTCCCTCCAAGTACTCATTGAACCTCTCCATGGATCTTAATCACAAATAAATCATTAAGTAGCAATTTATGCTCAAAAACATATAAAGAAATATATAAGAACGAGTTCACCTCTGAAATTAATTGTTGTGTATGAACTCTATTGATTGCATCTTGTATGTTCAATGGAGTGTTGTTTGTATCCATAGAAGTGATGTCCTCATCACGGGGGCAACACCGACGTGCTCCACGTGGTGAAAAACCCCCAAGCGGCAAGATTGGCGAAGCTTGGCGCACTGGAAAGGCCAGCGGTGAGATCTTCGGCGAGCCCCGCCACGGCGGCGCCGCGCAGGCGCCCTCGGCGCGAGGAGGAAGAAAGGGTCTGTGATGTTGGTTTTTTTGTTTTGTGATGTTGTTTTTCTTGTTTTGTAGTATTGTTTTATGTTAACGAACTCAATGTCATTTTTCCTCTGTTCCATCTGTTATTTTGTTTTCTGTCTGTTATTTAATGAACTAGCGGTTCTATATATTTGTATTCTCTGTTAATGAACGACCGTCGCGTACGTGCGTTTTTTTGTTGTCAAAGTTGGATTCGATAGGATCATCCATGTTTTTGTATACTGGATCTTGATCCATGCTAGTTGATGTTTCATTGGATGTATTGGACGATCAAAAAGTTTTTGTTTCGTAGGTTGGATTGGACCATCCATGTTGATATTTCATATGATAATATTTTATTATATATTAATTCTTTATTTTACTAATGTATATTAATAATACACAAATAATAAATATGACGATCGTTTTTTCAACAAAAAGAGAAAACACTTGTATAACACCATCAATTTAACATGATCGTGGATCATGTTCTTGCACATGCATGTTACATATAGAACACAAATACGGAGTACGTAATTCATTAGACAACGGACAGAGAAGAAAATAACATATGGAATAGACGAACAACATTGAGTTCACTAACATAGAACATTCCAAAACAAGAGAAATATCATCATGAAACAAGAAAATCATCATCACAAATCCTCATCAACAAGTGATCAATCATGGATGAAACATGATGGAGACCTCGCTGGCTCTCTTTCAAAAGCATGAATGCATGTGCGTCCATCATACATGATCACGACAAAGCATTAATGCTCGGTTAGTCGGACAGGTGGCGTACACGTGTTAATTTTCTCTTATGCCGATAGGACGCGTTGAGCCGTTGGGACCGAGAGGATGCACCGCAGTTTGGAGTAAACCGGGGCCACCGACCAGTTCATAAGTGCGGTTTCCTCTAGCGTCCGATCATCTCCACACGCCCGCTTATACGTGTGTTTTCTCTTTTTGTTGAAAGATCATCTTGTTTGAGGTATGCATGTTAATTTTGTCAAACATGACTGAGGTCTTTTCTATGTCTAACTTGCATGCACCCCAAACATGTTCAACCAATTAATACGTGTTTAATTTCTCGTTTTGATGATGGATATCGTCAGAGTATGAGGCCTTGTCGATGTATGCTACGCCCCAAACATGCATGATCAAGGAGCCTACAACTCTAGACGATATCCAACTTCAAAAAGAAGAATTAGTACACATCAAAAAGAGGAATTAGTACAACTCTAGCTAGCTCAGTTCCTCTCTTCTCTTTCGCATTTTCTGCCCCGCTCGCGCGCCGCCGACCTCACCTGGGAACTCCAATGATAGCTTGCCAACTAGGCAAGGATCGATCAGGAGTCCTTTAGCAAAGTTGTTCACAACTTGCTTGCGCACCTTCTCAACCTTTTGATTCGGTGTTTCCTCAACCAGTTGGGCGGTATTTCGCAGTTTCCCGACGATTGCGGGTGAAGCTGCCGAGACTCGCCCCTACTGCACCGTCGACAAGCTGGAGGAAGCCTCTATAGGCCCCGACTTCTATAAGGGAAAGGTGTGTTATTGCGCCTTAAGCATGCTCACCAAGTTTCAAGCCATGCCATGCCTTGTAGCGTCTTTATTGCTAGTTCCCCCGATGATAGTTCATACCTATGTCTCTAGGTCATAGATTTAATTCATTTTATACATCTAATAATTCTTGACCATAGTTAGGGGATAGTTTACTTATCTCCATGTGAACACTCCGGATCGAAAAGATTTAAAAACCATCGATGAGTGATGACCGATCGAGATAGCCGAGTTTTGGTCGCCGCCTATGAGAAAGCCGCGATTCACCGTCGAGCTCCTAGTTTCCAGCTGTTTTTCTCCTTTCCTAGTCCTGGTTCATGATCCTCAAGGCACAAGAAAGCTTTTGGAGGATAAACCAAGTCGTTTGAGCTAGAGATAAGGGAGTTCTACCCTGCTGGAGCTGTGGCCACCGCCGCCGCCATCGCACCGCCATTTCCAGCCATCGGCAAGCCCCAGGGGCAACACCGACGTGCTCCGCGTGGTGAAAAACCCCCAAGTGGCAAGATTGGTGAAGCTTGGCGCACTGGAAAGGCCAGCGGTGAGATCTCCGGTGAGCCCCGCCACGGCGGCGCCGCGAGCGCGCCCTCGGCGCGAGGAGGAAGAAAGGGTCTGTGATGTTGGTTTTCTTGTTTTATGATGTTGTTTTTATTGTTTTGTAGTATTGTTTTATGTTAATGAACTCAATGTCATTGTTCCTCTTTCCATCTGTTATTTTGTTTTCTGTCTGTTATTTAATGAACTATCAGTTCTATATATTTGTATTATCTGTTAATGAACGACCATTGCGTACGTGCGTTTTTTTGTTGTCAAAGTTGGATTCGATAGGATCATCCATGTTTTTGTATACTGGATCTCGATCCATGCTAGTTGATGTTTCATTGGATGTACTGGACGATCAAAAAGTTTTTGTTTTGTAGGTTGGATTGGACCATCCATGTTGATATTTCATATGGTAATATTTATTTTTATATTAATTCTTTATTTTACTAATGTATATTAATTAATAATATACAAATAATAAACATGACGATCGTTTTTTCAACAAAAAGAGAAAACACTTGTATAATACCATCAATTTAACATGATCATGGATCGAGGTCTTGCACATGCATGTTACACATAGAACACAAATACGGAGTACGTAGTTCATTAGACAACAGACAAAGAAGAAAATAACATATGGAATAGACAAACAACATTGAGTTCAGTAACATAGAACATTACAAAACAAGAGAAAGGTCATCATGAAACAAGAAAATCAACATCACAAATCCTCATCAACAAGTGATCAATCATGCATGAAACATGATGGAGACCTCGCTGGCTCTCTTTCAAAAGCATGCATGCATGTCCGGCCATCATACATGATCACGAAAAAGCATTAAAGCTCAGATAGTCGGATGTGTGGCGTAGACGTGTTATTTTCTCTTATGCCGATGGGACGCGTCGAGCCGTTGGGACCGAGAGGATGCAAACCGCGGTTTGAAGTAAACCGGGGCCACCAACCAGTTCATATTCCTTTAAGCTGGAGGACTCTGTCCATCCGACCGTGGAGAACCAAACTGCAAAACAGGAAATCGATTGACGCAGATTAATCCAGTCCTGATGTTGTTTTTCTCTTCTTGTTTTTAATGTTTTTCTTTTCTTGTTTTGTGATGCAACGGCTGGAACCGGCCGAAAGTACTTATTACCACTGGCCCTATGCCTCTATACGCGGTGTCATCATTACCAGAACTCCCATCGCCCTCGTCGAGCGTGCTGTTGCGATACCCGAGAGGATGCAAACATGAGTTGATTTTCTCTTTTTGTTGAGAGATATATATAGTCATCCAATAATATATATATATATATTATTGTTTGAGGCTCGATGATCATGTTTGGGGCGTATATATAGCATGTGAACATGTCATGAAAGACGACCCTCGATCATGTACATGTCGATGTGAATTATATACGCTGGGCCCTTTGCGTGTGAAATTACTCCTAAAAAACTGCCACTGGAGCCGATGGGACGCGTCGGGCCGTTGGGACCGAGAGTATGCAAACCACGGTTTCGAGGAAACTGGGGCCACCAACTAGGGTCATTCTGCTCGACGGTGAATCTGCCGAGAACACGATGAGACGCGCGCAGACGCGCAGTGATGGTTATGGCTCCTAAAGTGCACCGTTTGGAATGATACTTACGAAACTACGTACAAATGTCTTTCCCTTCCAGAGGATTCCATTCCTTTAAACTTTCCCGTTAGTTTCCTTTGATGCAAACGGGGCTAAACAAAATACGAGCGCTAGAGTTATGGCTTTTAAAGTGCAGTTGTACGCTACTTTAGCCGATGGAGTTGCCAGGAGGCAGGAGATCGCCTGCAGCGGGGCCTGCAAAGCGGTCTATAAAGTAGTACTACCGGAAAACGCAACAGGCCAGTAGCGACGACTTGAAAGAAAAGTGGAGACACTGAACTCCAAAGCGGTCTGTAAAGTAGTAGTACTATTGGAAAACGCAACAGGCCGATAGCGAAGACTGGAAAGAAAAGTGGAGATAATGAACTCCTGAAAATAAAATAAAGGACTACAAAAATGTTAGAAAAATATAGGAAGTACTCCCTCCATCCCCAAAAGTATGAAGTTTTTAGAACTAGTTCTAAAAACTTCATACTTTTGGGGATGGAGGGAGTACGTAGTGTACGATTTAAGGTATAACAGCGTGGAGACCCGAAATGTGAAATAGGAAATCTTTTCACGAAACAGATGCGACCGGGTGCACAGAGTGATCGTGCGCGTCAGTAAATGAGGCGAGTAACACACGCAGCGCATGCGCGGCCTTTGAATCAAATTTGACACGTCCCCTCCCCTGACCACTGCTACAATGCTATAAGATGGTCACCCGCGCCATCGTCTTTTCCGCACAACCGTTCCAACATTCTCTCTTCTCTCCACAAAACCTAGCCGCGACTAGTATACAGCAAATGCTTTTGAGCTCGAGCAACCCTCCGCCACTGAGCCCGCCGAGGGACCCGGCCGTCGGTAAGCGGCCGCGGCTGGGCCCCCCTCGTCGCCGCACATGAAGGATACCCTCCTGTTCAACATGGACCGAGATGTATTTACAGATACATCTCACTCCATGGAATGCCTTGGGCTTGGTACCCTTCCACAAAGTACTGGAATGGACACCACGGGCCACTAAGTCTTCGGCCTCTCGCACGTGGCCTCTCATCTCGACTCCCTCTAAGTGACGATGGCGGCCGAGCTCGGCGTCGCGGGTCGTCGCAACCTCGTCGTGGCGGCGGTCTTGAGACTGGGTCACCTTCCGCCGCCAGAGCCTGAGGCGCTAGAGGAGGGTCAGGAGCCCGAGGAGCCACACGAGGAGGAGGAGGTGGAGGCTGAGTAGAGTAGTATTTAGGTGTTTTCTTTTCATGTTTTTAGTTGTAGTTTTTCATTTCATGTTTTTAGTGGTAGTTTTTCATTTCATGGTTTTAGTTGTAGTTTATCTTTTCTTGTGTTTGTAAATATACTCCCTCCATCCAAAGCGACAAGTATTTTGGGATGGAGATACTCCCTCCATCGAAAGGGACAAGTATTTTGGGACGGAGGGAGTAATGTTTTTAAGTTAAATGTACTTGGTGTTCTTGTTCACAGATGTACTATCTGTGCAAAATTAGTTTGAATTTTCTGATCGCCAAACCCTCCTTGTCCCCAAACCGGTGGAGTTGCCAGGAGATCGCCCACAGCGGGGCCTGCAAAGCAGTCTGTAAACTAGTAGTAACAGGAAAATGCAACGGGCCGGTAGCCAGGACTGGAAAGAAAAAAGTGAAGACAATATGAGGAAGAAAATGTTTGAAAAAAGGAAGGACAACTGAAATGTTAAACAAGAAATCTTTTCACGGAAATTAATCCAATCGTAATCCTCTCAAACATAGGCTCCCTTTGAAGGATATGATTTATAAAGGATTTTTAGTTTCCATAGGAAACGTAACACATGAGCTAGGACACTTTGGTAGCCATATTAAAAGAGTTGCTTATCCGCCTCATCCACTTCCCCACGCCGCCAGTAGAATCTCTTCGGCCGCGGGAAGGTGTCCCCCGAAGAGTTCGAGGACACCGAGGAGTGTCCGTCAGAAGAGTCACCTGATGACGAGGAGGCCGGGGAGTTGGGGTGGACCGGCGGCGTATAGTCGAGGTAGTGATCCAAGTGGATGATGAGCTCCGTCGTGAGGCCACCAGGCCGGACCACTGCGGCATGGTTGAAAGGTTCCGCCGGCGGCCCATCGTCACTCCCAGTCCAGCCATCACTTCCTGCAAAGAAGGTGGCCATTTTGTCCCAAGGCAGGAGGCTTAGGTCTTTCATGCACCCAACGAGCGTGCACAGGTCAGCACGCTCCCGGTGGTAAGTGGAAGCATCGAAGTGATCAAAGAGGAAGATGTCACCCAGAACTTGTCTGATGCCCTCCACAGACCAGACATGCAGAGGGAGGTTCTCGATGACAACCTGCACGTGGAAGAACCACCCGACGATCGGCACACCGACGCCAAAGATCCATGGCCGGAAGTAGTGGTTATCATATGGCATGGAGATGATTGCCGTCTCGATGGCGAGCTCCCGATAGTCATCACGGGTGAACCGCACCAGGAACTCACCATCCCCAAACGTGGACACAGTGAAAGCCCAATGCGGGATTTCCTGTTGGTGATGGATGGCAGGGTGATCTCCATGGGCGTCGCCTCGCTGCGACCTCCTCTGGGTCCTAGAACAGATGCTTGGCGGCGCAAACGGATAAACTCCATCATCATGAGGTGGTTGTTGACCACCGTGCATTGCCCCTCACGAGGGCGCAGGGACGGTGAGCCTGCAGGTACCTGCTTGTGTCTAACATGGTTGCGAGGCATGGCACTGCGATAACAGAGGCAAAGGACTTCTCAGGCAACACACAGGAGCATGGATGGGAATCAGTCGGGAACTTGAGCCTGGAAGCAATAGGGGGGGGGTGGTTTAAGAAGGCGAGGATGAAGAGGCCTCTTGCCATCTAGCCCCTTGGGCACATGGCACCGATTGGAGCGGTGACCAGGGAAGTAGCAGGCTGACTTTAATTGTGAAAGGGCCCGTGGGCCGACGAGTCCCAGACGTGGCAGGTCACGGCACGCTGCCGCAATGTGACCATGCGCCAAACATCGGAAGCAGCGTCCCTTGAGGATCTCACGAAAATACGGTGATAGGACCGGAACTTTCGAGGCCTTCGGCTCTGTGCAAGCGTCATGAATGCACGAAGGCCCAGCTTGAATATAAAGTGAATCAGCGCAGTTTCAGCCCACAAATAACAAGCGGCCCAGCTTTTTCATCCTGCCTGCCTGCCTGCCCGCGGCGGGAAATATTTGTCACCGAATGAAGAAGGAAAATAAGAAACGAAAATAATATTTTATTACGGTACCCTTCGACCCGCAACGCCGGCCCCCTCTCCCCAATGCGCTTGTAGGAGCATCCGCCAGCCGCCACGATTGTAGGAGCATCCGTCGGCCGCCACACTTGTAGGAGCATCCGCGGGCCGCCACGCTTGGAGAAGCATTCGCCGGCCGCCACGCTTGGAGGAGCATCCGCCGGCCGCCACGCTTGGAGGAGCATCCGCCGGCCGCTACGCTTGGAGGAGCATCCGCCGGCCGCCAAGCTTGGAGGAGCATCCGTCGGCCGCCACGCTTGTAGGAGCATCCGCCGGCCGCCACTCTTGTAGGAGCATCCGCCGACCGCCAATCTTGGAGGACCATCTACCGACCGCCACGCTTGGAGGACCATCTGCCGGCCGCCACGCTTGGAGGACCATCCGTCGGCCTCCAAGCTTGGAGGAGCATCCGCCGGCCGCCACGCTTGTAGGAGCATCCGCCGACCGCCACGCTTGTAGGAGCATCCACCGACCGCCAAGCTTGGAGGACCATCCGCCGACCGCCACGCTTGGAGGAGCATCCGCCGGCCGCCACGCTTGTAGGAGAATCCGCCAGCCGCAGCGCGTGGAGTAACAACAGCTAGGTACAATTGCTCACATAATGTGTTCTTGTACATCTATCCTCTTACGGATAGGCTGATGGCTGATTGAATTGTAGGAAGCGATGTCAGAAGATGAGACATGGATGGGAAAAGACAGGCATACAAGGGAGTGGTCGGATGGAATGAAGTCATTTTTAAATTTTGCATTTCAGGGCACTCGTGAAGGAGGAACTATGCCTTGTCCTTGCACGAGATGTCATAATATTTGCCACAAGACACGCAAGGGAGTTCATTTACACCTGCTCAGAAATGGGATGTTATTGGATTATACTTGTTGGATACACCATAGAGAAATACGAGTTTAGGAAAATATTGCTGAGGAATCAGCAAATAATGAGGAGATAATTTCTGATGATGGTGCTATGCAAAATATGTTGTCCAGTCTACTTAGAGGCACTGATCATGGTGGTACTTCAATAGACGTTGATGATCAAGAAAATGCTATAAACCAGCAGGAGCAAACTGGGGATGCAAAGAAATTCTATGACTTATTAACTGATGCCAAAAAGGAGTTATATCCAGGTTGTTCGCAGCTGGCCCAATTATCCTACATTGTCAGGTTCTACCAGATAAAGTGTTTAACTGGTATGAGCAAAGTAGGTTGTGAGATGTTACTTGAACTATTCTCATTAGCGCTTCCAAAGGGCCACTGCATTCCTAATACACTTGATAAACTTCAGAAGGTTGTTCATGACCTCGGGCTGGACTACCAAAAGATTGATGCGTGTGTCATTGACTGTGTATTATTCTGGCAGGACTATTCTTTGCTGAATAGTTGCCCAAAATGTAGTGAATTAAGATGGAAAAATAGTACCGCTGGGGATGCAAGAGAGGCTTTACCTTGTGGAAAATCCAAGAAGCTTGTAGAACGCAAGATTCTACATTACTTCCCTCTTATTCCCCGTCTACAAAGGTTTTGTATGGGAGAATCAACGGCATCAAACATGCGCTGGCACAAAGAAGGTCGTGCTGATGATGGAATATTACGACATCCCGCCGATTCGAAAGCATGGAAGCATTTTGATAGCATTCACCCAAATTTCTCATCTGATCCTCGCAACATAAGACTTGGGCTAGCATCTGATGGTTTCAATCCTTTTGGAGTAATGAATGTTTCTTACAGTACATGGCCTGTGATTATAATCCCTTATAATCTACCACCTTGGTTGTGTATGAAGCGGTCTTATTGGGTGATATCAATGATAATTCCTAGGCCAAAGTCACCTGGAAACAAGATTGATGTGTATCTGCAGCCTTTGATTGATGAGCTACTGAAATTATGGTCTAATGGTGTTGAAACATATGACAGTTTAAAGAAAGAGATATTTGTCATGCGAGCTTCTTTATTGTGGACAATAAATGATTTTCCAGCATATGCAATGCTATGCTGATGGAGCACAAAAGGGAAGCTAGCATGTCCATACTGCCATATAAACACTGACGCCTTCTGGTTGAAATATGGACGAAAGCACTGTTACATGGGTCATCGTCGTTTCCTACCTCAGGATCACAGATGGCGTCGAAACAAAGGTTCTTTCAACAACAAGGTAGAGAATAGAGAGGCTCCAACATCACTCTCTGGTGACGAAGTACTCCGACAATACGAGTGTTTTGATCAAGTGAGTTTTGGACCGACGAATAATAAGAGAAAGCACACCGAGGAAAATAGATGGCATAATTGGAAGAAGAAAAGTATATTTTTCGACCTCCCTTATTGAAAGACATTGCTAATAAGGCATAACTTGGATGTCATGCACATTGAGAAAAACATTTGTGATAGCATATTGGGGACATTGCTTGCTAAGGATGGTAAAACAAAAGATAGTCTACAAGCTTGTCTTGATATGAAGGATATGGGTATACGGCCAGATCAACATCCGAAGTTCATAAAGAGCAAGTACACATTCCCACTAGCATTATATACTTTGGGCAAAGATGAGAATACCACCTTGTGCATATTTTTGAGGAATGTGAAGGTGCCCGATGGTTATGCCTCAAACATCAAGAGATGTGTGGACATAAAAGCATGTAAGGTATCGGGTCTAAAAACTCATGACTGCCATATTATATTTCAGAAGCTCCTTCCTATTGCAATACGTAACATATTGCCTAAAAAGGTTGTTGCACCTTTAATTGAGTTTAGCACATTCTTTTCTAGAATTTGTTCTAAAGAATTAGCGGAACCAGATCTGGACAAGATGAGCAAACAAATTCCTGAAACAATTTGTAAGCTTGAGATGTTGTTTCCTCCCGCTTTCTTTGATATCATGGTACATCTTCCAACCCATCTTGCCGAAGAAGCACAGTTGGGTGGACCTGTTTCTTACAGATGGATGTATCCAATTGAGAGGTACCTTGGTACATTGAAGAGGTATGTACGTAACAAAGCTCACCCGGAGGGTTCTATAGGTGAGGGATATATTGCCGAAGAGTGTATGACTTTTTGTAGTCAGTTTTTGGATAACATCAGCACCAAGCGTAATAGGCCAGAACGTCATGAAGCTGCCGCTACAAATGAACCTTCTGTTGATAATTCTAACATATTTACAGAAGTTGATAATTCTAAAAAAGGGTATAAATGGGACCAACTTACTATGGTGGAACTACATAACATCAGGCATTATCTTACTACTAACGTTGAAGAGGCCGCTCCATGGATCAAGTAATAATGTATAACTCGGATGTTGTATACTATATATATGGCTTATTGTAGATGACTAATTTAATTTTGTACCCTTTTCAGTGAGCATATTGAATAACTGAAAAAGATTCATTCTGTGATGTTGATAAACGCCATAGAGATGAGTTTGTTGATTGGTTTCAGAAACGAGTAAGTACATGCAAGTTTGCACTTTGATGAAATATTGAACAAATATGTGTTCTGAAATTGGTTTGTCGTCGATAACCCCTGTTATACTAATGTGTACAGATTACGATATTACACAAAGAAGGCAAAGCAACCGATTATCTGTATGCATTATCTAGAGGACCTGATCGTCGGACACATTTTTTAGTCGGTTATTCATCAATGGCTTCTTCTTTCGAACTGCAGATGTAGAAAAAGATTTACGGACCAAAAACAGTGGTATTGTTGTTCGGGGCACTGATCATGATTGGTTTGGAGTAATCAATAAAATCATTGTTGTTGATTTTGAAAAAAATCAAGAGGTTCTGTTATTTCAGTGTGAATGGTTTGATCGGCCTTTTGGAAGCAGTCAGAACCAAAGCAGAGGCTACAAAAAGGATCAATATGGAATGATAGATGTTGACACTACTCTGTTTCGATTCCAGTATGAGCCTTACATTCTAGCCACCCAAGCAGAACAAGTTTTTTATGTTCCAATTGTGAAGCATCCTAAATGGGCTAAGTTGTTAAAACGAAGCCACGGAACCTTTTTGCCATGCCCCCTGGAGACAGTAAAAATAATTTGACTGAGACGATGGAGGCTGAGACATTTCATGATGATCTGCTTACTGATGATATCAATATGATGCCACACATTAATGACGATACGATCGCATGGGCTAGGAATGACATTGAGGGAGCCAGCGGCGATGCTTCCACTCTTATAATGACAACGTCAGGTGATCGGCTTGAGGTAGATGGAGTTGCATCAGAAAATGAAGACGACAACGACGACGACGATACATATACCAATGATGGTCATGTAGCTCCATTGTGGGGGGACAACAGTGAAGATGATGATTTTTAGTATAATTAAGTACGCACGTACTGCATTTATACGTGTGTGAGCTGTGAACTGGAGTACTATTTGTGATGATAGGCTAATATATGGAAGTGCGACTAATTAATCATTTATTACATGTGGGACTAATCATTTATTACATCCCCACTGTTGCATTAATTTGTGGGTTCTTATCTCGATCGTTTTGGCATCAGCACCCTCGGTCGCCTTGGATCCCTTTGCCTTTGGCGCACGAACTCCTAAATTGTGGCAACAGAACTTAATGCAACGATTGCGTTTCGTTGCATTAGTATCCTGACGCCACGAAACAGTGAATCGTGGCCACACATCCTAATTGCAACGATTGGGGTTCGTGGCGACAGATCCTATCGCGATGAACCAGTGAATTGTGGCAACACATCCTAATGCAACAACCGTGGTCCGGGCGATAGATCCTGACACCACGAAAAAGTGAATCATGGCAACACATCCTAATGTAACGATTGTGGTCCCGTGGCAATAGATCCTAACGCCATGAACCAGTGAATCGTGACAAGACATCCTAATGCAACGATTGTGTTTCATTGCATTAGCATCCTGACGCCACGAAAACGTGAATCATGGCCACACATCCTAATTGCTACGATTGGGGTCCGTGGCCATTGAAACTAATGCCACGAACTAGAGTATCGTGGCAACACATCCTAATGCAACAATTCTGTTTCATTGCATTATGGTCCAAATGCAACTGTTTGCTGATTCGTGGCAACAGATCCTAATGCAACGATTGTGTTCCGTAGCAATAAAGCTGTAACGCCACGAACCAGTAATTCATGGCAACATATCCTAATGCAACGATTGTGTTCCGTGGCGATAGATCCTGTAACGCCACAAACTAGTGATTCGTGGCAACAGATCCTAATGCAACGATTGAGTTCTGTGGATATAGATCCAGTAACGCAATGAACCAGTAATTTGTGGCAACAGATCCTAATGCAACGATTGTGTTCCGTGGCAATAAAGCTGTAATGCCACGAACCAGTAATTCGTGGCAACAGATCCTAATGCAACGATTGTGTTCCGTGACAATAAAGTTGTAACGCCACGAACCAGTAATTCGTGGCAATAGATCGTAATGCAATGATTGTGGTCCGTTGCATTAGCATCCTGACGCCACGAACCAGTGAATCATGGCAAGACATCCTAATGCAACGATTGTGTTTAGTTGCATTAGCATCCTGACGCCACAAAAAGTGAATCGTGGCCACACATCCTAATTGCTAAGATTGGGGTCCGTGGCCATTGATACTAACGCCACGAACTAGAGTATCGTGGCAACACATCCTAATGCAGCAATTCTGTTTCGTTGCATTACGGTCCAAATGCAAATGTTTGCTGATTCGTGGCAACAGATCCTAATGCAACGATTGTGTTCCATGGCATTAAAGTTGTAACACCACGAACCAGTAATTCGTGACAACATATCCTAATGCAACGATTGTGTTCCGTGGCGATAGATCCTGTAATGCCATGAACTAGTGATTCGTGGCAACAGATCCTAATACAACGATTGTGTTCTATGGCGATAGATCCTGTAATGCAATGAACCAGTAATTCGTGGCAATAGATCCTAATGCAACGATTGTGTTCTGCGGCAATAAAGCTGTAACGCCACGAACGAGTAATTCGTGGCAACAGATCATAATGCAACGATTGTGTTTCATTGCATTAGCATCCTGACGCCACGAAAAAGTGAATCGTGGTTACAGATCCTAATTGCTACAATTGAGGTCCGTGGCATTGATACTAACACCACGAACCAGAGTATCATGGCAACACATCCTAATGCAACGATTCTGTTTCGTTGCATTACGGCCCAATGAAACTGTTTGCTGATTCGTGGCAACAGATCCTAATGCAACGATTGTGTTCCGTGGCAATAAAGTTGTAACGCCACAAACTAGTAATTTGTGGCAACATATCCTAATGCAACGATTGTGTTCCGTGGCGATAGATCCTGTAACGCCATGAACTAGTGATTCGTGGCAACAGATCCTAATGCAACGATTGTGTTCCGTGGTGATAGATCCTGTAACACAATGAACCAGTAATTCACGGCAACAGATCCTAATGCAACGATTGTGTTCTGTGGCAATAGATCCTAGTGCCACGAACTAGTGAATCGTAGCAACAGATCCTAATTCAACGATTGTGTTCTGTGGCGATAGATCCTAGTGCCACGAACTAGTGAATCGTGGCAAGAAGCCAAGCTTACTGCAACGATATAGTATTCATTGCAGTACAATCGTTGCAACAGGTCAGAATCCTTGTAGTGCCCGAACCAATCCCAAGAGCAAGGCAAGTGTCCTTGAAGCATATTGATCCTGTTTTTAAAATAAATGTTTTGTTTGCAAAACTGCATGCTTGTGTCAATTTGATGGGAATCCTATGGTAGGAAGTTTACTAGTTTTGTTTAACCACCCTTGTCACCTAGAATTATGGTAGAGAGTCGGGATGGGCTTTTTACCTTTTTGCTTCGCTTAATTAATTGGGATGGGAAAACAATACTACACATTAATGATATATTTATGAGACTATGATTAACATGAACTGGATAATATGATATGGTAATGGGTGATCTAAGCAAGCCTAGTATGTGGATGGGTTGAATGCCATGGTGGTTTGCTTGCTTTAGATCTAAGGACCGGTTCATGCGAGAATAAGCCAGGATTATAGTGCCACCACGAGGCCAAGTATGGGTGCGGCGTAGCTGATTAATTAGGGCTTTGCGATTGCTATTTGGACCATTAAGGATGCTCGGGGAAGAGATAGTCGGATTGGGTTTGTTGATGATTGGTGGGACTACCATGGGATCCGAATGGCTCAAGAGGGGGCCCTTGGTTAATGATGTGCTCAGTTGGAGGCATCCCCACCGGTGAAACCTCAGTGGGGTCTAAATAGGATAGTAATCCCTTTGTAAAGGCTATTTTGTGATCTCTTGGCCACACACCAACAGAAGTGTGTAATGTGACCGACGGGTCATGGGCATAAGGGAGGTTCTTAGTCACCGAAAGGTGATGAAATCACGAACACGTGAGTAAAGCGGTACAAACTCTGCAGAGTCTAATAAAACTATCATGATAGCTGTGCTCCCGGTTATGAGCACCTGGACAACTTCCATGATTAGAGGGAACCTGGTATTGGGACGGTTTTTGTGATGGTTATGGTTGGTATAATGGTTATGGCTAGTTATGGATTAATTTCTGGTATTGAATATGGTTATTGGCAAATGGTGAAATCTGGAATTATTGATGATGGTAGTGAATTCAGACTGGTATTATGATATTACTTATGATTATGATGAGTTTACTTCACATACATATAATATAGTGCTTTTCAAATGTTTTAATGTACTTTTCAGCACTGAGCCATTATTATTGTCGTCATTTGAATCAGCCACATGTCATACTTTCCACACTTGTTGAGTACGACATGTACTCACTCTTGCAACCCCCCCCCCCCAACAGTTGTAGGTCTGGATTGGCAGTTTAATGGCGATAATGCGGAGTTCTAGGCCGTGTCTACCGTCAGCATTGCCTGTGGTTTTGATTGGAGCTGCGCTATACCCTATTGCTTATGCTGCCTAGCTGTTTAGTTTGCTTAATTAGTTATTTCCGCTGCATTAATTTGAACTTGTTATTAATATTCATTAAAGTTTGTATTCAAGGATAATATGGTTTGTTTAATAGATTTTGGTTAATTAATCTTGTTCTGTGGTAATTTTCTGTATATTCTTTTGTGAATGCACTCGTGTATGTGTGTTGGACGTCCAGGGCACACATATGTGTTCACTTGGTTCATTTTCGGAACCGGGTGTCACAGGTTGGTATTAGAGCCACAGGTTGACTGTAGGATGCAGCCTAGATAGAATGGACACTTTAGAGCACATAGGAGCACTCAGGAATCAATGTGTTTTTGCTTGGTTTGCTGTTGCTATATAAATTGGTTGCTTGTGTGCTTAATAGAGGATTTTGGGGTGCTTTAGCATTGCCATGTCCACATAGGCTAGTTAGTTGTTTAGTTTTATATCCCTTGATGCATATAGTTGGGGACGTTTTCTAATTCTTACCTATTTCTTTTCTTCAGATGGTGAGGACTCGTAACCAGAGGGATGGCAATGATGAGGAGGAGAACAATGGAGTGCCTCAGAACAACATTGGACAAGCATCTAATCAGGGAGCTATCAACATTGAGAAGCTATTGGCTATGCAAAACCAGCTCATGCAGACCATGATACAAACTATGGGACAGCTGCAGGCTGGCAATAACAACAATCAGCCCCACATGCCTCCACCGCCACCCCCGCCTCCTCATTACCGGTTGGGAGAGTTTATGAGGACTAAGCCGCCAACCTTTGCTCAAGTTGCTGACCCTATGGATGCGGATGATTGGCTCAAGTCCATGGAGAAGAAGCTAGCTTTTGTCCAATGCAGTGACTGGGAGAAGGTCTTATTTGCTTCTCATCAACTCATTTGAGCAGCTGCGGATTGGTGGGATGCTTATTGCAATGCTCATGAGAACCAAGAGAGAATTACTTGGGCGGAATTCAAGGAGAGTTTTCGTTCTCATTATGTGTCGGAAGGTGTTATGATTTTGAAGAGGCAAGAATTTGAGAACTTGAGGCAAGGAAGATCGAGCGTGGGTGAATATCTCAACAAATTCACTCAACTCTCAAGATATGCGCTTGAGGATGTTAGTCAGGACAGCCGGAAGCAATACTTGTTCATGAGAGGCTTGAACAATGAGATCCAAGTGCAACTACAAACTATGATTATGCCAATTTTCAGAAGCTTGTGGACAAAGCAATTGTGGTTGAGAACAAGGTCCGTGAGATGGAGCAAGACAACAAGAGGAAGGCGCCATATCAAGGACAGCAGCAAGGAAGTAATGTACGCCCTCGCCTTGCACCACCCAATGCGCCTTATTACAACCCTTCTATTCCTGCTCAACGCCCTGGATTTGCACCGCGCCCAACTCAGTTTGTGCAGCAGCGCCCTGTCATGCAAGCACCTAGGCCTCCGATGCCATATGCACCTCGTGCTAATTTTTCTGGTGCAAATGTTCAGAACCAAGCTCGCCCCAATAATTCTGGTGGAGTTAAGAAGTGTTATACTTGTGGAGAAGTTGGACACTTTGCACATCAATGTCCTAAGTCAGGCTTGGTCAAGGAAGTAATGCACCGAGGCAAAACCCAAGAACCAATGGAGGACAGCCACAAGGGAACCGTGGACAGCAGAATTTTGCTCGTGGCAACGTGAACCATGTCTCCACGGAGGATGCTCAACAAGCGGATGACGTGGTCATTGGTATGTTTCTCGCCAACTCCAACCCCGCGACTATGTTGTTTGATTCTGGAGCATCACATTCATTCATTGCATCAAAGTATGTTGCCAAGTATAGTTTGCCTAACTCTCATATGAAGTTTACTCTGTTGGTGAAGTATCCTGGAGGAGAGATGAGGACAAATATATTATGTCCAAAAGTAAGCCTTAGAATAAGGAGGGTAGACTTCTCTGCCAACCTCATTGTTTTGGACTCTCAAGGATTGTATATTATACTAGGTATGGACTGGTTGAGGAAGCACAATAGAGTTATTGAGTGTGCCACGAAGACGATGAAGTTTACTAATGAGGAAAGGATCACCGTAGAGTTTGAAGCATCTCAAACCGCACCGAAGCAATTGGAGCTGAATCATATGGACAGTGCCGCAATTGAGGAGATTCCTGTGGTGTGTGAATTTTTGGATGTTTTTCCGGATGAGTTGCCAGGTATGCCACCTGATCGAGACATTGAGTTTGTTATTTATTTAATACCTAGAACTGGACCTATAGCTAAGAGGCCGTATAGGATGCCTCCTATGGAATTAGCGGAGCTCAAGAAACAAATTCAAGAGCAACTAGAGAAAGGTTTTATTCTTCCTAGTTCTTCACCTTGGGGAGCGCCCGTGCTGTTTGTGGACAAGAAGGATGGATCCCAAAAGATGTGTGTGGATTACCGAGCTCTCGACGAGGTAACAATCAAGAACAAGTACACCTTGCCACGCATAGAAGACTTGTTTGATCAGATGAAGCGTGCTTGTATCTTCTCTAAGATTGATTTGAGGTCGGGATATTTTCAAATGAAGGTTAGACCATCGGACATACCCAAGACAGCTTTTAGGACACGATATGGATCTTATGAGTACACTGTGATGTCCTTTGGATTGACAAATGCGACTGCCTACTTTATGTACCTCATGAATAAGGTCTTCATGGAGTACTTGGATAAGTTTGCTGTGGTGTTTATTGATGACATTATGATCTACTCGAAGGATGAGAAGGAACATGAGGAACACTTGAGGCTTACGTTGCAAAAATTGAGGGAGCATAAATTGTATGACAAGTTCAACAAGTGTCAGTTTTGGTTGAGAGAGGTGTCGTTTTTGGGTCATATAATCTCAGGAGGAGGAGTATCGGTTGACCCCGGAAAAGTGAGAGATGTGTTGAAGTGGGAACCACCGCAGAATGTAAAGGAAATAAGGAGTTTCCTTGGGATGGCTGGATATTATTGTCGGTTCATCAAGGACTTCTCCAAGATAGCCAAGCCAATGACGGAATTGCTAATGAAGGGAAAGGCTTTCCAATGGACTCAAGCTTGTCAAAACAGTTTTGAGGAGTTGAAGAAGAGGTTGACAACAGCCCCAGTTTTGGTACTGCCAAATGTGAGCAAGAGTTTTGATATTTATTGCAACGCATCGAGACAAGGTCTTGGATGTGTATTGACACAAGAAGGTCAAGTGGTCGCCTATGCATCAAGACAACTGAAGAAACATTAGCAGAATTACCCAACACGTGATTTAGAACTTGCAGCTGTGGTACATGCATTGAAAATTTGGAGACACTACATCCTTGGACATAGGTGTGAAATTTATACGGATCATAAGAGTTTGAAGTATATTTTCACACAAACGGATCTGAAATTGAGGCAACGAAGATGATTGGAGCTAATCAAAGATTATGATTTGGGGATCAACTATCATCCGGGAAAAGCCAATGTAGTGGCCGATGCTTTGAGTAAAAAAGGAGTAAGTCATCAACTCACAGTTCGAGAGTTACCATCCGAGTTATGTAAGGAGTTTGAACGGTTGAACCTTGGATTTGTAAATGAGATGGAGATGATGGAGTTAAACCCAACCCTGGAGCAAGAAATTCGAGAAGCACAGGCCGCGGATGAAGAGATCAAGGAAATCAAGGAAAGGACCGAAGAAGGAAGAGAATTCAGACTTGATGAAGACGACCATGGTACCTTATGGCTTGGAAAGAGAATCGTGGTGCCTAATGTAAAGCATATCCAAGAGACAATATTAAAGGAGGCACATGACTCGCCGTACTCGATTCACCCTGGTTGTACGAAGATGTACAAAGACTTGAAGGCTTGCTATTGGTGGGATAGCATGAAAAAGGACATAGCTGAATATGTGGCATTGTGTTATGTGTGTCAAGGAGTCAAGGCGGAACATCAAAGGCCAGCTGGATTATTGCAACCATTGAAGATCCCGGAATGGAAGTGGGAAGAAATTGGAACGGACTTCATAGTTGGGTTACCATGTACCCAGTCCGGGTATGACTCAATTTGGGTAATCGTGGATCGATTGACCAAGTCAGCTCATTTTGTCCCTGTGAAGACAAAGTATACAATTGCACAATTGGCCGAAATATACATGGAGCATATCGTGTGTCGACATGGAGTACCGAAGAAGATAGTCTCGGATAGAGGTTCTCAATTTACCTCCAGATTTTGGCAGAAATTGCATGAAGCTTTGGGAACGAGGCTGATTTTCAGTTCGGCAGATCACCCTCAAACGGATGGACAAAACGAGAGGACCAACCAGATTTTAGAGTACATGTTAAGAGCTTGTGCTTTAAAGCATGGGAAAGGTCGGGACAAAAGCTTGCCAGACGTGGAATTTTCATACAACAATAGTTACCAAGCAAGCTTGCAAATGTCACCATATGAAGCGCTTTATGGAAGGAAGTGTAGGACACCTTTATTCTGGAATGAGGTAAGAGAAACTCAAGTATTTGGTCCGGATGTGTTGCAAGAGGCTGAAAAGCAAGTCCAAATAATTCGTGAAAACTTGTGGGCTGCCCAATCAAGACAAAAAGGCTATGCGGACAATAGGAGAAGGAAATTTAGCCTTTTAAATAGGAGATTTTGTTTACCTCAAGGTGTCACTAATGAGAGTTCATAAGAGGTTTAACATAAGAGGCAATCTAGCACCTCGTTATATTAGACCATTCAAGATTTTGGAAAAAAGAGGAGAAGTAGCGTATAAGTTGGAGATGCCAACTCATCTTTCGGATGTCCATGATGTCTTTCATGTTTCCCAGCTCAAGAAGTGCTTAAGAGTACCGGAAGAACAAGTGCCAACGAAAGGATTGGAATTAGAGGAAGATTTGACTTATGCCGAGCAACTGGTCAAGATTTTGGAAACCAAGGAGAGAACCACAAGGAACAAGGTGATTCGATGGTGTAAAGTTCAATGGAAGCACCACACAGAAAAAGAAGCAACGTGGGAATTGGAGGATGATCTCAAGAGGGAATTTCCCTATCTCTTCCCTTCCGCGTCGAATCTCATGGGCGAGATTCATTTTAAGGGGCGTAGGTTTGTAACACCCTCATTTTCATGCATCATGCCTTGCATACACTCATATACATTTTTAAGATTAAACCACAACAAGAGGAACGAGTTTAAAATTGATTTGGAGCAAAACCGCACTTAAAATGCAGGAAAGTGCGGACTAGTCCGATTTTACTGAGGACTAGTCCGATTTCTCTCTGACTAAAAACGGACTTGTCCGTTTTCGCTGCGGACTAGTCCGATTTTGCCTCTGGAAACTTTTGGACTTGTCCGATTTTGTGCGGACTAGTCCGATATTTCAAGAATTCTTGAAAATTTGCTAAGTCCCTGGACTTTTCCGGACTAGTCCGGTGTTCCAGCGGACTTGTCCGTTTTCCTCTCTAACTAAAGTCGGACTTGTTCGATTTTCGGCCAGACTTGTTCGATTTTGTGCGAACTAGTCCGGCCTTCTGCAGACTAGTCCGATTTTGCTGACTAAATTGTGTTGAATTAATTCTAAAATGAGATCTAATCACATCCAAACTTGTATAAACTTGTTAAAAGCTATTAGAACTAGTTAGTGATCATTAAAAGCAATCTATTAACAAGTTCTAACTTGCATTTGCATTAATCATGCATGTCATGTCATGTTGAGTAATATTTGTGCACTCCTTGATTGTGTTTCTTGTCTTGTATGTTTATTGTGTGGATTAGATGGATTTGCACTAGGGAGTGTCGCGGAGGATCTTCAGCACCAAGAGTTTGAAGGCTTTGACCCGAACCAATCCCAAGAGCAAGGCAAGTGTCCTTGAAGCATATTGATCCTGTTTTTAAAATAAATGTTTTGTTTGCAAAACTGCATGCTTATGTCAATTTGATGGGATCCTATGGTAGGAAGTTTACTAGTTTTGTTTAACCACCCTTGTCACCTAGAATTGTGGTAGAGACTCAGGATGGGCTTTTTACCTTTTCACTTCGCTTAATTAATTGGGATGGGAAAACAATAATACACATTAATGATGTATTTATGAGACTATGATTAACATGAACTGGATAATATGATATGGTAATAGGTGATCTAAGCAAGCCTGGTATGTGGATGGGTTGGATGCTATCGTGGTTTGCTTGCTTTAGATCTAAGGATCGGTTCATGCGAGAATAAGCCAGGATTATAGTGCCACCACGAGGCCAAGTATGGGTGCATCGTAGTTGATTAATTAGGACTTTGTCAGTGCTATTTGGACCATTAAGGATGCTCGGGGAAGGGGTAGTCGGATTGGGTTTGTTGATGATTGGTGGGACTACCCTGGGATTCGAATGGCTCAAGAAAGGGCCCTTGGTTGAAGATGTGCTCAGTTGGAGGCATCGCCTTCGGTGAAACCTCAGTGGGGTCTAAATAGGCTAGTAATCCCTTTGTAAAGGCTATTTTGTGATCTCTTGGCCACACACCAACGGAAGTGTGTAATGTGACCGACGAGTCATGGGCATAAGGGAGGTTCTTAGTCACCGAAAGGTGATGAAATCACGAACATGTGGGTAAAGCGGTACAAACTCTACAGAGTCTAATAAAACTATCATGATAGCCGTGCTCCCGGTTATGAGCACCTGGACAGCTTCCATGATTAGAGGGAACCTGGTATTGGGATGGTTTTCGGGATAGTTATGGTTGGTATAATGGTTATGGCTGGTTATGGAATAATTTCTGGTATTGAATATGGTTATTGGCAAATGGTGAAATCTGGAATTATTAATGATGGTAGTGAATTCAGACTGGTATTATGATATTACTTATGATTATGATGGGTTTAATTCACATACATATAATATATTGCTTTTCAAATGTTTTAATGTACTTTTCAGGACTGAGCCTTATTATTGTCGTCATTTGAATCAGCCACATGTCATACTTTCCACACTTGCTGAGTACGACATGTACTCACTCTTGCAACCCCCCCCCCCCCCAACAGTTGCAGGTCAGAATTGGGATTTTAATGGCGATAATGCGGAGTTCTAGGCCGTGTCTACTGTCAGCTTTTCCTGTGGTGTTGATTGGAGCTGCGCTATACCCTATTGCTTATGCTGCCTAGCTATTTAGTTTGCTTAATTAGTTATTTCCACTGCATTAATTTGACTTGTCATTAATATTCATTAAAGTTTGTATTCAAGGATAATATGGTTTGTTTAATAGAATTTGGTTAATTAATCTTGTTCTGTGGTAATTTTCTATATAATCTTTTGTGAATGCACTCGTGTATGTGTGTTGGACGTCCTGGGCACACATATTCGTTCACTTGGTTCATTTTCGGAACCGGGTGTCACAACAAGCGATCAAGAGTTAAGCATTGGCCGACTTTGTGGCGGAATGGACCCCCTCTCCATCAAATCTTGTGGGCCCCAGTGAGCAAAAGTTGGAACCCAAGGTTCCGGTTTGCACCGAGCCTCACTGGACTCTCTACTTCGATGGCTCCATGCAGAAGCAGGGGGCCGGAGCTGGAGTCCTTCTCCTCGCTCCGACCGGGGAGCAGGTCAAATACATGGTTCACCTTGACTTCAAGGCGACCAACAACATGGCGGAGTATGAAGCACTAACCTATGGGCTCAAGGTGGCACTATCATATGGTGTCAAGCAGCTGTTGGTAAAGGGTGATTCACAGCTCGTCATAAAACAAGTCAAAGGTGAATGCTGCTGCAACAACCCTCAACTAGCTGCATACCTACTTGAAGTCCAGAAGCTTCAAAAGGACTTTGACGTCCAGGATATTTGCCATGTCTAGCATCTCAACAACGCTGAAGCCGATGAGCTCTCAATGAAAGATTCAATCAGAGCTCCGGCACCCGACGGAACCTTCGTCCAGAGATTGTCAAGACCAACAGCTCAGCCCGCCGAACTAAGTGTAGGGGGCGAGGCCAGCACCTCGAAGCTGGCGGTCCCGATGGCCCTGTTACCATGGCGTCCATCAAAGGTTGTAGGTGCTGCAGGAAGCTCCGAGCAACCCAACACGCAAGACTCAAATACTCAAGTCAGCTCCGATGCATGTATCTCAGAGATCCGGAGCAACTTGAAAGACAAATTCCTTCCTGAAGATAATGTATCCGCTATCCGGATAGTCAGATTGGCTAAAAGATACACACTGGTAGAAGAGGATCTCTACCAGCGTGGTGCCAACGGTGTCCTAACGTGGTGCATTACAAGGGAAGAAGGGTGCGAGCTCCTCGTAGAAATCCATGGAGGCGGGTGTGGGAACCACGCATCTTCCCGCACGCTGGTCGGTAAAGCCTTCCGGCATGTTTTTACTGGCCTACAGCACTCTAGGATGCAACCGAGCTAGCGAAGAAATGCGAAGCATGCTAGTTCCATGCAAAGGAAATTCACACACCAGCTCAACCTCTACAAATGATACCTCCTACATGGCCATTCGCTGTGTGGGGAATGGATATCTTGGGACCTTTCCCAAGAGCCATCCGAGGTTACAAGTTCCTATATGTTGCCATCGACAAGTTCACCAAATGGCCGGAAGCAACTCCAGTTGTGATAATAAACAAGCAATCAGCAATCAATTTCTTGCAGACCATCATATGCAGATTTGGAGTCCCAAACAAGATTATAACTGATAATGGGACCCAATTCACAAGCTCTGCATTCCAAGGATATTACAAAGACCTCGGCATTCAGGTCAGCTACGCTTTTGTAGCTCACTCGGCAAGCAATGGCCAAGCTGAAAGAGCAAATGCAGAAATCCTAAAAGGACTCAAGACGCGCACATATGAGCGCCTGAAAAAACAAGGAGCCAACTAGATTGAAGAGATTCCACCCACCTTGTGGGCAAACAGTACAACTCCAAATCGGTCAACTGGAGAGACACCCTTCTTCCTGGTGTATGGAGCTCAAACAGTCCTTCCTCCGAAAATCACCTTGGGGTCGCTCCGGGTCTGGACCTTTGATGATGCCACGCAGGACCAACTCCGGCGTGAATACCTTGACCTCGTTGAAGAGGGAAGGTGCCGAGCAGCTGTTCGGAATGCCCGATACCGCCAAGATCTTCGGCGCTATCACCAAAGGCATGTTCACAGCCGACAGCTCGAGGAAGGCGATCTGGTTCTACGGAGAATACAAACTCGAGAAGGGTTAAACAAACTCTCCCCCAGCTAGGAAGGACCCTTCCGAGTGATCAAAGTATCTTGTCCCGGATGCGTTCGCTTGGCAACCGAGGATTGGACACCTCTCCCTAATCCTTGTAACATTGAGCACCTCCGTATGTTCTGCGCTTTAATATCACAGAGGTGAGTCTATAGTTACATGTGATGTATGTTATAGAGTCATTGTACAGAGTCGGGTAGCTCCTTCAGGGGAACAGCCGGACCTTCCCCGGAAGGTCCGCAAAGTTCAGGCAACACTTGTCACAGTCTCAGAACTAAAAGTGTAGCTAGCTACCTTGGGTCAAATGAGAAACGCAACACACTTAGCCTTGTTTCGTACCCTAAGAGTGTACTTGTTTTCCCTGTACCCCAGACCTATAATGAAAGACATCATTGTGTGAAAACAGACTCCATGTGCATTTATTTTGTACACGCTCAATATTTTTTATTTTTCTCTTTCTTGTCTATAACAAAGTTGTGCAATTCTTAAGAAACTTTAGCTTGACCAATTCATATATAATTCAAGTTGCATTGTCAATTCTTTCGGGTCTAAACATTGTTAATGGTCTACTCGTCTGAATGCCGCCAAGCCAATCTAGGTCCGGAGTGTGCTATCAACTTAGCCTGGTCCTGCACCCTAAGTACGCCACTCTACCTACACCCCGGCAGGCCGAAGTAAGGCGAGTCCATAAACGATCGGACCTGGAGAAAACAAGCCAGTGCACTTGATTGTATGTAGAATTGTGTTCGACCTAAAAATTTCTTTCGGAAATAGTAAGCCGCAAACGAGTTATAGATAAGAAATAGATTTTACTATTTTTCTTGACTTCAGTGTACAGGAAAAATAAAGATCTCATTATGATGGTGGATGAAGCCGGAGCTATCAAAGCTCCGACACCCCCTAAGGTGGTCTGCTGTTAATGTTTCAAACATTGATAGTAGACATCGCCGGAGCTACAAAGTTTTGGCAAATCCAGGGGGCCAATCGTCAACGTGAAGAAAAGATGGTGGGAAGACTCCCCAGTGGGGTCTGCTGTCGATGCATTGCGTGTTGATAGTTGTTGCTACCGGAGCTACAAAGCTTCGACAACAACAGAGGACTAACTATCGATGTTTTACGTGTTGACAAGGGTCACTGCCGGAGCTACTAAGCTCCGACAACCTCAGGGGGGCCCTACTATCGACGACTTTGGACCTACAAACTACAAGTTTGAAGCACAAAAGTCTTCAACAAAATGCTACATCCTCTTGGTACATGTTCACAATCAAATTGTGTACATCTACCAGGGGGGCAAGTGGGACAAAGGTGTTGAAGACAAAAAATGAAATTCATAAAATTCTTGGATTTCATTAATCTGGAAACAAGAGATTACAAAATTGGAGAAAAAGAAGAGAAGATACAAGCATGAGCTACAAAGAGGAAGTCCTAAATCCTATGGAAGAATGAGGCGACCTTCTGGGCAACCTCTGACACGCTGGCCTTGGCGGCATCTACCTCTCCGTCGATGGGATCTTCAAGCACTGGGTCCAGTCGGAAGTGAGGATCCCGGCTTGTGTAGCACGTCAGCATGTACTCTGTGACGTTCTTCGCCAGGGATTGTCCTTCGGTTTCCAACTGGTCCACGATGACATCACCCATCTTGTTGAGTTTGCTGCCCGCCGAGCTCAACGCCTTCAACGCCAGGTCCAACTCTGGCTACGGATCATGCGGGTGCACCGGACTGAAGCCCAGCGGCATTAGCGCATCATTGGCTTTGCCCAAGAAGTCCCAAACATGATGGGACTCCGCAGCCCTTGAGCCTCGCACCTCTTCCAAGGATCTCTTGGTCGCCGCAAGCTCCGAATCCTCCCGGGCAAGGCGCTCGACCTCTTTGGCGTTCTGCTGAATCTTTTCAGCAACCTGCCTTTCGAGTTTACCGAGCTCCTCCTCCCGGAGGTGGATCTTGTTCTGGCGGTCGACTAGGTCCTTCTCTCGGCCCCACACTTTCTTCTCCCTGGCAGCAATTTCATTCTCCCTCTTGATGAGGTCCTGACCTCGCTGCCAGGCCTTCTTCTCCTCTTTCTCGTAGCGCTCCTCCAGCTTCTTGGTGCGCTCCGCAAGACTCTTATCACCCAGAGTCAGCCTCTGAGTAAGCTCCTCCTCCCTTTTCACGAGGTCATCACACACCTCCGGGATTTTTTGCTCTTCATCTTCGAGCTTTTTCTCCCGCTCCTCAAGAGCCTCCTGGCGCTTGACGAGGCTGTCGTGGATGGCGCTGAGCTTCTCTTGGCGGTCATTTGCTGCTTCATAAGCAGCCACAACCTGTTCGTGGATGGCCCGGGACTGGTTGTCAAGGCATCACGTCATGCTTTCCCTCTCATCTAGCAGCTGACCCCAGTACTCCAACCGGACCTTCTCCCTTTTCACCCACTCCTTGTCGTCGGCCAGCCTTGACAGCGCCAGCTTGGTCTCGAATTGAAGCCGGTTGCGCCACCTTCTAAGGGTTTGGCGCTTCTTCTCGAGGGCCTTGTTATCGTGGTAAAAGGCCAGCTGGACCTGACGATGACTGGAGCAGGCATTGTCGATAGACAACGACAAAGGGATTGGCCCCGGACCTGCCGGGGTCTTCTCCGTTGGCTCCAGCGGGTTCTCCGTAACAAAAATCGGGTCCCAATCTACAAGAGCGGTCCGTTGAGCTTCCACGGCACTAGGGCCACCCTCCAGGATAGCCTCGGTCACCGCCGAGGAAGGTCCTACAACAGAATTTCCTACCTCCGGAGTTGGGTTCGAAGGTCCCGCCACCAGGTCATCAGCAACCGGTCCCTCAGGCAGAGGAACGGTCGCTTCGTCTTGGCACCTTGGCTCAGGTGCGGGTACCTCCGGAACTGTCATCTCCAGGGCAGGCGTTGAAGATTCGGCCGGAGCTGAGGCCACTTCCGGCTCTGGTATTGGTGCCTCCTCCGCCGCCTGTTCAGGCGCCGGTGCTTCGACCTCCATCGGCTCAGGCATCGGCACTTCTGCGACAACCGGCTAAGGTGCCGGAACTTCATCAAGACTGGGCTCCACCGCCGAAACTTCATCAACACCCGGATCCACCGCCGGGGCTTCATCAACACTCGGTTCTGCCGCCAGGGCTTCAACAACATCCGGCTCTAGGGCTGGAACTACAGCTACCTGCGGCTCTAAGGCTGGAGCGTCCATCATCTCAACATGCAAACCCGGAGCTTCAACCTCCGGGGCTGGTGCCGCTGGTACATCTTCAATCCCGTGGTCCAGCACAACCACACGAGCTTCAGGGGATGACTCGAGGTCAAGGACCACGACAGCTGGCGCCGAAGCTGCCGCGGCCTCAGCCACCTCTTGGGGCGGCACTGGAACTGGAGCCGGAGCCTCCGTCTTCTCAGCATCAGTTGCTGCTGCAGGAACTGGAGCTTCAACCCCTTTCTTGGGAACCCTGTGGATGAAGGACGAAGAAACTCAAAACATGGTTACAACAAAAAACAATTAACTGAGGTAAAAAAATCAAATTTACCTCAGAAGGCTTCTGCTCCTACTAGCGCGAAACCTCTTCACTGGACGCTTAGGGCCAGACCCTGTTGCCATTGGCATAGTAGCTCCGGAAGGTTCCCCGGAGCTTGCTGCCACCGTTGGCGTCTACTTGGTTGAGGCCCCCCTTGACTGAGAAGGACCCTCGGACCTAGAGCCCTCAACTGGCCCTGGTACCGGAGCCACATGGCCGGAGCTAGCGTCCCGAGGAGATGCCGATGCTGGAGTGGTTGCTTCCGTAGAAGACCTCCTCCGCCGAGGAGAAGGAGCTATCATGGAAGGAGTAGGTCTGACAGACCTCCCATCAGAATGCTTCAACTTCCTCTTGCGGCTCGAGGGCTCGGCCAACTCCTTGCTCTTGCCTATGACTTCAGCTCTTGGCTTCAGGGCGGGAGCGGAGCCACCTTCAGAAGCTCCGGGGATTGCCGCCGCGGAGTTTTATCAACTCTCCATCAGGCCCAAGTCGTCCAACAGCGGCATCTTCCTCTGGAGCTCTCTGCACTCCTCTCGTATCATATTCATGGGAAGGAAGGCAGCCGGTGGAGACACGTCGCCAGGGCCAATGTTCCCAGGCTAGAACTTCTTGAGATGGGTATTCAAGGCTTCACCAGTCAAGTTGGTGACCGAACCAACCTCAATGCGGTTGGTATCCATCTCACTGTTGAAGGCCCAGGCAGGTCGCCCCCTAGCCCTCAGCAGGGCCAACCTGTTCGTCAAGAAGTTGCCGAAGACCACCTTAGGGGTCACCCCACCTTCGACACACTCCTGGATTCTGTCCAGAATGGGCCTGTACTCCCACGACAGCTCCGGCACGTCACTCCAAATGTCGGTGTCGACGCGGAGGAGGCCTTCAGGCAGTTCCAGCCTCTCGTGTCCCTCGACGGTGATGACCACCGAGTCTTTCTTCTAGTCGTCCCACTTGCCGGACGGAAAGGACCTCAAGTACTTGAAAGGGGAGTTTTTTACGCTTCATGAAGTAGTAGAAGCCGATGACCTCATCACTCTTCCCAGTGGGGTGGACAGTGAAGAAAGTCTGGAACAACTCCACGCAAGGGGGCACTCCCACCTACATCTCGCAAAAGTGGACAAAAGTCGCCACCAGCAAGATTGAGTGGGGGGTCGAGATGGTAGAGCTGCAGACTATAAAAATCAAGCAGCATCAGAAAGAAAGTAGAGAAAGGCGAGATCAAACCCGCCATGTACCCAAGGAAGTACACCATATCTCCGGCTGGCTCCTTCTCGAAGGAAAGCTTGCCACAGCGAATGTCGTTGTCGAAGGAGTCACTGGACCAACCCATGTAGGTCTGGACCCTAGACAACTCCTTCTTGCTCCCAATGCGGCTCTTGGGGAGTCCCAACTTCATCGCAGCACAATGGGGCAAGAGATGAAAAGCAAGCGAAAGTTTGGAGTATTTGAGCGCAAGTTCAAATGAATGCGTAAAGAATCCCCAAACGGTGCGCGCTTTCCTTCTTAAGTAAGCCCCCGCAATGCTTGGATGGAAACCGCAGAGGAGCTGACGATACAGTTCAAAAACTTCACCCTGCCAATGACAAGGGGGCCCGAGGCCACCCTGATGATCAAGTCAAGGTCCTTACCCCAGGCGAACAGTTGTCATCATGAGAAGCGGGAAGCCCGAGGGCGGCGGCCTGACAAGGCGCGCAGAATCGATACGGTTTTCATATCGGGAACCGGCGACCTTCAATTGCGTGAGATCTGCACGCTCAGATCTCACCTACCGCATCCTAGATATGCCACACGGCGATGGTTTAACTGCGAACTACTACCAACGGCACATCCAAAGACCCTTGAAGACACGGCTCAAAATGGAGAGCTACATCCCACACATGGGATAGCTCCGGGCTAAATACCCGTGTGGCACCCTCGGACCTAACCCCCGACGAAGGGAAGCTCCGGTACTAACACGTGTACAATAGCACTGGACCTACCCGTCCCAGACGTAAAGCTCCGGAGCTGCCACGCGTCCAACCGCCGGACCTTCAACTTCAACTAGCAGACTGGTGGACCCCCAATGGCTCAGACCTTCAAGGGGCAATTAAAGACTCCAAGACCCGATTAAGTGTCATTAATACCATCCTAATGACACACGATCAGAGGGCTCTTAATACCAGTAATGGCACTGTCAAGGTGCGTTACCACACTATTAAGGGTAATTAAGCTCATTAATTGTGTATTAAGCATCAGTAACCGCCAGGGCCAAATGTCGGGCCAGGCTAACGATGTAACACCCAGTCTTTGTACTATAAAAGGAATGGTCGAGCGATACACAGGGAGACTCTTCCAAACTCTGCTCCGACACAAACCTACAAGCGCTCAGACGCTCAATACAACTACTACACACCCCGTGGAGTAGGGTATTACGCTTAGGCGGCCCGAACCACGTAAATCCTCGTGTCAACTTGCCATCGTGTTCTGAATCTCTGCATGCCCACAACCGAACTACAAACTCCGCGGTCTGCAAACGGTAGTACCAGAACAATCGCTGGAATCACACTCCGACACTACAGATCAATCAAACATGGGTGAAGAACGCAGTTGGATGTATACTAGTTGGAAGAGCAGAATTGGTGGTCACTCGGATGAGTGGTAAGCCAAGTTAGATCAGTTTTTGGATCAAGCATTTTTGTTGTCAATGGATGATAAGGTGTGGTGCCCATGAACAAAATGACAGAACACCATGTTTTTGAACATAATGGAAGTTTAGACGCACTTGTGTCGAAACGGTTTCACGCCACATGATGAGGTGTGGACCTTCCACGATGAGACTAAATCTCGAGTCGTAGAAGAAGTTGATGAGGATGATGATAGCACGGGGTTGATAGGATGGATGAGATGCTAGAAGCTATGGAAGTGAAGGATCCTCTTACAATGGAGGCAGACAGCTTCTTCGAGCATACCAAGGCATCAGAAGAATCGTTGCATGAACACACGGATGTGACCATCCTTACTTTTATGACCATATTTATGGCAATTAAGTCTAATTACTTCTTTTCAAACAAATGCTACAATGATCTCATGAAATTGATTTGCGATATCCTTCCACAACCTCATAATGCGCCTAAAGATATGTATCAGTCAAATAAAGTGATATCTGGTCTCGATATGGACTATGAGAAAATTGATGTGTGCCTAGGCAACTCCATGCGATTCTAGAAAGAGCACGCCAACGAGAACAGGTGCTTGAAATGTGGTAAACTGAGATATGTCAAAGTTGTTAATGACGATAGCCATAATGTGATGACAAATGTTGCACATAAGCAACTTCTTTACTTGTATGTGACTCCGCGGTTGAAGTGGTTGTTTCTCTCAAAAAGAACCGCAAGACACATGAGATGACATTAAGAAGGTAAATATAAGAACAAAGAATTCTTGACGCATCCGTTCGACGGTGATGCATGGAAGGCACTAGATCGTTTCGATCCAGATTTTGCTCGTGATGCGAGAAATGTTTACATCGGGTTAGCAACAAATAGATTCTCACCGTTCAGTACAAACGCCACACCATACTCCTATTGGTCCGTCTTTGTCATTCCGTACAACGTGCCACTGACTTTTTGTATGAAGTACGAGTTCATGTTCCTCAGCCTCATTGTGCCTGGGCCGGATCGTCTTGGATCACGTCTCAATTGTAAAAGCTCGTACTTGCGAAACACAAGAATGCAAAATGTGAACTTGAAATTGTTTTAAGTTGAATTAGAAACTCAAATTCACTTGAACTATGTGGACTAATAAATGAGCTTAAAAATAGGGCATCATAAGACTTTAACCTACATGTGGGGTTATCAGGGTATGATTGCATTTAAGGAAGTGATTACAGAAAGAGGGAATTCTAAATACAATTCAAAAGACGAAGTAAAATACAAATGCAAGTTTCAAATTCAAACAAAAGCAAATGTAAAATCCCAACGATGAGTATTCAACTAAGGTCATTAATTAGTTAGAGGAAGAAAGAAGGAAAAATTTTAGTAGTATAAGTGAGGATAAAGTAAATTAAGCTATGAAGGAGAGTGTTTAAATTCAAATTCAAAGTCTACATTCAATTTAGCCAAACTTAAGAAAAATCTAAGTCACCAATGTGCTTCCCCTGTTCTAAAATCAGACCTACTTAATCTTATTAGATTATGATCTAATGTTAATTAAATAAAGTCATATGGGGAAATGTCATTATTTTAATTGAAATATAAACTTCACTCTCAAATTTGTCAAACTTCAAATTTGATGGCACCAATGGACTCCCCAAATGCAATTCAGCTTAGATACAAAATTGTGCTTTTTATTGAGAGCTTTTGCAATTTTTAATGGTGCTGAAAAGAGGGGATAACTGAGGGTGGAACCCCTGCCTTGTGGGCCCCACAGGTCAGCCTCTGAAGCATGGAACCGCCTCTGTTCTTCTCTTGCCGTGGTGCCACGCACCTGCACGCAAAACTCGAATTTTTTTTGTTTTAGCGTTAAAAATAAACTTATTCGCAAAAGTAGCATGTATATTAAATTTTTTTCAAAACTAGCAGAGCAATCGCACATTTATCGTGCGAGTTGCACAGTAGAGGTGCGACTGGACACGTGTCCCACCTGGAGCGCTTGCTGACCCAGACAACAGGTATTCCGCCGTGGGACCCACCAAATTGCAGAGCAGAAGTGCGACTCGCACGTTTGTCGTGCGACTCGCACACTAGTGGTGCGACATGCAATTTAGTCGTGCGACTCGCACATCAGTCTTGCGTCCGCCGTGGACAGTACCGTATGTCCATGGTTCTTTAAGTGTAAATTAATAATAGTTAACGGTTTATTTCGAAAATTTTGTAATAAAGTATTATAAAGAGCGTAATATGAACTATAATTCTACTATATTTTATAATCATTCAACGCAGAGCAATGAAAGATATTGAGATTGAAAATTTGAATGATTGTTTTTTAAAATTTGACGGTTGTTAGTATTGAACTTTGAACTGGAAATATAAAATAGTTGGAGGTTTATTTTTGTAAAATTATAATGAAGTTTTCTGCACATGAGAATGTGAATAATACACATAAGGAGTTTTATAAAAAATTAAGCTAACATAAATGAAACATATTGGGATTGAAAGTAAGAACGACAATAATAAATTTTTGTGATAAAAATCACGTAAATATATATTATATATAAAAGAAGATATATATGTAATCATAAATAAGCATTACAACCGTACTGAAATTACATAAATTGAAATTACATAGTTTCAAAAATATGTGTATGTTGTTTGCCTGTCTACTACTAGAGTACATAAGGCAAAATCCAGTGACACATACTTATGAAATAAAACGTAAAGTTCACGATGCAAATGGTGTGTGTACAATGCACTAAACATTTAACCTATGTGCATCGTCGTACTCATAACACACCTTACTTCTTGATTACTACTTGTGATGTGGGCAGTTACAATACATGTTATTGCACACCATGTTATCTTCATTTTCATGTGTGTCAGTTGTAGTAGGATAAGACTCCATTTGTTGAAGTTCCATTTCAGTAAGTTCGGCCACCAAATCTTGATTGCGACGTTTTAGATGTTTAATGTACTCTTGTATTGGTTTAATAGGTGGTGGATCAACCCAAAGTGTATATCCACAGTTTTCATCATCGTAGTAACACTGAAAAATATAAACTGGTATTAGAACTTCATGTATCAGAAATTTGTGTGAAAATAAGATTGTATACTTACTCGACCAACAGGACAACGAAAGAAACGGCGTCCGCTGTCGTCTCCTTGATCCATCATTTGCACAACACAATCAAGAGCACAACGACACTGAGGCCACTCTTGCTTACTGTTATTATATGGACGAAGAGGGCGATAGGAACTAAAATCACTCTTGGAAAAAAGAGGAAACTCATCTAGTGCTGGTTCGTACCAAGCTGGACCTCTGATCATGTAATTCTGAGGAACTGCCCTCGAGTTTCCACCTCCTCGCGTACCACGACCTCTATGGGCCATCCTTTTTTTGTGACTTGGTTGCAGAAGACGAGTACTCACGGGTAGACCTATTTATAGAGGGTGAATTTTGAAAAAATATGCAGTTGATGTAGACAAGACACTTATTGCATTAAAGTAGATAAGGATTGATGTTCTGACAACTTTACAGTTGATGTAGACAACACACTTATTGCTTTACAGTTGATAAGGATTGATGTTCTAAATACTTTACATTTGATATAGACAACACACTTATTGTTTTACAGTTGATAAGGATTGATGTTTTGAAAACTTTACAGTTGATGTAGACAACACACTTATTGCTACATCGTTTGAAAGTTCCACATATTGTCAAAGTACATAGTCACAATGATACAAAAATATAGCATCGTTTGAAAATAGCATCGACATGAAATAACATAGATATTTGTTGCATAAACAACATCATTTGAAAGTTCCACATAATGTAAAAGTACATAGTCGCAACAATACACAAATATATAACACCGATACCTACTACTGCCTACCACGCCGAGTCCGCTTATGTGTCGGTCGATGCCTAATCTGAGCCTCCGGACTATAGAAGTTAGGTGGACGACCCCTATTAGTGCGGTCTGCAGGATGAAGCGTGCTATACTGATCCTCATCTTGGGATGGCTGCGTCGCCGGTGGTGGAACATCATCTAAATGCGACTCATCTTCAAAGTATGACTGCCAAGCAAACTCATCAGCAGGCGATGTCTCTCGTACAACGTCCTCGAATCCATAGTCGCTAGAGGCCATACCTATAATATATAAGTTAGTACAAATGAACAGTATAGAAAATGGAAACAAATGAAGTACTATACCTTGATACCAAGTAGAAGGTCCATCTGCAGCTGGAGGGGGCGGGGGACGAGAGTAGGTCATCGAGGGTCCAACATTATCAAAACGTGGGGGATGAGAATACGATGTAGATGGTCCTACAATGCCATAATTAAAGGTATGAAATATTAATATACAAAAATTATCATACGAAAAAATGCAATTTCTCAATTTATAGAAAAATGTCTCACCAACAGCATGCGGCGGCCTAACCAGTGGTGCCGAAGTCGAAGGACGTGGTTGCGGAGGTGGAGCGTACCTAGGCTGCTGTACCAAAGTGTCCCGACGACAAGAATGTGTGCAAGACAAACTTTTCATAGCACTTTTGATCCTACCATTAACCTTCTCCAGATGTTCCAGGTCTACGAACTGTATTATGATCATCTGACGGAAGACTGCTAAGAGGTGCCGAAACTGGAACTGCTTGTGAATTTGAAGCTCTTGCCAATCTTTCGTCAGTTTGTTTCCTCGTGTAAGGATCGAAACGCCCAAGAGGGGGGGTGAATTGGGCTTTTTCAAATTTTAAGGCAATTTAAAACTTTAATTGTTAAGCCCAATTCCCTATGCAAGTCAACTACGCAATCAAGAGAGTTAAGTGCGGAATAGTAAAACGTAATCGTAAAGGGGTAGGGAGAGGAATGCAAACGCTCGAAGACGCGGAGACACGGCGATTTTTCCCGTGGTTCGGTAAGATCACTAGGATCTTCCTACATCCACGTTGTGGCACCCACCAAAGGGTATTGCCACTCCCTAGTCACCAAGACGAGGGAATCCACTAACTTTCTCCGTTCGCCATCTCCGGCAAGGTGGAGCTCAAACCTTGTACAACTTCGATCCTCCGGGCTTCCACAATTGTCTCGGAAAGCTCCGGAGCAATCTCTCTACTCTCCTCTTGATACAAGGTGAATGCAATCACCAAGAATGCACTCCCTCACGGCTCTCACTGGTCTAGAGACTCCACTCACCCAGAGAGGACGCACACGAGCTTCTCTCTAGCTAGGTCTAGCCTATATCTTGAGGTGTAGATACGAAAAGGGTGTGTAAATGATTGTTCTAGGTCTTGGACACTTGAGGATGTGTAGGCATGCTCTGGTTGTCAAGTGTTGTCGAAATGACTGGTGGTAGGGGGTTAAATACCCAGCCCAACTGAATTAGCCGTTGAAAAAGTTGGCTGATTACTTTTTCTGTGTACATCGGATGATCCGATGACCACCTTTTCTGAGCATCGGTGTAATTAGATTAGCTGACGTCACTGTGTCAGAAGTGACCGTTATTCGACCGATGCTACCCCTTCTCAATCATCGGATGATCCGGTGAGCTTTGTCTTCAGATTTGGTCCAGAAATAATGTTTCTGTCGAATTAGACCGATGTCCACTTTGCTTCTACATCGGATGATCCGGTGAGTGTTTCTCCAGAATTGTTGAGACAAATTAATCTTTCTGTTGAACTTCACCGATGTCCACTTGTCTCTAGCATCGGATGATCCGGTGTGCACTTCATTCTGAGGTCTTCTTCTTCTGTTGAGCCGCAATCGACCGATGTGTGCATTTTCCAGACCATCGGACGATCAGGTGAGTGTAATTTGTTTGCTTCGAGTTGAACTTTTAGAAGCTTCTCGAGTGACCTCTTTGACACTTGTTGCAAATAATGTTCTGATGAATATTGATCTTCTTGTGTTGCCAATTTTGATGAAATAGAGTCGTTGTGTGACTTTTTCATTTAGCCTTCATGAGAATTGAATAACCCCCTTAGAATAGGTTGTTTGAGGGGTCTCCATTCGCATCCAATGAGTGGTAGATGATTTGAATAGATAGTCGTTAACGCTTGATGTGATATACGTGAAACCTTGCATCCACAAACTCATTAGTAATTACGAATGGTTGTCATTAATCACCAAAACCATACCTCACGGGGGCCTAGATGCTTTCAATCTCCCCCTTTTTGGTGATTGATGACAACACAACGAGTAGAGCATAGAAGTAAATAAATTTAATAACACAATGCTCATAAAGATTGTAACTGGAACAAAAAGCAACACAAGGAGCTCGAAGGCTCAAACAGTGATCAAATAAGTCATGAAATAGCACACTGAATTACAATAGAAGCAAATGACAATAAGTCGAAGCAAATGACAATAAGTCCAAATAGATAAAGGTAAAACTCCCCAAACTCCCCCTAAGACCAAGACTGACTCGACCAAGACTGACTCCCCCTAGAGCTAAACTTCCCCTGACTCTAACTCTTCTCCCCCTTTGGCATCAAGACACCAAAAAGGGAAGATGAGTACCTAGGACTCCGGAGCACTCGGGGCGACAGTGAAGCGGTCGACGTCGGCGGTGCTGTCGTCGGAGCTGCTCGAGGTGGAGGTCGCAGGTGCTGGCGCTGGAGCGGGAGGAGCTGGAGCTGCTGACGCTGCTGGGGGATCTGCTGGGACTGCTGGCGCCAGCGGAGAAGGTACTGCCGGTGGAGGTGAGAACTAGAATGGCACTGTCGAGGCTAGTAGAGGTGACATGCTGAAGCTTGGTATAGGCGACGCCGGTGCTGGAGCTGCAGTAGGTGCCAGTGGAGAAGCTGCTGGAGCCTGACCAAGACCCGGCTGCTGAGGCGGAAGGGCTATCCCGGTCTGCTGGTAGAGGTTGGTGATCAACCCCGGGATGCCCATCATCGCCTGCTGAGTCTGCTGCTGCTGGTCCAGGGTCCTCCGGTGCATCTGATCCACCAGGCTCGTGAAGCGGTCAGTGTCCTCTCGCCTCTGGCGGGCGATCTCCAACTGCATCTCCTGCTGCTGTCTCTGTAGCTCCGCGAGCCGTGCAGCCTGCTCCGCTCGGGCCTGCTCAGCTGCAAGCCTGTCCTGGCACTGCTGCTCGACCATCTGCTGGAGCAGCAAGGTGAGCTCTGACGGCTGTGACACTTGAGCCTCGGACACTGGAGGTGGTGGAGCAGTCGAACCTCCCGCAGGTAAAAGTAAGCGAATTTGTTCGGCGCCTAATTCTGTCGCGACACGTGTCAAATCGCGCAACCGATGTGCGACTCGCACATTTACTGTGCGAATAAGTTGCTAGTTTTGAAAAAAAAAAATATTGTGACATGCTACTTTTGCGAATAAGTTTATTTTTAACGCTAAAACAAAAAAAAAATCCGCAAAACTCCAGCTCGATGCCTGCTTGATTGGTTCACGGCATCAGCTGCAGCACCAAAAACCATCGTGCCTTCATCCGTATCGTTCTCCACTCTGCTCTCTGTTCTCTCTACCAAAGAACAGAAACCTGCTGCTCGGTTGCTCCCTCCCTCAAGCGATTGTTCCAGCCACGTTTTCATCTGTTGCAAGCACAAGAAAGTGGCGCCAAGATCTCTACTCTCTGCTGTAATCTTTCCATGGTTTCCCAGCTGATCTCCCTCCTATTTTTGAAGCTCGGTCCTCATCGTATGAAGAACACCGTCGATCGACGTCCTCCACTGGTGGCTTGCCTCACCAAGCTGCAGGAGGCTGCCAAGGACCTACTCTTCCTTCCTAAAGCAGTCAATCAGTGCCTCCCCGATTCTATTGGTTGCAGCAAGTGAAATTCCTCTTCATCATCCATTTCTGGCCGCCACCACGCCTCAACGTCGCCCCAGTGCCTCATCCTCGTTCCAACATCAATAATTGGTCTCCAAGGTCCGCAACCTTCTCCTCTCCACGTCCCTCCATTGAATTAAACTCTCCTAGCTCGGATAGCCGGAACGTGGATTTTTGGGGTCGCCTTTTGATAACCTAGGTCTTCGATGAATCCCATCATACAGTCGTTTTCCTTTTAATTAAAATTCAGAATTGGACTCCCCATCGCACATAGGTACTCTACGATCTAAATCCGAGCTGATTAAGGTAGTTCCTATTCGTTTTCCCCATAGCAGTCAAGCTCGCCGCCGCCTCTGTCCTTGCCGGCGTTGTTCCAGTCGCCACCTTGTTGCACCATGTTGCCCAACTTGTGTTCCAGTGTTTGGGGATCAATTCTTGTTTTTGTGTCACTGCATTTTGTCATCCACAGCCATGGGAACGGCATAGGGAAGTCATTGGAAGCTTCCAATTTCGGGCTGTCTGGAAGTAGCAGAAGAAGCTGACCCCTGGACCCCACTGGCAGCCAGTAATTAGGATTTCCCATAGAGAATTAATTCAAAAATATGTGCGAATTTTGAAAAATCATAGAGATCATTATAAAACTCCAAAAATGCCCGAACAAATTTTTTTAGCCTCCTAATTATCTTTTCTTTGCAATGGTCCAGTTTAAATGATTTGAAAACCCTCTGGGTTTTCTGTAAAATAGCATTAGTCTTAAACCTTTGTAAAATAATTATAGAAGAGCAAATCATTAAGAAATTATCAACCTTTGGCAAAATCATTCCTTATATGGTCATTATCCTCCAGTAAATATTTTTTAATCATTGGACATTGCTAAGTATGTCAAATGCTATTAATTTGCTCTATGTCTAGAAAATTGCCAAAATACAACAGATACTATTTCAGAAAATGCATCCACTTATAAAATTCATATCTCCATGTAGAAAGCTTATAAAAACGTGAAACCAAATTTCCTAGACTCCATGTGATAAGTTTTACATGAAAAACATACTTTCATGTACGACAAATCTGAGATTTTGCTCTGTAAATTCAGACAAAGGGAAATGCATATGAAATTAGTGTGACCACATCAAACCATAGAAAAGTCTCAAACTTTGCAAATAGTTTGATTATAATTTCTAGCAGCTTCTATAAAATTTACACCCCTTTTAGGGCTATTTGTCCTTGAGAATTTAGTTTTATGTTCATATGTATATATGATGCATAAGTTGGCATTACCTTACTTCCATTCTATTTCAACTCCAATTTTTCTATGTTGCTGTGAACACTAGAAACAGCAATTTCCTTCTAAGTCATGCCTTAGTCCTTTTCCAGTTCTTTACAACCACATTAGGTCTGGTCTTCATCGGTTTATAACATTGGTATTTTCCCCTACTTGTATGTCATATTGAAGTTCAAACTCACATTTCTTCCAAATCAAATTCACTTAAAGCCAATCTTTCCATCAGAACTTGAATACAATAGAGACCATTCTGTAACTCTTGTACAACCTGTTGTTGTTCCTCTCAAGAATTCAGTCTTCTTTCCATATGTCACTTCCAAAGCCTATAGAACTTAATACCTAAACAAATTTGAAATCTAGCTTGATCTTTTTGAGCTTATGAGCAACCGGCATAAAAACATTCTTTAGTTCCTAGTGTTGATTTTCTTTCAAAATTCATATAGTGTTCTCTCCTTATTGACCCAGATTCTTAATTATGCATGATCATATCGATAGATAACGCGGCGAAGGCGTTCGACGAGGAGTTCAACTCGGAGGCAAGGATTCCCATCTCGGATCTGCCGCGGTGGATTCTCCGAAGGAAGATCAAGCAACTGACTTGTTCACATTTACTTAGTCACATTCTAAGGCAAGCCTCTATTTGCATTTAAGTGCTTTTGCAAAGTTTTGATTTGTATCACTTATGTCTATTGTGAGTTTTGTAAATTAGGGCTACGGTGCGTGTTACTACACTTGCATGATGCACAAATCCCATGGAGTACTGGGTAGGTATAAAATTTGACGAGTAGAAAATGCCATGAATGTTTTGAGGAATCCAGTAGAAGTCGAGTAGTTGGAATCTACTCGTGAGATAGGATTTTATCACACGGGATAGATTTGATCAGAGAATGGTTTATGAATATGAATTTGAGACCGAGCAGCAAGATAGGATGCAGCGGGACGTGGTCTCACGTGTGTAGCCCTCCTTGTGTCGATTGAGGAGCGATTCGTGTGCGGCCCTACTGGACAAGTTTGAATTGTATCGGATGCATACTGGCTATATGGGAACCAGGAAACTGATGTAACTGGTTAACCTGGGTGTCGAGGCTTACCCTACCATTTTTTATAGGAGTGGGTTGAGGGCAGCAAGGTGTAAATCTGCAGACAGGTACAGACACGCTCCGCATGGGGACCTCCTGCCCGTTACGAAAGGACCGGTTCAACATTTGGGTTTCTTTTGAAAGGTTGCTACATAAAACATAGTATTGAAGTGTGATTCGCTCCACTTCTGAAATGGGTGTATATGATGTGTTATCCGGGTATCTACTGATTGCAATCACCGTCCCTCGCCGTTATTTGAGTACCGCTTATTCACTGCGCTGTGACGTAGTAATAAAGAGTAGTTGAATTATTATGAAACTGTTGCCATGATTATTATTGTATTGCAACTTGTATGGATTAGAAATATCACAATTAAGTACATTTGCTAAACATTTAACTTGAATAAAGCTTATGCGGCTTTGAGCATGTAACATCGGGGTGAAGCGTTTCTTGTTTGATTGTGGAGTCCGTGATGTGCCACGCTCAGGTAATGTCAGTTGGTACTTTAAAAATGAGCTAAGGATTTACTAATAGGTGAGTCCTTTATGCAAATTCAGCTTTCCTATATTAGAAGTCTCAAGGATGTAGAGTTCCATGTTTAAGTGAGACGGTTAAGTCTTGCTGAGCCTTCGTGCTCACAGTTGCTTTATATGTAGTTTTGCAGGTTTAACTATATTGTTGCTATTATGGACTGTCCGTGAGACCTCGAACTATCGAGATGTATCTCTCACGTGACATCACACCGCTTCCTTATTGATCTTCATGTTGCTAGTGAGAAGCGTTCGCGGGCATGGATGACTTCTATTGTGCTTAGATATGTTGAGAGTGTGAGTAGGTACTATCCACTGCGTGTGTACCACTGTTGTACAATATTTTGTAAACAATATGCTATTATGAAATGAAAACTTTGTATCTTTATTATGTCTTTTCGTGTGTGCTGTTGGGTGCCGCATCGCTCAACACCACCCAATGTGATTACAGGAAGTTGGGACTCCAGTCCTCACATCAACATGATGTTGAAATCGCTGATCAAAGAATTGAAAATGTTGTGGACAGGAGTCGAAGTGTATGATACTTATAAGAAGCAGCAATTCAACCTTTGAGCTACTTATTTGTGGCCCGTCCATGATTTGCCGGCATACGACATGTTTTCTGGATGGAGCAGTCACTGTCGTGGAAGGTTTTAGCTGAGCTCAGCTATTTCTATAGATAGCTTTGTGCTAAAGAAATCAAGATAGGGATGATGGATAAGTTACAGAAGGAGATATCAGTACTATTATGTAAGATGGAAAAATTTCCGCCAGGTTTCGTCAATCCAATGCAACATATGCTTATCCATCTTCCATTCGAAGCTAAAGTTGGTGGTCCTGTGTAATACAGATGAATGTATCACATTGAAAGAGCGCTACGATATCAGAAACCAATGGTTGGCAACAGGGCAAGGGTGGAAGGGTGCATCACTGAAGCATTTACTCCTAATGAAGTAGGATATTTTTCAAGTGTCTACTTTGCAGAAGAACACAATGTCAATACTTCAGCGATGTAGTACAATGTGGACGAAGCACCCCCCTTGTAGCGAGCTCTCCATTTTTCAAACGAGAGTGTAAGACCTATGTGTGATGAATACATTGGCTTGTAGTGAATACACTTGACTTTGATGATAAAAGTTTTAAATATCACCAAAACACCTTTTTATCAAGGTCCGACTCTAGCTTTGAGCTACAGCAAGGTCCGACGGTAGGTCCGACTTGGTTTGGGTAGCTCCGGTTACGTTCGATGCTAGGTCCGACTAGCTTTGGTCAGCTCCGGTGAAGTTTTATCTTTAGCTTCGGCATGTTTTTGCTAAGCTCTGAGTTGATTTTTCTAGCTCCGGATTTTGGGTTTACTAGTTCCGACTAGTTCTGGTTAGCTCCGGCGCTAGGTCCTGCTAGTTTTGTAAGCTCCGGCAGGAGCTTGGTTATATTAGTTTTGGTAAGCTCCAGCGCTAGGTTCTACTAGCTTTTGTTAGCTCCGGCTCAAGGTCCAGGTTGCTCTGGCAAGGTCCGGAACTTGACCGTAGTGCTTCTGCTTTTATTTGCAATGTTTCGTACTTGCTTTACATTGTTGGAAAGATTGCTTAGTATTCATTTTCTAAGTTTTTGGTGCGTTTTGGTTGATATGGATGATATCGTGTTACTGTGGTTTTGCAACATGCTTATGTGAGGTTCTCACGTAGGGTGTTGTGTTCGGAACTAACTTGAGTAAAGTCGAGGACTTGGGCTCGTATGGATGGGTTGTTTATTCATGTGCAGGTGTTGCTTGAGTTCAAGACATGGCTGGTGACGGGATCTATTGGACTAGTCTCAGGAAGGAGATGAGGTTCCAACAACCAAATTCAGGAGGAATTGTGGTTGAGCTGATCAGGAGGTTGCGCAGCATGATTGAATCAAGAACAATGCATATGAAGGTATCGTGGACGTCATTGGAAGATGTTTGCACGTGTGCAAGGAGTGCATGGACGTGGCTACATGGTTCCGAGACGTGATGAAGAGATTTGGACATAAAGAATTGGTCGGAAAGGTCCAACCGACTCGGTTATGGACTCAGGCTGCGGCTAAGTCGGGTTTGACTCAAATATGGAAAGATTTGAGTTGGTTATGATAGGATTTCGTGTGGGTCACGAATTTGAGTTGTTTAGGAATGTGGGATACGTTCCTAAGGTGTTTGGAAGTCTTAAGATTGCTTCTATCTGCGTATAGAAGAATCTTGAGCAGTTATGGAAAGTTACGATTCGTGATCTAAGTAGGATTGGAGTCCTAGTTGATATTGGGTTGGCCTAAGGGCTGATTATATAAGCAAGGGAGCCCAGAGCTCGTGGTGCACAACTTTGGGGCTGTTCCTCTTGTGTTATTGAATAAAATTCGTAGTTTGAAGGAACTTTTATGCCTTGTTCGTCCGACTTGTTGCAGACAAGTTTTACTCGTCGAGTTTCTGGACAGCACTACCTTTCGTCATTGGTTTTATCATAACTCGAGTTTTACAGATCCAATTGACGTGATTCTTTTTGGGTTGTCTTCACAACTTGATTGTCTATCATATATAAAAATTTCACGGTCATTGGATTTGTGGTCTATGATCTACACGAGTTTCTTTGCAGCGTTCCAGAACTGTTTTTCTCGGGTAGGGCAGATTGGCCATTGTTTGATCTTTCGATCATAACTTGAGTTTTTCTCGGCGGATTTGAGTGATTACTTTTGTGTTTTCTTCGTGACTTCATTCTCTCTGATATCTATCACTTTTGTCACGGTGAAACACGTTTAGAATAGTCTCACACATGATTTCTTTAACAGATAGTTTTTCTGCCGAAAGGGTTTGGGGTTTAATTGTTTCCACTGCGTAAGATTTTTAAATCTACCATTCACCCCCCCTCTGGTAGCTTTCCACGTGCTCTTTGATCCTACAATTGGTATCAGAGCCACGGTGCTCTAATCTTTGTGATTTGCACATGTTTTTGACTAATCATCATGGAGAAGTACTCCGCCAAACCTTGTGTGTTTGCTGGTATTGATTTTCAGGTTTGGAAGGCACGCATGGAGGCTTTCATCCAGGCACAAGGCTTTGCAATATGGGAGAAGGTATACAAGCCTTACGAAGTGCCATCAAACGATCAAGTTACAGCTACAAATCTGAGAGATGTCGACAACAACAACAAGACTCGGAACTTGATCATACAAGGATTAACACAAAGCGACTTCGACCGTGTTGCACACCTCCGATCTGCATACGATGTGTGGAAAGCACTTTGTGACTACCACGAATGATCCAATACGATCAAGGAGGTAAGGCAAGACATGTTCAAGAAAGAATACATGTGCTTCAAGATGCAACCCGATGAGTCAATTGATGATCTCTTTGCTCGCTTTAATAAAATTCTCAGCAACTTGCGTAGCGTCAATGTTAATTTTTCAGATGCTGAGAATGCTAGGCAATTATTAAGTGCATTAGACATGTCAATTTGGGAGATGAAAGTTACATCTATTCGTGAATCTACTGTCATGAGTACACTTGCTTTAGATGTGCTATATTCCAAGCTAAAAACTCATGAAATTGATATAATATCACGTAAGAACCCCAACAAGTCTATTGCTTTTGTTTCTCAATGTGATATGCCTAGCTCCGGCCAATCTTCATCTTGTAGTACACTTGCTTTGTTGTCCTCTCTAACCCTTGAACAGATTGAGGAGTTTCCAGAGGAGGAGCTAGCACTTATCTCTACGAGGTTCTCAAAAGCATTGCAAAATGTGAGAACTAGAAGGAGAGGAAGCTCCGAACTTCAACGGTGCTTCGAATGTGGTAAGACAGGACATTTTCATTCAGATTGCCCTAACCTTTCAGGTCCTACTTCCCGGGATGAAAATAAAACAAGAATGAAGCACTCCTCTGCAAAAGATACGAAGAAAAAGAAGGGTACCATAGGACGCAAGATGATTAACAGCTTCATCACCGCACTTCAAGAACTTAGTTCAAGTGATGTAGACTTTGAAAGAGATGAAGATGATGACGATCTGGCCAACTTATGCTTCATGGCGGGCAAAACAAGATCAAGATCAAGTCAGGAGGATGCAGAACACAACAGTGAAGACGATGAGGTATGTTCTACCTGCAATGAAATGTGTGATGTTATTTCTCGTGCAACTATTATTGTCAAGAAAAAGGACAAAAAGCTTAGGGATAATGCTGCTAAAATTGAATCACTAGAATCTGAAATTAACCGTTTAAAAACTTTGATTCCTAGTGATGATGCATGTCCCTCATGTGACTTAATCTATGAACAATTGTCCACATTAAGAAGTGCGCACACCTCCACACTTGATAAACTTGAGTTAGAAATTGAAAAGAACAAAGAGCTTGCTGCACTTAATGATAAAAACTTGAAAGATGCTAGCTGTTCTACAATTGATTTGCATTGTTCTACTTGTGATGATCTTGATAAGAAACTACAGGATGCTATGAATGAAATTTCTATATTGAACAATGCTTTACGTTCTCATGAAGTTAAATTTTGTTCCAATTGCAAACTAAAAGGAAAGACTTCATGTTAAAATTGCCTTGATTTGTCCAATAAACTTGATGACATGCATATGACATTAGATCGGTTTTGTAATGGGAATAAGAACCTAAACTTACTGCTGAATTATTCCAAGTCTTGCAATGATAAAACTGGTTTAGGTTTTGATTCTCATGCTCATGCTAAGGCACATCCACCTAAAATTGTAAAGTCATTAGGAAGTGGTTTGGTTCAAATAGTTCCTAAACAAAAAGAAGTGGTTTTCAAATCTGCAGGAGTGTTGTCTCATTCGGTATCAAATAAAAATGTTGATTGCTCATCTAGACATGAACACAAAGTTAAATTTCATTGTACCTACTGTGGTAGAGATGGTCATGTCATAAAGTTTTGTTATAGACTAGCTAAACAACAGAAAAAGGAAAGGATGATTGCTAGATCTTATAACTTTCATGCAATTAGAAAAACACAACCTGCTTTAATGAGTCAGAAATTTGAAAAGGTAGCTTCCGGAACTTTTGGCAAGAAATCTACAAAGGTAGCTCCGTTAGTTCTAATAGCTCCGAGAGCTCCCGGATCTTCTGTTGTTCCCTCCAAAGCTTTAGTTTTTGCCTCCAAACCTTCTGCTTTTACCTCCGGAGCTACTGGTTTTCACTCTAAACAAGTAACAACTTCTAAATCAATTGTTAAGAACAGAAAACCTCAATCTTTGACTCATAAACCTGCTGTTTTATCTCAGCTTTCGCGTGTTTTTCCTGCTGCACATCGTGTGACTCAGTACTGGATACCTAAATGCCTTTTGACTACCCCAGTATTGAGTCATCGACGTATTGTGCTTCTATGTAGGTTACACGTTTGAGGAAGGAGAACATTTGGATTGTGGATTCAGGTTGCTCACGCCACATGACCGGTAACAAAGATTGGTTCTCCTCTCTCTCTTTTGTGTCACGTGTAGAAAATGTTACTTTTGCTGATAATTCTTCAACTCCTATAATTGCTAAGGGTTCGGTTAAAGTAAATGATCACTACACTTTGAAGGATGTGGCACTTGTCAAAAATTTGAAATACAACTTGCTTTCTGTTGCACAATTGCTAGATGAAAATCTAGAAATAATTTTCAATAAAAACTGCTGCAAAGTTGTAGGTTCAAATGGTGAGCTTATTTTTAACATGTCTCGGTTTGGAAGAGTTTTTAAGGCTGATTTTGATATGTCTTCCTCTAAGCATAGGTATCTAGTTGCTAATGATTCAAAGGACTTATATTTTTGGCATCGTAGACTTGGTCACGTAGGCTTTGATCACCTAACGCGTGTTAGTGCTCTTGATTGCATACGTGGGCTGCCTAAGCTTAAAGGGGACAAAGAAATTGTGTGCTCTTCTTGTACACATGCTAAGATGGTTGCAGGTTCACATACTCCTCTCACAATGATCATGACAACTGAACCATGTCAAATTTTGCATCTTGACACCGTAGGACCTTCATGAGTTCAATCCTTCGGAGGTAAATGGTATGTTCTTGTTATTGTTGATGATTATTCTAGATACTCTTGGGTTTACTTTATGGCGTCTAAGAATGAAGCTTTTAGTCACTTTAGGACTTTATTTCTTAGATTATCAATTGATCACCCAGGATCATTAAAAGCAATTAGAAGTGATAATGGAACTGAATTTAAAAATCAATCTTTTGATCACTTTTGTGCTGAAAATAGAATAGATCATCAATTCTCTTCACCATATGTACCTCAACAAAATGGTGTTGTAGAAAGAAAGAACAGAACCTTAGTTGAGATGGCTAGGACTATGCTTGATGAATATCAAACTCCTAGGAAATTTTGGGCTGATGCGTTAGCAACCGCTTGTTATGTCTCAAATCGTGTTTTCTTGCGTGCTAAGCTAGGTAAAACACCATATGAGCTTCGGTTTGGACATAGGCCTAGTGTTACACACTTTCGGGTCTTTGGTTACAAATGCTTTGTTAAGAAACATGGTAATCTTGATAAATTTGAACCTAGATCCATTGATGACATGTTTCTTGGTTATCCATCTCATAGTAGAGGCTATCGTGTGCTTTTACTTGACACTAACAAAATTGTGGAGACTTGTGAAGTGTCTTTTGATGAAGCTAGCCCAGGTACTAGCTCCGGGGTTGCAGGACCAGATCTGTATCCTCAGGGGGAGGGTATTTTTGAAGATGAAGAAGAACCGGTGATACTGCCTGGTAGTTCTGAAGTTGACACGTGTCCAGCTCCGGACATTGAACAAGCTCCGGCTATCACCTATGCTGGTCCTGATCATCCACAAGTCACAAGCTCATCAATCTACGATGAACCTAATGAAGAAGAAGCTTGTGAGACATCTGTTCTCCTACGTTTTTACAAAGATCATCCCCCACAACAGATGATTGGAAGCTTGCATGAACGAGTCACACGGTCCAGGTTTTGCGATCCAAACTCTTATGCTCATTCTGCTTTTGTTGCTTCTTTTGAACCCAAAGATATATCACACACACTCACTAATGAATCTTGGATTATTGCCATGCAAGAAGAGTTAGAAAATTTTGAAAGAAATAATGTTTGGAAACTTGTACCTCCACCTCAAGGTCACACTTTAATTGGAACTAAATGGGTATATAAAAATAAACAAAGTGAGGATGGGGTTGTGGTTAGGAATAAGGCTAGGTTGGTTGCTCAAGGTTTCACTCAAGTTGAAGGTCTAGATTTTGATGAAACTTTTGCTCCTGTCGCTAGATTAGAAGCCATAAGAATTTTGTTAGCTTTTGCAGCATCTAAAGGTTTTAAGCTATATCAAATGGATGTCAAAAGTGCTTTTCTTAATGACTACATAGATGAGGAGGTTTATGTCAAACAACCACCGGGTTTTGAAAATCCAGATTTTCCTAATCATGTTTACAAACTGTTCAAAGCCTTGTACGGTCTCAAACAAGCTCCTAGAGCATGGTATGATAGGTTAAAAACATTCTTACTTGAAAAGGGGTCTACCATGGGCAAGGTTGATAGAACTCTTTTTGTTCTTAAGCATGGCAATGACTCATTATTTGTTCAAGTGTATGTGGATGATATTATCTTTGGTTGTGCTTCTCATGATCTTGTGTCCAAGTTTTCAGCAATGATGAGTTCCGAATTTGAAATGAGTATGATGGGTGAACTCACTTAATTTTTGGGGCTGCAAATCAAGCAAACCAAGGAGGGTACCTTTGTGCATCAAACGAAGTATACCAAAGACCTCCTAAGGCGCTTCAACATGGAAAAAAGCAAGCCTCTTCGGACACCAATGGGAACAACAACAACACTTGAACTTGATGAAGATGGTGAATCCGTGGATCAAAAAGAATATAGAAGAATGATCGGATCACTTTTGTACCTCACGGCATCAAGACCGGACATACAATTCAGCGTATGTCTTTGTGCATGGTTTCAAGCTTCCCCACGTGTTTCATATCGTCAAGCCGTCAAAAGAATTTTCAGGTACTTACATGGAACTCAAGAATTTGGCATTTTTCTTCCTTCTTCCTCAACCGTTACTTTGAAAGCTTTTTTGGATGCTGATATTGGGGGTTGTAGGATTGATAGAAAAAGTACTTCCAGTGCTTGTCATTTTCTTGGTAATTCTCTTGTTGCTTGGTCCTCTAGAAAACAAAATCCAGTTGCACAATCCACAGCCGAATCTGAATATGTAGCTGCTGCTAGTGCTTGCTCACAAATTTTTTGGATTGTTCAAACACTTAAGGACTATGGGGTTGATCTAGATAGTGTTCCACTATTCTGTGATAACACTAGTGCCATTTGCATTGCTAAAAACCCCGTGCAACATTCTAGAACTAAGCACATTGACATTAGGTATCACTTTCTCCGAGATAACATTGAAAAATGAAACATTGTGCTTCACCATGTAGATAACGAACAACAATTGGTGACATTTTTACAAAACCTTTGGATTTCACTTGTTTTTGTTACATTCGTAGTGAAATAGGGGTTATGCATCCTCATGGCTTAAATTGAGGGGGAGTTTTTGAAATTTGGAAAGTCTATGTGTGAATCTGAAAATAAAATAATATGAGCATAGTATTTCATACATATATGACTTTGTGATTCCTTTTACATGCTGAAAGTTCTTACTACATTACTCGTGTTATACATTTTGTAGTTTTTGCCATGTCTAGTAATTGGAATAATTACTTACACTAAATCTGATCATGGTCGAACTTTCTTGCTGTTTTGAACTTGTTGCATGCTCACAAATGCTTTTAATCATTAAGAATTCATCAAGTAATCAACTCACATGTTGAGTTTTTATGAACAAATATAAATTGAGAAAAGATCAAGAGAATATGCATGCATCGCACTTCTTCTTTTAAGATGGCTTATCATTGCACTTAGATATGAACTTGGAAGAAGTTGTGTATGACTAAAACCATGTCCTTAAGCTTCTGATTGTCAAATGACATAGGCTTGGCTTGGTTGGTTAGAATAAGGCAGATGCGCATATAATCTCTTGCAAATATCATATGATCTAAATTTATGCTTTGAAAAATAATAAAATGCAGCAACTAGTGTCATGCTTTCAGGTTTTGAAATAGTTAAGTTTGTGAGATCATGACTTGCTTAAATTAAAAATTACATATGATCTCTAGCATGGCTTACACTACTTTATGTATTTCATTGATGTGATAATGTAAAGTACTTGATAGTATGACTTGGATGAGCTTTGTTTATATGAATATGTTATAATATGCTCATAACAACTAAAGAGGGAGAGATAATTTGTTTACATGCTCATGACTTGCCGAATACATTGTCAAAGTGGGAGAGATAAGCATGAAGAGAAAGAGAATATGTGCATAAGGAGAGATAATAAAGGGGGAGAGATAATATGGGATAATTTTTTCTTCTCATTTTACTTTTGATTTACAAAGGGGGAGAAATTTTCTTCAAAACTTTTAATGAGAATAAGCCAATGTTCGGATTTTAAATGGTGTTGCCAATGCATTCATCAAGGGGGAGATTGTAAGACCTATGTGTGCTGAATACATTGGCTTGTAGTGAATACACTTGGCTTTGATGATAAAAGTTTTAAATATCACCAAAACACCTTTTTATCAAGGTCCGACTCTAGCTCTGAGCTACAGCAAGGTCCGACGGTAGGTCCGGCTTGGTTTGGGTAGCTCCGGTTACGTTCGATGCTAGGTCCGACTAGCTTTGGTCAGCTCCGGTGAAGTTTTGTCTTTAGCTCCGGAATGTTTTTGCTAAGCTCCGAGTTGATTTTTCTAGCTCTGGATTTTGGGTTTACTAGTTCCGACTAGTTCTAGTTAGCTCCGGCGCTAGGTCCTGCTAGTTTTGTAAGCTCCGGCAGGAGCTTGGTTATACTAGTTTTGGTAAGCTCCGGCGCTAGGTTCTACTAGCTTTTGTTAGCTCCGGCTCAAGGTCCGGGTTGCTCTGGCAAGGTCCGTAACTTGACCGTAGTGCTTCTGCTTTTTATTTGCAATGTTTCATACTTGCTTTACATTGTTGGAAAGATTGCTTAGTATTCATTTGCTATGTTTTTTGTGCGTTTTGGTTGATATGGATGATATCGTGTTACTGTGGTTTTGCAACATGCTTATGTGAGGTTCTCACGTAGGGTGTTGTGTTCGGAACTAACTTGAGTCAAGTCGAGGACTTGGGCTTGTATGGATTGGTTGTTTATTCGTATGCAGGTGTTGCTTGAGTTCAAGACATGGCTGGTGACGGGATCCATTGGACTAGTCTCAAGGAGGAGATGAGGTTCCAACAACCAAATAAGGAGGAATTGTGTTGAGCTGATCACGAGGTTGCGCAGCATGATTGAATCAAGAACAATGCATATGAAGGAATCGTGGACGTCATTGGAAGATGTTTGCACGTGTTCAAGGAGTGCATTGACGTGGCTACATGGTTCCGAGACGTGATGAAGAGATTTGGACGTAAAGAATTGGTCGGAAAGGTCCAACCGACTAGGTTATGGACTCAGGTTGCGGCTGAGTCGGGTTTGACTCAAATATGGAAAGATTTGAGTTGGTTATGATAGGATTTCGTGTGGGTCACGAATTTGACTTGTTTAGGAATGTGGGATACGTTTCTAAGGTGTTTGGAAGTCTTAAGATTGCTTCTATCTACGTATAGAAGAATCTTGAGCAGTTATGGAAAGTTACGATTCGTGATCTGAGTAGGATTGGAGTCCTAGTTGATATTGGGTTGGCCTAAGGGCTGGTTATATAAGCAACGGAGCCCAGAGCTCGTGGTGCACAACTTTGGGGCTGTTCCTCTTGTGTTCTATTGAATAAATTTCGTATTTTGAAGGAACTTTTGTGCCTTGTTCGTCCGACTTGTTGCAGACAAGTTTTACTCGTCGAGTTTGTGGACAGCACTACCTTTCGTCGGTGGTTTTATCATAACTCGAGTTTTACAGATCCAATTGACATGATTCTTTTGGGTTGTCTTCACAACTTGATTGTCTATCGTATGTAAAAATTTCACGGTCATTGGATTTGTGTTCTATGATCTACACGAGTTTCTTTGCAGAATTCCAGAACTGTTTTTCTCGGGTAGGGCAGATTGACCATTGTTTGATCTTTCGATCATAACTTGAGTTTTTCTCGGCGGATTTGAGTGATTCCTTTTGTGTTGTCTTCGTGACTTCATTATCTCTGATATCTATAACTTTTGTCACGGTGAAACACGTTTAGAATAGTCTCACACACGATTTCTTTAACAGATAGTTTTTCTGCCGAAAGGGTTTGGGGTTTAATTGTTTCCGCTGCGTAAGATTTTTAAATCTACCATTCACCCCCCCCCTCTTGTAGCTTTTCACGTGCTCTTCGATCCTACAGAGAGGCACTACCGTTGGTATCTACACGTTATACGACCTACCCGAACATGACAGGATTGTTGCTTTATCTATATGTACGCAAATATAGATGGCATGGGGGAATATTTCAGGTAAGTGTCTGTTCTACATTTATGCTAATCAACATATTTTGCTATACATGTATTCTAAAAAGTTTTTTTCACGTTCAGCGAGTCCAAAAACAATGTTAGCCACATAGGCATCAACCTACGACCAAACAAGTAGAAGGGATGCGGCGAGAAGTATTAAATGGAGGACCGAGTTTTCTATCTTGGTTTCGAGATTATGTAATACTCTATCTTCTTTTTATATTATGAGTTACTATTATTAAAGAAGTATTCTTTTAACTTATGATCATTTTTGGCAATGCATGACTCACAACGTCCATAAATATTTGCGGCAGCTATCTCATAGATTGGTGAATGTTAGAAGCAGTGGTCGATATGACGTAAATGACTTTCGATTCCATACAACTCATTTTGAAGCTCTTTGTCCTATCGTGGCAACATCAAATTCCGATGTTGTGACGAGGGCACTTGACACTCAAGGGCATGAAACATATTTTTATTGGATCATTAATTAAATCTTTGAATTTCCTTTTATCGAAAATAAGACACTTCGAGTTGTCTTCTTTGACCGTGATTGGTTTGGTAGCACTAATGAAACTCGAGAAAGCTAATTTGGAATGGTGGAAGTCAAACACAAGAACCGACTACGAGGTTATGATACATTTGTTAAGAATAAAGTCACAACTACAAACAGGAATATGGGAGACATACCTTTCCCAATTGGAAATTGGGAAGAGACCCCTTCTACTCCTCTGCTACTTGGACTATGGACTAGAGACTCTCCTCTCTACAACCTATACTCCTCCTAACCTATTGAGAGTAGTGGATACAATGGATGAATACTGAAGTGGTGTGTGTTGAAGTGAGAGGTGAGGGGTCGTATTTATAGCTTGGAGAAAGGTCGATTCCCGCCACAAAAATCACGCGAATCAGTGACCCATGACCTCTTCAAATCGGGAGGAGCCAACACGTGGTGTTTGACCGCGAAAGGCTCCAAGACCTAGTCGGCCGACTAGGGGGGTCGGCCGACCTGGTCCTAGCCCCTTTTGCGGTCTACTTCCTCCAGGTCTCTGTCAGGTGGGTCCCATTGACTGATATTGGTGCTACTATTGACGGCTACTAACGGCACAGATCATCTCTAGTGATAGATGAGGTCCGCAAGTGCACAAAATTGTCGTATAGCACTTCACCCATGAGTATTCCCAAGGGTATCGTATTTATCCCAAAGGAAGACGATGGAAAAAAGTAAACACTACTCTTGTGATCAAGCTATGGGATACTAATCAATTATCAATACAAGGGTAAGTTGATAATATGGGTAGTGTGACACACACCTAAGCAATCTACTCTAAGGGTAAGGTTATCCTAGCGAGGGTTAGACTACAAGACGGAGATACTCCTACTATGCTCTAATTAATCATATACATAGCCTAATGAAGTAAACATGAATATGCTAATGGTGAATACTAGGGCTTAGTGGTCCAACATATCAAGCACGGGTTTACCAAGAGCCTGTGGCATAGCTGAACATGGATGATTACAAAGGACAGATAGGGTTGTCACCACCTACTGCCTACCTCTTCAATCCGTGGGTCTACAAGACATCCAACGCTACCTAACTATCCAAGCACCATGCTAGGATATTAAGTAAATACCCTAAGAGCCACAACATAAGCCATCCTAAGGCAATGAACTAAATCATCGTTGAACCAATGTTGGCACCAAGCATTAACATATTCATATTAACATTATCATATTATCACCTAATTAGACTATAGTGGTGGTGTATCATGTTTATGATATTATGATAATGGAATTATGTATAGATCATAACAACATCTACACCTAGCACATACATGGACTCCACAACCAAACAAGGAACGCTTTGCCCAAGTATATGAGTAAATAAAGACTAATAATATATTATTATAAAGCACAAAGTCACAAATAAAAGAGAAGATACATGAGCCATACCTTTCCCAATTTGGACTTGGGACTAGAGGCTCCTCTCTAAAGCCTAACCTCCACTAAGGAACTAGGACACACTAGGGTATACAATCGAGTGATGCTCAAGTGTTGTGTGTTGAAGTGAGGGGTGAGGGGTCCTATTTATAGCTTGGAGAAGGTCGGTTCTCGCCAACAAAAGTGCGCGAATCAGTCACCACTGACTTCTTCAAGCTCGGAGGAGCCAACACGTGGAAGCTGACCGAGATTGGAAGAAAGACCAAGTCGACTGACTAGGGGGGTTGGCTAACCTGGTAAGTACTCCAAACAGTCTGTGCTTTCTCTGGGTGACTTCCAAGTGGGTCCATCCCTTAATATGGGTGCTACACCGTTGGATGGCCTCATATACTTCTGTTTGTGGGCCATTTGATCCATGTGGTGCCACATGTCGGCACTTGTTTGGTTGGGATGATATTTTATAGGATCTATCCCCTTGTTTCACTTCAATTCTATATAAAATACCTGCATGCACCAATTTCTCCAAGTACAAGTGGAAATAGGTTAAATAGAAAGGTGATGTGTGAAAGAAATGATATTTCCTTAACATAATTGAGTTACATTGATGGGTGAAATTGGTATATAACAGCCATCAACAAACTCCCCCAAGCGTATCCTTTGCTCGTCTCGAGCAAAATTAATACTTTAGGTTGATGATAAGGAGTTGCTACAATGTTCTATTTTACAAAATACCATGTGCACAACAAAATACTCTACCTAGTATTGCAAAAGTTGGCATGGTACTTCACCCATCTTAAGTCATTATGGGGCTTATGCATCTCCTATTCATGGGTGGTTGAAAGGTAGAACAACAAATGGAGCACACATACCCTAGAAATCAAGTTCCACTCAAATCCCGGAGAGTTCAATTTAGATTATAAGTACCTAAATTTGATTCTCTCAAGTCTCTCCTTTGTGTGTAGTGGAAATATTTCCTCACCAAGGCATTGTGCCTACACTCATCATACCACTAAATAAGGCTTGTATGTTGAGCTTGGTAGGGAATATAGTAGGCATATTTGCAACATATAATATTGCTAAGTCAAAAAAGCAAGCCTTAGGATAAATCAATTCAAAACTATTTGATTCAAGACTTGTGCATGTGTGATGGAGTGGAAGTGGATGTGGATATTTGAGATGACTCCTATTTAAGTAGTCTCTCTTATTTTGCAGGGATGAAACATGGCTACTTTTCCTTCTTCTTTTTCTTTCTTTTTTTTTCTTTTTTTTTCTCATGCTTATCATCTAAGCATGCATTTTCTCTTTTTTTTTTTCTTGTAGCCATGTCTTCTAATCCCTTTTTATGCAATAAACTTGGAGAGAGTACTAAGCATGAAGGGCATGGAGTTTCTTTTTTTATTGTGGAATGATGGTATGATGGGATTTTGCTTACTTCTAGTGTAGAAGTATAGCATGTGCAAGTGAAATCTTAAATTCAAAAGGCAATGAATGAAATCTCATGTAGGTCTATACTAGTTTGACAAAGCTCAATGTGAAGACAAGTAGCATATGCATATAGTCTGTCAACATAATGTATCATATGGCTTTGGTGGGTATTTCCAATAAAATGAGAGTATCTTAAATCTTTTTAGAAATTCTCCAAAAATTTAACTTTCACTTTCAGACTAGGAATAGCAGCCCTATCACTATATCATATCTACAACAACTTAGAATTGGATTAAGCTTTTGCTACCCACAATTTCTAAATCAAGGCAAAAGTAATTCTAGCCAATGAAAGCAATATGTTGGAGAGTAGTCAGTTGTAAACTAGGGACTTAGAAAAATTAAAACAGAGCAACTATTCATAATTTCATCTATGTGAATTCCAAATTATTCTTACCGCACATCTTTTATTTTATTTTGAAAGCAAATCTACTCTACTTATTTTTAAGATTTTTTTATGCAAGGTGGATGATGGGTGAATAGAAAATAAATATGCAAGGGTGTGATACAATTTACCTCAAGTGGGGGTCCTCCCCCAAGCTTTTTCTTGGTCAAGGTATGGGCCAGGGTCTGAAACCCTAACGACGAATGTAGGCCATGAGGTTGGCCTAACCTTGTTGCAGCATGGCTATGACATTTGGAGGGTTGACTATCGATGTTGGATTGCCTTCCATGGGTTTCATGAGTATGGTCAAGGAGAGTGTTGTCGATGTTGGTTGTCCACACTTCAATGTTTCCATAGATTGGATGTACCTTGTTATTCCTTGGCTAAGGTAGTGATAAACCTTGGCACAAAGGCATGACGTGCACTCAACATGGTTGAGTGTTCATTCTTTAGCTGAGGTGTATCATACCTTCTTGCCATAAAGAAATAACTAGTACCTCTCATGCATTGGGTGTGATCCGTCACTCCTTGGCTTTAATTATTGATAACTTTTAGCCACAAAAGAGTGACATGTATCCAATATGTGTTGAGTACGATTCGTTATTCCTTGGCTAAGGTACAACATACCTATGACCACAAAGGGATGGCGTGCACTCAACATGGGTTGAGTGTGATCCAATGTTCCTTGGCTAAGGTATAAAATACCTTGTGGCCACATAGGAACAACTTGCACCCAATATACATTCGATGTGATCTTGTCATTCCTTGGTTAAGGTGCATCATACATTTTAGCCACAAAGAAATAACTTACACCCAATGATGGTGGCAATTCCCCTGAGCTTGAATGAGTTCTTAGAATAGTTGAGAGCATAATGCTCTTACATATTCGTAGCAGCCCATTGGTTGCTCACAGAGGGTTTCCGTGTCAAATTTCTAGCCTCATATAGTTATGGTTGACCTTCGAGCTTAATTTCCGATAGGTGGAAACCATCCTCATTTACTCCTTGGCCAAGAGATATTGAAATGGAATCATCTTAGGGTTTCCAACAATCAGATCCTTGAATACCTGCATAGTTATTTTACTCCTGCAAACTTCCTCTCTATGATAGATAGGGATGGTTAGCTCCCGATACTTGTACAAATGAATTTTTGGGTTAGGTAACCGAATCTTCATTTGTACGCACGGGGAAGAACAAGACCAAAGATGCATTGGGTCCAATTTCTAGTGTATGAACAATGTATGAATCATTGCTAGGAGTGGTGCTTTATGGATAAATCAAGTTGAATGCAAGTTATATGAATACACTATATGGATCCCTTCATCTTATAAATTTTCAAACCATCATAGTTTTTACAAGAGCAAATATTTATCATTTGGGTCATGGCAAACAAGATTCTCAATTTTATCCTCCTGAACATTATTAATTCCTTGCCTAGGAATTTGAAATTTAGTGATCCATGCATGAATGAGCTTCAAATCAAAATTATGGATATCACTATTCCTATGTTGCTACATACCAATTCAACCATTAAGTCACTCATAAGCATTACCTAAGCAGAAAATGTCTAAGTCAGTTTTAGCAATGCTTATGAAATTCTAGGTACTTGTTTAAATTTATTCCCAAGTAAGGTGACATTCCTTTTTGAAGAATCAAAAAGAGTAATGTCAATACTTACTCTCTTTAGGATGCATAATAATTGAATGATGAGAAAGTGTAAACCTTCCTTACCAATGTAAGAAAAAATTGTTCAATCCTAATGTAATTCCAACGATGGAAATTTTAAACTTGTACCTCAATTGAAGAGGAGCTTGGTTGAAGGTCGTTGTGTAAGAAACTCACGACCATGAATTTTGGTGTAGCCTTCATGTTCAATGTCTTTTGCTAAGCTGAGGTTGGAGTTCAACGAGCTTCATCTTGTTCCTCTATTGGACCACTATCTTGAGCATTCCTCCACCATGAACTCAAAATGAGATCGATGGAGGGATATGCACTTGATGGGGCCTTCCAACCTCTTTACAAATTTTGTCCTAGCTGCACTAAATCAAGAACAAACAAAACAACTCGAAAACGGGTTACGTTAGCTCAAAAGCATGTTGTACCCCCTGTCAAATTGTTTTTCCAACTTGAAACAACTTGAAAATGCAATGAATATTTAAGGAAAATATTTTTGGTTTGAATTAGGAAGATGAATTCAATTGTTTATGCCCAAGGTTCATATCCAAATAAATTTATTTCCTAATTCAAAATTTTAGTTTTAGGATGGTTGGAAATTTTACTTTCCAACATGCAAGTGTGAAAATTCAAACATGCCAAATGCAAATGCAAAGATTGATGAGGAATTAAAATATGCAATTGGAAAATCAAATATGAGATAACTACCAATTAACCTGTTGGTAAGGACTCAGTGAATATTTAAAGTATAATGAGTGGGAGTTACCTCCGTCCTGTTTAGTGCAATGATTTGTTGTCCAATCCCGAAGTTGAATATGTGGATAACTTCTATTGATTGACATGCCAAATCTCCTTTGGCATGTTAGTAGGACATGTGGTCCACATGGTGGCCCTAGCCTCCCCGTCATCTTGATGAAGACTTGTTGATGTAGTGACAACTTTTCCTTCTTGAAGATATTCTCTCATGAGCATGGTGAGGCTTGTCCTTTTTTTAGGGGTGTCACTTCAAACTTCTTGATATTCCTCAAGGTCAACCCATACATTGATCATGGATAAAAAGCGTCCTTGGGCATGATGACATGTTGACTCTACAATCAAACAAGAAATGCTTCATCCACAATGTCACTTGCCCTAGGTTGCATGGGCTCAGTCGAACAAGTGGTTGTGGAATATATTGGATCTTGAATCCTCTTTAAGTTTCTTGTCCTTGGCCAAGAGCTTCATGTAAATGTTGTCTTGATTGCTTGCTTGGCCATGGACAAGATACTTCAAGGTAGGCTAGTTGAACTTAAATCCCTTGAAATCCCTATAGCCTCCTTGATTACAAGGGTGATATTGGTTCCACCCTTGACCTCCTTGTTGGTGATATCCATTGGAGTTGTGTTTGGAAGGAAGAATCCTCATGGGTCTTTAGGGAAATGATTCCCAAAGTGGCCCATGATGACATGGATTTTCACAACTCATGTGAATATCCATGGCTTGGATCATCCAAACTCTCCTCCATTTGTTTGGTATTCATGATACATTAGTGCGAAGTGTAGTTCCTTAGTTAGCATGTCCACCTTGTTGAGTGGTGTGCATGCCAAGCTAAGGGAAGTAGATCATTCTTCAATCCACCCCTTGAGTAAAGACCATATTCACATTCATGATGAATGAGAATAGGGCTCCTTCAGCTCCATCACAAAGGTAGTCATGGATTGGTGGACCAACCCATGACATGAATGTTGGATGAGGAGCCAACTATCCACCCTATGGTGGAGGCAAACCAAGAACAAATCTTGGAGCCTCCCCAAAGTTTTGGGATGAATGATTTTGGCTCCTACTGGAAGCTGAAATATTTCTGCGAAAGGCAATGGTGTTGCCTAGCAGACATTTGTTGAGGTACGCCTTGAATCATCTTGCAGTTGAGTACTTGCAACCTCGTTGGCTATCCCATGAAATGGGTTAGACAACACTACCCATTTTTCACCACAAAGGAGAAAACAAACAAGGGTAATCCTGTCTAATAACCATAAGCACCTATAGCTTAATCACAAGTGATAGCTATCCTTCACTTCCTTTGCCTTCCCCGACAACGGCGCCAGAAATGCTTGCTGATGGCTACTAACGTCACAGATGTTGGGACCAAGCACTAACATATTCATATTAACATTATCATATTATTACCTAATTGGACTATAGTGGTGGTGTATGATGTTTATGATAACATGATAATGCAATTACGTATAGATCATAACAACATCTACACCTAGCACATACATGGACTCCACGACCAAACAAGGAACGCTTTGCCCAATTATATAAGTAAATAAAGATTAATAATTATATTATTATAAAGCACAAAGTCACAAATACAAGAGAAGATACATGAGCCATACCTTTCCCAATTTGGACTTGGGACTAGAGGCTCCTCTCTACAGCCTAACCTCCACTAAGGAACTAGGAGAACTAGTGTATACAATAGAGTGATGCTCAAGTGGTGTGTGTTGAAGTGAGGGGTCCTATTATAGCTTGGAGAAGGGTCGGTTCCCGCCACCAAAAGCGCGCGAATCAGTCACCACTAAGACCAGGTCGATCGACTAGGGGGTTCGGCCGACCTGGTAAGTCCTCCAAACGGTCTGTTCTTTCTCTGGGTGACTTCTAGGTGGGTCCAATCCCTTGATATGGGTGCTACACCGTTGGATGGCCTCGGATACTTCTGTTTGTGGGCCATTTGATCCATGTGGTGCCACATATCGGTGCTTGATTGGTTGGGATGATATTTTATAGGATCCATCCCCTTGTTTCACTTCAATTCTATATAAATACCTGCATGCACCAATTTCTCCAAGTACAAGTGGAAATAGGTTAAATAGAAAGGTGATGTGTGCAAGAAATGATATTTCCTTCATATAATTTAGTTATATTGACGGGTGAAATTGGTATATAACAGTCATCAACAGCTACACCGTTGGATGGCCTCAGATACTTCTGTTTGTGGGCCATTTGATCCATGTGGTGCCACATGGCGTTGCCTGATTGGCTTGAATGATATTTTATAGGATCCATCCTCTTGTTTAACTTCAATTATGCATAGAATCTCTGCATGCACTACTTTCTCCAAGGACAAGTGGAAATAGGTTAAATAGAAAGGTGATGTGTGCAAGAAATGATATTTGTTTCAAATAATTGAGTTATATTGACAGGTGAAATTGGTATATAACAGCTGTCAACAAACTCCCCCAAGCTTATCCTTTGCCCAACCCGAGCAAAGTCAAGACTTTAGGTTGATGATCAGGAAATGCTACTATGTTCTATTTTTCAAAAGTACATTGTGCACAACAAAATACTCTACCTAGTATTGCAAAAATTGGCATGGTACTTCACCAATCTTAAGTCATTATGGGGCTTATGCCATCTCCTATTCATGGGTGGTTGAAAGATAGAACAACAAATGGAGCACACATATCCTAGAAGTCAGGTTTCACTCAAATTCCGGAGAGTTCAATTCAGATTTTAAGTATCTCAATTTGATTCTCTAAAGTCTCTCCTTTGTGTGTATTGGAAATATATCCTCACCAAGGCATTTTGCCTAAATTCATCCTACCTGCAGATAAGGCTTGTATGTGGGGCTTGGTAGGGAATATAATAGGCATATTTGCGACACATAATATTGCTAAGTCAAAAGAGCAACTCTTAGGAGAAATTAATTCAAAACAATTTGATTCAAGACTTGTGCATGTGTGATGGAATAAAGTGGATGTGGATCTTGAGATGACTCCTTTTTGAGTGGACTCTCTTATTTTGCAAGAATGTAACATGGCTACTTTTTTTCTCATGCTTATGATGTAAGCATGCATTTCCTTTTTCTTTTTCTTTTTCTTGTAGCCATATCTTCTACTCCCTTTTTATGTAATAAATTTTGGAGAGAGTATTAAGCATGAATGATATGGAGTTTCTCTTTTTATTGTGGAATGGTGGTATGGTGGAATTTTGCTTAGACTATACTAGTTTGACAAAGCTCAATGTGAAGACAAATAGCATATGCATAAGGTCTGTCAATGTGATATATCATATGGCTTTGGTAGGTATTTTCAATCAAATGAGAATAACTTAAATCTTGTTAGAATTTCTCCAGAAATCTAAGTTTCACTTCCAAACTAGGAATAGCAGCCCTATCACTATATCATATCTCACAACAACTTAGAATGGATTAAACTTTTGCTACTCACAATTTCTAAATCAAGACAAAAGCAATCTTAGCCAATGAGAGAAATATTTTGGAGAGTAGTAAGTTGTAAACTAGGGACCTAGGAAAACTAATACAGAGCAACTACTCATCATTTCATCTATGTGCATTTTAAACCATTCTTACCGCACTTTTTTTTTATTTGAAAACAAATCTATCCTACATTTTTTATATTTTTTATATGCAATGGTGAATAAAGGTCGAATGGAAAATAAATATGCAAATGGGTTGATACAATTTACCTCAAGTGAGGGTCCTCCCCCTAGCTTGTTCTTCACTCACCTCCGTGTCGAGGGTTCAACCCTTGATGACGGAAGTATGTCACGAGATCGCCTTGTTGTTGTTGTAGCGTGGAGTTGAGGTTGATGAATTGAGCGTCCATGTATTGTTTCCAGTCTTCAGTACCTTGGACATGCCCTTGGAGAGTGTTGTAGATGTCACCCGTTCTAACTTCAAGCTCATCCATACGTCTAGTGAGATCCGTCATTCCTTGGCTATAGTCATGATGACTTCTAGCCGAAGAGGAACAACATCTTCTCATGTACGATGAAGGCAAGCTGCTAGAGGTTGAAGTTGATAGGGGTGGCTCCCATGTGGCACCTAGCCATACATGCCAAGACAGACCTTCGGTCTCATACAATGGAGGTTGAATCCATATGGGTGCATCAACTGTTGGGTTGTCTTCCTCTTTGTACTCATGGACCGTGGAGGTTGTCGGAGGCATAGCCACTCTCCTTGTACGGCTTCTAGTGATCCTGCCAGAGATATTACTTCTTCCAGCTTCTTCGATGGGAAGAAGGTCAATGGTTAGCCTCCGGTATTTGTATAAATGATAATCTGAGTTAGGTAACCAAATTTCATTGACAAAGCCGGGACAATAAAATATCAAAGAGCCATCTTGATCATGCTTAAGGGTATGTCCTTGCACTAAATAATCTTCATCATTAATTCTCTTTCATTTCCAATATACTCAAATGATGAATATTCTAGTGCTCCTACCTTAGTAGCAATACGGGTAATTAATGAAGTACATTGAATTGGCCCTACCCTTGGAATGTAATCTAACCATTGTGTCATGATGGCAATAACTGGGGCAACTTTTATCTTTTTAATCATGTCAAATAAAATTTTCACCAAACGTATTATCCTTACATCTCCTCTATGGAACATAGTCATAGCCACCCATCTATGCATGAATCGTAAAGTAGAGTTGTGCAAGTGGCTATTCCTAGGTGCACTACATCTGACCTCACCAGTTAAATCTTGCCAAAAACTTTGTTTGTTAAACTTAGGCAAAGTGTCTAAATCTAGCAAACAATATTTACGGAAGCCTAGGATTTCACTTAATTCTTTCCATAGGATAGTGTATTCATTTTGAAATAATCTAAAAGTAATACCATGAAATAATATTTTGAGTGTGCAAAGGAATTGCATGGAGAGAAGGCGTGAACCTTTCTCCTCTATGTGAGCAAAGTTTTCCCATCCTAGTGCACGCCATATGGAAAAGAATTCGGAACCATACATATTTTGGAGATCAAATCCAGATCATAAGCTTTCCTATGTGAAAACTCACAATCTTGGAGGAGCTTGCGTGCTTGATCTTCAACTTCTCTTTGGATATCGAGGTTGTTGTCGTGAAGAAGTTGATGAGGGTTGCTCCTATCACCCATGGGAGTGTTCTCTCATACACTCCTCCTCCGTGAACTTGGTGTAGCAACGGAAGAGGGGTGTGTACTTAGTCTCCACCATGGATTGAGCTTGTAGCCTCCTTCCTCTTTCCAAACAACCTCTTCATTCCTTTCATGGCCACAACAAACAAGAACACAACAAGGCAAAAACTCGAAAGAGGTGATCTGGCAAGAGGAACTGATATCCTTAACGATCACTTTAGTGGAGTTGAAGTCACACTTCTTCTTTAAGTAACTCAATTTGGTGGTGGATGTTGGATCCTCTTGAAGATGTAATCTTACTTGATCGTCTTCTTGTTGACACGACTCGTTGTAACCAAAGTTGATGGTTGAACACCACTATTACTTAAGTGCTCGCCTTCCCCCTAAAAGTTCCAAACCAGGATGTCGAAGCGTACTTCAAACAATCCTCATGGAAAGACGAGATGCAACTTGAGTAATTGTGACATGCGTTCAACATCACAAGATGTGATGTGGCAAGTCACATAAATCAGACACTAGTATGCCTATCCAAGGGAAAAGGCTCTAGTAAAAGCAAAACCCCGATGAATTTTCCCTTTAAGAACTTGAGAGCAAATTGCAAATGCAAACAAAAGAAAATCTTTTTGAGTTGAGAATTTGAGCAAGATTGCTTCAATGAAGAGCAATAAAACAATGAGAGCAAGAGTGACTTTGGGAAGGTATTAAATGAGGTGAAGTGTTAGGAGAAGAGCTCCTTACGACCACCATTTATAGTGTTCAATCCCCAACAATCACTAGGGAACCAAATGTAGCCGTTGGAGGAGAGAGAGAGAGAGAGAGCCAAAATGGCTCTTTCCCCTAGTCGGTCGAACAACGGGGTCGGTCGACCTGACAGGTGGCCCCCCTATTTCTCCTTTGGCATGTGGCTCCCCAACGGCTATGAAATTAGCACGTTGGTGAAATACCACTTTTGCAGCTCAGAAAAATTGTTTTCCAAATAAAAACTTATTTTTCAAAACCCACCAATTTCCTTTTTGTGAAAATAAAGAAATAAAAATGATAGTTGAGATTATAAGATTCTCAACTTACTAAGAAAATCCAAATATGCAGTGGGGAAAATCAAACTAAATAGGGAAAATCAAATACAACAACAACAACAACAACAACCAAGCCTTTGTCCCAAACAAGTTGGGGTCGGCTAGAAATGAAACCCAACAATTTTGAAGAAAAGTAATAGAAAATAAGATGAAAGTAAAAAAATCTACATTTTATTTATTCTAGAAATGGGTTAATAAGAAAGAAGATAAGAGTAACAAATTACGAATAAACTAAGATTCTGGCACATGAATTGCTAATTTCCATGCAGTCCTATCATGAGCCAAATCTCTAGGTATGTCCCACTCCTTTAAATCTCGTTTCACCGCCTCCTGCCATGTCAACCTTGGTCGACCTATACCCCTCCTAAAATTTTCTCCACTCTTTATAATCCCACTGTTAACCGGTGCGTCTGGGGGTCTCCGCTGGATATGCCCAAACCACCGTAGGCGATGTTGGACTAGCTTCTCCTCAATCGGTACCACCCCTACCCTATCACGTATTACTTCGTTCCTAATTTTGTCTCTTCTTGTGTGACCGCACATCCACCGTAGAATGCGCATCTCCGCAACACTCATTTGTTGGACATGTTGCCTTTTAGTTGGCCAACATTCTGCTCCATACAGCATCGCAGGTCTGATCACCGTCCTATAGAATTTTCCTTTCAATTTTTGTGGAACTTTCTTATCACATAAGATTCCAGATGCTTGTCGCCACTTCATCCACCCGATTTTGATCCTGTGGCAAACATCTTCATCAATATCACCATTGCTTTGTAACATTGATCCTAAATATCGAAATGTGTCCCTCCTAGGTACTACTTGTCCTTGTAAACTAACATTACCATCCTCGCACCCGACATCACTAAAGTCGCATCTCATATACTCGGTCTTGGTTCTACTAATTCTAAACCCCTTAGACTCTAAGGTCTGCCTCCATAGCTCCAATTTTCTATCAACACCATCCCTAGTTTCATCTACCAACACTACATCATCAGCAAAGAGCATACACCAAGGGATATCCCCTTGTATATCCTTCGACACCTCATCCATCACTAAGGAAAAGATGTAAGGACTTAAGGCTGATCCTTGGTGTAACCCTATTGTGATAGGAAAAGTGTCGGTCTCACTATCTCTTACGCGCACACTTGTCACCACATTATCGTACATATCCTTGATAAGGTTAATGTACTTTGTTGGGACTTTGTGTTTCTCTAGTGCCCACCACATGACCGGTCTTGGTACCTTATCGTATGCCTTCTCCAAGTCAATGAACACTAAATGTAGATCCTTTTTTTGCTCCCTATACCTCTCCATAAGCTGACGGAGTAAGAAAATCGCCTCCATAGTGGACCTCCTAGGCATAAAACCAAACTGGTTTTTAGTGACATTGGTCACTTTCCTCAAGCGGTGTTCAATCACTCTCTCCCAGAGCTTCATAGTATGACTCATGAGCTTAATTCCTCGATAATTAGTACAACTTTGAACATCTCCTTTATTTTTGAAGATGGGTACTAAAATACTTTTCCGCCACTCTTCAGGCATTTTGTTTGACTGAAAAATGCGGTTGAATAGTTTAGTGAGCCATACTATTGCTATATCCCCTAGACATCTCCACACCTCAATGGGGACATCATCAGGGCCGTGGGCCTTTCCTCCTTTCATCCTTTTTAGGGCCTCTCTAACCTCAGACTCTTGTATCCTCCGCACAAATCGTCTGTTGATGTCATCAAATGAGTCATCCAACTCGAACCTAATACTCTCATTCCCGTCATTGAATAGTCCATTGAAGTAGTCCCGCCATCTGTCCCTAATTTCTTCCTCCTTCAATAGAATTTGGCCTGCCTCATCCTTAATGCATTTGACTTGGTTGAGATCTCTCACCTTTCTCTCGCGAAGTTTCGCCATCTTGTATATATCCTTTTCGCCTTCCTTTGTCCCTAGCCTCTCATATAGCGCATCATAGGCCTGCCCCCTTGCTTTACTCACAACACGCCTAACATTTTTCTTAGCCTCTTTATACTTCGCCATGTTACTTGCACTTCTCTCATGATGCCAGCCCTTATAAGACTCCTTCTTCTCCTTAATAGCTTTTTGTACATCTTCATTCCACCACCAAGTGTCTTTATCTACAAGTTTCTTACCTTTTGTCCACCCAATCACCTCCCTAGCCGTCTTCCTAATGTAAGTCGCCATCTTCTCCCACATACAATCTGCATCTTCCTCTTCGTTCCAAGGTCCTTCTGCGATCATCCTCCTTTTGAATGATTGTTGCGCTTCATCCTTCAACTTCCACCACTTTGTTCTCGTGGTTTTAACACCTTTGTCTTGTGACACACGCACGTGGAAACGAAAGTCGGCTACCACAAGTTTATGTTGTCGAACAACACATTCTCCAGGAATCACCTTACAATCTAAACATGCCCCTCTCTCCCTTCTCCTGGTGAGGATATAGTCGATTTTACTAGAATGTTGGGCACTAGTAAAGGTCACTATGTGAGATAGCCTCTTTTTAAATAGGGTGTTAGCTACCAATAGGTCATAGGCTACGGCAAAGTCTAGGATATCCTTACCATCCTGGTTTCTATCGCCACACCCAAAACCTCCGTGTACCCCCTCAAAACCTACGTTAGTTGTACCTACATGACCATTGAGATCTCCTCCTATGAAGAGCTTCTCGCTTACCGGTACACTACTAACCATATCCTCCAAGTCCTCCCAAAATTGTCTCTTAGTGCTCATGTCAAGCCCAACTTGTGGAGCATAAGCACTAATGACATTCAAGATAAGGTCCCCCACAACTACCTTGACTAGGATGATCCTATCCCCTCGTCTACAGACATCCACTACTCCATCCTTGAGGCTCTTATCTATTAGGATGCCTACGCCATTCCTAGTTCCCGTCGAGCCAGAATACCAAAGCTTGAAACCGGTATTCTCAACCTCTCTCGCTTTTTGACCTGCCCATCTAGTCTCTTGTACACAAAGAATGTTTACACGCCTCCTAATCGCAACGTCCACTAACTCTCGTAGCTTTCCCGTCAAGGATCCTACATTCCAACTACCCACCCGAAACCTAGTTTCCTCGGCTAGCTTCGTTACCCTTCGCATCCGTCGAGGAAGATGCAAAGACCCTTGCTCACTTAACACTACATTCGGGCGATGATGTAGCGCGCCACTAAGGTGATGGCGATCCGACCCTCGCTCATTTAACACCACATCCGGGTTCCGATATGGCGCGCCACTAAGGCGGTGGCGACCCGGCCCTCGCCCATTTAACACCATACCCGGGTTCCGGTATGGCGCGTCGCTAAGAGGGTTACGCCCCAACGAATTTCCAATGAGTTTCATTTCCATGAGAATGGCTAAGTTTAGTTGCTGGCTCGCCAAGCCTATCACAACCCCCTCCTCCTTTACCCGGGCTTGGGACCGGCTATGTCATTACAACATAGGCGGAGTTAAATATGGAAAATCAAATAAAGAGAAAAAAATAAAGAAAAGGATAAATACCAATTTAACATATCGGCTAGGTCTCACCATCGTCTGATGAGATGGGCATTCCTCCTTCTTCATTTCTTGACATCCTGGCCCGGAGGGATGGGCTCGAACGGCTTATCTTGCTTCTTCTGCCATACCTTCTTTGGCGGTTTGGTGGACTTGGACCTTTGTGGAGGCCCGAGCTTCTCCGTCTTCTTGGGGTGTAGGCGTGGACGATAAGACGGGTTTTCCGCATAGATCAAATTCCTCATGAATGCAGTGAGCGGGTCCACCTTTGGAGGTGTGATTTTGACCTCTTGAATGTTTTTAACATTCAGTCCATACTTGATACGGATCATGGAGTATTGCTCCAACTTTGGGCAAAAGTTAAACTTCTCTTCCTTGCCATTAATATGGAAATGGATTTCTCTAGCTCCCACATCTATGCAAGCCTTCGTGGTGCTTAGGAATGGGCACCCAAGCATGAGAAACGTGTCCTTCTCGACCTCCATGTCGAGCACCACGAAATCCATGGGTATGAAGCAGTTTTGGATTTTCACCAGGATATCTTCAGCGATACCCGCCGGATAACGAACTGAGGAATCAACCAGTTGGAGATGCATTGGTGTTGGAGTAAGTTCTGTGAAGTTCAGCTGGTCAAAAACCACCTTGGGCATCACACTCAAACTTGCTCCAAGGTCACAAAGGGCCTTGTCAAAGTGGTGTGCCCCAATTGAGAATGAGATTATAGGACATCCAGGGTCATTCTTCTTTTCTGGAAGCCTATTGAGGATAGCTGCACTGCAGTCTTCCGTAAGCTTGACAACCTTAGTGGTGGGCAATGGCCACTTGTTATTCAATATGTCCTTGAGATAGGGAGCATAAGTGGGTACTTGCATCACATCAATCAAGGGCACATTGATGTGGATTTTCTGGATGATCTCAACAAAGCGGTTGAATTGCTCATCCAGTGATGGCTTCCTTTGTCTATGAGGGAATGGCAATAAGTTGGTGTCCTCAAAGTGCTTGGCCATTCTCTCACTAAGTGGTTCATTTATGCCAACTAGGACATCATCCTTCTCCTTTCACTACAGGAATATCAATCAATTATGTCGGCCACGGCCGACGTAATTAAGGCCTAAACCGACGTAAGTTACTTAATTATGTTGGTTTTCCCTTAATTACGTCGGTGCACGGCCGACGTAGCGGTTTGGGCGTAATTAAGGTAACTTACGTCAGCCACCAACGTAAGTTACTTAATTACGTCGGTCTGCGGCAGCCGACGGGAGTTACGTACCAGGATGGACCGCGGGCCGGGCCGAAGTACCTACGTCGGACACAGCGGGCCGACGTAAGTTATGTGGTGTAACTTACGTCGATTGAACCAAACCGACGTAAGTTAAGTGATTTAACTTATGTCAGTCAGGACACACAGACATAAGTTAAACTGGGCTAACTTACGTCAGCACGGCCATAGCCGACGTAAGTTAAGTTTTCAAATTTTTTTAAAAAACATAAACTGACTACCTCGCTCGATGGCGAGAACACAGAACAGATACACAGATACACAGATACACAGAATAGATATACATAATGCAAAACAGTTGCAAATTAAGTTCCAAAACATCAACAACAACAAAACATCCACCGGGCTACATGCTAGCCCCTCCACTGCCTCCGGGATTTTCTCGGCGCGTTCTCGAACCCTGCAAAAGAAACATAATCACTAGTAAGCATCAATGTCAACTCAGTGATAACATCGGAGTCCAAGAACATCAGTGACAAAAGAAGGTAGCATGTTGTAGTTTCAAATGAAATAATGTTTCATATATAAATAGAAAACTAGCAGGTATCAGAATTGGAGACTTTAGGTAACAGGTCAAGCTTATGAACCACTAGCCCTTTGTTAACTGGAAGCACTAACAACTTATTAACTATATACTAATCATTTCTGCCATGGTCAAAAACTACTAAAGCTTGATTACACTTAACTTCCTCACCACTATAGGAATCAATATTTGACAAGTCATCAAGATCTACCTCTATGTTCTACCTCCTTATCTCTCTATGTAAAATACTAAAATGGATACAACAATATTAAAGAGAGAGTTTATCACCTGCTCCAGTGTCTGCTGCGGCAGAAGCGTAGGAATCTCGATATCCTGACCGCTGTGTCGAGCAAGAGCCTGCCATTGCAAAATATTAGAAGATATATGTTATTGAAGTGCTGTGAAATTTAACTATGGTACTTTAAATTACTTACCGCCACCACTGCTTGCATCTGGGCCATCATTAAGGCCATCCTCTCTTGCTCCTCCCTTGCCTCCGCTCTCGTCCTCTCTAGCTCTGCCTGGGTTTGCATCAGTGTCTCCTTCAAGGCCTGGAGCTCCAGCTGGGTCTGTGAGAGACGACCACTGGTCCCAACAGACGAAACCTGCGACGATGAAGCGCCTCTCAAAGGTCGCGTCGACTTCGAGTTGACAACTCCATCAAAAATGGCAAACCTGCAAAAGAATGAAAACACTAAGTAGAAGAAGATTAATTGAAAAATAAATGAAACACATGAAGAACTCACTGTTCGTGGTCCTTCCCGCCTCCGCTTGCGTACGCGGCTTGGGGGTCAATCGACGCGATTTCCATATTGTAATCCGCATCGTGTATCTTCGCGACCTCCTGCGCGTACTTTGCCTACAAAACAAATAAATCTTGTAATAATGTTAGCAATAGTATTAGTTATAATGAAATTGATGAATTTCGAAAACTTACCAGTCGATCGGCTGCGACCTAACTACACTGCCCTGACTGAGAAGGGTCACTTCCCTTGTGACCTCTCTTCCAAACCTGGGTCGGTGTAACACACTCATTTTCATGTATCATGCCCTACATACACTCATATACATATTTAACATTAACCCACATAAAGAGGAACAAGTTTAAAATTTATTTGGAGCATTTAAAATTGATTTGGAACAAAACTGCACTTAAAATGCAGGAAAGTGCGGCCTAGTCCGATTTTACTGAGGACCAGTCTGATTTCTCTCTGACTAAAAACAGACTTGTCCATTTTTGGTGCGGACTATCCCGATTTTGGCTCTGGAAACTTTCGGACTTGTCCGATTTTGTGCGGACTAGTCTGATATTCCAAGAATCCTTGAAAAATTGCTAAGTCCTTGGACTTTTCCGGACTAGTCCAATGTTCCAGCGGACTTTTCTGTTTTCCTCTCTGTTTAAAGTCGGACTTGTCCGATTGTTGGCCAGACTTGTCCGATTTTATCTCTGGACGACTTCGGACTAGTCCGGTCCTTTCCGGACTTGTCTGATATTTCGCGACTCCAAATTGATCTTTCATTTTACGACTTGTTTCTTGGGTTTCACATTAAGTGGGCCTAGGGACGTCGCGCCTAACTCTTTTAGAGCCCATGTGGGACTCTAAATCGGCCTCTACTCCTCTCAAACTCGAAATCCATCTAACCCTAGCCTCCACCTCTATATAAACAACCCCACCCCTTGGCTTGACATCTATTTGCCACTTTTCCACCCCACCCAAACCCTAGTTCGTGGAGAGCCACCATCAAGGAAGGAGGAGGAGGAGATCCCAAGCAAGAAGAAGAAGAGGAGGAAACGAAAGAGGATCAAGATCTCCACCAAGTTTCGTCCTTCACCACCAATTCATCTCCAAGTTCATCACCAACCCTAGATCATCAAGATCCAAGTGTTACCTCCAAATTTCTTGATTTGTTAAAGTCCTAAACACCTAATATACCTTCTATTCTCTTTTCCTTACCAGAATTCAACCCCTAATCTCCATATTTACATCGATCTACAAAACCCTAATCCGCTGATCTCGCAGAGTGCGGACTTGTCCGATCCCTAGCGGACTAGTCCGATCTTTCTGGTTAAATTGTGTTGAATTAATTCTAAAATTTGACCGAATCACATCCAAACCTGTATAAACTTGTTAAAATCTATTAGAACTAGTTAGTGATCATTAAAAGCGATCTATTAAAAAGTTCTACCTTGCATTTGCATTAATCATGCATGTCATGTCATCTTGAGTAACATTTGTGCACTCTTTGATTGTGTTTCTTGTCTTGTATGTTTATTGTGCGGATTAGATAGATTTGCGCTAGAGAGTGCTGCGGAGGATCTTCAGCGTCAAGAGTTTGAAGGCTTTGACCCTAACCAATCCCAAGAGCAAGGCGAGTGTCCTTGAAGCATATTGATCCTGTTTTAAAATAAATGTTTTGATTGCAAAATTGCATGCTTGTGTCAATTTGATGGGAATCCTATGATAGGAAGTTTACTAGCATTGTTTAACCACCCTTGTCACCTGGAATTATGGTAGAGAGTCAGGATGGGCTTTTTACCTTTTTGCTTTGCTTAATTAATTGGGATGGGAAAACAATACTACACATTTAATTATGCATTAATGATATTTTGGTTAACATGAACTGGTCAATATGATATGGTAATGGATGATCTAAGCAAGCCCGGTACGTGGATGGGTTGGATATCATGGTGGTTTGCTTGCTTTAGATCTAAGGACCGGTTCATGCGATAATAAGCCAGGATTACAGTGCCACCACAAGGCCAAGTATGGGTGCAGCGTAGCTGATTAATTAGGGCTTTGCTAATGCTGTTTGGACCATTGTGGATGCTCGGGGAAGGGGTAGTCGGATTGGGTTTGTTGATTATTGGTGGGACTACCCTGGGACCCGAATGGCTCAAGAGGGGGCCCTTGGTTGAAGATGTGCTCAGTTGGAGGCATCGCCACAGGTGAAACCTCAGTGGGGTCTAAATAGGCTAGTAATCCCTTTGTAAAGGCTATTTTGTGATCTCTTGGCCACACACCGATGGAAGTGTGAGACGGCATAATAGAGGTTCTAGTCATCGAAAGGTGATGAAATCACAAACACGTGGGTAAAGTGGTACAAACTCTGCAGAGTTAAATAAAACTATCATGATAGCCGTGCTCCCGGTTATGAGCACCTGGACAACTTCCATGATTAGAGGGAACTCGGTATTGGGATGGTATTTGGGATGGTTATGGTTGGTATTGTGGTTATGGATGGTTATGAATTGAATTCTGGTATTGAATATGGATATTGGTATATGATGATGGATATAGAATATGGATTGGACTATGTTATTAATTATGGTTTATGATGGATTTATTTCACATACATGATGTATATTGCTTTTCAAATGTTTTAATGTACTTTTCAGCACTTAGCCATTATTATTGTCGTCATTTGAATCAGCCACATGTCATACTTTCCACACTTGCTAAGTACGACATGTACCCACTCTTGCAATCCCCCCCACCAAACAGTTGCAGGTCAGGATTGGGAGTTTAATGGCGATAATGCGGAGTTCTAGGCCGTGTCTACCGTCAGCTTTGCCTGTGGTGTTGATTGGAGCTGCGCATATATACCCTATTGCTTATGCTGCCTAGCTGTTTAGTTTGCTTATTTAGTTTATTTCCGCTGCATTAGTTGAACTTGTCATTAATATTTATTAGAGCTTGTATTCAGGGATAATATGGTTTGTGTAATAAAATTTGGTTAATTAATCTTCTTCTGTGGTAATTTTCTGTAAACTCTTTGTGAATGCACTCGTGTATGTGTGTTGAACTTACTGGGCACACATATGCGTTAGCTTGGTTCATTTTCGGAACCGGGCGTCACAGCCGGGGTCGGCTCCTAACCCATCTCTCGCTCCTGTACAACCGTGTTAGTGAGATAAATAATATATTAGGAACACATAAATAAATTGAAAAGGTACTTTCCATGCGTTTAGCCAACCGCAAGTAGCCGTCGGCGCCATAGTTGTGCTTGCCCTCGAACCCCATGCGGCACTGTCTAGCCTTTGTGGACTTATTGATGAAAGTGTCGCTAGCCCAGTACCGACAGAGAGCTAAGTATGCCTCGATGTTACCCTGTAACCAGGAAATACTAACCTGCACATATTTCATTTTTCATCAACGCATTTAACATACATAGATATTGTAAATATTTAACCATATTAAAAACTTACCTCCGCATACTACTCCTCTGTCAAGTACGAATTGGAGTCCTTCCTAAATACACCCCTTTGCTGCTCCTGCTCCTGCTCCCGGGGGTGTCGCTTGTAGTGCGCATTGACAGCCTGAATCCGGGCGTACGACAACGCCACCGTCGTGAGCTTCCGAGGTTGTAATGGAACACGCATCTCGCGTGGTCCTCCATGCCCGGTTCCTCTACTTGGTACCTCAGCTTTAAGCAAACAAATATTTAAGTGATATGCATTAACAATTCAAATGAGTTGAAACAATGAAACAGTTAAACTTAACTTAAAATCGTGCCACACGGCTCCCTGAACCGTGTTGTGGACCTGGTGAGAGACACCAACGTAGTCATCCCATGACAGGGCAGGGAAACCGTCAATGACACCGGGGTAGTGCAACTTCACGATAACACCCAGGACACTGTTAACCTGCCTGTGGTTCTTCTCGGCCCCCATGAACGAAAAGTCGTACCAACATCTACAAAATATATTAAATCATTAAGTAAAGGAAAACAATATCTAATATACTATATACAGTTTTTACTTGTCTCCAACAGGACGGATCGTGGTCCGCTAAGTAGTAATCGGAGGAGGAGCCGCAAAGTGTGTCCTCCTCGTCCGTCGCCTCTGCTGTGACGGTGATGCGTCCTGTGACCCTGAAGGCTCTGTGGAACCACCGGAGTCCAAAGGAAGGCTAGTGGTAGCCGCCTGCACAGGGAGGCTAGCGCTAGCTGGCTCCGAAGGGAGGCTAGCGCTAGAGGGCTCCTGTAGTGGCCCCCTAGCCTCTGACTCAGGCTCCTGTAGCGGCCCCCTAGCCTCTGACTCTGACTTAGACTCAGAAGTCTCTGAGTCAGACTGCACAAAAGGAAAATATTCACAATAAATAATTATTAACAGCTGCAATTTCTAAAATAACTTTATTGTAAACTAAAATTTACCCCCGTCTGCTGAAAGCACACGACAGCTGAGGGTGGAGCGTGCGCCAGAAAGAGGGAATGTCGGCTCGAAGGTAACGAGGTCCCTAAGCAAGGATCTCGTGGCGGCTCGAACCCTCTCACTGGCTTCCCCTTCCCCTTCCCCTTTGATGACATCCTGTTGCAAGGAATAAATGATTAATATGCAAAGATAATATACAAAATTAATGTTAAATTAGTGAATAAAGCGTTACTTCAAAATTCATCAACATCACAATCATGCACCCTACTCCTTAAACCAGCCCATCGATCTTCTTCTTCTGCATATCGTTTTCACTCGTGCAAACCAGAGGTTCAACTATGTCATCGATATCTTCAGTTTCCGATTCTGATTCCGTTTACGCTTCCGTGCCAATCTCGATATCTTGAGTGTCTCCAACTAAGTCATCGAGTCCTACACCAGGCTAGACTGAGAAGGAGTCTGGCAACTCTTCCTCTTGGTAGACACAATCAACCTCAGCTTCGTCGTGGTAATCATTATCTCCTCGAGCATATAACCGCTCATGAGGATTCACTTTATGTACCACCCACCCAGCTTTGAATTTATTGCATGGATAAGGTAGATAGTACACTTGCTCTACTTGGTGTGCAAGAACTAATGAATCGAATCCTTTCAACGGTTCCTTGTGTTTTACTTCAACCATGCCAAATTCGTTTGCTCGAATTCCACGAATGGAATCAAACCATTCGCAGTCAAAGAATACTGGTCGAATTGTCTTGTTTGCGACAAAAGTGATTTCAAGGATTTTTTTAATAATTCCATAGTATTGTGTTTCATGATCTTGCGAATCGATTGCCCTCATCACAACTCCAGTATTACATGTTGCCGCGAGAGGACGAAGATATTCAAATTGAATTGTACGGAATCGAAAGCCGTTGACGTCATATCGACCATAGCTTCTAACATTAACCACTCCACGGGATAGTTGTCGCAAATCTTCATGGACGTTGGCATCTTTTTGGCACTATCCAAGATATGGAGTTATTAGAAAATGTAAGCATTCTTAAGTTATAAGAAAACATTGTTAACATTGATTAGTTATTGAGAAAACGTTACATGATATCGAAACCAGGAGAGAAAATTAGGTCCCCCGTTTATTCCTTCCCATTGAATCTGTTCTATTTACTTGCTCGTGGGTTGATGTCTATGTCTCCAATTTTGCTTGTCGAACATACTACACGAAAAAGAGAACCTTTTAGAATACATGTGTCGGAAAAGATGGTGAAAAGCATAAGTATAGGAGAAACACTTACTTAAAATATTCATTCATTTCTTCCATATTAGCGTACATGTAGAAGAAAGCAACATGCCTTTCTTTTTCGCTAACATCGTAGGAAGTGTAACTACCAACAGTAGTGCCTCTTGTTGAAAAAATGGAGAGATCACTACATGGAGGTTGCTCATCCATATTGTACCGCATTACCGAAGTATTAACATTGTGTTCCTCTGCAAAGTAAACACTTGAGAAGTATCCTACTTCCTTAAGAGTAAAAGCTTCAGCGATGCAACCTTCAACCCTTGCCCTATTACCAACCATTGTTTTCAGATATCTAAGTGATCTTTTAATATGATACATCCACCTATATTGCACGGACCGCCCACTTTTGCTTCAAATGGAAGATGAATTAAGAGATGTTGCATTGGATTGAAAAATCCTGGAGGAAAATTTTTTCCATCTTACACAAAAATACCGGAATATTCTTTTCCAAATTAGTCATCATCTCTAGCGTGATTTTTTTAGCACAGAGTTGCCTATAGACGTGGCTAAGCTCGTCTAACACCTTCCGCATTGCATCGTCAAAATAGCCTTGAAACATAACAGGTACAATTCTTTCCATGATTATGTGATAATCATGACTCTTCAACCCAATGAGCTTTCCCGTTTTCACATTCACGGCTCGTCTCAGACTAGCTGCATAACCATTTGGGAATTTCAACATTTGCAACCATTTGAGAACTTCTTTTTTCTTTCTTTAGGTCGAAGACAAAAAGGAGCGTGTGGTTTACCACCATTTTCGGAGAGCTCAAGAGTTCGACGGTTACAAAGCTCGGCAAGATCCTTTCGAGCCTTTAAATTGTCTTTTGTTTTGCCTGTCATGTCCATGCATGTGCTTATGATACATTCGGCCATGTTACGCTCTTGATGCATAACATCAATGTTGTGCCTTAGAATCAACGACTTCAGATACGGTAGCTCCCAAAGTCCACATATGTGAGTCCAATTGTGTTTGTCTCCGTAACCTTCGAAATATCCAGGAAGACCTTCATGTGGCACCAATTTGTCCAACATATAAGATATTTCGGACCCGTTAAGACGTTTCAGTGGTTCTTTAGTGACAATGGTGTTCTTTCTGAAGACATTCCTCTGTTGTCTAAACAAGTGATTCGGAGGCAGCCAACGTCTATGACAATCGAAGTAAGATATCTTGCCTCCATGGGTAAGTCAAAAGCAATCGGTATCCGAGGCATATATCGGACACATCAACCGATCATGAGTGATCCATCCAGAAAACATGTCGTATGCCGGAAAATCATGAACGGACTACAAATAAGCAGCTCAGAGGTTGAATTTATGCTTCTTGTAATAGTCGTACGCTTCGACTCCTATCCACGACATTTTCAATTCTTGGATCAACGGTTTGAACATCACGTTGAGACGTGACCCAAGGTGATGTGGCCCAGGTACAATGAGGCTAAGAAACATAAACTCATTCTTCATGCAACAAGCCGGTGGAAGATTGTACGAAATGACAAAGACGGGCCAACTGGAAAATGGTGCGGCGTTTGTGCTGAACGGCGTGAACCCATCTGTCGCCAACCCGATGCGAACATTTCTCGCTTCACGGGCGAATTCTGGGTCGAACCGGTCCAGTGCCTTCCATGCCTCAATATCGGACGGGTGTGTCATGACTCTATTGTTCTCACGCTCACCTTCTTTGTGCCATCTCATGTGTCTGGCCGTTTTTTTCTTGAAAGGAACAACTGCTTCAACCTTGGTGTCACAGGTAAGTAACGAAGCTGCTTACGTGCGACTTTTGTCGTCACAGTATTACCATTGTTATTAACAACTTCGACAAACCTTGGTTGACCACATTTCAAACATTTGTTCTCATTGGCACGCTCTCTCCAGAAAAGCATGCAGTTGCCCGGACACACATCAATCTTCTCGTGCTTCATACCGAGACCGGAAAGAATTTTCCTCGAGTTGTACATATCTTTAGGCACTTTGTTGGGATGTAGAAGGGCATCTTTGAACAAATCGATGAGCATGTTGTAACAATTGTTAGAAACGAAGAACTTAGACTTAATTGCCATAAGTCTAGTCACAAAATTAAGGATTGACATTTTAGTGTGTCCATGCAGTGCCTCTTCTGAATCTTTGAGACGTTTGAAGAACTCTTTAACCTCTGCTGTTTGAGGATCTTCTGTAAGCTCTGGTCCTATAGCTTCCAGCATCGCATCCATCATATCAACCTCTGTGGCATCATCATTGTCCGCTTCCACTTCTTGTACAGCTTGAGAAGTTGTCTTGCCATGGAAGTTCCACAACTCATAATGTGACACGTAACCGTTTTGACACAAGTGCATTGTAAGTTCCACTTTGTCCAAAAATGTTCCGTTTTGGCATTTCATACATGGGCACCGTGCCTTATCGCTATTTGACAATAAAAAAGCTCGTTCCACAAAATATTTAGTCTTGGCGTACCACTCATCTGAGTGAACACCAGTTCTGCTTTTCCAATCAGTGTACATCCAACTACGATCTTCGCCCATGTTTGACTCTACAATTAATAGCCAGACAAATTACCGTTAGTTTCTCATTAATTTATGCATGATAGAGGAAATAATGAGAGAGACAGTGAACTGGGTCCATGCCAGCTCGAAGCCTGACATGAGCCATGCTCGGGCTTGACCTCAGACCCCGCTCGGCCGCCCTCGGCTCCCTCGCCTCTTATTGAGTTGCCGGTCGCCGCCCGACATCTGCGATGCCCAGCCCGAATCTTCCCCGAATCTATGAGGATGCGAGGCGAGCCCAACGAGCGACGACTCCTAGACTCTCGTCCAGAGGAGGCGAGGCGAGGACCCCGGCGAGACGACGAAACTGTTGGCGAAGAAGCTGTGGAAGAGGCCACGACTACAATGGTCTACACGGCACGATCACACTTATTGCGTGTCGTGCCCATCTGGGTTGGTCACTTAACCCTAACGATTTATCAATGTTTGATTATCATCCGTCTCAAAAATCACGAAATTTCGGCAGCATAACGCTGCATATTTAACACTACACCCCCATATCCGGAGCAGCTCTTAAAGTACAAAGGGGGCAACTGGTTAGCTCGGAAACCTGTTGCCTTACGAATCTTGCGAGTCAAGGACAAATACTCGCAACATACATTCTTGGAGTTTTTATGAACTTATACGTACTCACAAAAACACGCGATGTGAATGTACAGGGGGTCTTGCGGCGAAGAGATACCTAGCTACATACTTTTAGGGTTAGTAATGGGCCGCCCGGCCCATATACACTTAACCCTAACGATTCACCTCATGTCACCAGTAACGGGTCACAATCGTGACCCACACTGCCTATATACGCTAGGGTTGGGCCCGATGGGCTGTATATACGCTACATATATACCACGGCTCAACCTGGCTTCGGGCCGGCACGACACACTCGGCCCGCGAATAGGCCTAGCACGGCCAGACAAGGGAAAATAGGATCTGTCGTGCTTGGCCTTGGCTTATGGCCTGTCATGTTGGCCTGGCTTGGCCCTGCAAATTTGCGGGCCGCGCTGGGCCTAATGTTTTCATGCACGAGACCGGTCGGGCTCGGGCCGGGTCGGCCCAGCACAACCCATTGGCAATCTATAGCCATGACAGAACCTAAGTGCCCCGACAGATGGCCGCTCCCGACACCGCCCTCGACATAAACCAATTAAGCATAATCTACACTACACTAATTAAGCATAATCTACACTAAGAAAATTAAGCACAATTAAGCAACTTAACCACTTAAGCATAATTAAATGAACATAATCTAAAGTAAGCAAATTAACTAATTAGGCATAATTAAATAAAAAATTAAGTAATTTAAGCATAATTTGAACAGTTCAATCCAATTTCAAATTTGAACAATTCAATTCAATTCAAATCAAATTTAAACAATGCAATTCAATTAAATTCAAATTTCAATAGAGGGGAGGGGGTCTGTGGAGGGGGTGGGGGTCTGTGGAGGGGAGGGGGGGCTCTGGGAGGGGGGTGGGGGTCTGTGGAGGGGAGGGGGGCTCGGGGAGGGGAGGGGGGCCGGGGAGGGGAGGTGGAGGGGGAGATGGAGGGGGAGGGGGCCGGGGAGGGGAGGGGGAGGGGGGCGCTCGGCCGGGGAGGGGAGAGGGAGGGGAGGTGGAGGGGGAGGGGTAGGCGGACAGCGGCGGTCGGCCGTACAGAGCTGGGCGGCGCTCAGGGAGGGGGCGGGGGGGGGGGGGGGGGCGGTCGGAGAGGGAAGGGGAGAGGAGGAGGGGAGGAGTATACCTTGCGGCGGCGGCGGCGCGGCGGCGGGGAGGGAGAAGAAAGCAGCACGCGGTGGGTAAGGAAGAAAAGAGAAGGCGCGCGGGGGGTAGGTTAAAATACGTAACTTACGTCGGCTAAATAGTAAACTTACATCGGCCCACTTACCTTACGTCGGGTAAATAGTAAACTTACGTCGGCCCACTTACCTTACGTCGGCCATCCTCCCAGCCGACGTAAGTTCAGCCTAACTTATGTCGGCCTTTTAGTCACGTCGGCTAATTGTTTAGGCCGACGTAAGTTTATATTTACTATTGTCGGTCTACTAACTTACGTCAGCTACCGACATAAGTTAGTTATCTTACGTTAGTTTTTTTGGCCGACTTAAGTTAGTTTATTTACGTCGGCTGGCCGACGTAAATTAAACTGGCTGACGTAAGTGTTATCATTTCCTGTAGTGTTTGTAGTTGTCCTCTTCTCTTGTGTGGGATACGGTGGGTCACGAGTGGCCTTGCCACCTCTCATAACTACCACACTCACTTTCTCCATTTTGAAGGCTAAGGATAGTCCTTCAATCTTGGCATTTATACTCTCTAAGGATTGTCATTAGCCGATAGCTTCTTGGATATAGCCTCATTGATCTATAGCTGGCCAATGGAAAGCCCTCTCAAGTTGGGGTTATTTCCATTGTTGCCATTGTTGTTGCACCCTCCTTGAAAGAATGGGCGTGGTTGGCCCCACCCTTGACCTCCTAGACGATATCCATTGTTGTTTCCATTGTTGGCTACGTATAAGGCATCCTCACGGGTTTCTGGGCAGTCATTGCCCAAATGGCCCATGTTGCCATAGACTTCATAAGTGATGTGAGAGTCTGAAAGCATCTAGGCCCCCATGAGGTACGGTTTCGGCGATTAATGACAACCATTGGATTTTACTAATGAATTTGTGGATGCAAGGTCTCCCATATCACTCAACCAAATGAAATCTATATGAATATGAATATCAATTACTGATCATTGGAGACCCCTAAACAATCATTTTATGAGATCAATGAATGTTATGAAGACTAGAAGTAAAAGCTCATATGTCAAAGTCATTCAACCATAATTGACAACACTCAATGCTTGAAAATCATCAGAAGAATATTTGCAACAAATGTTTAAGAGGTCTATCGAGCAAAGTTCAAAAGAATCACTTAGAACAACTCGAAGCAAAAAAAATCAACTCACTGGATCAACCGATGATTCCTGAGAACAACACATCGGTCGAGTTGATTTAGCAGAAGAAGAAGACCTTAGAACAAAGCACTCACCAGATCATCTGATGTTAAGGGCAGTGTTACATCGGTCCATCAGTACAGTATGCAATATCCTTGGACCAAGTGTAGCATCGGATCAACCGATGTACAGCAATATACACATCGGTCAATCACTCCAGTAAGCATCAAGTTTGAACCAATTCTGGATGAAGTGCCACCGGATCATCCGATGAGAAGACAAGTGCAACATCGGTCTAACAACGGTCATATCTGACACAATGACATCAGCTAAAGTAAACTTGACCGATGATAACTGAAGGGGAGACATCGGATCATCCAGTGTTCGCAGAGCAGTGATGTCAGCCTACTTTTCCAACGGCTATTTCGTGGAGGCTGGCTATTTATACCCCTTCAACCTGTCAAATCGACAAGTCTTGATCACCAAACATACTCTACACATCCTCAAGCATTCAAGACACTGAGCCATCACTTCTACATCCTTTAGACCACTTACACACCAAGAGATAGGTTAGAACTAGCTAGAGAGAGAGCTTGTGTGCCTCCATTCTTGGTGAGTGGAATCTCTAGTGTAGTGAGAGCTGTAAGGGAGTATCCCTTGGTGTTTGTAACTGAGAGTGACTACCGGATCTTGCCAAGAGGATTGTGGAAGCCCGGAAGATCCAAGTTGTACAAGGCTTGAGCTCCACCTTGCCGAGGTTGGCAAACGGAGAAGAATAGTAAAGATCCCTAGTCTCGGTGACTTGGGTGTGGCTATACCCTTTGGTGGGTGCCACAACGTGGATGTAGGAAGATCTTGACGATCTTGCCAAACCATGGGATAAATCCTCGTGTCTCCTCAGGAGTTTGCATTCTCATCCTCTCACCTTACATTTATGCATTTTATATACCGCGAAGTTGCTATTTACTTGAATGAATAGATTGTTTGCATAGGGAATTGGGCTTTGAGCAATTAAGTTTTATAGCTTTGATTTTTGAAAAGAAGCCCAATTCACCCCCCCCCTCTTGGGCATTCGATCCTTACAATTGGTATCAGAGCAAGGTTGCTCATAGGATCATTCTAGCTTCACCGCTAGAGAGCTAAAATGGCCAAGGTTGGGGGTTCGGTTCCTATCTTCGAGGGCAAAAACTTTGCCTATTTGAAAGCACGCATGCGCACGTATCTAGAGGCTATTGCTCCCCAAGTATGGGAAGCGACCCACGCGGGGTTTGGTGAGCACAATTATGTGGGTGATCAAATTAAGTGGGATGCTAAAGCTAGGAATGCAATTTATGAATGTATTAGTCAAGATGTGTTTTCTAGGATTGCTAGCAAGGAAAAGGCTTGTGAAATTTGGGCTTGCTTAATAGAAATTCATGAGGGCTCTTCTCATGTCAAGGAATTAAAATATCACATGCTTAAAGCCAAATATGATGAATTTAAGATGCTTCCTCATGAAAATGTCAATGAAATGTTCTCTCGCTTGAATGTACTTATTGAAGAAATTAATGCTCTTGACATTGCTTCTCTTGGCAAGGGACTCATCAACCGCAAGATCCTCATGCTCCTTCCCAAGCCAAAGTACAACATCATCAACTCCATGCTTTAAAAAGAGTCTCTTGACCACATTGAAGTTTCAGAGCTCATTGGAGAAATTCACGCTCATGAGATGAGTGTACTTGGGATGATGGAGCAATCATATTCAAAAGCAATTGCCCTAAAGGCCTCCACCAAGAAAATAATCCTCAAGAAGAAGAAGGTGATTGAGCCTAGCTCAAGTGAAGAAGAGCAAGCATCAAGTGAAGATGACGATGATGAGCTTGCATTGATGATGAGAAAGTTCTCACGCTTGAACTCCAAGATTACTAAGAAGGGATACACATTTGATCCCAAGAAGAAAGCATTTCTACCAAGGAGAGATGATCACAAGAATTGCTACCATTGTGGTGATCAAGGCCACATCTCCTATGATTGTCCAAAACCGGACAAAAGAAGAGAGAATCACAAGAGCAAGCATCGCAAGCTTGAAGATAGTGAAGATGATGAAGAAGAGGCCAAACCCAAGCCAAGATCCTTTGGGAAGAGGAAACATGACAAGGGCAAGAAGGCAAAACTCTTCCCAAAGAAGAGAAATGGTCCGCAAAAGGTGTTCATGTCTGAGGCAAATGAATGGGTCACCGACGAAGAATCAAGTGTTGAAGAGAGTGAAGCGGAAGAAGAAAGTTTGGCCGGCCTTGCCATTGCCAACAATGATGAATCACCTCTTCATCCACCGCCCATGTGCCTCATGGCGAAAGGTAACACCAAGGTATGTGACGACTCTAGCGATGACGAGCTTTGCCCCGATGATTTAACTTCTTTAATAAACGAATATCATACTATCATTAAGAGGGAAAAGAGTAAGGTTAAAATCCTTGAAGAAACTCGTGCTAGGCTTGAAAGTGCTAACCTCGATTTGCTTGACAAGTATGAAAGCATACTTAAAGAGCATGACACGCTCAAATCCCATGTCAAGCAAATTGAAGAGGATAAGGCTAAAATCAAGCTAGATCATCATGAGCTTAACTTAGCACACCAAACACTCTTGGGAGAGTACAACAAGTTAGTACAAGAGCATCAAACACTTAGCCTTGCTCATGAAGCGCTTGATCAAGAATTGAAAAATATAAAGAAATAAACTCTTAACGATAGGACATCCATTACTTCTCATGTCACTAATGCCTTGAACAAGTCTTTCCCTTTGAAAGCAAATGCTAGGGAGAAGGACTTGTTGGAAGAAATTGAGAGTCTCCGCACTAGTGTGGCTAGACTTTCAAAAGGGGAAATCAAACACAAGGAAATCCTCTTCCAACAAGCAAAGGCCTTCAACAAGAGAGGACTTGGATCCTTCCCGGTGCCCAACAAAGGAAAGGTGCCCTCACCAGAGCTTAGAACAAGCTTCATCAAGGAAGTTGGTTCTTATTGCCAACATTGTGAGGTCACCGGTCACCACACAAGGGAGTGTCCTCTTCCTAACCGACCTTCTCCGAAATTGCCCATTAATTACAAATCTACTTTCAATGATCGTTATTATCTCTTAAGTAAAGTAGATGGCAAGGTGAAGGCAATGTTCATTGGCAAAGACATGAAGGGCATGAAGGGGAAGCTACCCAAGCAACTTTGGGTCACAAAGACACTTGTATCACACATACAAGGACCTAAGTTGGCTTGGGTGCCTAAAATTAAAAATTGAATTCATGTGTGTAGGTGAACTACAAAGCCGGAGGAAAGCATTGGGTACTCGATAGCGGGTGCACCCAACATATGACCGACAATAATGGTATGTTCACCACCACAGAAAACCTCGGCAATCATGAACAAGTCACCTTTGGTGATAACTCTAAGGGTAAGGTAATTGGGTTAGGTAAAATTGCTATTTCAAATGACTTATCTATTTCCAATGTTTTGTATGTTAAGTCGCTTAGTTTTAATTTACTTTCTATTGCACAACTATGTGATCTTGGACTAACGTGCACCTTTAGCAAAAGTGATGTTGTTGTGAGTAGTGAGACAAGCCAAGAACTAGTCTTCAAAGGGTTTCAGCATGGACACCTCTACCTAGTAGACTTCTCCAACAAGAATGCTAGCTTGACCACTTGCCTTTTCACTAAGACAAGTTTGAGATGGCTATGGCACCGACGCATAGCACACATAGGGATGAGCAAGCTCAAGAAGTCATTCAAGCTTGGGATGGTGACCGGCGTGAAGGATGTCACATTTGAGAAAAACAAGCTTTGTAGCGCTTGTCAAGCCGGGAAGCAAGTTTCTTCGCACCACCCGATGAAGACAATGGTGTCAACCTCCAAGCCACTTGAACTACTTCACATGGACCTCTTCGGATCGTCCACATATCAAAGTCTTGGTGGTAACCTCTATTGTCTTGTTATAGTTGATGACTACTCTCGCTATGCTTGGACTTTGTTTCTAGGTGACAAGAGTGAAACTCCAGAAGTGTTCAAGAACTTTGCTAACCGCGCTCAAAGGGAATTTCAACTTCCCATCATGAAGGTCCAGAGTGACAACGCACCGAATTCAAGAACTACAACATTGGGGAGTGGTCTGATCGTGAAGGCGTGAAGCATGAACTTTTGGCCACATACACTCCTCAACAAAACGGTGTTGTTGAAAGAAAGAACAAGACTCTCATCACTCTTGCGCGAGCAATGCTTGATGACTATGGCACGTCGGAGAAGTTTTGGGCCGAAGCAACCAACACGGCGTGCCATGCCGCAAATAGGGTCTACCTACATCGACTACTTCAAAAGACCCCGTACGAACTTCTCATTGGGAGAAAGCCCAACATCTCCTACTTTCGAGTCTTTGGGTGCAAGTGCTACATCTACCGCAAGAAAAGGCTCGGTAAGTTTGAAATAAGATGTGATGTTGGTATATTTCTTGGTTATGCATCAAACTCAAAAGCATATCGAGTATTCAACCAAACCTCCAGTTTAGTTGAGGAAAGTTGTGATGTTGAGTTTGATGAAACTAATGGCTCCCAAGAGGAGAGTTTTGGTCATGATGAAATAGATGATGAGCCCTTACGAGAGGCTATGAAGAACATGACCATTGGAGACATCAAGCCTAAAGTTGAGAGCCATGATCAAGGGGGAGCTTCAAGTTCCAACATCAATACCTCTATGGCACCTCAAGTTGATGAAGAAGAGAAGGATGATCCATTGCCGACTCACGACTCACAAGCCACACAACATCAAGAAGAAGAAGAAGTCCATGATCAAGTCCAACCACAAGATGAGAAACACGCATCACCATCGCCAAGTGCTTCACAACCACTTATGAGGCATGGACGCATCTCCAAGGCGCATCCGATGGACCAAATCATCGGAAGTTCGTCAAGGGGTGTAAGTACACGCTCTCGCCATTTTGCTTTGTTTTGTGAGCACTACTCGTTTGTTTCATGTGTAGAACGCACTCACATTGAGGAAGCACTCCAAGATCCAAATTGGGTGATGGCCATCCAAGAAAAACTCAACAGCTTCATCCGCAATGAAGTTTGGGTGTTGGAGGAGCGACCCAAGGACAGGAACGTCGTCGGAACAAAGTGGTTGTACCGCAACAAACAAGACGAGAATGGCGTTGTGGTCCGTAACAAGGCAAGACTTGTGGCCAAGGGGTTCTCGCAAGTTGAAGGACTAGACTTTGGGGAGACATTTGCCCCGGTCGCCCGGCTAGAAGCCATCCGTATACTTCTTGCCTTTGCATCACATCATAATATTAGACTTTATCAAATGGATGTGAAAAGTGCCTTTCTTAATGGTTACATTAACGAGCTTGTTTATGTTGAACAACCTCCCGGGTTTGAAGATCCGAGGAATCCTAATCATGTGTATAGGTTGCACAAGGCGCTCTACGGGCTCAAGCAAGCACCTAGGGCATGGTATGAACGACTACGGGATTTCTTGATCATGCACGGATTCAAGATCGGGAGGGTGGACACTACACTCTTCACCAAAGACATCAATGGAGAATTATTCATTTGTCAAATTTATGTTGATGATATTATTTTTGGTTCAACTAACGAAGCTCTTAGCCATGAGTTTGGCAAAATGATGTCTAGGGAATTCGAGATGTCGATGATTGGAGAGCTCAACTTCTTCCTTGGATTCCAAATCAAGCAACTTCAAGAGGGGACCTTCGTCTATCAAGAAAAGTACACCAAGGACCTCTTGAAGAAATTTGAGATGGGAGATTGTAGCTCAAGAAGCACTCCAATGGCAACAAATTGTCATCTCGACGCGGATAAGGACGGTAAACCTATTGATCAATCTAACTACCGTTCTATGATTGGTTCATTACTTTACCTTACCGCATCTAGGCCCGATATCATGTTTAGTGTATGCTTGTGTGCTCGCTTTCAAGCGGCACCTAAAGAATCGCATCGGAAAGCGGTCTTTAGGATACTTAGGTATCTTAAGCATACCCCTAGTGTGGGCTTGTGGTACCCTAAAGGTGCAAAATTCCACCTCTTGGGATACTCGGATTCGGCATTTGCCGGATGCCGCGTGGATCGCAAGAGTACCTCTGGTGGGTGCCACTTGATTGGGCGTTCCCTAGTATCTTGGTCTAGCAAGAAGCAAAATTCCGTCGCCCACGGCGGAAGCGGAATATATTGCGGCCGGTGCATGTTGTGCCAAAATTCTTTATATGAAGCAAACCCTTTTGGACTATGGTGTTAAACTTGGTTGTGTGCCTCTCCTTTGTGACAATGAAAGTGCATTTAAGATAGCTAAAAACCCCGTTCAACACTCCCGCACTAAGCACATTGATATTCGCCATCATTTCTTGAGGGACCATGAAGCTAAGGGAGACATCTCGTTGCAAGGTGTTAGGTCCGAAGAACAATTGGCGGATATCTTCACTAAACCACTTGATGAGAAAACTTTTTCTAGGCTAAGAAGTGAGTTAAATGTGCTAGATGCAACAAATGGCATGTAAGAATGCATCTCATATAGGTCTTGCCTAACTCTCAAAGGATAGGGGTGAGCAAGGGTTAGCTTGGGATGGAGGTTCTTTTGGGTTTTCCCAAGGCTTGGAGAGTAGCTCTCCCTGAAGAAGCCTTTGAAAGGTTCAAATTTGGCAAGATAGATTTATTCTATGCCTTGCATGATGCCTGCCATATAGACTTGCACTCACATTTAAATTTCATGCACTATAAATTGTTTGGCATTGCATACGGTATATTGTCACAAAGGGGAACCCACCTCATGAGAAAGAGACTTGTTTGAAATGCAATATCTCAACTCATATGATGTGGGAAGAACAAAATGTTAGGTGCGTTAATGCCTAAAGGAACATGCTTTTAAGAGATAGAAGGCTTCATCCTCTAGCTCACAAAGCATGGGCCTTACATTTTATTTGGATAATTTCCTCCCTATTTTCTTCGATGTTCTCTTTGCTTTAGGGCTTAGCCAAGTTATTGGCATATTAGCCTTTTGAGGGGTAAGGGGTCGCCCAAAAAGTCCTGAGACATGTGTTTCTCATTGTTTGTTTGTTTGGTCAAAGGACATATATGGGATGTTGCTGTCTTGCAGTCATCGGATTATCCGATTCTTAGGGTAGACCACCATCGGATCAGTTGGTGTTCAAGTACCAAGAGTCAGTTCAGTCAGTGTGACAAATCAACCGACGAGTTCATTTTGAAAAACAATGGTGCATCCGATGTTCACACTTCTGGAACTGTGCAGAATTCCACCGATGCTATTCCCTTCCACGTCGGACCATCCGGTGTCAATGGTACCTTTTTGAATATCCTTACTGTGCCATTCGACCGATGCCTCTATCCTTTAACGTCAGTCCATCCGGTGTTAAATTTTCGGCTAGAGTTTGGGACCCACTATTTAAACAGCCCTTCACCTCCCTCTTTTCTCTCTCCCCGACCCGACGCTCCCTCACCTCCGGTCGCCGCTCCTCTCACCCAAGCGCCGACACCGACGCCTCCGGCCGCCACCGCCGCCTCTGGCCGCCGCCGCCACCGCCGCCCTCCGGCCGCCGCCGCACCACAGCAGCCGCGCCGCCACCGCCGCTTCCTCCACCGCCGACCGCTGCTCGACCCAAGCGCCGCCGACCGCCGCTCGTGCACCACCGCCGCCGCCCCAAGCAGCCACACCACCGCCCTTCGCGTCGCCGAGGTGCCTCCCTCTACGGCCGCCGCTAGGGTTTCCCAGCCCCGACAATCTTCGTTCGCCGTTCCGTGCGCTTGACATCGTCGACTCCATTCACTCGCACTACCTCATTGCAATGGCTCGTGACAAGAAGAACAAAGGCAAAGCCATTGCAGAGCCGGCCGCATAGAAGAAAAAATTATCCAAGGAGGAGAAGAAGGCTTTAATGGCCGCTCGCGCCGCCGAGGAGCGAGAGCGTGGCTGAGGAGGATCATTGAGGATCCCCGAGGCTCGTCCGAGGCAGCCTCCCGTACTAGATGAGTCAGAGGCAGAAGAAGAGCCGGAAGTGCCACTTGTTCGCCGGCGCTCAGCCAGGACCCGTGGCGGTCATCCGCCGGAAGTACCACGCTCACGACCGTCAGCTGCCGTCCTTTGAGAGGACAGGGCGGCCCAGAGAGCCGTCTACGAGATGGACACCACTGTTCATATTGGTGAAGGTGTTCGGCTGACAGATTACAGGAAGATGAAGGCCAAGCAGCTCAGAAGACTCAGATGGAGTGTTTTGCTTGAGGAGTGGTACCCACAGCCCAGAGAGGCTCTTGTGGACAGTCATTTCTGGACTTTGACGCAGGCGTCACTGTACGAGATGTATAGACGCCGAGGCCACAAGCTCTTCCAGCACAACTTCTTGGACTGGGATCAGCTTGCTCTAGCAGCCGAGACGGAGATACGCCCCTACTTTGTGAGGTACAGAGGGCTGGTGGAGCTGGTGTCCTACGAGAGGAGTGCCTACGTGGAGGACTGGGTACGCGTATTCTACGCCACCCTCTACGTCTCTGAGGGCCGCAGATCTATAGACTTCATGTTCATGGGCCAGCACCATCACTTGACGAGGCAGATGTTGGCACAGCTGCTAGGAGTGGACCTGCACGACACTTGCGTGCATGAGAGGGTATATGGACTGGCAGACCCGCCGAGGAGGCCGCTCACTGGAGGAGTGGCACCACCACTAGAGGAGATACGCTCTCTGTTTGGACCATCCTTCTCTCCAGACCAGCCAAGGGTCCCGACACTACCGACTCTAGCTTCGTGCACAGTGCATCTTGCCTTGCGCCGCACACTCTTGCCGAGGTCTAGGTATCTAGAGGGGTTCACCAGCCTGCAGCAGACCCTCCTATTCTACATCATGAACGGCATGGAGTTCTATATTGTGGACCTCCTTATATGTGAGATGGAGGATGTGATCACTGACGGAGTTGGCATGATGAGGCAGCTTGTGTATGGACACTGGATCAGCTACCTGCTCTCCATGATGGTTCCTGAGGAGTCCGCCATGCATGACCATCTCACTGACGAGAGTGTCACACGGTTCAGCCACTATCGTGCTCCAGCTCCTGGAGACCGCCGCCTTGGTCGTCCAGTCGAGCATCAGGTTCGTGCTCGTCTATCCGAGGAGGATTGGTCAGATCTGGAGAAGGAGGATGAGAGGCTGGCAGAGGCAGAGGCTCAGGGTGAGGACCTTCATCATATATGATCCGAGAGCGACACTGATGACAGCGTTGAGGAGTACTTTCCACCTCCTCCCTCACCCAGGCAGCACGACGCGGAGGCTGGAGGCTCGACAGTGCCACCCCCTACTCCACCTCCCGTCTCAGAGGCACAGGTTTCTCAGCCATCAGAGCTCACCTCACTCCTACAGCAGATGGTTGAGCAGCAGCGCCTGGACCAGCTTGTTGCTGAGCAGGCCCGAGCTGAGCAGGCAGCGCGCCTTTTGGAGCTCCAGCAGCAGCAGCAGGAGAAGCAGCGCTAGATCGCCCGTGAGAGGCGAGAGGACACTGACCGGCTGACTGGGCTCATAGACCAGATGCACCAGCACTCCCTCGACCAGCAGCAGCAGACGCAGCAGGCGATGATGGGCATCCTGGGGTTGATCACCAACCTCTACACCCGGACCCGGATTGCCCTGCCGACGCAGCTGCCAGGCGTTGCTCCACCCCCACCTGTCCTTGCTCCAGCTGCAGCTCCGGTGCCGACCACGCCGATCCCGACGATCAGCATGTCTCCACTGCTGGCTCTCGGCACACCGATCCACTCTCCACTGCCGGCTACGACGTTGTTCCAGCAGACGCCGACATCCATCGTCACTGCCCCGTTGCCAGCAGCTCTGACTCAGCAGACACCGACGGCGGCTCCTACGGCACCTACAGCACCCTCCACCTCTACTCCAGGCAGCAGCTCCAACGACAGCACCCCCGACAGTGACTAGTTCATCATCGCTCCAAGTACTCAGGGCTCTTAGGCACTCGGATCCCTTTTTGGTGTCTTGATGCCAAAGGGGGAGAAGAGTTAGAGTAGAGTCAGGGGGAGGATAGCCTAGCCTCAGGGGGAGTGTCTTGAGTGTCTTAGTCTCAGGGGGAGTCTTTATCTATATCTTTTGTACTTTGATGTGTTTGCTACTCCTCTGTTATTCATTGAGTACTCGTAAGCTATTGATCGATTGAGCTTATTGGTGTATATTCATGTGCACTCATTCTCTTGAGTTATTAATCGATTGAGCTTTTGTGTTTATGAGTCTTTAAGTTTAAAATGCCATATCTTGTATTCATTGCATATCTTCTTGAGTATCGTACTATCAAATTCATTATTATGCTTCACTTGTTGTGTTGTCATCAATCACCAAAAAGGGGGAGATTGAAAGCATCTAGGCCCCCATGAGGTACGGTTTCGGTGATTAATGACAACCATTGGATTTTACTAATGAATTTATGGATGCAAGGTATCCCATATCACTCAACCAAATGAAATCTATATGAATATGAATATCAATTACTGATCATTGGAGACCCCTAAACAATCATTTTATGAGATCAATGAATGTTATGAAGACTAGAAGTAAAAGCTCATATGTCAAAGTCATTCAACCATAATTGACAACACTCAATGCTTGAAAATCATCAGAAGAATATTTGCAACAAATGTCTAAGAGGTCAATCGAGCAAAGTTCAAAAGAATCACTTAGAACAACTTGAAGCAAACAAAATCAACTCACCGGATCAACCGATGATTCCTGAGAACAACACATCGGTCGAGTTGATTCAGCAGAAGAAGAAGACCTCAGAACAAAGCACTCACCGGATCATCCGATGTTAAGGGCAGTGTTACATTGGTCCATCAATACAGTATGAAATATCCTTGGACCAAGTGTAGCACCGGATCAACCGATGTACAGCAATATACACATCGATCAATCACTCCAGTAAGCATCAAGTTTGAACCAATTCTGGATGAAGTGCCACCGGATCATCCGATAAGAAGACAAGTGCAACATCGGTCTAACAACGGTCATATCTGACACAATGACATCAGCTAAAGTAAACTTGACCGATGATAACTGAAGGGGATACATCGGATCATCCGGTGTTCGCGGAGCAGTGATGCCAGCCTACTTTTCCAACGGCTATTTCCTGGAGGCTGGCTATTTATACCCCTTCAACCTGTCAAATTGACAAGTCTTGATCACCAGACATACTCTACACATCCTCAAGCATTCAAGACACTGAGCCATCACTTCTACATGCTTTAGACCACTTACACACCAAGAGATTGGCTAGAACTAGCTAGAGAGAGAGCTTGTGTGCCTCCATTCTTGGTGAGTGGAATCTCTAGTGTAGTGAGAGATGTAAGGGAGTATCCCTTGGTGTTTGTAACTGAGAGTGACTACCGGAGCTTGCCAAGAGGATTGTGGAAGCCCGGAAGATCCAAGTTGTACAAGGCTTGAGCTCCACCTTGCCGAGGTTGGCAAACGGAGAAGAATAGTAAAGATCCCTAGTCTCAGTGACTTGGGTGTGGCTATACCCTTTGGTGGGCGCCACAATGTGGATCTAGGAAGATCTTGACGATCTTGCCGAACCATGGGATAAATCCTCGTGTCTCCTCGGGAGTTTGCATTCTCATCCTCTCACCTTACATTTATGCATTTTATATACTGCGAAGTTGCTATTTACTTGAATGCATAGATTGTTTGCATAGGGAATTGGGCTTTGAGCAATTAAGTTTTATAGCTTTGATTTTTGAAAAGAAGCCCATTTCACCCCCCCTCTTGGGCATTCGATCCTTACAGAGTCTAAGGCATAGGCATAGTCCATCAACCTTTTTCATAAGGAGGTCCAATTTGTCAGTGATCATGTCAACTTCCTTCAAGGTGTTCATGCCTTGCTAGCGCGTATGGAGATGCTCATTGCTCCAACCCATGTTTGACACCATCTTCTCAATCAAATCTTTGGCTTTGGGCACTGTCAATGAGAAGAAGGCACCTCCAGCAGCAGCATCAACATGGTGACGGGCGGAAGGGATCAGCCCGTTGTAGAAGTTTTGGATGATGAGCCAGTCATCCATCCCATGGTGAGGACAGGCTGGGATGTACTCCTGAAGCCTTTCCCAAGCCTCGAGAATAGATTCCTTGGCATCTTGATGGAAGCTATAAATTCTTCCACGTAGGGCATTGGTCTTGCCCAATGGGAAAAACATGGCGAGGAATGTCGTATAACATTTCTCCCAAGTATCTACAGAACTTAGGTTCACATAGAACCATTGTTTCGCTCTCCCAAGAAGAGAGAACGGAAACAGCCTAAGACGGATAACATCAGGAAATATGTCCTTGATCTTAAAAGTGCTGCAGATCTCAAGGAACTGTTGCAGGTAAGCACTTGCATCCTCGTTAGCCTCCCCACAAAATGGGGTTGCTGGCACCATAGTGATAAGGCCAGTCTTTATTTCAAAGTTTACGTCTCCCGTGTTAACAGTGGGCCCAATAGGCACATTGTTAGCAGAGGGAGCTGAAAACTCATGAAGGGTCTTCTGGGCCATTGGTGTTTTTGTTGTTGGTGCAGTTGTACTGGATTGCTTTGCCGCTCGAAGCTTCTGAGGAGTAACGACACGAGTTTGATCTCTCAGAAGGGATTCAAGATCTTCGATAAAGTTTTATGGCAAGCGAAAACCAGACATACACTAGCATATTTTCACATAAAATGTGGAAACAAAGAAGGGTCATCCTACTAAAACCTACCAGGGTCCTATCCTATTCACTCAATCATGTAATACTTCGCCTGCCTTCCCCAACAACAGCGCCAGAAATGCTTGTTGATATTTCCTACGCACTACTAACAATTCATCTCTAGCAGTGGTGCCAGAAATCTTATTGGTAGGTTTTAGATTGTACATGTAAATCCGCAAGCGCACAGAACCTATCGACGTAGCATTTCCCCTCTATGAGTATTCCCAAAGGGTGTCATTTATATTCTCCCAAAGGAGGGCTAGATGGAAGTAAAACAATCATCAAGTGGAAAGGCTAGGTTGTCCTAGGTAGGGTTTTAGCAAGGATGGATAATGGGTAACTGAGGTAGTGTGACACACACAAGAGCATTCTATCCTGAGGGGATAAATGGTGTAGAGAGTGACTAAGAACTAGGTAGAGACTCCTACAATGCTTCTAATGTACATATACATAGCCTAAGTTAGTTACTAATGATCATATTAATGATGAATTCTCATGCTAAGTGGATTAACACATCGGGCACGAGTTTACCCCTAGCGATACTAGGACGACTCGTGCCAAGAGCCTGTGGCATAGCCGAACGTGGAGGATTACAAAGGATAGATAGGGATGTCACCACCTACTGCCTACCTCTTTAATCAGTGGGCATATGAGACATTCAATGCTACTTTCTATCCTAGCACCATGCTAGCATATTAAGTAATTACCTTAAGATCCTAGGCACAAGCCATCCTAAGGAAATGAACTAAATCATCATGGAACCAATGTTAATTCATAGCATAAGTGATTCATCTTAACATAATCATGTCATAGCTAATTATACTATAGTGGAGGTTTAGTGTTTATGATGATATATTGAGAATGGTATAGCACAGTCATAAATACTACTCCTACCACATACATGGAATCCAAAATCAAACAAGAAACGCTTCATCCAAGTATATTATTAATGGATGACTAAAGATAACATCTTTATTAAGAACAAAGTCACAACTACAAATAGGAATAAGGGAGACATACCTTTCCCGATTGGAAATTGGGAAGAGACTCCTTCTACTCCTCCCCTACTTGGACTATGGACTAGAGACTCTCCTCTCTACAGCCTATACTCCTCTAAACCTATGGAGAGTAGTGGATACAGTGGATGAATACTTAAGTGGTGTGTGTTGAAGTGAGGGGTTCTATTTATAACTTGGAGAAGGGTCGGTCCCCGCCACCAAAAGCGTGCGAATCAGTCACCCATGACCTCTTCAAGTCGGGAGGAGCCAACACTTTGTGTTTGACTGCGAAAGGCGCCAGGACCAGGTCAGCCGATCAGGCGACGCCACATGGCACAACATGGATCAAATGGCCCACAAACAGAAGTATCCTAGGCCATCCAACGATGTAGCACCCATATCATAGAATGGGACCCACCTATTAGTCACCTGGAGGAAGAACTTGCCGTTTGGAGCCAGGACCTGGTCGGCCGACCCCCCTATTCGGCCGACTAGTTCCTGGCGCCAAAAGCGGTCAAACGCCACGTGTTGGCTCCTCCCGAATTGAAGAGGTCAGGGGTGACTGATTCACGCGCTTTTGGTGGCAGAACCGACCCTTCTCCAAGCTATAAATAGGACCCCTCACCCCTCACTTAAACACACACCACTTGAGTATTCATCCATTATATCCACTACTCTCCATAGGTTTAGAGGAGTATAGGTTGTAGAGAGGAGAGTCTCTAGTCCATAGTCCAAGTAGTAGAGGAGTAGAAGGAGTCTCTTCCCAATCTCCAATTGGGAAAGGTATGTCTCCCATATTCCTATTTGTATTTGTGACTTTATTCATAATAAAGATGATATCTTTAGTCTTTTATTGTTCATATACTTGGATGAAGCATTTCATGTTTGATTGTGGATTCCATGTATGTGGTAGGAGTAGTATTTATGATTGTGCTATACCATTATCATTATATCATCATAAACACTATAAACCTCCACTATAGTCTAATTAGCTATGATATGACTATATTAATATGAGTCACTTATGCTAGGAATTAACATTGGTTCAGTGATGATTTTGTTCATTGCCTTAGGATGGCTTGTGCCTAGGCTCTTAAGGTAATTACTTAATATGCTAGCATGGTGCTAGGATAGAGAGTAGAGTTGAATGTCTTGAAGAACCACAGATTGAAGAGGTAGGCAGTAGGTGGTGACAACCCTATCTGTCCTTTGTAATCCTCCACGTTCGGTTATGCCACAAGCTCTTAGCGGGAGTCGCCTGGTGTTGCTATGGGTAAACCTATGCCCGATGTGTTGATCCACTTAGCATAAGAATTCATAATTAGTATAATGATTAGTAACTAACTTAGGCTATGTATATGTACATTAGAAGCATAGTAGGAGTATCTACCTTACTCGTATCCTAGTTCCTCTATTACCTCATTTATCCCCTTAGGATAGAATGCTCTTGTGTGTGTCACACTACCTCAATTACCCTTTATCAATCCTTGATAGAACCCTACCTAGGCCAACCTAGCCTTTCCACTTGATGATTGTTTTACTTCCATCTAGCCTTCCTTTGGAAAAATATAAATGACACCCTTTGGGAATACTCTTTAAAGGGGAAATGCTACATCAATAGTTTCCGTGCGCTTGCGGACGTTCGCCTGAGATTTAAAACCTACCAACAAGCATTTATGGCTCCACTGCTAGGGATGAATTGTTAGTGGTGCGTAGGAAATATCAACAAGCTTTTCTGGTGCCAGTGCCGGGGAAGGCAGCCGAAGTATTACATGATTGAGCGAATAGGATATGACCCTTGTAGGTTTTAGTAGGATGACCCTTCTTTGTTTTCGCATTTTATGTGAAAATATGGTAGTGTATTTCTGATTTCCGCTTGCCGGAAAACTTTGTTGAAGATCCCGAATCCCTTCTGAGAGATCAACCTCATGTTGTTACTCCTCAGAAGCTTCGAGCGGTAAAGATTTGATTAAGAAGATGGTGTCAAACATGGGTTCGAGCGACGAGCGTCTCCATACCCACCAGCAAGGTATGCACACCTTGAAGTAGGTGGACATGATAACTGCCAAATTGGACCTCCTTATGAAGAAAATTGATGGACAAGGCAATAGTGAGGTATGTGGCAATGCCTATGCCTTAGACTCTCACATCACTTGTAAGGTATGTGGCAACATGAGCCATTTGGGCAATGATTGGCCAGAAACCCATGAGGATGCCATAAACCTAGCCAACAACGGAAACAACAATGGCTATCATCCAGGAGGTCAAGGGTGGGGCCAACCACGCCCATTCTTTCAAGGAGGGTACAACAACAATGGCAACAATGGAAATCGACCCAACTTGAGAAAACTTGTCATTGGCCAGCTGAAGATCAATGAGGATATATCCAAGAAGGTGTCGGCCAATGACAAGACCCTAGAGATCATATATGCCAAGATTGAAGGACTATCCTCAGCCTTCAAGAATCTATCGAGTTTCAACAAGATGTTGGAGACTCAGTTGGCTCAACTGGCAGCTGATGTTCCTCCAGTGGAGAATGGCAAGATGCAAGGACAACCCGAACCCCATGTGGAAAATGTCAACATGATTTCACTACAAGGAGACAACTGGCTGAAGGACCCAAGATGTCCTACAATCTCATGCTCAATTGGAGCACACCACTTTGACAAGGCCCTTTGTGACCTTGGAACAAGTGTGAATGTGATGTCCAAGGCGGTTTCCGACCAGCTGAACTTCACAAAACTCACTCCAACACCAATGCAGCTCCAATTGGCTGATTCCTCAGTCCATTATCCGGCAGGTATCGCTGAAGATGTCCCGGTGAAAATTCAGAACTGCTTCATACCCGTGTATTTCGTGGTGCTCAACATGGAGGTCAAGAAGGATACTGTCGGTACCCTAAAAACCATACACCCCCTGAGGTTACAAAGATCTCAAGGAAAGGACATCTGCTCAAATTGAAGACCCTCGGGGGCCCACTTGTCAGACATAACCGGACCTGCTTCTCCAACATGGTTAACCCTTAGGTTGCCACGTGTACCGCCAGACCGGAGCTACTACCCACAAGGGCGAAGCTCCGGGCTAGGTACCGAAACGGCACCTCCGGATTTAACCCCTGACCGAGAGAAGCTCCGGACCTGACACGTGCTAGGCCACCCCGGAGCTCCCCGCTTCCCACAAGCAAGCTCCGGAGCTGCCACGTGTCCTTACGTCGGAGCTGGCCGTTTCAAACCTCCGAGAGACATTGTAACGGCTCCGGAACTTCAAAGGACAGCCGCGGACTTCAAGACCCGATTAATTATCATTAATTCCACGTTAATGATACTTAATCGGACGATCTTAACACCTGTAACGGCACTGTCGGGGCCGTTACAGGGTTATTAACAACAATTAATCTCGTGTATCAATACTAGTAACCGCCAGGGCCACATGTCGGGCCAGGCTGACTTGTAACGGTTTGTCCTTGTACTATAAAAGGACAAACCGACGATACACGGGGAGAGAACTCTCGAACACTTTGAAGCTCACAAGTTAATACAACACACACACACACCCGTGGAGTAGGGTATTACGCTCAGGCGGCCCGAACCACGTAAACCACTGTGTCACTCGTGTCCAATCGCGTTTCACCTTCTTGAGTCTCCGCGCGCCCACACCGAACTACAAACTCCTCCAACACTTTCATAGTGTCAGGAGATCTGCCGACTCCAACAGTCGACAGTTGGCGCGCCAGGTAGGGGCGCCTGAGATCTTCAAGAATGGTGAATTCTGCGGCTGGATCATCCAACGGGCAACCTGCTGCTCAGGCTGTCGGAGGCAATCCCTCCAACATGCAACCACCGGCAGGAGCCTCAGCACCAGCAGGAGTCACACTCCCACCTCCACCATCTTCTCCGGCTAGACATGCCGGACAACATGATGGTGCACCGGCGTCACATTCTGCGCCAGCAAGTCGTGACAACCCAGAACATGCGCTCCATGCAGCGCGTGCTCTTCTACAGCGACCACCACCTCCGGATGCATCTCAAGGTGCCATGGAGCAATGGAGGGCTGATGTTGAGCATTTGGTCGCAGCAGCGGCCGAACGCCTCAACAACCAGGGTCCACCTCCTTCAGGGCGGGCCCCGTCGCAGCGACGGACGTTGTCTGGAAGACTTGGTCCGCATGTCTCCAACAACCGAAGACGAGCTGCGTCACAACAAGTGACATCGTTGCCCTCTGGGGCACGACGCGCCCATACCGCATCTCGGCTTTCGACACACGACCTCCGGGCGGAGCTTGATCGCCGATACCGTCAACAGGATGGCCGTGTCCACATCGAGCGAGCTCGAGAAAGACGAGATGCTCAAGACCTTTCTACTCTGGAAGGAGTAGGAGGAGGCTGTTCCGCCCTAGCCATGCACCTGCGCATGGTTAGATGGCCACAGAAGTTCCGGCCACACTTGCCGGAAAAATTCGACGGGACTGTCAATCCCGTAGAATTTCTGCAGATATACTCCACTGCGATCCTAGCAGCTGGAGGAAACGAGGCCGTAATGGCCAATTACTTTCCAATGGCCTTAACTGGGACCGCCAGGTCCTGGTTTATGAGCCTTCCACCCAACTCTATCGACAGTTGGGAGGAGCTGTGCCGTCAGTTCACTGCCAATTTCGGGAGTTCATAAACCCGACCGGGCACTGAACTAGACCTTTTTGCGGTCGTGCAAAAAGGAGGAGAATCTTTGCGGTCATTCATCCAGAGATTCTCTCAGGTACGTAACACAATCCCTTCTATCTCAAGCGCTTCTGTCATTGTGGCATTCAGACAGGGTGTGCGAGACAAGAAGATGTTGGAGAAGCTGGCGATCAAAGAGATCACCAGCGTCACGGAGCTCTTCAGCTTGGCAGACAAATGTGCCAGAGCTGCGGAGGGCCGTGAAATGCACTCCAAACCAGCCTTGGAGGATCATAAAAAATCCTCCAAAGAAGAAGCCGCTGCCTCCGGGAGTGGCAAGAAGAAAAAGAAGACCAACGGCAAGAAGAAGCCGTCGGCCGGCACATCCAACGTTGCAGCCACTGCAACTCCTGGTGGCCGGGGGCCACGCCCCGAGAAGCGACCTCGACCGTCTTCTGAAGACGGTGGCAAATCCAAGATGTGGTGCCCCATTCACAAAATGGGCAGCCACAGACTGGAGGACTGCCGGGAGGTCCAAAACCTTGCCGAGCGCTACAGCAAGCGCCGGGAAGGGTCTCCTTTCCGACAGAGGGAGGGAAAACAAAAGGTCGATGAAGCTCCGGCTGAAGAGGAGTTAGGGTTTCAGGACCCCAAAATGGTTCTGAAAGCCGTCTACACCTCCGTCGACGATGACTCCGACGTCTCCGACAACGAGCGTCGAAAAACCATGAACACCATCTTTGGTGGATCATGGGACATCACTTCTCGTCGTGTCATCAAGACTATGCGACGTGATATGGCTGCTGTAGCTCCTACAGCTAGACCGGAGCCACATCGAAAGTGGATGGACACACCCATCACTTTTGATGCTTCGGACTGTCCTCAAAGCATGGTCGGAGCTGGCCAATTACCCTTGATGGTATCTCCCACCATCAACAACATCCAGCTCCATCATGTCCTGGTAGACGGAGGTTCGGGGCTTAACCTCATCAGCTTCGAAGCTTTCACTAAGCTTCAGCTCCGACCTTCGGACCTCCGGCCCTCTCGACCTTTCTCCGGAGTAGGTCCGAGGGCCATTACTCCACTCGGAGCTATTACTCTCCCCGTTACCTTCGGGACCCGGGAGAAGTATCGCACCGAGAAGTTGGTCTTCGACGTCGCTCAGATCAACTTACCATTCAACGCCATCTTGGGTAGACCTGCCTTGTACAAATTCATGGCAGCTGCTCATTATGGATACCTGGTGTTGAAGATGCCAACACCAGTAGGCGTTCTCCGGATCCGCGGAGATCACACTGCCGGAGTAACTGCTCTGGAGGAACTCCACGCACTCACCACAGCGCAAGAGGAGGACTCCAGACAGAAGCAAGCTCCACAACCTCCGAGCATTCGTCAACGAGGCTCGACCTCTGCACCCCGTGTGCAGCCAAGCGGCGACACTGACATTCCCGTCAAAGTCGTCCAAATTGGTTCCGATGTCACTCAAACTACCCGCATATCGGGTGGCCTGAACGACAAATAGGAACTCGCGCTCATCACTTTCCTTCGGGCTAACGTTGACGTGTTTGCTTGGCAACCGTCACAAATGCCTGGGATCCCTAGGGAAGTGATTGAGCACAATCTGAAGATTTACCCCGACGCTCGGCCTGTGCATCAGAAACCTCGAAAGCAATCTGTAGAGCGACAGAACTTCATCCGACAAGAAGTGAAGAAGTTGCTCGAAGCCGGATTCATACGAGAAGTCTACCATCCAAAATGGCTGGCAAACCCAGTCGTTGTACCCAAGGCCGGCGGGAAACTTCGGATGTGCATCGACTACACCACACTGAATAAGGCATGTCCAAAAGATCCATTCCCACTACCTAGAATAGACCAGACAGTGGATTCCACCTCCGGGTGCGAGTTACTGTGTTTTCTAGACGCATATTCTGGATATCATCAAATCAGGATGTCTAGGGAGGATGAAGAGCATACTTCATTCATCACAGTGGACGGATTGTATTGTTACACAGCCATGCCTTTTGGTCTCAAGAATGCAGCTTCAACTTTTGTACGAGCTATGTACAAAACTTTCGAAGAACTCGTCAGAGACATAGTGGAAGTGTACGTCGATGACATCGTGGTCAAAGTCAAAAACAAGGAGTCCCTCTTGGACACCTTGCAGGCTGTCTTCGACAAGCTGCCGGCCACCCGCACGAAGCTAAACCCAGACAAGTGCGTTTTCGGGGTTAGTTCCGGAAAGCTTCTTGGTTTCCTGGTAAGTCACCGGGGCATAGAGGCTAATCCGGCGAAGATAAAAGCCATTGAAGACATGCGGCCACCAACCCGCATCAAAGACGTCCAAAAATTAACTGGATGTCTAGCAGCCCTCAGCCGGTTCGTTTCAAGACTGGCGGAAAGGGCACTTCCCTTCTTCAAGTTGCTGAGAAAGTCCGGACCATTCCAATGGTCTGAAGAAGCAGAGAAGGCATTCCAGGAGCTGAAACATTTCCTCACCACCCTACCAATCTTGGTAGCTCCGAACCCTGGTGAGCCTTTATTGCTTTATATTTCAGCTGCTGACGAAGTCGTCAGTATGGTTCTGGTTGCGGAGAGACCGGAACTACCCAATACTCAGGAATCCAGACCCCTTCGGGAGGGTCCGGAGGTTCCTGAAAGCGGGTCTGGGTCCCAGCTCTCAGACTTGAACCCACAAGAAGCCACTTCAGAGGACCTGGATCCCTCTGAGAGGATCCATGTCATTCCTGAAGAAGCTCCGGGTTCCTCCACCCAGAACCCGGAGGTCCCCGAAGAGAGTCTGGACTCCTCCGAGAGGGTCCGGATCAATGAAGAGGAAGCTCCGGACCCCTCCGGGAGGGTCCGGACCATTCAACGCCTGGTATACTTCATCAGTGAAGTGCTACATGATGCCAAGACTCGATACCTAGAGGTACATAAACTGCTTTATGCAGTTCTTATTGCCTCAAGGAAGCTTCGACACTATTTCCAAGCTCACAAAGTCTCAGTGGTGACCTCATATCCACTTCGAGCGATCCTGCATAATCCCAATTCAACTGGGAATATTGCAAAGTGGGCAGCGGAATTGGCTGAATTCGACCTTGAATTCATTCCAAGACAAGCAATCAAGAGTCAAGCGTTGGCAGATTTCGTGGCAGAATGGACTCCCTCTCCATTAAACCCTGGGGGCCCCAGCGAGCAGAAGACGGAACCTCAAGTTCCAGCCTTCACTAAGCCTCACTGGACCCTTTACTTCGACGGCTCCATGCAGAAGCAGGGAGCCGGAGCTGGAATCCTTCTCCTCGCACCAACCGGGGAGAAGGTAAAATACATGGTACACCTTGACTTCAAGGCAACCAACAACATGGCGGAGTACGAAGCACTCATCTATGGATTAAAGGTGGCACTATCATATGGTGTCAAGCAGTTGCTGGTCAAAGGAGATTCACAACTTGTCATCAAGCAGGTGAAGGGTGAATGCTCCTGCAATAATCTCCAGCTGGCTGCTTACCTCCTTGAAGTCCGGAGGCTTCAGAAGGACTTCGAAGTCCTAGACCTTCACCATGTTCAGCGTGCTCACAACGCTGAAGCTGACGAACTCTCGACCAAGGCGTCAACTGGAGCTCCGGCTCCTGACGGAACCTTTGTCCGGAGGTTGTCAAAACCCACAGTTCAGCCTGCCGAACTGAACGAAGGGGGCGAGATCAGCATACCGAAGCTGACGGTCCCGATGGCCCTGTTACCATGGCAGCCATCAAGGGTCGTAGGTGCTGCCGGAAGCTCCGAGCAACCCAGCATGCAAGACTCAAATGCTCAAGTCAGTTCCGATGCATGGATCTCGGAGATCCGGAACTACTTGAAAGACAACATCCTTCCTGACGATGATGTATCCGCTGACCGGGTAGTCAGATTGGCTAAAAGATACACGTTGGTAGAAGGGGATCTCTACCGGCGCGGTGCCAACGGCATCCTAATGCGGTGCATCACAAGGGAAGAAGGTTGCGAGCTCCTCGCAGAAATCCATGGAGGTGAGTGTGGGAACCACGCATCTTCCCGCACGCTGGTCGGAAAAGCCTTTCGGCACGGCTTCTACTGGCCTACAGCGCTCCAGGATGCCACTGAGCTAGTGAAGAAATGCAAAGCATGCCAATTTCATGCAAAGCAAATTCATACACCTGCTCAGTCTTTACAAATGATACCTCCTACATGGCCTTTCGCTGTGTGGGGGATGGACATCTTGGGACCCTTCCCAAGAGCCGTCGGAGGTTACAAGTTCCTGTACGTCGCCATCGACAAGTTCACCAAGTGGCCGGAAGCTACTCCTGTTGTGACGATCAACAAACAATCTGCAATCAATTTTCTACAATCTATCGTGAGCAGATTCGGAGTCCCAAATAAGATCATCACTGACAATGGGACTCAATTCACAAGCTCCGCATTTCAAGGATATTGCGAAGACCTCGGCATACAAGTTTGCTACGCTTCCGTAGCTCATCCTGCTAGCAATGGACAAGCCGAGAGAGCAAACGCAGAGATCCTTAAAGGACTCAAAACGCGCACTTATGAGCGTTTGAAAAAGCACGGAGACAATTGGATCGAAGAGCTTCTGCCCACTCTATGGGCCAACAGGACTTCTCCAAGTCGGGCAACCGGAGAAACACCCTTCTTCCTGGTGTACGGAGCTGAAGCGATCCTTCCTCCGGAAATCACCTTGGGTTCCCTCCGAGTCCGGACCTTCGACGAAGCCGCGCAGGACCAGCTCCGGCGTGAAGACCTAGACCTCCTCGAGGAGGGAAGGTGCCAAGCAGCTGTTCAGAATGCCCGATACCGCCAAGCTCTACGGCGCTATCACCAGCGGCATGTACACAACCGACAGCTCGAGGAAGGCGATCTGGTGCTACGGAGAATACTATCCAGAGAAGGGCAAAACAAACTTTCCCCTGGCTGGGAAGGGCCCTTCCGAGTGATCAAAGTATCCCGTCCCGGAAGCGTTCGCTTGGCTACTGAGGATGGGACACCTCTCCCAAATCCTTGGAACATCGAGCACCTCCGTAAGTTTTACACTTAATTCCACGGAGGTGAGTCTTAAGTAACTTGAAATGTATGTTATAGAGTCATTGTACAGAGTCGGGTAGTTCCTCCGGGAGAGCAGCCGGACCTTTCCCGAAAGGTTTGAAAAGCTCATGCAACACTTGATACAGTCTCCGGACTAGAAGTGTGGCTAACTACCCTGGGCCAAATGAGAAACCAAACACACTTAGCCTGGTTCCGTACCCTAAGAGTGTACTTGTTTCCCCTGTACCCCGGACCTATAATGAAAGACATCTTCATGTGAAATAGACTCCACGTGCATTCATTTTTGCATAGGCTCGACATTTTTATTTTTCTCTTTCTTGTCTATAACAGAAACGTGCAATTCTTAAGAAATTCTAGTTTGACCGGTTTACGTACGATTCGAGTCGAATTGTCAGATTTTTTAGATTTAAATATCGTCTGTGGCCAACTCGCCTGAAAGCCGCCAAGCCATTCTAGGGCCGGAGTGCGCTATCGACTTAGCCTGGTCAAGCACCCTAAGTACGCCACTCTACCTACATCCCGGCAGGCCAAAGTAAGGTGGGTCCATGGACAATTGGATCTAAAAGAAAAGACAATTCATCCAGTCGTACTAAAAATCGTGTTCAACTTAAAATTTTCTTGAGAACCATAAGCCGCGACGAAGTTATAGACAAGGAACGAATTTTACTATTTTTCTTGGCTTAAGTGTGCAGGAAAAATGAACCAAAGTTGAGGGAGAAAAACCGGAGCTAACCAAGCTCCGACTCCCACCAGGGCGTCAACCGTCGGCGTTGACTAAAAGATGGTGAGAAGACCCCGTCACTGGAGTCTGTTGCCAACAAACCAAGTGTGGCAAGGGTCATCGCCGGAGCTACTAAGCTCCGACACCTTGGAGTATTAACTATCGACGCTCAATGTGTTGATAGAGGCCATTGCTGGAGCTACTAAGCTCCAGCGATGGACAGTGCCGGAGCTTCTAAGCTCCGACAACTTCAGGGGACCTTCACTATCAAAAACTTCGGACATAGATTCCACAAGTTCGAAGCAAATTCGTCTTCAACAAAACTCAACATCCTTTTGGTACATGTCCACAATCAAATTGTGCACATCTACCAGGGGGCCAAGTGAAGACAAAGATGTTGAAGACAAAAAAAAAATGAAATTCACGAAAAATTGGGGATTTCATTTCATCAGAAGACCAGAGATTACATCTGGAGACAAGGGATTACAAAATTGAGGAAGAAGAGAAGATACAAGTAAAGGCTAAGAGAGACAGTCCTAGACCCTATGGAAGAATTCGGCGACCTTCTGGGCGACCTCCGACACGCTGGCTCGGGTAGCTTCGCCTTCTCCTTCGACGGGGCCTTCAAGCACCGGGTCCAGAGGGAATCGAGGGTTCCGGCTAGTGTAGCACGTCAACACATACTCTGTGACGTTCCTAGCCAGGGATTGTCCCTCAACCTCCAGCTGGTCCGCGATGACGTCGCCCACCTTGGAGAGCTTGCTGCCCGCAGCGCTCAACGCTTGCAACGCAAGGTCCGGCTCCGGCTCCGGATTATCCGGAAGCACGGGGCTGAAACCCATCGGCGCCAGTGCATCGTCGGCCTTGCTCAGGAACTCCCAAATTTGCAGGGAGTCCGTCTTCCTCAGGCCCTTCATCTCTTCCAGGGATCTCCGGGCCGCCGTCAGCTCCGAATTCTCGCGGGAGAGGCGCTCAACTTCTTTGGCGTTCTGCTGGATTTTCGCAGCAACCCGCTTCTCAAGTCTTCCGAGCTCCTCCTCCCGGAGGTGGATCTTGTTCCGGCGGTCAACCAGGTCCTTCTCCCTAGCCTCCGCTTTCTTCTCCCGGGCGATAAGGGCACACTCGTACTCGTAGAGTTCCTGCCCCCTCACCCAGGTCTTCTCCTCCTCCTCGAGGCAGCGTTCTTCCAATTTTTTAGTGCGCTCCTCGAGGCCCTTGTCCGCCAGAGCTGTTTTCTCGGCGATCTCTTCCTTCCGTCGCAAGACGTCATCCCGTAGCTCCAGGAGTTTTTGCTCCTCATCCTCGAGCCGTCTTTTCCTTCCCTCAAGTGCCTCTCGGCGCTTGATGAGTGCGGTGCTGATGGCCTCGAGCTGATCAAACCGAGCATTGGCCGCGTCGTTAGCAGCCTTTGCTTGGTCATGGAACTCCCGGGATTGAGCATCGAGGGCGTGAGTCATGCTCTCCCTCTCATCCAGCAGCTCACCCCAGAGCTCCAGGCGGATCTTCTCCCACCTAATCCATTCCTTGTCATCCGCAAGCCTCGACTGCGCCAGCTTGGTCTCGAATTGGAGTCGATTACGCCACCGCCTAAGGGTTTGGCGCTCCTCTTCAAGAGCCTTGCTGTCGTGGAAGAAGGCTAGTTGGACTTGACGTAGACTGGAGCAGGCGTTGTCGATGGACATCGACAGAGAGATGGGCTCCGGACCTGCCGGGGTCTCTTCCGCTGGTTCCAGCGGGTCTTCATTTACAAAAATCGGGTCCCACTCTACAAGAGTGGAACCCCGAGCTTCCAAAGCGCTAGGGCACTCCTCCAGGATGGCCTCAGCCGCCACCGAAGAAGGTCCCGCCACCAAGTCTTCATTTGCCCCCTCAGGCTAGGGGCCGGCGACTTCGTTCAGGCACTCTGGCTCCGCCACGGGTACCATCGACGTCGTCGCCTCCATTGGCTCCGGCCGGGACACTTCTTCTGAGGGAGGCTCAAGCTCCCTCGCCTCTTCAGCCACCGGCTCTACGGCCGGCGCTCCAACAATCACCGGCTCTGCAGCCGACACTCCAATAATTACCGGCTCTGCGACCGGAGTTTCGGAAGTAACCGGCTCAACTACCGGAACTGCTTCAACTTCCGGTTCGCATGCCAGGGCTTCAGCTACCTCCGGCTCAACTGCCGGGGCTTCAGCACTTTCCGGCTCCGAAGCCGGGACCGCTACTTCCTCCGACTCAACAGCCGGAGCTTCTACTTCTGCAGCACCAGGACCCGGAGCTTCAACCTCCGGAACGGGTGCCGCTGGCGCATCTACAATCCCGTGGTCCGGCGCTACCACGGGAACTTCTGGAGACGAGTCGAGGTCCATGACCACGACAGCCGGCGCCGGAGCTGTCGCAGCCTCCGCTTGGGGCGGCACCGGGGCTGGAGCAGAAGCCCCCGCAGCCTCAGACACTGTGGCTGAGGGCGGAGCTTCACTCCCCTTCTTGGGAACGCTGCAGATAAAGAACGAAGAAATTGAGCAAATAGATGCTACAATTAAAAGTTAATCGAGGTAAGAAAGAAAAATTACCTTGGGAGGCTCACGCACCAGCTTGCGCGGAACCTCTTTCCCGGACGTTCTGGGCTGGCCACGGTCGGCGTAGGAGCTCCGGGAGGACTCCCAGGACTTGCCGTGGCTACGGGCGTTTCCCGGGTCGGAGCTCTCCTTGATCGGGAGGAACTCCTGGACCTGGAGGCCCTCACCGCTTCTTGTGCCGGAGTCGCCTGCCCGGAGCTGGCAGCTCCGGAGGGATCCACCACGGGGACAGTCGCACTCCGGGAGGATCCCACCGCCGGAACAGTAGCGCTCCGAAAAGACCCCACCACGGGGACAGCCGCCACGGCGGCGGAGGATCTTCCTTCCTGAGGACGGGGAACTGGGGGGGAGGTGGCAAGCCCGACGGACCTTCCGTCAGCATGTCGCAGCTTTCTCTTCCGGCTCTCCGGCTCCTCCGCCAGCTCCTTGCCCTTGCCGATGACCTCAGCTCTTGGCTGAGAGACAGGGGCGGAGCTGCCTTCGGACAACCCGGGGATCGCCAACCGGGCAGTTGACCTTCTCTCGACGACGCCAAGGTCGTCAAGCGCGGGCATCTTCCGCCGGAGCTCCCTGCTGAACTCAACTTCCACATTCAGGGGAAGGAAAGCCGGCGGCGGAGTCAAGTAATCTCCGTCAACATCGATGCCGTGCTGGAATTTCTTGAGGTGAAACTCCAAGGTCTTCCCCACCATGCTGGACTTCAACCCGGTCTCAACCCGGTCCTCGTCCATCACGCTGTTGAGGGCCCAGGCGAGCTTCTCCCTCCTCTTCAGCGGTGCCCACCTGTTGGACAGGAAGTTGCAGAATACCGCCTGGGGAGTCAATCCTCCCTCCACACATTGGCGGATCCTGGTCAGGACGGGATCAAAAGCTGCCGCCAGCACCGGAACTTCACTCCACACCGACGTGTCAATGCCGGGCAGACCGTCTGGCAACTCCAACCGCTCATGCTCCTCCACCCGGACGACTACCCAATCTTTCTTCCAGTCATCCCACTTCCCGGAAGGGAATGACCGGAGGTACTTGAACGGGCACTTCTTGCGCTTCACAAAGTAGTAGAAGCCAAGGTACTCGTCGCTTCGGCCGGTGGTTTGGACGGTGAAGAAGGTTCGGAAGAGCTCAATGCAGGGAGGGATGCCCACCCACATCTCGCAAAAGTGGACAAAGATGGACACAAGGAGAATGGAGTGAGGGCCAAGGTGATATAGCTGCAGACCATAGAAGTCCAGCAGCATCAAGAAGAAAGAAGAAAATGGTGAGATCAGCCCCACCATGGCGTACGAGGAAAAATACACAATCTCGCCGGAGTGCTCCTTTTTAAAGGGAAGCTCTCCGCCGGCGCGGACCGAGCGGTTGAAGAAGTCCGAAGACCACCCCATGAGGGCTCGGACCTTCTTCAGATCGCTTTCCATCTTCAAACGACTCTCACGCAGACCCAACTCCATCGCAGCACAGCTAGGCAAGAGAAGAAGAGCAAAGCACGAGTTGGGGGTTTGAGCGCAAGAACAGATGGAAAGCGTAAAGAACTCCTAACGGTGCGCTTTCCTTCTTAAGTAAGCCCTCGCAACGCTTGGATGGAAACTGCAGGGGAGTCAAGGATACTACTCAAGAATTCAACCCTGCCGATGACAAGAGGGCCCGGGACCACCCTGACGATCAAGTCGAGGTTCTTACCCAGGCGAACAGTTGTCATCACGAGGCGGGAAACCCAAAAGCGGCGACCTGACAAGGCGCGCGGAACCGATACGGTTTTCGTATCGGGAACTGGCGACCTTCAATTGCGAGAGATCCGCACGCCAAAGATCCTATCTGCCGCCTGAGGTGCGCCACGTGTCGGGATTTAACCGTAAAGCCCCGCCAACAGCACCTTCGAAGACCCTTGAAGACCCAGTTCAAGAGTCACAAGTGTGGACCCACCTCCGGCGGAATGACTTCACCCCGTTGGCCTTCCCCGGAGGTAGGTCCAGGGGGCCACTGTCGGTACCCTAAAAACCATACACCCCCTGAGGTTACAAAGATCTCAAGGAAAGGACATCTGCTCAAATTGAAGACCCTCGGGGGCCCACTTGTCAGACATAACCGGACCTGCTTCTCCAACATGGTTAACCCTTAGGTTGCCACGTGTACCGCCAGACCGGAGCTACTACCCACAAGGGCGAAGCTCCGGGCTAGGTACCGAAACGGCACCTCCGGATTTAACCCCTGACCGAGAGAAGCTCCGGACCTGACACGTGCCAGGCCACCCCGGAGCTCCCCGCTTCCCACAAGCAAGCTCCGGAGCTGCCACGTGTCCTTACGTCGGAGCTGGCCGTTTCAAACCTCCGAGAGACATTGTAACGGCTCCGGAACTTCAAAGGACAGCCGCGGACTTCAAGACCCGGTTAATTATCATTAATTCCACGTTAATGATACTTAATCGGACGATCTTAACACCTGTAACGGCACTGTCGAGGCCGTTACAGGGTTATTAACAACAATTAATCTCGTGTATCAATACTAGTAACCGCCAGGGCCACATGTCGGGCCAGGCTGACTTGTAACGGTTTGTCCTTGTACTATAAAAGGACAAACCAACGATACACGGGGAGAGAACTCTCGAACACTCTGAAGCTCACAAGTTAATACAACACACACACACACCCGTGGAGTAGGGTATTACGCTCAGGCGGCCCGAACCACGTAAACCACTGTGTCACTCGTGTCCAATCGCGTTTCACCTTCTTGAGTCTCCGCGCGCCCACACCGAACTACAAACTCCTCCAACACTTTCATAGTGTCAAGAGATCTGCCGACTCCAACAGTCGACAGATACGTTGCGCATTCTTGGGAAACCATTCCTAAGCACCCCGAAGGCTCACATAGATGTGGGAGCTGGAGAAATCCACTTCCATATCAATGGCAAGGAGGAGAAGTTTAACTTTCACCCAAAGTTGGAGCAATGCTCCATGATCCGTATCAAGTATGGGCCGAATGTTAAACACATTCAAGAGGTCGAATTCACTCCCCCAAAGGTGGACGTGCTCATTGCATTCATGAGGAATTTGATCTATGCGGAAAACCGGCATATCATCCACGACGACACCCCAAGAAGACGGAGAAGTTTGGGCCTCCTCAAAGGCCCAAGTCCACCAAGCCGCCAAAGAAGGTATGGCAGAAGAAGCAAGACAAGCCATCCGAGCCCATACCTCCAGACCCGGATGTCAAGAAATGAAGAAGGAGGAATGTCCATCTCATCGGACGGTGGTGAGACCTAGCCAATAGGTTAAATTGGTAGTTATCCTTTTCTTTGTTTTTCTTTTCTCTTTATTCGGTGTTCACCATTTAGTTTGATTTTCTCCACTGCATATTTGATTTTCTAAGTAAGTTGAGAATCTTATATTCTCAACTATCATTTTTATTTCTTTATTTTTCACGAAAAGAAAATTGTTGGGTTTTGAAAAAGGAGTTTTATTTGGAAAACAATTTTTCTGAGCTGCAAAAGTGGGATTTTACCAGCTTGCTAATTTCATAGCCGTTGGGAAGCCACCTACCAAAAGCGGGAACAGGGGGGCTCACCTGTCAGGTCGGTCGACCCCCCTGTTTGGCCTACTAAGGGAAAGAGCCATTTTGGCTCACTCTCCTCCAACGGCTACATTTGGTTCCCCAGTAACCGTTGGGGATTGCACACTAAAAATGATGGTCGTGAGGAGCTCTTCTCCTCACACTTCACCTCATTTGATACCTCCCCAAAGTCACTCTTGGTCACATTGTTTTCTTGCTCTTCATTGAAGTACTCTTGATCAATTCCCCACTCAAATAGATATGCTTTTGTTTGCATTTACAATTTTCTCTCAAGTTCTTCAAGGTAAAATTCGTCGGGGTTTTGCTTTTGCTAACATCACCTATTTCGAGTTTTTGCCTTGTTGTGTTCTTGTTTGTTGTGGTAAATGAAAGGAATGAAGAGGTTGTTTGGAAACAGGAAGGAGGCTGCAAGCTCAAGCCATGGTGGAGGCTACAAGCTCAAGCCACGGTCGGTACCCTGGGTACCATATACTCCTTGGGATTGCAAAGATCTCAAGGGAAAGTCATCTACTTAATTTGAAGACCTTCGGAGGCCCACATGTCAGACATAACCGGACCCGCTTCTCCAACATGGTTAGTCCCAGGGTCGCCACGTGTACTATCAGACCGGAGCTACCGCCCACAAGGGGGAAGCTCCGGGCTATGTACCGAAATGGCACCCCCGGACCTAACCCCAGACCGAGGGAAGCTCCAGAACTGACACGTGTCGGGTAACACCAGACCTATGTGTTCCCCACAGTGTGCTCCGGCGCTGCCCTGTGTCCAACCGTCGGATCTTCAGCCTCTAACCTCCGGAAGACTCCACAACGGCTCCGGATCTTCAAAGGGGAATCAAGGACTTCAAGACCCGATCAAGTGTCATTAATACTATATTAATGACACACGATCGGACGACCTTAATTACCAGTAACGGTGCTGTCAAAGCCCATAACTCGGTCATTAAGGGCAATTAAACGTGTTGAATGTGTATCAATATCAGTAACCGCTGGGGCCACATGTCAGGCCAGGCTAACTTGTAACGGCCTGCCCTTGTACTATAAAAGGACAGGTCGACGATACATAGGACACACTCTCTGGAGACACGCTGACTTTACACTCTCAACTGACGTTGAGCTCATACATCCAATACAACACCAACACAGCCCGTGGAGTAGGGTATTACGCTCAGGCGGCCTGAATCACGTAAATCTTTGTGTCCCTTGTGTCACTCGACATCTCACCTTCTGGAATCTCCGCACGCCCATACCGAACCTCAAACTCCTCTAACACTTTAGTAGTGTCAGGAGATCTGCCGGATCAAAACAACCGATAGTTGGCGTGCCAGGTAGGGGCCCGGAGATTTCAAGAATGGTGAACTCAGCTGCTGGATCATCCAATGGTCATCCCGCTGTTCAAGCTGTTGGGGGTAATCCCTCCAATATGCAGCCACCAGCAGGAACCACGGTTCCAGCAGGAGTCACACTTCCACCACCGCCGCCTCCACCAGCAAATCATGCTGGACAACGCGATGGTGCACCGGCGTCAATCACTGCGTCGGCGAATCTTGACAACCCGGAACACGCGCTTCATGCAGCACATGCTCTTCTTCAGCGCCCACCACCTCCGGACGCATCCCGGGATGCAATGGAGCAGTGGAGGGCCGATGTGGAACACTTGGTTGCAGCAGCAGCCGACCGCATCAGCAACCAGGGTCCTCCTCCTTCAGGACGGGCCCCGTCGCAGCGACGGACCTTGTCTGGCAGACTTGGTCTGCACGTTTCCAACAACAGGAGACGTGTTGCATCACAGCAGGTGACGTCGTTGCCCTCCGGGGCTCGACGCACTCACACGGTATCAAGGCTTTCAACTCATGACCTCCGGGCGGAGCTTGATCGCCGATATCGCCAAAAAGACGGCCGAGTCCATATTGATCGTGCTCGTGAAAGACGAGAAGCTTAAGACATTCCTGCTCCTGAAGGAGTAGGAGGAGGCTGTTCAGCCCTGGTCATGCATCTGCATATGGTCAGGTGGCCACAGAAGTTCCGGCCTCATCTACCGGAGAAGTTCGACGGGACCGTTAATCCTGTCGAATTTCTTCAGATTTACTCCACTGCTATCTTGGCAGCTAGAGGAAATGAGGTCGTAATGGCCAATTATTTCCCAGTGGCTTTAACTGGGACCGCCAGGTCCTGGTTTATGAGCCTTCCACCCAACTCCATCAGCAGTTGGGAGGAGTTGTGCCGGTAGTTCACCGCCAACTTCGGGAGTTCTTACACCCGACCAGGCACCGAACTGGACCTTTTTGTAGTTGTGCAAAAAGGAGGAGAATCCTTGCGATCATTCATCCAGAGATTCTCTCAGGTACAAAACACTATCCCTTCTATCTCTAGCGCCTCTGTCATCGTAGCATTTAGATAGCCGGTGCATCCAATGTTGCAGCTGCTGTAGCTCCGGGTGCCGGGGGCCACGCCCCGAGAAACGACCTCGACCGTCTTCTGAAGACGGTAGCAAACCCAAGGTGTGGTGTCCAATTCACAAAACGGACAGCCACAGTTTGGAAGACTGCCAGGAGGTCCAAAACCTTGTCGAGCGCTACAACAAGCGCCGGGAAGAAGCTCCTTTCCGATAGAGGGAAGGAAAACAAAAAGTTGACGAAGCTCCGACTGAAGAGGAGTTAGGTTTTCAGGATCCCAAAAAGATCCTGAAGGCCGTCTACACCTCCGTTGACGATGATTCCGACGTCTCTGACAACGAGTCGGAAGACCATGAACACCATTTTTCGTGGATCATGGGACATCACCTCCCGCCGCGTCATCAAGACTATGCGTCGGGACATGGTTGTTGTAGCTCCTACAGCTAGGGCGGAGCCTCATCGGAAGTGGATGGACACAGCCATCACTTTTGATGCTTTGGACTGCCCTCGAAGCATGGTTGGAGCAGGTCAGCTACCTTTGATGGTATCTCCTACCATCAATAACATCCAGCTCCACCATGTCATGGTAGACGGAGGTTCGGGGCTCAACCTCATAAGCTTCGAAGCTTTTACCAAGCTTCAGCTCCGACCTTCGGATCTCCACCCCTCCCGACCTTTCTCTGGAGTAGGTCCGGGAGCCATTACCCCACTCGGAGCTATTACCCTCCCCGTTACCTTCGGGACCCGGGAGAAGTATCGCACCGAGAAGTTGGTCTTTGACGTTGCTCATATCAACTTTTCCTTCAATGCCATCTTGGGTAGGCCTGCCTTGTACAAATTCATGGCAGCTGCTCATTATGGTTACCTGGTGTTAAAGATGCCAACACCAGTAGGCGTTCTCCGGATCCGCGGAGATCGTACTGCCAGAGTAACTGCTCTGGAAGAAATCCATGCGCTTACTACGGCGCAAGAGGAGGACTCCAGGCAGGAGCAAGCTCCAAAACCCCCGAGCATTCGTCAGCGAGGCTCGACTTCTGCACCTCGTGTGCAGCCAAGCGGCGACACCGACATTCCCGTCAAAGTCGTCCAAATCGGTTCCGATGCCGCTCAGACCACCCGTATATCGGGGGGATTGAATGACAAATAGGAACTCACGCTCATCGCTTTCCTCTGGGCTAATGTCGACGTGTTTGCCTGGCAACCGTCACAAATGCCTGGGATCCCCAGGGAAGTGATTGAGCACAATCTAAAGATCCACCCCGACGCCCGGCATGTGCATCAGAAGCCTCGGAAGCAATCCGTAGAGCGACAGAACTTCATTCGACAGAAGTGAAGAAGTTGCTCGAAGCTGGATTCATTCGAGAAGTCTTCCATCCAAAATGGCTGGCAAACCCAGTCGCTGTGCTCAAGGCCGGCGGGAAGCTTCGGATGTGTATCGACTACACAACACTAAATAAGGCATGTCCAAAAGATCCATTCCCATTACCTAGAATAGATCAGATAGTGGATTCCACCTCCGGGTGTGAATTACTGTGTTTCCTAGACGCATATTCTGGGTATCATCAAATCAGAATGTCTAGGGAAGATGAAGAGCATACCTCTTTCATCACAGTAGATGGATTGTACTGTTATACAGCCATGCCATTTGGTCTCAAGAATGCATCTTCAACCTTTGTACGAGCTATGTACAAAACCTTTGAAGAACTCATTAGAGACATAGTGGAAGTGTACGTCGACGACATCGTGGTCAAGGTCAAGAACAAGGAGTCACTCCTTGACACCTTGCAGGCTATCTTCGACAAGCTGCGGGTCACCCGCACAAAGCTAAATCCAGACAAGTGTGTCTTCGGGGTTAGCTCTGGAAAACTTCTTGGTTTCCTAGTAAGTCACCGAGGCATAGAAGCTAATCCGGCGAAGATCAAAGCCATTGAAGACATGCGTCCACCAGCCCACATCAAAGATGTCCAAAAGCTAACTGGATGTCTAGTAGCCCTCGGCCGGTTCATTTCAAGACTGGCGGAATGGGCACTCCCCTTCTTCAAGTTATTAAGGAAGTCCGGACCATTCCAATGGTCTGAAGAAGAAGAAATGGCGTTCCAGGAGCTAAAACAGCTCCTCACCACCCTTCCAATTCTGGTAGCTCCGAACCCTGGTGAGCCTTTGCTGCTTTACATTTCAGCCACTGACAAAGTCGTCAGTATGGTCCTGGTTGCCGAAAGACCAGAACCATCCCATACTCAGGAGTCCAGACCCCTTCAGGAGGGTCTGGAGGTTCCTGAAAGCGAGTCTGGGTCCCAGCTCTCAGACTTGAATCCACAAGAAGTTACTTCAGAAGACCCAGACCCCTCCGGGAGGGTCCAGGTCGCTTCTGAAGAAGCTCCGGATTCCTCCAGCAAGGACCCGAAAGTCCCCGAAGAAAATCTGGACCCCTCCGAGAGGATCCGGATCAATGAAGAGGAAACTTCGGGCCCCTCCGAGAGGGTCCGGACCATCCAGCGCCCAGTGTACTTCATTAGTGAAGTACTTCATGACGCCAAGACTCGATACCTAGAGGTGGATAAGCTGCTCTATGCAGTTCTTATTGCCTCCAGGAAGCTTCGTCATTATTTCCAAGCTCACAAGATCTCAGTGGTGACTTCTTACCCACTTCGAGCAATCTTGCATAATCCCAACTCAACTGGGAATATTGCAAAGTGGGCAGCGGAATTGGCCGAATTCGATGTCGAATTCATTTCAAGGCAAGCAATCAAGAGTCAAGCATTGGCAGACTTCATGGCAGAATGGACTCCCTCTCCATAAAACCCTGGGGGCTCCAGCGAGCAGAAACCAGAAAACAAGGCTCCGGTCTTCACCAAGCCTCACTGGACCCTCTACTTCGACGGCTCCATGCAAAAGCAGGAGGCCGGAGCTGGAATCCTTCTCCTCGCACCAACCGGAGAGAAGGTAAAATACATGGTACACCTTGACTTCAAGGCGACCAACAACATGGTGGAATATGAAGCACTCATTTACGGACTAAGGGTGGCACTGTCATACGGTGTCAAGCAACTGCTGGTCAAGGGAGATTCACAGCTCATCATTAAGAAAGTGAAGGGTGAATGCTCCTGCAACAATCTCCAGCTAGCTGCTTACCTCCTTGAAGTCCAAAGGCTTCAGAAGGACTTCAAAGTCCTAGATCTCCACCATGTCCAGCATGCCCACAACGCTGAAGCCGACGAACTCTCGATGAAAGCGTCAACCGGAACTCCGGCTCCTGACGGAACTTTTGTCCGGAGGTTGTCAAAACCCATAGCTCAGCCTGCCAAACTGAGCGAAGGGGGCGAGATCAGCATCCCGAAGCTGACGGTCCCAATGGCTCTGTTACCATGGCAGCCATCAAGGGTCGTAGGTGCTGCCGGAAGCTCCGAGCAACCCAGCACGCAAAACTCAAATGCTCAAGTTAGTTCCAATGCATGGATCTCGGAGATCCGGAACTACTTGAAAGACAACATCCTTCTTGACGATGATGTATCCGCTGACCGGGTAGTCAGATTGGCTAAAAGATACACGTTGGTAGAAGGGGATCTCTACTGGCGCGGTGCCAATGGCATCCTAATGCGGTGCATCACAAGAGAAGAAGGCTGCGAGCTCCTCGCAGAAATCCATGGAGGCGAGTGTGGGAACCACGCGTCTTCCCGCACGCTGGTTGGTAAAGCCTTTCGGCATGGCTTATACTGGCCTACAGCACTCCAGGATGCAACTGAGCTAGTGAAGAAATGCGAAGCATGTCAATTTCATGCAAAGCAAATTCACACACCAGCTCAGTCCCTACAAATGATACCTCCTACATGGCCCTTCGCTGTGTGGGGGATGGACATCTTGGGACCTTTCCCAAGAGCCGTCGGAGGTTACAAGTTCCTGTACGTTGCCATTGACAAGTTCACCAAGAGGCCGGAAGCAACTCCAGTTGTGACAATCAACAAGCAATCTGCTATCAACTTTTTGCAGTCCATTGTATGCAGATTTGGAGTCCCAAACAAAATCATCATTGATAATGGGACCCAATTCACAATCTCTGCATTTCAAGGATATTGCAAAGACCTCGGCATTCAATTTTGCTACACCTCCGTAGCTCACCCAGCAAGCAATGGCCAAGCCGAGAGAGCAAATGCTGAAATCCTTAAAGGACTCAAAACGCGCACCTATGAGCGCTTGAAAAAACATGGAGCCAACTGGATTGAAGAGCTTCCACCCACTTTATGGGCCAACGGGACAACTCCAAACCGGTCAACTGGAGAGACACCCTTCTTCCTGGTGTATGGAGCAGAAGCAATCCTTTCTCCGAAAAACACCTTGGGGTCACTCCGGGTCCGGACCTTCGACGAAGCCACGCAGGACCAGCTCCGGCGTGAAGACCTAGACCTCCTTGAGGAGGGAAGGTGCCAAGCATCTATTCGGAATGCCCGATACCGCCAAGCCCTTCGGCGCTATCATCAGCGGCATGTACACAACCGACAGCTCGAGGAAGGCGATCTGGTGCTACGGAGAATACAATCCAGAGAAGGGTTAAACAAACTCTCCCCCAGCTGGGAGGGACCCTTCCGAGTGATTAAAGTATCCCTTCCCGGAAGCGTTCGCTTGGCTACCGAGGATGGGACACCTCTCCCAAACCCTTGGAACATTGATAACCTCCGTAAGTTCTACACTTAATATCACGGAGGTGAGTCTGTAGTAACTTGAGGTGTATGTTATAGAGTCATTGTACAGAGTCGAGTAGTTCCTCCGGGAGAAGAGCCGGACCTTTCCCGGAAGGTCCGCAAAGTTCATGCAACACTTGTCGCAGTCTCAGGACTAAAAGTGTGGCTAGCTACCCTGGGTCAAACGAGAAATTAAACACGCTTAGCCTGGTTCCGTACCCTAATAGTGTACTTGTTTCCCCTGTACCCCGGACCTATAACAAAAGACATCTTCATGTGAAACAGACTCCACGTGCATTTATTTTGTACAGGCTCAACATTTTTTATTTTTCTCTTTCTTGTCTATAACAAAGGCGTGCAATTCTTAAGAAATTTTTGTTCGACTGGTTCATATACAATTCGAGCTGTATTGTCGATTCTTCTAGATTCAAATATTATTTATGGCCCACTCGCCTGAATGCCGCCAAGCCAACCTAGGGCCGGAGTGTGCTATCGACTTAGCCTGGTCAAGCACCCTAAGTATGCCACTCTACCTACACCCCGGCAAGCCGAAGTAAGGCGGGTCCAAGTACAATTGGATCTGGAAGAAAAGACAACGCATTCGGTTGTATTCAGAATCGCGTTTGACCTAAAACTCTCTTGGGAATCGTAAGCCGCGACGAAGTTATAGGCAAGGAACGAATTTTACTATTTTTCTTGGCTTCAGTGTGCAGGAAAAATAAAAAATCCACGTTAATGGAGAAAAGCCGGAGCTAACTAAGCTCCGACTCCCCCTAGGTGGCTTGTAATCGATGTTAAACATTGAAAACAAGCATCACCGGAGCAACCAAGCTCCGGTAAAGCTAGGGGGGCCAGACGTCGATGCAAAATAAATGATGGTAAGAAGACCCCACAAGCGAAGTCTGCTACCAACAAACTACACGTTGGTAAAGGTCACTGCCGGAACTACTATGCTCCGACACCCCAGAGGACTAACTATCGATGCTCTACGCGTTGATAGGGACTATTGCCGGAGCTACTAAGCTCCGATGATAGACAATGCCGGAGCCTCTAAGCTCCGGCAACCTCAGGGGGCCTTCACTATCGAAGACTTTGGACCTACACTCTACAAGTTCGAAGCAAATGAGTCTTCAACAAAACACAATATCCTCTTGGTACATGTTCACAATCAAATTGTGTACATCTACCAGGGGGCCAAGTGAAGACAAAAGTGTTGAAGACAAAAAGTGAAATTCACAAAAATTTGGGGATTTCATTCATTTGGAGACAAGGGATTACAAAATTGAGGAAGAAAAAGAGAGAATACAAGTGGGAGCTACGGAGATGGTCCTAGACCCTATGGAAGAACTGGGCGACCTTCTGAGCAACCTATGACACATTGGCTCGGGCGGCTTCACCTTCTCCTTCGACGGGACCTTCAAGCACCGGGTCCAGAGGGAATTGGGAATTCCGGCTGGTGTAGCACGTCAGCACATACTCTGCGACGTTCTTCGCCGAGGATTGCCCCTCAACCTCCAACTGGTCCGCGATGACGTCGCCCACCTTGGAGAGTTTGCTACTCGCCAAGCTCAGCGATTGCAACGCCAGGTACGGCTCCGGCTCCGGATCATCCGGATGCACGGGACTGAAGCCCATCGGTGTCAGCGCGTCGTTGGCCTTGCCCAGGAACTCCCAAACCTATAGGGAGTCCGCAACCCTCAAGCCCTTTAGTTCTTCCAAGGATCTTTTGGCCGCCACCAGTTCAGAATTCTCGCGAGCGAGGCGCTCAACTTCTTTGGCGTTTTGCTGAATCTTTTCAGCAACTCGCTTCTCGAGTTTTCCGAGCTCCTCCTCCCGGAGGTAGATCTTGTTCCGGCGGTCAACCAGGTCCTTCTCCCTGCCCCTTACTTTCTTCTCCCTGGCAGCGATGGCACACTCTTGCTCGTAGAGTTCCTGCCCTCGCACCCAGGCCTTCTCCTCCTCCTCAGAGCGGCGCTCTTCCAATTTCTTGGCGTGCTCTTCGAGGCCCTTGTCAGCCAGAGCCACCTTTTCGGTGAGCTCCTCCTCCCTCCTCAAGACGTCATTCCGCAGCTCTAGGAGTTTTTGCTCTTCATCTTCGAGCCTTTTCTCCCTCTCCTCAAGTGCCTCCCAGCGCTTGATGAGAGTAGTGTTAATGGCCTCAAGCCTTTCTTGGCGTTCATCAGCTGCACTATTAGCTGCTTTGGTCTGCTCATAAATGGCCCGGGATTGAGCGTCGAGGGCGCGAGTCAAGCTCTCCCTGTCATCCAATAACATGCCCCAGTACTCCAGGCGAACCTTCTCCTGCTTGATCCATTCTTTGTCATCTGCTAGCCTTGACTGCGCCAGCTTGGTCTCGAAGTAGAGTCGATTATGCCACCTCCTAAGGGTTTGGCGCTCCTCTTCAAGAGCCTTGCTGTCGTGGAAGAATGCCAGCTGAACTTGATGTAGACTGGAGCAGGCGTTGTCAATAGACAATGACAATGGGATAGGATCCGGACCTGCTGGGGTCTCCTCCGCTGGTTCCAGCGGGTTTTCAATTACAAAAATTGGGTCCCACTCCACAAGAGTGGTCCCCTGAGCCTCCACGGCACCAGGGCCGTCCTCCAGGATGGCCTCAGTCGCCATCAAGGAGGGTCCTGCTGATGAAGTTCCAACCTCTGGAAGTGGTTCCGAAGGACCAGCCGCCAGATCTTCGTTCGTCCCCTCGGGCAGGGGGCCAGCGACTTCATCAGAGCACTCCGGCTTAGCCGCGGGTACCTCCGGCGTTGTCAGTCCCTGAGCAGGAACTGCTTCTGGCTCCGGCCTGGGCACCTCCTCTACTGGGGGCTCGAGCGCTAACGCCTTCGCAACGACCGGCTCTGACGCCGGAAGATCTTCAACGGCAACCGGCTCGGGAGCCGCAAGGTCTTCAACATCAACCGACCCTGCGGCCGGAGCTCCAACAACGACCGGCTCTGCGGCCGGTGCTTCAGAGGTACCCAGCCCAACCGCCGGGACTTCCTCAACATCCGGCGCCCACGCCGAGACTTCAATTACCTCCGGCTCAACCGCCGGGGCTTCGACAATTTCCGGCTCTGGGGCCGGAATTATTGCTTCCTCCGGCTCAACGGCTGAAGCTTCCATCATCTCAACACCCAAACCCGGAGCTTCAACCTCCGGGGCAGGTGCCGCTGGCGCATCTTCTCTCCCGTGGTCCGGCGCTAGCACAGGAGTCTCGGGGGATGAGTCGAGGTCCATGACCACGACAGCTGGCACCGGAGCTGCCGCAGCTTCAGCCACCACTTGGGGCGGCACCAGGACAGGAGCAGAGGCTTCCGCCCTCACAACTTCAGCTGCTGTGGCTGAGGGTGGAGCCTCACTCCTCTTCTTGGGAACGCTGCAGATGAAGGATGAAGAAATTTAAAAAACAGTTACTACAAAAAAACAACTGTCTGAGGTAAAGATTAAAAGTTACCTCGGGAGGCTTCCGCACCAGCTTGCGCGGAACCTCTTTCCCGGGCGTTCTGGGCTGACCATAGCCGCCGCCGGCGTGGAAGCTCCGGAAGGCCCCCTGGAACTCGTTGCAGTCACGGGCACTTCCTTAGTCGAGGCCCTCCTGGACCGGGAAGGACCTCCGGACCTAGAGGCCTCAACTGGCCCTGGTGATGGAGTCGCATGCCCGGAGCTAGCACCCCGAGAAGACGCCATTGCGGGTACAGTCGCCGCAGTTGTAGAAGACCTCCCCCTCCGTGGAGAAGGAGTTGATGCAGAGGTTACAGGCCTGACAGACCTTCCGTCGGCATGCTGCAGTTTCCTCTTCCGGCTCAAGGGTTCGTCCGCCAGTTCCTTGCCCTTGCCGACGACTTTGATCCTTGGCTTCGGGGCAGGGTCGGAACCGCCTTCGGAAGCCCCAGGGATCACCACCCTGGAGGTCGATCTTCTCTCGACGACACCAAGGTCGTCAAGCACCGGCATCATCCGTCGGAGCTCCCTGCTGAACTCTACTTTCATGTTCAGAGGGAGAAAGGCTGATGGCGGGGTCAAGTCATCTCCCGCAACGTCGATGCCGTGCTGGAACTTTTTGAGATGTAACTCCAAGGTTGCCCCCGCCATGTTGGACTTCAGTCCGGTCTCGACCCGGTCATCGTCCATCACGCTGTTGAGGGCCCAAGCATGTTTTTCTCTCCTCTTCAGCGGTGCCCACCTGTTGACCAGGAAGTTGCAAAATACCGTCTGAGGAGTTAATCCTCCCTCCACGCACTGGCGGATCCTGGTCAGAGCAGGGTTGAAGGCATCCGACAGCACCGGAGCTTCACTCCAGACTGCAGTGTCGATGTTGGGGAGGTCTTCGGGCAGCTCCAGCTTCTCGTGCTCATCTACCCGGATGACTATCCAGTCCTTCTTCCAATCATCCCACTTTCCAGAGGGAAACAACCAGAGGTACTTGAATGGGCACTTCTTGCGCTTCACGAAGTAATAGAAGCCAAGGTACTCATTACTCCTACCGGTGGTATGGACGGTGAAGAAGGTCCGGAAAAGTTCAATGCAGGGGGGGATGCCCACCCACATTTCACAGAAGTGGACGAAGATAGACACAAGAAGAATGGAGTGGGGGTCAAGGTGTTATAGCTGCAGACCATAAAAGTCTAGCAGCATCAAGAAAAAGGAGGAAAAAGGTGGGATCAACCCCCCATGGCGTACGAAGAAAAGTACACCATCTCACCGGCGTGCTCCTTCTCGAACGGGAGCTCACTTTCGGCATGGACCAGACGGTTGAAGAAGTCCGGGGACCATCCCATGAGGGCCCGGACCTTCTTCAAGTCACCTTCGGTCTTCAAACGACTCTCGCGAAGACCCAACTCCATCGCAGCACAGCAAGGCAAGAGAGGAAAAGCGAGCACAAGTTGGGAGTTTGAGCGCAAGATCAGATGAGAGGCATAAAGAACTCCAGACGGTGCGCGCTTTCCTCCTTAAGTAAGCCCTCACAACGCTTGGATGGAAACCGCAAGGAAGTCGAAGATACTACTCAAAAATTCCACCCAGCCGATGACAAGAGGGTCCGGGACCACCCTGACGATCAAGTCGAGATTCTTACCCAGGCGAACGGTTGTCATCATGAGGTGGGAAGCCCGAAGGTGGCGGCCTGACAAGGCGCGCGGAACCGATACGATTTTCGTATTGGGAACCGGCGACCTTCAATTGCATGAGATCCGCACGCCAAAGATCTCATTTGCCGCACACGGGATATGCCACGAAGCGAGGATCTAACTCCAAACTATCGCCAACGGCACATCCGAAGACCTTTGAAGACTCAGTTCAAAAGTCGAAGGATGGACCCACCTCTGGCGGAATGACTTCACCCAAGGGGTCTTCCCCAGAGGTGGGCCCAGGGGGCCACTGTCGGTACCCTGGGTACCATATACTCCTTGGGATTGCAAAGATCTCAAGGGAAAGTCATCTACTTGATTTGAAGACTTCGGAGGCCCACATGTCAGACATAACCGGACCCGCTTCTCCAACATAGTTAGTCCCAGGGTCGCCACGTGTACTATCAAACCGGAGCTACCGCCCACAAGGGGGAAGCTCTGGGCTATGAACTGAAATGGCACCCCCGGACCTAACCGCAGACCGAGGGAAGCTCCGGAACTGACACGTGTTGGGTAACACCGGACCTATTTGTTCCCCACAGTGTGCTCCGGCACTGCCACGTGTCCAACCGTCAGATCTTCAGCCTCTAACCTCCGGAAGACTCCACAACGGCTCCGGATCTTCAAAGGGGAATCAAGGACTTCAAGACCCGATCAAGTGTCATTAATACTATATTAATGACACACGATCGGACGACATTAATTACCAGTAATGGTGTTGTCAAAGCCCATAACTCGGTCATTAAGGGCAATTAAACGTGTTGAATGTGTATCAATATCAGTAACCGCCAGGGCCACATGTCGGGCCAGGCTAACTTGTAACGGCCTACCCTTGTACTATAAAAGGGCAGGCCGACGATACATAGGACACACTCTCCGGAGACACGCTGACTTTACACTCTCAACTGAAGTTGAGCTCATACATCCAATACAACACCAACACACCCCGTGGAGTAGGGTATTACGCTCAGGCGGCTCAAACCACGTAAAACTTCGTGTCCCTTGTGTCACTCGACATCTCACCTTCTGGAATCTCCGCACGCCCATACCGAACCTCAAACTCCTCTAACACTTTAGTAGTGTCGGGAGATCTGCCAGATCAAAATAATCGACAGTTGGCGCGCCAGGTAGGGGCCCGGAGATTTCAAGAATGGTGAACTCAGCCGCTAGATCATCCAATGGTCATCCCGCTGTTCAAGCTGTTGGGGGTAATCCCTCCAATATGCAGCCACCAGCAGGAACCACAATTCCAGCAGGAGTCACACTTCCACCACCGCCTCCTCCACCAGCAAATCAAGTTGGACAACGCGATGGTGCACCGGCATCAATCACTGCGTCGGTGAATCTTGACAACCCGGAACACTCGCTTCATGCACCACGTGCTCTTCTTCAACGCCCACCACCTCCGGACGCATCTCGGGATGCAATGGAGCAGTGGAGGGCCGATGTGGAACACTTGGTTGCAGCAGCAGCCGATCGCATCAGCAACCAGGGTCCTCCTCCTTCAGGACGGGCCCCGTCGCTGCGACGGACCTTGTCTGGCAGACTTGGTCCGCACATGTCCAACAACAGGAGATGTGCTGCATCATAGCAGGTGACGTCGTTGCCCTCCGGGGCACGACGCACTCACACGGTATCAAGGCTTTCAACTCATGACCTCCGGGCGGAGCTTGATCGCCGATATCGCCAACAAGACGGCCGAGTCCATATTGAGCGTGCTCGTGAAAGACTAGAAGCTCAAGACATTCCTGCTCCTGAAGGAGTAGGAGGAGGCTGTTCAGCCCTGGCCATGCATCTGCGTATGGTCAGGTGGCCACAGAAGTTCTGGCCTCACCTGCCGGAGAAGTTCGACGGTACCGTTAATCCTATCGAATTTCTTCAAATTTACTCCACTACTATCTTGGCAGCTGGAGGAAATGAGGCTGTAATGGCCAATTATTTCCCAGTGGCTTTAACTGGGACCGCCAGGTCCTGGTTTATGAGCCTTCCACCCAACTCCATCAGCAGTTGGGAGGATTTGTGCCGGCAGTTCACTGCCAACTTCGGCAGTTCTTACACCCGACCAGGCACCGAACTGGACCTTTTTGCAGTTGTGCAAGAAGGAGGAGAATCCCTACAATCATTCATCCAGAGATTCTCTCAGGTACGAAACACTATCCCTTCTATCTCTAGCGCCTCTGTCATTGTGGCATTTAGACAGGGAGTGCGGGATAAGAAGATGCTGGAGAAACTGGCGATCAAGAAGATTACCAGTGTCACAGAACTCTTCAGCTTGGCTGACAAATGTGCCAGGGCTGTGGTGGGTCGTGAAATGCACTCCAAACCAACTCCGGAGGATCACGAGAAATCCTCCAAAGGAGAAGCCGCTACCTCCGGGAGTGGCAAGAAAAAGAAAAAGACCAACGGCAAGAAGAAGCCGTCGGCCGGTGCATCCAATGCTGCAGCTGCTGCAGCTCCGGGTGGCCGGGGGCCACGCCCCGAGAAACGACCTTGACCGTCTTCTGAAGACGGTAGCAAACCCAAGGTGTGGTGTCCAATTCACAAAACGACAGCCACAGTTTGGAAGACTGTCGGGAGGTCCAAAACCTTGCCGAGCGCTACAACAAGCGCCGGGAAGAAGCTCCTTCCGACAGAGGGAAGGAAAACAAAATGTTGACGAAGCTCCGGCTGAAGAGGAGTTAGGTTTTCAGGATCCCAAAAAGGTCCTGAAGGCCGTCTACACCTCCGTCGACTATGATTCCGACGTCTCTAACAACGAGCGTTGGAAGACCATGAACACCATTTTTGGTGGATCATGGGACATCACCTCCCGCCGCGTCATCAAGACTATGTGTCAGGACATGGCTGTTGTAGCTCCTACAGCCAGGTCGGAGCCTCATCAGAAGTGGATGGACACAGCCATCACTTTTGATGTTTCGGACTGCCCTTGAAGCATGGTTGGAGCAGGTCAGCTACCTTTGATGGTATCTCCTACCATCAATAACATCCAGCTCCACCATGTCATGGTAGATGGAGGTTCGGGGCTCAACCTCATAAGCTTTGAAGCTTTTACCAAGCTTCAGCTCCGACCTTCGGATCTCCACCCCTCCCGACCTTTCTCCGGAGTAGGTCCGGGAGCCATTACCCCACTCGGAGCTATTACCCTCCCCGTTACCTTCGGGGCCCGGGAGAAGTATCGCACCGAGAAGTTGGTTTTGACGTTGCTCAGATCAACTTACCCTTCAATGCCAACTTGGGTAGGCCTGCCTTGTACAAATTCATGGCAGCTGCTCATTATGGTTACCTGGTGTTAAAGATGCCAACACCAGTAGGCGTTCTCCGGATCCGCGAAGATCGTACTGCCAGAGTAACTGCTCTGGAAGAACTCCATGCGCTTACTACGGCGCAAGAGGAGGACTCCAGGCAGGAGCAAGCTCCAAAACCCCCGAGCATTCGTCAGCGAGGCTCTACTTCTGCACCTCGTGTGCAGCCAAGCGGCGACACCGACATTCCCGTCAAAGTCGTCCAAATTGGTTCCAATGCTGCTCAGACCACCCGTATATCGGGGGGATTGAACGACAAATAGGAACTCGCGCTCATCGCTTTCCTCCGGGCTAACGTCGACGTGTTTGCCTGGCAACCGTCACAAATGCCTGGGATCCCCAGGGAAGTGATTGAGCACAATCTGAAGATCTACCCCGATGTTCGGCCTGTGGATCAGAAGCCTCGGAAGCAATCCGTAGAGCGATAGAACTTCATTCTACAACAAGTGAAGAAGTTGCTCGAAGCTAGATTCATCCGAGAAGTCTTCCATCCAAAATGGCTGGCAAACCCAGTCGTTGTGCCCAAGGCCAGCGGGAAGCTTCGGATGTGTATTGACTACACAACACTAAATAAGGCATGTCCAAAAGATCCATTCCCATTACCTAGAATAGATCAGATAGTGGATTCCACCTCCGGGTGTGAATTACTGTGTTTCCTAGACGCATATTCTGGGTATCATCAAATCAGAATGTCTAGGGAAGATGAAGAGCATACCTCTTTCATCACAGTAGATGGATTGTACTGTTATACAGCCATGCCATTTGGTCTCAAGAATGCAGCTTCAACCTTTGTACGAGCTATGTACAAAACCTTTGAAGAACTCATTAGAGACATAGTGGAAGTGTACGTCAACGACATCGTGGTCAAGGTTAAGAACAAGGAGTCACTCCTTGACACCTTGCAGGCTGTCTTCGACAAGCTGCGGGTCACCCGCACAAAGCTAAATCCAGATAAGTGTGTCTTCGGGGTTAGCTCTGGAAAACTTCTTGGTTTCCTGGTAAGTCACCGGGGCATAGAAGCTAATCCGGCGAAGATCAAAGCCATTGAAGACATGCGGCCACCAGCCCGCATCAAAGATGTCCAAAAGCTAACTGGATGTCTAGCAGCCCTCAGCCGGTTCATTTCAAGACTAGCGGAACGGGCACTCCCCTTCTTCAAGTTATTAAGGAAGTCCGGACCATTCCAATGGTCTGAAGAAGCAAAAAAGGCGTTCCAGGAGCTAAAACATCTCCTCACCACCCTACCAATTCTGGTAGCTCCGAACCCTGGTGAGCCTTTGCTGCTTTACATTTTAGCAACTGACGAAGTTGTCAGTATGGTCCTGGTTGCGGAGAGACCAGAACCATCCCATACTCAGGAGTCCAGACCCCTTCAGGAGGGTCTGGAGGTTCCTAAAAGCGAGTCTGGGTCCCAGCTCCCAGACTTGAATCCACAAGAAGTTACTTCAGAAGACCCAGACCCCTCCGGGAGGGTCCAGGTCGCTTCTGAAGAAGCTCCGGGTTCCTCCAGCAAGGACCCGGAAGTCCCCGAAGAAAATCTGGACCCCTCCGGGAGGATCCGGATCAATGAAGAGGAAACTTCGGGCCCCTCTGGGAGGGTCTGGACCATCCAGCGCCCAGTGTACTTCATTAGTGAAGTACTTCATGACGCCAAGACTCGATACCTAGAGGTGCATAAGCTGCTCTATGCAGTTCTTATTGCCTCCAGGAAGCTTCGCCATTATTTCCAAGCTCACAAGATCTCAGTGGTGACTTCTTACCCACTTCGAGTAATCTTGCATAACCCCAACTCAACTGGGAATATTGCAAAGTGGGCAGCGGAATTGGCCTAATTCGATCTCGAATTCATTTCATGGCAAGCAATCAAGAGTCAAGCATTGGCAGACTTCATGGCAGAATGGACTTCTTCTCCATCAAACCCTGGGGGCTCCAGCGAGCAGAAGCCAGAACACAAGGCTCCGGTCTTCACCGAGCCTCATTGGACCCTCTACTTCGACGGCTCCATGCAAAAGCAGGGGGCCGCAGCTGGAATCCTTCTCCTCGCACCAACCGGAGAGAAGGTAAAATACATGGTACACCTTGACTTCAAGGCGACCAACAACATGGCAGAATATGAAGCACTCATTTACAGACTAAGGGTGGCACTGTCATACGGTGTCAAGCAACTGCTGGTCAAGGGAGATTCACAGCTCATCATTAAGCAAGTGAAGGGTGAATGCTCCTGCAACAATCTCCAGCTAGCTGCTTACCTCCTTGAAGTCCAGAGGCTTCAGAAGGACTTTGAAGTCCTAGATCTCCACCATGTCCAGCGTGCCCACAACGCTGAAGCCGACGAACTCTCGACGAAAGCGTCAACCGGAGCTCCGGCTCCTGACGGAACTTTTGTCCGGAGGTTGTCAAAACCCACAGCTCAGCCTGCCGAACTGAGCGAAGGGGGCGAGATCAGCATCCCGAAGCTAACGGTCCCGATGGCCCTATTACCATGGCAGCCATCAAGGGTCGTAGGTGCTACCGGAAGCTCCGAGCAACCCAGCACGCAAGACTCAAATGCTCAAGTTAGTTCTGATGCATGGATCTCGAAGATCTGGAACTACTTGAAAGACAACATCCTTCCTGACAATGATGTATCCGCTGACCGGGTAGTCAGATTGGCTAAAAGATACACGTTGGTAGAAGGGGATCTCTACCGGCGCGGTGCCAATGGCATCCTAATGCGGTGCATCACAAGGGAAGAAGGCTGCGAGCTCCTCGCAGAAATCCATGGAGGCGAGTGTGGGAACCACGCGTCTTCCCGCACGCTGGTTGGTAAAGCCTTTTGGCATGGCTTCTACTAGCCTACAGCACTCCAGGATGCAACTGAGTTAGTGAAGAAATGTGAAGCATGTCAATTTCATGCAAAGCAAATTCACACACCGGCTCAGCCCCTACAAATGATACCTCCTACATGGCCCTTCGCTGTGTGGGGGATGGATATCTTGGGACCTTTCCCAAGAGCCGTCGGAGGTTACAAGTTCCTGTATGTTGCCATTGACAAGTTTACCAAGTGGTCGGAAGCAACTCCAGTTGTGACAATCAACAAGCAATCTGCTATCAACTTTTTGCAGTCCATTGTATGCAGATTTGGAGTCCCAAACAAAATCATCACTGATAATGGGACCCAATTCACAAGCTCTGCATTTCAAGGATATTGGGAAGACCTTGGCATTCAAGTTTGCTACGTCTTCGTAGCTCACCCAGCAAGAAATGGCCAAGCCGAGAGAGCAAATGCTGAAATCCTTAAAGGACTCAAAACGCGCACCTATGAGCGCTTGAAAAAACATGAAGCCAACTGGATTGAAGAGCTTCCGCCCACTTTATGGGCCAACAGGACAACTCCAAACCGGTCAACTGGAGAGACACCCTTCTTCCTGGTGTATGGAGCAGAAGCAATCCTTCCTCCTGAAATCACCTTGGGGTCACTCCGGGTCCGGACCTTCGACAAAGCCACGCAGGACCAGCTTCGGCGTGAAGACCTAGACCTCCTTGAGGAGGGAAGGTGCCAAGCAGCTGTTCGAAATGCCCGATACTGCCAAGCCCTTCGGCGCTATCATCAGCGGCATGTACACAACCGACAGCTCGAGGAAGGCGATCTGGTTCTACGGAGAATACAATCCAGAGAAGGGTTAAACAAACTCTCCCCCAGCTGGGAGGGACCCTTCCGAGTGATTAAAGTATCCCGTCCCGGAAGCGTTCGCTTGGCTACTGAGGATGGGACACCTCTCCCAAACCCTTGGAACATTGAGCACCTCCGTAAGTTCTACACTTAATATCACGGAGGTGAGTCTGTAGTAACTTGAGGTGTATGTTATAGAGTCATTGTACAGAGTCGGGTAGTTCCTCCGGGAGAAGAGTCGGACCTTTCCCGGAAGGTCCGCAAAGTTCATGCAACACTTGTCGTAGTATCAGGACTAAAAGTGTGGCTAGCTACCCTGGGTCAAACAAGAAATTAAACACGCTTAGCCTGGTTCCGTACCCTAAGAGTGTACTTCTTTCCCCTGTACCCCGGACCTATAATGAAAGACATCTTCATGTGAAACAGACTCCACGTGCATTTATTTTGTACAGGCTCAACATTTTTTATTTTTCTCTTTCTTGTCTATAACAAAGACGTGCAATTCTTAAGAAATTTTAGTTCGACTGGTTCATATACGATTCGAGCTGTATTGTCGATTCTTCTAGATTCAAATATTATTTATGGCCCACTCGCATGAATGCCGCCAAGCCAACCTAGGGCCGGAGTGTGCTATCGACTTAGCCTGGTCAAGCACCCTAAGTACGCCACTCTACCTACACCTGGGCAAGCTGAAGTAAGGCGTGTCCAAGTACAATTGGATCTGGAAGAAAAGACAACGCATTCAGTTGTATTCAGAATCACGTTTGACCTAAAACTCTCTTGGGAATCGTGAGCCGCGACAAAGTTATAGGCAAGGAACGAATTTTACTATTTTTCTTGGCTTCAGTGTGCAGGAAAAATAAAAAATCCACGTTAATGGAGAAATGCCGGAGCTAACTAAGCTCCGACTCCCCCTAGGTGGCTTGTAATCGATGTTAAACATTGAAAACGAGCATCACCGGAGCAACCAAGCTCCGGTAAAGCTAGGGGGGCAGCAGTCGACGCAAAATAAATGATGGTGAGAAGACCCCGCAAGCAGAGTCTGCTACCAACAAACTACACGGTTGTAAAGGTCACTGCCGGAACTACTAAGCTCCGACACCCCGGAGGACTAACTATCGATGCTCTACGCGTTGATAGGGACTATTGCCGGAGCTACTAAGCTCCGACGTTAGACAATGCTGGAGCCTCTAAGCTCCGGCAACCTCAAGGGGCCTTCACTATCGAAGACTTCGGACCTACACTCTACAAGTTCGAAGCAAATGAGTCTTCAACAAAACACAATATCCTCTTGGTACATGTTCACAATCAAACTGTGTACATCTACCAGGGGGCCAAGTGAAGACAAAAGTGTTGAAGAGAAAAAGTGAAATTCACAAAAATTTGGGGATTTCATTCATTTGGAGACAAGGGATTACAAAATTGATGAAGAAAAAGAGAGAATACAAGTGGGAGCTACGGAGATGGTCCTAGACCCTATGGAAGAACTGGGCGACCTTCTGAGCAACCTCTGACACATTGGCTCGGGCGGCTTCACCTTCTCCTTCGATGGGACCTTCAAGCACCAGGTCCAGAGGGAATTGGGGATTCCTGCTGGTGTAGCACGTCAGCACATACTTTGCGACGTTCTTCGCCAGGGATTGCCCCTCAACCTCCAACTGGTCCGCGATGACATCGCCCACCTTGGAGAGTTTGCTACCCACCGAGCTCAGCGCTTGCAATGCCAGGTTCGGCTCCGGCTCCGGATCATCCAGACGCACGGGACTGAAGCCCATCAGTGTCAGCGCGTCGTTGGCCTTGCCCAGGAACTCCCAAACCTGTAGGGAGTCTGCAACCCTCAAGCCCTTCAGTTCTTCCAAGGATCTTTTGGCCGCCACCAGTTCAGAATTCTCGCGAGCGAGGCGATCAACTTCTTTGGCGTTTTGCTGAATCTTTTCAGCAACTCGCTTCTCGAGTTTTCCGAGCTCCTCCTCCTGGAGGTAGATCTTGTTCCGACGGTCAACCAGGTCCTTCTCCCTGCCCCTTACTTTCTTATCCCTGGCAGCGATGGCACACTCTTGCTCGTAGAGTTCCTGCCCTCGCACCCAGGCCTTCTCCTCCTCCTCAGTGCAGCGCTCTTCCAATTTCTTGGCGCGCTCTTCGAGGCCCTTGTCAGCCAGAGCCACCTTTTCGGTGAGCTCCTCCTCCCTCCTCAAGACGTCATCCCGCAGCTCTAGGAGTTTCTGCTCTTCATCTTCGAGCCTTTTCTCCCTCTCCTCAAGTGCCTCCCGACGATTGATGAGAGTAGTGTTAATGGCATCAAGCCTTTCTTGGCGTTCATCAGCCGCACTATTAGCTGCTTTGGTCTACTCATAAATGGTCCGGTATTGAGCGTCGAGGGCGCGAGTCAAGCTCTCCCTGTCATCCAATAACTTGCCCCAGTACTCCAGGCGAACCTTCTCCTGCTTGATCCATTCTTTGTCATCTGCCAGCCTTGACTGCGCCAGCTTGGTCTCGAAGTAGAGCCGATTACGCCACCTCCTAAGGGTTTGGCGCTCCTCTTCAAGAGCCTTGCTGTCGTGGAAGAATGCCAGCTGAACTTCACGTAGACTGGAGCAGGCGTTGTCAATAGACAATGACAACAGGATAGGATCCGGACCTGCTCGGGTCTCCTCCGCTGGTTCCAGCGGGTTTTCAGTTACAAAAATTGGGTCCCACTCCACAAGAGTGGTCCCCTGAGCCTCCACGACACAAGGGCCGTCCTCTAGGATGGCCTCAGTCGCCATCAAGGAGGGTCTCGCTGATGAAGTTCCGACCTCCGGAAGTGGTTCTGAAGGACCAGCCGCCAGATCTTCGTTCGTCCCCTCGGGTAGGGGGCCAGCGACTTCACCAAAGCACTCCGGCTCAGCCGCGGGTACCTCCGGCGTCGTCACTCCCTGAGCAGGAACTGCTTCTGGCTCTGGCCTGGGCACCTCCTCTACTGGGGGCTCGAGCGCTGACGCCTTCGCAACGACCGGCTCAGGCGTCGTAAGATCTTCAACAACAGCCGGCCCTGCGGCCGGTGCTTCAACGGCAACCAGCTCAGGAGCCGGAAGGTCTTCAACATCAACCAGCCTTGCGGCCAGAGCTCCAGCAACGACCGGCTCTGCAGTCGGTGCTTCAGAGGTACCCAGCCCAACCGTTGGGACTTCCTCAACATCCGGCGCACACGCTGGGACTTCAATTACCTCCGGCTCAACCGCCGGGGCTTCGACAATTTCTGGCTCTGGGGCCGGAATTATTGCTTTCTCCGGCTCAACATCCATAGCTTCCATCATCTCAGCACCCAAACCCGGAGCTTCAACCTCCGGGGAAGGTGCCGCTGGCGCATCTTCTCTCCCGTGGTCCGGCGCTACTACGGGACTCTCGGGGGATGAGTCGAGGTCCATGACCACGACAGCTGGCGCCGGAGCTGCCGTAGCTTCAGCCACCACTTGGGGCGGCACCGGGACAGGAGCAGAGGCTTCCGCCCTCACAACTTCAGCTGCTGTGGCTGAGGGTGGAGCCTCACTCCTCTTCTTGGGAACGCTGCAGATGAAGTATGAAAAAATTTAAAAAACAGTTACTACAAAAAAACAACTGTCTGGGGTAAAGATTAAAAATTACCTCGGGAGGCTTCCGCACCAGCTTGCGCGGAACCTCTTTCCCGGGCGTTTTGGGCTGACCAGAGCCGCCGCCGGCGTGGAAGCTCCGGAAGGCCCCCCGAAACTCGTTGCAGTCACGGGCACTTCCTTAGTCGAGGCCCTCCTCGACCGGGAAGGACCTCCGGACCTAGAGGCCTCAACTGGCCCTGGTGATGGAGTCGCATGCCCAGAGCTAGCACCCCGGGAAGACGCTGCTGCGGGTACAGTCGCCACAGTTGTAGAAGACCTCCCCCTCCGGGGAGAAGGAGCTGATGCAGAGGTTGCAGGCCTGACGGACCTTCCGTCAGCATGCTGCAGTTTCCTCTTCCGGCTCAAGGGTTCGTCCGCCGGTTCCTTGCCCTTGCCGACGACTTCGATCCTTGGCTTCGGGGCAGGGTCGGAACCACCTTTGGAAGCCCCAGGGATCACCACCCTGGAGGTCGATCTTCTCTCGACGACACCAAGGTCGTCAAGCATCGGCATCGTCCGTCGGAGCTCCCCACTGAACTCTACTTCCACGTTCAGAGGGAGAAAGGCTGATGGCGGGGTCAAGTCATCTCCCGCAACGTCGATGTCGTGCTGGAACTTTTTGAGATGTAACTCCAAGGTTGCCCCCGCCATGTTGGACTTCAGTCCAGTCTCGACCCGGTCGTCGTCCATCATGCTGTTGAGGGCCCAAGGGAGTTTTTCTCTCCTCTTCAGCGGCGCCCACCTGTTGACCAGGAAGTTGCAAAATACCGCCTGAGGAGTTAATCCTCCCTCCACGCACTGGCGGATCCTGGTCAGAGCAGGGTTGAAGGCATCCGACAGCACCGGAGCTTCACTCCAGACTGCAGTGTCGATGTTGGGGAGGTCTTCGGGCAGCTCCAGCTTCTCGTGCTCCTCTACCCAGATGACTATCCAGTCCTTCTTCCAATCATCCCACTTTCCAGAGGGAAACAACCGGAGGTACTTGAATGGGCACTTCTTGCGCTTCACGAAGTAATAGAAGCCAAGGTACTCATTACTCCTACTGGTGGTATGGACGGTGAAGAAGGTCTGGAAAAGTTCAATGCAGAGGGGATGCCCACCCACATTTCACAGAAGTGGACGAAGATCGACACAAGAAGAATGGAGTGGGGGCCAAGGTGGTATAGATGCAGACCATAAAAGTCTAGTAGCATCAAGAAAAAGGAGGAAAAAGGTGGGATCAACCCCACCATGGCGTACGAAGAGAAGTACACCATCTCGCCGGCGTGCTCCTTCTCGAACGGGAGCTCACTTCCGGCGCGGACCAGACGGTTGAAGAAGTCCGGGGACCATCCCATGAGGGCCCGGACCTTCTTCAAGTCACCTTCGGTCTTCAAACGACTCTCGCGGAGACCCAACTCCATCGCAGCACAGCAAGGCAAGAGAGGAAAAGTGAGCACAAGTTGAGAGTTTGAGCGCAAGATCAGATGAGAGGCGTAAAGAACTCCTGATGGTGCGCACTTTCCTCCTTAAGTAATCCCTCGCAACGCTTGGATGGAAACCGCAAGGAAGTCGAAGATACTACTCAAAAATTCCACCCAGCCGATGACAAGAGGGCCCGGGACCACCCCGACGATCAAGTCGAGATGCTTACCCAGGCGAACGGTTGTCATCATGAGGCGGGAAGCCCGAAGGCGGCGGCCTGACAAGGCGCGCGGAACCGATACGATTTTCGTATCGGGAATCGGCGACCTTCAATTGCGTGAGATCCGCACGCCAAAGATGTCATTTGACGCACACGGGATATGCCACGCGGCGAGGATTTAACTCCAAACTATCGCCAACGGCACATCCGAAGACCTTTGAAGACTCAGTTCAAAAGTCGAAGGATGGACCCACCTCCGGCAGAATGACTTCACCCAAGGGGTCTTCCCCAGAGGTGGGCTCGGGGGGCCACTGTCGGTACCCTGGGTACCATATACTCATTGGGATTGCAAAGATCTCAAGGGAAAGTCATCTACTTGATTTTAAGACCTTCGGAGGCCCACATGTCAGACATAACTGGACCCGCTTCTCCAACATGGTTAGTCCCAGGGTCGCCACGTGTACTATCAAATCGGAGCTACCGCCCACAAGCGGGAAGCTCCCGGCTATGTTCCGAAATGGCACCCCCGGACCTAACCCCAGACCGAGGGAAGCTCCGGAACTGACACGTGTTGGGTAACACCAGACCTATCTGTTCCCCACAGTGTGCTCCAGCGCTGCCACGTGTCCAACTGTCGGATCTTCAGCCTCTAACCTCTGGAAGACTCCACAACGGCTCCGGATCTTCAAAGGGGAATTAAGGACATCAGGACCCGATCAAGTGTCATTAATACTATATTAATGACACATGATCGGATGACCTTAATTACCAGTAACGGTGCTGTCAAAGCTCATAACTCGGTCATTAAGGGCAATTAAACGTGTTGAATGTGTATCAACATCAGTAACCGTCGGGGCCACATGTCGGGCCAGGCTAACTTGTAACGGCCTGCCCTTGTACTATAAAAGGACAGGCCGACAATACATAGGACACACTCTCCGGAGACACGCTGACTTTACACTCTCAACTGACGTTGAGCTCATACATCCAATACAACACCAACACACCCCGTGGAGTAGGGTATTACGCTCAGGCGGCCCAAACCACGTAAATCTTCGTGTCCCTTGTGTCACTCGACATCTCACCTTCTGGAATCTCCGCGCGCCCATACCGAACCTAAAATTCCTCTAACACTTTAGTAGTGTCGGGAGATCTGTCGGATCAAAACAACCGACACACGCCCCTCTTCAATTGCTACACCAAGTTCACGGAGGAGGAGTGTAACACTCCCATGGGTGAGAGGAGCAACCCACACCAACTTCTTCACGACAACAACCTCAACATCCAAAGTGAAGTTGAAGATCAAGCACGCAAACTCCTCCAAGATCGTGAGTTTTCTCATACGAATGCTTATGATCCCGATTTGATCTTCAAAATAGGTATGGATTCCGAATTATTTTCCATTTAGCGTGCATTAGGATGGGAAAACTTTGCTCACATAGGGGAGAAAGGTTCACACCTTCTCTCCATACAATTCCTTTGCACACTCAAAATAGGATTTGATGGTATTACTTTTAGATTATTTCGAAAAGAATACAACATCCTATGGAAAGAATTAAGTGAGATCCTAGGCTTCCATAAACGTTGTTTGCTAGATTTAGACACTTTTCCTAAGTTTAACAAACAAAGTTTTTTTGCAAGATTTAACTAGTGAGGTCAGATGTAGTGCACCTAGGAATAGCCACTTGCACAACCCTACTTTACACTTCATGCATAGATGGGTGGCTATGACTTGGTTCCCTAGAAGAGATGTAAGGATAGTGCGTGATGATGAGCTGAAAATTTTGTTTGCCATGATTAAAAAGATAAAAGTTGCTCCAGTTATTGCTATAATGACACAATGGTTAGATTACATTCCAAGGGTAAGGCCAATTGAATGTACTTGATTGATTACCCGTATTGCTACTAGGGTAGCAGCACTAGAATATTCTTCATTTGAGTATATTGGAAATGAAAGAGAATTAATTAATGAAAAATATTTAGTGCAAGGACGTACCCTTAAGCATGATCAAGATTGCTCTTTGATATTTTATTATCCCGACTTTGTCAATGAAATTCGGTTACCTAACCCGGATTATCATTTGTACAAATGACGGAGGATAACCATTGACCTCCTTCCCATCAAGGAAGCTAGAAGAAGTAATGTCTATAGCAGGGTAACTAGAAGCTGTACAAGGAGAGTGGCCATGCCCCCGACAACCTCGGTCCATGAGTACGAAGAGGAAGATAACCCAACAGGTGATGCACCCGGATGGACTCAACCTCCTTCGTATGAGACTGAAGTTCCATCTTGGCATGGATGGCCAGGTGCTACATGGGAGACACCCCTATCCACTTCAAGCTCTAGTAGCTTGCCTCCAACATCTATGAGAAGATGCATTCCACTTCGGCTAGAAGTCATTGCGACTATAGTTAAGGAATGACGGACCTCTCTAGATGTATGGAGGACCTTGAAGTAAGGACGGGTGACTTTTACAACACTCTCCAAGGGCATGTCCAAGGTACCCAAGACTGGCAACAACACATGGACGCTCAATTCACCAACTTCAACTCCCTGCTACAACAACAACAAGCCGATCTCGCAGCATACTTCTGTCATCGAGGGTTCATCCCTCGACACGGAGGTGAGTGAAGAACAAGCTAGGGGGAGGACCCCCACTTGAGGTAAATTGTATCAACCCATTTGCATATTTATTTTCCATTCGACCTTTATTCACCATTGCATATAAAAAATATAAAAAATGTAGGATATATTTATTTTCAAATAAAATAAATGATGTGAGGTAAGAATGGTTTAAAATTCACATAGATGAAATGATGAATAGTTGATATGTATTAGTTTTCCTAGGTCCCTAGTTTACAACTTACTACTCTCCAAAATATTTCTCTCATTGGCTAAGATTGCTTTTGCCTTGATTTAGAAATTGTGAGTAGCAAAAGTTTAATCCATTCTAAGTTGTTGTGAGATATGATATAGTGATAGGGTTGCTATTCCTAGTTTGGAAGTGAAACTTAGATTTCTGGAGAAATTCTAACAAGATTTTAGTTATTCTCATTTGATTGAAAATACCTACCAAAGCCATATGATATATCACATTGAGAGACCTTATGCATATGCTATTTGTCTTCCCATTGAGCTTTGTCAAACTAGTATAGTCCTATGTGAGATTTCATTCATTACTTTTTCAATTCAAGACTTCACTTGCGCATGCTATACTTCTACACTAGAAGTAAGCACAATTCCGATCATACCATCATTCCACAATAAAAAGAGAAAATCCATATCATTCATGCTTAGTACTCTCTCCACAATTCATGGCATAAAAAGGGAGTAGAAGACATGGCTACAAGAAAAAGAAAAAGAAAAATAAAATGCATGCTTACATAAGAAGCATGAGAAAAAAAACAGAGAAAGAAAAAGTAGCCATGTTTCATCCCTGCAAAATAAGAGTCCACTTAAAAATGAGTCATCTCAATTTTCAAGATCCACATCCACTCCATTCCATCACACATGCACAAGTCTTGAATCAAATTGTTTTAAATTGATTTCTCCTAAGGCTTACTCTTTTGACTTAGCAATATTATGTGTTGCAAATATGCCTACTATATTCCCTACCAAGCTCCACATACAAGCCTTATGTAGAGGTAGGATGAATTTAGGCAAAGTGCCTTGGTAAGGATTTATTTCCAGTACACAAAAAGGAGAGACATGAGAGAATCAAATTGAGATACTTAAAATCTGAATTGAACTCTCCGGAATTTGAGTGGAACTTGATTTCTATGGTATGTGTGCTCCATTTGCTGTTCTATCTCTCAACCAACCATGAATAGGAAATGGCATAAGCCCCATAATGACTTAAGATGGGTGAAGTACCATGCTAATTTTTACAATACTAGGTAGAGTATTTTGTTGTGCACATGGTACTTTTGAAAAATAAAACATAGTAGCAACTCCTGATCATCAACCTAAAGTCTTGACTTTGCTCGGGACAAGCAAAGGATAAGCTTGGGGGAGTTTGTTGACGGCTGTTATATACCAATTTCACCCGTCAATATAACTTAGTTATGTGAAGGAATTGTCATTTCTTGCACACATCACCTTTCTATTTAACATATTTCCACTTGTCCTTGGAGAAAGTAGTGCATGCAGGGATTCTATGCAGAATTGAAGTGAAACAAGGGGACGAATCATTTAAAATATCATTCCAGCCAATCAGGTGACACCACATGTCACCACAAGGATCAAATGGCCCACAAACAGAAGCATCCAAGGCCATCTAACGGTGTAGCACCCATATCATGAAATGGTACCCTCCTATGAGTCACCTGGAGGAAGAATTGGCCGTTTCGAGCCAGGACTAGGTCGATCAACCCCCCTAGTCAGTCGACTTGTTCCTGGTGTCAAACACGGTCAAACGCCACGTGTTGGCTCCTCTCGGCTTGAAGAGCTCAGGGGTGACTGATTCGCCCTCTTTTGGTGGAAGTAACCGACCCTTCTCCAAGCTATTAATACGACCCCTCACCCCTCACTTCAACACACACCACTTGAGTATTCATCCATTGTATCCACTACTCTCCATAGGTTTAGAGGAGTATAGGTTGTAGAGAGGAGAGTCTCTAGTCCATAGTCCAAGTAGGAGAGGAGTAGGAGTCTCTTCCCAATTTCCAATTAGGAAAGGTATGGCTCCCATGTTCCTATTTGTATTTGTGACTTTATTCATAATAAAGATGATATCTTTAGTCTACTACTGTTCATATACTTGGATGAAGCTTTTCTTGTCTGATTGTCGATTCCAAGTATGTGGTAGGAGTAGTATTTATGATTTATACCATTATCATTATATAATAATAAACACTATAAACCTCCACTATAGTCTAATTAGCTATGATATGAATATATTAATATGAATCACTTATGCTATGAATTAACATTGGTTCAACGATGATTTAGTTCATTGCCTTAGGATGGCTTGTGCCTAGGCTCTTAAGGTAATTACTTAATATGTAGCATGGTGCTAGAATAGATAGTAGCATTGAATGTCTCATAGACCCATAGATTGAAGAGGTAGGCAGTAGGTGGTGACAGCCTTATCTGTCCTTTGTAATCCTCCACGTTCGGCTATGCCACAGGCTCTTGGCAGGAGTTGCTAGTGTTGCTAGGGGTAAACCCGTGTCCGATGTGTTAATACACTTAGCATGAGAATTCATAATTAGTATAATCATTAGTAACTAACTTAGGCTATGTATATGTACATTAGAAGCATAGTAGGAGTATCTACCTAACTCTTAGCCTAGTTCCTCTATTACCTCATTTATCCTCTTAGGATAGAATGCTCTTGTGTGTGTGTCACACTACCTCAATTACCCTTTATCCATTCTTGCTAGAACCCTACCTAGGCCAACCTAGCCTTTCCACTTGATGTTGTTTTACTTCCATCTAGCCTTCCATTGGGAAAATATAAATGATACCCTTTGGGAATACTCTTTAAAGGGGAAATGCTACATCGATAGTTTCCGTGCGGTTGCGGCGTTCATCTGAGATTTAAAACCTACCAACAAGCATTTCTGGCACCACAGCTAGGAATGAATTGTTAGTAGTACGTAGGAAATATCAACAGCCGCCAGCCTGCCGCTATCCTCCACCAGCCCGCCGCCTCGACGGCGCTCGCGCTCGTCGGTGTCCTCGTCTGGCTAGTGCTCCCGTCGGCGTCCCCTCTGCCTCCCCCGTCCGGCCCCCTGTCTGCGCCCCGGACGGCACCCCCCCCCCCCCCCCCCGGTGCCTCGCCCGCCGGCGCCCCCGTCAGCCCCACGCACCTCCGTCGGCGCCCCCTTCCAGCCACTCGTCCAGTGCCCCGGCACCCCCGTATGCCCCTCCGTTGGCGCTCCCATCAGCCCCCCGCTCCTCCCGTCCGATTCAACCGATTCCAAGTGAAGGTAAAATATTTGTTCATTTGTAGGTGCATTGCAAATATGCGATGAGAGTTGAATGTGATTCATATCATATGGTTGCTAACTCGTGAAAGTAATGCTTTATCATTATGCAAATTCATATCATGTAATTAGAGTTGAATGCGAGTCATACCCATTAAGCTATATAAATTGAATGTGATTCATATCATGTTATTCATATCTATTAAGCCATAAAAATTTAATTTTAAGACAATAAATGTTAGTTGAATGTTCAAGTTCATATCATGTGATTACTTCTTTTAGATATGAATTAAAAAGGTTTATAGTTTTTTCATCTAAATGAATTAAACCTTCGTATCATGCATGTGAATTGCTCCTTTTAGCATTTGCGATATGATGAATAATTATATGTTTGTAATATGGTAAACATCTTTATAATTTTGGTAGCTTTAGAGACTTGTAGTGAAAGATGATTCTCATTGTGAAGTATGTGTCAAGACGAGCACATATGCGTACGGCGACAATGAGGACGACCAATTAACCGTGTCTGGACAGTGGAGCCAGACTTACAACTTTCAACTCTGACCAACTTTCCTCCTCTGTTTTTTTCTTTCCTCTCTTGTAAATGATTGAAAAATGAAAATGAGCAACGTAATCTATAGAATTTGATTACCCGTTATGAATTGGCACGTTTCACATGCTATTGGCATGTGAGACATGAAGGTTCAAAATTGTCCCTTTAGCCTGGTACTGGATCGGGGGGGGGGGGGTGTAAGAGCCCTAATTTCCATAATTCAAAGTTCAGTTAGGAAAAAAAATTTGAATGATAAAAAGAAATAAAAAGGAAATGAGAAAAACAAATAAAGTCAAACTCCAAATGAGGGAATTCAAAAAAAATAAACTCATCTACTGTTTAAATGAAGTTAACATGAAGATTTGAGTTGACCAATGGGTTCCAAATATTTCAATTAGCCTCCCTGCAAACTTCCATAATTTTTGAAGCAAGTTTGCTATTTAATTCAATAGCTACATTGAATTCAACTCAAATTCAAATTCAAGTTTGAAATTAAATAAAACTTTGTCAAATCAACTTTGTGAATTAAAAATCAAGTTCTATATGATTAATGCAGCCATCCCACAAATATCTAGCCAATTTTGGAATGAATTAGGTGGTAGAATTGATGGGGCAAGGATGAGGATGAAGTGGGACCCACTTGTCATGCATTGTGCTCTGTTCTGTTCTTTCCCAGGTTGACACCACACGCATGCAAAATTGCCACGCAGCTGCTTGCCTCCCTTCTTACCTCCAGCTGCCCCCAGCTCGCCCAGAACCCCTCCTTACCCCCCCTCCACGGCCCTGAGCCGATCCCTTCTCGTTCCCTGTAGTCCCAGCGCCATTTCTGCTCCTCTCCCGAATTCTTCTCTGTCCAGCCGAATTGGAGCCAATATACTGGGGTTTGATCACTTTTCCTTGCCTCTCATCACTCCCCAATCTCTGCATGTCTCCTGTGTCATTTAACACTTCACCTTCTTGAATCTCTTCGCGCCCACACCGAACTTCAAACTCCGCAAACACCTTAGTAGTGTCGGGAGATCTGCCGGATCAAAACCACCGACTGGATGGGAAAACAACTATACCACATAACTTAATTATGCATTTATGAGATTATGATTAATATGAACTAGTTAATATGATATGGTAATGGGTGATCTAAGCAAGCTTGGTATGTGGGTGGGTTTGATGTTATGGTTATTTGCTTGCTTTAGATCTAAGGACCGGTTCATGCGAGAATAAGCCAGGACTACAGTGCCACCAGGAGGCCAAGTATGGGTGCGGTGTAGCTGATTAATTAGGGCTTTGCTAGTGTTGTTCGAACCAATGTAGATGCTCGGGGAAGGGGTAGTCGAATTGGGTTTGTTGATGATTGGTGGGGCTACCCTGGGATCCGAATGGCTCAAGAGGGGGCTGGGCCCTTGATTGGAGATGTGCTCAGTTGGAGGCATCGCCACCGGTGAAACCTCAATGGGGTCTAAATAGGCTAGTAATCCCTTTGTAAAGGCTATTTTGTGATCTCTTCGCCATACACCAAAGGAAGTGTAATTGGCGTAAGTGAGGTTCTTTAGTCGCCGACAGGTGATGAAATCACAAACACGTGGGTAAAGTGGTACAAACTCTGCAGAGTATTAAAACTATCATGATAGTCATGCTCCCGGTTATGAGCGCCTGGATGACCTACATGATTAGAAGGAAACTTGGGATTTTGGGATGGTTTGGTAATGGTTATGGTTGGTAATATGGTTATAGCGTGATATGGATTAATTTTTGGTATTGGATATGATTAATGGTAATGGTGAAATCTGGAATTTGAATTATGGTAATGGAACATGGACTGGTATTATAATGATTACATAGTTTATGATGGGTTTATTCACATATATGTAATATATTGCTTTTCAAATGTTTTGATGTACTTTTCAGCACTTAGCCATTATTACATTCGTCATTTGAATCAGCTACATGTCATACTTTCCACACTTGCTGAGTACGACATGTACTCACTCTTGCAATTCCCCCACCAATAGTTGCAGGTCAGGATTGGGAGTATAATGATGATAATGCGGGGTTCTAGGTCATGTCTACCGTCAGATTTGCCTATGGAGTGTTGGAGCTGTGCTATCCCTTTTGCTTAGTTTGCTCAGTTTAGTTTATTCCCGCTGCATTAGTTGAACTTGTCATTAATATTCATTAGTGCTGGTATTCGAGGATAATATGGTTTGTGTAATAAAAGAGCTTAATTAATCTTATTCTATGGTAATTTTCTGTATACTCTTTTGTGATTGCACTCGTGTATGTGTGTTGAACATCCTGGGAACACATATGTGTTCACTTGGTTCATTTTTAGAACCGGGTGTCACAGCAGACAATGAATTGATTGGAACCATTTTGAAAGGAAGAGATGTGATGCTTTTGATGAGGTGGTAGAGACTGCAGAGAGGCATGGTCTAAAGGACTTGTTTTCCTCTAGATATAACTGGGATGATGAAGTGATAGCCCAGTTCTACTCCACCTTCTGCTTCTCCCAAACAGGTGAACAGAGAGTGACTTGGATGAGACATGGATCCAAGTACACAGTTACTTATGCTGAGTTTGCTAGACTGCTGCACCTTGAGGACACCGGTAGCAATGAGATTGTGATTCACAATATTGGTGTTTTGGAGAAGGACAAGATGGATTTTCTTTATGACAGTTGCCTCAAATACAATCCTCAACTAAGAACATGAAGCCTTTCTTCATTGTTCTCAATAGAGTGCTCCGGAAGACAATTGATCCAAAAGATGGAGATGCCGGGAGTGTCCAAGAATACTTGAGAACCTTGATGAAAGTGATTAGCAGGAGGAGGAATTTTGATATCTTCGATTACATCTGGAATGACATGGTGAACATCTCCTGCACACTAAACCGCTCCTGTGGCTATGCACCATACTTGATGTTCATGATTGAAAAAGTCATAGGAATTGAGTTTGTGAAGGATGTGGAGCATTCTACTCTAAGGCCTCAGAAGCCTCCTCAAGCCTCTCTCCTAGCTCCTCCCTCACCTGCCTCAAGTGATGAACACCCAGAGAGAGCTCAAGAAGATACAAGGCCTTCCTCTGGCACTAGGGCATGTCTATCTCGCAAAGGGTCCGCTAGTGGGAGCATGAAGTATTTGGCTACTATCTTTGGTTCTTGCCGCAAAACTGATGTGAAGCTTCACAAGATGAACAAGAAAAGAAAGGAGGAAATGAGATACATGAAGGACAATGTCATTTTGGAAGCCTCTGACTCTGACTTTTTGGAGCTTCCACCCCTCTCTCCTTCTGAGCTTGCCTAATTTGGCCTTCGGGGCACGACGAGTGGTTTTTCTCATGCTCCTCCTAACCCTGATGAAGAAGATGAAGAAAGGACCAACAGCGCGGATGAAGGCAGCAATGACAAGTAGATACCTCCTTCTCTTCCTCTTTGGTGCCTTGATGCCAAAGGGGGAGAGATTGAGGGGGATTCCTAGGTCGTAGGTCCTTCTTTTGTGTCCTATTTTAATAAGTGGGTTTTGTAAGACTTATATTATGTTCTCATTATGCCTTTGGACATGTAATATGAAGTTATGGTTATGCTTTAATATGATCTATGTTTTATGCTCTAAAATTGACATACATGCTTGATAATGTTGATGTTGTTATGATTATGCTTTTATCTTATTCACATCAAGATTATTGCTCACACACACATAGTTTTGCACCTCACCATAAAGAGTGCGCATATGAATGTTAATTTAACTTTTACTATTGTTCTCAAAATTCATATGTGCACACTTTATGAAAATCTGAATTTTTCATCATATTTGTGTAATCTCAATTGGTTGTCATCAATCACCAAAATGGAGGAGATTGAAAGTGCATCTAGGCATCCTTGTGGGTTTTGGTTGATTAATGACAAACAAATGTGATCCTAACAAAATTGTTGAGATGAGAGCATGTTTTAAGGAGATTAGAAGAAAATCTCAAAAAGAAAGGAGAATGAGGACCTAAAAGAAAAGGAGCTCAAGACATGAAAAGAATACTTATTTTGTAAGAAGTGTGTGGGAAAAACACACCCCAAGAGCTCAAGTGAAAGAGATTGCACTCACTGCACAGAAATCAACATATGCATACTAGTTCGATAGACACCGGACTAGTTCGATATCTCTTTGACTAAAAATGGAAAAGTCTCCACAGTGCGGACTTGTCCGCAGCACTCCACATTTACACAGCACCGGACTAGTCCTATAATCCTCTGACTAAAATAGGATAAGTCCTCCAAGTCCGGAGTTGTCCTTAGCCCTACGGTTTTTCACTACACTGGACAAGTCCGATATCCACCGGACTAGTCTAAAAACTCTCTGACTAAAATCGGACAAGTCCCTCCAAGTGCGGACTTGTCCTTAGTCCTACACGGTGTTCACCACACCGGACTAGTCCAATACCTACCAGACTAGTCCGAAAAGTTTCTGTACCCATATCAGACTAGTCCGCACCTTAACGGACTAGTCTGGTATCCATCAACACTTAGGGTTTCTCGCACATACACACACCGGACTAGTCCGGTGTCCACCACGAACTAGTCCGGACATTGCAAACCCGAACGGTAACTTTTGGAAACCCTAGTATAAATAGAGGTGTACGGCCACACAACTAATTCTCTCGACTCCCTGCGCCATCACACCTCCCAAGATCCCAAAAATACATCTCTCCACTCATTCTAAACCTAAGAGGATGAAATCTTTGAGGATTAGGGATTGGACAAAGGAGAGAATTGTTCCACACAATCTTGAGCACTTGGGTTTGATCTCTCGCACACTCTAATTGTTTTATTGTATATCTTTTGAGTGTGTTTAGTGGTGTTCATCGTTGTAATTCTTGGGGAGCCCTCAACTTTTGAGAAGTCCCCTTGAACAAGTTATTTACCCCTATGATTAGTGGTTGAGAATCGGCCTCCATGGCGATTCAACGAGGGAAGGGTTAGTGAAGACCTAGTCCTCCATGGACTCCTCAACGGGGATATAGATTTCCTCCGTGGAATCAAACATCGGGATAAAATCTTGTCTCGCACACCTTTGTTTTATAGTTCATCATATTCTAGGGTTTGCTTAAACTTGTGTAACTCATGTTAAAATATCTTAATTAAAGTTGATCTTTGCAATACATTGTTTCATTACTGTAATACATCCGAGTTGTCAATTGCTTTCCGCTGCATAGAGAACTAGAGGTGAAATTAATGATCAATCGTGATCTTTCTAATCCACGTACACCAGACTAGTCTGCACTGTATCGGACTAGTCTGACCTTCCTTGTATTTGATCAATCTGTTAAGTGTTTCAGGGAATGACAAAGATTCAAAAAGCCTATTCACTCCTTTCTAGGCTACATTCACTGTTTTCTACTCAGAGAGGAATCAGACTAGTCTGCTCATTATCGGACTAGTCTGGTGCTTGACTGATTTTTCAATTAATTGTTTAGCCCTTACTCTCTACGCAAAGGTTTGAGCTCTTGAGGGTGTGTCTCTCACACACACCCTACAAATTTTGAACTACTTTGCGCTTCTATTTTCCACTTGTGCTCTTCCCTTCTTGTTTCTCATTTTTCACATTTTTTTGCACCGTTACTTCCATTCTCCGAGACCAATTTTCAACTTAACAAATCTTATTATGATCTCACTTGTTTGTCATCAATCGTCCAAAACCCACAAGGGTGTTCTCAGATGCACTTTCACTTCTTGATTTGATGCAACCAAGCTTGTTGACCAAGGACTCGCAGGTGGTTACTGAGAGGAATGCCACAACGATGTCGGCGTCGAAGACGTCAGGGAAGTCATTGACTTCTTGGAGAAGCATTTGATGTACTCACAGAGGGTATCACTCGACCTCTGTCGGCACCCTTTGAGGTCCCACTAGTTGCCAGGGCGTACATACATGCCCTAGAAGTTGACGATGAAGGTGTTCCGGAGCTCGACCCAACTCTGGATGTTGTTGGTTGGGAAATACTCCAGCCAGGCCCATGCCGAGTCGGCTATATAGATGGGGAGGTACTGGATGATGAAGGAGTCATCATCCACCATGCCGACCCTACATGCTAGGCGGTAGTCCTCCAACCACACATTGGGATTGGTCTCACCGTCATACCTCCCAATATTGGTCGTGGCCCGAAAATGAGCTGGGATAGGGGCATTATGTATCCGCCTCCTAAACACCTTGAATTGGGGGGAATCGAGGTTTGGGCTTTGATCTTTGTCGTCGTCGTAGCGGCTTCCATGGCAGGATTGGCACTATTGGGGCTCACGGTGTGAGTCCATGATGCCTCCCCGGGCTTGGCACCAAGCATCCAGGGTTCAAGAAGGTCAGACGGCTCCACGCGATCGTGGATTGAGTTGCATGAGGGGGTCGACGATCTGACCCTCTCGACCCTGATCACCCAGCTCAAAGCACATGTCCTAACGGGGATCATGCCACTCTTTATGTGCATCTGGCTCTTGTAGAGGGCTGAAGAATCCCCCTATCAAGATAGGGAGCTCTCCGCCTATTTAGTAGTGGCCCTATCCAGCAAGGTCCGAAGGTTTTGCTATGTGCGCTGGGCTTCAGGATCAGCGGGCTCAGGCACACCGCATAGCATCGCTGCTGTTGTCGCCACATTTTGGCTCACTTGCTCAAAGTGCGAGGGGCCATCAACATCTTTTGTGATGTTGATTTGAACTTGGAGTGCGCAGAGACACGCATTGCCCGTGCTAGGACAAGGGCCCAGCTTTGCCACGAATGTGGCAGTGCTAGCATCTAGCTGCGCTTGCTCGGCTTTGAGGGCAACACGCCGCGCCTCGAACTGTCGACTAGCTCATGGCGCTACGCTTCTTGTTGCTCGGGGCTGAGTCGTGGTGGAGTGTTGGCAGGTGTGCTGACACTGGAACCGTCACCAGCTTTGATGGTGTGGCACTCTCGTGAGAGAAGTTCACTCCCCTCGATGCCATCATCGGAGCTAGAGCTAAAACCAGCTTCATCCTCTCGGACGTGGTGAAGGGACTGTAAAAGCCCACATTTGAAAAGAATGGTAAGGCGAAAATGTGAACTTCAGAATTTTGAGTTGAGTTTAAAATCAAAACTCACATGAATTAATTTGCTATTTGAATTATATGAAAAATGGATTAAATCACAAACCCTAGATGAGGAGGTTCAAAAATTCAAATCAATTTCATGTTCAAATTAGGTCAACATGAAAATCTGTCTTCACCAATTAATCCTCATACCTCAATCAGTCCCCATGCCAAGTTTCATAATTTTTGAACTTCTATTTCTATTTAATTCAATGCAACCATTTAAATGCATTTGAATTCAAAATTCAAATTTGAATCTGATTAAACTTTGTCAATTCTCGAATTATAGCTCAAAATTGAGTTCTATATATTTTATTTAGTCTACCTGCCAATTTTTAGCAGTTTTGGAGATAGTTTGAGCAGGGAATTAAATCAACAGCGAAGATAAGGGGGGAGGGTGCTGTTGGCCCACATGTCAGTTTAAAAAGCAAAGTACCGTCTCTGTCTTTCTCTCGCAGGGCGCCACCACACATTTGCATTCTGCCAGCGCTTGCCTTAGGCAATGCTGAAAACCAGCGCGGGCTTTCTCCTTTTCGCTTCCCTCCACGAGTCCTACACTCTCTGGAAAAATTGCTTTTCTTCCTTGCTCACAGAACTACTACTCTGTTGTTCTTTCCTGAGTAGTGCTCGACATCACCGTCGCCATGGCCCTTGTTCAACTAAATCCGAGCTGCAAGGAGCCTGTTGATCCGTTTCCTTTGTGCTTGAGTTTTCATAAGCCTTGTGTGTAGCTATCTGATCGATTTTGTGTCCAGCTCCAACCTTCCTGGCGGCTTACTTGATGTGTTGGTGACCACCGTGCTACTGTTCTTCGTTTCGACGGATTCCTCAATTTTTCCAGCAAAATCCACACTACAAGGTGGGTTATGTTCCACTTTTTTCGGGCTTCATTGCTCCTCGATGCCTTGCACACCTCTCTGATGATTTCTTTGGCCAGCAAAGGCTTTCACCAAGGTGCACGTGTTCTTGTGGCCGTCAAGCTGCTGACCGCCTCTGTTCCAGTCATGGCCGACGTGTTTCCGATGCTATAAGCAGTGTCTCGTCCACCTTCGTGTGGCAAAAAGGTGCACCAGCACCTTCTCCTTCTTTTGCTCAACTTTAATCATCTGGTTGCAATGAGTAACTACTCCTATAATATTGTCCATATTTTCCTCGGCTTGTATCATAGGACAGCATCTAGTTCCTTTCTCAATTCATCTTACACACTGGCTCTTGGTTAATTCCTGTTAGTAAACATGTTCTAGGCATCATCACGAACTCCAGGAAGCAAATCAATTCGAAAATAGGCCCTCAACCATGCCGGGCAACGATCCCCCAATTCCGCCTTGAAACCCTAGGTCAACCCTAGAACTCCATTTTCCATTGTTTTCACTGTCATTTATGTCCAATTTCGAGTTCCTGAGATCAGAATGATGCTTCTTGTGCCAACGGCGACCGAGTTGAACCATCCCCGAGCAAAATCCATGGCGCCACCATGGTGTCTATCACTGCTGCCGTCGCCGGTGACATTCCGGTCGCCGCCGTGTGGCACCATATTGGCCAACATGTCTTCCAGGATTGGGAAATCAATTCTTGTTTTTGTGTCATTGCCTTTTGTCGCCCCCAGGCACAGAAACGGCCGAGCAAAGCCACTGTGATGCCACCAGTTCAAGCTGTCCAGAGGTAGAATATAGATCTGACAGTGGACCCCGCTGGCAGCAGTAATTAGAATTTTCCGTAATCAAATAAATTCAGATTTTTTCCAAACTTTGAAAAATCGTAACTACATGTAGAATTGTCCAAAAATAGTGAAATAAATTTTGTTAGATTCCTCATTGCAAGTGCTTTCCAGTTGTGCAATTAAATTAGTATGAAAGTCCCAATATTTCCCTCATTAATTCCATGAAATTAAAAGCCTTTGATTTAATTTCTGTTGATAAAATTATTGGAAACATTCCAAATTTGGTAATATCCCTCCACTTACTTCCTTTGAGCTCTGGTAAACATTTCATATCCATTTGACTTGTTTTGCTAAGTCAAATTGTGTTCCCAATCTGTATGTCTCTGAAAAATATGAAAAAGAAAATCATTTTCAGAAAAATGTGAGAACTTTTAAAATCAGTATCTCTCTGTAGAATGCTTAGAAAAGAATGAAACCAATTTTATTGGACTCTTCTTGACCTACTCTAAACAGAAAACCAACTGTTGCCTATGTCAAGGCTTCAGAAAAGCCACGAAAGTTCAGGAAAACCTAAGGCCTTATGAAATTTTGTAGACGACATTCTTTCAATGCATTAGATAATGGAATTTTGCCAACTCCTTCCACCAGACCAGTGTTAAATGCTGTAAAAATACTAGGTTCATTAGGTGTGAGGATCGGGGTCCTGACATTCTAGGAATCACATTGGATGGTGTGGTGCGATGCGACACCCAACAACATACAGGAAAAGAATACGTAAAATATATAAAATTTTTATTTGATAAGATAATCGAGTTTACAATATAGTGTACACAAGGAGTACATAAGAAGCCAAAGGAATAAACTCAAACTCTCCACCTATCTAAGCACGAGAGAAGACGTCCATGCCCACGAATGCTTCTCACTAGCGTCACGAAGAAGATAAAGCAGCGGCGAAGTCTCCCGAGAGCCATACACCTCGGAAAGTCCGAGATCTCACGGGCAACCACAATAGAAGCAGTTAAACTATTACCTGCAAAACTACATATATAGAAACCGTGATCACGAAGGCTCAGCAAGACTTAATTGTCTCAGCTAAACGTGAAACTCTACATGCTAGAGACTTGTAATGTAGGAAAGCTGAATTGCATAAAAGACTCGCCTAATAGTAAATCCTTATCTTTAGATTTTAATTAGTAGAATTGCATTCCATGGGCGTGACGCATCATGAACTCCACAATCAAACAAGAAACGCTTCGTCTACGAAGTTACAAGCCCAAAGTTGCATAGGCCGCATACAAGTTAACTGTTTGGGAATTATTAATTTAATTTTGCTACTTCTGAGTCATACAAGTTGCAATACAATATTATAATCATTGCAGCAGATTCATAACATTCCAACTACTCTTTATTACTACGTCACGACTCAGTAAACAAGCAGTAATCAAATAACCGCGAATGACGGTGATTGCAATTAGTAGACACCCGGTGTGCACGACACATACACCCGCGTGGAAGGCACGTAGGTGCTCTTCTCATCACGTCATAAGTGGCCACATTTCAGTCGCTGTCCCAACGCCGAACCAGTTCTATGATCCTCACAGAAGGTCCACCACATTTCAGTCGCTAGCGGATTTCCACCTCCCGTCCTCTTTCCCCCAAGGGACCACAGTATAAGTTTCAACGCGAGGGTGCCTGAGTTACATCGGTTTTCTGGGACCCATATAGCAAGTATGCAACATGTACAATTCAAACTTGCTCAGCGGAGCCGCATACAGATCGGTCTTCAATCGACACAGGAAGTGCTACGCACCCAGGACCACGACATGCTGCTTCCTATTCAACTGTCTGGTCTCATATTCAGATTCTTTTACCATTCTCGAACTAAATCCATGTTAACCCTATTCTGTCTGGCGATTGGATTCCAACCACTCGACTTCTACTGATTTCACTAAAACAATAGCATAGCAATATATTACGATGGATTAATGTTCTACCCAGCCCCTCTAAGGATTATTTAGTCATGCATGTAGATTTTTAACAAAATCGGACCTAATGCATAATACATACCTCATACGTATAGTATATACAAAATAAAACTTTATAACGACTGTTATATGCAAACCGGAGCTTGCCTTGGGTTGCAACTATGTAAATGTCAAATAGTCAGCTCCTGATCTTTTGAGTGGAACATTTCGTCTATGCCCTCCTCATGTGCATCTAGATGCTTCTACGGGGCATTTTATTGCAGCACCATCATTTTCTTGGTCCTCCTCCCCCGGGTGATAAACCTCGTCGGTCTCCATTCGTCGCAACTGCTATCGAGATGAGAATGCATATACTCAATAAAATGTAACTTAGTGAAATAGCAAAGGAGAGCTTTTGTAATGCAAGAATGTGAAAGTGTTATTCTTAGGGCCCAAAAGAGGTCTCTGCTGGATGCATGGTTTCTATGAAAATGATGGATTCAATTCAAGTTGCTTCAAGAAGATGCTTCTATGGTTTTCATATAGTCATAGGAACATGAGAGGAGCTTCCTAATATTTGAATGGTCAGGTCCAAATTTGAGGTCCAGAGAGGTCTCCATTAGGTTCTCAAAGTCTGAGGCTAATGGGAAAAGAATGAATCACTTTGATTTAAGAACAAAGTAATTTATGCTTTATACATGGACATAGGGATGCAAATACCATTTATACAGGTTCAACTGTTCTAATGAGGTTGTGAATTCTTCAGGGGCTTCATTAGGTCATGGAGAACTAATAGAAAAGTTCAGCTATGATAAAGAAATATGGTGGCCTATAAAAATTCCTTATGTCTTTAAGCTTCTTTGAATTGTTCTGGACAAACTTGAGCTCTGACATGGGCAACAGTGGATGATATATTTAGGGGAGGTCAATAGGAGTCCAATAAAATTGGTTTCACAATTGTTGAAGATTTCTTCAGGGATCTATGGATTTTACAATGTCTTGATCATTTTCTAAAAATGCTACTGTTGTTTTCTGGATAATTAAATTAAGCTGAGCAAAGTTCATTCATTTAACTAACTTAACGCACTTTCTTATGCTAAATTTTTTTTACAGGCAGTCAAGGACATTAGGAGGAATATTCTGGCAAATTTTGGTAATTTTCCATTCAGGGAATCTCCTGCAATAATTTTCAAAAGGTTTCTGGAAAAGAATTAATTCAGGAAATTATAAAGATTTTCATATTAATTGTTTTAACTCACTGCAAAGAGGAGTCTAACAAAATTTTTGGGCCATTTTTGGAGTTTAGATATCTATTTTACAAGTTTGAGGATTTTCTAGATTTATTCTGCTAAAGGAAAAGGAATAAACAGACGTTGCCCAATAGGAATATGGCCACACCGGGACACAGAGAAAAAGGGTGCACGGTCGCATTGGATCTTCGGCCACAGAAGATCCCCATGAGGGGGGCTTCTTCTACCTCGCGCTGGGGCAGGGCCGACGGCGCCCGACGGCGGAGGTGAACCGGCGGCTCGGCGAGGCAACGAGCGGTGGCGTTGCAAGGCTTGGAGGACCGCCACGATTGGGGAAACTCTTCGGGAGTTCGAAGAGACACCGGGATGGGCGGTAGTGAGTCGGCGGCGGCGGCTCCACAACGGCCAAGCTTCGACGGCCAACAACTCGAGGTATAATGCACTATTTCACGCGCAACAAGTTTGTACAGATTCGTGGATGATTGTATAATGATGGCATGGGATCAATTATCACCGAGGATGGCCGGGATTTGGGGTGCGACGGTGAGTGGGGAATAGTTCCCGGGAGTGGCTACAAGATCTATGTTTACGGCGTCACCGATGGACGAAACTTGGATTGGATTCTTCAGAATTGATCGCAGGGAAGTGTAGAAGCTTTGACATAATTGGAACGAAGTGGAATGAATGAGAAAGAAATCATTTTACCAAATTGTGGAAAGTGGTCAGAGAGTTCACTCATGGATGTTTTTCCTCGATTAACCGGCTAGTCCTCGAACAGAGGGGCGCTGGTTGGGAGGAATGAAGAAGGAGGTGCGACGCTCCGGTTGGCAACCTTGGATCATGCTTCGGCACAGCGTGCCAGTGGAGCGACGGTTAGCTCCGAGAGGGATTTTGGCGGAACAGAGCTGACGGCGATGGCAATTCCTTGCTCAGCATTTCAAATGCGGAAACAACGGGAAAACATGGTCAGGAAGGTGTGAATGACAGCTTGCAAGCTGGTGGATGAATAAACTTGACACTAAGATTACCGTGGACAACGGATTTCACCGAAGGACAGCAGGAACTCGGTGGCCGGTCATGGAGAAGAGAACTTCGATTCGAACTACTAGGACCAGGAACTGCATTGGAGCGTGTAAGGAAGACAAAGCACGCGCATGAGGCCGCCGGAAAGCAGTCACAGCCGAGTTTGGACAGCAGGGCACCACGGTGTGGTGGCATGGCGCGGCTGCGGCATGAATGGTGATGGACTTCAAACCAAGGCAGCGCTGTGCAGGAGACAAGAGTACGCGTGTGCACGTTGAGTCATGGCCTTGGTTGGGTTGGACAGGCAGCAGCAGCACGGCAAAAGGAAGCTAGATGCAGCGATGGTGCACTGAGGAGTAGAAACAAACAGGGACGAGTGCGGAAGAAGCCCGAAACAGAGGAGCAAGCTGGTTTTTCCTTGGGTGATGAAATATCGAGCAAGTAGTGTGGATAAGAAGGAGTAGCTGAGCTGCTTGCTGTGCCGCCGAAGCCATCGCGGTGGCAAACCAAGCAGTATAGTTCGCCAAATGGGCCGCCCGGTACGAGCCCGGCACGAGCTTGATACAGCCTGGCACGAAGGGGCTCGGCATGAAGGGGCCCGGTCCGCCTTCCATGCCGTGGCGGGACGTGCTGTCGTGCCAACTATGCGGCCCTGTCGTGCCAACTATGCGGCCCAGGCACGGCACGGAGGCCGTTTTTTTTGTGACTGGCCAGTACGATGGCACAGCGGGCCCCCACAGCACGGCAACCCGACGGCCCGACGGCAGCATCGCGGCCGGCGGCTCCGAGGCGGCGTCGGACGGCGGCTCCGAGGCGGGACGACAGAAGGCACCGAGGCAGGCGGCGCGGATGGCGACTCCGAGGTGGCAGCGCCAAGGCGCGGGCGCCCGACCAGGGGGATTGGGGACGGGGGGCGGGGGACGGAGCGACCGGGGATTGGGACGGAGGATGGCGCGCCGCCAGGTGATTGGGGACGGGGGGTCGGGGGGCGGGGCGGCCGGGGATTGGGGACGGTGGTCGGGGGCTGGCGCGCGGCCTAGGGTTGGGGACGGGGGCGGCGCGACCGGGGATTGGGGACGGAAGTGGTGCGCCGCCAGGTGATCGGGGACGGGGGCGGGGGGGCGGCACGGCCGGGGATTGGGGACGGGGGTCGGGGGCTGGCGCGCGGCCGGGGGTTGGGGACGGGGGCGGCGCGATCGGGGATTGGGGGCGGTGCGGGTGGAGATTGGGGACAGGGACGGCGCGGGTGGGGATTGGGGAGAGGGGGTTAGGGTTTGGAAATAAGTTGTGTCTGTATATTTATATGAGGCTAACTCAAAAGGGTGATCTAAGGGTTGGGGTTTATTTACTTAGAGATCAACGATTTAGATATTCGGGCCAGCATCGGGCCAACTGATTTTCGTGCCGGGCTCGGGCCGGCACGCCGTGCTGGGATGGCAGCCCAAGCACGGCAGGGCTATCGGGCCTGGGCCGGCCCGACACAATTTCCGTCGGGCCAGACCCGTGCTCGGACCGGGCTTTTTAGTGCCTGGCTCGTGCCGCCTGATGGGCCCGACCCATTTGGCGAACTATACCAAGCAGCTGCGTGGAGGCATCGGAAGAGAGAAGAAACAACGTATGGCCGATCTGACCTGTGGGACCCACCTCCCCTCCTTCTCTTCTTTCAACAATTCAAAACAAATGCTAGATGGGTTCCAAAAATAGTAAAAATTGACAGGTTGACTAATTGAAATATAAAGAAACCAAAAGTGAAATCAAATTTGAAAGTTGAATAAATTGAGTTGAATTAAAATTAAAATTTGAATTTAGATTTTTGATTACCATGTTTATGCATTATTTTTGAAATACTTTTAATTGGATCCTTTTTAATGAATTCAACTTACTTTTGCTTTGAACACCCAACCTACGTTACATTAACTTTGATTTTAATCTAAAATTAGAACTAGCCTATATGTTGTATTTGACTTTTCTTTGTATTTGGCTTGGTATTTGGAATTATATTTGGTATTCCATTTAAATGTTTATTTGCTTAAATGCAATCATACACTCACATGTTCACCTCTAGATTAAAGCTTTAATAATTCCCCAAATTTGTTTTGAACCTCATTTATTGACTGACATAACTCCTGTGAGTTTGACTTTCTATTTCAATTTAAAAAAAATTGAGTTTAATTTCTGAATTCATGTGCTTTTCAAATGCGGGCTTTTACAATCCGTCCCCCTTAAAGGAATCGCGTCTCGTGACTTTATTAAAAAAACAACGGAAACGAGTAGGGAACGATTGGTAAAGATGGGTGTTAATTCGGAGAACAAGGATAACAATGTTGCATGAACAGAGTTGCTATATTGTGCTTGTCTTCATGTAACATCTTTGAGGGTGCCGTTACTTGATTATGATTGGGTGTTCGAAATTTGTATTTGATTTCTATGGATTCAAGTCTCTATCTTGATAAGCTTGATGGGTTGATCGAACTTTCATTATCGTCTTGCAATGCTTTCGCTAACATTGAAAAGATGTACTTTACTGTCCTAATCTTAACTTCAATACATGCTCCTTGATTCTTTTGGTTACTTTGGTAGCTTCAGACTGACACTTCATGGTTCTTGTTTTTGCATTGTTTCGTAGAAGCCATTTTAAACTTAAGGTAGTATTTTCCCACATGAATCATGGTATTTTACAAGAATAGTAATGGATTACTAAACTCGCAAGGAATCGGTATCTCAGCAACTGGAGAAGAATCAGACTCTTTGCAGCATCATAAGAGAATTTAATATTCAGTTCCTCTTATGTATTCAAAGTGCAAACACTCAACATATGGTAACTACAAGGGTTTTTACATGTCAAAGTCACCATATATCAAATCAAGAATTTAAATCAAGTTCAAGGAGCTTCGCGAGGTTAACAACCCAATGAAATCCTCGCTAATAAGGAGAATCAAGGTTTTTTTTCACAAGATCAATCAGTTAACAATGATCTCATGATGAAGGACGGTAGAGTTTCAACAATCAAGATACTTGAACCTAAACAAGTCAAAGGTGAAGGTTCAAGCTGTTTCTTAACTACAAAGGACATTGAGTAATCGGTTTCCCTTGTATTACTGAAAAAATATTATGTGTAGGATGATAAAACACATGGGTTGTGAGACGATCAAGGTGCTTGTTTGTTATTATGGGGATGGAGACCCAAATATATAGAGTACAGGATGATTACAAATATGGAAACATCCCACACACAATGGGAAAATACAATAACATCATATATCTCTAACACCCCCTCAAACTCAAGGTGCATCACGAACACTGAGTTTGGAGAGATAAAATCTATGTTGAACCCGAATTTGTGCCTTTGTGAAGAAATCAGCCAGCTCAAGCTCTAAAGGCACATACTGAAGATCAACAACATCATCTTGGACATATGCTTGTGTATAAGAAGCAACAACATCAATATGCTAGGTAAGCTCATGCTTGACTGGATCACGAGCAATGCTGATAGCATTTGTACTGCCAGACAAATAAAAGAGGAGTCGGCATAGAAACAAAAATAACAAAATCCTCAAGGAACCACGGTAACCAAGTAACCTCTACAGTCACAAGAGCCATAGCATGCAACTCAGCCTCTGTACTCAAACAAGATACTGCTACCTACTTCTTATCTTTCAAGCAATGAGGGAACCACCAAGAAAAATGCAACAACTAGAAAGAGATCGAAGATCATATAAATCACTATCCCAAGTAGCATCACAATATCCCTTGAGTTGTAAAGAGCTAGAGCGTGGAAAGAACAAACGTCTAGAGATAGTCCCACAAAGATAACACAAGACTCGAAGCAAATGACTATAGTAGACCTGGGTAGAAGTCAATGCAAACTAACTCCGAATGTCGACATAACACAAGATGTCAGGACGAGTGACACCAAGATAGACTAGACTCCCAAAAGTATGACAATAATGAGTAGGATCATCAAGAGGCTCACCATCAGTAGATCGAAGGTGACATTGAGCTTCATGGGAGTCTCAACAGTCTGATGATCAGTAAGAGAAGCTCAATCAAGAAGATCATGAATGTACTTTCTTGAGACAGATAAATTCGCTCAGAGGTAGAGGAACCTCAATTCCAAGGAAGTAGCGAAGAGGACCAAGATCTGACATAAGAATCTGCTCACTAAGATGAACCTTCAAAAGGCTATGTACTTAGGGTCATCTCTAGTGATAATCATATCATCAACATAAAGCAAAAGAAGAGTATTACTATGAGACGAGGTATCCACAAAGAGATTCAGATCACAAGCACTAGCAGAAAAGCCAGCAGCAGTGATCACGGACACAAACCGCTGAAACAAAGCATGAGGAGCTTGCTTGAGGACATAAAGTGAGTGACGAAGGCGACGAAAGCCATAGGATGTTATTGTATTTTCCCATTGTGTGTGGGGTGTTTTCATATTTGTAATCATCTCGTACTCTATATATTTGGGTCTCCATCTCCATAAGAATCGACACGCACCATTCATAACATGACATCAGAGCACGAAGGGGCTCAAAGTCTTCACGAAGCCGGGTCAAGAAGTCGTAGGTGCGTCGAAGCTCATGTGCATCCTTATGACTCTGACAAGCCTGACAAGTATCCAGTGACAACTGAGGACCAAGAGTGTCAAGCTGGCTTCAAATAACAGACATCTGAGCAAAGAACTCCTTCACTGTAGCATCTTCATGTCATAGCAACTGCTTCAACAATATAAATAGACTGACCAGTAGGCTCATAACGATAATGCGGAATAGTCCACATCTGATGTGCATGCTCAAACTCCACTATATCGGCAGCCAGATGATCCTCCATACTAGAAGCAAGAATAACAGTTGCCCGAGCATCCTCATCCAACCACGTCCTGTGCACACTGAGCTGAGACTCATAAAAAGTTGGACGAGTCGCATAATCTTCAAATAACTTCTGCTTCTCACCATCAGTACCCTTCTCTCGAATGATAGGCTGTGAAGGAGCAGCAGGACATGGCGTACATTTGAGATCACCTGTGAGAAACCCCCAAAGACGCAGACCACACATATGGAGATGCGGAAACCCAGTCGCGACGGTTGGTGCCATTGAAAAACACTAGACAATACAAGACTGGAACCCCATCCGAAGAAGAAGTCATCCTGATCGGACAACAGGCAACGATGAGAGTGCAAAATATAAAGCGGAGGGCTACGAAAAGAGTGTAGGATCGAATAGCACGTTAAAAGCTACCAGAGGGGGTGAATGGTAGATTTAAACTTTTTCACTGGAAGGAAAGAAAACCCCTCGGCATAAAACTAATCTGATAAAGAAACTGTGTGTGCGACTGATCGAGATGATTTCAACCATGACAAAACTAGTAGAGATTGTATATAATCAAGTAACGGAGACACCACAACAAGAATCATGAGAAATCATCAAGTAAAACTTATGTTTTGACCAAAATCCTGAGCAAAGGTCAATCTGTTCTAACAAAGAGCAAATAGATCTGCTATGCTGCAAAGAAACTCATGTAACTAAAAAACCACAAATCCAATGACCGTGAAATTTTCAGAAATGATATTTGATTGAGTTGTGAAGGCAACACAAAAAGAATCATGTCAACTGGATCTATAAAACTCAAGTTGCGATCAAAACAATGAAGAATGATCGGGCGGCATAGAAACTCAACTCGAAAGACTTGGCGAAAACAAGTCGGACGAACAAGGCACAAAAGCTCCTCTAAAATATGAATTTTGTTGACCTAAAAACAAGAGAAAAAACCCAAAGTCATCTACACACGAGCTCTGGACTCCCTTGCTTATATAACCAGCCCTTAGGCCAACCCAATTCTAACTAAGACTCCTACTGCTCCTCAGTTTCAACTGAAACTTTCCATAACTGCTCGAGACTCTTCCATACGCAGATAGAAACAATCTTAAGACTTCCAAAAACCTTAGAAACTTCCTAAATATTTCTCAAACAACTCAACTTTGTGACCCACACGAAATCTAACAAAAAAACTCGATACTTTTCATAAACGAACCATAACCACCTCAGTCGTAGCCTGAGGCATAATCCAGTCAGTTGAAACAATGTAGCCACGTCCATGCACTCCATGCACACATACAAACACCTTCCAATGACATCCATGATACCTTCATATGCATTGTTGTTGATTCAAACATGTTGCATGACCTCCCGATCAACTCAACCACAATTTCTCCCAAACTTGGTTGTTGAACCACATCTTCTCCATAAGACTAGTTCAAGGATCCCGTCACCAGCTATGTCTTGATCTCAAGCAACACCTGCATATGAACAAACAACCAAATCTTTGCGAGCTCAAGTCCTCAACTTGACTCTCGTTAGTTCGAAAAACACAACACCTTACGTGAGCACCTCACTCAAGCATGTTAAAAACCGTAGCAAAATGATATTACCATAACCACCAAAACACATCAAAAACTTAGTAAATCAATACTAAGCAAACCTTCCTATAAGCCAAAAAGCAAGTTTGAAACATTGCAAGTTAAAAACAGAGCAACCAAACTCAATATGAAAACTCTACGTAGTAACTGTTACTCCCAATATGCATTGAGAAAGTTCGTACAGTCCTAGAACATCGAGGGTAACGTTACTCCCAAAAACACATTCAACCACATCGACTCACGTGCAGCTCATGTGAGTAAAAGTTCGGACAATCTGAAGCGAGAAACACGTTGAAACACGTTATGAAAAGTTCAGACAATTCGAAGCGAAAAACACATGTTGCTCATGTGACGTTGATTTCGGACACTCCAAAGCGGATGTTTCAGCAATATTCAAAGCTTTGCATGTGAACCCTTGCTTTTATTATAATTGTCAATGTATTCAACACACATAGCTCTCAAAGAGAGCGTAATAAATAAAGAGACATGACCTGCAAAACTTTTTTTGTTTTTTCTCTTTTTTATATTTTTTCTCTTTTTTACCCTAGATAGACTAGACTCAAGTGACGGCCGTGGATCATGAGGCAGAGTCTTCAATGAGTCACGGGCTCTGCTCCGAGTCACGGTTCTTCAGTTGACTGCTGCTCCAGACTCAAGTGCGGCTAGGGATGCGCAGCTCAGTAGCTGGATTGGAGCTGGCGCACTCTTCAAGAAAGCACTTGATGGGATATTACCAACACGAGCGCTCGATTGGGACTCGGCCCCAAATTGCCATGTCGGGGGCAGCGCCTAGAGGACGGGCGATGAAGCACCGCATGACCCGCTATAGAGATAGATCCGTGGCTGCGGGATCAGAGAAAACAAAAAACACCAATCGTAGCACATAGATCAACAATAGCGTCGGAGAACGACGCAAGCCGCGATGATGAACGGCTAGCGGAAGAAAAACCTGCATAAATATAGCTCTAATATCATGTTATAAATTATGCTTGTCTATTTTTATAGAGATGGAGACCAAAATATATAGAGTATAGGATGATTACAAATATGAAAACATCCCACACACAATGGAAAAATACAATAACATCTTATATCTCTAACAAATATGAGTCTCTGAACCTTCTTATGGTTCTAGAAACGTATGAAACGCTGCTCTTTTTACGTTCTTCAGGCAAAAGATAGGATACCCCATCGTGTGATAAAAACGCAATAATATGCAACTCTTGAATGTTCAGCGTTCAAAGAGCCATACGAGGCACTGATCTCTATCGGCGGTCCTTAAATACTAAATTTGACCGTCAATTCATTGCATAAAGATTATAATTGGAGAACACAAAATAGTGGTAGGAGTTAAATCTAACAAATTCCAAAAGTGTTACTATATATTTGCATAGGGGGGGGGGGGGGGAATTAAGCCCCAAAATACTCAAGAATGCAGGAAGCAATCATCAAAGTTGCCATTCTATCACTCAGGCAATGACACATGACATCACATGGATCCATGACTCACTCCTTGGAACATTCGAGGAGATACAACGACAATTCACGCAGAATGAGGGTCAGGGCCCAGCTGGCAGCCACCTTGAGAAAGCGCAACCAAGGGGGGGCCAGGACCAGGTCGACCGACCTCCTGGCTCCGCAGACTTGGCCCTGGCGCCAAACGTGGTCAAATGATGTGTGCCACTCTCCTGTGGCTCCCTGATAGCGGTAAAGACTAATTTGTGCGCTAATTGTGTTGCCAAACCGACTGAACTCGTGTATAAATACCCTCTCACTTCACACACACCACAAGTTTGAGAATAGTACTCCACTCATAAGGTTTAGAGATGCCCAAGTGGCCAGCCAAGTAGAAGGATAGTGAGGAGGAGCTAGGAGGTGGAGGCTTGGTCTTGTTAAGTCCCTCTTCCACACTTGTACCTCTTCGGAAGTTCTGCTAGAATCGAGTAAGGAACTTTCATGAATTCAATACTAGTTTGATTTCTATTTCATACTAGTTTGCTTTCGTAACTGCTTGTGGGTTCACTGCTTTAATTCATTAGAGGCTCTAGTCGTAGCTTTGCATTCGAAATGATTAGAGTTGTGATTTAGAACTTATGCGTGATGCTTATATTAGAGTTCATCAGTGGATATCTCATAGATCCACGATTTCAAGAGGTAGACATTAGATGGTGATAGTCCTATCTGTCCTTAGTAATACTCCATGTTAGGCTATGCCATAGGCTCGTGGTGGGAATCGTGCTGGTATTGCCAAGGGTGAACCCGTGTTCGAAGCAAGTAGTTGCCATAGACTATTGTGGCCTAGATTTCAAACCATTGAATTCCTCCTAAATCCTTGCCTATCAAACAAATTGTGCTTCCTTGGGAGAACAAGCTAGAAGATCTCACACAAGTTCCTTGGATTTGATACCCTTGGAATACTCTTTAAGGGGAAGTGCTACAACGGTATTTTCGTGCGCTTGCGGATTATTATTTGTAAGAAATAGAAACAAAAATTTTTAGCACTGTTGCCACTTAACGGTTGCTATTGATCTTCGAACCTTGTTCACCTCGTATCTATTTTCTTTTATTTACTTCTTATCTTTCCACCACCAATATGGAGCAGCCCACCATTCTTTCTTATTCTGCCCAGTGGGCGAGTTCTGCTAGTCACCACCGTCGGCGGAACCTATTTGCTCAACCAGCTATGAACTCCGTCCTGGCTTTATAGCCATGGTTTGAGAACAATCCTTCTGAGGAATGGATTGTGAAAACCCTTACCACCATCAGCGAGAGTTTGAACAATTGTGTTCTTGCCTTTTAATTAAAGGCATGACACAAGAAACTCATAAATGGAAGTTGTTTTCTTTTTCTCTCAAAGAAAATACGAAACAATGGTAAAACCATAACGTTGTGAAAACAAACAGCGATTGGAGAGAACTACGAGACAAAATATGTCTTGCTTTCTTTCCAATATCTCGAATTGTTTCCCTATGAATGGAAGTACTAGGCTTCCAATAGATGGAGAAGGAATCAATAGGTTCAGCCTGGGATAGATTTTCACTTTTGTGAAACTCCGGCCTAGATTTGTTTAATCCCTGACCCATTGTTATTGTAACATTTCTTTATGGGACTTAACAAAGAGTTTGCCCTATATCTCGACATTACGGCTTGAGGGTCTTTCCTTCATAAGACGTCGGAAGAAAGAAAGGAACTTGTAGATCGAATTCTAGGAAACACCTCCTTCCTTACGGGTCTTAATGAACCTCCCCCAGAGGAAGCCACATTGAGCATCAAGGACACTCCTATAGCCAAGGAAGAGCCAGAATCATGCCAATCACCTGCCTTGCCTGTAGAATCCTCTCCCGAACCTAAACCATCGAAGGATGAAGAAATTCAACCTTCAAATTTCTCGTTCTACTTCGAGGAAGAGCTTTTTAAAGATTATGGGAACACCTCAAAATACATCTATCATAGGAAGCAATCGTTGCCCTCAACTCCACTTGACCCACCTGATGGAGTATTCCACCAAGAAATGGTCAAGGATTTGACATCTATTTTGAGCTCGGAATGGACGGCAGAGGTTGAGAACTCACCCGATATCCTTCGGATGACCTCACCCTTAGCCAACATTCTATGTCATATTAGAAGAGCAACAATGCGAGTCCTATATAACCCCTATGTTGGAGCAAATATCATTTATGATACTTGTGTTCTCGCCATTTTGGGCGATGCTCCAATGGCACCGACACAAAGATCCTTCCGTGATACATTTGGAAATATTCTTGAAGGATATGGGATTTTGCAAGAGGTGTCAGTAAAACACAACAATGTTGAGGTTCTCCTTGATTTCCATATGTTCAAAGTCCGAGACTTCGACATTATGATTGGGATACCCATTGAGAAAGTTCTCATGGAAATCCCCTCTAAAGGAAACATCAACATAAATCTTCAATGGAACAAAATTTCCATTCCCAATCTGCATTCCAAAAACACATTTACAAAACCATCCCTCCAAGATGTCAGTTGGGGAGGTTAGCACTCTTTACTACTTGGAAGCTCCTGAAGTAGTAGAAGAAGAAGATTTCATCCAAGAGAGGAAGAACTTCAAGAGACATTTGAATTGCCAAAAGAAGAGCCCACACCTAAACCTCCCATTGAGATCAATATCTTACCTCTAGGCCTACGTTATGCTTTTCTAAATGAAGATTCGGGATCCTGTGTCATCATAAGTGACAAGCTTTCAGATGAGGAAGCACACAAACTCATAGCCATGTTAGAAAAGCATAGGACTGTTTTTGATTACTCACTCCAAGACCTCAAGGGCATCAGCCGTGCTCTTTGAACCCATCGCATTACCATTGACCCCGAGAGGACCCCCTTATGGGAACCTCAATGGCAGTTAAATAATCCAATGCGTGAGGTTTTAATGAATGAGGTCTTGAAGCTCCTTCATGCCGGGATTATTTATCCCGTGCCTCATATTGAGTGGGTCAATCCAGTACAGGTAGTGCCAGAAAAGGGAGGAATGACGGTCGTTCAAAATAAGAAGAATGAATTAATTCCTCAACAAACCGTCACGGGATGGAGGATGTGCATAGATTACCGAAACCTCAACAAGGCAACTAAGAAGGATCATTTTCCACTGCCCTTCATCGTTGAGATGTTGGAATAGTTGGCGAAACATTCCTTCTTCTATTTCCTTGATGGATATTCGTGCTATCATCAAATTCCCATCCATCTGGACGACCAAAGTAAGATCACATTCACATGTCTGTATGGAACATACGCCTATCAGCGAATGTATTTTGGACTGTGTAATGCACCCGCCTCTATTCAAAGGTTCATTATTTCTATCTTTTCTGACATGATTGAAGAAATCATGGAACTTGTCATGGACGATTTCTCTGTCTATGGGAAAACTTTCGATCATTGTCTGGAGAATTTAGACAATGTCTTACAAGATGCCAAGAGAAGAACCTGGTGCTTAATTCGGAGAAGTGCCACTTTATGGTATGTGAAGGCATCGTTCTTGGACACTTAGTGTCCGAGAGGTGGATAGAGGTGGACAAAGCAAAAATTGAAGTTATTGAACAACTTCCACCTCCTGTAAACATAAGGGGAATCCTCAGCTTCCTAGGACATGCGGGGTTCTATCGATGATTTATCAAGAATTTCTCCAAAATCGGTAGACCCCTCACAAACCTGTTAGGTAAGGATGCTCCCTTTGATTTCGATGAGGAGTGCCTTAAATCATTTGATACACTCAAAAAGGCACTTGTCTCGACCCCAATCATCAACCCCCTAATTGGACGCTTCAATTCAAAATCATGTGTGATTCTAGCGATTTTGCTGTTGGTGCGGTCTTAGGCCAAACCAAAGATAAAAAGCATCACGCCATATCCAAATGCTAGCAAGACTCTAACAAGAGCACAACTCAATTATTCCACTATGAAAAAAGAACTCCTGGCAGTAGCCTTTGCTATCGATAAATTTAGGTCCTATTTGGTTGGAGCCAAGGTCATAGTCTACACAAACCATGCAACCTTAAAATTTTTGCTCAGCAAAAAGGATGCTAAACAAAGGCTAATCCAATGGCTTATCCTACTCCAATAATTTGATTTGGAAATTAAAGATAAGAAGGGAGTGGAGAATTTCGTTGCGGATCATCTCTCACGTATGGAAGTCACACAACTCATGGACATACCCATTAATGACTTCCTACATGCTGACATGTTGCTCAAGGTGACCGACTCTCACCTTTGGTACATGGATATCTCATGAAGTTTATGGTCCTGGGGTACATACCGCAAGGGGAAAATAAAAAGAAGCTCATTTATGTGAGTTGTAGACACCTATGGGATGATCCAGATCTCTATCTAGTATGTGCTGATGGCCTTCTTAGAAGGTGTGTTCCCACAATCGAACGCACCAAAATCATTGAAAAATACCATGCTTGCCTCTATGGAGGCCATTACGGTGTTTACCATACTCAGGCAAATATTTGGCCAACTGGATTCTAATTGGACTTGTATGTATGAAGATACCTAGGATTTCATTCACCGATGTTGGAAATGACAAAAGCATGGAGGAATCACTACTCGTAATGCCAGGCCCCTCACATATAATCTCCAAGTTGAATTATTTTATGTGTGGGGTATTGACTTCATGGGACTTTTTCCAAAGTCCCATGATTGCGGGTATACTCTGGTGGCCGTCGATTATGTGTCAAAATGGATAGAGGCATTGCCTTGAAGAAATGCCGACTCGAGGCAAGCTAGGAAAATGCTCCATGAGATCATTTTCTCACACTTTGGCACTCCCCGATTGGTCATAAGTGATGGAGGGCCTCATTTCAATGATAAGACATTCCAAAGCTTTCTGAGGGAGCTTGGAGTTCAGCATAACATTGCTACTCTCTACCACCCACAAACAAGAGGTCAAGCCGAAACATCTAACAAGCAGATAAAGAATATTCTACAAAAGACTGTCTTGGAAAAGGGAACGGGTTGGAAGCATAAACTACCCGATGCATTGTGGGCATACCGAACTGCCTACAGGACAACCATTGGCATGTCTCCTTTGCAACTTGTCTATGGGAAGACTTGTCATATTCTTGCGGAGTTGGAACATAGAGCTCATTGGGCCATAAAAGGGTGGAACGTGGATCTTAACAAGGGAAGCACCGTTTGAGACAAATCTCCGAAATCGAGGAATGGAGGGATAAGGCATACCACAGTTCCAAGATTTATAAGGAAAGAACTAAGAGATGGCACGACAAACGGGTTACGACTAAGGAATTTAAGATTAGCAATAAAGTCCTTCTCTTTAACTCCAGGGTAAAGCTCTTTGTACATGGGAAATTAGGAAGTAAATGGGAAGGAATATTTACCGTAATAGAAACTTCATTTCATGGAGCCATCACACTCCAAGATGATGAATGCCATCTATTTAAGGTGAATGGGCACCGTCTCAAAATCTTCTTAGATTCCCATGAGGATTTGAAAAAGGAAGTCGACATGGTAAACTTAATCGATTTTTGCACTGTTCTTCCAAATTCCACGTAATTCCTCAAAGTCCAACAAGTGGACCCATTATAAAGATGATCCATATGGCTCACGGAGACATCCCACAAAACAGCAGCCTAAACGGGGCCCATCCAAGATCGTCGAGCCCTCTGGTCTACCAACTTCTGGTTGGCATCGCCCGAGTTCAATTTTTGCAGGTTATCTCCTCTGTGTTATCCCAACAGAACCCTCAGTGCGATATGTTCAATCTCTGCCTCGGTGATATTAAAAAGCCATGAACAGAGAGGAAACTTGCACCATTCCAGAAAAAACATCCTCTCCCATCTTCCACAGAATCCAATCATCCATGGTCGGCAAGGACATCGTCCCCCATGCATCCTCCAGCTCCAGATTCAGCCTTAGTGGGGAACCTATTCCAACCAATAATGACTCCACCATGGCTATTGAGGTTGTTATGCCTTTGGATGTGGCACCTCTCGCCGCAATCCCGCCTCTCGGGGCGCCCTGTGGACGTAGCCCCACTCGTCGCAACATGATGTGCTTGCTCTCTCCACGTAGAACGCCCATGAAATCACAAACTCCATGTGATGTCCAACAATGGCGGCTCTCAAGCCCATTGCAACTCGTCTTTTTCTTGGAATAGACAAATTCCGTCCCACACTTCAACCTGGCAAGAAGTACACAGGCACGCTCAAGACAAAGAAGGGCAACGTAGGGGCCACCACTACGAGTCGCCAACTCGTACCTTGTTGGAGCCCACAACGACTGTTTCATAATCCAAGGCGTGATAATGCCGAAAGGTTATGGGAAGGGTCTATATAAGTGTGTGGACAACATAGCCTTGGAAGAATCGACGGGTTCGTCTCCCTCCAGGGTGAGGCGTCACCTCTCACCACCTGCTATAAAAATGCCTCTGGGCCAATATCAAACCAGTGATGAGTAATCTCCATGTGCCGAAGCAGCGCAGATAGCTAAGGAAATAGCAAATTTCCGTTTGCAGAGCAAAAAGCTGGCACGCACGATGGTCGAAGCATGCATCGAGAGGGTGGAATTAAAATATGATATCGATGCCCTAAAGGAGGAGATTCATGGTGTTCGCCGTGGCATAAGTGCTAAAGTAAAGCGCTTATGCGAGGACATAGGGATGTTCGACATTTACAAGGCACCATGAGTAGGTCCTGTTAGGTCTTGTTTGCTTACCCCTTAGTTTGGTTGTTTTATTTTCATGTCAATATTTTGTAATTCAATAATGTAAGCACCCCCAGTTTTTATTCAATAAAGTGGACTTACTGGTTAATCTAACAAAGGTAAAGTTACCCTTTTAGTCTATATTGTGTGAAATATAGTTTTCATGAAAAAGTGTGGGGTAGGAGTCCCTTCGCTATTTCGCTATGTATAGATCACGCATTTCACCCGAAGACACGTCGAAAAAAAAACACACGAGACAACACGACAAAGCGGAGCACCAGGAGAGCCAACCAGAGGTCGGCTGACCCCCTGGCTCGACCGACCTCTTGGTGGCCCCTCTCGAGTCCATTTCACTACACAGCGCCGGTTTGAATCTCTTATCCCCTGCGCTTGTTGATTCAATGCAAGTTGAGTTGAAAATTTTGACGCACTCATGATAAATAAAATTAAAATCAACTCAATTAAAATAAACAATGCAAATTCCTTAAATACAAGGTTAGTATACCTTGTATTTTAATTTCACTACCATGTTTCGGGACCCATATCAGTAATTTAGGACAACATGTCATCTAAGTTTTTGATTGGTGTGATATGGTGAGTAAAATGAACCCATGGACAAAAACATCCATGCTTGAAATTGATTTCGAATTTTGCACAATTTTGAAGTCTTATGTTTTGCCTTCCTCTCTCTCATTGGAATTAAATACCCACCAAGGCCATATGATGCAATATTCAAAACCACATGCATATGCCACTTTGCATTTTCATTGAACTTTGTCAAACTTTTAACCCTATTGAGGGACTTGCATGAAATCTTTGATTTGGAATTTCTTGTGCACTCCACCACATTTCATGATTTTCATCAGTCCACCATCAAAAGATGCTCCATGAAATTATTGCAAAATCCTCTCTCAATTTAAAAAGATGCATAATAAGGAGTAGAAGGCATGGCTATAAGAGCTCTCAAAAAGAAAATAAAAAGAGCCAATAAATAGTCATGCTTCATCCTTGCACAAAAAGGGAATGATCAATTGGGAGTTATCTTCACCATTCATCATCCATCATCCACCCTCCATAATAACTACACAAAAATTTTCTTAGTCATTGGTTTTTATTGCATGGTATTCTCATATGAATCTCGTTTTTGACTTAGTGATATATGAATTGCAAGTGTGCTACTCTTTATTCCTAACAAGCTCTACAAAAAGCCATATTTAAAAGTAGAGGCAGAAGTGGCAAAAATTATGCCAAGGTAAGGATTCAAACATTTTGAGTGACTTGAGAGAATACAATTGAGGAAAAGGCATTATCCTTTTTGACATTGAAAATATAGCAATTTTCGAAGTTATTTCAGCAGGATGAAGTCGGAGTGAGATGCACTCAACCGTTCCACCTCTTAAAAGCCCAAGTTGATGTGGTAGCCACACCACAAAGGGTTCATAAACAAAGGTAAGGGTTGAAATAATTTGTATACTTATTTCATATTCACATCAATATTTTATCTTATCACATAGTTCTTCTTGCCTTCACTCGAGGACGAGCAAATGACTAAGTATGGGGTAGTTTGTTGACGATCCTTAATGCTAATTTTGACTGTAAATCCACCGTATAAATATTATAAATTGGAGAACATGACATAGTGGTAGGATTTAAATCTAACAAATTCAACAAGTGTTAGTGTCTATTTGCACACAGGTGAATTAATCCCCAAAGTACCCAAGAATGCAAGGAACAATCCTAAAAGTTGCCATCCAACCAATCAGGCAATTACATGTGGCATCATATGGATCCATGACTCATTCCCAGGCGTATCTGAGGAGATCCAATGGTGATTCACGCGGAAAGGGGTTAGGGCACACCTGGTAGCCATCTCGAGAAAGCACAGCCGAGCAGGACCAAGTCCACCGACCCCGTGGCTTGGCCGACTTGGCCCTGGCACCAAACAGGTCAAACGACGCATGTCACCCTCCTGTGGCTCTCTGATGGCAATAATGATTTATTCACGCGCTAATTGTGGCGCCAAACCGACTGAAGTCGTGTATAAATACGCCCTCACTTCACACAGACCACAAGTGTGAGAATAGTACTACACTCATAAGGTTTAGAGCTGCTCAAGTGGCCAGCCAAGTAGAAGGAGAGTGAGGAGGAGCTAGGAGGAGGAGGCTTGGGCTTTGTCAAGTCTCTCTTACACATTTGTACCTCTACGGAAGTTCTGGCAAAATCGAGCAAGAAACTTTCATGAATTCAATACCAGTTTGATTTCTATTTCATAATAGTTTGCTTTCATAACTACTTTTGGATTCATTACTTTAATTCATTAGAGGATATAGTCGTAGATTTGCATTCGAAACGATTAGAGTTGTGAATTAGAGCTTAAGTGTGGTGCTTAAGTTAGAGTTCATCAGTGGATATCTCATAGACCCACGGATTGAAGAGGTAGACAGTAGATGGTGATAGCCCTATCCGTCCTTAGTAATCCTCCATGTTCGGCTATGTCATAGGCTTTTGGCAGAAATTGTCTTGGTATTGCCAAGGATAAACCCGTTGCTGAAGCAAGCAGTTGTTGTAGACTATTGTGGCCTAGATTTCAAATGTTTGAATTCCTCTCAAATCCTTGCCTACCATACAAACTGTGTGTCCTTAGGATAACAAGCTAGAAGATCTCACACACGTTCCTTGAATTCGATACCCTTGGGAATACTCTTTAAGAGGAAGTGCTACAACGGTATTTTCGTGCGCTTGCGGATTATTCTGTTTTTGTAAGAAATACCAACAATCCCTAGCGCAAGAGATAAATTACGTGGCCCACCTATCGTGCAGTTGAAAAGCACGTAGTGTGTTTTTTTAAGAAACACACGAAAGCGCCCCCTACTGGTGTAGAATTAGGCAAAGACGTGGGACCCCCGTCCAGTGTTAGAAAACCCAGTCATGTACCTTGACCCATGCTCAGCTCGAGGCGGCCTTTATGGAATGATACGGGATGGGTGTTCTTACTTTCATATATATATTATTGTGACTGTCTGAAATCATCACCCGTGTGGGCTGTGCCGTACGACACCATAATGAGTGTTATATAAATTTAGTGTCTTATGCAGGTACACTAACTACGTGATCATATTGGCTTAGAAAATGTTTGCGAGTGAACATTTATAGCACCACCGATTGATATGTATAGGCCGGTATGATCAAGTTAGGATTTTCATTTTTGTGAGGCATGTAGTACCGACATGTATCCCATCGATGCATAAATGAAGCTTTCTGATAAGAGGATCAAAGATGATGTAATAATCCAAATATTATCTACTGAGCTCCGATTTGGTGAGTTTTAAAGTTGGAGTAGGTTTTCAACTCATATGCTTCAAAAACCAGAGTGTCCTGTTTTTCTGCCAGCATTTGACCTAACTTTGAAAAGCTATAACTCCTAGTAGAATAATTTACTGATGGTGTGCCATACATGGTTGGAAATACATGAGAGTCCTCGACAATTTTATGTTCAAACCAAGAGCAGAATCTCCTTAGAACTTTGTCAAACTTTCAAGTTTCCAAACACTGTCAATATGGACAGAAACTGGAAAACAGTTTCTGGACTATTCACTAATTCAACCATAACTCTATGTAGAAAATTTAAATGGGTTCATATGATACATTCCCGGGAATCTTACGAGATGTGTAAAAATGTTGTAATTTAAATTTCTGTCAAATTTTGAATATATCTGTATGAAAATCAGTGGACATAAGAACCATAAACAAAGGAGGTGCTGTCAAAATTTTCCCAAAATTCTGTTACCTTTTCAAATTTTAAAATCCATATCTCTCAAAGCAGAAATCCTATGAAGGCAACTAAATACTTTTTCAAAATATTTCGAGTTCATCTACAATCCATTTATTCACTCCAAAACCAGAATCCCACTCTAAATTGGTTAAAAGTCCAGAACAATATAATCTGCCCAGAAATACCAATTCTGGACATAGTTTCTGTACATTTCTGTAATTTGCTCATAACTTCCAAAGGAAAAATCACTAACAGGCATATGAAACATTTTTTGAACGCTTATGAGTCAGTATACAACTTTGTAGTGTTGAGTTTTGAGGAATTTGGATAAAAAATGCATGAAACATTTAAATCAACATGGGTACCTCCAAATGAAGTGCTGCTAAAAATTTTCCAGCAGGTCTGTCCACTTTGAAACTTCATAACTTTTAATCAAGAGCTGATATAGGGAAAGTTAAGTACTCATTGGAAACATAGTGAAGTTATATTTAATTTGGTATTCAACTTGAGCAGTGATGTTGGCCCTAACTTGATGAAAATCTGGAACCAAGGATGACTGGTCATTTTTAACAGAAAAGTGATCGGTGTGAAACTTTTAGGACTCAAAGTGGATTCGGTTATCGGTTCACTTCCATAAGTTTTATAGCATGTCCATGTTATGCTAATCCTCATTGAACCTAAGGGATCTGGGTGCACATGAAGCTTCGGTAGAAAAGTATGGGAGATACTAGACTAGCACTTAATGGAGGAGTGCACCCAAGATAACACATGTATCCTATCAACCTCAACGACAAGCTCATTTATTCCAAGTGAAGATCTTCAGCTCACTTTAGTAGTCGCAAACTTCTTGTCAGAGTTACACAAGTTGTGTAGACAGCCATAGGAATACAATACTCAAGATTGATCGTGTCCACTGCTACAACCTGAGAAGAGTTTGAAAAGAAGTACAACGAAGAAATAGATAAGTCAGTTAGAGTGATCTCGAGCTTTAAGAATATTAAGATTTTGTAGTATATTTTCCATCCTTCTTGCCAAAACTCATCTAACGGATTCATGAACTTGGTCGTCTTAAATGTGGCATTCCTTGTTAGCATCTATTCAGGACCAAGTTATCCGCACCTTGCCAAGTTGCGATATTCCTTACTTGTGTTGAATTGACTTACTCATTCTTGCTCACAACCAAAAAATGATGCATCATACATATTGCAAGACTTTAAGAATTGCACAACCCATCATGTGAAACCACCTTGTCTGCACCATACATATGCATCATTGTGCACCAAACATATGCACCATTTGCACCATCCCATGTGCATATGCATTGCACCATAGAACATATGAGGCATCATGAAGCACCATTACTACTGGAATAAGAAAGTTATGATGCATGACTAATACTAAAAATCTGAGAAAGACTATATCTCCTTTCAAACCATTAGGTAATGTCTAATGACCTTGATCTTCTCACAATCCTAGTGTTTTATCATTTGTTGCTTAGTTATTTTTCATTGATAATACCATGGAAACACAGTCCTTTCTAGCGAATCAAAAGCATAAACCTTCATCCTTGACTTGTTTAGGTTCGAGTATCTGAACGTTTGAAACTATACGTCACCCTCGTGTGATCATTAGTTAATTAATCAACCTTGTGAAACCCTTGATTTTCTTTATCCTCGAGGGTACTATTTGATTGTCAGCCTCGTGAAACTCCTCAGGTATCATCTAAATTCTTGATTTAATATATGGTGACTTTGAAACATCAAAAATCTTGTAGTTACCATATGTGAGTGTCTTTGCACTTTGAATACATAAGAGGAACAAAATATTAAATTCTGTTATGACGCTGCAAAGTGTTTGATTCTTACTTCATTCGTTGAGATACTGATTCTTTGCGAGTGTAGTGATCCATGGCTATTCTAGTAAAATACATTGACTCATGTTGGGGAAATACTACGTTAAGTTTATAAGGACTTGTATGAAACAAGGCAAGCAAACAAGGACTGTTGCAAGGTTAGTTTGAAGTTATCAAGATGATCAAAAGAAGCAAAGATCAAATGTTGATTATTCAAATCAAGACTAGGACATCGAAGTACATATTTTCAATGTTAGAGAAAGCATTGCAAGCCGCTAATGGTAGTTCGAGCACCCCGTCAACCTTATCAAGATAGAGACTTGAATCCATAGAAATAAAATATAAAGTTTGAGCACCCCGTCGTACACAAGTAATGGCATCCTCGAAGATGCTACATGAAGACAAAAAGTTATCGCAAATCTTTTCATGCAATGTTGCTATCATGTTCTCCAAATTAATGTCCCATCTTTTACCCATCGTTCCCTAAAACAAATCCTTTGTTCCTTTCTCTAGAATCACGGGACAAGATTCCTTTAAGTGGAAAGGGTTGTAAAAGCCCACATTTGAAAAGAACAATAAGGCAAAATGTGAATTTAAAATTTTTTGAGTTGAGTTTAAAATAAAAACTCACATGAATTAATTTTCTATTTGGATTATAGGAAAAATGGATTAAATCACAAACCCTAAATGATGAGGTTCAAAAATTCAAATCAATTACATGTTCAAATTAGGTCAACATGAAAATCTGAGTTCACTATTGATTCACCATACCTCAATTAGTCCCCATTCCAAGTTTCATTATTTTTGAACTTCTATTTCTATTTAATTCAATGCAACCATTTAAAATGCATTTGAATTCAAAATTCAAATTTGAATCTGATTAAACTTGGTCAATTCTCAAATTGGAGTTCAAAATTGAGTTCTATATATTTTATTTAGTCTACCTGCCAATTTTTAGCAGTTTTGGAGATAGTTTGAGCAGGAAATTAAATCAACACTGAGGATAAGGGGGGAGGATGATGTGGGCCCCACATGTCAGTTTCACAAGCAAACTACTGCCTCTGTCTTTCTCTCACAAGGCGCCACCGCACATTTGCATGTTGCCAGCGCTTGCCTTATGCAATGCTGAAAAGCAGCAAGGGCTTTCGCCTTATCACTTCCCTCCACGAGTCCTACCCTCTCTGGAAAAAATGCTTTTCTTCCTGCTCACAGAATTACTACTCTGTTGTTCTTTCCTGAGTAGTGCTCGACATCACCGTCGCCATGACCCTTGTTCAACTAAATCCGAGCTGCAAGGAGCCTGTTGATCCGTTTCCTTTGTGCTTGAGTTTTCACAAGCCTTGTGTGCAGCTATCTGATTGATTTTGTGTCCAGCTCCAACCTTCCTAGCGGCTTACTTGACATCACTGCTACAATAAGCTTCATCTCAGGCGGCTCCAAACGTATTATCACACGCGTTTTTCAAAACCACCTGAAACGAAGAGTCTGTGATAATCTGCAATTTCACAGGTGGACAAGTAAAACAGCCTATGATAATGGGTTTATCACAGGTGGTTCTTTACCTATTACTAGCCACCTGTGAAGACACTTTATCACAGGCGGTCAGTACAATATAAGTAACCGCCTATGAAAATATTGTTATCACAGACAAATTTTTACCTATTACTAGCCGCCTGTGGAGACCATTTATCACATCTGGTTTGTATCGTAAGTGTAGCCGCCTATGATAATGGAGTAATCACAGTTGGTTCTTTACCTATGACTAGCCACCTGTGATAATATAATTTCACAGGCAGGTCTAGCCGTAGGTAAAGAACCGCCTTTGATAAAGTATACCCTATGCAGCACTACCTACTGTTATTTCTAATTCCCGGGTCAATTTCACTAAATCAACACAGAAGTCATCACATAGTTTACACTAAAACAATATAATCACAGAAGTCATCTCACAGAAGTCAATTTCACTAAAACAATATACATATGTACAAGTTACACTTTCAATTGACATACAAGTCATCTTATAGTTTACAAGTTTCACTAAAATTTGTTTCTATTGTCATACTCGCAAAGTTCTGGCACATCAACTCTTACACCCTCCTCATCAAAGAACACCCCTATTCGGTGGAAAATTTCGTGACACATGAATTGATAAAGTTCACTTGCAGTCTTGTCGGCTCCTCCATGAGGAACACTTCTAGAAACCGGCCATTCTTGGTACACATTCTTCGTGTGCTGCAATGAAATACATAACAAGGTTTAGAATGTGTTGGTTTGAACTACCTCAAAGTATAGATCAAAGTGAGTATACATGAATTTATTTGGTATTTTTGGAGCAGTTCCGCTATGAGAAATTGAATTTTGAAGTTGGAACCAAAATCTGAAAATAATGTTTCTGAAAATAGTGAGCAGTTCTACTATGAGCAGTTCTACTATCCGATGGACTGCTTGAGATATGCATATAGGTTTTCACGGCAAACCACTTGCACTACTAGAAACCAGAGTTCGATACCTTTCTAACAAATAATATAAGTATTAAAATACGCTAGTTATAATGAAAATGAAACTCAAAAGTAAGAAAATACAATACTTACATTAAGGATAACTTACATCCTCACAATTCACTCTATATTCGCTGGTGGTCCAAAGATGCTCGCATACATAATACCCGCATAAGACGCTCCCAAGAGGCTGCTTGGAACAAGGATAATATGTTGTTATGTGCAATGCATCCTTATTAGGAGGTCTCTGACAGCCAAGCTTTTCCGCGTAAAACCGCCAAGCGTTGTAATACAAGAAATGTCATATAAAACTTGTCAACACATTCTAAATTTGTGTAAATTGAAAGTATCGAATAACCGTACAATTTCAAAATATTAAGGAAATCTTTGTAACAATCTGGTGGATAATTGGCTGAGTCCAAGACCGTTGCCAAACCCTGCATTGGCTTGATGAAGATCATGATGTTGTGTCCACTGCACACGTACAAACGCACATGTTAAGTTAACAATTAGCAATATTTGCTATTTCAATGTCATGTGTCGAACTTACTCGAAGTGGTACGGAGCCTTTACGAGCTCCTTGCCATCTCTGACAAAGTTAAACATGGCATGTCCCATGTAAGCTGCAACCTCTAACCTTTTATCCTTATTTTGTTTTGTGATTGATTTTTCAATTCTTTTTTTTTCATGCGCTTAAAGTCGAATATCGTCTTTGCAATCCGTGTAGGGTCAAGGATACATGTGTTGGTGTTCATCTTTTCATTATCCATGTATTGCATCCTATTGAAGAAGTTCAGAATTGTTATAATCTCATGAAATGTGTATGCGTGTAGTAAGAAAAGAAAATACGAAATATTTGAGGCATTTACAAGCACCAGATGAGTAGCAGGTTGATTTCGAGCATGCCTCAATGGAAAAGGCTATAAAGATCTTCAAAGAGAAGGGTTCGTTTTTCTACTCCAGGGCTCCAGAATGCTTTTTTGGCACACGAAATGTGACGTAATAAAGATCATATTTTGTGTTGGCAGTCATGTACCACTCGTGCATTATTTTGAGCGAGATAGGTTTTTTGCTAAGTTGTATCGATGTCATGAACGACTTCCCATTCATATATTTAGGAGAAACATCTTGTATATTGGAACTCCTAGTTTAACTAAAGTCGTCCGCCAATTATATATGACACTGTATTCTTCCCACTCCTCAATATCCTCTAATGCTGGCTCATGTGAAGAACAAGATGCATTCGATTTTTCAATATTTTCCTTCAGATTTTCCAAATATTTTGACACTTCTTTATAATGTTTCTTATTTTCGTATGAGCTAATTTTCTTAGGCACTGATGACCGAGGAGTAGTCAGCGGAAGTTGGACACCAGCTTGTTGTTGAACCTGTTATTCAATTGATTGTTCTTTAGTACCAGCAGCTTGCTCTAGTACTGCTTCAAGTTGTTGCTCAATTGGTTGCTCTATACTACTAGTAGCTTGCTCTGGTACTGCTTCAAGCTATTGTTTAGCTGGTTGCTCTTGGTTATCTTTACTAGCAAGGTTACTATCATCCTTGATGAGACATAGTGGGAGTGCATCTTCCTGGACTTTTGGCTTAGAAGATGAGGTTGCAGTATTTTCAGATGCAACGGGGCTAGAAATTGGCTCATCATCCAACACGATATCGCGTCGGTGCCAAAGGATTAATTGGTTGACAGTATGCCCCAGAGTCGTGATCCCCTCATGTGTGACGTGGTCTATTTCATAATATTCATAATCATTATCAATGATCTAAAGAACTTGCACCATAACATAATACAACAGAAGTGAATTGTCGTTGATGTCACGATCAGGCTTTGCCATAGGAGTGGCAACCTGTTTGGTTTTGTTCACTGCTCTGCCGATCGGGACAAGAAGATGCCAAGGTCTATCCTTAACAATATCATCGACAGTGAACTTATGGGACCCTGAGCCTGGCACAGAACCTACGCTGCCAGGGTAGGCAGTTGGAGATACAAACTGCTCCTTTTCCACGAGAACCATCGCTGTACTCGGTGCAACTAATTTTCCCGATTGTCTAAGTTGATACATTATTTCTTGCACATTTTCTATGACCTTTTGAGCAATCGTTTCATCAAGTGTTTTCCTAAACTTCTCACGTCTTCTATATGTCTCTTTATGTTTCGGGAAACCATCTAGAAGAGATTGCAAACCCGTCCACTGTGTTCAGGGTTTCCTAGGATAGCGGTAAGTTGGTCATTCTCCCTCTTCGGGTTGAAGATACCCTTCTGTTGCTTTTCAATTACTTCTTTCATTTTTTGTTCTACTTTATTCATAGAGTCGGGCTTTTCAAGTTTGCCCTCGCTGGTCAAACCTGACCGAGCAAAGACCCACCGCTGAGTTCTCTCATCGCAACCTTCTAATGGTTGAGGATTGCCTTTACTGGTAATTTCCTCTAATATCTTACTCCATTTCTGAACTTTGGGGGCATATCCAGCAGACCCCAAACAATGATGATATTTGTTTCTTTTGGCAAGCTCTGACCTAGTTGCACTTAGGGCTTTAGCATCAGGTGTGATCTTTTGACTAACAAATTCTTGCCACTGAGCTTGTGTGATTTTCCCATCTTCTTTGGGCTAGGGACCTTATCAGCCTTAACATAAGCATTCATTTCACTCTTCTAGTCGCAAAACTTCTTGCCGCAAGAGACAAATGTTGCTTTCTTTACAGCTTCTTCCGTGTCTTTCAGGAACTTGAGTTGTTTCTATATCCTCTCCCACAACTCATTCTTGATGTCCTTAGATAATTTTCTCCAATTCTCGTTTGATCAGAACATGCTCTCTAACAAGACAACCACATGCATTTCGGTACTTTGTAACTGAATCCAGTGGTTCTTGGGGAAGCCCACCTGGACCGACACTTGTCGTGTATATGATACGGTCCAATGGACCCTTATTGGGACCTCGTTGCCCTCGTTTTCGCTTGAGTGAACCTGAGGATTCAACCATTGGAGAACCTTATGTGGTTTAAGGAGCTGAAGTCACCTCGTTGTTTTTGCGATTAAGCTAGGTAGAAAATAATTATAAGACTTCATATACTTTACAACTAACATTAACTTGAACTACTGGAGTTAAGATTCATGATTCATACCTCGTCGACAGGATCATATTCCGGGTCGAGATCCTTTGAAGTCTTTTCAATTATTATATTTGGAAAAGGACCGATGGACTGTGAAAGGAACCTGAACTGCTGGAGTCACTAAACTCCATATTGCATTCTTGATTGTTACTACCAGCAACAGTCTTCTTAGGGCTTTCCATTCTAGAACTATTAAGACAAAAAATATGTCCCACTATAATGAAAGCTACAAAAATAAATGCTCTAACCCATAGCAGAAATATGTCCCACTTATATAGCATAAACCATAAGAAGAAGAGGCAAAATACTAACACATACAGGGAAATATTATGATAGTAGATATTAAGTGAACCACTGATAATGCTTCCATCTTCATGTTTTATTTCAATATGCTTTTTCAAAATCCAATTTCAATATGGTTTATGCTCTATCTTCCATCTTCATCTTCATGTTTGGAACAATAAGAAGATAGAGCATAAACCACTAATAATGCTTCTATCTTCATGTTTTATTTCAAGTTGCATTGCATGGTTCTTTGCTTTATACTATAATTGTAAATGCTTTAAATAGGGGAAAGTTTAAAAGATAAATTTTTTCACAAAATAATCTTCCTGCTGTTTTTTGTCAAAAAAGGGAACTACTCTCTAGGTACGAGATAACATATGACCTACAATCTTCATTGCCAATCTTCATATAACCTACAATCTTCACTTGACTTTGTTGCATGTTCAAAAACTTTGATTAATGAAAATTAGATAGGAACCTAGGGTTTGAGGCGACTGACCAAGGCACCTAGGGTTCAAAAACTCTGATTAATGTGTATTGCTTGTATCAAAGGCAAATAAGGAAATCTAGGGTGCGGCGACGGCGAGGACATCACTCGGCCAGCGGCGAGGGCGAGGAGCGAGGCGGCACGAGGACGGAGGAGGGAAGGAAGCGGCAGTGTACCTGGCGGCAAGGTCGAAGCTCGGCGGTGATGGCGAGGGCAAAGCACGACGTACCTGGAAGGAAGGAAAGGAAGTGGCGAGGCGAAGCTCGGCGATGACGGTGAAGCTCAGCGTCGAGGGCGAAGCTCAGCGGTGAAGACTTGGCGGCAAAAGAAATTTTGGCAGCCTGACAGCGTCTAAGTGATTTTGCTCGGGTTAGGTTTTTCCAACGAAGCCGAGCGCTATATATAGACGCCTATCTTCTCAGACGGTTATTAAGTACCAACCGCCTGAGTAGAGGACTTCTCTCAGGCGGTTATTAAGTACCAACCGCCTGAGAGGATGTCTTTATGTCAGGCGGTTACTTCCTAATAGCCGCCTGAGAAGATGCCTTCTCTCATGCGGTTATTCAGTACCAACCGCCTGAAAAGATCATTATGTAGGCTTTATTAATATTCTTGATTAAATTGAGGGGTCTTCTAAAGCCCAAATTCCACTTTCTTGTAATATGCTTTAGTATTAAAGGTTCCATTAAATTTCAGTTGGGAAAGCCTTTGAAATTGGTCAAAACATAAAAAACAAATAACAATAAATATTTGTCATTTTTCTATCATGATGGATATAATGTTTTTCATTTAATTTTTCAATGAAACTTTTTAGTCATCATACCAACCTCTATGATATTTTTTTCAGATCTTTTAAATTTTTTATAATCAATGTGTTTTTAAAATTTGATGAATGCCTTATATGTATATGAGCATGTGATTAGAATGATGGATACTTTGAATTTTCACATGTTGGAATGCTTTAAAAAAATAAAAAAATTCATACATGTATAAATAAGACAAATATGTTCGTACAAACCAATTTTAGTTAAGGATCCCTTTTTTAGGAGATACAAATATTCAAGTAATATGTGAGTATAAATTAATTTTATATTTACCAAAATATTAAAATGTTAGCTATAAAATTTTTAAAATATTTGGTTCAGGTGGTAGATATTAATTTTTGAAGAATATAGAAGAAAGAATAATTGGATTTGGACTCGATTTGCAGAATCTATAAATGTTTGTGTATTTATATTGGAATCTAAATAAAAAAGAAGCAAGAGAAAAGAAAACTGAAGAACAGGCTCGCACCATTGTCATAAGCGTTTTTTTTAGAAACAATCGTCTCTGCAGTAGTTAAAAACCGCATGAAAAAATGTTCTCAGTCTAGGCTTTATTAATATTCTCGATTAAATTGAGGGGTTTTTTAAAAGCCCAAATTCCAATTTCTCGTAATATGCTTTAGTATTAAAGGTTCCCATTAAATTTCAGTTAGAAAAGTCTTTGAAATTGGTCAAAACATAAAAAACAGATAACACTGGTTACTTTACATTTTTCTATCATGATGAATATAATGATTTTTCATTTAATTTTACAACAGAACTTTTTAGTCCTCATACCAACCTCTATGATTTTTTCACATTTTTTTAGTTTTTTGAATTAATGTGTGTTTAAAATTTGATGAACGCCACATATGTATATGAGCATTTGATTAGAATTATGGATAATTTGAATTTTCATATGTTGGAATGCTTTAAAAAATTAAAAAAATTCATACATGTATAAATAAGACAAATATGTTCATACAAACTAATTTCAGTGAAGGATCCCCTTTTTTAGGAGATACAAAAATTAGATTAATATGTTAGTATAAATTAATATGATATTTACCAAAACATTATAATGTTAGCTATACAAGTTTTAAAATATTTGGTCCAGGTGGTAGATATTAATTTTTGAATAATATAGAAGAGAGAATCATCGAATTTGGACTCAATTTGCAGTATCTATACATGTTTGAGTATTGATATTGGAATCTAAATAAAAAAGAAGCAAGGGAAAAGAAAACTGAAGAATAGGCTCACACCATTATCATGGGCTGTTTTTTAGAAACAACCGCCTGTGCAGTAGTTAAAAACCGCCTGAAAAAATGTATTGAGCTTAATTATTTTTTATCATAGACGGTTCTTTCATTAAAATCTTCTTGTGAAAACGGACGCCTATATAAAGAGTCCCTCGGGCACCACAGAAAACCTAACCCTGGAGATTTTCCATCGACGCCGCCAGACTGCCAAAAATTTCCAGCGTGCACGCGCCGGTCCTTTATTCATCAGTTGATCAAGCTTCAAACAGAGAAAAGGTTAGAAGAGGCTTCTTCTTCACTTTCATGCTTTCAGTTTGTTGTTTTGTTTTTATTTTCGTTTTGTTGAGCTTGGCTCCACCCCCCCCCCCCCCCACACACACACACTTTATGTATTTGAGACAAACACACTTGTTGTTAAAAAACTTACATCGCAGAGAAGATGTAGTTGAGCCTCTCCTTGAGCTCCCCCATGAATTTTTTAGAAATAAGAAGTAGATTTAAAGGATTAAAGGTTGAAGATGAATACAAGCACATCACATGTTTGATGAAATGTTTCAATGAATAAGCCAACTTCAAAAATCCATTGTGGCCACTAGGAAGCTGAGAAAATTATGAAACAAAATTTATTGGAACCTTATGAACAGACCTACATGATACCAGTATTCACTCATATGATACAGGCTGGTTACTTATCTGTAAATTCATTTTAAAGAAGACCTTTAGGGAATATTTGTGGCCAAATTCTATAGATCTTACAAAAATTCTGTTATTGAAGCATGAACCACCGAGCGTGGATGTATAACATGCCAAGACTCGATCCTATGTACATTCAAAATGTTACAAATTTTATTGAAGCATCCAATAGACATGCGAAGATGCAAAAGATAGATGACATATTATTTCTATGTATCGATTGCGAAATAAGATTGCTTGGATAGATATTATAGTAATCCAATCTCATTTGGTAAAAAGAGGTTTCAAAAAAAAAAAACTACACATTATGGATAGAGCATGGTGAGTTAGATACACGCGAAGTGGATAAAGATGATAAGAGAGGTTCAAATGACCATAATGTTCATATCGATGATTGTAGTGACAATCAAGATGGTGATGATGATGAGTTCGATTGTGAGTAGATGTTGCATCACATTGAACTATATGTATTGACTTCTATGAGAGCAAGTAAAGGTTTAAGTAAAATGGAGACATTGTAGAATGCAGCGAAAAAGATTTTATATGATGAATTAAATGGTTGTGATAAAGAGTTTACTACATTGCGTGCAATCCTAGAACTACTAAAGTTGAAAGCCACACACGGATGGTCCGATTGTAGTTTCTCTGATCTTTTGAATATTTTGGCAGAAATTCTTCCAAATCCAAATAAACTGCCCAGAAGCACTTATAAAGTGAAGAAACTTCTTTGCCCGACGACACTAGGTGTGACAAAAATACACGCTTGTGTAAACCATTGTATTTTGTATCGCAAAGAGTATGAGCTTGCAACTAGATGCCCCATCTATAGTGTTAGTAGATACAAGAAGGACTACAATCACCAGTATGTTACAAACATGAAAAAGTCCCAGAAGAATAAGAAGTTTATTATTAGCTCTGAAGGTGACGATACTTCTGACGATACAGACGGGAAGAATAAGAGAAAAATTCCTGCCTTGGTGATGTGGTACCTTCCAGTAATTGATCGCTTGAATCGTTTGTTCTCAAACCCTAGGGAGGCTGAACTTATGCGTTGGCATTCCGAGAAGCACAAGAAGAATGAAAAACATATTCGACACCCTGGTGATGCAACCCAGTGGAAAAATTTTGATATTCAGTATCCAGAATTTGCAAAGAAAATCATAAATGTAAGGTTTGCCATGGATACAGTCGGAATGAATCCGTTTGGTGAAAAAAGGAGCATACACAGCACATGGCCCGTGGTCTTAACGATGTATAACCTACCGACGTGGTTGTGTCACAAAAGGAAATATATTTGTTATCTGTTCTTATCCAAGGTCCGAAACAATCCGGCATCGAAATTGATGTGTTCTTGGAACCTTTAATGGAAGATATGGCGAAATTGTGAAATGAAGGAGTACGTACATGGGATGAGTACAACCGAGAGTATTTCACACTAAGAGCAATGATATTCAATACCATGCATGATTATCTCAGACTATTTACATTATCAGGACAAATGAAAGGGAACAAAGGTTGTGTATGGTGCGTGGATAGAACTGGATTTCTATACCCCACTTCATCCAGAAAGATGGCGTACATGAGAGACTGACGGTTTTTGACAGATAAACACAAGTATAGGAAGATGAAAGAACAATTTGATAACAAAATCGAAAAAGATATTGCACCAAAACCTTACAGTGGAAAACTCATGTTCGAAATGGTCAAGAACATTCATATTGCTTTTGGTAAAGGCAAAAAATGTAAAAGAACAAAGAGAAAGAAAAGTACATCTTCGGGTGATACAACTGACATGTCTTTCAAGAAACAATTAATTTTTTGAAGTATCTTTCGTATTGGAAGAACCTGGAATTTCACCATAGTATTGATTAGATGCATGATACAAAGAATGTATTTGACGACATCATTGGCACCTTGCTGGACATGCCGAGGAAAACAAAGAACGAATCAAAATCACGTATGGACCTAGTAAATCTTGATATGAGACTAGAGCTTCACCCAGTAGAAAAGGCGATGCCGATGTTGGAGTGGCTGCCGCCATTGAAGACCTCCCCCTCCGGGGAGGAGCCGCTGTGGGAGGAGAAGGCCTCACGGACCTCCCATTAGAGTGCTTAAGCTTCCTTTTACGGCTCGAGGGCTCGACCAACTCTTTACCCTTGCCTGCGACTTCAACTCTCTATTCCGGGACAGAAGGGGGACCACCCTCATAAGCTCCGGAGATCACCAATCCAGTGGTCGAACGCCTCTCAACGACACCAAGGTCATCAAGCACCGACATCTTCTGCCGAAGCTCCCTCCTGAACTCTGCCTCCATGTTCAGAGGGAGGAAAGCCGCCGGCGGAGACAAGTAGTCGCCCTCGATGTCGATGCCGTGCTGGGACTTCTTGAGGTGAAGCTCCAATGTTGCGCCTTCTAGGTTGGACTTCAAACCGGTTTCGATCCGGTCATCATCCATCACGCTGTTGAGGGCCCAAGCAAGCTTCCCCCTCTTCTTCAGCGGAGCTCGCCTGTTGGCCAGGAAGTTGCAAAATACCGCCTGAGGAGTCACCCCTCCTTCCACGCATTGGCGGATCCTGGCCAGAGTAGGGTTGAAGGCGTCCGATAACACCAGAACTTCGCTCCAAGCTTCAGTGTCGACGTTGGGGAGGCCTACGGGCAACTCTAGCCTCTCATGCTCCTCTGTCCTGATGACAATCCAATCCTTCTTCCAGTCGTCCCACTTGCTAGAAGGGAACGACCGCAAGTACTTGTACATGCACTTCTTGCGCTTCACAAAGTAATAGAAGCCAAGGTACTCGTCACTCTTGCCGGTGGTGTGGGTTGTGAAGAAGGTGTGGAAGAGCTCGACGCAGGTAGGAATACCCACCCACATCTCGCAGAAGTGGACAAAGATCGACACCAAAAGAATGGAGTGGGGGCCAAGGTGGTACAACTGCAGACCATAGAATTCTAGCAGCATCAAGAGAAAAGAAGAAAAGGGTGGGATCAGTCCCACCATGGCATACGCGGAGGAGTACACCATGTCACCGGAGTGCTCCTTCTCGAATGGAAGCTTGCCGGTGTGGACCTGGTGGTTGAAGAAGTCACTGGACCACCCCATGAGGGCCCGAACCTTCTTCAAATTGCCATCGGTCTTAAGTCGGCTCTCGCGGAGACCCAACTCCATCGCTGCAAAAGCGGGGCTAGGGACGAAAAGCAAGCAAAAGTTTGGGGGATTTGAGTGCAAGATCGAATGAAGACGTAAAGAACCCCCAAACGGTGCACGATTTCCTTCTTAAGTAAGCTCCCACAATGCTTGGATGGAAACCACAGAGGAGCCGACGATACAAGTCAAAAACATCACCCTACCAATGACAAGGGGGCCCGAGGCCACCCTGATGATCAAGTCGAGGTCCTTACCCCAGGCGAACGGTTGTCAGCATGAAAGGCGGGAAACCCGAAGGCGGCGGCCTGACAAGGTGTGCAGAACCGATACAATTTTCGTATCGGGAACCGACGACCTTCAATTGCATGAGATCCGCACGCTAAGATCTCACCTGCCGCATCCAGGATATGCCACGCGGCATTGGTTTAACTACGAACTGCCGCCAACAACACATCCGAAGATCCTTGAAGACACGACCCAAAAATCGAAGGATGGACCCACCTCTGGCAGAATGACTTCATCCAAAAGGTCTCTCCCAGAGGTGGGCCCAGGAGGCCACTGTCGGTACCCTGCATACCGTATACCCCTTGGGACTACAAAAAGACCAAAGGGACTTCACCTGTCTGAGTTGAAGACCTGCGAAGGCCCCACATGTCATACGGGACTGGACATGCCTCCCATTTATGGTTAGTCCCGATACTGCCACGTGTACACTGCAGCCGGACCTATATCCCACACATGGGATAGCTCCGGGCTAAGCACTTGTGCGGCACCCCCGGGCCTTAACGTCCGACAGAGGAAAGCTCTAGTATCGACACGTGTACATCTACACCGGACCTAGCCGTCCCAGACGAATAGCTCCGAAGATGCCACGTGTCCAAACTGCCGGACCTTCAACCTCAGCAATCAAGTTGGTGAACCCCTAACGGCTCGGACCTCCAAGGGGCAATCAAAGACTTCAAGACCTGATTAAGTGTCATTAATACCACATTAATGACACACGATCAGAAGGCCCTTAATACTAGTAACGGCACTGTCAGGTCCCGTTACCACGCTATTAAGGGTAATTAATCTCATTAATTATGTATTAAACATTAGTAACCACCAGGGCCACATGTCGGGCCAGGCTAACAGTGTAATGAACAGTCCTTGTACTATAAAAGGACTGGTCGACAATACACAGGGGGGACTCTCGGACAGTCTCTGGACTGAAAACTCTCTAGAAGATCTTAGACGCTCAATACAACAGCTACACACCCCGTGGATTAGGGTATTACGCTCAAGCGGCCTGAACCACGTAAATCCTTGTGTCCATTTGCCATACTCTTCAGAATCTCTGCGCACCCAATACCGAACTACAAACTCCGCGAGCTACCAATGGTAGTATCGGGAGAATTGCCGGAAAAACACTCCGACAGTTGGCGCGCCAGGTAAGGGCAGTGCCCGAGATTTCAAGAATGGTGAACTCAGCTGCTGGATCGTCCAATGGTAACCCCGCTGCGCAACCTGCTGGAGGCAATCCCTCTAACATGCAACAACCAGCAGGTGTCGTGGCTCTAGCAGAAGTCATGCCTCCACCGCCACCGTCTGCACCAGCGAATCAAGCTGGACAACGAGACGGGGCATCTGCGTCAGTCACAGCATCAATGAATAACAACAATCCTGAACACGCGCTCCATGCTGCACGTGCTCTTCTCCAACGCCCACCACCTCCGGGTGCATCCCAGGGTGCAATGGAGCAGTGGAGGGCTGATGTGGAACATTTGGTTGCAGTAGCAGCCGATCGCATCAGCAACCAAGGTCCTCCCCCCTCGAGGCGGGCCCCATCGCAGCATCGGACTTTGTCTGGCAGACTTGGTCCGCATGCTTCCCAAAATAGGAGGCGTACTGCATCTCAACAAGTGATGTCGCTGCCTTCCGGGGCGCGACGCACCCATACAGTAACCAGGCTTTCAACTCATGACCTCCGGGCGGAGCTTGATCGCCGTTACCGTCAACAGGACGGCCGCGTCCATATCGAGCGTGCTCGCAGAAGGCGAGAGGCTCGAGACAGTCCTGCTCCCGAGGGAGTAGGAGGGGGATGTTCTGCCCTAGCCATGCACCTACGTATGGTCAGCTGGCCAAAAAAGTTCTGGCCTCACCTGCCTGAGAAATTTGACAGGACTGTCAATCCCGCTGAGTTTCTCCAGATTTACTCCACTGCAATCCTTGCAGCCGGAGGTAACGAGGCTGTAATGGCTAACTACTTCCCAGTGGCTTTAACTGGGATTGCCAGGTCCTGGTTCATGAGCCTTCTGCCCAACTCCATCAATAGTTGGACAGAACTGTGCCAACAGTTCACCGCCAATTTCGGGAGTTCATACACCCGACCATGCACTGAACTGGACCTTTTTGCTGTCACGCGGAAGGGGGGGGAATCTCTATGTTCCTTCATCCAGAGGTTCTCCCTGGTACAAAACACTATTCCTTCTATCTCCAGCGTCTCTGCTACTGTGGCATTTAGACAGGGCGTACGAGACAAGAAGATGCTGGAGAAGCTGACGATCAAGGAGATCACCAGCATCACGGAGCTCTTCAGCTTGGTAGACAAGTGTACTAAAGCTGCGGAGGGCCATGAAATGAACTCCAAACCACCTCCGGAGGATAATAAAAAATCCTCCAAGGGCGAAGCCACTACCTCCAGGAGTGGCAAAAAGAAGAAAAAGTCCAACGGCAAGAAAAAGTCGTCGGCCGGCACACCTACTGCTGCAGCTGCCGCAGCTCCGGGTGGCCAGGGGCCACGCCCCGAGAAACGACCTCGGCGGTCAGCAGAAGACGGCGGCAACTCCAAAGTGTGGTGTCCTATTCATAAGTCGAACAGCCACAACTTGGAAGAGTGCCGAGAGGTCCAGAACCTTGTCGAGCGCTACAACAAGCGCCAGGAAGAGGTTCCTTTCCGACAAAGGGAAGGAAAACAGAAAGTCGACGAAGCTTCGGCTGAAGAGGAGTTAGGCTTTCAGGACCCTAAAAAGGTCTTAAAGGCTGTTTACACCTTCGTTGACAACGACTCTGACGTCTCCGATAATGAACATCGAAAAACCATGAACACCATTTTTGGTGGTTCGTGGGACATCACCTCCCGCTGTGTCCTCAAGACAATGTGGCGGGACATGGCTTCAGTGGTTCCCACCGCCAGGGCGGAGCCGCACTGGAAGTGGATGGATACTGCCATCACTTTTGACGCGTCAGACTGCCCTCGGAATATGATCGGAGCTGGCCAACTCCCATTGATGGTATCTCCGACCATCAACAACATCCAACTCCACCACGTAATGGTAGACGGAGGTTCGGGGCTGAACCTCATAAACTTCGAAGCTTTTGTCAAGCTTCAGCTCCGACCTTCGGACCTTCGCCCATGCCGACCTTTCTCCGGAGTAGGTCCGGGGGCCATAACCCCACTTGGTGCCATTACTCTCCCTGTAACCTTTGGGACTCGGGAGAACTATCGCACTGAGAAGTTGGTCTTTGACGTTGCTTAGATCAACTTACCCTTCAACGCCATTCTGGGCAGGCCAGCCTTATACAAGTTCATGGCTGCTGCTCATTATGGCTACTTGGTGTTGAAGATGCGAACACCAGATGGTGTTCTCTGGATCCATGGAGATCGCACCGCTAGAGTGACAGCTCTGGAAGAACTTCACGCGCTTGCCACAGCGCAAGAAGAAGAATTTGGAAAGGAGCAAGCTCCGAAACCTCCGAGCATTCATCATCGAGGCTCAACCTCTACACCCCGCGTGCAACCAAGCGGCGACACCGACATTCCCGTCAAAGTCGTCCAAATCGGTTTTGACGCTGCTCAGACCACCTGTATATCGGGAGGTCTGAATGACAAATAGGAACTCACGTTCATCACTTTCCTCCGGGCTAATGTCGACGTATTTGCCTGGCAACCGTCACAAATGCCTGGGATCCCTAGGGAAGTGATCGAGCATAATATGAAGATCTACACTAATGCTCGGCCTGTACATCAAAAGCCTCGGAAGCAATCAGTAGAGCGACATAACTTCATATGACAAGAAGTGAAGAAGTTGCTCGAAGTTGGATTCATCCGAGAAGTCTTCCACCCAAAATGGCTGGCAAATCCAATCGTTGTACCCAAGGCCGACGGGAAGCTTTGGATGTGTATCGACTACACAACACTGAATAAGGCATGTCCAAAAGATCCATTCCCACTACCTAGAATAGATCAAATAGTGGATTCCACTTTCGAGTGTGAATTACTATGTTTCTTAGATGCATATTCTGGGTACCATCAAATCAGAATGTCTAGGGAAGATGAAGAGCATACTTCTTTCATCACAGTAGATGGATTGTATTGTTATACTTCCATGCCATTTGGTCTCAAGAATGCAGCCTCAACATTTGTACGAGCTATGTACAAAACCTTTGGAGAGCTCATCAGAGACGTAGTGGAAGTGTATGTTGATGACATCGTCATCAAGAAAAGGAGTCACTTCTTGACACCTTGCAAGCTGTCTTCGACAAGTTGCGAGTCACTCGCATGAAGCTGAACCCGGCAAATGTGTCGTCAGAATTAGCTCTGGAAAGCTTCTTGGTTTCCTGGTAAACCACCGAGGTATAAAGGCAAATCCAGCGAAGATTAAAGCCATTGAAGATATGCGACCACCAGCCCGCACCAAGGACGTCGAGAAGCTGACTGGATGTCTAGACGCCCTTAGCCGATTCATCTCAAGACTGGTGGAATGGGCACTTCCCTTCTTCAAGCTATTGAGGAAGTCCAGACCATTCCAATGGTCTGAAGAAGAAGAAAAGGCGTTCCAGGAGCTTAAGAAGCTCCTCACCACTCTACCAACTTTGGTTGCTCCGAACCCTGGTGAGCCTCTACTGCTTTACATTTCGGCAACTGACGAAGTTGTCAGCATGGTCCTGGTTGCGGAGAGACCAGAACCGTTACATGCTCAGGAATCCAGACCCCTCCGGGAGAGTCAGGAGGTTCCTGAAGGCGAGTCTGGGTCCCAACCCTCAGACTTGAGTCAACAAGGAATTACTCTTGTTGAGCAAGAAGAGCCGGACCCTCCTGGGAGGGTCCAGGTCACTCCTGAAGAAGCTCCGGGTTCCTCCAACAAGGACCCAACGATCCTCAAAGAAGGGCCGGACCCCTCCGGGAGGGTCCGGGTCGATGAGGAGGAAGCTCCTGGCCCCTCCGGGAGGGTTCGGACAGTCCAACGCCTAGTGTACTTCATCAGTGAAGTACTCCACGATGCCAAAACTCAGTACCTGGAAGTACATAAACTACTATACGCAATTCTTATTACTTCTAGGAAGATCCGACACTATTTCCAAGCTCACAAGATCTCAGTGGTGACTTCATATCCACTGCGAGCGATTTTGCATAATCCCAACTCCACTGGGAACATTGCAAAGTGGGCAGCGGAATTGACCGAGTTTGAACTTGAACTCATCCCAAGACAAGCAATCAAAAGTCAAGCATTGGTAGACTTTGTGGCGGAATGGATCCCCTCTCCATCAAACCCTGGGGGCCCTAGTGATCAGAAGCCGGAACTCAAGGCTCCGGTCTTCACCGAGCCTCACTAGACTCTCTACTTCGACGGCTCCATGCAAAAGCAGGGGACGGGAGCTGGATTCCTTCTCCTTGCTCCGACCGAGGAGAAGGTTAAATACATGGTACACCTTGACTTCAAGGCGACCAAGAACATGGCGGAGTATGAAGCACTCATTTACGAACTAAAGGTGGCACTATCATATGGTGTCAAGCAGCTGTTGGTCAAGGGAGATTTGCAGCTCATCATTAAACAGGTGAAGGGTGAATGCTCCTGCAACCATCCCCAACTAGCTTCCTATCTCCTTGAAGTCCAGAGGCTTCAGAAGGACTTCGAAGTTCTGGACCTCCACCATGTACAACGTCTCCATAACGCTGAAGCTGACGAACTCTCGACGAAAGCGTCAACCGGAGCTTCGGTTCCCGACGGAACCTTCGTTCGAAGGTTTTCTAAACCTACAGCTCAGCCTGCCAAACTGAGCGAAGGGGGCAAGACCAGCACCTCAAAGCTGGCAGTCCCGATGGCCCTATTACCATGGCAGCCATCAAGGGTCGTAGGTGCTGCAGGTAGCTCCAAGCAACCCAGCACGCAAGACTCGAATGCTCAAGCTAGCTCCGATGCATGGATCTCGGAGATCCGGAGCTACTTTAAAGACAACTTCCTTCCTGAAGATAATGTATCCGCTGACCGGATAGTCAGATTGGCTAAAAGATACACGCTAGTAGAAGGGAATCTCTACCGGGGCGGTGCTAACAGCGTCCTAATGCGGTGCATTACAAAGGAAGAAGGCTGCGAGCTCCTCGTAGAAATCCATGGAGGAGAGTGTGGGAACCACGCGTCTTCCTGCACGCTGGTCGGTAAAGCCTTTCGGCATGGCTTTTACTGGCCTACAGCGCTCTAGGATGCAACTGAACTGGTGAAGAAATGTGAAGCATGCCAGTTTCATGCAAAACAAATTCACACACCGGCTCAAGCTCTACAAATGATACCTCCTACATGGACTTTCGCTGTGTGGGGGATGGATATCTTGGGACCTTTCCCAAGATCCGTCGGAGCTTACAAGTTCCTGTACGTTGCCATTGACAAATTCATCAAATGGCCGGAAGCAACTCCAGTTGTGACGATAAACAAGCAATCAACCATCAACTTCTTACAGTCCATCATATGCATATTTGGAGTCCCAAACAAAATCATAACCGATAATGGGACCCAATTCACAAGCTCTGCATTCCAAGGATATTGCAAAGATCTCGGCATTCAAGTCAGCTACGCTTCCGTAGCTCACCCGGTAAGCAATGGCCAAGCCGAGAGAGCAAATGCAGAAATCCTAAAAGGACTCAAGACGCGCACATATGAGCGTTTGAAAAAACATGGAGCCAACTGGATTGAAGAGCTTGCGCCCACTCTATGGGCCAACAGGATAACTCCAAACCGGTCAACTGGAGAGACACCCTTCTTCCTGGTGTATGGAGCTAAAGCAGTCCTTCCTCCTGAAATCACCATGGGGTCGCTCTAGGTCCGGACCTTCGATGATGCCGCGCAGGCCCAACTCTGGCGTTCGATAACACCGAAACTTTGCTCCAAGCTTCAGTGTCGACGTTGGGGAGGTCTACGGGCAACTCCAGCCTCTCATGCTCCTCTGTCCTGATGACAATCGATTCCTTTTTCCAGTCGTCCCACTTGCCAGAAGGGAACGACCGCAAGTACTTGTACGAGCACTTCTTGCGCTTCACAAAGTAATAGAAGCCAAGGTACTCGTCACTCTTGCCGGTGGTGTGGATGGTGAAGAAGGTGCGAAAGAGCTCGATGCAGGGAGGAATACCCACCCACATCTCGCAGAAGTGGACAAAGATCGACACCAAAAGAATGGAGTGGGGGCCAAGGTGGTACAGCTGCAGACCGTAGAAGTCTAGCAGTATCAAGATAAAAGAAGAAAAGGGTGGGATCAGTCCCACCATGGCGTACGCGGAGAAGTACACCATGTTACCGGCGTTCTTCTTCTCGAATGGAAGCTTGCCGGCACGGACCTGGTGGTTGAAGAAGTCACTGGACCACCCCATGAGGGCCCGGACCTTCTTCAAGTTGCTGTCGGTCTTAAGTTGGCTCTCGCGGAGACCCAACTCCATCGCAGCACAAGCGGGGCTAGGGATGAAAAGAAAGCGAAAGTTTGGGGGATTTGAGTGCAATATCGAATGAAGGCATAAAGAACCCCCAAACGGTGCACGCTTTCCTTCTTAAGTAAGCCCCCGCAACGCTTGGATGGAAACCGAGAGGAGCCGACGATACAAGTCAAAAACTTCACCCTGCCAATGACAAGGGGGCCCGGGGCCACCCCGACGATCAAGTCGAGGTCCTTACCCCAGGCGAACGGTTGTCATCATGAAAGGCGGGAAACCTGAAGGCGGCGGCCTGACAAGGCGCGCAGAACCGATACGATTTTCGTATCGGGAACCGGCGACCTTCAATTGCGTGAGATCCGCACGCTAGGATCTCACCTGCCGCATCCAGGATATGCCACGCAGCGTTGGTTTAACTACAAACTAGCGCCAACGGCACATCCGAAGATCTTTGAAGACACGACACAAAAATCGAAGGATGGACCCACCTCTAGAAGAATGACTTCATCCAAAAGGTCTCTCCCAGAGGTGGGCCCAGGGGGCCACTGTCGGTACCCTGCATACCGTATACCCCTTGGGACTATGAAAAGACCAAAGGGACTTCACCTGTCTGAGTTGAAGACCTGCAAAGGCCCCACATGTCATACGGGACTAGACATGCCTCCCATCTATGGTTAGTCCCGGTACTGCCACTGTACACTGCAGCCGGACCTATATCCCACACATGGGATAACTCTGGGCTAAACACTTGTGCGGCACCCCCGGACCTAACCTCCGACAGAGGGAAGCTCCAGTATCGACACGTGTACATCTACACCGGACCTAGCTGTCCCAGACGAATAGCTCCAAAGCTGCCATGTGTCCAAACCGTCGGACCTTCAACCTTAGCAATCAAGCTGGTGAACCCCCAACGGCTCGGACCTCCAAGGGGCAATCAAAGACTTCAAGACCTGATTAAGTGTCATTATTACCATATTAATGACACACGATCAGAAGGCCCTTAATACCAGTAACGACACTGTCAGGTCCCGTTACCATGCTATTAAGGGTAATTAATCTCATTAATTATGTATTAAGCATTAGTAACCACCAGGATCACATGTGGGGCTAGGCTAACGGTGTAACGACCAGTCCTTGTACTATAAAAGGACAGGTCGATGATACACAGGGGGGACTCTCGGACAGTCTCTGGACTGAAAACTCTCTAGAAGCTCTTAGACGCTCAATACAACAGCTACACACCCTGTGGAGTAGGGTATTACGCTCAGGCGGTCCGAACCACGTAAATCCTTGTGTCCATTTGCCATACTCTTCAGAATCTCTGCGCACCCAATACTGAACTACAAACTCCACGAGCTACCAACGGTAGTATCGGGAGAATTGCTGGAAAAACACTCCGACAACCACCTTCACCTATTCCATAAGTTATCAAATTGTATGTGTATACAAATTTCTTCTAACGTATGATGCTGATGGCTTGCCTTCCAACAGCTGGGTTCCAAACAACATCTAGAAGCACAACTCTTGAAGCTCTTGTCAAGCTAATCCCTTTACATCAAGCTCTTGTAGATGCAAGTAACACCCGAGACTCATTATTTGGATTATTGAAAGCTTCAATTGAAGCCTGGCGATACATTGGAAGGATTTTCCCATCCATTTGAAGGATTTCTTTCCATTCTCTCCATTTGAAAAACTTACAAAGATGCTACTTTATCAGTTCTAATGGTTGAATATATTGACTAAAAATCAGCACCATCTCTCTTAGTGCTTCACACAAGTGACAAAGCGAACAACTTCAATCACAAATCTTGTTTTTGTTCCTTCATAGGGATTTGACCTTAATCTTTCAAGCATAGATTAATCAATAAGTGAAGATTCCTCATCAGACATGTTAATGGCAGTTACAAGCGAAGGGTGTGTCAAAGCTAACAAAATCTCAACGAGACTGAAGACAAAGAGATCCTACATATGGGTGGCAATATTCAGGTTAGACAGCGTGAAGCTATGATAGCAACCTTCAACAATATGAAAAGTGATACCAAGGTTATGCATGCATCAACCAAGGCATGTTGTGAGGGCATAACACTTGTTGGGGCATCATGGTTATGCTTGCCCCAACAAGTGTTATGCTCTCACAACATGCCTTGGTTGATGCAATCATAACTTTAGCATCACTTTTCCTGTTGTTAAAGGCTGCCATCATAGCTTCAAGCTGTCTAACCTGGACATTGCCACTCATATGTAGGATCTCTTTATCTTCAGTCCAATTCAAATTTTGTTACCTTCGACACACCCTTCGCTTATAACTGCCATTAACATATCTGATAAGGAAGCTTCACTTATTAATAAAATCTATGCTTGAAAGATTAAAGTAAAATCCCTATGAATGGGTAAAAACAAGATTTGTGATTGAAGTTGTTCACTTCATCGCTTGTGTGAAGCACAAAGAGAGAAAGTACTAATTTTAGTCAATATATTCAACATCTTCGTAAGTTTCTCATATGGATAGGAGGGAAAGAAATCCTTCAGGGCTTGTTTGGATAGAAGTGAATCCACCTCAATCTAAGTGGATTGAAGTGGATTTAGGAGAAAATTAGTTTGTTGTCCACTCCAATCCACTCTAATCCACTTAGGTTGAGTGCACCCAAACAAGCCCTCAAATGGATGGGAAAATCCTTCCAAGGTATCGCTAGGCTTCAAATTAAAGCTTTCAACAATTCAAATGATGAGTCCCGGGTGTTACTTGCATCTACAAGAGTTTGCTGTGAAGGGATTAGCTTGATACGAGCTTATTAGCATCACATGTGGTTCTTAATTAACATCAGTCTGAGAAAACAATGACTTTGCTCAGGCGGTTCTTCAATAAAAACCGCTTGTGATGTTTGAACCACTACATGCGGTTCTTTATTAATGGCCGCCCATGAAAATCATGTACTTACCGAGGCGGTGGTTTATTAAAAACCGCCTGTGAAGTTTGTAACAGTCCAGGCAGTTCTTTATTAATAGCCGCCTGAGAAAATAATGTATTTACCCAAGCGGTTGTTTGTTAAAATATGCATGCGATGTTTAGTCATCACAGACGGTTATTGTATCATTCGTCACTGCAGTCCCATTTTTTTACGGACTGCCTGTGTTTTAAAAATTGAGGCGCCTGTGAAAATGCTTTTTGTAGTAGTGCGTGTTGGTGACCACCATGCCATTGTTCTTCGTTTCGACAGAGTTCGTCAATTTTTCCAGCAAAATCCACACTACATGGTGGGTTGTGATCCACTTTATTCGAGCCTCATTGCTCCTCGATGCCTTGCACACCTCTCTGATGGTTTCTTTGGCTAGCTAAAGCTTTCACCAAGGTACACGTGGAGTTCTTGTCACCGTCAAGCTGCTGACTGCCCCTGTTCCAGTCATGGCCCACGTGTTTCCGATTTCTCGTCCACCAAAAGGTGCGCCGACACCTTCTCCTTCTTTTGCTCAACTTTAATCCATTGGCGGATCTAGGATTTTATTACAGGGTATGCCAACAATATTTACAAGTGATTTAATAAAATTATTTATCAATTCAGTAAATAACTGCAAATTTTGTAACATAATTCTATTAATAATATTATAAGTCTTAAGTGAAAAATTTACAACATAAATAATTCAAATAACAATGATAGTTTAAAAATGTAATCGTGTTATAAACTTAATATGATACTTAAAATGTAATCACAATAAAGAAAAAAACACATATAGCGAATTCAAATAATTTTGTCAGTCCTTATCGATGCACGATAATATTCATGACTACCCCAAAGATATTACTTACCGTGAGCAAGATATAACTAAAACAAGACGTGATTGTGAGATGTCACCGTGACCGTGCTAAGTGTGTCAGTAAGTAGAGTTGCTTAAATGCTGTCAGGCGAAAACCAGGAAGAGGCCGATACGTCGTAATTTAATCGAATAGTAGCAAGCGAGAGGAGGAGGTTGTCTGTCCTTGCGTTGCGGGACAGGTTCCAATCAGCGAATAATATTTGCTAGGGTATTGGCCAGCCGGCGTATGTGGCTCGTGGGGTCATCGCGGACTGGCTGGACAGGTTCTGATCGGTGATCGCCAGGCTTCCGAGCAGCGGCCTGTACTGCATATACCATCGCATTCTATTTACAATACGACAAGGATTTGCAGTCGCATTTGCTTTGGTTCCGTGTGTCAACCGATGTTCAGGCTTTGTCCTTCGTAACACAGTAGCAATCTTAAGTTAACTATGAAAGTGCTCTAGCTCACTTTGTCTGGCCCCAGGGTATGCCGGGGCCCACCCGGCATACCCTGCAGGTCTGCCCATGCTTTAATCATCTGGTTGCCCTGAGTAACTATGGTATTGCCCATATTTTCCTCGGCTTGTATCATATGACAGCATCTAGTTTCTTTGTCAATATGTCTAACACATTGGCTCTTAGTTCAATATTGTTAGTAAACATGTTCTAGGCATCATCACAAACTCCCAGAAAAAAATCAATTAGAAAATAGGGGCTAAACCGTGCCGGGCAATGCCCCCCCCCCCCCCCCCACAATTCCGCCTTGAAACCCTAGGTCAACCCTAGAACTCCATTTTGATTGTTTTCACGCCATTTATGTCCAATTTCGAGTTCCTGGGATCAGAATGATGCTTCTCGTGCGAACGGCGATCGAGTTGAACCATCTCCGAGCGAAATCCATGGCATCACCATGGTGTCCGCCGCTGCCGCCATCCCTGGTGACATTCCGGTCGCCGCCGTGTGGCATCATATTGCCCAACGTGTGGTGCAGGGTTGGGAGATCAATCTTGTTTTTGTGTCATTGCCTTCTATCGCCCCCAGGCACGGGAATGGCCCAGTGAAGCCACTGTGGTGCCACCAGTTCGAGCTTTCCAGAGGTAGAAGAAGAATCTAACAGTGGACCCCGCTCGCAGCAGTAACTAGAATTTCTGGTAATCAAATGAATACAGATTTTGTCCAAACTTTGAAAAAACACTAACTACTTGTAGAATTGTCCAAAAATAATGAAACAATTTTTTTTGGATTCCTCATTGCATGTACTTTCCAGTAGTGCAATTAAATTAGTATGAGAGTCTCAATATTTCCCTCATTATTCCATGAAGTTAAAAGACTTTGGATTTAATTCCTGTTGATAAAATTATTTGAAAAATCCAAAATTTTGTCGGATACCTCCAATTAATTCCATTGAGCTCCCGTACAAATAACAAATCCATTTGATTTGTTTCGCTGAGTCAAATTGTGTTCCCAATCTGTATGTCCCTGAAAATAGGAAAAACAACAAAAACATTTTGAGGAAAATGTGAGAATTTTTAAAATCAATATCTCCGTGTAGAATGCTTAGAAAACTATGAAACCAATTTAGTTGGACTCTTCTTGACCTTCCCTAAACATAAGACCAATTGTTGCCTATGTCAAGACTCCAGAAAAACAATGAAAATTCAGGGAAATCCGAAAGCCTTATGGAATTTTGTAGACCACTTTCTTTCAGTGCTTTAGCTGAAATTTTGCCAACACTTTCCATTGGACAATTGTTAACTGCTGTAAAAGTACTAGGTTCATTAGGCTTGATCTTCATCAACATTATCTCATTTGTACCTTTTTGCTACATGAATATCATATTCAAGTTCCTAAGTCCATTTATTTCCAAATCAACTTTGCTAAGTTCATTCTTTCCACAAGAATTGAGTTACAACAGTGACCTTCCTTTAGTATTATGCATCATATGGTCTTCCTCTTGTCATTTATAAAGTTCCATCTTTGCTAATCTATTTCCTCTACATGAATGTCACATTGAGGTTTATAATTTCATTGCCCAAATCAACCATGATCCACTCCATCCTTTTCTACCAGATTTGGGACCAACATAGAGCCTATCTATAGTCCTTGTACCTCATAATAATTTTTCTTCTTAAGCTGCACATAGTTGTTCTCTTTTAAACTATAATACTTATATTGTGCATTTCATATCGAATAGTGATCACGACGGAGCTTCACAAGGAGTACAACCGGAGGAGAGGATTCCCATCTCGAAGCTGCTGTGGTAGATTCTCCGGAGGAAGATCAAGCCACTAACTTGTTGACATTTACTTAGTCACAACCTAAGGAAGCCCCGGTTTGCATTTAATTGTTGTTACAAAATTTTGATTTGTATCACTTATGTCTAGAGTGAGTTATGTGCATTAGGGCTAAGGTGATTGATACTCCCTTGCATGATGATAAAACCCCATGGAGCATTTGGATAGTTGTTAAGTCATCGTGTAGAATACGCTATGCTAAAAGTTGTATAGGATCCGGTAGAATTCGAGTAGTTGGAATCTACTCCCATGGCAAGGACTTCTTCACACGGGATTGGTTCAAGAATTGGATTAGTAATCTGAATATGAGACCGGGCAGAGGTGTAGGTTACAGCAAGACGTGGTCTTGCGTGCATAGCTCTGCCTATGTCGGTTAAGGACCGATCCATATGCCGCCCTGCTGAGCAAGTTTGAAATGTACCGGATTCATAATGGATATATGGGGTCCAGGAAACTGATGTATCTTGTGAAGCCGCTGTTGAGACTTTTCGATCGCCTCAGGCTTTCAGCCGCAGCACAGTAGACAGAAACTCGCTCACTATATCTTCATAGCGGAGGGTGCACCGTGAATGGGAATATTGTCCTAGATGATTGAATTAATTCAAATTGGGTGGGACATGGGAAAGGTTGCCACGTACGATGTCCGTGGAGTGCACCTACGCGACCTACAATATGGGGCGTACCTGTCGTGTATTCCGGGTACCTTTAATTCGAATCACTGTCTCTCACGATTATATGAGTACCACTTGTTCCCTGAGTTGTGACTTAGTACTTACTTGCTCTTGAGATCGGAATTAATAACTGCTATTATGAACATTATATTATCATTGTATTGCTATGTTGTATTGATTAGTTTAGTGCTCACTAATTTTATTTTCCACCTTTGGCATGCAACATCGTGATGAAGTGTTTCTTGTTTGATTGTGGAGTTACAATGTTGCCCTGCACAAGGTTTAATCTGCTGCTAATAAATTTGAAAATAAGGACCCATATTTAGGCAAGCCCTTTATGCAAATCTATTATCCTATGTTTATGTCTTTACCCTATGTAGAGTTCCATGTTTAGGTGAGACGGTTAAGTCTTGCTGAGCCTTCGTGCTCATGGTTGCTATATTAGTTTTTTTGCAGGTACTAACCTCTATGATTATGATTATGGTTGTCCAATGAGACCCTGAACTCTCCAAGCGATATACTCACGGGAAACCACGCCGCTGCCATATGATCTTCGTGTGACTAGTGAGGAGCATCCATGGGTTGGATGGTTTCTCTTTTGCTTAGTTAGACTTGAGTACCAGAGTTGTAATCTTATCTTCCGTTGTAGTCTACTTTTAAGAAAAATATTTGTAAACTGAACAACATTGTAAATTTCAGGAAATGATTTATTTAATATGTGTTCTTTTACATGTGTGATGTTGGGTGCCGCATCGCATGGCACCACTCAATGTGATTCTTGGAAAGTGTCGATCCCGGTCTGCATAGCGACCACAACACATAGTCTACCATCCCTACAAAGGACGACATCGTAATGTCATTTGCGGCATCCGTGTCGACATAGTAGGTTGTCCTGCCTGTCGAAGGTTGGATGACGAATCTCACGTTGGAGACCCGAAGGGTACCAACATTGCTGGAGAAGAAGGCGTCTCTCCCGAAACAAAGAGCCTAGTGCTGGGGAAGATGGGGCTGGCTTCAAGCTTGCCGCCACAAGTGGTAGTGAAATCAAAGTCAGCGAAGCGAACATTTGTGCCAGGTATGAAGGCTGAACATGGTGAACCCATCTAGGAAGCGAAGTGGAAATGCACATCAGTTCCTCTTCCTAGCATGCCAACTATCGGTGTTCGTACTACCGACCGACAATGATTTCATCATACGTTCACCCTCGAGGTGTCCTAGCTACACAGACACAAGGATTTATACTGGTCCGGGCGAATGCCCTACATCCAGTGTCGATCTCTTGCTCTTTGTTGATTGAAAGAGAGAAATGGTGTTACAAGCGATTGGAGTCTGCGCGCTAAGTCTTGTGTTCATGGGGTGTTCATCATCTGAGCTCCCTGCGATAAGGTGGCCCTCATGCCTCTTTTATAGGCAGCTCGGTGCTTGCACTGTCCAATCGTCCTATCTACCCCCGATCTCCTCATAAATCGGGCAGAGGTTACAAGGGTTCTTATCTCTATGGCGTAGCTTGTGGCACATCTCGGGGTGAGACCGAATCACAGAAGTCGTCGTCATACCTGCCCCAGTCTTGTCACTTGATAGTGCCATTTCCCAACGCACGCCCACCAAAGTGCCGGATGGGATGGGGCATGGAAGGTGTCAGCAGGGCATGTGGCCTCTGCTAGTAGGACGCTCGAGTGCGGTTGTCCTCTCAGCAATTAAGCATCTGCTCTGCCCATATTGTATTGAATGCCGCTGCCTACCCCATTCCTAAGCTCGGGCTCGGTAGATTTCGATGCCGACGATGCAGCCAGGGGTTAGGCACGTTTGTCCCCGACCTTGGAGGTCGGGGCTCAGACGTCGGGTGTCGTTCAGGCTGGTAGTTGGATACGGCCGCACTCCGTGTCTTGTCAGAGCTCGGTCGTTGGTCCACGAATTTCGGTAGTCGGGGCAAGGAAAAATATGTATGTTGGTTCTTTATTTTAGAGTTTGATTTGGCTCAAGATCCTATATTATTTAGTTAATTGTTTGCCCTTTTTTATTTGTTTATTCATTTACTTTGCATTAGACTTTGGTTTACGTACTTATTCATATTTATATATGTATGTTATCTTTGTTTCATTACATATTTCATAATTATATATAGAGTACGTGGTTGAAGTTGTATATATATGGGGTAGTTTTTATTTTTGATCTACTTTTGACTGAAGGTTTTAAACACTCATTACTTTATTGGCACATTCCCATTAGTTTATATATTTTAATCATTGGTGCTCACCTCTACGTGCATGTGTATATTTTGAGTTCGACTTCGTTTCATCCGTACTTTCGACATTTGTATTTCTTTTATTTTCAATCTTCGTTTTTAAATGTGTATGTGGTCGTTATCTGCACACTCATTATTTCCAATTTTGTTGACAATTAATAATTGTTAGATATCTGTTCAATCATTTTGATTCATGGTGGTTTTTATCATCAGTTAAAATTTCGAGCTGTGATAGTTAGCCCGCAAGGGCCTGGTCCGACATGGCACAACACGTGTAAAATTAGACCTGGCCATGCCCGGGTCGAGGTTCAGGCCGTTGTCCCGACCCGGTCCATTTCCGTGCTGTGCTGGGCCGAGACATTCAAGGCCCGAGCCCGGGCGTGGTTGGGCCGGGCCGGCCTGGCATATGGTCTGTTGCACAGCTATACCTGGAGTATTACTTGACAATCTTGGGAGAGGGCTTAACTTGGAGGCCAAAGGTTTCCTGCAGAGGCAAAATTAGGTGAGGCTACTCATGGTTCAGAAGCCTAGGCCTAACATCACAAGTGCTTGGGCGGTTGGCTTAGTAACCTGATGCTGAAGGAACTTGAACAATGGCAATCTGGAAATCTGGAAGGAAAGGAACGCTGGTGTTGTACAGGGCGAGGGACAACAGGCAAATCACCTAGAGGTGCTCCTCTAGGGAGAATCAGGGACGTTTGAGTGTGCTCTCCGGATGAGTACTAAATACCATGTACTTTACTAATATTTAAGATTGAAAGGAGTAATTTAATAAGCGCAATTAAAGAGGAAAGTCAACCTTTAGAGGCGTATAGTTTGGGGGTTCACGTGAAACCGTTAGCACTGCAATTCATTTTTTTTTTCTTTCAAAAGATGACATATGGCCCTATCATGTGAACCGGGAGGAGATTTTTGCAAAAAAATAAAAAATAATCTGTCGAAACACGTGAACGCTGAGTTGAATATCCGATCATCTTGTTAATCATGGAAAAGAAGGAAAGGGGAAAACCAGAAAACAGAACTAGGGGGGATTTGTTCAAGGAACTTCTTCAAGTGCGCAGACCAGAGTAGGTACAGTCTCAGGTATATAAGCTTCTCGATCTCTCCTAATTCCTCCTCTCCGTGTAGAGCTTGGATTTCTTTGAGCTCATGGGAATCGTTTATGGTGCCTAGGTTGTTGAATCTGGGGGTGCTGAGTTCAGGAGAGATAAAAATCCAAACCTTTCTTGGTTGCTTCGTGGTGTGCTTGCGAGGAACCATGTAGGAGGCGGCGGCGAGCAAGGCAACAAATGGTAGGGGCGAGGAGAATGGCCCCCTGCATGCAGCAGCCCAATCCCGAGGTCATGCTGTGGTGTGGTCGTTCGGTCTAAACGGTAAATTCGGTTTAGTCATTTTGGTTTTTTGAATTTCGGTTTTTGAAAATCAGTATCCGAAATGCTATTCAAATATTAGATACTCGAAATTTTTGAGTACCTAAATTTTGGTTCGTTCTTCGGTCTTACTCGAAATACCCGAATTGTACATTATTTTTACTTCATGCTCTCAACAATCAATATAAGTTTAATATCATTCGTAAATTTAATCTCGAGAGACAATACATTATTAGTTAATTAATGATGGATCGTAAATAAATAGTTTAATCTAATGATTTCACATACCATAACTCACAAATGAAATATCAAAATTCATATTGTTTAAGATTCATAGATTATAATTTAATTTGAAATTTTATTGTTCGGTTATTTTGGGTACCCGAGAGTGATACCCGAATTAAAAATTAATATATCGGTTATTTAAATTTGGTACCCGAATAGGTACCCAATACCCGATATTTCGGTCTTTTCGCTCTCGGTCTCGATTTTTTCGGTTTAGTTTTTTCGATTTCGGTTTTTTTGCTCATCCCTAGCTGTACATGGATGACGGCGTCGTTAACAGGACTGTATCACCCGTTACGGAGGGTGAAGGCCGATCAAGTCACCCAGAATTAGATGCTTCTCCTGCCATGAAGCTGCAGCCCATAAGGGCACGACAACGTACCTGATCTCATCTTTTTTTTTATGCAGTATAGGGATGGGGATTAAAGATATTTTTATCTATTAAAAAGAATAGAAAATCTAAATCAAATAGGTTTCTATCTACAGTCTTTTTGAAAAAAATTTATATTTTTAAGTACAAATTGAAATTTCTTTCTAACCTGATTTGATTTTCTGTTGGAATAAATGGGCTTGACCCATATAATATTCAGAATTAATTCCCAATAAATCTCAAAGGCCCATTAGAGTAAGAGGGAGTGATGCTAAGTGTTTAGTCCCACATGGGAAGTGGAAGTGGAGCAACTCCTAGATATAAGGGAGGTTGCTCTTCCACTCCTTGAGTGAGAGAGAAGAGAGAAAGAGAGGGTTGGCCCATGCGCGCTCCTCCTCCTCCTCCTCCTCCTCGCTTGCATCGCCTCGCCTCGCCTCGCCCCGCCCCGCCCCGCACACGCGCGCGTGTGAATTCGAGCCTCGAGCCGAGCCCAGATTTTATATTTTTGCAGAAAATATAATTGGGCTTTGGACCTCCAAATTTTTGGGGCTACCGAGTCAGAGTCCAAGTCGTTGGAGACGAACGCGTCTACAACTGCGGAAGTCAGTTCGGATCTGGACCCTCTGGATCGCATACGAACCGCCTCCGTGGGACTCTGTAAATACGGGCGTCCACGGTACGGCAGGGCATCCCACGATCAGATCATTCTCATGTTCGCGTTCCTTGCGCCGCCGTCTAGTCTACTCCATCCCGAGTGCCGGCGTGCACCGACGATCAGGAGAGCAGGTCTCTGGAACCGCTCGCCCTTGCGATCCTGCACCGAGAGAGGACAAATAAGGTTTTTGGGAAGCGCTCCGCGCGACTGCTCGCGTTCTTCACCACAACTCGTCTACCGAGGAGATCGGGCGCTGCGGCTCAACGTCGTCACCAACACCTGCAGCGGCTGTTCGCTGTCGGATCTACAGCGGTGCGTTCGACTTCAAATCGGTACGCGTAATTTCTTGTCCCGTCTGTCTGTCGATCGCTGCTGTTTTCTCGTGTTTCCCGGAATTGCTCAGTAAATTGCCTCCTATTTTTCTAACAATCTAAAAACCTTATTAGGCAATTTCCTGAGTTAAACATGATGACTCTAGCCGATGCATTGAGGTCAGAGAAATTCTCTGGCGTGCACTTCAAGAGGTGGCAAGTCAAAGCCACGCTCTGGCTCCAATCACTTAAGATCTTCTGGGTAACCGAGGGCAGGCCTTAAGGTCCTTTGTCTGTTGAAGAACAGACAAAGTTCGAGGAAGCCAATTCTGCCCTGAGAGGATGCATATTAAGTGTTCTTGATAATAAACTCTGTGATGTCTATCTGACAGTCACAGATGGGAAGGAGCTCTGGGATGCACTTAATGCTAAGTATGGTGTAGCCGATGCAGGCGGTGAACTGTATATCATGAAGAATTTTCATGACTACAAGATGGTTAACAACCGTCCTGTAGTTAAACAAGCTCATGAAATACAGCGCCTTGGGAGAGAGCTCAATCTCCTTAAGTGTCCTTTACCCGGCAAGTTTGTGGCTGGGTGCATTATTGCAAAGTTACCTCCATCGTGGAGGAACTTCGCCACAACCCTCAAGCACAAGAGACAGGAAATATCAGTTGAAAACCTGATAGCATCTCTTGATGTTGAGGAGAAGGCTCAGGCTAAGGATGCTACCGAGAAAGGAGGCGGGGGTCAATCTAGCGCCAATGCTAATATGGTGCAGAAACCCTATGTCAAGAACAATGGGAACAAGTCTCTATTCAAGCCAAACAAAACTACTGCTTTCAAGAAGAAGAAGTCAAACAAAGCCAATGATGGCTGCTGCTACACCTGTGGGGAGCAGGGACATATTTCCAAGAATTGTCCTGAGAGGGCAGATCACAAAGGGGAAAAGAATGTCAACATCGTGATATCCAGCAATGCAGATGGGTACAGTAATTCCTTTACTGTTCTTTCTGTTTCTCAAATATCATCTTGGTGGTTTGATACGGGTGCTAATGTTCATGTATGTTCTAACATGTCCATGTTTACTTCTTACTAGTTCGTCCGAGATTCCGCCGTCCTAATGGGGAATGAGTCACATGCTTCCATTCGTGGTGTTGGAATTGTCGATCTGAAGTTCACTTCGGGAAAAGATTGTCCAGCTGATGAATGTGCAACATGTCCCTACTATGAACAAGAATCTTGTTAGCGGTACCATTCTATGCAGAGATGGGTTTAAAGTAGTTTTAGAGTCCAATAAAATAGTTGTGTCTAAGCATGGGCAATTTATTGGTAAAGGCTATGAATGCGGAGGCCTGTTCCGCTTTTCTCTTTCGGAGTTTAATAATAAGTCAGTAAACCATATTTGTGGCGATATTAATGATGATGCAAGTGTTTGGCATTCTTGTTTATGTCACGTTAATTTTGGTTTAATGAATCGGCTATCTGGTCTCAAATTAATTCCGGAATTCACTATTGTCAAAGGTTCTAAGTGCTATAGTTGTGTGCAGTCAAAGCAACCTCGAAAGCCTCACAAGGAAGCCAAGGAGAGAAATTTGGCACCATTAGAACTCATACATTCTGATCTATGCGAGATGAATGGTGTGTTGACAAAAGGTGGAAAGAAATATTTTATGACATTAATAGACGATTCTACTAGATTCTGCTATGTTTACCTGTTGCAAACTAAAGATGAAGCTTTAGACTACTTTAAAATCTATAAATCTGAAGTAGAAACTCAATTAGAGAGAAAGATCAAACGTCTTATGTCAGATCGTGGTGGTGAGTATTTTCCCAAAATATTTGATGATTTTTGTGCAGAACACGGTATTATACATGAGAGGATGCCTCCCTATTCACCCCAATCAGACGGGATAGCCGAGAGGAAAAACCGCACACTGTGTGACTTGGTGAATGCCATGTTAGACACGTCCGGTTTATCTAAGGCATGGTGGGGGAGGCTCTATTGACTTCATGTCAGTCCTAAACTGCATTCCAAACAAGAATAAAGAGAAAACCCCCTATGAGGAGTGGGTTGGGAGAAAACCATCACTATCATACTTGCTTACTTGGGGATGTTTGGCAAAGGTCAATGTTCCAATTACCAAGAAACGCAAGCTGGGACCAAAGACAGTGGATTGTGTCTTTCTAGGCTATGCTCATCAGAGCATCACATATAGATTTTTAGTAGTTAAATTTGTGGTACCTGATATGGATGTTGTTACTATTATGGAATCTCGTGATACAACTTTTTTTGAGAATATTTTTCCTATGAAAGATATGCATAGCACTGCTAGGATCTCTTTTGAAATTTGTCCTGAATCCACCACAACTAGCGAGTTTCTTGATACACCATTTGAGAATGTCTCAGAGGAGGAACACAATGAAATAACTCAGTCGAGTAAGAGATCATGGATTGCAAAATCCTTCGGTGATGATTTCATTGTTTACCTTGTGGACGATACTCCTATATCCATAGCAGAGGCATATGCATCACCTGATGCAGATGACTAGAAAGAAGCAGTTCATAGTGAGATGGATTCAATTCTTTCCAATGGAACCTGGGAGTTAACTGAACGACCATACGGGTGCAAACCAGTAGGCTGCAAGTGGGTGTTCAAGAAGAAGCTCAGGCCTGACAGTACTATTGAAAAGTACAAGGCAAGACTAGTTGCAAAGGGCTATACTCAAAAGGAAGGTGAAGACTATTTTGACACCTATTCACCTGTCGCCAAAATAATGACAATTCGTGTACTACTTTCTTTGGCTGCCTCTTATGGTCTAATCATTCATCAAATGGATGTAAAGAAAACTTTCCTGAACGGAGAGTTGGAAGAGGAAATTTATATGGAATAGCCTGATGGGTTTGTAGTAAAAGGTGAAGAGACAAAGGTGTGCAAATTGTTGAAATCCTTGTATGCCCTGAAAGAAGCACCTAAGCAACGACATGAGAAGTTTGATAGTACTTTGACGTCTGTGGGATCTGTCACTAATGAGGCTGATTGGTGCGTGTACTATCGCCATGGTGGGGGCGATAGCGTTATATTATGCTTGTATGTGGATGATATACTCATTTTTGGTACGAGCATTAATATAATTTTTGAAGTCAAGTCTTTTCTATCAAAGTGTTTTGATATGAAAGATCTGGGAGAAGCTAATGTTATTTTGAACATTAAGCTGAATAAGAATGAGAGTCGAATTACTTTAAGTCAATCCCACTATGTTGAGAAAATCTTGAGCCGGTTCGGCTTTATAGATAGTAAGATTTCTTCAACGCCTTATGATCCCAGCGTGATACTTAGAAAGAACAAGAAAGAGTCAAGAGATCAACTGAGATATTCTCAGATGATCGGTTCACTCATGTACCTAGCTAGTGCAACCCGTCCTAATATCTCGTTTGCTGTGAGCAAACTGAGCAGGTTCATGTCAAACCCGGGTATAAATCATCGGCATGCACTTGAAAGGGTTATGCGCTACTTGAGAGGTACAATGAGCTATGGAATTCATTATACTGGGCATCCGGCCTTGCCTGAGGGTTATAGTGATTTGAACTGGATCTCTGATGTTGATGAACTCTATGCCATGAGTGGATATGTGTTCACTCTAGCTGGTGGCGCTATATCATGGAGGTCTTGCAAACAGACCATTTTGACGAGGTCAACCATGGAAGCAGAACTCACTGCTTTAGAGACAGCAACTGCAGAGGCAGAATGGCTGTGAGAGCTCTTGATGGATTTGCCTGTAGTTGAGAAACCATTGCCAACAATCCTTATAAACTGTGACAATCTGACGGTAATTGCCAAAGTGACCAGTTCTAAGGATAATGCAAAATCATCAAGACACGTCAAGAGACATTTAAAATTTGTCAGGAAAATGAGAAACTCCGGAGTTATTACTGTTTCATACATACAAACAGACAAAAATCTGGCAGATCCCTTTACGAAGGGTCTATCACGTAATGTGATAGAAAGTGCATCGAGAGAGATGGGTTTGAAACCCATTGATGTGACACCATAGTAATAATCCAACCTATGTGATCGGAGATCCCGTGAATTAGGACATAGGAAAACAAGCTAGTGGTTTACCGAGGAGAGTACTTCCTTTATACACTCTCTATGTGAAGATGCACACTTGTACTCTCAAACTGTAAGGCAGGTTGGCGAATTGCCTTAATGTGTTTCTGTTGGCTATGTGTAGCGAAGATGCCAACCTACGGGGTAGTCTTGAAGAAAACACACCTATATGAGCTCCGACTGTCTAACGTCGCAGTCTGTGAGATTTGGGTGATCTCTGGAAAGCTCATGAAGAGACCAGGGAGTATGACGCATATGCTCCACCCACGGGGTAGACTAATGGTAGTCAAGTACTGGTAATGGTCTTTGGGTGAAGTCAGTTGACACAAAACTTGCAATTCAAGGTGTAGTCCACTGTTCAAGTTGTGACCTGATGAAACTTGAGGATCTAAGCATAAGTTCAACTTCACAGTCTCTGCCGAAAATACTAGTATATCAAACAAGGAACGAGAATGACCTCTCTCCTAATAGCTTTGAGATCTGGTGGGGGATTGTTAGAATAAATGGGCTTGGCCCATATAATATTCAGAATTAATTCCCAATAAATCTCAAAGGCCTATTAGGGTAAGAGGGAGTGGTGCTAAGTGTTTAGTCTCACATGGCAAGTGGAAGTAGAGAAACCACTACATATAAGGGAGGTTGCTCTTCCACTCCTTGAGTGAGAGAGAAGAGAGGAAGAGAGGGGTGGCCCATGCGCGCTCCTCCTCCTCCTCGCTCGCCTCGCCACGCCACGCCTCGCCTCGCCTCGCCCCGCTCCACACACGCATGCGCACGTGTGTTCGTGTGAATTCGAGCCTCAAGTCGAGCCCAAATTTTATATTTTTGCAGAAAATGTAATTGGGCTTTGGGCTTTTGGGCCTCCGAATTCTTGGGGCTACCGAGTCAGAGTCCAAGTCGTTGGAGACGGACGCGTCTACGACTGCAGAGTCAGTTTGGATCCGGCCCCTCCGGATCGCATACGAACCGCCTCCGTGGGACTCTATAAATACGGGCGTCCGCGGTACGGTAGGGCATCCCACGATCAGATCGTTCCCACGTTCGCGTTCTTTGCGCCGTCGTCTAGTCTACTCTATCCCGAGCGCCAGCGTGCACCGACGATCGGGAGAGCAGGTCTCCGGAACCACTCGCCCTTGTGATCCTGAAGCGGGAGAGGGCGAATAAGGTTTTTGGGAAGCGCTCCGCGCGACTGCTCGCGTTCTTCACCACGGCTCGTCTACCGAGTAGATCGGCGCTGCGGCTCAACATCATCACCAAAGCCTGCAACGGTTGTTCGCCGTCAGATCTACAACGGTGCATTCGACTTCAAATTGGTACGCGTAATTTCTCGTCCCCTCTGTCTGCCGATCGCTGCTGTTTTCTCGTGTTTCCCGGAATTATTCAGTAAATTGCCCTCTATTTTTCTAACATTTTCCATCCAGCCATTGAAAAAAATATCCACATGCCACTAGTTACACACCCAAATTATTTTTTTGTTTTTTCTTTCTCCAAGCTTATTGAAGCTTTTCCAATCTTCTTATATAAAATCCAAACTTTATGAATCCCCAGCATAACCAAACACATTCGAAGCAGCCAACACACTTATTCAATTTTTTCTCTACTTCGTTACATTTAAAGATGTTGTTTTTTATAATAAACACTACAGGAAAAGCGATCATTTGCGACGGCCGGTCATCGCAAATAGCGTAATTTGCGACTGCCAGCACCGTGCCGTCGCAAATGCTTGGAGCCGTCGCAAATAGGTTGCGACGGCCGGCTCAAAAGCCATCGCAAATTCAACGGCCGTCGCAAATAGGGATTTATGCGACGGCCAGAAAAAAACGTTGCAAATTCTTTCTCCAAGCTTACTGAAGCTTTTCCAATCTCCCTATCTAAAATCCAAACTTTATGAATCCCCGGCTTAACCAAACACATTCTAAGCAGCCAACACACTTTATTCAGTTTTTCTCTGATTCGTTCATTTAAAGATGTTGTTTTTGACAACAAGCTGTCGGTTGAGTAAAAAACTATCATCGATGTCATGCATAAAAAAGATGAATAAAAATCTTGATGCACCGTTGCACTTGACATAGATTTGACAGACTGAATATTTTTATAGGTTGTCTCCTACTGGTGCTCGCAGGCAGTGTCTATGACGGGGATTGAGTTGGGGTCAAAGAATAACACTCGTGTTCATGCCCTTAATTTCTGTTAAAAATAACTGGCAAGAACTAAAGTCATATGGGTTCCTTTCTTAATGTTCATGAAGAGAACTTACATGAGATTTGTCACTGCTTAAATGAACTATAGTAGAAATCCTTCCAAAGCAATATATATAATTACTGCTTCAATTAGTTTACTGCTTTGCACTTTGTGTAACAGTAAATATGTATTTGTAAGTCTATTATGGTTCCTGAACCTGAGGGCAGTAGGCTCAGGCCGTTTGATATGTGGATAAAAAAACATTTGTAGAACAGTAAAGCAATTTATGGTTCTTTGCTCGTTTGGATTGTATCCAACTATTTACTTTTAGTTCCAAAACCATTTCTCATGCATGGCTGAACCCCTGAAGAGTTTAATCCCTTGTCAAATTTTCATTACTATATTTTATTCCCATTTACTTCAGAAGTTTAATTTACTTTAGGATTTTAAAATATTTATCATGGATTATTTTTATAAATTTACTAGATATAGAATCGTTCCTGATTTCTTTCTTTTTTAGGAGGCGCCTTGGTTGGACTGACACCTCATATTTTCACAGTCCAAGCTGGAGAGGTATAGTATTCTTTGCTTATGAGGCTCCTACAGATGTCCTAAGTCATTCTTGTATACCTGTTATCTCTTTAACAACAGTATATATGTGGCATATTTTCAAATAGCATTATTTATTGGTATCATTTTATGCAGTCTGTTCCATTCTTGTCCCTATAGGTAATATACTGATATATTTTTGTTGTTTTTTCCGAGGAAACTCTTCCTTGTTTGTTGCACGCTAGCAAATATGCTCTAAGTTGATTTATCTGGGGCATATATTGAGTTTGCCCAAAAATGAACCCTGGGTAGACAATATATCGTGGCTTTTCTGCTGCCTTCCTGCTAGTTTTTAGTGTTTAGCAAAACCGTTATTAATTAGTATTCATAACTAAGGACTTTAGAAAAGTCTTGCACTAGTTAGGTGGCTATGAAACTGCCTGTCTTTTACTTCTACCATTTAAAATTCTTGTCCAGAAGGCAGAAACATATCTCTAGGTTAGTTACAAAAAAGTACTTTCATACCGCCATAAATTTATTGGATTCATAGTATAAAATAATGGCCAAAACTACATTTTATGTATCTGTAATGGAGGTGGTACGCAAGAGTTCAGAAATGAATATTTAGTTCAAGCTTTCTGCACCATTTTATTTTGTTTGTTCTATCATTTAATAGTTATATCTAATTAATATGATTGTTCTCAAGGTCCTTATGTTCAAAGTTCCAAGCTTAAACCTTTTTTTTGACCGAAAAAAACAGCAGGAAGACCCTACTGTGTATGTGTATTAAAAAAGAGTATTGTACAAAGTGTACACAAGGTTCAGTCCCAAGCAGGACTAAGCTTGTCCTAATTTATTTAGACTATCCAGCCAATAATGAAACAAAATTTTACGATGATCATTAAGTCAACAAGATTGCAGTCTAGGTTGCTCCTTGAAATTCATCCTCCATGCAATGAAGCTCTCTTGTATTCTGTCAAATATTTTCTTGTTTCATTGTTTCCAAATAGTCCAGAGAGCAATCAAAACTATTTCCCAGAAGAAGAGGAGATCATGACTATTCCAGGAAGAAAGATAGCTGTAGATTCCATTTAATTGCCACCCATTCCCAACATTTTTTATTAAATCAACATTTGAAGAAGAGGTGATGAGCTGTTTCCTCCATAAGGTCCCGGCACAAAACACAGATGTAACCATTATTCTCAACTTTGAAATGCTTTCTGAAATTAGGCAAGGGAAGTCCAAGCTTAAACCTAATGCCTGTCTGGAATTAGGATGTACCTAGATTGAATTGTTTTTCCCATTAAGTTGAAAGGTTATTTGAATCGAATTAACAGATATGTGATACACTAGGAATTGTTTTCTTTTCATGATTTTTGTGCGTTCTTTAGACTACATAAGGTCCCGGCACAAAACACAGATGTACATTTGTTTCTTTAAACTATCACAGCGCACTCCCTATGCTCCGTGGAGAAAATTAAAGCTATAGATTTAGAAATTCATCTTGCCACCTCCGTACGTTTCACCACAGCAAGCAACCATCTGGGTTTGTCCGTGCCTGGTTATCTCCAGCTCGTATTGCCCCCTCCCTAAATAGCTGTCTTTTGCACGTTTATATTAATTTTCGATTCCAGAACTTTTTTCTTCTGCCACACCTTATACATTTCTAGTAAGCTGCCAAAAAATGATCCATGATTCCAGGATGTAGCATCAAGAGTCATGTCATTTCGTTGCAATGGATGGGCAGTTTGTATCCTCTCAGCCAATGGTGCTGCATCTAAAATAACCCTGCGTCAAGGATATTCTTCTGGTGGAACAATAACTTATGAGGTTTGTAGCTTCTCCTAACTTCTAACGTTAAACCTCTTGCAGTTAAAACATCATTCTATGGTATAAATTCGTAACCCAGCTCCACTGGTCAAAAAAGGGGATAAATGGAGAAGTATAATATCAGGATAAAGGGAAATTATACTCTGCTGGAGATCTCAAATTAATTGCTTATTTTTTATGTTCTATTGAATTTTCTAAAATAACACATACTGCTTTTCATCCAACGTGCAGGGTCATTTTGAGATTCTCACTTTGAAAGGCTCATATCTGCTGTCAGATAGCTCATGGGTGGACAGTCGAACTCGTGAAATTGGTGTCTCTTTTGCTGGTCCCAATGGCAGCGTGTTGGGCGGTTCTGTAGCACGTCCTCTAATTGCAGCTTGTCCAGTACAGGTTCCCCTTTTAAACAGAGCTTACATTTTGTTATGAGAGCAGATGTATCATATCTTTCACATTTCTAAATCATGATCAACTTGTTTAAGAAATCATATGTTCTGCTTCTATAAGGTATCACCATCAGGACCAGATTCGATATGCCAATTGATGTAAAATTGTATGCAGGTTACCATGTCTACAACAACAAAAATTATAGAATGACTATTTTCATGTAGTTCTCCTTTAGAAAAAAATGACATTATTATTTTGCATTATGGCTTATGTTTTCAATATTCTTGTGTTCATGTGGTCATTGTGAGCCTTTTGTCCGATGGGAAGGAGGAGCCTGACCTTAGTTTGAGACTTGGCTATAGTGCATTTGCATCTTCAAGCACTAATTCACCATTTAGAGCCTCGAAGAGTGAGTCCTCCGGTGGCCATGGAAGCCCCCCAAATACTAGCACTACTACAATAAGCCTTATCGTAGGCGGCTCCAAACCTATTATCACACACGGTTTTTAAAACCGTCGGAAACGAAGAGCATGTGATAATCCGCAATTTCACAGGCGGAGAAGTGATACCGCCTGTGAAGAAATATTATCACAGGCGGTTTTTACTTATGCTAGCCGTCTGTGAAGATAAGTTATCACAGGCGGGTAGTGCAGCATACATACCCGCCTATGATAATTGTCTTATCACAGGCGGGTCTTGCAGCATATCTAACCGCCTGTGATAATTATCACAGGCGGATGTTGACATACATCAAGCAGCCTGTGGAGACTTTTTACCGCAGCCGGTTTCTACCATAACAGTAACTGCCTGTGATAATTAGTTTATCACAGATAGTTCTTTACCTATATCTAGCAGCATGTGATAATTGTTTTTCAAAGGCATTTCTAGCCGTTGGTAAATAACTGCAGGTATAAAATTTGCAGTGCTACTGCTGTTATTTCTAATTTCTAGGTCAGTTCAATATATAATCACAGAACAGAAGTCAACAATATCATCACAGAACAGAAGTCAAAAATATTATCATCACAGAAGTCATCTTACAGAAGTCAATTTCACTAAAACAATATACATATGTACAAGTTACACATATAATTCATCTTAAAGTTTACAAGTTTTCACTAAAAACTGTTTCTATTGGCATAGTTGCAAAGTTCTGGCACATCAGCTATTGCACCATTCTCATAAAAAAACTTCCCTCTTTTGTGCAAAATTTCACGACGAATGAATTGACAGAGTTCAGAAGCAATCTTGTCGGCTCCTCCATCAGGAATACTTCTACAAACCGGCCATTCTTCGTTCAGATTCTTTGTGTGCTGCAATATAACACATAACAAGGTTTATAATATGTTGGTTTGAACAAGCTCAAAGTATAGATCAAAGTGAGAGTATACAGGAATTTAATTGGTATTTTTGGAGTAGTTGTACTATGAGCAATTGAATTTTGAAGTTGGAATCAAAATATGAAGATAATGTTTCCGGTAATATTGAACAGTAGAGAATATAAGTATTAAACTATGCTAGTTACAATGAAAATGAAACTCAAAAGTAAGAAAATAAGGAATCGACATTAAGGATAACTTACATCCTCACGATTCACTCTATATACGCCGATGGTTCGAAGATGCTCACATACATAGCACCCGCATAAGACACTCCTAACAGGCTGCTTTGGACAAGCATAATACATTTTAATGTCCAATGCATTCGTATTGGAAGGTCTCTCACCGCCAAGTTGTTCCGCGTAAAACCGCCAAGCGCTGTAATACAAGAAATGTCATATAAAACTTGTCAACACATTCTAAATGTGTGTAAATTAAAATTATTGAATAAACGTATAGTTTCAAAATGGAAAGAAAATCTTTGTAATGATCTGGTGGGAAATCGCCTGAGTCCAAGACTGTTGTCTTTCCCTGCGCTGGCTTGATGAAGATCATTATGTAGTGATCACTGCAAACACACAAACACACATGTTAACAATTACCAATAACTGCTATTTCAATGTCATGTGTCAAACTTACTCGAAGTTATACGGAGCATTTACGAGGTCCTTGCCGTCTCTGACAAAGTTAAACATTGCATGTCCTATGTAATCTGCAACCTCTGTCCTTTTATCCTTCTTATGTTTTGCGATTGTTTTTTCAAAATCTTTTTTTTTCATGTGCTTGAACTTTGCTGAGTCTCGATCTGCCTGGACGTCGAATACACTACAGGAAAGGCGAATAATTACGTTGGCCACCGCAACTTACGTGCGCTAGCCGACGTAATTAAGTAACTTACGTCGGTGTCTGGTAGCCGACATAAGTTAAATAAATTACGTCGGCTTCTCTGCCATGGCCGACGTAAGTAAAGAACCGATGGTAATTACCAGTACTGACATTGGCCTTGGCCCATAGCCGACGTAAGTTGATCGACCGACGTAAGTTAAGATTTACTTACGTTGATCTTGACGTCGGCTGACGTAAGTACCCACGACCGACGTAAGTTGTGGATTTAACCTAACCGCGCAAGCGGCACGCGCACGCGCGCCTGTTTCATTTTCCCAGCGCTGCCCCGACCCCGAGCCATGTCACCGGCCCGCCGCCGGCCCGCCGTCGCCGCCCCTGCGCCCCCGCCACCGGCTCGCCACCGGCCCGCCGTCGTCGCCCCTGCGCCCCCGACCCCGCCGCCGATCTTCGTTGCAAGTATTTCCTCGCCTCTCCCCTTGCTCTCATTGTTTTGAATTATTGCACATGCATTTGCTTGAATTGCTTATGTTTATGTCTGAATTGCTCTCATTTAAGAATGAATTACTCTCATTTGCTTGAATTATTGCACACACATTTTCTTGAATTGCTTATTTTTAGGTTTGAATTGCTCTCATTTAAGAATGAATTGCTCTCATTTGCTTGAATTATTGCACATGCATTTGCTTGAATTGCTTATGTTTAGGTTTGAATTGCTCTCATTTAAGAATTATGGTTAGAATTGAATTGCTTATGTTTAGGTTTAATTTAATTGAATTGAATTGCTTATGTTAGAATTGAGTTGATAAATTGATGAATTACAATGGATAATTGTTATGTTTAGGTTTATTTGAATTGCTTAGTTTTTTGAATTATGGTTACAATTTTAATTTTGATTGCTTGAGTGTTTAAGTACTATATATACATAAATGGGCTTCGGACCGGCTTGACAAGGCCCGACAAGGACCATTTAGTGGTAAGGTAAAGTATGCGTGTAGACGGGCACGAAGGAAAATGATGACAGTGAGGATGGCAAGCACCTGCGCGTGGATGGTATACTCCGACGAAGTGGTTTCATCTCTGATCCATTTACAACAGCTAACCCTAAAGCCGTCATAGATTTGTCATCTAAGACCAACTTTCCTCTCAGTCTTTCTCTAGTTCTTTCCTCTCTCTTAAATGACCTCAAAATGAAAATGAGCAACGTAACCTATATCAATGTATTACCCGTTTTGAATTGGCACGTCTCACATGCCATTGGCATGTGAGACGTGTAGGTTCGGAATTGTCCCTTTTTGGGCAGCCTCGGAGTGACCGAGGGGGCGTGGCTTGTGACGAGACACGGGTCCGGATTTGGACGAGACCGCTGTGGCGTAACCCTGTTGTTCTCTGCTGCACCATTTTTGGGCGTGCAGTGGAGAACAACAGGGTTATGCTACCGAAATTTCGTTCGAATCCGGATCACGCGTCTCGTCATGAGCACGCTCCGCTCGGTCACTCTTGGGTGGGTTTAGGATCTATCTGCCTAGGTTGTAGGGCCAGGACATAACATAACAATACATTAATAACAATATCTTTCGCGTTAAACTGCAGAGTCAAAAATAGGCGAAGATCGTAGTTGGATGTACACTGGTTGGAAGAGCAGATTTGGTGGTCACTCAGATGAGTGGTACGCCAAGACAGAAGCTTTTGTGGAACGAGCTTTTTCGTTGTTAAATAGCGATAAGGTGCGGTGCCCATGTACGAAATGCCGAAACAGACATCGACATGCTGTGGCCGATGTAAGTACTCCGGCCCAGCCCGCGGCCCATCCCACCACTTAACTTACGTCGACTGCTGCAGACCGATGTAATTAAGTTACTTACGTCGATGGCCGACGTAAGTTACCTTAATTACGTCCAAACTGCTACGTCGGCCAACCGCTGACGTAATTAAGGAAAAACTGATGTAATTAAGTTACTTACGTCGGTTTAGGCCTTAATTACGTTGGCTTTGGCCGACGTAATTGATCGATATTCCTGTAGTGATAGCGCTTTTGCAATCCTAGTAGGGTCAAGGATACCTGTCTTGTGCGCCAACTTTTCATTATCCATGTATTGCATCCTATTAAAGAAGTCCAGAATTGTTATAATGTCAGGAAATGCGTATGCGTGTAGTAAGAAAAGCAAATACAAAATATTAGAGCACTTACAAGCACCAGACGAGCAGCAGGTTGATTTCGAGCGTGCCCCAATGCAAAAGGGGACGCAACTCTTCAAATAAAATGACTCGTCTATCTTTTCCAGTGCTCTGGAATGCTTCTTTTAGAATACAAAATGTGACACAATTAAGACCATATCTTGTGCTGGCAAGGATGTACCACTCATGCATTCTTTTGAGCGGGACAAGTTGTTTGCTAAGTTGTACGGATGTCATGAACGGCTTCCCATTCTCAAATTCAGGAGGAACATCCTCAAGCTTGTATATTGGAACTCCTCGTTTAACTAAAGCCGTCCGCCGATTATACATGACACTGTCTTCTTCCCACTCCTCGATATTTACTAATTCTGGCTCATGAGAAGAACGAGATGCACTCGATTTTATAATATTTTCCTTCATAGTTTCCAAATACTTTGACACTTCTAATGAAGGTTTCTTATTTTCGTATGAGCTAACTTTGATAGGCACTAATGATCGAGGAGTAGTCGTCGGAAGTTGGACACTAGCTTGTTGAACCTGTTGTTCAACTGATTGCTCTTTACTCCCAGCAGCTAGCTCTAGTACTACTTCAAGCTGTTGCTCAACTGGTTGCTCTTTACTAGCAACAGCTTGCTCTGGTACTGCTTGAATCTGTTGTCCAAATCGTTGCTCTTGGATATCTTTACTAGCAAGGCTATTTTCATCCTTGCTGAGACATAGGGGGAGTGGATCTTCCTGGACTGGGAGTGGGTCTTCATGCAGTTTCGCCTTAGAAGATGGGGTTGCAATATTTCGAGATGCGACGGGGATAGAAATTGGCTCATCGTCCAACACGATATCGTGTCGGTGCCAAAGGATCAATTGGTTGATAGCCTGCCCTAGAGTCGCGATCCCCTCAGGTGTGACGTGGTCTATTTCATAATCTTCATAATCATTATCAATGATCTAAAGAACTTGCACCATAGCATAATACAACAGAAGTGGATTCCCGTTGAAGTCACGATCAGGCTTTGCCATAGCAGTGGCAACCTGTTTGGTTTTGTTCCCTGCTCTACCGATCGGGACAAGAAGACGACAAGATTTGTCATTAGCAATATCATCGACAGGGAACTTATGGGTTGACCCTGAGCCTGACACAGAACCAACACTGCTAGGGTAGGCAGTTGGAGATACTAATTGCTCCTTTTGCACCGGAACCATCGTTGTACTCGGTGCCACTAATTGTCCCGATTGTCTAAGTTGTTCTATTATTTCTTGCATATTTTCTTTGACCTTTTGAGCAATCATTTCATCAAGTGTTTTCTTAAACTTCTCACAACTTCTATATGTGTCTTTATCTTTAGGGAAACCATCTAGCCAAGACATTTGAGAAGAGACCACTCTAACCCGTCCGCTGTGTTCAGGGTTTCCTAAGATAGCGGTAAGTTGGTCATTATCCCTCTTCGGCTTGAAGAGACCCTTCTGTTGCTTTTCAATTACTTCTTTCATTTTTTCCTCTACTTCATTCATAGAGTCAGGCTTTTCAAGTTTGCCCTCGCTGGTCAAACCTGACCGGGCAAAGACCCACCGCTGAGTTCGCTCATCGCAGCCTTCTAATGGGTGAGGATTGCCCTTACTGGTAGTTTCGTCTAATATCTTATTCCTTTTCTGGACTTTGGGGGCATATCCGGCAGACCCCAAGCGATGATAGTATTTGTTCTTTTTTGCAAGCTCTGACCTAGTTGCACTTAGAGCTTTAGCATCAGGTGTGGTCTTTTGACAAACAAACTCTTGCCACTAAGCTTGTGTGATGTTTCCCATCTTCCCCGGGCTAGGGACCTTATCGGACTTAATATAAGCATTCATTTCGCTCTTCCAGCCACGAAACTCCTTGCCGCAAGAGACCAATGTTGCTTTCTTTACAGCTTCTTCCGTGCCTTTCGGGAACTTGAATTGTTTCTTTATTCTTTCCCACAACTCATTCTTGGTCTGCTCGGGTAATTTCATCAATTCTCGGTTGTGATCGGCACGAGCTCCCTAACAAGAAAACCGCATGCATTACGGTACTTGGTAACTGAATCTAGTGGTTCTTGGGGAAGCCCACCTGGACCGACCCTTGTTATGTACATGATGCGGTCCAATGGACCCTTATTGGGACCTCGTTTCCGCTTGAGTGAAGCTGAGGATTCATCCATTATAGAACCTTCCACAGTTTTAGTAGCCAAAGTCACCTCGTTGTCTTCGTGATTAATCTAGGTAGAAAAGAATTATAAGACTTCATATACTTGACAACCAACATTAACTTGAACTGCTGAAGTTAAGATTCGTGATCCATACCTCGCCGGCAGGATCATATTCCAGGTCGAGATCCTCTGAAGTCTTTTTAGTTTTTATATTAGGAAAAGGATCTGATGGACTCTAAAAGGAGCCTGAACTGCTGGAGTCAATAAACTCCATATTGTCTTCTTTATTGTTACTACCAGGACCAGTCTTCTTAGGGCTTTCCATGCTAGAACTAATAAGACAAAAATCTAATAAATGGCATATTAACTCTACATGAAGTGTTGCATGAAGAAAAAGATGGAAGCGTTCTAGGATTTGATAAGGCATTCTAGGGTTTAAGGCGACTAACCAAAAGGTTCCTATACATTGCGAGGGTGACAAGCATTTTAAAGTTGCTCACTAGGATAGCGACACCGATATCGAAGGAGCACAACCCCGTGAGATGAAGTGCGGGATGGCTACAATCTATTTTCAGTACAGATGCTACTATTCACTCATGATCCTACTATAAATTATGATCCAAACAACAATTGAATACATAACTGTCCATATTCTGGATTGTTATGATACCTTAAACAATACTTCAATTTAGACCTGGTTATTGCGTGTTTTAGCCTTAGCGTTGAATAGTAAATTGATAGAGGACTCTTTAAGATTTCCAGACATGTATAGATATGCATAGGTTGCTTTTCTAATTTAAGAATTATGGTTGTTCAAAGTTCAGAAATTTTGTAGCTGTTTCAGATAAAACTGTACACAGGTACTAACTTCAACTCTAGTTTCTAATTAGTTCTAAACCGAATTTGAGGTAACAATGAATAGAAAAGTTGTAGAATAGTTCTTCCACTTTCAAAAAATGTAGCACAATAGACTAGAAGAGTTTTATACAGATAATTATGGCAAAAATTTCAGATGCTTGACCCTAAGTACCATTTCAAGCTTGCTGATCTACTCAATGCCATACTTAGTAAGCATATTTAACAAAAGTATCTTTTTTGTGCTCACATTATTGTGATAAACCATATTTGTAATGCATTTAATCCTTCTCAAAATCCATTAATTTACCTTTCCATCTAAAGATATGACCAACTAGCCTTTATTTCGCTGAACAGAGAGACTTCTTCATTTAACTAGAATATTTCCATGTGCAATATCGGATAAAATCATTGAATGGTCATATTTCCATGTGCAATATTTCCATGTACTAACTCAAAAAACTTTGAATGGTCAAGTATGTGCAGTATAGTGTTATCTAATGGCACCTCAAATGCTTTTATTAAAACATCTTACTTGCTAAAGAAAAGCTCATGATCTAATAGCAATGTCCTCTCTTCTATAGTTTGCCGACAACCCAATGATGCCTACCCACCGAACCCTAACCAATGATGCCACCGAACTTGACAGTTTTTCGAATTCCACCGAACCCTAACCAAGGATGCCTACCATTTTCCAATTCCCGGACCCTAACCAAGGATATGCAAGGCAGCGGCGAGGGCGGGGAGGGAGGCGGCACGACGACGGAGGATGGAAGGTCGAAGGGTTTAGAGTTTACCTTGAAGCTCGGCGGCGACGACAATGGCTTCGCTCGGCGTACCTGGAAGCGGCGACGGCGGTGAACACTTGGCGGCAAACGAAATTTTGGCAGCCTAACGTCGTCTAAGTGTTTAGCCCAGGTTAAGTTTTTCCAACGTTGCCGAGGGGTATATATAGACTCCCATTTTCTCTGGCAGATTTTAAGTAACGACCGCCTGAGAAGAAGGTTACCTCAGGTGGGTTTTACTTACCAACCGTCTTAGAAGATACAATTATCTCAGGCGGTGGGTAAGTAATACCCGCCTGAGATAATAATCTTCTCAAGCAGTTATTAAGTACCAACCGCCTGTGAAGATATTTACTTCTTCTTAATTAATATTCTTGATTAAATTTGGGTCCTTTAAAAAAGAAAAATTCCACTTTCTTGTAATATTATTGATAAGTAAAGGTTACCATTAAATTTCACTTCATAAATCCTTTGAAATTGGTCAGAACATAAAAAACATACAACAATTGCTATTTTTCATTTTTCTATCTTGATGAATATAATGCTTTTTTCATTTATTTTTTCAATGGACATTTTTACTCATCATACCAACCTCTATGAATTTTTTCAGATTTGTTTAAATTTTTTTGAATCAATCTGTGTTCATAATTTGATGAATGCCTCATATGTATATGAGCATTTAGTTAGAATGATGGATAGTTTGAAGTTTGACATGTTGGAATGCTTTTAAAAAAATTAACAAAATTCATACATGTATAAATAATACAAATATGTTCAAACAAACAAATTTAAGTGAAGGATCCTTTTTTTATGAGATACACAAATGTGAATAATATGTGAGTAAAAATTAATATGATATTTACCAAAACATTATAATGTCAGCTATACAAGTTATAAAATATTTGGTTCAGGTGGTAGATGTTAATTTTATACAAATATAGAAGAAAGAATCATCGAATTTGGACTCAATTTGCAGAATCTAAACTAGTTTGAGTATTTATATTGGAATCTAAAAAAAGAAGCTATGGATAAGGAAACTGAAGAACACTATCGGACATTATCTCAGATGGTTGGTAAGTAATACCTGTCTGAGATAATAATCTTCTCAGGCGGTTATTAAGAACTAACCGCCTGTGAAGATCTTTACTTCTTCTTAATTAATATTCTTGTTTGAATGTGAGTCCTTTAAAAAGGCAAAATTCCACTTTCTTGTAGTATTATTGATAAGTAAAGGTTACCATTAAATTTCACTTCATAAATCCTTTGAAATTGGTCAGAACATAAAAACATACAACAATTACTATTTTTCATTTTTCTAACTTGATGAATATAATGCTTTTTTCATTTATTTTTTCAGTGGACATTTTTACTCATCATACCAACCTCTATGAGTTTTTTCAGATTTTTTTAAAATTTTTTGAATCAATGTGTGTTCATAATTTGATGAATGCCTCATATGTATATGAGCATTTAGTTAGAATGATGGATAGTTTGAAGTTTGACATGTTGGAATGTTTTTAAAAAAATTAACAAAATTCATACATGTATAAATAATACAAATATGTTCATACAAACAAATTTAATTGAAGGATCCTTTTTTTTATGAGATACACAAATGTGAATAATATGTGAGTAGAAATTAATATGATATTTACCAAAACATACAATGTCAGCTATACAAGTTATAAAATATTTGGTTCAGGTGGTAGATGTTAATTTTATACAAGTATAGAAGAAAGAATCATCGAATTTGGACTTAATTTGCAGAATCTAAACTAGTTTGAGTATTTATATTGGAATCTAAAAAAAGAAACAAGGGATAAGGAAACTGAAGAACACTATCGGGCATTATCTCAGATGGTTGGTAAGTAATACCCGCCTGAGATAATAATCTTCTCAGGTGGTTATTAAGAACCAACCGCCTGTGAAGATCTTTACTTCTTCTTAATTAATATTCTTATTTAAATGTGGGTCCTTTAAAAAGGCAAAATTCCACTTTCTTGTAATATTATTGATAAGTAAAGGTTACCATTAAATTTCACTTCATAAATCCTTTGAAATTGGTCAGAACATAAAAAACATACAACAATTGCTATTTTTCATTTTTCTATCTTGATGAATATAATGCTTATTTATTTATTTTTTCAATGGACATTTTTACTCATCATACCAACCTCTATGAATTTTTTCAGATTTTTTTAAATTTTTTTGAATCAATGAGTGTTCATAATTTGATGAATGCCTCATATTTATATGAGCATTTAGTTAGAATGATGGATAATTTAAAGTTTGACATGTTGGAATGCTTTTAAAAAAATTAATAAAATTCATACATGTATAGATAATACAAATATATTCATACAAACAAATTTAAGTGAGCGATCCTTTTTTATGAGATACACAAATGTGAATAATATGTGATTAGAAATTAATATGATATTTACCAAAACATTACAATGTCAGCTATACAAGTTATAAAATATTTGGTTCAGGTGGTAGATGTTAATTTTATACAAATATAGAAGAAAGAATCATCGAATTTGGACTCAATTTGCAGAATCTAAACTGGTTTGAGTATTTATATTGGAATCTAAAAAAAAAGAAGCAAGGGATAAGAAAACTGAAGAACAGTATCAGACATTATCTCAGACGGTTGGTAAGTTATACCCGGCTGAGATAATAATCTTCTCAGGTGGTTATTAAGTACCAACCGCCTGTGAAGATCTTTACTTCTTCTTAATTAATATTCTTGATTAAATGTGGGTCCTTTAAAAAGGCAAAATTCCACTTTCTTGTAATACTATTGATAAGTAAAGGTTACCATTAAATTTTACTTCATAAATCCTTTGAAATTGGCCAGAACATAAAAAACATACAACAATTGCTATTTTTCATTTTTCTACCTTGATGAATATAATGCTTTTTTCATTTATTTTTTCAGTGGACATTTTTACTCATCATACCAACCTCTATGAATTTTTTCAGATTTTTTTAATTTTTTTTTTGAATCAATGTGTGTTCATAATTTGATGAATGCCTCATATGTATTTGAGCATCTAGTTAGAATGATGGATAATTTGAAGTTTGACATGTTGGAATGCTTTAAAAAAATTAACAAAATTCATACATTTATAAATAATACAAATATGTTCATACAAACAAATTTAAGTGAAGAATCCTTTCTTTATGAGATACACAAATGTGAATAATATGTGAGTAGAAATTAATATGATATTTACCAAAACATTACAATGTCATCTATACAAGTTATAAGATATTTGGTTCAGGTGGTAGATGTTAATTTTATACAAATATAGAAGAAAGAATCATCGAATTTGGACTCAATTTGCAGAATCTAAACTGGTTTGAGTATTTATATTGGAATCTAAAAAAAGAAGCAAGGGATAAGGAAACTGAAGAACATTGGACATTATCTCAGACGGTTGGTAAGTAATAACCGCCTGAGATAATGGTTTTCTCAGACGGTTATTAATTACCAACCGCCTGTGAAAACTTTAAAAACCGCCTGTGAAAACTGACGCCTATATAAAGACCCCTCGGCACAGTCGAAACGTAACCCTGGAGAGTTTTCTACTGCCGCAAGGCTGCCGAAATTTCCCACCGCCGCGCCTGCTCTATCGCGCCGCCGCCCATCCTGCACTGCGGCGCCGCTGCTCAGCCCGCACAGCTGCGCCGCCGCCCAGAGCCCGCTTTGTCACGCCGCCGCCCAGCCCCGCAGAGGCACGCCTGATCTGCCCAGTCCCACATCGCGCCACAAGGTACCTAAGTAAATTCTCATAGTTTCCTTTTGCATGTTGTGTTGGTATATGGATTGTGTCATTTTGCATGTTGGTATATTATCATAGTGTGTTGGTATATGGATTGTGTCATAGTGTGTTGGTATATGGATTGTGTCCTTTTGCATGCTGGTATATTCTCATAGTGTGTTGGTATATGGATTGTGTCATAGTGTGTTGGTATATGGATTGTGTCCTTTGGCATGTTGGTATATTCTCATAGTGTGTTGGTATATAGATTGTGTCATAGTGAGTTGGTATATTCTCATGCGTTTGGACTCAATAATTTGGAAGTTTGGTCTTTTAGATATTGATGTATGGACTATATTATAATAATCTTATTGTAGTGATTAGGGTTAGCTTTCTAGGGAGATGGTTTTATAACCCACCCATTTAGTTACCGTCGTTGGATGGGATCCGACGTCAAGATATAACGGACCGGATTCCACCCAGACCTAGCCCATGCTACTGGACCTGTTTGCCCCACGACTTCAATCATTTACCCCCGCTTGCTGCCCCCAACGCCTTCGACTCCGTCTGTCTCAAGACATCGCCCGTCTCCTACATTAGTCGCCCTAATCATACTTGTTATGTATTTGTAAATTCATTTTATAGAAGACCTTTAGGGAATATTTGTGGCCAAATTTTGTAAATCTGACAAAAATTCTATTATTGAAGCATGGACCGTCGAGCGTGTATGTATAACATGCCAAGACCCGATCCTATGTACATTCATAATGTTGCAAATTTTACTGAAGCATCCAAGAGACATGCAAAGTTGCAAAAGATAGATGATATATTATGTCCATGTATCGACTGCGAAAATAAGATTGCTTGGACGGATACTATAGTAATCCAATCTCATTTGGTGAAAAGAAGTTTCAAAAATAACTACACAATATGGACAGAGCATAGTGAGTTAGATACACATGATGTGGATAAAGATGATGAGAGAGGTTCAGATGATGATAATGTTCATATCGATGACGGTAGTGACAATCAAGCTGGTGATGATGATGATGAGTTCGATTGTGAGGAGATGTTGCGTCACATTGAACCATATGTACTGACTTCTATGGGAGCAAACAAAGGTTTAAGTAAAATGGAGACATTGCAGAATGCAGCGATGGAGCTTTTATATGATGAATCAAACGGTTGTGATAAAGAGTTTACTACATTGCGTGCAGTCTTAGAACTACTAAAGTTGAAAGCTACGCACGGATGGCCCGATTGTAGTTTCTCTGATCTTTTGAATCTTCTGGCAGAAATTCTTCCAAATCCAAATAAACTGCCCAGAAGCACTTATAAAGCGAATAAACTTTTTTGCCCGATGGCACTAGGTGTGACAAAAATACATGCTTGTGTGAACCATTGTATTCTATATCGCAAAGAGCATGAGCTCGTAACTAGATGCCTCATTTGTGGTGTCAGTAGATATCAGAAGGACTACAATCACCAGTATGTTACCAACATGAAAAAGTATCAGAAGAATAAGAACTTTATTATTGGTCCTGAAGGTGACGATGACGATACTTCTAGCGATACAGACGGGAAGAATAAGAGAAAAATTCCTTCCTTGGTGATGTGGTACCTTCCAGTAAATTATTGCTTGAAGCATGTAGGATCGAAGAACACGTGAAAAGCTACCAGAGGGGGGGGGGTGAATGGTAGATTTAAAAATCTTACGCAGCGGAAACAATTAAACCCCAAACCCTTTCGGCAGAAAAATGATCTGTTAAAGAAATCGTGAGTGAGACTAATCTAAAGGTGTTTCACCGTGACAAAAGTGACAGATATCAGAGAGAATCAAGTCACTAAGACAACACAAAAAGAATCACTCAAATCCGTCGAGAAAAACTCAAGTTATGATCGAAAGATCAAACAATGGTCAATCTGCCCTACCCGAGAAAAAACACTTCTGGAACGCTGCAAAGAAACTCGTGTAGATCATAGAACACAAATCCAATGACCATGAAATTTTGACAGATGATAGACAATCAAGTTGTGCAGACAACCCAAAAAAAATCACGTCAATTGGATCTGTAAAACTCGAGTTATGATAAAACCACCAACGAAAGGTAGTGCTGTCCAGAAACTCGACGAGTAAAACTTGTCTGGAACAAGTCTGACGAACAAAGCACAAAAGTTCCTTCAATCTACGAATTTTATTCAATAGAACACAAGAGGAACAGCCCCAAAGTCGTGCACCAAGTGCTCTGGGCTCCCTTGCTTATATAACCAGCTTGAAAGCCAACTCAACTCAGATCAGGAACCTAATCCTACTCTGTTCACGAATCGTAACTTTCCATAACTGCTTAGGATTCTTCTATACGCAGATAGAAGCAATCTTAAGACTTCCAAACACCTTAGGAACGTATCCCACCTTCCTAAACAACTCAAATTCGTTACCCACACGAAATCCTATCATAACCAACTCAAATCTTTCCATATTTGAGTCAAACCCGACTCAGCCGCAGCTTGAGTCCATAACCTAGTCGGTTGGACCTTTCCGACCAACTCTTTACGTCCACATCTCTTCATCACGTCTCGGAACCATGTAGCCACGTCCATGCACTCCTTGCACACCGTGCAAACATCTTCCAATGACGTCCGCGATACCTTCATATGCATTGTTCTTGATTCAATCATGCTGCGCAACCTCTTTACGTACACATCTCTTCATCACGTCTCGGAACCATGTAGCCATGTCCATGTCTTCCAATGACATCCACGATACTTTCATATGCATTGTTCTTGATTCAATCATGCTGCGCAACCTCCTGATCAGCTCAACCACAATTCCTCCTGAATTTGGTTGTTGGAACCTCATCTCCCCCTGAGACTAGTCCAATGGATCCCATCACCAGCCATGTCTTGAACTCAAGCAACACCTGCACATGAATAAACAACCAATCCATACGAGCTCAAGTCCTCGACTTAACTCAAGTTAGTTCCGAACACAACACCCTACGTGAGAACCTCACATAAGCATGTTGCAAAACCACAGTAACATGATGTCATTCATATCAACCAAAACGTACCAAAAACTTAGCAAATGAATACTAAGCAATCTTTCCAACAATGTAAAGCAAGTACGAAACATTGCAAATGAAAAGCAGAAGCACTACGGTCAAGTTCCGAACCTTGCCAGAGCAACCCGGACCTTGAGCCGGAGCTAACAAAAAACTAGTAGAACCTAGCGCTGGAGCTTACCAAAACTAGTATAACCAAGCTCCCGCTGGAGCTTACAAAACTAGTAGGACCTAGCGCCGGAGCTAACCAGAACTAGTCGGAGCTAGTAAACCCAAAAAATCAGAGCTAGAAAAATCAACTCGGAGCTTAGCAAAAACACGGCGGAGCTATCAAAAACATGTCGGAGCTATCAAAGACATGCCGGAGCTAAAGACAAAACTTCACCGGAGCTGACCAAAGCTAGTCAGACTTTGCTGTAGCTCGGAGCTAGGGTCGGACCTTGATAAAAAGGTGTTTTGGTGATATTCAAAACTTTTGTCATCAAGGCCAAGTGTATTCACGACAAGCCAATGTATTCACACACATAGGTCTCACAATCTCCCCCTTGATGAATGCATTGGCAACACCACTTAAAATCCGAACATTGGCTTATTCTCATTAAAAGTTTTGAAGACAATTTCTCCCCTTTTTGTAAATCGGAAATAAAATGAGAAGAAAAGCAAATTCAAAATTCACATATTTCTCCCCCTTTATCATTTCTCCCCATGCACATTATCTTTCCCTTTTGAATGTGTGATTAATCTCTCCCCCTTTGACAATGTATTCAGCAAGGTAAAAGAGAAATTTTAATTGTTATGAGCATATTATAACATATACATATAAAACAAAGCTCATCCAAGTCATACTATCAAGTAACTTACACTATCACATCAATGAGATACATAAAGTAGTGTAAGCCATGCTAGAAGATCATATGTAATTTTCAATTTAAGCAAGTCATGATCTCACAAACTTAACTATTTCAAAACCTGAAGGCATGACACTAGTTGCTGCATTTTATTATTTTTCAAAGCATAAATTTAGATCATATGATATTTGCAAGAGATTATATGCGCATCTGCCTTATTCTAACCAACCAAGCCAAGCCTATGTCATTTGACAATCAGAAGATTAAGGACATGGTTTTAGTCATACACAACTTCTTCCAAGTTCATATCTAAGTGCAATGACAAGCCATCTCAAAAGAAGAAGTGATGCAAGCATATTCTCTTGATCTTTTCTCAATTTATATTTGTTCATAAAAACTCAACATGTGAGTTGATTACTTGATGAATTCTTAATGATTAAAAGCACTTGTGAACATGTAACAAGTTCAAAACAGCAAGAAAGTTCGACCATGACCAGTTTTAGTGTAAGTAATTATTCCAATTACTAGACATGGAAAAAACTACAAAATGTATAACACAAGTAATGTAGTGAGAACTTTCAGCATGTAAAAGGAATCACAAAGTCATATATGTATGAAATACTATGCTCATATTATTTTTATTTCAGATTCACAAATAGACTTCCCAAGTTTCAAAACCCCCCCTCAATTTAAGCCATGAGGATGCATAACCCCTATTTCACTACAAATGTAACAAAAACGAGTGAAATCCAAAGGTTTTATAAAAATGTCAGCCAACTGTTGTTCGGTATCTACATGGTGAAGCACAATGTTTCCTTTTTCAATATTATCTTGGAGAAAGTGATACCTAATGTCAATGTGCTTAGTTCTAGAATGTTGCACGGGGTTTTTAGCAATGCAAATGGCACTAGTGTTATCACAAAACAGTGGAACACTATCTAGATCAACCACATAGTCCTTAAGTGTTTGAACAATCCAAAGAATTTGTGAACAAGCACTAGCAGCAGCTACATATTCAGATTCGGCTATGGATTGTGCAACTGAATTTTGTTTTCTAGAGGACCAAGCAACAAGAGAATTACCAAGAAAATGAAAAGTACCGGAAGTACTTTTGCTATCAATCCTACAACCCCTAAAATCAGCATCCGAAAAAAGCTTTCAAAGTAACAGTTGAGGAAGAAGGAAGAAAAATTCCAAATTCTTGAGTTCCATGTATGTACCTGGGAATCCTTTTGATAGCTTGACGATGTGAAACACGTGGGGAGGCTTGAAACCGTGCACAAAGACATATGCTGAATTGTATGTCCGGTCTTGATGCCGTGAGGTACAAAAGTGATCTGATCATCCTTCTATATTCTTTTTGATTCACGGGTTCACCATCTTCATCAAGTTCAAATGTTGTTGCTGTTCCCATTGGTGTCCGAAGAGGCTTGCTTTTGTCCATGTTGAAGCACCTTAGGAGGTCTTTGGTATACTTCGTTTGATGCACAAATGTACCCTCCTTGGTTTGCTTGATTTGCAGCCCTAAAAAGTAAGTGAGTTCACCCATCATACTCATTTCAAATTCGGAACTCATCATTGCTGAAAACTTGGACACAAGATCATGAGAAGCACCACCAAAGATAATATCATTCACATACACTTGAATGAATAATGAGTCATTGCCATGTTTAAGCACAAAAAGAGTTTTATGAACCTTGCCCATGGTAAACCCCTTTTCAAGTAAGAATGTTTTTAACCTATCATACCATGCTCTAGGGGCTTGTTTGAGACCGTATAAGGCTTTTGGACAGTTTGTAAACATGATTAGGAAAATCTGGATTTTCAAAACCCAGTGGTTGTTTGACATAAACCTCCTCATCTATGTAGCCATTAAGAAAAGCACTTTTAACATCCATTTGATATAGCTTAAAACCTTTAGATGCCGCAAAAGCTAACAAAATTCTTATGGCTTCTAATCTAGCAATGGGAGCAAAAGTTTTATCAAAATCTAGACCTTCAACTTGAGTGAAACCTTGAGCAACCAACCTAGCCTTATTCCTAACCACAACCCCATCCTCACTTTGTTTACTTTTAAATACCCATTTAGTTCCAATTAAAGTGTGACCTTGAGGTGGAGGTACAAGTTTCCAAACATTATTTCTTTCAAAATTTTCTAACTCTTCTTGCATGGCAATAATCCAAGATTCATTAGTTAGTGCGTGTGATATATCTTTGGGTTCAAAAGAAGCAAAAAAAGAAGAATGAGCATGAGAGTTTGGATCGCAAAACTTGCACCGTGTGACTCGTTCGTGCAAGCTTCCAATCATCTGTTGTGGGGGATGATCTTTGTAAAACCCTAGGGGAATAGATGTCTCACAAGCTTCTTCTTCTTCATGTTCATCACAAATCGATGAGCTTGCGGCTTGAGGATGATTTGAATCAGCATTGATGGTTGTCGGTGCTGGTTGAGAATTAACATCCGGAGCTAAACCAAAGTCTTTAGCTGCTGAATTTTCTGGTAGCAACTCCAATTCTTCCTTATCTTCAATGATGCTCTCCCCCTGCGGATATAGATCTGGACCTGCAATGTTTGAGCTAGTACCTGGGCTAGCATCATCAAAAGACACTTCACAAGTCTCCACAATTTTGTTAGTGTCAAGTAAAAGCACACGGTAGCCTCTAGTATGAAATGGATAACCAAGAAACATGCCATCAATGGATCTAGGTTCAAATTTATCAAGATTATCATGTTTCTTAACAAAGCATTTGCAACCAAAGACCCGAAAGTGAGTAACACTAGGCCTATGTCCAAGCCAGAGCTCATATGGTGTTTTACCTAGCTTAGCACGCAAGAAAACACGATTTGAGACATAACAAGCGGTTGTTAACGCATCAGCCCAAAATTTCCTAGGAGTTTGATATTCATCAAGCATAGTCCTATCCATCTCAACTAAGGTTCCGTTCTTTCTTTCTACAACACCGTTTTGTTGATACACATATGGTGAAGAGAATTGATGATCTATTCTATTTTCAACACAAAAGTGATCAAAAGATTGATTTTTAAATTCAGTTCCATTATCACTTCTAATTGCTTTTAAAGATCCTGGGTAATCAATTGATAATCTAAGAAATAAAGTTCTAAAGTGACTAAATAATTCATTCTTAGATGCCATAAAGTAAACCTAAGAGTATATAGAATAATCATCAACAATAACGAGAACATACCATTTACCTCCGAAGGATTGAATACGTGAAGGTCCTACGGTGTCAAGATGCAAAAGTTGACATGGTTCAGTTGTCATGATCATTGTGAGAGGAGTATGGGAATCTGCAACCATCTTAGCATGTCTACAAGAAGAGCACACAATTTCTTTGTCCCCTTTAAGCTTAGGCAGCCCACGTATGTGATCAAGAGCACTAACACGCGTTAGGTGATCAAAGCCTACGTGACCAAGTCTACGATGCCAAAAATATAAGTCCTTTGAATCATTAGCAACTAGACACCTATGCTTAGAGGAAGACATATCAAAATCAGCTTTAAAAACTCTTCCAAATCGAGACATGTTAAAAATAAGCTCACTATTTGTACCTACAACTTTGCAGCAGTTTTTATTGAAAATAATTTCTAGATTTTCATCTAGCAATTGTGAAACAGAAAGCAAGTTGTATTTCAAATTTTTAACAAGTGCCACATCCTTCAAAGTGTAGTGATCACTTACTCTAACCGAACCCTTAGCAATTATAGGAGTTGAAGAATTATCGGCAAAAGTAACATTCTCTACACGTGACACAAAAGAGAGGGAGGAGAACCAATCTTTGTTACCGGTCATGTGGCGTGAGCAACCTGAATCCCCAATCCAAATGTTCTCATTCCTCAAACGTGTAACCTACATAGAAGCACAATATGTCGATGACTCAATACTGGGGTTAGTCAAAAGGCATTTAGGAATCCAGTACTGAGTCACGCGACGTGCAGCAGGAAAAACACGCGAAAGCTGAGACAAAACAGCAGGTTTATGAGTCAAAGTTTGAGATTTTTTATTCTTTACTACTGACCTATAAGGTGTTACTTGTGTAGCACAAAAATCAGTAGCTCCGGAGGCAAAAACAGAAGGTCCGGAGGTGAACTTTGAATGTTTTTGACTCAAAACAGTAGGTTGTACATTTGGATCAATGTGTGCAGCAAATCTTGCATGAAAGTTATGAGATCTAGCAACCATTCTTTCCCTTTTATGCTGTTTAGCTAGTCTATAACAAAAATCTATGATATGACCATCTCTACCACAGAAGGTACAATGAAATTTAACTTTGTCTCATGTCTAGATGAGTAAGCAATATTTTTATTTGAAACAGAATGAGGCAACACTCGTGCAGATTTGAAAACCACTCCTTTTTGTTTAGGAACTGTTTGAACCAAACCACTTCCTAATGACTTTACAATTTTAGGTGGATGTGCCTTAGCATGAGCATGAGAATCAAAACCTAAACCAGTTTTATCATTGCAAGACTTGGAAGAATTCAACAGTAAGTTTAGGTTCTTATTACCATTACAAAACCGATCTAATGTCCTATGCATGTCATCAAGTTTATTGGACAGATCAAGGCAATTTTCACATGAAGTTTTTCCTTTTCGTTTGCAATTTGAACAAAATTTAACTTCATGAGAACATAAAGCATTGTTCAATATAGAAATTTCAATCATAGCATCTTGTAGTTTCTTATCAAGATCATCACAATTAGAACAATGCAAATCAATTGTAGAACAGCTAGCATCTTTCAAGTTTTTATCATTAAGTGCAGCAAGCTCTTTGTTCTTTTCAATTTCTAACTCAAGTTTATCAAGTGTGGAGGTGTGCGCACTTCTTAATGAGGACAATTGTTCATATATTAAATCACATGAGGAACATGCATCATTACTAGGAATCAAAGTTTTTAAACGGTTGATTTCAGATTCTAGTGATTCAATTTTAGCAGCACTATCCCTAAGCTTTTTGTCCTTTTTCTTAACAATAATAGTGGCACGAGAAATAGCATCACACATTTCTTCGCAAGTAGGACATACCTCTTCATTGTCGTTGTTGTGTTCTGCCTCCTCCATACTTGATCTTGACTTTCCCACCATGAAGCACAAGTTTGCCAAATCATCTTCATCTTCATCACTTCCAATGTCCACGTCGCTTGAACTAAACTCTTGAAGCGCGATGATGAAACTGTTGATCATCTTGCGTCCTATGGTACCTTTCTTCTTCTTGTTGAAATTTCCAGAGGAGGTCTGAACCTTGCTTTGTTTTTCTTCCCGGGTGGTCGGACCTAAAAGGTTAGGGCATTCTGTATGAAAGTGTCCTGTTTTACCACATTCAAAACAACGTTGAGGTCCGGAGCTTCCTCTCCTTATAGTTCTCACATTTTGCAATGCTTTTGAGAATCTAGTAGAGATGAGTGCCAACTCCTCTTCTGGAAATTCTTCGATCCGCTCCACGGTTAGTGAGGACAACAAAGCAAGAGTATTGCAAGATGATGATTGGCCGGAGCTAGACATATCATGTTGTGAAACAAATGCAATAGACTTATTGGGGTTCTTACGTGAGATTATGTCAATTTCATGAGTTTTTAACTTGGAATATAGCACATCTAAAGTAAGTGAACTCATGACAGTAGATTCACGAATAGATGTGACTTTCATCTCCCAAATTGACATATCTAATGCACTTAGCAATTGCCTAGCATTTTTAGCATCTAAAAAATTAACATTGACACTACGCAAGTTGCTGAGAATCTTATTAAAGCGAGCAAAAATGTCATCAATAGACTCACCGGGTTGCATCTCGAAGCGCATATATTCTTTCTTGAACATGTCTTGCCTTACCTCTTTGATCGTGTTGGATCCTTCGTGGTAGTCACAAAGTGCTTTCCACACATCGTATGCAGATCGGAGGTGTGCAACACGGTCGAAGTCGCTTTGTGTTAATCCTTGTATGATCAAGTTCCGAGCCTTGTTGTTGTTGTCGACATCTCTCAGATTTGTAGCTGTAACTTGATCGTTTGATGGCACTTCGTAAGGCTTGTATACCTTCTCCCATATTGCAAAGCCTTGTGACTGGATGAAAGCCTCCATGCGTGCCTTCCAAACCTGAATATCAATACTAGCAAACACACAAGGTTTGGCGGAGTACTTCTCCATGATGATTAGTCAAAAACACGGGCAAATCACAAATATTACAGCACCATGGCTCTGGTACCAATTTTAGGATCGAAGAGCACGTGAAAATCTACCAGAGGGGGGGGGTGAATGGTAGATTTAAAAATCTTACGCAGCGGAAACAATTAAACCCCAAACCCTTTCGGCAGAAAAACAATCTATTAAATAAATCGTGAGTGAGACTAATCTAAACGTGTTTCACCGTGACAAAATTGATAGATATCAGAGAATCAAGTCACGAAGACAACACAAAAAGAATCACTCAAATCCATCGAGAAAAACTCAAGTTATGATCGAAAGATCAAACAATGGTCAATCTGCCCTACCCTAGAAAAAACAGTTCTGGAACGCTGCAAAGAAACTCGTGTAGATCATAGACCACAAATCCAATGACCATGAAATTTTGAAATATGATAGAAAATCAAGTTGTTAAGATAACCCGAAAAGAATCACGACAATTGGATTTGTAAAACTCGAGTTATGATAAAACCACCGACGAAAGGTAGTGCTGTCCAGAAACTCGACGAGTAAAACTTGTCTGGAACAAGTCTGACGAACAAAGAACAAAAGTTCCTTCAAAATACGAATTTTATTCAATAGAACACAAGAGGAACATCCCAAAAGTCGTGCACCACGAGCTCTGGGCTCCCTTGCTTATATAACCAGCTCGAAAGCCAACTGAACTCAGATCAGGAACCTAATCCTACTCTGTTCACGAATCGTAACTTTTCATAACTGCTTAGGATTCTTCTATACGCAGATAGAAGCAATCTTAGGACTTCCAAACACCTTAGGAACGTATCCCACATTCCTAAACAACTCAAATTTGTGACCCACACGAAATCCTATCACAACCAACTCAAATCTTTCCATATTTGAGTCAAACCCGACTCAGCCGCAGCCTGAGTCCATAACCTAGTCAGTTGGACCTTTCCGACCAACTCTTTACGTACACATCTCTTCATCACGTCTCGGAACCATGTAGCCATGTCCATGTCTTCCAATGACATCCACGATACTTTCATATGCATTGTTCTTGATTCAATCATGCTGCGCAACCTCCTGATCAGCTCAACCACAATTCCTCCTGAATTTGGTTGTTGGAACCTCATCTCCTCCCTGAAACTAGTTTAATGGATCCCGTCACCAGCCATGTCTTGAACTCAAGCAATACCTGCACATGAATAAACAACCAATCCATACGATCCCAAGTCCTTGACTTGACTCAAGTTAGTTCTGACACAACACCCTACGTGAGAACCTCACATAAACATGTTGCAAAACCACAGTAACACAATATCATTCATATCAACCAAAACGTACCAAAAACTTAGCAAATGAATACTAAGCAATCTTTCCAACAATGTAAAGCAAGTACGAAACATTGCAAATGAAAAGCAAAAGCACTACGGTCAAGTTCCAGACCTTGCCAGAGCAACCCGGACCTTGAGCCGGAGCTAACAAAAACTAGTAGAACCTAGCGCCGGAACTTACCAAAACTAGTATAACCAAGCTCCCGCCGGAGCTTACAAAACTAGCAGGACCTAGCACCGGAGCTAACCAGAACTAGTCGGAACTAGTAAACCCAAAAAACCAGAGCTAGAAAAATCAACTCGGAGCTTAGCAAAAACACGGCGGAGCTATCAAAAACATGTCGGAGCTATCAAAGACATGCCGGAGCTAAAGACAAAACTTCACCGGAGCTGACCAAAGCTAGTCGGACTTTGCTGTAGCTCGGAGCTAGAGTCGGACCTTGAAAAAAAGGTGTTTTGGTGATATTCAAAACTTTTATCATCAAGGCCAAGTGTATTCACGACAAGCCAATGTATTCAGCACACATAGGTCTCACAAAGCGTTTGTTCTCAAACCCTAGGGAAGCTGAACTTATGCGTTGGCATTCGGAGCAACGCAAGAAGAATGAAAAACATATACGACACCCTATTGATGCAACACAGTGGAAAAATTTTGATATTCAGTATCCTGAATTTGCAAAGGAAATCAGAAATGTGAGGTTTGCCTTGGGTATAGACGGAATGAATCCGTTTGGTGAAAAAAGGAGCATACACAACACATGGCCCGTGGTCTTAACGATGTACAACCTACCGATGTAGTTGTGTCACAAAAGGAAATATATCTTGTTATCTGTTCTTATACAGGGTCCGAAACAACCCGACATCGAAATTGATGTGTTTTTGGAACCTTTAATGGAAGATATGGTGAAATTGTGGAATGAAGGGGTACGTACATGGGATGAGTACAAGCGGGAGTATTTCACGTTAAGAGCAATGATATTCGTTACCGTGCATGATTATCCCAGACTGTTTACATTATCGAGACAAATGAAAGGGAAGAAAGGTTGTGTAAGATGCGTGGATAGAACTGGACTTCTATACCTCACATCATCTAGAAAGACGGTGTACATGAGACACCGAAGGTTCTTGACAGATACACACAAGTATAGGAAGATGAAAGAACAATTTGATAACAAAATCGAAAAAGATACTGCACCAAAACCTTACAGTGGAGAACTTGCGTTTGAAATGGTCAAGAACATTCATATTGCTTTCGGTAAGGGCAAAAATTGTAAAGGAATTAAGAGAAAGAAAAGTACATCTTCGGATGATACAACTGACATGGATTTCAAGAAACAATCGATTTTTTTCAAGTATCCTCCGTATTGGAAGAATCTGGAATTTTGCCATAGTATTGATTTGATGCATGTTACAAAGAATGTATTTGATAGCTTTATTGGGACCTTGCTGAACATGCTGAGGAAAACAAAGGACGGATTAAATTCATGTATGGACCTAGTAAATCTTGATTTGAGACCAGAGCTTCATCCAGTAAAAAAGGCGAACGGGAAGCATTACCTTCCCCCAGCCAGCTACAACTTGACGCTAGAAGAGAAAAAAGCAATTTGTGAATGCTTGCGTGGGATCAAAGTGCCCACGTGTTTCTCATCCAATATCCGCAAACTAGTCTCGGTGAAAGACTTGTCTTTATTCAGTTATAATTCTCACAACTGTCACATGATGATGACAGTTTTCCTTGCCATTGCAATAAGAGTCATCAAACCTGAGCCTATAAAAGTTGGCATCACATGTTTGTTTTACTTCTTAAATGCAGTATCGCAAAAGGTGATAGCACGTGAAGATTTAGACTATTTGAAAATGTACATTATCGAGACAATGTGCAAGCTTGAGATGTGTTTCCCACCATCCTTTTTCGATATGCAAGTACACTTAATCATATATCTTGTTTATCAGATAAAAGTATTGGGACCACTGTATTTACATCATATGTTTTCGTTGGAGAGATATTTAGGAGTGTTAAAAGGTTATGTGCGGAACCATGCTCACCCAGAGGGTTCAATTATGCAAGGATACAGCACTGAAGAAGTGATTGTGGGTTGTGCTGATTACATCAAAGATGGAAAATCGATAGGTGTGCCTATACCGGTACATGAGGGTAGACTACGTGGGAGAGGCAAAGTGGGTAAGAAAACTTTTATCGTTCAAGATTACAAGAATGTACATCGTGCACATTTTGGTGTACTACAACAGCTCGCAATAGTTGAGTCGTACATCGAGGAACACCAAATTGAGCTTCATGATAAAAACCAAGACCTCGCAGATGACTTGATCATGAAAGAGCACAGAAGATGTTTCACTGAATGGTTAATGGACAAAAATATACCATACGGAAACACTATAGAAGAGGCAACAATGAAGAAGTTAGCTTCTAGCCCATCTGCTTTGGTTACATCATGGCAAGCATATGACATCAATGGTTACACATTTTACACTAAAGAAAAAGACGGTAAGAGTGTTGCACAAAATAGTTGTGTTCGTATTGAGGCATATGATTCACAAGGGCAGAAGACCACATACTTCGGGTTCATAGAGGAAATATGGGAACTCAATTATGGCGAAAGAATGGTAATGCCCATATTTAAGTGCCAATGGGTCAAACATCCTGATGGTGTGAAAGTGGACAATTACGGGCTAACACTGGTAGACTTGAATAAAGTGGATTATAAAGATGACCTGTGGGTTCTCGCCGATAATGTTGCACAAGTTTTTTATGTTCAAGATCCAGAAACTGAGAAGATGCACGTAGTTGTTTCTGGAAAGCAAAATATTGTTGGGTTGAGAATGTGGGAGATAATGAAGAGGAATATAATCAGTATGAAGAGATGTACCTTTTCACCGAACCAGAAAACATCAAGCGCGTAGAGAGAAGCATTAAAAAGAATTTGAAACCCTATATGCGAGAAGATGACAATGCTGGAAAAAATGTATATAGCAATGCGAGATGATATATATTGTATATATTTGTATCTTCTGAAATCAACTTAGAACAATGTTCTATTTCAACTTTAGATAGCATGTTTCGAATATTATTAAATTCAGCTTCTGTTTCGAGCTCCTATCAAGCTAATATCTTCACAACAAGCTCTTGTAGATGCAAGTAACACCCAAGACTCATCATTTGGATTGTTAAAAGCTTCAATTGAGGTCTGACGATACTTCCCGTCCATTTGAGGGCTTGTTTTGGATAGGAGTACACCCAAACAAGCCCTGCAAGATTTCTTTCTCTTCTCTCCATTTTGATAACTTACGAAGATGCTACTTTATCAGTTCTAATGACTGAATATATTGACTACAAATCAGTAACATCTCTCTTAGTGCTTTACACAAGCGACGGAGCGTACAACTTCAATCACAAATCTTGTTTTTACCATTTTCATAGGAATTTGACCTTAATCTTTCAAGCATAGATTTATCATAATTTAAGCTTCTTCATCAGACATGTTAATGGCAGTTACAAGTGAAGGGTGTGTCGAAGCTAACAAAATCTAAATGGGACTGAAGACAAAGAGATGTTGCATATGAGTGACAATGTCCAGGTTAGACAGCATGAAGCTATGATGACAGCCTTCACGCTGTTTAACCTGGACATTACCACCCATATGCGGGATCTCTTTATCTTCAGTCCGATTCAGATTTCATTAGCTTCGACACATCCTTCACTTATAACTGCCATTAACATGTGTGATAAGGAAGCTTCACTTATTTGATAAATCTATGCTTGAAAGATTAATGTTAAATCCCTATGAAAGTGTAAAAACAAGATTTGTTATTGAAGTTGTTCGCTTACTCGCTTGTGTGAAGCACTAAGAAAGTAGGTACTGATTTTTAGTCAATATACTTAGGTATTAAAACTGAGAAAGGAGCCTCTTCCTAAGTTTTCAAATGGATAGGAGGGAAAGAAATCGTTCAAATGGATGGGAAAATCCTTCCAAGGATCGTCAGGCTTCAAATTGATGCTTTCAACAATTCAAATGATGAGCCACGAGTGTTACTTGCATCTACAATAGCTTGCTGTGCAGGGATTAGTTTGACAGGAGCTTAGCAGCATCAGAGGCGGTTGGTAAGTAAAACCCGCCTGAGATAAACATCTTCTCAGGCGATTATTAAGTACCAACCGCCTGTGAAAAACTGACGCCTATATAAAGACCCCGCGGAGGCACGCCTCTGCCCAGTCCCACATCGCGCCATGAGGTACCTAAGTAAATTCTCATAGTTTCCTTACTATGCATTGCATGCTACCTTTTTCTTTGTATATTTTCATAAGCTGCCAGTTTTGTGTGTTGGTATATGGATTGTGTCCTTTTGCATTTGTGTACATATGCGTATGAACTTAATAATTTGGAAGTTTGGTCTTTTAGATATTGATGTCTCGGGCATGTAGCCGATTAAAGGAGGAGCGATTGGCGTGGCACAAGAACTATCCCCATGTATGTACATATGGCACACCGGTCGCATGGTTGTATATACGTATGTATCTGCAATGGACTGATGAACTTAACTGTAGTTTGTTTTTCCGTCTTGTTTGTTTTTGGTATTTTGAATTTCTCTGTGTAGGGTTTCTCTGCGAAGCTTGAATCGGGAGATTTATTGAAGTGGCAGTGCATCGTCCCGGTAAAGAAGGGGTAAGTCATGAAGAACAAGCACAATATGATTTTAACCATCGTCCTCCTATTAATAAATTTCTTTTGCAGACTGAATGGGAAGATGGTTACTACCCCCTGACAATCTCCTTCCCTGAGGACTATCCCTTGGTACCTCCAAGTTGCGCCTTTCCAAGTGGGTTCTTCCACCCAAATGTCCATCGTTCGGGAGCACTCTGCATCAGGATTCTTGATCAAGAGACTGTAAGATAGACCTATTTTGTTCATATAATTTATACTTAATTGTTGTTGAACTTATTTGAACTGGTTTCTTATATTGCTTAAATTTTATTTCGTAGGAGTGGTGCAGTGGTTTTACAATCAAAGCTATACTACTTGAAGTTCAGTGTTTGCTGCATCAGCCAAATGTGCCCGATGTAGAAAATGATTGCTATAATCTACTTATCAAGGTTAGATGACACTTTGACTTAGTGACCAATGTAGGTTATTCATTCCTCCTTCGACATTTGTTAATTTAAATAATGTCAATATTTTCAGGATCCAGCGGAATATAAGAGACTGTCCGAGAGCAAGCACGACGGTACAATTTAAATTGATCGATGGGAGCTTCAGGAATAAGTTTAAATTCGAATTTAGTTTAGAGGGCACACAATGTATGATCTATGTAATTCATCGAGTTTAGAGGGCACACAATGCGTTTGTTTATCCTTGTATTCCAATTAAATCACTTAATTGCAATGTCATTGCGTTTGTTTATCCCTACAACAGACGCTCAAGATCTAGGGCACTCTGGCATTTCCGGGGACAAAAAATAAGTGGAAACAATGACTTTCCCTAGGCGGTTCTTCAATAAAACCACTTGTGATAATTGAACAACTACATACGATTCTTACACAATGACCGCCGGTGAAAATACATGATCTTCTCAGGCCGTTGTTAATTGAGAACCGCCTGTGAAGTTCATTACATTACAGACGGTTCTTAATTAATAACCGCCTGAGAAGATCATGTATTTACCCAGGCGGTTTTTTATTAAAATCCGCCTGTGATGTTATTTTATTGCATGCAGTTCTTAAGTAATAACCGCCTGAGAAGATCGAGTATTTACCCAGACGGTTGTTTTTTAAAATCCCCCTATGTTGTTCTTTCATCACATGCGGTTATTATATCATTCGTCATCACAGTCGTATATTTTTAAGGACCGTCTGTGTTTGAAAAATTGAGGCTTCTGTAAAAATGCTTTTTGTAGTAGTGTAGTGGCCTGTTTAGCAATAGCAACCAACCAGGCTTTCCTAAATTTTCACAATGGAAATGAAATAAGCAAAATCTTTTCTTGGACTAGACTTCATTGCTGGATAGGTTGCTTCAATGCTGAAACTCCTGACGACTTTCATTGCCAGGTTTAGTTCATCACAATTTGTAAGTTTGTCACAATAATTGTCTAGCTTGTTTTCCAATAATTGCCTTAGTTCAATTTTTTTGCGATGTGTGGTAGGTTGATGGAAGAAGTGTTCTCTTGTGTTCAGGCTGTATGGAAGATTATTTGGAAGGCAAATGCGAATTTTATTTCCTAGGTAGCATTAAAGTTATAATCAGAATTGGGAATGGATAAGGTCAATGCAGAGCATTGTGAGTAGTTCTAGCTAGTTGTGCCAATTCGTGCACCACTCTATTCTACTCTCGCTTTTCCGTGGACGATCTCAACTCAACCTGCTTTAGAAGTTAATGATAACCTATTACCTCATTTCATTTTACTTTATGCCAGCATGAAATAAAATGAAACAAAGATAGTAGTTGTGTTATATATATATATATATATATATATATATATATATATATATATATATATATATATATATATATATATATATATATATATATATATATATATATATATATATATATATATATATATATATATATGGGGCTATGGATGAGTAAAAACTCTACAAATTCTTGCCTTTTAAGCACGCAAGTCCCAAGAATTAATAAACAACAAGGACCACTCCATTAAACGCCCAAGTGCCCAGCGCCATTATCAAATGCTCATTAGGAATAACCAATATGCAAGACAGGCTAGTACCATCGTCAGACAGACCGCAGATGGATCATATGAATAGATGAATACTAGGGATGGATATAGTTTCATCTTCACATACTGTCTCATTGCGATTAAGGTGCATCTCGTTGATCTCTAGGGACTGAAAATCATATTTCCTCCATTCTCATTTATATGACTTTAAGACAGGTCATACAGTGAAAATTTTAACTAAATGTTAGACTTTGAACTTGTGATTAATTAAGAATTAAGCATGTGTGTTAATTAAAGGGACACACCCCAAATGAATACATGTGTCTTAATAGAGAGACATAATAATTCTCGTATTTTGTAAATGACATATTACTTGTGTGCAGTAATATCAATCTACTATTAGAAATTAATGAGTTATCATTCTCTATTTTTTATATTAAGAATCTTAGTGAAATATCTTACGTGTTAGGAATTAAGATTCACCAAGACAAATATAATGGGGTATTAAGTAATACATAAAGCACACTTAAGTAGCATACTTGAAAAGTACGGTATGCATGAAGATAAATCTTAGTCTGCTATAATGGGTCAAGGTTGGTAAGTATGGAACTAGTAAGAGATCGACCTAATAAGAATTGGTTTAAAAGCTTCTTACTGTTAGAAGTTTTATGTTTTGCTCAATTCAAAAGTTATCTTGATAAAGTTTAAGTATTGAGTTATTTTGGCATAAGTAAGTCCAAACCAGATGATGTTTGAATTGCAGATAAGTATTACTTGCGGTTTTGCAAGTCTCAAGATCTCATGATTTATTAAGTATAAGAATAAGTCATTGAGGTAATGACTTACTAAGACTTAGTATCTATGAGATGTGTAGTAAATCCACATCAGTAATCAACACTCAGATTGAAACTTTATTGTAGAAAAGATCCTAATTTAGAGTCACTTCATCATGTGTGATGCATACCGAATATATGTTATAAATGAGGCCACCAAGCAGACACAATAAGTAAACCCGAATTGTGAGTGGTTGACAGCATGAAACCACTTAAGATATACTGCAATAATGAGCATGCAGTATTTTACTTTTGCAACAACAAGTCGAGTGGTGCAGCCAAACACATGTACATTAAGTTTTATATTGTGAAAGACAGAATCCAAGATCATACTATAAATCTTGAGCACATTAGTACCAAGCGAATGTTTGCGAATACGCTAACAAAAGGTCTTCCACCTAACGTGTTCAGTGAACACGTAGCTAGCATGAGTTTAAGGGACGGAGAACCTATAATCACTTGATACATAGGGGCCAATTAAGAGTAAGGTCATTTTCCAATTGTAAGATGTATTGTGGTCTTGGAGTTAAGCAGTACGCAAATGGTTGTTTTGATGCGTCATGCTCTATATGTCAAGCATGAGGAGATTGACACTAAGTTTAGTATTAAGTTGAATGTAGCCTAGAGGAGGAGGGGGGGGGGGTGAATAGGATTTTTGAATTTTTGTCGGAACCTGCAACACATAACAACCTGATCAAATACAGAGATATCAGACTAGTCCGGTTGGGTGAGGACTAGTCCGGTGTGTGCGGACAAGATCGATCAAGTTTGATCGATGATTTCGATCCAAGTATACTATCTAGCGGAAATTTAGTTGTAACTCAAGTGTATTGATTTAATGAAACTAGATGTGGCACAAGTTAACTTTAGTTTCAATATTTTAGCGTAAATTGAACTAGATTGAGCAAACCCTAAATTTCAATGAATATGAAGAACAAGAATAAAAGACACAAATATTTTTATCCCATGGTTCGATTCCACAGAGAAAATCTACATTCACGTTGAGGATCCCATGAAAGGATCAGGTCTTCACCAACCCTACCCTCGTCGAATCGCCACGGAGGTCGATTCTCTTCCACTAATCACAAGAGGGTTAAGAATAACCGTGTTCAAGGGGCCTTATCACAAGTTGAGGGCTCCCCAAGATTTACAATTCAAAACACCACCAAACACACTCGAAGATCTGCAATAAAACAACGAGAGTGTGCGAGAGAATCAAACCCAAGAGCTCAATATGTGAAGAACATGTCTCTCCTTTGATCTAAAGTTAATCCTCAAGTATTTGATCTTTCTTGCGTTGACTTGTGTGGAGAGACGTGTTTTCTAGGCTCTTGGAAGGTGTGACGGCATAGGGGGTCGAGAGTGATTGATTAGGGGCCGTGCACCTCTATTTATACTAGGGTTTCCAAAGGTTACCGTTGGGGTTTTCAAAGTCTGGACTAGTCCATGGTGGACTTCGGACTAGTCCGGTGTGCGGCGTGTGGGAAACCCTAAGTGTCCTGAATTATCGGACTTGTCCGGCCAGGGGCAGACTAGTCCGATTTTGTCTTTGGAGATGTTCGGGCTCGTTCGACACATATCGGACTAGTCCGGCCGTTGTGAAACCCTTAGTGAATTGAGGACAAGTCCAAACTTGGAGGACTTGTCAGATTTTAGTCAGAGAGGATATCGGACTAGTCCGTGGTGATATCAGACTTGTCCGACTTTGTGCAAACTGTGAAGTGCTGAGGACTAGTCCGCACTAGGGAGGACTAGTCTGATCTTAGTCAGAAAGATATCAGACTAGTCTGTGGTGATATAGGACTAGTCCGGTCTGTTGAAACTGGACTGTGCAGACAAGTCCGCTCTGGGAGAACTTGTTCGATTCTGGACAGAGAGAAATTAGACTAGTCTGGAATGAATCGGACTAGTCCAGACCTGTATAACTTTGTGCAGTGAGAGTGATTAAAATTTGCTTGAGCTCTTGGGGTGTGTTTCTCCAATACACTCCATACACAAAAAGTATTATAATCATTTCTTGAGCTCCTTTCAACTTGATTCCTCACTATCCTTTCTTTTTGCGCTTTCTTCATAATTTCGTTAAAACTTGCGCTCATTTCAACAATTTAGTTAGGATCTCATTTGCTTGTCATAAATCAACCAAAACCTACAGGGGATGCCTAGATGCACTTTCAATCTCCCCCTTTTTGGTGATTGATGACAACCAATTGAGATTTCACAAATATGATTAAAAATACAGAATTTTCATAAAGTGTGCACATATGAGTTTGGAACAAATTAAGCAATGAAAGCATGAGACATATGTGCACTCTTTATGGTGGGATGCAAAACTACATGTGTGTGAACAATAATCTTGATATGAATAAGATAAATGGCATAATCATGACAACATCAAGGTTATCAAGCATGAATATCAAATTCTGAGCATAACACATAAGTCATAACCATAACAAAGTCATAGTATCACACCATATGTCCAATATCATAAGAGAGCACAGACAAAATTCTAAAACCCAAAAGAAACTCAAATAGAGATCTCCTCTCGCAACCTATAGCTAGGACCTAGTGACTTCCCCTCAATCTCTCCCCTTTGGCATCAAGGCACCAAAAATAAGGAGGGGAGGGATCTAGAGGCTCATTCCTCACTATCGGTCCTCTCATCGTCTTCATCTTCAGGTTGAGGAGGAGGAGGAGGAGCGGATTCACTCGAAGTGCCCCCAATGCAAAATAGGAAAGTTTAGAAGGTGAAAGGGGGGAAGCTCCAAGAAGTCAGAGGGAGAGTCCTCGGAGATGACAAGAGATCCAATGGGCTCTATCTCCATCTTCTGGTAGATTCGCTTGACATTTTGTTTTATGTACCTCATATCCTCTTTCCTTGCCTTTTTCAACTTGTGGATTTTCACTTCAGACTTCTTGCAAGAGCCAAAGATGGCATCCAAGTACTTCAAAATGCCACTGGGGGACCCCTTCTTCGATGTAGTAGCTCCTGTACTTGATGGGGGTCTTGCTTCAGCTTGGCCCTCCTTGGAGCCTCCTCACTAGATGCAGGGGATGGAGCAGCTGGGAGTGTGGCTTGGGAAGGCTTCTGGGGCTTTAGGGGAGTGTGCTCAACATCCTTCACGTGACCTTTTCTATCATGAACATAATGTAGGGCGCATAGCTACAGGAACGGTTAGGGGTGCAAGAGATGTTCACCATGTCGTTCTAGATATAGTCGAAGACATCAAACTTCCTGTTCTTGCTTATCACCTTCATTAAGGTCCTTAAGTACCCTTGCACACTTTCTGCATCTCCATCTTTTGGAGCTATTGTCTTCCTTAGCACCCTATTGAGAACTATGAAGAAGGTCTTCATGTTGTTGGTTGATGGAGGATTGAACTTCAGGCGAGTATCATAAAAGAACTCCATCTTGCGCTTCTCCAAGACACCGATATTGTGAATCACAACTACATTATTGTCGGTGTTCTATAGATGCATCAATCTTGCAAACTCATCATAAGTCACGGTGTACTTGGATCCGCGAGTCATCCAAGTCACCCTCTCCTCGTCATCACTGGCAAAATAGCAGGTTGCAAAGAATTGTGCAATGATCTCATCATTCCTGTCATACCTGAAGGCAAATAGGTCCTTTAGGCCATGTCTCTCCACAGCCTCTATCACCTCATCAAAAGCTGGACAACTCTTCCTCTCAAAGTGACTCCAGTCAATCCATTGACTCTTGACCACTGGAGTCTTCATCTGCATGTACACAAAATTGTAGTAATCCGCATGGAAGTTGCTCCAAAACCTTGCATCCGCAGCCTTCCTAGAACTGCTGTAACAGTCAATGCCCCTGAGCTTTGAAGCTATGTCGCTTCCTTTGCCATTAAATCTCTCTTCAACAGGGTCTCTGTTCCCCTGTCTTGGTGCACTCATCCGGAGGGGGCCAATTGGACCGGTGGCGACCCCTTTCCCTTTGCCCTTAGCTTGACGAGGAGCTGCCAAGTTGGGGCCAACTGCATACTTTCCTTTGGATGTCAGCTTCTTGTCCATGACCTTTCGTCGCACTTGAGGTAGAGTGGGTGACGGGTCAGCGACACGGTGTTGCATTTTCTTGCTTTGGCCTGTCGAGGACTGAAGCAAAGACTCTTGGTCCAACTTAGCCTCAAAATGAGAGATCTCATCATTGGAGCTCGACATTGTCCTGAAAATAGGATTATACAATGCATGGATGAGAATCGATGGAAAGGAAACACATTGAGTAGAGGAATTTAGGGTTGAGTTCTGTTAAAAATCGGACTTGTCTGATCTTCAAGTGTGGACTAGTCCGGTGAACCGGACTTGTCCGAATAGAGACCGGACTAGTCCGATGTTCAACTTCTCAAACCCTAACTAGAGGGTCAATGGTGTTTCTCAACGCAAAAGTAGCTCTAGTAGGATGTAATACAACAAAGGTTCTTGCATTAACTGGAAGGAACTAAGCTATTTGATTCAGAATGAAAGAAATCGAAGTTTCTAGGGTTTAGTGGGAAATTTACCAAAATGCTTCGATTCTTGAGGATGGGGGAGTTGTAGGTGCAGACAAGTCCGTGGTCTTCAATCCCCTTGCAATGGAGATCAATTTTCACCGAAAATTGAGGGGATTTGATGGAGGAACCACGAAATCGCCTTGGGGCTCTTGATTGAGGAGAGAGAACATGAGGTGAGTTGTGAGGATGAAAAAGATTAGGTTTTGGTGGCGCCTAGGGTTATGGAGTCAAAAAATCGGACTAGTCTGTGGTCAACCGGACTAGTCTGGACTACAGGACACTCTGCGGACTAGTCCGGGTAACCACGGACTAGTCCGTGTTCACCGGAACAGAAACAATTAGCTCATTCATATATATTCGAAAGTGCTTATAGAGAAAATAGGGGGCAAAACAACCAAATAATCTTGATGAATATGATCAGTAAACATACAATAATCAAGCAATGACCATAATTCATCAAGTATTTGAAATAGTTTTTCAGAGAAAATAGAGAGATGATTTTCATAACACAATCAATGAATTTTGAAGAAGCCATACATGTATGCAAGTTTTCAAGCCACGTTCCGAGCATCAAGGATATTTAGTTCATTTCAGAGCTCGCAAAAACGTTTTTCATCAAGTGGCTTGGTAAATATGTCAGCTAGTTGTTTTTCGATGTTGACATGGGAAATGGCTATGTCTCCTTTCATTGAGTGGTCTCTCAAAAAGTGATGCCGGATGTCTATGTGTATGGTCCTACAGTGCTCAACGGGATTATGGGCAATTCTAATGGCACTCTCATTATCACAAAGGAGTGGAATATGGCTCATATTGTAACCGTAATCCCTTAGAGTTTGTCGCATACAAAGGAGTTGTGCACAACAACTCCTGGCTGCAACATACTCCGCTTCAGACGTGGATAAGGCAATGGAGTTTTTTTCTTGGAGGACCAAGAAACTAGGGATCTACCTAGGAATTGGCATGTACCGGTGGTACTTTTTCTATCTACTTTGCATCCGACATAATCTGTAACAGAGTATCCAATGAGATTGAACTTGGAACCTTTGGGATACCAAAGTCCTAGGTTGGGCGTATGAACTAAATATCGCAAGATTCTTTTTACGGCTGTCAAACGACACTCCTTAGGATTGGCTTGAAATCTTGCACACAAACATACACTCAACATAATATCAGGCCTAGATGCACATAAGTAAAGTAGGGAGCCAATCATGGAGCGATATACCTTTTGATCCACGCTTGGTCCGTCTTCATTGAGATCCAGGTGTCTATTTGTTGCCATGGGAGTCTTTATAGGCTTCGCCTTGTCCATTACAAATTTCTTAAGTATGTCTTGAGTGTACATGGTTTGGCTTATGAACGTCCCTTCCTTTTGTTGCCTCACTTGGAATCCCAAGAATTATTTCAATTCTCCCATTATAGACATCTCAAATCTATCTGTCATAATCTTACTAAATTCTTCACAAAAGGATTTGTTAGTTGAACCTAAAATAATATCATCAACATAAATTTGACAAATGAACATATCATTTTTGAAGTGCTTAGTAAACAAGGTATAATCGGCTTTGCCAATCTTAAACTCATTTTCAATTAAAAAATCTCTAAGACACTCATACCAAGCTCTAGGAGCTTGTTAGGGGCCGTAGAGAGCCTTACGAAGTTTGAACACGTGGTCGGGGAACTCTTGATCTTCAAATTCGGGGGGTTGCTCCACGTACACCTCCTCCTTGATTGGTCCATTGAGGAAGGTGCTTTTCACATCCATTTGGTAGATCTTGAAATCATGGTGAGTAGCATATGCAAGTAATATTCTAATTGATTCAAGCCTAGCTACTGGAGTAAAGGTTTAATCAAAATCTAAACCTTCTACTTGTGAATACCCTTTGGCCACAAGTCGCGCCTTGTTCCTTGTCACCACCCCGTGTTAGTCTTGCTTGTTGTGAAAGACCCATTTGGTGCCGACGACGTTGAACTTGGGTCTTTCGACGAGTTCCCACATCTCATTCCGTTTGAACTTGTTAAGTTCTTCTTGCATTGCCACCACCCAATCTAGATCTTTCAATGCATCTTCAATCTTGTGTGGTTCCAAAAAGGATACAAAAGAGAAATTCACAAAAATTAGCAATTCGGGATCTAGTTGTTACTCCTTTTTTGATGTCACCGATGATGTTGTCGACGGGATGATCTCTTTGGACGCATTGGTGTACTCTTGGATGTGGCACTTGTGGTATTGAGTCTTCTTGGTTATCTTCTTCTCCCCCTAGATGGTTGCCTTCATCGGTGTGTTGATCATCTTCGTCTTCTTGAGGTTGATCTTGTGAAGAAGCCCCCCCCCCCCCCCCTTGATCATTTATCCCCACTTGTGGTTCATCTTCATCATTTGCATTTGGAGGTGGCGCTTGTGGTCGAACATCACCCAACGCCATTCTTCTCAACGCTTGACATGGAGCTTCTTCTCTATCTGGCACACATTGATCAACTTGCTCTCCTTGAGAGCCGTTAGTTTCATCGAACACTACATCACGTGCTACTTCAACAAGTCCGGAGACCTTGTTGAAGACATGATAGGGGTAAGAGTTCGAATCATAGCCAAGCAAGAAACTTCATCGGACTTTGAAGTGAACTTTGAAGTCCTAGGATTCTTGTTCAAAATATATTACTTAGAACCAAAAACTCGAAATAAGAAATATTTGGATTGTTACCGGTGAGTAGCTCATATGATGTTTTCTTGAGAAGTTAATGAAGATAGAGTCGGTTTATGGCATGACAAGCGGTGTTAACTGCTTCCGCCCAAAACCGATCCAAAGTCTTGTACTCATCAATCATTGTCCTCGCCATCTCTATGAGGGTTTGGTTCTTCCTTTCGGCTACTCCATTTTGTTGAGGGGAGTATGGTTCTGAAAACTCATGTTTTATGCCTTCTTCGTCTAAGTACTCCTCAACTTTGGTGTTCTTGAATTATGTGCCATTGTCGCTCCGTATGTTCTTGATCTTCAACGAGAATTCATTTTGGGCACGCTTGAGAATCTTCTTGAGGGTTCCTTGAGTTTCTGTCTTATCATGTAAAAAGAAAACCCACGTGAAGCGCAAAAAGTTGTCAACAATTACTAAACCGTATTTGTTACCACCGATGCTTATGTAAGCAATTGGACCAAATAGATCCATGTGAAGTAGCTCGAGCGGCCTTGTCGTTATCATGACGTTCTTCGCGGGATGGGGTGCTCCTATTTGCTTCGCGGCTTGGCACGCGCTACAAGGCCTATCTTTCTCAAAAACAACATCCTTCAAACCTCGGATGTGATCGCCCTTAAGGAGTTTTTGAAGATTCCTCATACCAACATGTGCTAGCTGTCTATGCCACAACCAACCCATGTTGGTCTTTGTAATCAAGCATGTGTCGAGTTCGGCTTTATCTTTGTTGAAGTCAACAAGATAAAGATTTCCCTTCAACACACCCTTGAATGCAATCGAGTCATCACTCCTTCTAGAGACGGTCACGCCCTCATTAGTAAACAAGCAATTATAACCCTTGTCACATAATTGAGATATGGACAGAAGGTTATAATCTAAGGAGTTGACATGCAAAACATGAGAAAGTGTGTGTTGAGATGATATTGCAATTTTACCGGTACTGAGCACCCTTCCTTGACTATTGTCTCCAAAATAGATGCCCTCACTGGGATCTTCAATTTCTTCATATTGAATAAACATTCTTCTTTCTCCGGTCATGTGATTTGTGCATCCACTATCTACCACCCATTTCGATACACTAGAGCAGTAGGCCTGCAAAAGCAAATTACGCCTTGGTTTTAGGTACCCAAGAATGCTTGGGCCCTTTGAGGTTAGTCACAAGTGTTTTGGGCACCCACACATGGGACTTGGTGTTCCCATGGCGTGGCCCAACATATTTGGCACACACTTTACCAAAGTTGCTTTTCATAAGAACATAAGATGCATCAAAAGTTTTAAATAAGAGTTGTTGTTCTGTGTGTTAACCATCTTAGACTTATCAACTTTATTGGGCTTGCTAGCTTGAGAGGAGTTTCCCTTGACAAAGACAATGTGCTCCTTGTTATTCTTATGGCTTCTAGCATTTTGCTTTTCACCATAAGAATACCCAATGCCATATTTGACATTAGGAGGTCTTGTGGCCAAATATGCACTGCGTGCATACTTGACCTTCTCCTTGTCAAATATGTCACTTCGGGAAGGATGCTTGTCCTTGGTTGAGTTTGACTTGTCTTTCAAGCTAGTTTCAAGTTTAGCACATGAACAAGTAATAGTTGTTTCCGATTTTAAGTGTTGAGTAGGTGAGCTTGAAGAGGAGGAAGGGTCACTTTGCTTGAGTGACTCAACTTGTACCTGGAGGATCTTGTTAACATTGGTTAAGTTAGCAAGTTCATCCTTTATATAACATTTGAGTCGCTTAACTTCAATCAAGCTTCCTTGCTTGAAGCTAACTCAAGTTCTAGTGACTTGCTTCGCTCCTTTTCAAGTTCAAGGAGCTCATTGATCTTGGTATACTCTTCCTTTTGGAGGATGATCATATCTTCTTGACGATCGATTATCCCCTCCCTATCAACAAGCCTGTCCATCAAGAATTTCATTTTGGCAGCAGTTTTCTTATCTAAGCCAACTAGCATATCTTCATAATCACTATAGTTATTGTAACACCCTCATTTTCATGCATCATGCCCTACATGCATTCATATACATTTTTAACATTAACCCACATAAAGAGGAACGAGTTTAAAATTGATTTGGATCATTTAAAATTGATTTGGAACAAAACCGCACTTAAAATGCTGAAAAGTGCGGACTAGTCCGATTTTAGTGAGGACTAGTCCGATTTCTCTTTGATTAAAAACGGACTTGTCCGTTTTTGCTGTGGACTAGTCCAATTTTGCCTCTGGACACTTTCGGACTTGTCCGATTTTGTGCGGACTAGTCCGATATTCCAAGAATCCTTGAAAATTTGCTAAGTCCCTGGACTTGTCCGGACTAGTCCGGTGTTCCAGCAGACTTGTCCGTTTTCCTCTCTGACTAAAGTCGGACTTGTCCGATTTTTGGCCAGACTTGTCCAATTTCCCTCTGTACAACTTCAGACTAGTTCGGTCCTTTTCGGACTTGTCCGATGTTTCGCGACTCTAAGTTGATCTTTTGTTTTACGACTTGTTCCTTGGGGTTCATGTTAAGTGGGCCTAGGGACGTCGTGCCTAACTCTTTTAGATCCCATGTGGGACTCTAAACCAGCCTCTACTCCTCTCAAACTCGAAATCCATCAAACCCTAGCCTCCACCTCTATATAAACAACCCCACCCCTTGGCTTGACATCTATTTGCCACTTTTCCACCCCACCCAAACCCTAGTTCGTGGAGAGCCACCACCAAGGAGGTAGGAGGAGCTCCCAAGCAAGAAGAAGAAGAGGAGGAAACGAAAGAGGATCAAGATCTCCACCAAGCTTTCGTTCTTCATCACCAATTCATCTCCAAGTTCATCACCAACCCTAGATCATCAAGATCCAAGTGTTACCTCCAAGTTTCTTGATTCATTGGAGTTCTAAACACCTGTTATGCCTTCTATTCTCTTTTTCATACGAGAATTCAACCCCTAATCTCCAAATTTATGTCGATCTAGAAAACCCTAGTTCGCTAGTTCTGCGTAGTGTGGACTAGTCCGGCCTTCTGCAGACTAGTCTGATTTTGCTGACTAAATTGTGTTGAATTGATTCTAAAAGTAGATCTAATCAAATACAAACCTGTATAAACTTGTCAAAATCTATTATAATTAGTTAGTGATCATTAAAAGCAATCTATTGACAAGTTCTACCTTGCATTTGCATTAATCATGCATGTCATGTCATATTGAGTAATATTTGTGCACTCTTTGATTGTGTTTCTTGTCTTGTATGTTTATTGTGTGGATTAGACAGATTTGCGCTAGAGAGTGCCACGGAGGATCTACAACACCAAGAGTTTGAAGTCTTTTATCCTAATCAACCGCAAGAGCAAGGCAAGTGTCCTTGAAGCATATTGATCCTGTTTTAAAATAAATGTTTTGTTTGAAAATTGCATGCTGTGTCAATTCGCTGGGAAATCCTATGATAGGAAGTTTACTAGACTTGTCTAACCACCCTTTTCACCTGGAATATATGGTAGAGAGTCGGGAAGGGCTTTTTACCTTTTGCTTCGCTTAATCAACTGGGATGGGAAAACAGCTATACCACTCAACTTAATTATGAATGGATGAGATTATGGATAACATGAACTGGTTAATATGATATGGTAATGGGTGATCTAAGCAAGCTTGGTATGTGGATGGGTTGGATGTTACGGTGGTTTTGCTTGCTTTAGATCTAAGGACCGGTTCGTGGAGCGATCATCCAGGATTTACAGTGCCACCACGAGGACAAGTATGGGTGCGGCACAGCTGATTAATTAGGGCTTTGCCAGTGCTATTTGGACCATTAAGGATGCTCGGGGAAGGGGTAGTCAGATTGGGTTTGTTGAAGATTGGTGGGACTACCCTGGGATCCGAATGGCTCAAGAGGGGGCCCTTGGTTAAGGATGTGCTCAGTTGGAGACATCGTCACTGGTGAAACCTCAGTGGGGTCTAAATAGGCTAGTAATCCCTTTGTAAAGGCTAATTTGTGATCTCTTGGCCACACACCTACAGAAGTGTGAGACGGCATAATTGAGATTTTATAGTCATTGAAAGGTGATGAAATCACAAACACGTGGGTAAAGTGGTACAACCTCTGCAGAGTGTGTCTAAAACTATCATGATAGTCATGCTCCCGGTTATGAGCAACCTGGACCCTCTCATGATTAGAGGGAACTCGGTATTGGGATGATATTTTGGATGGTTATGGTTGGTAATGGTTATATATGGTTATGGATTAATTCTGGTATTGAATATGGATATTGGTATATGATGATGGATATGGAATATGGAATGGTATTATCATAACTATATGGTTTATGATGGGTTTATTTCATATACATGTAATATATTGCTTTTAAAATGTTTTAATGTACTTTTTAGCACTCAGCCATTATTATTGTCGTCATTTGAATCAACCACATGTCATACTTTCCACACTTGTTGAGTACGACATGTAGTCACTCTTGCAATTCCCCCCCCAACAGTTGCAGGTCAGGATTGGAAGTTTAATGGTGATAATGCGGAGTTCTAGTCCGTGTCTACCGTCAGCTTGCCTGTGGTGTTGCATGGAGCTGCGCTATGCCCTATTGCTTATGCTACCTAGCTGTTTAGTTTGCTTATTTAGTTTATTTCAGCTGTATTAGTTGAACTTGTCATTAATATTCATTAGAGTTTGTATTCAAGGATATTATGAATTGTGTAACAAAATTTTGTTAATTAATCTTGTTCTATGGTAATTTTCTATATACTCTTTTGTGAATGCACTCGTGTATGTGTGCTGAACTCCTGGGCACACATATGCGTTCACTTGGTTCATTTTCGGAAAGATTTTGTTGTTACCTTTATTTTACCTTCCTTCTCCATTAGGCATGTGTCGTTGTCCTTCCATGCACCAATAGATGGGAAGAGGGTCGATTTCTTGGTCGTCTTCTTGATGGCTATGCTAGCCATCTCCTCTTCCTCTTCGGATGAGGACTCATCATTTGAGTCCCACTCCTTTCCTAGGTGCGCCTGTCCAACTTGCTTTTTCTTCTTGAAGAACTTCTTAGGTTGAGGCTTTGTTTCCTTGGCCTTCTTCTTGTTTTCTTGATACGGGCAATCAACTATAAAGTGGTCATATTCACCACAGTTATAGCAAGCTCGCCTCAACTTCGGTCTTGACTTGTCTTTGTGTTTTCCCTCATTTGATCTACCCCCTTGTCTTCTTTTCATCATCCTTTTGAATTTCTTCATAAAGAGGATCATGTCTTCTTCATCTATGTTGCTGCTCTCATCATCACTGTCTTCTTCTTTTTGAGTCTCTCGAGCTTATTTTGACAAGGGCTTGCAAGTGGACTTCAACGCGACCCCCTTCTTCTTTGCTGATGTGAGGTCGGCAATCTCCTTGATATGTTTTGCTTGCTTCTCCATCATCTCGAAATTGATGATCTTTCCAAGAAGTTCATCCGGGATCATTTTCTTGTACCCGAGACTTTCTCTAATCATCGAGCACAAGGTAACATTGCGAGGCATGAAAGCTATAAGAATGATCTTCACCACCTTGTGATCGTTCCACTTTTTCCTTCCATATGCTCGAACCTTGTTGATGAGAGTCTTCAACCGGTTGTACATGTCTTGCGGTAACTCATCTTCTTCTATGGTGAATCTTCCCAATTCGTCTTCGATCATTTCAATTTTAGCTTCTCACAAATGACAATCGCCTTCATGTGCAGTTTGTAGTGTGTCCCATATCTATCTTTCAATCTCGAGTTCATCCACTTTGGTGAACTCATCTCTACTCAATGAAGATGTGATGACCGCTACAGCTTGAGCATTTCGATGAATTGCCTGCTCTTGACTTGGTGTGAGCTCTTCATCGTCGTCCAGGATATCTATTCCTGTACACACTATATGCCACAAGCTGGGGTTAAGTGAGATTAAATGCATTTTCATATTTTGCCTCAACATTGAATAATCATTGCCATCAAAGTATGGGGCTTTTCCTAGAGGGATTGAGAAGTAATGGTTGTTGTTAGAATTCAAGTGATCATAATTAAAAGGGTATCAGGAGTAGTCGGTGTGACTACTCCCCTTCTTCTTCTTTTTATCTTCGATCTTCATCTTCTCTTTGGAGAGTGATTTCTTCCTTAGGAGCACCTTGAGTTCAAGTGTCTTCTCATCATCATCCTCGAAGTCCTGAACGGTGTAGGATCGAAGAGCACGTGAAAAGCTACCAGAGGGGGGTGAATGGTAGATTTAAAAATCTTACGCAGCGGAAACAATTAAACCCCAAACCCTTTCGGCAAAAAAATGATTTGTTAAAGAAATCATGTGTGAGACTAATATAAACGTGTTTCACCGTGACAAAAGTGATAGATATAAGAGAGAATCAAGTCACGAAGACAACACAAAAATAATCACTCAAATCCGTCGAGAAAAACTCAAGTTATGATCGAAAGATCAAACAAAGATCAATCTGCCCTACCCGAGAAAAAAACATTTCTAGAATGCTGCAAAGAAACTCGTGTAGATCATATACCACAAATCCAATGACCGTGAAATTTCAACAGATGATAGACAATCAAGTTTTGAAGACAACCCAAAAAGAATCACGTCAATTGGATCTGTAAAACTCGAGTTATGATAAAACCACCGACGAAAGGTAGTGCTGTCCAGAAACTCGACGAGTAAAACTTGTCTGGAACAAGTCGGGCGAACAAGGCATAAAAGTTCCTTCAAACTATGAATTTTATTCAATAGAACACAAGAGGAACAGACCCAAAATCGTGCACCACGAGCTCTGTGTAGGATCGAAGAGCACGTAAAAAGCTACCATAGGGGGGGTGAATGGTAGATTTAAAAATCTTACGCAGCGGAAACAATAAAACCCTAATCCCTTCAGTAGAAAAACGATCTGTTAAAGAAATCGTGTATGAGACTAATCTAAATGTTTTTCACCGTGAAAAAGGTGATACATATCAGAGAGAATCAAGTCACGAAGACAACACAAAAAGAGTTTCTCAAATCCGTCGAGAACAACTCAAGTTATGATCAAAAGATCAAACACTGGTCAATCTGACCTACCCGAGAAAAACAGTTTCTGGAGTGCTGCAAAGAAACTCGTGTAGATCAAAAGCCACAAATACAATGACCGTGAAATTTTGACAGATGATAGACAATCAAGTTGTGAAGACAACCCAAAAAGAATCACGTCAATTGGATCAGAAAAACTTGAGTTATGATAAAACCACCGACAAAAGATAGTGCTATCCAGAAACTCGACGAGTAAAACTTGTCTGGAACAAGTCGGTCGAACAAGGCACAAAAGTTACTTCAAACTATGAATTTTATTCAATAGAACACAATAGGAACAGCCCCAAAGTCGTACCTATCGAGCTTTGGCCTTCCCTTGCTTATATAACCAGCCCTTAGGCCAACTCAATAAAACTAGGACTCCAATCCTACTCAGATCACGAATCCTAACTTTCCATAACTGCTCAAGATTCTTCTATATGCAGATAGAAGCAATCTTAAGACTTCCAAACATCTTAGGAACGTATCCCACATTCCTAAACAACTCAAATTCGTGACACACACGAGATCCTAACATAACCAACTCGATATTTCCATACCGAGCCATAACCGACTCAGCTAGCAGCCTAAGTCTTCAACCGATACGATCTGATCCTTCCGATCAGATCTTCCTTCCATAATCCGTCTCTAGAAGCATATTGCCACGTCATGCACCTCATTCATACGTGCGAACACCTTCCTTCGACCTTCATATGCACTGTCCTTGATTCAATCATCCTGTGCGACCTCCTGACCCGCTCAACCACAGTTCCTCCTGAACTTGGTTGATGGAACCTCATCTCCTCCTGAGACTAGTCCAATGGATCCCGTCACCAGCCATGACTTGAACTCAAGCAACACCTGCACATGAATAAACAACCAATCTATACGAGCCCAAGTCCTCGACTTGACTCACGTTAGTTCCGAACACAACACCTTACGTGAGAACCTCACATAAGCATGTTGCAAAACCACAGTAGAAACGATATCAACCGTATCATCCAAAACGCACCAAAAACTTAGCAAATGAAAACTAAGCAATCTTTCCAATCAAGTAAAGCAAGTACGAGACATTGCAAATGCAAAGCAGAAGCACTGCGGTCAAGTTCCGGACCTTGCCAGAGCAACCCGGAGCTTGAGCCGGAGCTAACAAGAGCTAGTAGAACCTAGCGCCGGAGCTTACCAAAACTAGTAGATCCTGGATCCGGAGCTTATCAAAACTAGTCGGAACTAGTCAACCCAAAACCCGGAGCTAGACAAAGTACGTCGAAGCTTAGCATCCCGGAGCTAACGAAAATATGCCGGAGCTATCAAATATATGCCGGAGCTAAAGATAAAGCTCACCGGAGCTAACCAAAGCTGGTCGGACCTTACCAAGAAGTCGGACCTAGCATCAAACGTAACCGGAGCTACCCAAAGCAAGCCGGACCTATCGTCGGACCTTGCTGTAGCTCGGAGCTAGAGTCGGACCTTGATAAAAAGGTGTTTTGGTGATATTAAAAACTTTTATCATCAAAGCCAAGTGTATTCACTACAAGCCAATGTATTCAGCACACATAGGTCTTACAATCTCCCCCTTGATGAATGCATTGGCAACACCATTTAAAATTCCGAACATTGGCTTATTCAAATAAAAGTTTTGAAAACAATTTCTCCCCTTTTTGTTTAAATAAAAAATAAAATGAGAAGGAAAAAAATATCCCATATTATCTCTCCCCCTTTATTAACTTTCCTTATGCACATATTCTCTTCATGCTTATCTCTTCCTTTTTGAATGTGTGATTAATCTCTCTCCCTTTGACAATGTATTCAGCAAGGTAAAAGAGAAATTTTAATTGTTATGAGATATAAACAAATTATCTCTCCTTCTTTAGTTGTTATGAGCATATTATAACATATACATATAAACAAAGCTCACCCAAGTCATACTATCAAGTAACTTACACTATCACATCAATGAGATACATAATGTAGTGTAAGCCATGCTAGAAAGCAAGTGTGATTTTCAATTTTAGCAGGTCATGATCTCACAAACTCAACTATTTCAAAACCTGAAAGCATGACATTTGTTGCTGCATTTTATTATTTTTCAAAGCATAAATTTAGATAATATGATATTTGCAAGAGATTATATGCTCATCTGCCTTATTCTAACCAACCAAGCCAAGCCTATGTCATTTGACAATCAGAAGCTTAAGGACATGGTTTTAGTCATACACAACTTCTTCCAAGTTCATATCTAAGTGCAATGACAAGCCATCTCGAAAGAAGAAGTGCGATGCATGCATATTCTCTTGATCTTTTCTCAATTTATATTTGTTCATAAAAACTCAACATGTGAGTTGATTACTTGATAAATTCTTAATGATTAAAAGCATTTGTGAGCATGCAACAAGTTCAAAACAGCAAGAAAGTTCGACCATGACCAGATTTAGTGTAAGTAATTATTCCAATTACTAGACATGGCAAAAACTACAAAAAGTATAACACGAGTAATGTAGTAAGAACTTTCAGCATGTAAAAGAAATCACAAAGTCATATATGTATGAAATAATATGCTCATATTATTTTAATTTCAGATTCACACATAGACTTCCTAAGTTTCAAAAACTCCCCCTCAATTTAAGCCATGAGGATGCATAACCCCTATTTCACTACGAATGTAATAAAAACGAGTGAAATCCAAAGGTTTTGTAAAAATGTCAGCCAATTGTTGTTCGGTATCTACATGGTGAAGCACAATGTTTCCTTTTTCAACATTATCACGGAGAAAGTGATACCTAATGTCAATGTGCTTAGTTCTAGAATGTTGCACGGGGTTTTTAGCAATGCAAATAGCACTAGTGTTATCACAGAACAGTGGAACACTATCTAGATCAACCCCATAGTCCTTAAGTGTTTGAACAATCCAAAGAATTTGTGAACAAGCACTAGCAGCAGCTACATACTCAGATTCGGCTGTGGATTGTGCAACTGAACTTTGTTTTCTAGAGGACCAAGCAACAAGAGAATTACCAAGAAAATGACAAGCACGGGAAGTACTTTTCCTATCAATCCTACAACCCCCAAAATCAGCATCCGAAAAAGCTTTCAAAGAAACGATTGAGGAAGAAGGAAGAAAAATGACAAATTCTTGAGTTCCATGTAAGTACCTGAGAATCCTTTTGACGGCTTGACGATGTGAAACACGTGGGGAAGCTTGAAACCGTGCACAAAGACATACGCTGAATTGTATGTCCGGTCTTGATGCTGTAAGGTACAAAAGTGATCCGATCATACTTCTATATTCTTTTTGATCCACGGATTCACCATCTTCATCAAGTTCAAGTGTTGTTGCTGTTCCCATTGGTGTCCGAAGAGGCTTGCTTTTGTCCATGTTGAAGCGCCTTAGGAGATCTTTGGTATACTTTGTTTGATGCACAAAGGTACCCTCCTTGGTTTGCTTGATTTGCAGCCCCAAAAAGTAAGTGAGTTCACCCATCATACTCATTTCAAATTCGGAACTCATCATTGCTGAAAACTTGGACAAAAGATCATGAGAAGCACAACCAAAGATAATATCATCCACATACACTTGAACGAATAATGAGTCATTGCCATGTTTAAGCACAAAAAGAGTTTTATCAACCTTTCCCATTGTAAACCCCTTTTCAAGTAAGAATGTTTTTAACCTATCATACCATGCTCTAGGGGCTTGTTTGAGACCATATAAGGCTTTGGACAGTTTGTAAACATGATTAGGAAAATCTGGATTTTCAAAACCTGGTGGTTGTTTGACATAAACCTCCTCATCTATGTAGCCATTAAGAAAAGCACTTTTAACATCCATTTGATATAGCTTAAAACCTTTAGATGCTGCGAAAGCTAACAAAATTCTTATGGCTTCTAATCTAGCGACAGGAGCAAAAGTTTCATCAAAATCTAGACCTTCAACTTGAGTGAAACCTTGAGCAACCAACCTAGCCTTATTCCTAATCACAACCCCATCCTCACTTTGTTTATTTTTATATACCCATTTAGTTCCAATTAAAGTGTGGCCTTGAGGTGGAGGTACAAGTTTCCAAACATTATTTCTTTCAAAATTTTCTAACTCTTCTTGCATGGCAATAATCCAAGATTCATTAGTGAGTGCGTGTGATATATCTTTGGGTTCAAAAGAAGCAACAAAAGCAGAATGAGCATGAGAGTTTGGATCGCAAAACCTGGACCGTGTGACTCGTTCATGCAAGCTTCCAATCATCTGTTGTGGGGGATGATCTTTGTAAAAACGTAGGGGAACAGATGTCTCACAAGCTTCTTTTTCATTAGGTTCATTGTAGATTGATGAGCTTGTGATTTGTGGACGATCAGGACCAGCAGAGGTGACAGCTGGAGCTTGTTCAATGTCCGGAGGTGGACACGTGTCAACTTCGGAACTACCAGGCAGTATCACCGGCTCTTCTTCATCTTCGAAAATACCCTCCCCCTGAGAATATGAATCTGGTCCTGCAACACCGGAGCTAGTACCTGGGCTAGCTTCATCAAAAGACACTTCACAAGTCTCCACAATTTTGTTAGTGTCAAGTAAAAGCACACGGTAGCCTCTAGTATGAGATGGATAACCAAGAAACATGCCATCATTGGATCTAGGTTCAAATTTATCAAGATTACCATGTTTCTTAACAAAGCATTTGCAACCAAAGACCCGAAAGTGTGTAACACTAGGCCTATGTCCAAACCGGAGCTCATATGGTGTTTTACCTAGCTTAGCACGCAAGAAAACACAATTTGAGACATAACAAGCGGTTGCTAATGCATCAGCCCAAAATTTCCTAGGGGTTTGATATTCATCAAGCATAGTCCTAGCCATCTCAACTAGGGTTCTGTTCTTTCTTTCTACAACACCGTTTTTTTGAGGTACATATGGTGAAGAAAATTGATGATCTATTCTATTTTCAGCACAAAAGTGATCAAAGAATTGATTTTTAAATTCAGTTCCATTATCACTTCTAATTGCTTTTAATGATTCTGGGTGATCAATTGATAATCTAAGAAATAAAGTTCTAAAGTGACTAAAGACTTCATTCTTAGACGCCATAAAATACACCCAAGAATATCTAGAATAATCATCAACAATAACAAGAGCATACCATTTACCTCCGAAGGATTGAACACGTGAAGGTCCTACGGTGTCAAGATGCAAAAGTTGACATGGTTCAGTTGTCATGATCATTGTGAGAGGAGTATGTGAACCTGCAACCATCTTAGCATGTCTACAAGAAGAGCACACAATTTCTTTGTCCCCTTTAAGCTTAGGCAGCCCACGTATGCGATCAAGAGCACTAACACGCGTTAGGTGATCAAAGCCTACGTGACCAAGTCTACGATGCCAAAAATATAAGTCCTTTGAATCATTAGCAACTAGACACCTATGCTTAGAAGAAGACATATCAAAATCAGCTTTAAAAACTCTTCCAAACCGAGACATGTTAAAAATAAGCTCACTATTTGAATCTACAACTTTGCAGCAGTTTTTATTGAAAGTAATTTCTAGATTTTCGTCTAGCAATTGTGAAACAGAAAGCAAGTTATATTTCAAATTTTTGACAAGTGCCACATCCTTCAAAGTGTAGTGATCATTTACTCTAACCGAACCCTTAGCAATTATATGAGTTGAAGAATTATCGGCAAAAGTAACATTCTCTACACGTGACACAAAGGTGAGGGAGGAGAACCAATCTTTGTTACCGGTCATGTGGCGTGAGCAACCTGAATCCACAATCCAAATATTCTCCTTCCTCAAGCGTGTAACCTACATAGAAGCACAATACACCAATGACTCAATACTGGGGTTAGTCAAAAGGCATTTAGGAATCCAGTACTGAGTCACGCGACGTGCACCAGGAAAAACACGCGAATGCTGAGATAAAACAGCAGGTTTATGAGTCAAAGATTGAGGTTTTCTTTTCTTAACAGTTGATTTAGAAGTTGTTACTTGTTTAGAGTGAAAACCGGTAGCTCCGGAGGTAAAAGCAGAAGGTCCGGAGGCAAAAACTGAAGCTCCAGAGGGAACAACAGAAGATCCGGTAGCTCTTGGAGCTATCGGAACTATCGGAGCTGCTTTTGCGGATTTCTTACCAGAAGGTCTGGAAGCTACCTTCTCAAATTTCTGACTCACTAAAGCAGGTTGTGTTTTTCTAATTGCATGAAAGTTATAAGATCTAGCAATTTTTCTTTCCTTTTTCTGTTGTTTAGCTAGTCTATAACAAAAATCTATGACATGACCATCTCTACCACAGAAGGTACAATGAAATTTAACTTTGTGTTCATGTCTAGATGAGCAAGCAATATTTTTATTTGAAACCGAATGAGGCAACACTCCTGCAGATTTGAAAACCACTTCTTTTTGTTTAGGAACTGTTTGAATCAAACCACTTCCTAATGACCTTACAATTTTAGGTGGATGTGCCTTAGCATGAACATGAGAATCAAAACCTAAACCAGTTTTATCTTTGCTAGACTTGGAAGAATTCAGCAGCAAGTTTAGATTCTTATCCCCATTACAAAACCGACCTAGTGTCCTATTCATGTCATCAAGTTTCTTGGACAAGTCTAGGCAGTTTTCACATGAAGTTTTTCCTTTTAGTTTGCAATTGGAACAAAATTTAACTTCATGAGAACGTAAAGCATTGTTCAACATAGAAATTTCATTCATAGCATCTTGCAGTTTTTTATCAAGATTTTCACATGCAGAACAATGCAAGTCAATTGTAGAACAACTAGCATCTTTCAAGTTTTTATCATTAAGTGCAGCAAGCTCTTTGTTCTTTTTATTTTCTTCATCAAGTTTATCTAGAGTGGAGGAGTGTGCACTTATTAATGTGGACAATTGTTCATAGATTAAGTCACATGAGGGACATGCATCATCACTAGGAATCAAAGTTTTTAAACGGTTAATTTCAGATTCTAGTGATTCAATTTTAGCAGCACTATCCCTAAGCTTTTTGTCCTTTTTCTTGACAATAATAGTTGCACGAGAAATAGCATCACACATTTCATTGCAGGTAGAACATACCTCATCATCGTCACTATTGTGTTCTGCTTCCTCCTGACTTGATCTTGATCTTGCTTTGCCCGCCATGAAGCATAAGTTGGCCAGATCATCATTATCTTCATCACTTTCAAAGTATACATCACTTGAACTGAGCTCTTGAAGCGCGGTGATGAAGCTGTTGATCATCTTGCGTCCTATGGTACCTTTCTTCTTCTTGTTGGAATTTCCAGAGGAGGTCCGGATCTTGCTTTGTTTTTCTTCCCGGGTGGTCGGACCTGAAAGGTTAGGGCATTCTGTACGAAAGTGTCCTGTTTTACCACATTCAAAACAGCGTTGAGGTCCGGAGCTTCCTCTCCTTCTAGTTCTCACATTTTGCAATGCTTTTGAGAATCTAGTAGAGATGAGTGCCAACTCCTCTTCTGGAATTTCTTCGATCTGCTCCAGGGTTAGTGAGGACAACAAAGCAAGAGTATTGCAGGATGATGATTGGCCGGAGCTAGACATATCACGTTGTGAGACAAATGCAATAGACTTGTTTGGGTTCTTACGTGCTAGGATGTCAATTTCATGAGTTTTTAGTTTAGAATAAAGTACATCTAATGTAAGAGAACTCATGACAGTTGATTCACGAATAGATGTTACTTTCATCTCCCAAATTGTCATGTCTAATGCACTAAGAAGTTGTCTAGCATTCTCAGCATCAGAAAAATTTACATTGACACTACGTAAGTTGCTGAGAATTTTATTGAAACGAGCAAAGAGGTCATCGATCGACTCACCTGGTTGCATCTCAAAACGCATATATTCTTTCTTGAACATATATTGTTTTACCTCCTTGATTGTGTTGGAGCCTTCATGATAATCACAGAGAGCTCTCCAAACGTCGTATGCTGATCGGAGGTGCGCGACACGATCAAAGTCGCTTTGAGTGAGTCCTTGGATGATCAAGTTTCGGGCTTTGTTGTTGTTGTCGACGTCCCGGAGGTTCGTGGCCGTGACTTGATCATTGGGTGGCACTTCATAAGACTTATACACCTTCTCCCATATTGCAAAGCCTTGTGCCTGGATAAAAGCCTCCATGCGTGCCTTCCAAACCTGAAAATCAATACCAGCAAACACACAAGGTTTGACGGAGTACTTCTCCATGATGATTAGTCAAAAACACGTGCGAATCACAAAGATTAGAGCACCGTGGCTCTGATACCAATTGTAGGATCGAAGAGCACGTGAAAAGCTACCAGAGGGGGGGTGAATGGTAGATTTAAAAATCTTACGCAGCGGAAACAATAAAACCCTAATCCCTTCAGTAGAAAAACGATCTGTTAAAGAAATCGTGTATGAGACTAATCTAAACGTTTTTCACCGTGAAAAAGGTGATACATATCAGAGAGAATCAAGTCACGAAGACAACACAAAAAGAGTTACTCAAATCCGTCGAGAACAACTCAAGTTATGATCAAAAGATCAAACACTGGTCAATCTGACCTACCCGAGAAAAACAGTTTCTGGAGTGCTGCAAAGAAACTCGTGTAGATCAAAAGCCACAAATCCAATGACCGTGAAATTTTGACAGATGATAGACAATCAAGTTGTGAAGACAACCCAAAAAGAATCACGTCAATTGGATCAGAAAAACTTGAGTTATGATAAAACCACCAACAAAAGGTAGTGCTGTCCAGAAACTCGACGAGTAAAACTTGTCTGGAACAAGTCGGTCGAACAAGGCACAAAATGTGGGGACCAGAGTCCACACATCCGAGGATCTCATTGGGTGGTGCCGTGCGATGCGGCACCTAACAGCACACACGAAAAGGATACCAAAACATATAAAGTTTTCATTTCATAATAAGAAGAGTTTACAAAAGAGTGTACAACAAGGGTACACACGCAGCGGAAAATACATACTCAAAATCTCACCTAACTAAGCAGGAGAGAAGACGTCCATGCCCTAGGACGATTCTCACTAGCAACACGAAGAACATACAGCAGCGGCGTGGCTCACATGAGATTTATCTCGACACCTCGAGTCTCATGTACAACCTGAACAGCAGAAATAAAACTAATACCTGCAAAAATCGTTAAAGCGCAAACGTGAGCATAAGGCTCAGCAAGACTTAACCGTCTCACTAGACATATGCAAGGGGACACTAAACATAGGTAAGGAATAGCATAAATGAACTCGCCTACAAGTGGATCCTTATAATCAAGTTTTAAGTAGCAAATGACATTCTCCGAGCACGGCACATCATGGGCTCCACAATCAAACAAGAAACGCTTTACCGATGATATGACATGCCCAAAGCACATAATGCTATTACAGCTAAAGTATGGGGAAACTGTAAACTTTTAATTGTACTATATCTAAATCATACAAGGTTGCAAAGTAATTATAATTCAATACAATATGATTTTCTGGCTTCTTTAGTATTTACTACGTCACGACTGCGACAGACAAGTGGTACTCTATTACTGCGAGGGACAGTGATTGCAATCAGGACACACCCGGACAACACGACACATACGCACTTTCGGAAATGCCAGCGAGCACTTCGCGCAGTACCTACGTAGCACTTCAGTACTAGTCGTATATGGCAACCTTTCGCGAGACACTCAAATGTCGAACCGGTCGATCCGTCACGGGCAGGAGGTCCCTGCGTGGGGCGTACTCTGACGTGCCCACCAGCGGATTTACACCTTGCTACCCTCAACCCACACCTATAAAACGGAACGGTATGCCTCGACACCCAAGTGACCAAGCTACGTCAGTTTATTGGATTCCATATGTCCATTATGTTGCCGGTACAATTCAAGCTTGTCCGAAGGGGCCGCACACGAAGCGGGCCTTAATCGACACAGGCAGGGCTATGCGACCGAGACTCACTTCTCGCCGCTTCCTAGCCATTCCCTGCCCGGTCTCAATTTCATTATATTAAGCCATTTTCTATCTAACCAATCCTGTGAGATATGTCCTACATCTCTCGCGAGTAGATTCCAACTACTCGACTTCTACCGGATTTCCTATGCATTAGCAAAGCAGTTACTACAGGTCAAACTGTAACTCGTTCCAACCAATCCATGGGATTTTTGGTCATGCAAGTGGAGTATCAATCACCCTATACGTAATGCACATATCAAACTTATGACGTAAGGTGATAAAGACTGTAAAAACTCTGTAAAGCTTTTAAATGCAAACCGGGGCTTGCCTTAGTTTGCGACTGAACAAATGTCAATTGTTAGGGCTTGATCTTCCTCCGGAGAACCTGCCATGGAACCTCAGTGGAAACACCTTGGCCTTCTCCTCCAAGCGAAGCTCCTCGTCGATCACCTATCATCACGTTTCCTATCGACATGATATGCATATAAGTAATTAAGAAATTAAGTAATTTAAGAAAAGACTCCACGGGGTTGTGTAAACTCTAAGAATGAGGAGTTCGACTAGGAAGGACAGATATGCCTCTGTTGTGTGGATAAACAAAGGATGGAGTCAAGTGGTCATAGTAGTAGCGAGATGTGAATTGAAAGGTGCAATGTAAGCACACATTGCAACTTGGCACTCAACACTCGACGATATGCCACTCAAGGACGATACAGCTGAATGGTGCGAGAGTGTTGGACTGGTAGTGTAAGGATGACCTAAGAGTCAAGGTGGCATAGTAGTGTCGAGATAAGCACTGAAAGGTGCAATGTAATGACACATCGCAATTTAGCACTCAACACTTGGAGCTATGCCGCACAAAGAGTGATAAGGTATAATGGTGAAGAAGTATTGCTGGACTGTGTGATGTAAGGAAGACTAAGCGATCAAGATGGAGCATTGAAAGCTTAAGGCATGAGTGAACTGTGCAACAAGAGGTTGTGACTTAGAAGTCAACCAATGAAGTTACACAAACTCATTAAGGAGTAAACCTAATTACGGGACAAGCGTGGTCGCAGGGTCCTGATAAGGATGAACCAGGGTGAAACCCTAGCGACACTTGGGAGTGAAGTGAGGTCAACATTCTTTGGACTTAAGACATCATAACGAGCCTTGTTAACCTAACATGAGTATTGAGACAATGTTCAAATGACCTTTAGATAAAGTAGTTTCTACGGCAAGCTTCTCGAGCATCGTTCAAGTGCTTACGTGACACTATTGCAGTGTCCTTTGCAAGATTGTCCAGATGAGCTCGGTGAACTCCTAGAACTCGAACATGATGCGAGACCTTGTTGTGACGGTCATGCTTTGCCATCACGGGAAGATCAGATTAGCCAGGTCCACATCGACCCGGACTCGTCAATAGGGTGAGCAGAATCCCGAACACCACCTTGTGAGTCTTAAGGCTAGTGATGTCGACTCGGTTGTTGATAAGCGACTCGACAAACCTGCCGTCGAAGACGGGGTACACCAAGTTAACCAATCATGTGATCGGCTACGGAATATCCTCGACACAACCAAGGAACTCTTATCCAAGGTCCCCCTTGGTCTAGTTCTCCTTGTTGGTCGCAACGTTATTGCATACCTCTACTCCAAGTCATCGGTGATCACCGAACCACTTGGTTTGACCTAGAAGGCATTTCATCGAGCACCCTAGCTACACCTAGGACTTGACGAGTCTTGCCTCGACTAAACCCTAATTTGGCTAAACGACCATTGTACGACGAGTCGTGCTGGTGTTTCAGCACCACACACATCACAAGCATCCTTCATCTCGATGCCAGGACACGATAACGGCTCGGAGTGTCATGACGACGTCATATGGTCAACGACGTCGACGCGGCTCATGGTGGAGCATCACGAGCACGCACGGACAGGCCGACGTGACACAAATGACAAAGGAGGTCGACTTGGGGACTCCTATAGGAACGATATTAATGCGTAACATGGACGTACGACTTGACGACACATGAGTAACCTTAGCGATCACGACGAACGGACGTCGGTGACATCAAGCAAGGTATTTCAGGGTAAGGCTCACCTTGTATGCATTTCGCCGAACATCTTGGTGTGTACTAGAGTTCCATCGCGTCATCACCATTCAAAGGGTATCTTGGCACATGTACTTGTCAATTGCCACCCCAGAATAGACCTGCATCCATAGACCAGCATTGAACGGCAACACACTTAGTTTCGCCTTGTAACCATTTCATCGAACACCTTGGCTGCAGCTCGGTCCCAACTAATCTTTGCATAAATCAGAGCTAACCTTGAGCCAGTTGTCGATACCATGGTGTCAAAGGTGTGTTCCTGCATATCCTCCATCACACCCATTACTCGCTTTGCTTCCAGGACATAGACACGGCGCGGAACGCGGACATGGCGTCATGGTGCTCGCGGTCGGCCCGGAAAGGCGCGACCAGTAGCAAGCCGGAACACGACATGCGGTTGGTGTGGCACGGCGCGACAACCATCGTCGTGGCGACGGGGCACGGGGACAGCACGAGCATGGCGGCAGGGCACCGGCGGTGGTGGCGCGCATGCGGGGCACAGCGAGGCAAGCAGCAGCAGGGTGGCATGCTGCACGCGGGCATGCTCGCCACGGGAGCAGGACGCGACGAGGCGCAGAACGGCGACGTAGGCGGTGTGGCAGAGATGGGAGCGGCGAGGCACGGACGATGGCATCCGTGAGGAGGTGGCCGACGCGAGGAGGCGCGCGGCTAGTGGGGCGCTGGCGTCGGTGGCCGGTGTTGGGTGCGCGCGACGTCGTGGAGGAGTTGCGCGGGTCGGCGGCAAGGCGAGCGGCGCGGTGGTGCGGTTCCGGCCGAGCGGTGTAGGGCGCCGCGCGGGTCGTGCAGCGCCGGGATGGCACCAGAGGCGAGGAGGCGGCCGGCGGGACGCAGGGCCGGCGAGGGAGGAGGCACGGTGCTGGCGGCGGCGGCCAAACGCGGAGGAGGCGCGCGGACCTGGCGGACGCGCGAGCTGGCGGGGGCGAAGTCAGGCGCTGGCGGCGGGATGGCGATGCCGTGGTACAGGGCGAGCGGTGTCCGGGAGACGAGGCGGCGGTGAGCGCGCCGTCGGGAGTGTCGTGGGCGACGAGGAGGCGGCCGACGTGGGGCACGACCGACGGGAGGAGTCGGGGGCAAGGGACATGGGTGCCGGCGGTCGGGAGCTGCCATGACGCCGGAGGAGAGGCGGGGCGGCGCGCGAGCCGGCGTGGAGCGAGCTGCGGGGTGGTGCGCGGGCGCGCGATGGCCGGGAGAAGGAGGAGGCACGGGGTCGGTTGGGAGTCGGGCGCGCTATGGATAGCAACCGGGAGATGAAGAAACGAATTTGGTTTGTGCCCATGAGGATAGACATGACATGTGGGCCCCATTTTTCCCTTCTCCTTATCCTCTTCATTTTCAGATGCAAAATATCTCATCCATTGAGCAGCTTACCAGTGGGGCCCACCCTTTTCCTAGTACTGAGGATAAGTATGACATGTGGGTCCCACTGTCTTCTCCCTTCTCTTTTAAAATTGAAATGGAGCTAGCAGACATACTTCAAAAATATTTAACTTTGGCCCAATGACTAAATAAAATGTGGAGAATTTTATGGTGCAATCAGATTTCAAAACTGAGCAAGTTGAATTTGAACTCGGGTTTGAAATTTGAATTCAAGTGGTGATACTTGATTCAAGGAAATAAATAGTAGATTAGGTTCAAAAATCCTGAAACTTTGAAGTTAACCTTTTTGAACCATAAGGGACCTCAGGAAAAATTTGGAGTTGATTTGGACAAGGTTGAGCACGAAGTTTAAATTTGAAGTCGACGTTGATTAAACTCTCAGTACGTGTCCAATAAATGGGAAACGTGCTTCAAAAATTTTTGAAACTTTTCCGAGAGTCTAATTGGAATATTAGAAGGTCATGGAAAAATTTACGGCATGAGATTTGAATATTTTTGAATGTCCCATTTTAGGGTTGAAATAATTCCTATTAAGATTTTAAGTTTTAACAAGTCCATATTTGTAGTGAACATGGGTTAACTCATATGGCTCATGTGAGTTTGGATTTCCAAGTCTATTTTCAAAATATTTAAGTTCGCATTTTTGCGTTTTTGTTCTTCCGAAAAACGGGCTTTTACAATCCTTCCCCCTTAAAGGAATCTCGTCCCGAGATTCTAACAGGTAGAATAATAGAACGATGAGGGAACGATTCGTAAAAGAGGGTCATTGACTAAGGAAAATGGCAATGCCCTTAAAAACTTAGGTTCTACGAAATAGTGATTATCTTCAAGCATCTTAAGAAATTCTAAAGTCTGCTTCAGGAGATTCTAGTCTTTAGGTTGATAACCTTGACAAGATGCTCGACATGACAATATCACATCGTAAAGCTCTCACGTCTGGTACTGATCCTTTATTGTTGTACTCTTATACTGACATGACATCTTGTCCTGTCCTAGTCTTGATTTGAAGAATCTGCACTTGTTCTTTGCTCGTCTAGGTCACCTTGATAGTTTGCAACTATCCTCGCATTAATTCTTGGTTGCTTGTTTGGTTTTGCATAGGTCCTTATAACTTAATGTGGTATCTCCCTTGATATGAGTTAAGATGGTTTACGAGGCTAAACAACAATCATTAACCTCGTTTGATGTTTAGTCAACCATAGGATTCCTTAGTCGTAGCATAAGAGTAGCAAGACACTCAACACTCTTATGTAATCAAAACAGGAGGAATATTGAAGATATGACGACTACAAGGTTTCTGGGTATATCAACGTCTTCAAACAATAGAAGCAGAAGATGAAGACCTTTTTGCGGTGGCACATGAGGATGTAAGGATTCAGTACCCTCATATGTTTCAACGGGTCAAGGACAAAGGCTCAACTTTGTTTTGGTCACAAGGTGTTAAGTGGTTTCCCTTGTGCCACTCAAGATAATGAAACAAGTCGAAGGCGTTGCGAATGATAAAGTTGATCACAACTCAAAATTGTGAGACACAACGTAGGTATTTGAATGGGGTCATATATTCTTGCTCAAAACTCATTAGTAATTACGTTTCATGATGCATCACAAGTGGAATAATGTTATGCATTAATGATGCAACGCTGGCCAGCTAGAAATGTAGACGGTATGATGCATTCATTATTATGCTTTGAGCAAAAATAGGTAGGACAATCCAAACACAGTCAGAAGTATCCCAAATACAGGAGGATTGAATAAACTTGGTCATGAAAGGCGCTAGACAAGACTTGCTACTTTCATATCTCGACCAAGTTCGATGGTTTCAAGGTAAAAGTATTAGCAAGGAATGGTGAGGTTCATCTCAAGGCAACGGAGTGTACAAAATGGAACAAAGGGATTGAACTTCTTGTTGATCGGAAGTTCCCTAAAGCTTGTTAATCACAACTTACAGGTAATTGTGGTTCCTTAACAATGGGTCAGGTTTTTCATCTCGTAGTTTTCTTAAAGTACTATGTCTACCCCTTAAAAGGTGCGGTAGGGTTGCCTTCAGAAGTGGCAAAGAGAGTAACCTTTGAAGAGTAAGGTTCTCCTCACTTCCGTAGGTTGCACTAAGTGGTTGACAAGGTACTGTGCTAGGCACGACCTTGGTTAGTAATCCACGTTCTTGCTAAAGAATTTCCAGCTCATACTACTCACTTATGGCTTCTCGTCTCAAAGACTGAAGCAAAGGAGTGGTTTAGCGTGAAGAATCAACTGACTTCTTTAACTCGATGATCGAGTTCCACAAGAAACGGGGTTCAAGGTAATCCGTTACTTAAGCTTCGCATTGACTTAATGAGTCAATGTTGTACTCGGTCCTACTTACTTGAGCAGTGCTCCCAGCACGATGGTTCGGTGTCGATGTACCTTGGTATGACACCTAGGTGAACGTAACACTTCAATTACTAGATGAACTCCTTCCCCCTTAAGATTCAAGCTAGGTGAGCAAGAAACTTACTCCAAGCAATATTTATGGGGAGGGTCGTCCAACTAAGGGAAGTGTCATACATGCTCAATGCACAATTAAAGTGTGAGATGCAAGGTTGCATAGTCAAAACACTAGCATGTGCATCCGAGTAAAAAGGGATTTGCCTTAGTGTAATACTCAACTCTAAAGGCAAATATTGTTGGGTCGCAACACCTGGGATGTTATGAAACTCCTCGATTTGAACTCGAGAACCAAATCCATAAACACCCTGAAGGGTCATCACCCGGGTAAATCCTGGTGGAGGATGAACAGCTTGGACGCAACTTCGATTTTGGCCAAGTAAATGGCAAAATCAGGTCTTGAGGTGAACAACAAAGTTAAAGTACACTTCAATACCTTTCCAAAAAGTATTGGTTTGCCTCTAGATCATCTCTGGTTTGCAAGTTATGAAATTTTGAAGTTAGCAGATTTCTCTGCACTTTCAGCAGAATCTGCTTAAACAGTAGCAGTTTTGATCTAACGTTTTCAGGCTGTTCTGATGGAAATCTGGAAATATTATGATTTACAAAGTTGTACCCAATGTAATAAGATTTCCAGAATGTACTTACTTGTCTTCATATCAGTTCTGGTTCAAAAGATATGAATTTTTGAAGTTGGGTAAAATTTCAGCATTCAGAATTGAATTCAGTTCAGATTGACCACTCTGTATTCAAACTCGATTTGGAATAGGTGGATGACCGATTCAGGTCTGGAGCCAATTGCAAAAATTGTAGCTGACTTTCTAAACTCTCCAACGGTTACTCGCGTGACACCATTGGATCAAGGGTCTGCGAGTTATGGATTAAATTCAGAGGTGTACAGATTGCTGTCCAGTTTGGGTGTGCCTGGACAGTCTCTGCGATTATCCAAATTTCACCCATTTAGAAAAGGATTCTGGTCTGGTGTTGAACAGAAAACATGTAGAGGACTTCCAAATCTTTCTAAAGAGTATTTACTTGCCCTCGTAGCATTTCTGTTTGAGAAGATACGGCATTTGCAAGTTGACAGTTTTTCTGAAAATTTGGACAGCACCTCCTTTGTTTAAGGCTGATTTTGTCCACAAATTTCAGATATACAAACATCAATATTTGCAAAAGTAATACATAGAAAACATGTTGCATACATTCTCAAGATTCCAGAAATGTAAAATACGAATCCATTCGACAATTCTACTAGGAATTATAATCGAAACAGTAACTGAATAGGTAACGGTCCATATTCTGAACTGTTTTGACACCTTAAACGATACTTCAATTTAGACTTGGTTATTGCGAGTTTTAGCCTTCGTGTTGATTAGGAAGTTGGTAGAGGACTATTTAAGCTTTCCAGGCATGTATAAACATGCATAGTTTGCATTTCTAGTTTAACAGTTATGGCTATTTAAAGTTCAAAATTTTTCTGGCTGTTTCAGATAGCACCGATATACATTTACTATCTTCAACTCTGTTTTTAATTAGTTTTAAACTGAATTTGAGGTATCACTGAATAACAAAGTTGTAGAATAGCTTTTCCACTTTCCAGAAATGTATCATAATGGAATAGAAGAGCTTTCTTCAAGGAAATATGACAAAAGTTCAGATGCTGGTCCGTGTAGTTTCAGAATAGCAGCTGCTGTGATAATGGTGCATTTTCGTCACCATAAAAGCATCTTTTGGCTTGGAGGTCAATAGGAAACTATTAGAAGACTTCAAAATCTTTTCAAAAAGTATTCACTTGCCTCCAAAGCCCTCCAAGTTGAAGAGATATGGAATTTCAAAGTCAGGTCAATTCTGTTCGAAAACAGAACTCACCGGTTTCGAAACACAAGAATTTGGAAACAAACTCAAATTTTGAAACTTAGCTCAAAACTCAAGTCCGATGGCTAGAACTTGATTCACAACTAATCATTTCCTTTAGAACCAAATGGAATCTTAAAAGAGACTTGACGACCTTCTTATCCATAGCATATCACTATGGATCTTCAAAGTTAACCAAAGTCTTACTCCGGCGAAGTCGAGCTAAGCTCTCGCCAGGAGCAAAGAACTTTGGTTCACCTACTCTCGAAAAGAAACATTTTACTTTGTCCACAAGATATCAGCAACTGATACTTGGACTTAATATGAATATGAAGCCATTTCTCTCGTGGGGGATGGTCAAAGTATCAATTGTGATACTGACGGTACTACGTGCCTTACCAAAAGAAAAGTCTAACCCGGTATATCCGGATACGTCTATAGGTGGTCCTAATATCGATCACTCGCAAACGTATTCTACACGGGTCGCTACCGGAGTTAGTGTACCTGCAGAAGACAAACAATCCCCTTTCACACCTTCACACCTCAAGGGCGGCACGGGGAAACACGACAGGCAATCACAATAAGATATAATTAAAAGTAAATGCATACGACTCTGGCGTGAGTCGTCCTCGAGTGAGGCCATGTCTCGAGGTACATGGCTATAAATACGTCTGTACAGCAAAGACTCCCGTACGGTCCGGCTTATACACGCTCGGACATACGTGTTTCACATGATCCCATAGAACATGAATAGTTCTAGAGATACATACTATCGGGTTATACACCACCCGACGGGGGCTCCCACTAATTTTGTGTCACGCTGGGGTACCGCGTGTCATATGTTCTCAGAAACATGGAAAGTTTCAGAGACTCATATTGACTTTCCGTGCTAAGCCACGGAAATTTCACATACCATATCTCGTATGCAGAGTTTACCGAGATTGATCCGCTCTCGGCGGCGTACCTTACCTCTTACCTTGAAGACGGAGCGTCGTTACGGAATAATATAACAAGTTAGTTCACCACCTTTATAACTTATACTAGTAATAGTCCTTAATGGGCATATAGCTAAACCTCACTCGACTACTTCGGAGTTTTCGAAAATAGGCTCTTTTCGAGCGTGCTATTCCCAATGAAGCTCTGATACCATGTCTGTGGGGACTAGAGTCCACACATCCGAGGATCTCATTGGGTGGTGCCGTGCGATGCGGCACCTAACAGCACACACGAAAAGGATACCAAAACATATAAAGCTTTCATTTCATAATAAGAAGAGTTTACAAAAGAGTGTACAACAAGGGTACACACGCAGCGGAAAATACATACTCAAAATCTCACCTAACTAAGCAGGAGAGAAGACGTCCATGCCCTAGGACGATTCTCACTAGCAACACGAAGAACATACAGCAGCGGCGTGGCTCACATGAGATTTATCTCGACACCTCGAGTCTCATGTACAACCTGAACAGCAGAAATAAAACTAATACCTGCAAAAATCGTTAAAGCGCAAACGTGAGCATAAGGCTCAGCAAGACTTAACCGTCTCACTAGACATATGCAAGGGGACACTAAACATAGGTAAGGAATAGCATAAATGGACTCGCCTACAAGTGGATCCTTATAATCAAGTTTTAAGTAGCAAATGACATTCTCCGAGCACGGCACATCATGGGCTCCACAATCAAACAAGAAACGCTTTACCGATGATATGACATGCCCAAAGCACATAATGCTATTACAGCTAAAGTATGGGGAAACTGTAAACTTTTAATTTTACTATATCTAAATCATACAAGGTTGCAAAGTAATTATAATTCAATACAATATGATTTTCTGGCTTCTTTAGTATTTACTACGTCACGACTGCGACAGACAAGTGGTACTCTATTACTGCGAGGGACAGTGATTGCAATCAGGACACACCCGGACAACACGACACATACGCACTTTCGGAAATGCCAGCGAGCACTTCGCGCAGTACCTACGTAGCACTTCAGTACTAGTCGTATATGGCAACCTTTCGCGAGACACTCAAATGCCGAACCGGTCGATCCGTCACGGGCAGGAGGTCCCTGCGTGGGGCGTACTCTGACGTGCCCACCAGCGGATTTACACCTTGCTACCCTCAACCCACACCTATAAAACGGAACGGTATGCCTCGACACCCAAGTGACCAAGCTACGTCAGTTTATTGGATTCCATATGTCCATTATGTTGCCGGTACAATTCAAGCTTGTCCGAAGGGGCCGCACACGAAGCGGGCCTTAATCGACACAGGCAGGGCTATGCGACCGAGACTCACTTCTCGCCGCTTCCTAGCCATTCCCTGCCCGGTCTCAATTTCATTATATTAAGCCATTTTCTATCTAACCAATCCTGTGAGATATGTCCTACATCTCTCGCGAGTAGATTCCAACTACTCGACTTCTACCGGATTTCCTATGCATTAGCAAAGCAGTTACTACAGGTCAAACTGTAACTCGTTCCAACCAATCCATGGGATTTTTGGTCATGCAAGTGGAGTATCAATCACCCTATACGTAATGCACATATCAAACTTATGACGTAAGGTGATAAAGACTGTAAAAACTCTGTAAAGCTTTTAAATGCAAACCGGGGCTTGCCTTAGTTTGCGACTGAACAAATGTCAATTATTAGGGCTTGATCTTCCTCCGGAGAACCTGCCATGGAACCTCAGTGGAAACACCTTGGCCTTCTCCTCCAAGCGAAGCTCCTTGTCGATCACCTATCATCACGTTTCCTATCGACATGATATGCATATAAGTAATTAAGAAATTAAGTAATTTAAGAAAAGACTCCACGGGGTTGTGTAAACTCTAAGAATGAGGAGTTCGACTAGGAAGGACAGATATGCCTCTGTTGTGTGGATAAACAAAGGATGGAGTCAAGTGGTCATAGTAGTAGCGAGATGTGAATTGAAAGGTGCAATGTAAGCACACATTGCAACTTGGCACTCAACACTCGACGCTATGCCACTCAAGGACGATACAACTGAATGGTGCGAGAGTGTTGGACTGGTAGTGTAAGGATGACCTAAGAGTCAAGGTGGCATAGTAGTGTCGAGATAAGCACTGAAAGGTGCAATGTAATGACACATCGCAATTTAGCACTCAACACTTGGAGCTATGCCGCACAAAGAGTGATAAGGTATAATGGTGAAGAAGTATTGCTGGACTGTGTGATGTAAGGAAGACTAAGCGATCAAGATGGAGCATTGAAAGCTTAAGGCATGAGTGAACTGTGCAACAAGAGGTTGTGACTTAGAAGTCAACCAATGAAGTTACACAAACTCATTAAGGAGTAAACCTAATTACGGGACAAGTGTGGTCGCAGGGTCCTGATAAGGATGAACCAGGGTGAAACCCTAGCGACACTTGGGAGTGAAGTGAGGTCAACATTCTTTGGACTTAAGACATCATAACGAGCCTTGTTAACCTAACATGAGTATTGAGACAATGTTCAAATGACCTTTAGATAAAGTAGTTTCTACGGCAAGCTTCTCGAGCATCGCTCAAGTGCTTACGTGACACTATTGCAGTGTCCTTTGCAAGATTGTCCAGATGAGCTCGGTGAACTCCTAGAACTCGAACATGATGCGAGACCTTGTCGTGACGGTCATGCTTTGCCATCACGGGAAGATCAGATTAGCCAGGTCCACATCGACCCGGACTCGTCAATAGGGTGAGCAGAATCCCGAACACCACCTTGTGAGTCTTAAGGCTAGTGATGTCGACTCGGTTGTTGATAAGCGACTCGACAAACCTGCCGTCGAAGATGGGGTACACCAAGTTAACCAATCATGTGATCGGCTACGGAACATCCTCGACACAACCAAGGAACTCTTATCCAAGGTCCCCCTTGGTCTAGTTCTCCTTGTTGGTCGCAACGTTATTGCATACCTCTACTCCAAGTCATCGGTGATCACCGAACCACTTGGTTTGACCTAGAAGGCATTTCATCGAGCACCCTAGCTACACCTAGGACTTGATGAGTCTTGCCTCGACTAAACCCTAATTTGGCTAAACGACCATTGTACGACGAGTCGTGCTGGTGTTTCAGCACCACACACATCACAAGCATCCTTCATCTCGATGCCAGGACACGATAACGGCTCGGAGTGTCATGACGACGTCATATGGTCAACGACGTCGACGCGGCTCATGGTGGAGCATCACGAGCACGCACGGACAGGCCGACGTGACACAAATGACAAAGGAGGTCGACTTGGGGACTCCTATAGGAACGATATTAATGCGTAACATGGACGTACGACTTGACGACACATGAGTAACCTTAGCGATCACGACGAACGGACGTCGGTGACATCAAGCAAGGTATTTCAGGGTAAGGCTCACCTTGTATGCATTTCGCCGAACATCTTGGTGTGTACTAGAGTTCCATCGCGTCATCACCATTCAAAGGGTATCTTGGCACATGTACTTGTCAATTGCCACCCCAGAATAGACCTGCATCCATAGACCAGCATTGAACGGCAACACACTTAGTTTCGCCTTGTAACCATTTCATCGAACACCTTGGCTGCAGCTCGGTCCCAACAAATCTTTGCATAAATCAGAGCTAACCTTGAGCCAGTTGTTGATACCATGGTGTCAAAGGTGTGTTCCTGCATATCCTCCATCACACCCATTACTCGCTTTGCTTCCAGGACATAGACACGGCGCGGAACGCGGACATGGCGTCATGGTGCTCGCGGTCGACCCGGAAAGGCGCGACCAGTAGCAAGCCGGAACACGACATACGGTTGGTGTGGCACGGCGCGACAACCATCGTCGTGGCGACGGGGCACGGGGACAGCACGAGCATGGCGGCAGGGCACCGGCGGTGGTGGCGCGCATGCGGGGCACAGCGAGGCAAGCAGCAGCAGGGTGGCATGCTGCACGCGGGCATGCTCGCCACGGGAGCAGGACGCGACGAGGCGCAGAACGGCGACGTAGGCGGTGTGGCAGAGCTGGGAGCGGCGAGGCACGGACGATGGCATCCGTGAGGAGGTGGCCGACGCGAGGAGGCGCGCGGCTAGTGGGGCGCTGGCGTCGGTGGCCGGTGTTGGGTGGGCGCGACATCGTGGTGGAGTTGCGCGGGTCGGCGGCAAGGCGAGCGGCGCGGTGGTGCGGTTCCGGCCGAGCGGTGTAGGGCGCCGCGCGGGTCGTGCAGCGTCGGGATGGCACCAGAGGCGAGGAGGCGGCCGGCGGGACGCAGGGCCGGCGAGGGAGGAGGCACGGTGCTGGCGGCGGCGGCCAAACGCGGAGGAGGCGCGCGGACCTAGCGGACGCGCGAGCTGGCGGGGGCGAAGTCGGGCGCTGGCGGCGGGATGGCGATGCCGTGGTACAGGGCGAGCGGTGGCCGGGAGACGAGGCGGCGGTGAGCGCGCCGTCGGGAGTGTCGTGGGCGACGAGGAGGCGGCCGACGTGGGGCACGACCGACGGGAGGAGTCGGGGGCAAGGGACATGGTGCCGGCGGTCGGGAGCGGCCAGGACGCCGGAGGAGAGGCGGGGCGGCGCGCGAGCCGGCGTGGAGCGAGCTGCGGGGTGGTGCGCGGGCGCGCGATGGCCGGGAGAAGGAGGAGGCACGGGGTCGGTTGGGAGTCGGGCGCGCTATGGATAGGAACCGGGAGATGAAGAAACAAATTTGGTTTGTGCCCATGAGGATAGACATGACATGTGGGCCCCATTTTTCCCTTCTCCTTATCCTCTTCATTTTCAGATGCAAAATATCTCATCCATTGAGCAGCAGCTTACCAGTGGGGCCCACCCTTTTCCTAGTACTGAGGATAAGTATGACATGTGGGTCCCACTGTCTTCTCCCTTCTCTTTTAAAATTGAAATGGAGCTAGCAGACATACTTCAAAAATATTTAACTTTGGCCCAATGACTAAATAAAATGTGGAGAATTTTATGGTGCAATCAGATTTCAAAACTGAGCAAGTTGAATTTGAACTCAGGTTTGAAATTTGAATTCAAGTGGTGATACTTGATTCAAGGAAATAAATAGTAGATTAGGTTCAAAAATCCTGAAACTTTGAAGTTAACCTTTTTGAACCATAAGGGACCTCAGGAAAAATTTGGAGTTGATTTGGACAAGGTTGAGCACGAAGTTTAAATTTGAAGTCGACGTTGATTAAACTCTCAGTACGTGTCCAATAAATGGGAAACGTGCTTCAAAATTTTTTGAAACTTTTCCGAGAGTCTAATTGGAATATTAGAAGGTCATGGAAAAATTTACGGCATGAGATTTGAATATTTTTTAATGTCCCATTTTAGGGTTGAAATAATTCCTATTAAGATTTTAAGTTTTAACAAGTCCATATTTGTAGTGAACATGGGTTAACTCATATGGCTCATGTGAGTTTGGATTTCCAAGTCTATTTTCAAAATATTTAAGTTCGCATTTTTGCGTTTTTGTTCTTCCGAAAAACGGGCTTTTACACAAAAGTTACTTCAAACTATGAATTTTATTGAATAGAACACAATAGGAACAGCCCCAAAGTCGTACCTATCGAGCTTTGGCCTTCCCTTGCTTATATAACCAGCCCTTAGGCCAACCCAATAAAACTAGGACTCCAATCCTACTCAGATCACGAATCCTAACTTTCCATAACTGCTCAAGATTCTTCTATACGCAGATAGAAGCAATCTTAAGACTTCCAAACATCTTAGGAACGTATCCCACATTCCTAAACAACTCAAATTCGTGACACACACGAGATCCTAACATAACCAACTCGATATTTTCATACCGAGCCATAACCGACTCAGCTAGCAGCCTAAGTCTTCAACCGATACGATCTGATCCTTCCGATCAGATCTTCCTTCCATAATCCGTCTCTAGAAGCATATTGCCACGTCATGCACCTCATGCATACGTGCGAACACCTTCCTTCGACCTTCATATGCACTGTCCTTGATTCAATCATCCTGTGCGACCTCCTGACCCGCTCAACCACAGTTCCTCCTGAACATGGTTGTTGGAACCTCATCTCCTCCTGAGACTAGTCCAATGGATCCCGTCACTAGCCATGACTTGAACTCAAGCAACACCTGCACATGAATAAACAACCAATCTATACGAGCCCAAGTCCTCGACTTGACTCACGTTAGTTCCGAACACAACACCTTACGTGAGAACCTCACATAAGCATGTTGCAAAACCACAGTAGAAACGATATCAACCGTATCATCCAAAACGCACCAAAAACTTAGCAAATGAAAACTAAGCAATCTTTCCAATCAAGTAAAGCAAGTACGAGACATTGCAAATGCAAAGCAGAAGCACTCCGGTCAAGTTCCGGACCTTGCCAGAGCAACCCGGAGCTTGAGCCGGAGCTAACAAGAGCTAGTAGAACCTAGCGCTGGAGCTTACCAAAACTAGTAGATCCTGGATCCGGAGCTTATCAAAACTAGTCGGAACTAGTCAACCCAAAACCCGGAGCTAGACAAAGTACGTCGAAGCTTAGCATCCCGGAGCTAACGAAAATATGCCGGAGCTATCAAATATATCCCGGAGCTAAAGATAAAGCTCACCGGAGCTAACCAAAGCTGGTCGGACCTTACCAAGAAGTCGGACCTAGCATCAAACGTAACCGGAGCTACCCAAAGCAAGCCGGACCTATCGTCGGACCTTGCTGTAGCTCGGAGCTAGAGTCGGACCTTGATAAAAAGGTGTTTTGGTGATATTAAAAACTTTTATCATCAAAGCCAAGTGTATTCACTACAAGCCAATGTATTCAGCACACATAGGTCTTACACTCTGGGCTCCCTTGCTTATATAACCAGCCCTTAGGCCCACCCAATATCAACTAGGACTCCAATCCTACTCAGATCACGAATCGTAACTTTCCAAAACTGCTCAAGATTCTTCTATACGCAGATAGAAGCAATCTTAAGACTTCCAAACACCTTAGGAACATATCCCACATTCCTAAACAACTCAAATTCGTGACCCACACGAAATCTTATCATAACCATCTCAAATCTTTCCATATTTGAGTCAAACCCGACTCAGCCGCAGCCTGAGTCCATAACCTAGTCGGTTGGACCTTTCCGACCAATTCTTTACGTCCAAATCTCTTCATCACGTCTCGGAACCATGTCTCCACGTCCATGCACTCCTTGCACTCGTGCAAACATCTTCCAATGACATCCACGATACCTTCATATGCATTGTTCTTAATTCAATCATGCTGCGCAACCTCCTGATCAGCTCAACCACAATTCCTCCTGAATTTGGTTGTTGGAACCTCATCTCCTCCCTGAGACTAGTCCAATGGATCCCGTCACCAGCCTTGTCTTGAACTCAAGCAACACCTGCACATGAATGAACAACCAATCCATACGAGCCCAAGTCCTCGACTTGACTCAAGTTAGTTCCAAACACAACACCCTACGTGAGAACCTCACATAAGCATGTTGCAAAACCACAGTAACACGATATCATCCATATAAACCAAAACGCACCAAAAACTTAGCAAATGAATACTAAGCAATCTTTCCAAACATGTAAAGCAAGTACGAAACATTGTAAATGAAAAGCAGAAGCACTACGGTCAAGTTCCGGACCTTGCCAGAGCAACCCGAACCTTGAGCCGGAGCTAACAAAAGCTAGTAGAACCTAGCGCCGAAGCTTATCAAAACTAGTACAACCAAGCTCCCACCGGAGCTTACAAAACTAGCAGGACCTAGCGCCGGAGCTAACCAGAACTAGTCAGAACTAGTAATCCCAAAAGCCGGAGCTAGAAAAATCAACTCGGAGCTTAGCAAAAACACGGCGGAGCTATCAAAATCATGTCGGAGCTATCAAAAACATGTCGGAGCTATCAAAGACATGCCGGAGCTAAAGACAAAACTTCACCGGAGCTGACCAAAGCTAGTCGGACCTAGCATCGAATGTAACCGGAGCTACCCAAACCAAGCCGGACCTACCTTCGGACCTTGCTGTAGCTCAGAGCTAGAGTCGGACCTTGATAAAAAGGTGTTTTGGTGATATTTAAAACTTTTATCATCAAGGCCAAGTGTATTCACGACAAGCCAATGTATTCAGCACACATGGCAAAAACTACTATTCCAATTACTAGACATGGCAAAAACTACAAAATGTATAACACGAGTAATGTAGTAAGAACTTTCAGCATGTATAACACGGCCAAGTGTAAGTAATTATTCCAATTACTAGACATGGCAAAAACTACAAAATGTATAACACGAGTAATGTAGTAAGAACTTTCAGCATGTAAAAGGAATCACAAAGTCATATATGTATGAAATACTATGCTCTAGCAGTAGCTACAAATAGTAAGTGTTTGAACAATCCAAAGAATTTGTGAACAAGCACTAGCAGCAGCTACAAATTCAGATTCGGCAGTGGATTGTGCAACTGAATTTTGTTTTCTAGAGGACCAAGCAACAAGAGAATTACCAAGAAAATGTGTAAGACCTATGTGTTTTGAATACATTGGCTTGTAGTGAATACACTTGGCTTTGATGATAAAAGTTTTAAATATCAGCAAAACACCTTTTTATCAAGGTCCGACTCTAGCTCCGAGCTATAGCAAGGTCCGACCATAGGTTCGACTTGTTTTGGGTAGCTCCGGCTATGTTAGATGCTAGGTACGACTTCTTGGTAAGGTACGACTAGCTTTGGTTAGCTCCAGTGAGCTTTATCTTTAGCTCCGGCATGTCTTTGATAGCTCCGGCATATATTTGATAGCTCCGGCATGCTTTTGCTAAGCTCCGACGTACTTTGTCTAGCTCTGGTTTTGGGTTGACTAGTTTTGACTAGTTTTTGGTAAGCTCCGGTGCTAGGATCTACTAGTTTTGGTAAGATCCGGCGGGAGCTTGGTTGTACTAGTTTTGGTAAGCTCCGGTGCTAGGTTCTACTAGCTTTTGTTAGCTCCGGCTCAAGCTCCGGGATGCTCTGGCAAGGTCCGGAACTTGACCGAAGTGCTTCTGCTTTTCATTTGCAATGTTTCGTACTTGCTTTACATTGTTAGAAAGATTGCTTAGTATTCATTTGCTAAGTTTTTGGTGCGTTTTGGTTGATATGGATGATATCGTGTTACTGTGGTTTTGCAACATGCTTATGTGAGGTTCTCACGTAAGGTGTTGTGTTCGGAACTAATGTGAGTCAAGTCAAGGACTTGGGCTCGTATGGATTGGTTGTTTATTCATGTGCAGGTGTTGCTTGAGTTCAAGTCATGGCTGGTGACGGGATCCATTGGACTAGTCTCAGGGAGGAGATGAGGTTCCAACAACCAAGTTCGGGAGGAACTGTGGTTGAGCTGATCAGAAGGTCGCGCAGGATGATTGAATCAAGGGCAGTGCATATGAAGGTTACTGGACGTCGAAGGAAGGTGTTCGCACGTATGCATGCGGTGCATGACGTGGCAACATGGTTCCGAAGATGGGATAAGGAAGGGAAGATCTGGTTGGAAGGATCGGATCGTACCGGTTGATGACTTTGGCTGCGGCGGATTCGATTATGGCTCGGTATGGAAAGTATCGAGTTGGTTATGTTAGGATTTCGTGTGTGTCATGAATTGAGTTGTTTAGGAATGTGGGATACGTTCCTAAGGTGTTTGGAAGTCTTAAGATTGCTTCTATCTGCGTATAGAAGAATCTTGAGCAGTTATGGAAAGTTATGATTCGTGATCTGAGTAGGATTGGAGTCCTAGTTGATATTGGGTTGGCCTAAGGGCTGGTTATATAAGCAAGGGAACCCATAGCTCGTGCAAGACGACTTGGGGCTGTTCCTCTTATGTTATATTGAATAAAATTCGTAGTTTGAAGGAACTTTTGTGCCTTGTTCGTCCGACTTGTTCCAGACAAGTTTTACTCATCGAGTTTCTGGACAGCACTACCTTTCGTCGGTGGTTTTAACATAACTCATGTTTTACTGATCCAATTGATGTGATTCCTTTTGGGTTGTCTTCACAACTTGATCATCTATCATCTGTCAAAATTTCACGGTCATTGGATTTGTGGATTTGATCTACACGAGTTTCTTTGCAGCGTTCCCGAACTGTTTTTTCTCGAGTAGGTCAGATTGACCTTTGTTTGATCTTTCGATCATAACTTGAGTTTTTCTCGACGGATTTGAGTGATTCTTTTTGTGTTGTCTTCGTGACTAGATTCTATCCGATATAAATCATTTTTGTCACAGAAACACATTTAAATTAGTCTCACACACGATTTCTTTAAGAGATCAATTTTCTGCCGAAGGGTTTGGGGTTTAATCGTTTCTGCTGCGTAAGATTTTTAAATCTACCATTCACCCCCCCCTCTGGTAGCTTTTCACGTGCTCTTCAATCCTACAATTGGTATCAGAGCCACGGTGCTCTAATCTTTGAGATTTGCACGTGTTATTGACTAATCATCATGGAGATGTACTCCGCCAAACCTTGTGTGTTTGCTGGTATTGATTTCCAGGTTTGGAAGGCACGCATGGAGGCTTTCATCCAGGCACAAGGCTTTGCAATATGGGAGAAGGTGTATAAGCCTTATGATGTTCCACCCAATGATCAAGTCACGGCCACAAACCTACGTGACGTCAACAACAACAACAAAGCACGAAACTTGATCATCCAAGGACTCACTCAAAGCGACTTTGATCGTGTCGCGCACCTCCGATCAGCATACGATGTTTGGAGAGCTCTCTGTGATTACCATGAAGGCTCCAACACAATCAAGGAGGTAAAACAAGATATGTTCAAAAAGGAATATATGCATTTTGAGATGCAACCAGGTGAGTCTATCGATGACCTTTTTGCTCGTTTCAATAAAATTCTCAGCAACTTACGTAGTGTCAATGTAAATTTTTCTGATGCTGAGAATGCTAGGCAACTTCTTAGTGTGTTAGACATGTCAATTTGGGAGATGAAAGTAACATCTATTCGTGAATCAACTGTCATGAGTTCTCTTACATTAGATGTACTTTATTCTAAACTAAAAACTCATGAAATTGACATCCTAGCACGTAAGAACCCAAATAAGTCTATTGCATTTGTTTCACAACGTGATATGTCTAGCTCCGACCAATCATCATCTTGCAATACTCTTGCTTTATTGTCCTCACTAACCCTAGAGCAGATCGAAGAATTTCCAGAAGAGGAGTTGGCACTCATCTCTACTAGATTCTCAAAAGCATTGCAAAATGTGAGAACTAGAAGGAGAGGAAGCTCCGGACCTCAACGCTGTTTTGAATGTGGTAAAACAGGACACTTTTGTACAGAATGCCCTAACCTTTCAGGTCCGACCACCCGGGAAGAAAAACAAAGCAAGGTCCGGACCTCCTCTGGAAATTCCAACAAAAAGAAAAAGAAGGGTACCATAGGATGCAAGATGATTAACATCTTCATCACCGCACTTCAAGAACTTAGTTCAAGTGATGTAGACTTTGAAAGTGATGAAGATGATGATGATCTGGCCAACTTATGCTTCATGGCGGGCAAAACAAGATCAAGATCAAGTCAGGAGGATGCAGAACACAATAGTGAAGACGATGAGGTATGTTCTACCTGCAATGAAATGTGTGATGCTATTTCTCATGCAACTATTATTGTCAAGAAAAAGGACAAAAAGCTTAGGGATAATGCTGCTAAAATTGAATCACTAGAATCTGAAATTAACCGTTTAAAAACTTTGATTCCTAGTGATGATGCATGTCCCTCATGTGACTTAATCTATGAACAATTGTCCACATTAAGAAGTGCACACTCCTCCACTCTAGATATACTTGATGAAGAAATTGAAAAGAACAAAAAGCTTGCTGCACTTAATATTGGAAACTTAAAAGATGCTTCTTGTTCTACAACTGATTTGCATTGTTCTAGTTGTGATGATCTTAATAAAAAACTGCAAGATGCTATGAATGAAATTTCTATATTGAACAATGCTTTAAGTTCTCATGAAGTTAAATTTTGTTCAAATTGCAAACTAAAAGGAAAAACTTCATGTAAAAATTGCCTTGATCTGTCCAATAAACTTGACAACATGCATAGGACATTAGATCAGTTTTGTAATGGGAATAAGAACCTAAACTTGCTGCTGAATTCTTCCAAGTCTTGCAATGATAAAACTGGTTTAGGTTTTGATTCTCATGCTCATGCTAAGGCACATCCACCTAAAATTGTAAAGTCATTAGGAAGTGGTTTGATTCAAACAGTTCCTAAACAAAAAGGAGTGGTTTTCAAATCTGCAGGAGTGTTGCCTCATTCAGTTTCAAATAAAAATATTGCTTGCTCATCTAGACATGAACACAATGTTAAATTTTCATTGTACCTTCTGTGGTAGAGATGGTCATGTCATATATTTTTGTTATAGACTAGCTAAACAACAGAAAAAGGAAATAAAAATTGCTAGATCCTATAACTTTCATGCAATTAGAAAAACACAACCTGCTTTAGTGAGTCAGAAATTTGAAAAGGTAGCTTCCGGACCTTCTGGTAAGAAATATGCAAAAGCAGCTCCGATAGTTCCGATAGCTCCGAGAGCTCCCGAACCTTCTGTTGTTTCCTTCGGAACTTCAGCTTTTGTTTCCGGAGCTTCAGCCTTGTCTTTTGGAACTGCGGCTTTTACCTCCGGAGCTACTGGTTTTTGTGCTAAAAGATTTAAGATTAGAAAACCTCAAACTTCGACTCATAAACCTGCTGTTTTATCTTAGCTTTCGCGTGTTTTCCTACTGCACGTCGTGTGACTCAGTACTGAATACCTAAATGCCTTTTGACTAACCCCAGTATTGAGTCATCACGTATTGTGCTTCTATGTAGGTTACACGTTTGAGGATGGAGAACATTTGGATTGTGGATTCAGGTTGCTCACGCCACATGACCGGTAACAAAGATTGGTTCTCCTCCCTCTCTTTTGTGTCACGTGTAGAGAATGTTACTTTTGCCGATAATTCTTCAACTCCTATAATTGCTAAGGGTTCAGTTAGAGTAAATGATCACTACACTTTGAAGGATGTGGCACTTGTCAAAAATTTGAAATACAACTTGCTTTCTGTTTCACAATTGCTAGATGAAAATCTAGAAGTTATTTTCAATAAAAACTACTGTAAAGTTGTAGGTTCAAATGGTGAGCTTATTTTTAACATGTCTCTGTTTGGAAGAGTTTTTAAAGCTGATTTTGATATGTCTTCCTCTAAGCATAGGTGTCTAGTTGCTAATGATTCAAAGGACTTATATTTTTGGCATCGTAGACTTGGTCACGTAGGCTTCGATCACCTAACACGTGTTAGTGCTCTTGATCGCATACGTGGGCTGCCTAAGCTTAAAGGGGACAAAGAAATTGTGTGCTCTTCTTGTAGACATGCTAAGATGGTTGCAGGTTCACATACTCCTCTCACAATGATCATGACAAGTGAACCATGTCAACTTTTGCATCTTGACACCGTAGGACCTTCACGTGTTCAATCCTTCGGAGGTAAATGGTATGTTCTTGTTATTGTTGATGATTATTCTAGATACTCTTGGGTTTACTTTATGGCGTCTAAGAATGAAGCTTTTAGTCACTTTAGGACTTTATTTCTTAGATTATCAATTGATCACCCAAGATCATTAAAAGAAATTAGAAGTGATAATGGAACTGAATTTAAAAATCAATCTTTTGATCACTTTTGTGCTAAAAATAGAATAGATCATCAATTCTCTTCACCATATGTACCTCAACAAAACGGTGTTGTAGAAAGAAAGAACAGAACCTTAGTTGAGATGGCTAGGACTATCCTTGATGAATATCAAACTCCAAGGAAATTTTGGGCTGATGCCTTAGCAACCGCTTGTTATGTCTCAAATCGTGTTTTCTTGCGTGCTAAGCTAGGTAAAACACCATATGAGCTTCGGTTTGGACATAGGCCTAGTGTTACACACTTTTGGGTCTTTGGTTGCAAATGCATTGTTAAGAAACATGGTAACCTTGATAAATTTGAACCTAGATCCATTGATGGCATGTTTCTTGGTTATCCATCTCATACCAGAGGCTACCGTGTGCTTTTACTTGACACTAACAAAATTGTGGAGACTTGTGAAGTGTCTTTTGATGAAGCTAGCCCAGGTACTAGCTCTGGTGTTGCAGGACCAGATCCGTATCCTCAGGGGGAGAGTATTTTCGAAGATGAAGAAGAGCCGGTGATACTGCCTGGTAGTTCCGAAGCTGACACGTGTCCAGCTCCGGACATTGAACAAGCTCCGGCTATCACCTATGCTGGTCCTGATGGTCCACAAGTCACAAGCTCATCAATCTACAATGAATCTAATGAAGAAGAAGCTTGTGAGACATCTGTTCTCCTACGTTTTTACAAAGATCATCCCCCACAACAGATGATTGGAAGCTTGCACGAATGAGTCACATGGTCCAGGTTTTGCGATCCAAACTCTTATGCTCATTTTGCTTTTGTTGCTTCTTTTGAACCCAAAGATATATCACACGCACTCACTAATGAATCTTGGATTATTGCCATGCAAGAAGAGTTAGAAAATTTTGAAAGAAATAATGTTTGGAAGCTTGTATCTCCACCTCAAGGTCACACTTTAATTGGAACTAAATGGGTATATAAAAATAAACAAAGTGAGGATGGGGTTGTGGTTTGGAATAAGGCTAGGTTGGTTGCTCAAGGTTTCACTCAAATTGAAGGTCTAGATTTTGATGAAACTTTTGCTCCTGTCGCTAGATTAGAAGCCATAAGAATTTTGTTAGCTTTTGCAGCATCTAAAAGTTTTAAGCTATTTCAAATGGATGTTAAAAGTGCTTTTCTTAATGGCTACATAGATGAGGAGGTTTATTTCAAACAACCACCAGGTTTTGAAAATCCAGATTTTCCTAATCATGTTTACAAACTGTCCAAAGCCTTATACGGTCTCAAACAAGCCCCTAGAGCATGGTATGATAGGTTAAAAATGTTCTTACTTGAAAAGGGGTTTACAATGGGCAAGGTTGATAAAACTCTTTTTGTGCTTAAGCATGGCAATGACTCATTATTTGTTCAAGTGTATGTGGATGATATTATCTTTGGTTGTGCTTCTCATGATCTTGTGTCCAAGTTTTCAGTAATGATGAGTTCCGAATTTGAAATGAGTATGATGGGTGAACTCACTTACTTTTTGGGGCTGCAAATCAAGCAAACCAAGGAGGGTACCTTTGTGCATCAAACGAAGTATACCAAAGACCTCCTAAGGCGCTTCAACATGGACAAAAGCAAGCCTCTTCGGACACCAATGGGAACAGCAACAACACTTGAACTTGATGAAGATGGTGAATCCGTGGATCAAAAAGAATATAGAAGCATGATCGGATCACTTTTGTACCTCACGACATCAAGACCGGACATACAATTCAGCGTATGTCTTTGTGCACGGTTTCAAGCTTCCCCACGTGTTTCACATCGTCAAGCCGTCAAAAGGATTCTCATGTACTTACATGGAACCCAAGAATTTGGCATTTTTCTTCCTTCTTCCTCAACCGTTACTTTGAAAGTTTTTTGGGATGCTGATTTTGGGGGTTGTAGGATTGATAGGAAAAGTACTTCTGGTGCTTGTCATTTTCTTGGTAATTCTCTTGTTGCTTGGTCCTCTAGAAAACAAAATTCAGTTGCTCAATCCACAGCCGAATCTGAATATGTAGCTGCTGCTAGTGCTTGCTCACAAATTCTTTGGATTGTTCAAACACTTAAGGACTATGGGGTTGATCTAGTTCCACTGTTTTGTGATAACACTAGTGCTATTTGCATTGCCAAAAACCCCGTGCAACATTCTAGAACTAAGCACTTTGATATTAGGTATCACTTTCTCTGAGATAATGTTGAAAAAGGAAACATTGTGCTTCACCATGTAGATACCGAACATCAATTGGCTGACATTTTTACAAAACCTTTGGATTTCACTCGTTTTTGTTACATTCGTAGTGAAATAGGGGTTATGCATCCTCATGGCTTAAATTGAGGGGGAGTTTTTGAAACTTGGGAAGTCTATGTGTGGATCTGAAATAAAAATAATATGAGCATAGTATTTCATACATATATGACTTCGTGATTCCTTTTACATGCTGAAAGTTCTCACTACATTACTTGTGTTATACATTTTGTAGTTTTTTCCATGTCTAGTAATTGGAATAATTACTTACACTAAAACTGGTCATGGTCGAACTTTCTTGCTGTTTTGAACTTGTTACATGTTCACAAGTGCTTTTAATCATTAAGAATTCATCAAGTAATCAACTCACATGTTGAGTTTTTATGAACAAATATAAATTGAGAAAAGATCAAGAGAATATGCTTGCATCGCACTTCTTCTTTTGAGATGGCTTGTCATTGCACTTAGATATGAACTTGGAAGAAGTTGTGTATGACTAAAACCATGTCCTTAAGCTTCTGATTGTCAAATGACATAGGCTTGGCTTGGTTGGTTAGAATATGGCAGATGCACATATAATCTCTTGCAAATATCATATGATCTAAATTTATGCTTTGAAAAATAATAAAATGCAGCAACTAGTGTCATGCTTTCAGGTTTTGAAATAGTTAAGTTTGTGAGATCATGACTTGCTTAAATTGAAAATTACATTTGATCTCTAGCATGGCTTACACTACTTTATGTATTTCATTGATGTGGTAATGTAAGTTACTTGATAGTATGACTTGGATGAGCTTTTGTTTATATGTATATTTTATAATATGCTCATAACAACTAAAGTTGGAGAGAGAATATGACTTGCTGAATACATTGTCAAAGGGGGAGAGATAAGCATGAAGAGAAAGAGAATATGTGCATAAGGAGAGATAATAAAGGGGGAGAGATAATATGAGATAATTTTTCTTCTCATTTTACTTTTGATTTACAAAGGGGGAGAAATTGCTTTCAAAACTTTTATGTGAATAAGCCAATGTTCGGATTTTAGGTGGTGTTGCCAATGCATTCATCAAGGGGGAGATTGTAAGACCTATGTGTGCTGAATACATTGGCTTGTAGTGAATACACTTGGCTTTGATGATAAAAGTTTTTAATATCAGCAAAACACCTTTTTATCAAGGTCCGACTCTAGCTCCGAGCTATAGCAAGGTCCGACCATAGGTCCGACTTGTTTTGGGTAGCTCCGGCTACGTTAGATGCTAGGTCCGGCTTCTTGGTAAGGTCCGACTAGCTTTGGTTAGCTCCGGTGAGCTTTATATTTAGCTCCGGCATGTCTTTTATAGCTCCGGCATATATTTGATAGCTCCGGCATGCTTTTGCTAAGCTCCGACGTACTTTGTCTAGCTCCAGTTTTGGGTTGACTAGTTTTGACTAGTTTTTGGTAAGCTCCGGTGCTAGGATCTACTAGTTTTGGTAAGCTCCGGCGGGAGCTTGGTTGTACTAGTTTTGGTAAGCTCCGGTGCTAGGTTCTACTAGCTTTTGTTAGCTCCGGCTCAAGCTCCGGGATGCTCTGGCAAGGTCCGGAACTTGACCGAAGTGCTTCTGCTTTTCATTTGCAATGTTTCGTACTTGCTTTACATTGTTGGAAAGATTGCTTAGTATTCATTTGCTAAGTTTTTGGTGCATTTTGGTTGATATGGATGATATCGTGTTACTGTGGTTTTGCAACATGCTTATGTGAGGTTCTCACGTAAGGTGTTGTGTTCGGAACTAACGTGAGTCAAGTCAAGGACTTGGGCTCGTATGGATTGGTTGTTTATTCATGTGCAGGTGTTGCTTGAGTTCATGTCATGGCTGGTGACGGGATCCATTGGACTAGTCTCAGGGAGGAGATGAGGTTCCAACAACCAAGTTCGGGAGGAACTGTGGTTGAGCTGATCAGGAGGTCGCGCAGGATGATTGAATCAAGGGCAGTGCATATGAAGGTTATTGGACGTCGAAGGAAGGTGTTCGCACGTATGCATGCGGTGCATGACATGGCAACATGGTTCCGAAGATGGGATAAGGAAGGGAAGATCTGGTTGGAAGGATCGGATCGTACCGGTTGATGACTTTGGCTGCGGCGGAGTCGGTTATGGCTCGATATGGAAAGTATCGAGTTGGTTATGTTAGGATTTCGTGTGTGTCACGAATTTGAGTTGTTTAGGAATGTGGGATACGTTTCTAAGGTGTTTGGAAGTCTTAAGATTGCTTCTATCTGCGTATAGAAGAATCTTGAGCAGTTATGGAAAGTTACGATTCGCGATCTGAGTAGCATTGGAGTCCTAGTTGATATTGGGTTGGCCTAAGGGCTGGTTATATAAGCAAGGGAACCCATAGCTCGTGCAAGACGACTTTGGGGCTGTTCCTCTTGTGTTCTATTGAATAAAATTCGTAGTTTGAAGGAACTTTTGTGCCTGGTTTGTCCGACTTGTTCCAGACAAATTTTACTCGTCGAGTTTCTGGACAGCACTACCTTTCCTCGGTGGTTTTATCATAACTCAAGTTTTACTGATCCAATTGACGTGATTCCTTTTGGGTTGTCTTCACAACTTGATTATCTATCATCTGTCAAAATTTCACGGTCATTGGATTTGTGGTTTTGATCTACACGAGTTTCTTTGCAGCGTTCCAGAACTGTTTTTTCTCGAGTAGGTCAGATTGACCTTTGTTTGATCTTTCGATCATAACTTGAGTTTTTCTCGACGGATTTGAGCGATTCTTTTTGTGTTGTCTTCGTGACTAGATTCTCACTGATATAAATCATTTTTGTCACGGTGAAACACATTTAGATTAGTCTCACACATGATTTCTTTAAGAGATCGATTTTCTGCCGAAGGGGTTGGGGTTTAATCGTTTCCGCTGTGTAAGATTTTTAAATCTACCATTCACCCCCCCTCTGGTAGCTTTTCACGTGCTCTTCGATCCTACAAAATGACAAGCACCTGAAGTACTTTTCCTATCAATCATACAACCCCCAAAATCAGCATCTGAAAAAGCTTTCAAAGTAACGGTTGAGGAAGAAGGAAGAAAAATGCCAAATTCTTGGGTTCCATGTAAGTACCTGAGAATCCTTTTGACGGCTTGACGATGTGAAACACGTGGGGAAGCTTGAAACCGTGCAAAAATACATACGCTGAATTGTATGTCCGGTCTTGATGCCGTGAGGTACAAAAGTGATCTGATCATACTTCTATATTCTTTTTGATTCACAGATTCACCATCTTCATCAAGTTCAAGTGTTGTTGCTGTTCCCATTGGTGTCCGAAGAGGCTTGCTTTTGTCCATGTTGAAGCGCCTTAGGAGGTCTTTGGTATACTTCGTTTGATGCACAAAGGTACCCTACTTGGTTTGCTTGATTTGCAGCCCCAAAAAGTAAGTGAGTTCACCCATCATACTCATTTCAAATTCGGAACTCATCATTGCTGAAAACTTGGACACAAGATCATGAGAAGCACAACCAAAGATAATATTATCCACATACACTTGAACGAATAATGAGTCATTGCCATGTTTAAGCAAAAAAAGAGTTTTATCAACCTTGCCCATGGTAAACCCCTTTTCAAGTAAAAATGTTTTTAACCTATCATACCATGCTCTAGGGGCTTGTTTGACACCATATAAGGCTTTGGACAGTTTGTAAATATGATTAGGAAAATCTGAATTTTCAAAACCCGATGGTTGTTTGACATAAACCTCCTCATCTATGTAGCCATTAAGAAAAGCACTTTTAACATCCATTTGATATAGTATAAAACATTTAGATGCTGCAAAATCTAACAAAATTCTTATGGCTTCTAATCTAGCGACAGGAGCAAAAGTTTCATCAAAATCTAGACCTTCAACTTGAGTGAAACCTTGAGCAACCAACCTAGCCTTATTCCTAACCACAACCCCATCCTCACTTTGTTTATTTTTAAATACCCATTTAGTTCCAATTAAAGTGTGACCTTGAGGTGGAGGTACAAGTTTCCAAACATTATTTCTTTCAAAATTTTCTAACTCTTCTTGCATGGCAATAATCCAAGATTCATTAGTGAGTGCGTGTGATATATCTTTCGGTTCAAAAGAAGCAACAAAAGCAGAATGAACATGAGAGTTTGGATCGCAAAACCTGGACCGTGTGACTCGTTCGTGCAAGCTTCCAATCATCTGTTGTGGGGGATGATCTTTGAACATATGTCTCACAAGCTTCTTCTTCATTAGGTTCATCATAGATTGATGAGCTTGTGACTTGTGGACGATCAGGACTAGCATAGGTGATAGCCAAAACTTGTTCAATGTCCGGAGCTAGAAACGTGTCAACTTCGGAACTACCAGGCAATATCACCGGCTCTTCTTCATCTTCGAAAATACCCTCCCCCTGAGGATACGGATCTGGTCCTTCAACACCTGAGCTAGTACCTGGGCTAGATTCACCAAAAGACACTTCACAAGTCTCCACAATTTTGTTAGTGTCAAGTAAAAGCACACAGTAGCCTCTAGTATGAGATGGATAACCAAGAAACATGCCATCAATGGATCTAGGTTCAAATTTATCAAGATTACCATGTTTCTAAACAAAGCATTTGCAACCAAAGACCCGAAAGTGTGTAACATTAGGCCTATGTCCAAACCGAAGCTCATATGGTGTTTTACCTAGCTTAGCACGCAAGAAAACACGATTTGAGACATAACAAGCGGTTGCTAACGCATCAGCCCAAAATTTTCTCGGAGTTTGATATTCATCAAGCATAGTCCTAGCCATCTCAACTAAGGTTATGTTCTTTCTTTTTACAACACCATTTTGTTGAGGTACATATGGTGAAGAGAATTGATGATCTATTCTATTTTCAGCACAAAAGTGATCAAAAGATTGATTTTTAAATTCAGTTCCATTATCACTTCTAATTTCTTTTAAAGATCCTGGGTAATCAATTGATAATCTAAGAAATAAAGTTCTAAAGTGACTAAAAACTTTATTCTTAGACGCCATAAAGTAAACCCAAGGGTATCTAGAATAATCATCAACAATAACAAGAACATACCATTTACCTCCGAAGGATTGAACTCGTGAAGGTCCTACGGTGTCAAGATGCAAAAGTTGACATGGTCCAGTCGTCATGATCATTGTGAGAGGAGTATGTGAACCTGCAACCATCTTAGCATGTCTACAAGAAGAGCACACAATTTCTTTGTCCCCTTTAAGCTTGGGCAGCCCACGTATGCGATCAAGAGCACTAACACGCGTTAGGTGATCAAAGCCTACGTGACCAAGTCTACGATGCCAAAAATATAAGTCCTTTGAATCATTAGCAACTAGACACTAGAGAAAGATATATCAAAATCAGCTTTAAAAACTCTTCCAAACCGAGACATGTTAAAAATAAGCTCAATATTTGAACTTACAACTTTGCAGTAGTTTTTATTGAAAATAATTTCCAGATTTTCATCTAGCAATTGTGAAACACAATGCAAGTTGTATTTCAAATTTTTGACAAGTGCCACGTCCTTCAAAGTGTAGTGATCATTTACTCTAACTGAACCCTTAGCAATTATAAGAGTTGAAGAATTATCAGCAAAAGTAACATTCTCTACACGTGACACAAAAGAGAGGGAGGAGAACCAATCTTTGTTACCGGTCATGTGGCGTGATCAACCTGAATCCACAATCCAAACATTCTCCTTCCTCAAACGTGTAACCTACATAAAAGCACAATACGTCGATGACTCAATACTGGGGTTAGTCAAAAGGCTTTTAGTAATCCAGTACTGAGTCATGCGACGTGCAGCAGGAAAAACACGCGAAAGCTGAGACAAAACATCAGGTTTATGAGTCAAAGTTTGAGATTTTTTATTCTTGACTACTGACCTATAAGGTGTTACTTGTGTAGAACAAAAATCAGTAGCTCCGGAGGCAAAAACAGAAGGTCCGGAGGTAAACTTTGAATGTTTTTGACTCAAAACAGCAGGTTGTACATTCAGTTCAATGTGTGCAGCAAATTTTGCATGAAAGTTATGAGATCTAGCAACCATTCTTTCCCTTTTCTGTTGTTTAGCTAGTCTATAACAAAAATCTATGACATGACCATCTCTACCACAGAACGTACAATGAAATTTAACTTTGTGTTCATGTCTAGATAAGCAAGCAATACTTTTATTTGAAACCGAATGCGGAAACACTCCTGCAGATTTGAAAACCACTCCTTTTTGTTTAGGAACTGTTTGAATCAAACCACTTCCTAATGACTCTACAATTTTAGGTGCATGTGCCTTAGCATGAGCATGAGAATCAAAACCTAAACCAGTTTTATCATTGCAAGACTTGGAAGAATTCAGTAGTAAGTTTAGGTTCTTATTCCCATTACAAAACCGATCTAATGTCCTATGCATGTCATCAAGTTTATTGGATAGATCAAGGCAATTTTCACATGAAGTTTTTCCTTTTATTTTGCAATTTGAACAAAATTTAACTTCATGAGAATGTAAAGCATTGTTCAATATAGAAATTTCATTCATAGCATACTGTAGTTTCTTATAAAGATCACCACAAGTAGAACAATGCAAATCAATTGTAGAACAGCTAGCAACTTTCAAGTTTTTATCATTAAGTGCAGCAAGCTCTTTGTTCTTTTCAATTTCTAACTCAAGTTTATCAAGTGTGGAGGTGTGCGCACTTCTTAATGAGGACAATTGTTCATATATTAAATCACATGAGGAACATGCATCATCACTAGGAATCAAAGTTTTTAAACGGTTGATTTCAGATTCTAGTGATTCAATTTTAGCAGCACTATCCCTAAGCTTTTTGTCCTTTTTCTTAACAATAATAGTGGCACGAGAAATAGCATCACACATTTCTTTGCAAGTAGGACATACCTCTTCATTGTCGCTGTTGTGTTCTGCCTCCTCCATACTTGATCTTGATTTGCCTGCCATGAAGCACAAGTTTAACAAATCATCTTAATCTTCATCACTTCCAATGTCCATGTCGCTTGAACTGAACTCTTGAAGCGCGGTGATGAAACTATTGATCATCTTGCGTCCTATGGTACCTTTCTTCTTCTTGGTGAAATTTCCAGAGGAGATCCGAACCTTGCTTTGTTTTTCTTCCCGGGTGGTCGGACCTGAAAGGTTAGGGCATTCTGTATGAAAGTGTCCTGTTTTACCACATTCAAAACAGCGTTGAGGTACGGAGCTTCCTCTCCTTCTAGTTCTCACATTTTGCAATGCTTTTGAGAATCTAGTAGAGATGAGTGCCAACTCCTCTTCTGGAAATTCTTCGATCTGCTCCAGGGTTAGTGAGGACAACAAAGCAAGAGTATTGCAAGATGATGATTGGCCGGAGCTAGACATATCACGTTGTGAAACAAATGCAATAGACTTATTTGGGTTCTTACGTGCTAGGATGTCAATTTCATGAGTTTTTAGTTTCGAATAGAGTACATCTAATGTAAGAGAACTCATGACAGTAGATTCACGAATAGATGTGACTTTCATCTCCCAAATTGACATATCTAATGCACTTAGCAATTGCCTAGCATTTTCAGCATCTAAAAAATTAACATTGACACTACGCAAGTTGCTGAGAACTTTATTAAAGCGAGCAAAAAGGTCATCAATAGACTCACCGGGTTGCATCTCGAAGTGCATGTATTCCTTTTTGAACATGTCTTGCCTTACCTCTTTGATCGTGTTGTATCCTTCGTGGTAGTCACAAAGTGCTTTCCACACATCGTATGCAGATCGGAGGTGTGCAACACGGTCGAAGTCGCTTTGTGTTAATCCTTGTATGATCAAGTTCCGAGCCTTGTTGTTGTTGTCGACATCTCTCAGATTTGTAGCTGTAACTTGATCATTTGATGGCACTTTGTAAGGCTTGTATACCTTCTCCCATATTGCAAAGCCTTGTGCCTGGATGAAAGCCTCCATGCGTTCCTTCCAAACCTGAAAATCAATACCAGCGAACACACAAGGTTTGGCAGAGTACTTCTCCATGATGATTAGTCAAAAAACACGTGCAAATCACAAAGATTAGAGCACCGTGGCTCTGATACCAATTGTAGGATTGAAGAGCACGTGAAAAGCTACCAGAGGGGGGGTGAATGGTAGATTTAAAAATCTTACGCAGTGGAAACAATTAAACCCCAAACCCTTTCGGCAGAAAAATGATTTGTTAAAGAAATCGTGTGTGAGACTAATCTAAACGTGTTTCACCATGACAAAAGTGATAGATATTAGAGAGAATCAAGTCACAAAGACAACACAAAAAGAATCACTCAAAATCCGTTGAGAAAAACTCAAGTTATGATCGAAAGATCAAACAAAGATCAATCTGCCCTACCCGAGAAAAAAACAGTTCTGGAACACTGCAAAGAAACTCGTGTAGATCATATACCACAAATCCAATGACTGTGAAATTTTTACAGATGATAGAAAATCAAGTTATGAAGACAAACCAAAAAGAATCACGTCAATTAGATCTGTAAAACTCGAGTTATGATAAAACCACCGACGAAAGGTAGTGCTGTCCAGAAACTCGACGAGTAAAACTTGTCTGGAACAAGTCAGACGAACAAGGCACAAAAGTTCCTTCAAACTATAAATTTTATTCAATAGAACACAAGAGGAACAGCCCCAAAGTCGTGCACCGCGAGCTCTGGGCTCCCTTGCTTATATAACCAGCCCTTGGGCTAACCCAATATCAACTAGGACTCCAATCCTACTCAGATCACGAATCGTAACTTTCCAAAACTGCTCAAGATTCTTCTATACGCAGATAGAAGCAATCTTAAGACTTAGAAACATCTTAGGAACGTATCCCACATTCCTAAACAACTCAAATTCGTGACCCACATGAAATCCTATCATAACCAACTCAAATCTTTCCATATTTGAGTCAAACCCGACTCAGCCGCAGCCTGAGTCCATAACCTAGTCGGTTGGACCTTTCCGACCAACTCTTTACGTCCACATCTCTTCATCACGTCTCGGAACCATGTATCCACGTCCATGCACTCCTTGCACACGTGCAAACATCTTCCAATGACATCCACGATACCTTCTTATGCATTGTTCTTGATTCAATCATGTTGTGCAACCTCTTGATCAGCTCAACCACAATTCCTCCTGAATTTGGTTGTTGGAACCTCATCTCCTCCCCGAGACTAGTCCAATGGATCTCGTCACCAGCCTTGTCTTGAACTCAAGAAACACCTGCACATGAATGAACAACCAATCCATACGAGCCCAAGTCCTCGACTTGACTCAAGTTAGTTCCGAACACAACACCCTACGTGAGAACCTCACATAAGCATGTTGCAAAACCACAGTAACACGATATCATCCATATCAACCAAAACGCACCAAAAACTTAGCAAATGAATGCTAAGCAATCTTTCCAAACATGTAAAGCAAGTACGAAACATTGCAAATGAAAAGCAGAAGCACTACGGTCAAGTTCCGGACCTTGCCAGAGCAACCTGGACCTTGAGTCGGAGCTAAAAAAAGCTAGTAGAACCTAGCACCAGAGCTTAACAAAACTAGTACAACCAAGCTCCCACCGGAGCTTAGAAAACTAGCAGGACCTAGCGCCGGAGCTAACCAGAACTAGTCAGAACTAGTAATCCCAAAAGCCAGAGCTAGAAAAATCAACTCGGAGCTTAGCAAAAACACGGCGGAGCTATCAAAATCATGTCGGAGCTATCAAAAACATGTAGGAGCTATCAAAGACATGCCGGAGCTAAAGACATAACTTCACCGGAGCTGACCAAAGCTAGTTGGACCTAGCATCGAACGTAACCGGAGCTACCCAAACCAAGCCAGACCTACCTTCGGACCTTGCTTTAGCTGAGAGCTAGAGTTGGACCTTGATAAAAAGGTGTTTTGGTGATATTTAAAACTTTTATCATCAAGGCCAAGTGTATTCACGACAAGCCAATGTATTCAGCACACATAGGTCTCACAAACGGCGTCGAGGAGCTTCTCAAATTTTTGAGCCTTTTTCATCTTCAACCTTCTCTTGGGTGAGGCTCTTGTGCACATCCTTCATGTCCGACATTTTCTCTTCGAGCGATTAGTCTCTTTTTGAAGAGTCCTGCTCTGATACCAATTGAATATAGCCTAGAGGGAGGCGGTGAATAGGCTTTTTAAATTTTCGTCAGAACCTGCAATACTTAACAACCTGATCAAATACAGAGACATCGGACGATTTCGGTTGGGTGATGACTAGTCCAGTGTGTGCGGACAAGATCGATCACGTTTGATCGATGATTTTGATCCAAGTATACTATGAAGCAGAAATTTAGTTGTAACTCAAGTGTATTGCTTTAATAAAACTAGATGTGGCACAAGTTAACTTTAGTTTCAATATTTTAATGTATATTGAACTTGATTGAGCAAACCCTAGATTTTAATGAATATGAAGCACAAGAACAAAAGACACAATGGTTTTTATCCCGTGGTTCGATTCAACAGAGGAAATCTACATCCACGTTGAGGATCCCACGAAAGGACCGGGTCTTCACCAACCCTACCCTCGCCGAATCGCCACAGAGGCCGATTCTCTTGCACTAATCACAAAGGGGTAAGAATAAATGTGTTCAAGGGGCCTTCTCAAAAGGTTAGGGCTCCCCAAGATTTACAATTCAAACACCACCAAACACACTCAAAGATAAGCAATAAAACAACGAGAGTGTGCGAGAGAATCAAACCCAAGAGCTCAAGACGTGAAGAACGTGTCTCTCCTGTGATCTAAAGTTAATCCTCAAGGATTTGATCTTTCTTGCATTGACTTGTGTGGAGAGACGTGTTTTCTAGGCTCTTGGAATTTGTGACGGCGTAGGGGGTCGAGAGTGGTTGATTAAGGGTCGTGCACCTCTATTTATACTATGGTTTCCAAAGGTTACCATTAGGGTTTGCAAAGTATGGACTAGTCCGTGGTGGACTCCTGACTAGTCCAGTGTGCGGCGTGTGGGAAACCCTAAGTGTCCTGAATTATCGAACTTGTCCGTCCAGGGGTGGACTAGTCCGATTTTGTCTCTAGAGATGTTCGAACTAGTCCGACACATATCGGACTAGTCCGAGACATATCAGACTAGTCCGGCTGTGGTGAAACCCTTAGTGAATTGGGGACAAGTCCGCATTTGGAGGACTTGTCCGACTTCGTGCAAACTGTGAAGTTCTGAGGACTAGTCCGCACTGGGGAGGACTAGTCCGATCTTAGTCAGAAAGATATCGGACTAGTCCGTGGTGATATCAGACTAGTCTGGTCTGTGGAAACTTGACTGTGCAGACAAGTCCACTCTGGGAGGACTTGTCCGATTCTGGACTCAGAGAAATCGAACTAGTCTAGGGTGAATCAAACTAGTTCGGACCTGTATAACTTTGTGCGGTGAGAGTGATTAAAATTTGCTTGAGCTCTTGGGGTGTGTTTCTCCAACACACTCCATACACAAAAAGTATTATAATCATTTCTTGAGCTCCTTTCCACTTGATTCCTCACTCTCCCTTCTTTTTGCGCTTTGTTCATAATGTCATTAAAACCTACGCTCATCTCAACAATTTAGTTAGGATCTCATTTGCTTGTCTTAAAGCAACCAAAACCCACAGGGGATGCCTATATGCACTTTCATAAGTAAGTTGGTAAGTTTTGAATCCAAGTTCAAGGTGAAGAATGTTAGACTTTGAACTTGTGAGTAATTAAGAATTAAGCATGTGTGTTAATTAAAGAGACACACCCCAAATGAGAAGACATGTCTTAATCAGGAAACACATCTCTTCCCCAAAGGATGGGAATGCCCGCTCTCATGTCCTTTCAACAAGTATAAATTAGAGGGAGTTTTAACAGTGAAACACACACAAGAAAACATCCAAACATCCTAAACTTCTAAGTGCATCCGATTTGCAGTTGAAGGAAAGTAAGGGGAATGCTTTCTCCAGTGGCTGTCGCCTCCCTGGCTCGATGGCCACTTCAAGCAACTCAAGAAGAGATGAGGCACAAGGTAGGCTTCAGTGTTTTGTGTGCTGATCTATTTGATTAGCACTAATGATGTTCTATGTTCGGCTTTGATCTCTCTAGTTGCCCAAATTAATTAGTGGCTAATGTAATCCTTTAGGCTATGTAAACTTACACTAAATACTTTGTCCGAACGTTAAATATTTGAGTATAGAAGATAACAAGAAAAAGCTTCAGCTACACAATGGCTGGTGAGCACAACAGAGGCACCAGGGTTTCATATGGTATGGTAAAGGAGCAGAACAGTTTCTCACCCGAGGTTCATTTTCAATGGAATGTTGCTGGGTTAGACTAGAAATTTTTAAAAGATATTGTGACATGTTGTGAAACCTTGGTGCTGAATACATTGGCAAGAGAGTGCAAAAGTGAGAGATAATGTAAAGTTTTGGGTATATATGAGAGGTTTGACTTGTGGACCCGATGATCTGTGGCAATTTCTATTGAAGTGTTCGTATTGGACATGCACTACAGGAATCAAATAAGTGAAAAACCGTCGAAAATAAGCTAATTGCGATGGTTTTCCTTATTTGTGATGGCTTTCGGCCGTCGCTCGTGTTTTGTCGCAATTTACCTTATTTGCGATGGCCACTATCGCAAATAATTTATTTGCGATGGCTTGTGTTGGTCGTCGCAAACAAGGGCCTGTGCCTGGCGGATGGGCTGGGCCCGACAATTTGCGACGGTTGGCGGTAGCCATCGCAATTAAGGCCCTATTTGCGACGGCTTCTTGCGGCTGTTGCAGATAACACAGGTAGTATTTGCGATGGCCCGACCGTCGCAAATAACCTAGGTTATTTTGCGATGGCCAGAAGCTTTATATGCGACGGTACTGTATCAAAAGCCGTCACAAATAAAGTTTTTTATTTTTTTAGAAAAACAAAACATTCTACCCGGCTCGATGGTCAGAATAACAATACACACATGCAACATCCATTCATCACAATAACACAATATATAAAAAATATAGATCCATAACAGAAACACAAAGTCCATCCATCACATCACAAACAGAAAGCATAGACAAATGCAACATCCATCACTTCTATCTACCTCCCGAGATGCCAACATCTTCATCTTTGCCGCGCATCAGTCCAAGCGCCGGTATAGACAACGATGGAGTTTGAGACTCCATCGCCGATCCCCGCAACACATAAAATTTGTTTGACATATTGATTAGTTTGGAACTTCATTTTTGACTAGAATTGCTTAAACAAGCTAGAATTGATTATATTGAACTTACTTTAGTTAATTTGAGTTAGATTTGCTATGTTTGATTATTTAAGACTAAGTAAGACTACAATAGCAAAGTTTAATTAGATTTTCCTACATTTTATGAATTAATACTAAGTAAGGACATTTTTGATTACCTGACAACCCTGAGAAGTGTGCACCGGTGGTGGTAGCTGCACTTCTGGTGGTGGAATTGGCTGTGGCAGTGGAGGTAGCTCGAGGTGCAACCCCTGGACTTCGTAGCCTTTAAAGAAACTCTGTCATTGCAAATGTTACAAGTTATTGCATATTATTAAGAATGTGACGAATTTAAATTACTTTAACTTACCATCATCACCTGCCTCTGCATCTCCATCATCTGCCGCATCTGCTCCATGCAGGCTCGCTGGTAGGAGATGGTGGCCTCCATCGCCGCCATTTTTTCCTCCATGTTCGCCTGGGACTGCTCGCAGTTCTCCTGGACCTGACGGGCGAGAGTCGCCACCTACGAGACACGGTGACTCGGACCCGCAGACGAAGCCGGCTTGGAGCTGCCTCTCGCAAGTCTCGCCGCCCTCGAGTCGACAACTCCGTCGAATATGGCGAGCCTATAAAAAAGAATCAGTAATATGGAATTTAAATATATTGAACATTTTGAATTGAAAACAATAAAATGACTTATGAACTCAACTTCCGTGGGCTTTTTGACCTCCGCTGGCATACACGGCTTGATGATCGATTGCTTCTTGTTCCTAATCGAAACCTGAGTTGTGTATCCTCCTAGCCTCCTCCCCGTATCTAGCCTGAAAAATAAGAAAACTATGGAAGTTCAACAATCCATATAGTTATATTTAATATGAATAATTTCTAAACTTACCAACCGCTCGGCTGCGGCCTGATTGCACCCCTAAGGCTGAGAAGGATCCCTGTGACCTATCTTCAAGACCTCAGCTGGGGTCAGCGGCACCCCTGTCTCATGCTCCTATCAATACGTGTTAGTACGAACAATATTGTTGAAGTGTTGCAACAACACTTCCCTCAGTACTACTAAAGCATAGTCCGCAGAGGTTCATATTCGGATGGAGCGCGTAATATCACGAACAAGAGGATGACACAAGAGTTTTTACATGGTTCAGGCCGCTTGAGCGTAATACCCTACTCCACGGGATGGTTGTTTGATTGTATGGCGAGCGTCTGTGGTTGCTTGTATGTGTGTGAGCTTAGTTTTTTTTCTACCGTGCGACACGACCCATTTATATGCTAAGGATTGGTCGTTACAGATTATGCCTGGCCGTGGGGACCGGAGTCCACACATCTGAGGATCTCATTGGGTGGTGCTGTGTGATGCGGCACCTAACAACACACAAAAAAAGGATACCAAAACATATAAAGTTTTCATTTCATAATAAGAAGAGCTTACAAAATAGTGTACAACAGAAGTACACATGCAGCGGAAAATACATACTCATAATCTCACCAAACTAAGCAGGAGAGAAGACGACCATGCCCTATGACGCTTCTCACTAGCAACATGAAGAACATTCAGCAATGGCGTGGTTCACATGAGATATATCCCGATACCTCGAGATCTCATATACAACCTGAACAGCAGAAATAAACCTAATACCTGCAAAATCGTTAAAGCGCAAATGTGAGCATAAGGCTCAGCAAGACTAACCCGTCTCACTAGACATATGCAGGGTGAATACTAAGCATAGGTAAGGAATAGCATAAATAGACTCGCCTACAAGTGGATCTTTATAATCATGTTTTAAGTAGCAAGTGACATTCTTCAAGCACAACACATTATAGACTCCACAATCAAACAAGAAACGTTTTGCCGATGATATGACATGCCCAAAGCACATAATGCTATTACAGGTAAAGTATGGGGAAACTGTAAACTTTAATTTTGCTATCTCTAAGTCACACAAGGTTGCAAAGCAATTGTAATTCACTACATCATACTCTTCTGGCTTCTTTGGTATTTACTACGTCAAGACACAGTGTTCAAGTATGCTCAATCAATAACCGCGAGCGACGGTGATTCGAATCAAAAACACCCGGACTGCACAACACGTACGCCGCATACTCGGAGTTGCCTCGGCACACTCTACTGATGTCGCACGCAACCACCTTTCCCCAAATTCAACCACATCGAAACAGTTCGATCGACCCGAATAGTGAGCTCACCTCGAGGTGCATCTCTGACGTGAGATGTTCTTGAGTAAGTTACCTCCCACTGTACTAATAGTCGACAGCTTAAGCCAATTGAAAAGGTTCGAACATAGGATCCTCAAGGTACATCGGTTTCCTGGGTTCCATATAGCCAGTATGCACCCGGTACAGTTCAAACTTGTCCAACAGGGCCAAGCATGAGACGGGCCTTAACCGACATAGACGGGGCTACCAATCCACCTCCCAACACCTGCCTCGTCATTATCGACCCAGGCACGATGTGAGCAAACCAACCTACACAAATCCCTGTCCACGTCTCATATTAAAGAGTTAACGTTATGGTAACAACTCGCGAGTAGGTTTCCCTCACTCAACTTCTCTCGCAAGTAGAATTCAACTACTTGACTTGTGATCAATAAAATATGACCAATCTCGCGAGTATTATCCAACATACTTGACTTCTACCGATCTTCTAACTAAACATTAAGCATAGCAATAGAAATCGAGGGGGTCTTATTCTACCCATCCACTTCAAGGATTATTTGGTCATGCATGTGGGGTATTCAATCAACCTAGACCTAATGCACATATTAAGTCTATTCAATACAGTGTGTATAAAAGCAAAACTTTAAGAGGAACTTAAATGCAAACTGGGGCTTGCCTTGCTCACGAATCAGCTCTAAGTCAAAGATTGAGTGGCTTGATGCTTCACGAGCAGGTTCTCTTCGACTCCTTTCCATCACGGCGTCTATTGCAATGGATATGCATATAACACATAATATACTTTAATAACTTAACTAATGAACATGCACACATTATGCAATGTCATACTCATAAAGGAAGTATGTTTGTAAATCAATAATGAATAAGGTGTACTGTTGGGTATTAAATTGAATTTGGGTAGGTTAATTTGATATTACTTCATATTATACGAATGTACATAAGAAATTTCTATATAGTCATGGATATAAGGAAACTATACAGAATTAATTTCTATGCAGATGAGTTCTATTGGCAGATGCGATGAAGAAATTCTCAAAAAAATTTCAGAGAATTTGATGGGAGAAAACGATCTACAAAAATTCTATCAAGCTTTCATCATTTAGGAATTTGCAGATAAAACCTGAGGTTTTATCATGTCCATAAATGGCACAGCTAGATAGTACTGATCAAAAGGAATCTACCAAAATTGGTTTCACAATTTTTCAAGCTTCCTACAGGAAGATATTGAATTTACAAGTCCTTATGAATTTCTGGATTTAATTTGTTGTTTTCTGGAATTATAATTAACCTAGGCAAATACTTTGAATTAAACCCTCTTAAACAACTTGGTTATGCTTGAAACTTATACTATAGCTTCTACATAACAACATGATTGGTTGGGTAAATTTCCAGAATGATCTGAATAGAATCCTATTTTCTATATTTTCCACAATGTATTATACTAATTGATTTATAGAATATTCTCTAGGGCTTTTCATGAAGATTGGGATGGACCACTGGAAAGTACAGATCTTAAGGAAAAGTACAAAATATGTTTGATCTAATTTGGAGTATCCTAGCCAAAGTTATAGCATTTCAAAGTTTAGGCATTTTTCTGGAATTCTTTTTGAATGGAAAAAGACAACCCTTTAATCAACTGACACGTAGCCCCCACTGGTTTAATTCTTCCCACCCAGCCGGTGCCACACCGGGGCCACAGGGTTTACTCGCGTTGTCACACGGAATCCCTGCACCACAGAAAATCCCACGGGGGGGGGGGGGGGGGGTCTTCTTCTTCCCCCGACTCCAGCGGCCCGTGACGGCGCCATGGCCGGCGGCCGGCCGGCGACTCGCTGAAGCTTGCCGTGCCACCTTCCCCGTGGCGGGGACTTGCCACCCGGGGGTTTTCGACCCTTAGAAATTCACTGGTGGCCTCAGTTTGGACTGAAATGCCCCGGAAACGTGCCTACACCGGCGACCGGCGGAACTCGACGATCGGCGACGACTTTCCCGGTGTACAAGGCATGAGAAAAGCTGCTTCTTGCTCTGGAAGCATCGTGGTGATTCCCTGATCTTTGGCCAACACTCCATTCGGATTGGAATCAGCCAGAGGATAGGGCGCAACTTGGAACCGATTCTAGGCGGTGGTAATATTTGAAATTCCGGCGAGTCCGGTAGGTTAATTGGGCAATCAGTTACTCTAGAAGATGCGCACGGGGTTGTACAACCTAGGTGCTATTTGGATTGGAACGAGACTCACCGTGAAGGACAATCTTCGGGTTGTAGACGAAGAAGGTCCTTCGGCGCGCTGGAAGAATAAATCGCGATTCCCTCCGGGATGCTAGGTCCGGCGGCAGCCTCGATTCAGGGAGGTAGAGTGGGTATGAGCGCGCACCAAAACGTGGCTTTGCTTGAGCGGGGGCTGCTGTAATTTGGGCGGCCGAGTGGAGCGATGTGAGAGACTCAAAGAAGAGCCGAGCGCTCGGTTGTTTTATTGGCTTCCCAGTCGGTCGACCGAACGGAGCCGAGCCAGGCGGTGCCGTGGCCCTCTGTGGCGCGCATGCAGGCGAAGGCGCATCAAGCTGGAGAGCTGCTTGCCGCTGTTGCTCAGCGCTAGCGCGCGCTGCAGTCGCATGAGGTGAGACAGAGCAAACAGCTTTTGGGCTCCTCTTATAGGTGGGCCCCACTATGCTCTTATCCCCTTAATTTATTGCTTTACACTTGAACACAGCTGGTATAATCCAACCAATTGAAGCTAATGTCTAATCCACAGAAAAGGTTTTTGCAAGTTATAACATATAACATTTTTGGTTTCCTGCAAATTTGAATTAGATTCAAATTCAATTTTTATAATCTATATGCATGTCATTTAATTATTTCCCCAATATTAATGTATATAATGTCCTATGCTTTTAATTTACTAACCTAATCAAATGGAGAATATGTTTTTGTACCTTGATCACTGATTTGAATATTTTGTACATTTCCATATATACTTTTATTCACACATGTTTGTTTTATTTATTTTGATTTTTCCCTTGTGATCAAAGCACATAAATTCAGGTGTCTTAAATTTATGATTCAAGAATGTTTAGAATTTAGGCTTAGCTGGTTCCAAAAATAATGATAAGTTCAAACTAGAGCTTCCAATAAAACTTTACACTTACATCTATATGACTTTATTTGCTCTCATTTTAACATGGTCCTCATTGTACACACTTAAACTATTATTTCATGTGCCATACATAGGAGACAAAAGCTTCCAAAAGTTTGGGCTTTTACATTCCCCCCCCCCCCCTTAAAAGAATCTCGTCCCGAGATTACAAAAGAAGAAGAAATGTCGGAGTTTATCACCGTTGATACGACGATAGCAATTCCGGATAGTTGGAGCGAAGATAGTCTTCACTCTCCCATGTAGCTTCTTCGACGGTGTGGTTCCTCCATAACACTTTATAGAACCACAACGTTCGGTTTCTTGTCTCTCTCGTCTTCTCATCAATAATCCGGATCGGTTGTTCAATATAGGTTAGATCCGACTTCAGTTCTTCCATGTCCTCAGATATGACCTTAGTTGGAGTTTTGAGACACTTCCTTAACTGTGACACGTGGAATACGTTGTGTACTCCAGACAAGGACGCGGTTAGCTCCAGCCGATAGGCTATGGGTCAACATCTTTCCGTGATGGGAAATGGCCCGATAAATCTTGGAGCTAACTTTCCCTTTACTCCACAGCGATGAACTCCTTTCATCGGAGAGACACGAAGATACACGTGGGCTCCGATGTTAAAGCTCAAGGGACAACGTCACTTATCAACAAAACTCTTTTGCCGAGACTGAGCTGCTCTGAGGTTTGCCTGAACTAGCTTAACTCGTTCTTCAGCTTCATTAGTGAGATCCACTCCGAAGATTACTCTTTCTCCAGACTCACACCGATTGAGTGGCGTGCGGCACTTCCGGCCGTAGAGAGCTTTGAAAGGTGCCATTTTGATACTGGATTGATAACCATTGTTGTATGAGAACTCTACCAACAGTAAATGATCATCCCAGTTCTTTCCGTGATCTATGGCACATGCCCTTAGCATATCTTCTAGGATCTGGTTCACCCTTTCAGTTTGTCCATCAGTTTGAGGATGGTATGCCGATCTTTGGATTATCTTAGTTCCCATTGCTGCTTGTAGTTGCTCCCAAAAACGAGCAACAAACAATGATCCTCTGTCGGAGACGATGGTGCGGGGAACTCCATGTAAGCACATGATCCGTGACATATACAACTCAACATACTTCTTTGCATTGTACGCCGTGTTCACTGGATAAAGTGTGCTGACTTGGTTAATCGGTATAAGATTACCCAAATGGAATCGTGCTTGTGGAACGTGAGAGGCAATCCAACAATGAAGTCCATACTGAGATCCTCCCATTTCCATGCAGGGACACATAACGGTTGTAGTGGTCCCACTTTCCTCATATATTCAGTCTTCACTCTTCTGCATGTATCACACTCGAACACGTACTTTGCAATCTCTCTCTTCATTCGTGTCCACCAGAATTTCATTCTAAGATATTGATACATCTTATTGCTTCCTGGATGGATTGTATACTTTGATAGGTGAGCTTCATCCAAGATCTTCTTTCTGAGTTTCATGTTTTGGGGTACTACTATACGATCGTTGAACCATAGAGTTCCTTGTTCATCTTCCCGGAAACATTTCATTTCTCCACTTTTAAGTCTCCTCTGAATATTAGACATTCCCTTATCTTTCTTTTGAGCCTCTACAATCTCCTCTCTTATTGTAGGTATGAGAGCAAGGTTATACAGAGCTCCATAAGGAATCACACGAAGAGTTGGTTCATCTTCTTCCATAGAACCAATGGTCAAATTATGAACGTGAGACTTTCGACTAAGTGCGTCGGCTACCACATTGGCCTTGCCGGGATGATAGTGAATCTCAAGTTCATAATATTTGATTAACTCTAACCATCTTCGTTGTCTTATATTTAATTCCTTTTGTGTGAAGATGTACTTCAAAATTTTATGATCTGTTTAGAGGTGCACTGGATTTCCCATTAAGTAGTGCCTCCACATCCTCAGTGCAAGAACTACTGCTGCCAACTCTAAATCATGTGTCGGATAATTGTGTTCATGATTTCGGAGTTGTCTTGATCCATATGCAATTACTCTTCCATCTTGCATAAGTACGCAGCCCAATCCGATGCAGGATGCATCACAATAAACATCAAACGATTTTGTCGTATCGGGTTGAGCCAAGATCAGGGCTGTTGTGAGATGCTTCACTAGAGTTTTGAAGGCTTCCTCACATGATTCACTCCATACATACTTGCTGCCCTTCTTTAATAAGTCTGTCATAGGCTTTGCAATTTTTGAGAAACTTGGAAAAAATCTCCGATAATAGCCTGCTAAACCCAAAAAACTATATACTTCATGTACGGAGGTGGGAGATTGCCATTTCAACACTTGTACCACTTTACTTGGATCCACAGCTATGCCTTCCGCTGAAATAATATGACCAAGAAATGGAACTTGATTAATCCAAAATTCACATTTACTGAATTTGGCATATAGCTTGTGATCACGCAGTCGTTGAAGCACGATCTTGAGATGTTCAGTATGTTCCTCTTCTAACTTGGAGTAGACCAAAATATCATCGATGAACACCATGACAAACTTGTCTAACTCTGGCATGAATACTGAATTCATCAAATACATGAAATGCGCTGGGGCATTTGTGAGACCAAAAGACATAACCAAATACTCATAAAGTCCATATCTAGTTGAGAATGCCGTCTTCGGTATATCTTCTGGTCGTATCTTAATCTGATGATAACCAGACCGAAGGTCCATTTTGGAGAATACCCTAGCACCCACTAATTGATCGAAGAGCAGATCAATACGTGGTAGTGGACACTTGTTCTTGATAGTCACGACATTAAGCGGATGATAATCCATACATAGACTCAATGTCTTGTCCTTCTTCTTGACAAAGAGAGCCGAGCATCCCCATGGTGATGAGCTCGGACGAATGAAACCTTTACTCAATAAGTCATTTAGCTGCTCCATTAATTCAGCTAACTCCTTAGGTGCCATTTTATATAGTCGTCGAGAGATAGGTGTAGTTCCCAGTATTAACTCAATCTTGAATTCCACATCTCGGTCGGGCGGCATACCCGGCAGATCGTCAGGAAATACATCTGGGAAATCACGGACCACTGAAATGTCTTCCAACTTACCTGTTTCTGAATGATACACCGCTGCACTTTCTTGAACTGTGTTCTCAAGAATTAAGGTGTGGCAGCCGTGAGTTGAAGAGTTGAGCTCAACGGTGCAAGGATTGATGGTTAGAACAGCTTCGTGGTTGCTTAACCACGACATTCCCAAGATTATATCAATCTTTTGACCTTCAAGGATGATAAGGGTAGTGGGATATATTCTACCACCCAGACATAATGGTGCTCGGGAGATAACATCACTTGCGGTAATATTACCTCCGGGTGAAGATATAAGATAGCGATGTTTCGTGATTGTGGTCGGAAGCTGGTGCTTGAAAACAAAGGATTGACTTATGAAATTATGTGTAGCACCGGAATCGAAGAGAATCAATGTAGGTATATTGTTGAGAGTGAACATCCCCGTTAACACGGGTTCTCCTTCTGGTACACCCTCAATGGTAGTATAGTGGACACTGCCAAGCTTTGATTTCTTTTGCTGCTGATTGGGAAATTGACTTGAATGTTGAAATGATGACTGGGTGCAGCTTTGATTTCTCTTTGGACAATATCTAGTAAAGTGACCCATAAGACCACATGTGAAGCACAAATATTTAGTCGGTTCAGTGCTGACTTGTGGATGAGAACTGGGTATCTCTGGCTGCGGTGAAAATGGATAAGAACTTATGTGCTGCTTCTGCGGGGGCGATTCGAAACTTGATGCAAGCAGTGGGCGACTTTGATATGATGGTTTGACAGATGGCTGCCATTCTTGACCGGATGGCGAACGATATACCAACCGATATTTCTGAGCAACCACACTAGTGTTGTCTTGCAGAATACTCCGCTTTCTCTTCTCCGCTTGGAGACAAATATTTGCCTTTTCTTGTAGGATAGCTGCATTGACTAATTTTTTTGTACTTGCCGTGATTGAACAACGCTAACCTTTCTCGAAGTTTGACCCTCAGCCCTCGGAAGAAGTGATCACATCTTAACCTTTCTGTATTCATATAGTTGGGCGCACATTGTGCCAAACGATTGAACTCCTTAAAATACTCATGGACACTCATGTCTCCTTGCTTGAGTTCAACGAATTCCTCATACTTGGTCTTTATAATCCCTGTCGGAATATGACGACCACGGAAAGCCTCACGGAACTCAATCCATGCTATCTGATGACCTTCAGGGCGGGTCGCACTATATTCTTCCCACCAAGCTCCGACAGCTCCATGGAGTTGTTGAGCAGCGAACAATGTTTTCTGATAATTGTCACAGGGAAACAGACCAAATTTGGATTCCATTACACGAAGCCAATGATCTGATTCTAACGGTTCAGTTGCTTCCGTGAAGATTGGCAGTTGCATTTCCAAAAAATCCAAATAACTGTTTCGAGGTGGAATAACCTGCTACGTTTGATGACTTAGGCCCTGCTGCACCGAAGCTTGAAGTAACTTAGTGTTCTCTTGGTGAGACTCGAATATTTTTTACATGACATCCATCAATACCGTTGATGGTGGTGCCTGCGGTGGATCCGAATCATCACCGTCTCGACGAGAACTTCCGACCTTACTCGATGAGCGAGTACGAACCATACTGCACAAATGAATTTGGGATGAGTCAAAGCTCGATCTCAGCAATAAGTGAAGATAAGGAAAACATGAACATGTCAAGAAACTTTGTGAAAGTATAACAATATTCATGTTCGCGCAAATTTTTGAACTTATGCTTCAAAGACGAACTGTTCTGCCAGAAATGACCAGTCTGGAGAAATATGAGAATTTCATCCAGTTAGAGGAAATATCCTGCCTCGAGGTGAACAACAAAGTTAAATTACACTTCAATAACTTTCCAAAAAGTATTGGTTTGCCTCTAGATCATCTCTGGTTTGCATGTTATGCTATTTTAAAGTCAGCAAAAATTTCTGCACTTTCAGCAGAACCTGCTTAAAAGTAGCAGTTTTGATCTAATGTTTTCAGGATGTTCTGATTGAAATCTGAAAATGTTCTTATTTACAAAGTTGTAGACAATGTAATAATCATTCCAGAATGTACTTACTTGTATTCATATCATTCCTTGGTTAAAAGATATGAATTTTTGAAGTTGGTTAAAATTTCAGCATTCAGAAGTTGAATTCAGTTCAGATTGACCACTCTGCATTCAAACTCGATTTGGAATAGGTAGATGACCGATTAAGGTCTGGAGCCAATTGCAAAAATTTTATCTGACTATCTAAAATTTCCAACGGTTACTCGCGCGACACCATTGGATCAAGGGTCTGCGAGTTATGGATTGCATTCCGAGGTGTACAGATTGCTGTCCAGTTTGGGTGTGCCTGGACAGTCTCCGCGATTATCCAAATTTCACCCACCTAGAAAAGGATTTTGGTCTTGAGCTGAATAGAGAACTTGTAAAGTACTTCCAAAAATTTCTAAGGAGTACTTACTTGCCCTCGTAGCACTTCTGGTTGAGAAGATACGGCATTCGCAAGTTGACATTTTTTCTGAAAATTTGGACAGCACCTCCTTTGTTTAAGGCTGATTTTGTCCACAATTTTCAGATATACAAATATCAACATTTTCTAAAATAACACATAGCAAACTGGTAGCATACATTCTCAGGATTCCAGAAATGCATCAATGAAGTCATTCGACAATTCCACAGCAAGTTATGCAAGAAACAGTAACTGTATACAAGACTGTCCAGATTTGATCAAGTTTAGAAATTTGAAATTTTGAGTATGTTAGAGATGGATTCTGCTCTGGAGTTCTATAGAAACGTTGTAGAGGACTCTCTACACTTTCTAACCACATAAAGTAGGCCTGCAGAGGTGAAGTCTGCAAAAAGTTATGACTCAATTGGTGAAGAGTTCAGATTCTGTCCCCTCTTCCGGGCTGCCAGAACCTCCTAAACGACACTTCAATTTAGACCTTGTTAATGTGAGTTTTAGACTCAGAGTCAAATAGAAACTCGTTAGAGGATTCCTTAAGAGTTCCAGGCATGTATATATATATATATATATATATATATATATATATATATATATATATATATATATATATATATATATATATGCCTATGTTGCTGTTCTAATTTAAAAGTTATGGCTGTTCAAAGTTCAATAATTTTCCAAGTTGGTTCAGGTAGTACATATAGTCTTGTTCCAGATTTTTAACTCAAGTGTTTAAATACTTCTTATCTGAATTTGGGGCAATATTGAATTAGAAAGTTGTAGTCTAGCTCCTCACCTTTCCGAAAATGTATCACAAAGGCATGGAAGAGCTTTCTACGAAGAGATAGGGCAAAACACTAAAGTTGGTCCAATGTTTCAAAGAAATGGGATTAGTGTTCATTTTTGGTGATGGGAATCGATTAAAAAGGCTTTCATGTCAAAACTGTTCAAAGAACAGTCGTAGAGGACTTAAAGATCTTCTTAACCATATAGCACACTACTAGGTTCTATGAAGTTTCACAAAAAGCACCTCTTGACATAATCGAGCTTGACTCCGTCAAGAGTGAACAACAACCTTAATCTTTATCCTTCTTCCCATTGCACTCTCCAAGTCGAAACTTTGACCCAAAACTTTCCAGCAACTGGGAGTGGGATCTTATAAGATGATAATGAAGCCATTCATTCGTGGGGGATGGTCAAAGTATCAAATGTGATACTGAAGGTACTACGTGCCTCACCAAAAGAAAAGTCTAACCCGTTATATCCGGATACGTCTGTAGGTGGTTCTAATACAGATCACTTGCAAACGTATGCTACACGGGTCGCTACCATAGTTAGTGTACCTGCAGAAGACAAACAATCCCCTTTCACACCTTCACACCTCAAGGGCGGCACGGGGAAACACGACAGGCAGTCACAATAATATATAATCAAAAGTAAATGCATACGACTCTGGTGTGAGTCGCCCTCGAGCGAAGTCATGTCTCGAGGTACATGGCTGTACTACGTCTGTAAAGCAAAGACTCCCGCACGAACCGGCTTATACACGCTCGGGCATACGTGTTTCGCATGATCCCATAAAACATGAATAGTTCTAGAGATGCATACTATCGGGTTATACACCACCCGACGGGGGCTCCCACTAATTTTGTATCACGCTGGGGTACCGCGTGTCATATGTTCTCAGAAACATGGAAAGTTTCAGAGACTCATATTGACTTTCCGTGCTAAGCCACGAAAATTTCACATACCACCTCTCGTATGTAGAGCTTACCGAGATTGATCCGCTCTCGGTGGTGTACCTTACCTCTTACCTTGAAGACGGAGCGTCGTTACAGAATAATATAACAAGTTAGTTCACCACCTTTATAACTTATACTAGTTATCGTCCTTAATTGTAACACCAAATTTTCAAAAATTTAAAAACAAAAGAAATATACTAGGGATGCATCATGTATGCTTGCATTTGAATGAAAATTCAATTTCAAAACGCGCTAGAATTCGTTTGAATTTGAAAAACAATTCAAATTTGCAAAAGAATGAAAAAGGAAAAAGAAAACAAAAAGAAAAAGAAAAAAAGAACCCACCCTGGGCCTTAACCCCGCCCCAGCCCACTTCCCCCCCTCCCCTTTTCTTTCCCCCCCCCCCCCCCCCCCCCGCCGGCCCAACTCCCCCTGGCCCAGCTCGGCCCCGCGCCTCCCTCTCCCTCTCCCTTTCTCTGCGCGCTAGGACCCACCCGTCAGGGCCTCCCCTTTCCTTACGCCGCGCCCGACCCAGCCCCCGCCGATTCCGCCTCGGTTCAAAACGCCGGCATGGAATCATCGGCCATAATGGCCCCCGGTCACCTTCCATCGCGCGAGATCACCTTCCATACCCCGCCGCCCTCGCCTCCCCCTATAAATTCCACCGGCGCCCCCCGATTCCCCCTTCCCCGAAGCTCCAAACCCTAACCGCCACCGTGCAAGGTATGTCGCCGCCATTCCCGTCGACTCGCCGGCGTTCTCTCCCTCCCCCTCTGTCTAACACGTGCGCCATGCTTCCAGGAACACGCCGGGCAACATCTTTCGGGGAATTGGCCGCCGCTTCATCAATCTCGACGAGCACCGCCGGAGTCCGCCGCCTCTCGACGTCGCCGACGCTCCTCCGCCCAATTTCAAGCCCCGAAACCCCCCTAGGTGAGCGCGCGATGCCCCTCTCTTCCGTTTGGTGTATAGAGCGCCCGAAATTGGTGCCGATTTGGCCGTTCCGGCCAACTCCGGCGACCCCGTCCGCCGTGCGCCGTCGGCTTGGCGCGCGCGCCGCCGCGCCCTGGTTGCGCGCCGCCCCTGGGGCGATGTGGCCCATCCTCGGCCGTCGATCTGAGGCCGACGACCGAGATTAGAAGGGGCGTACCCCTTCGTTTATTTAAAATCTGGCCGCACACTTTAGATCCGACGACCCAGATTGAAGGCGGTTATGGTCGTTGGCCCTTTTGCACGTAGACCCCTGCGCAGAATTTAAATTAATTACAGATAGGTCCTAGAATTTATGAGCTAGCTCCTGGACTTTAATTAAATTATGTCAGCACTGTTAAAATGATTAAACATAGCATTTTAGCCCCTGTTTTCACCATAAATTATATTTTTAGCCTCTGTAAATTATGATTAAACCCCTGGTGATGTTATAAAATATTTCTAGGTCACTGATCATGTCTGTTTTGCATAAAAGCCGCTGTATTAATTGATAATTACATAAAATCACATGAGAATTCTCTCTTTTTGCACAAATCACTTAGGGTATTATTTTATTATTGTTTCCCAATCTCTTTAGGGTAAAATAATGCATTTAATGTGCAGATTGTGCTGATTTTCCTAATGAGCCCATATAAACACTAAAATCCACACCTCCACCCACACCACTAAATGAAGTCTTACTAAGGACATAGTGTTAGCAACGTAATTGCGTAGGTTTTCTTATGTGTTTAATTGTGGTGTGCATTTATTCTCTTGTTCTTATTGTGTGCTGCTACTTTCCGTTCCGCATGCGATGATGTATATAGAGTCGGTTCCCGAGCCGACTTACAATCTTCAGGACTACCACTTCACCGACCCACACTCCGAAGAAGGCAAGTCCCTTGACCATTTTGCACCTGTTTTATTAAGTTTTAGTTAGTTGCATGTTTAATAAAAGAAATCCTATTGGTTGTACCCTTCCATATAATTCCTTGTCCCCGGGGTGGTTTGGGTAGATGTTATTATTTACTTTACGCTTAGCCATGCTTAGAATTATGGGAGGGAATTTCTCTACTCACTTGTTCTACTATAAATTGTTATGATTATTTGTTGAGTTATGGTGAAATGAATTGTAGTGGATAGGAATCCGGCGGGTTGGTTTGTTTGGGATGGTGCAGTACGCACGAGACCCAGGTTTTGGGGTATGAACCTTGCTGGATTCTAAGGACCGGTTTATGGAGAAAGCCACTAAGCCTTATAGTATCGCCACAAGACTGACTATGGGGCAGCTTGGTCAATTAATTAGGCCTCTCCCGGCGTAGTATTAGTGGTTGGATAGTGCGGGGAATTGGTTCAGGGTGTACTGCCTTGGGATCCACATGGCTCAAGAGGGGGCAACTGGGGTGTTGAGTCGTGGTGTAACGGCTCACACTTTTGTACAGGGGTGAAACCTCAGAGGGCTAGTACGCGTCGGGAGAATCCTTTGTAAAGACCTCGTAGTGATCTCCTGGCCTCACACCAAAGGAAGTGTGCAATGTGGTTTGCGACCACGGGTATCAGGGAGGTTTACTTAGTCCACCTGGCAACAGGGGATGAAATCACGGCTTGTGGGTAAAGGGTACATTCTCTGCAGAGATTTAGAAACTGTCATGACAGCCGTGCTCACGGACAAGAGCGGCTTGGTGTCCAATTCATAATTAGCCAATGTCTGGGAATGGTGGTTTGGATTGGATTGGTTGGTTGGGACTTGGTTTACCAATGGGTTATGGTTGGGTTCATACACTTAGAAGTAGGTGCTAATGAAAGCTAAGGATAGGATGTAATGCTATAGTGCTCAACCTAAATTTGGCCTTCCTTTCTATAAACCCACATGTCATCTCTTTCCCACTTGCTGAATACCGTTGGTACTCAAACTTTCTTGTTGCTTATCTTTCCTCAGTCTACAATGGAGAAGAGGTGGAGAATGAAGACTTCTTCGCTGATCAGGAGGAGACGTTCTAGGCGGGCGTAACCCCCGGGCAACGCCTGTGCATGGAGCCACGCTAGTTTACTTTTACTACTGTTTTGCTCTGTAATCTTATTTTAGACCTACGGGTCATTATTGTAAGACATTTATGTACTCGAACATGGCTTGTAATAAACGATATTATACTTTCGTCTACACATGTATGATGAGAATCGATCCTGGCATACATGTGGAAGCCATCCGGTTGTCTTGTTGGGACCGGGTGTGACAAAGTGGTATCAGAGCCGTGTTGCCCGTAGGACGCAAGCCTAGTTAGAAAGGGATGACTTAGGACCCTATTATATTCTAAAAAGTAATTTATAAAATTGCTTGGTACTTCCTACCTTGTCCACTTGTTTTATTTACTCCTTTATTTATATGTTTTGTTACTGACACTCTCCTGTTTTCAAAATTTGTAGATGGCCCGCACCAAGACGACCCCCCGTAAGTCGACCGGTGGACTTGTGCCCCCGCGTAGGCTGGCCAGTCGCTCTCCAGCCGTCGACCCCCGTCACCCCGTGGTGATCCGTTCTGACGGCAGGGCTGCAGGACGACTGCGACTCTGTCTCCGGGCCATACTCCGTGATGCTAGCTACCGTCACCACAGCCTCTCGCTCTCCTACCACACCACTGGAGTGCAGCGCCCCGGCAGGACGGACTGGAGCTGCAAGATCTACATTTACTATGGTGATGAGCTGGTGAAGACCCACAGCAGTCCTGCCTGGAGGAGCTCCCACCAATACGCGGAGCAGGACGCTAGCTGGGAAGCAGCCACTTTTTGGAGTCACGCCCGCCGTTTCCGTCTGGAGGACACGGTGCACGCCTTCGTTCTGCAGCGTCCCAGTGGCACTGCAGGCTTTGTCTCCAAGCACGTGGAGTGACCCCTGGACCTTCCGCAGTCTCGTCAGACTGTTGGCGACATGGCCGAGCTCAGTGCCCGACTTCAGAGGGCACAGCAGGAGATTCAGGATGGACGTGACCTCGCCCTGCGCCACGAGGCAGTGATCAGGAGATATCGTCGGATCACCGACGAGGACCCTGACGACTACGCGTCCGACACCTCGACGTGGACCCCGGACTCTCCAGACCGCCGTGGCGGCCAGCGTGAGTCGTATTCTGAGGGTCCTCTGACGAGGAGCCTTCCAGTGTGGCGTCTGCCGCACCACCGCCACCTGCTGCCTCACCACCTCAGGACCCCGAGGACCCCGAGGACCCCGACGACGACGACGACGACGATGACGATGACAAGGACCCGGAGGAGTTCCCGCTTGACGACGAGTAGTCCTCTACCTTTGCCACGACTCAAGGATAGGCACACCCTCATTAGTTAAATAAGAGCGACATAGACGTACTTGTTTGACCTTGAGTTGTGTTACTTCTCTTTATGATTTTCGTCTTGGTGTGTTGTGTGAGTTGTGGAACGCCTTGGCGACTTGTCCACAACCGCACCTTTTGATACTTCTTTAATTAGTGAGCTATTAATAAAGAATTTTCATTTATATGCATGTTTGCTGTGATTTTTGCATATAGTAAGGGTATCGCATAGTAGTCTTCCACTAGTTATAGTAGAATCTAAGACTCTACTCTCTTCGTACTCAGATGGCAGGCAGGGGAAGAGGTCGTGGTCGTGGCCGTGGTATGCCCCTCGGTGATGATGAAGCTGGATTCCAGCTACCGCAATGGAATGGGAGAGGTGCCCGTGGAGCACCTGCGATGAATCATATGCAGCAGATGATGGCCATGCAGATGCAAATGATGCAGAACTTAACACAAGTGGTGGCCAACATGCAACAAGCCCAGCAAGCCCCTCCACCCCCACCAAATCAGCCCCACCCACAGCCAGCACCAGGACCCTGATCTCGCATGAGAGACTTCCTTAACACCCATCCACCCACCTTTGCCACTGCTAGTGAGCCCATGGAGGCCGACGATTGGCTGAGAACAGTTGAGAGCAAGCTGAGAATTGTCCAATGTGAAGGACGAGAGAAGGTATTGTTAGCCTTGCACCAACTTCAGGGACCTGCAGCCGATTGGTGGACTGCCTTCATTGAAGCCCATCAGGACCCGGATAATATCACATGGGACGAGTTCAAGAATTACTTTCGCAGTCATTTCATGCCCGAAGGGGAGATCCAGGCGAGACGTGAAGAATTTCTCATGTTAAAGCAAGGCCGCATGAGTGTGCGAGAGTATCTGAACAAATTCACACAATTGTCCCGCTATGCACCGGAAGATGTGGACACGGACTCGAAGAAACAGTTTCGCTTTAAGAAGGGCCTTGACAAGGAGCTGAAGTTCGCTATGGTCTCTAGTGACTACAGCAGTTTCCATAAGTTGGTTGACAAGGCCTTCGAAGTGGAAAGGACCAAGAACGAGCTGGACGATGATGATAGGAAGAGGAAGCTGGCTCGAGCACACAGTTCTGGGAATAATGTGCGCCCTCGATATGCCCCTCAGCCTACGGCACCTATGGCTCACCCTATGAACCCTAACACGGGACAAAGGTACCCAAACTCCTCCTACAGGCCACCACACCATACAACCAGCAGATGCGCCAACCACCACAGCCTCCACGACAACCAATGCAACCCCCTCGCCCAGCAGCTCCAGCACCCCGCCCTAATGGTCAGCCACAACAGAACCCTCAAGGAGGTAACAGATCCCAAGGTAACAACGCGGTGGTGCAGTGTTATAAATGTGGTGAGATGGGACATTTCGCCAACCGTTGCCCGAAGAAGCAACTGCAGCAACCCACACGTGGGAGAGTCAACCACGTGGCACTTGAGGAGGCACACAATGCACCAGATGTGGTTGTTGGTACGTTCCCTGCCGACTCTCATCTAGCTACAGTGTTGTTTGATTCTGGTGCTACGCATTCGTTCATATCTAAGGAATTCATGAGGAGGCATGACATGGTAGTGCATTTAATGACTCACCAACTTATAGTTCACTCCCCAGGGGGAGAAATGATAACCCGACAAGTATGCCCTAATGTAAGGCTAGACATAAGGGGGGTAGTTTTCCCAGCAAACCTGATTGTTCTGGAATCTCAAGGGCTAGATATTATCCTGGGGATGGATTGGTTAACAAAGTATCATGGGGTGATCCACTGCGCCACAAGAACAGTCTCCTTGACCCACCCCGATGGTACCAAGGTAGAGTTCTCTCCAGATCATGCTCCAACACAGAGGATCAGGCTAAATCAAACTAAGGTCACCGAAGAGATCCGTGTTGTCAGTGAATTCCCAGACGTGTTCCCCGAAGAGTTACTGGGTATGCCCCCTGACCGCGAAATTGAATTTATCATCGATCTAGTGCCTGGAACGGCCCCGATATATAAGAGGCCATATAGAATGGACGCTAACCAGTTAGCCGAGCTAAAGGATCACATCAACGAGTTGTTGGAGAAATGATAGATTCGCCCTAGTTCATCGCCTTGGGGTGCTCCTGTCATTTTCGTGCCTAAGAAGGATGGCACTCAAAGGTTGTGTGTGGATTATCGTCCATTGAATGCGGTGACCATCAAGAAAAAGTATCCACTGTCAAGGATCAAAGATTTGTTTGATCAGCTGCGAGGAGCATGTGTATTCTCTAAGATCGACCTTCGTTCGGGTTATCACCAGTTGAAGATTCGACCATCGGACATTCCCAAGACTGCATTCGTCTCTCGATATGGTCTTTATGAGTATACTGTTATGTCTTTCGGGTTGACTAATGCTCCAGCTTACTTCATGTACCTTATGAACAAAGTATTTATGGAGTACCTGGATAAATTCGTGGTCGTATTCATCGACGATATCCTGATCTTCTCCAAGAGTGAAGAGGAGCACGAGGAACACCTGAGGTTGGCACTAAAGAAACTTAGAGAACACCAACTGTATGTTAAATTCAGTAAGTGTGAGTTTTGGTTGAAGCAGGTATCATTCTTGGGACATGTCATATCAGAAGGAGGAATATCAGTGGATCCGGGTAAAGTGGCAGATGTTCTCAAGTGGGAGACACCGGAAAATGTGGGACACATCAGAAGCTTTCTAGGAATGGCTGGTTATTATCGACGATTTATTGAGGGGTTTTCAAAGATCTCTCGGGCACTAACCAAGCTACTCGAGAAGGGAGCTACATTCAAGTGGACACCGGAATGTGAAGCAAGCTTTGCTGAATTGAAGAAGAGGTTGACCATTGCCCCAGTGCTGGTCATGCCAGATATGCAAAAGGAGTTCTCGGTCTATTGTGATGCTTCCGGACAGGGACTGGGATGTGTGTTGATGCAAGTAGGACATGTGGTGGCTTACGCCTCGAGACAACTCAAGAAGCATGAGAAGAATTATCCGACCCATGATCTGGAATTAGCAGCTGTCGTTCACGCACTAAAGATATGGAGACACTATCTGATCGGAAAAAGGACAGAGATCTACACCGACCACAAAAGCTTGAAGTACATATTCACTCAGCCAAACCTTAACCTTCGCCAACGAAGGTGGTTAGAGCTCATTAATGACTTCGATGTCGGGATCAACTATCACCCTGGAAAGGCGAACGTGGTCGCAGATGCTTTGAGTAGGAAAACCCAATGTAACAGCATGACGATCCAGGCTTATCAACCGCAGCTATGTGAGGAGTTTGCAAGATTAAACCTGTGCATAGTGTCTAATGCAGATGCAGTAGTTATGGAAGTGGACTCCACGTTGGAACAAGACATTAGAGAAGGCCAAAGAGAGGATAAGAAGATCCAAAAACTTAAGAAGCTGATGAAGGCTGGCAAAGCTCCAGATTTTAGGGAAGATGAACATGGAACCCTATGGTTAGGGAAGAGGATATGCGTGCCAAATGTCAAGGGGATCCGAGAGTTGATATTGAGAGAAGAACACGACTCGTACTACTCTATTCATCCTGGGAGTACCAAGATGTACCAAGACCTTAAGGATAGATACTGGTGGCTTGGTATGAAGCGTGATGTGGCCGAATACGTGGCTCTGTGTGACACATGTTAGTTAGTCAAAGCGGAACATCAGAGACCTGCTGAATTACTCCAACCACTCAAGATACCCGAGTGGAAATGGGAAGAGATAAGTATGGAATTTATCGTGGGATTGCCAAGGACCCAGTCAGGATATGACTCCATATGTGTTGTTGTGGATCGGTTGACCAAGGTCGCTCACTTCATTCCGGTCAAGGAAAGCTACAATGGTTCGCGGTTGGCAGAATTATACATGGCAAGAATTGTGTGTTTACACGGTGTCCCAAAGAAGATAGTGTCGGATCGAGGTACCCAGTTCACCTCGAGATTCTGGCAGAAGCTACATGAGTCAATGGACACTCGTCTGAATTTCAGCTCAGCGTATCAGCCGCAGACGGATGGTCAGACAGAACGCACCAATCAAATCTTGCAGGATATGTTGCGAGCATGTGCCCTGAAGAATAGTAAGAGTTGGGACAAAAACTTGCCTTACGCGGAGTTCTCTTATAACAACAGCTACCAAGCTAGTCTCAAGATGTCCCCGTTTGAGGCACTTTATGGACGAAAGTGCAGGACACCTTTATTCTAGAATCAGACTGGGGAAGGTCAAGTGTTTGGACCGGAGATACTCAGAGAGGCCGAACGATAGGTAAAAGAGATCCGGAATAATCTGAAAACAGCGCAGTCAGGATAGAAGAGTTACGCAGATGCTCGACGTCGTGATCTAACCTTTGAGGTAGGGGACTTTGTATATCTCAAGGTATCACCAGTAAGAGGTCTAAAACGGTTCAAAGTGAAGGGACAGCTAGCACCCCGTTACATTGGTCCGTTCAAGATATTGGAGAGAAGAGGAGAAGTGGCCTATCGTCTCGAGCTACATTCTCAACTGTCGGATGTGCATGATGTGTTTCACGTGTCGCAACTAAAGAAATGCTTAAGAGTACCAAAGGAACAGTTACCCATGGAAGCTGTGGATTTGCAAGAGGATCTGTCCTACGCAGAACGGCCAGTCAGGATTCTAGAAACATCAGAACGTGTCATGAGAAACAAGACGATTCGCATGTGCAAAGTGCAGTGGAAACATCACTCTGAGGCAGAAGCAACATGGGAGAGAGAAGAAGACCTCAAGGCCGAGTTTCCCGATCTCTTCTCTTAGGACGTCCGAATCTCGGGGCGAGATTCCTTTTAAGGGGGGTAGAGTTGTAACACCCAAATTTTCAAAAATTTAAAAACAAAAGAAATATACTAGGGATGCATCATGTATGCTTGCATTTGAATGAAAATTCAATTTCAAAATGCGCTAGAATTCATTTGAATTTGAAAAACAATTCAAATTTGCAAAAGAATGAAAAAGGAAAAAGAAAACAAAAAGAAAAAGAAAAAAAAGAACCCACCCTGGGCCTTAACCCCACCCCAGCCCACTTCCCCCCCTCCCCTTTTCTTTTCCCCCCCGCCGGCCCAACTCCCCCTGGCCCAGCTCGGCCCCGCGCCTCCCTCTCCCTCTCCCTTTCTCTGCGCACTGGGACCCGCCCGTCAGGGCCTCCCCTTTCCTTACATCGCGCCCGACCCAGCCCCCGCCGATTCCGCCTCGGTTCAAATCGCCGGCATGGAATCACCGGCCATAATGGCCCCCGGTCACCTTCCATCGCGCGAGATCACCTTCCATACCCCGCCGCCCTCGCCTCCCCCTATAAATTCCACCGGCGCCCCCCGATTCCCCCTTCCTTGAAGCTCCAAACCCTAACCGCCGCCGTGCAAGGTATGTCGCCGCCGTTCCCGTCGACTCGCCGGCGTTCTCTCCCTCCCCCTCGGTCTAACACGTGCTCCATGCTTCCAGGAACACGCCGGGCAACATCTTTCAGGGAATTGGCCGCCGCTTCATCAATCCGACGAGCACCGCTGCAGTCCGCCGCCTCTCCATGTCGCCGACGCTCCTCCGCCCGATTTCAAGCCTCGAAACCCCCCTAGGTGAGCGCGCGATGCCCCTCTCTTCCGTTTGGTGTATAGAGCGCCCGAAATTGGTGCTGATTTGGCCGTTCCGGCCAACTCCAGCGACCCCCGCCGCCGTGCGCCGTCGGCTTGGCGCGCGCGCCGCCGCGCCCTGGGTGCGCGCCGCCCCTGGGGTGACGTGGCCCATCCTTGGCCGTCGACCTGAGGCCGACGACCGAGATTAGAAGGGGCGTACCCCTTCGTTTATTTAAAATCTGGGCCGCACACTTTAGATCCGACGACCCAGATTGAAGGCGGTTATGGCCGTTGGCCCTTTTGCACGTAGACCCCTGCGCAGAATTTAATTTAATTACAGATAGGTCCTGGAATTTATGAGCTAGCCCCTGGACTTTAATTAAATTATGTCAGCACAGTTAAAATGATTAAACATAGCATTTTAGCCCCTGTTTTCACCATAAATTATATTTTTAGCCTCTGTAAATTATGATTAAACCCTTGGTGATGTTATAAAATATTTCTACGTCACTGATCATGTCTGTTTTGCATAAAAGCCCCTGTATTAATTGATAATTACTTAAAATCACATGAGAATTCTCTCTTTTTGCACAAATCACTTAGGGTATTATTTTATTATAATTTCCCAATCTCTTTAGGGTAAAATAATGCATTTAATTTGCTGATTGTGCTGATTTTCCTAATGAGCCCATATAAACACTAAAATCCACACCTCCACCCACACCACTAAATGAAGTCTTACTAAGGACATAGTGTTAGCGACGTAATTGCGTAGGTTTTCTTTTGTGTTTAATTGTGGTGTGCATTTATTCTCTTGTTCTTATTATGTGCTGCTACTTTCCGTTCCGCATGCGATGATGTATATAGAGTCGGTTCCCGAGCCGACTTACAATCTTCAGGACTACCACTTCACCGACCCACACTCCGAAGAAGGCAAGTCCCTTGACCATTTTGCACCTGTTTTATTAAGTTTTAGTTAGTTGCATGTTTAATAAAAGAAATCCTATTGGTTGTACCCTTCCATATAATTCCTTGTCCCCGGGGTGGTTTGGGTAGATGTTATTATTTACTTTACGCTTAGCCATGCTTAGAATTATGGGAGGGAATTTCTCTACTCACTTGTTCTACTATAAATTGTTATGATTATTTGTTGAGTTATGGTGAAATGAATTGTAGTGGATAGGAATCCGGCGGGTTGGTTTGTTTGGGATGGTGCAGTACGCACGTGACCCAGGTTTTGGGGTATGAACCTTGCCGGATTCTAAGGACCGGTTTATGGAGAAAGCCACTATGCCTTATAGTATCGCCACAAGACTGAGTATGGGGCAGCTTGGTCAATTAATTAGGCCTCTCCCGGCGTAGTATTAGTGGTTGGATAGTGCGGGGAATTGGTTCAGGGTGTACTGCATTGGGATCCGCATGGCTCAAGAGGGGGCAACTGGGGTGTTGAGTCGTGGTGTAACGGCTCACACTTTTGTACAGGGGTGAAACCTCAGAGGGCTAGTACGCGTCGGGAGAATCCTTTGTAAAGACCTCGTAGTGATCTCCTGGCCTCACACCAAAGGAAGTGTGCAATGTGGTTCGCGACCACGGGTATCAGGGAGGTTTACTTAGTCCACCTGGCAACAGGGGATGAAATCACAACTTGTGGGTAAAGGGTACATTCTCTGCAGAGATTTAGAAACTGTCATGACAGCCGTGCTCACGGACAAGAGCGGCTTGGTGTCCAATTCATAATTAGCCAATGTGTGGGAATGGTGGTTCGGATTGGATTGGTTGGTTGGGACTTGGTTTACCAATGGGTTATGGTTGGGTTCATACACTTAGAAGTAGGTGCTAATGAAAGCTAAGGATAGGATGTAATGCTATAGTGCTCAACCTAAATTTGGCCTTCCTTTCTATAAACCCACATGTCATCTCTTTCCCACTTGCTGAGTACCGTTGGTACTCAAACTTGCTTGTTGCTTATCTTTCCTCAGTCTACAATGGAGAAGAGGTGGAGAATGAATACTTCTTCGCTGATCCGGAGGAGACGTTCTAGGCGGGCGTAACCCCCGGGCAACGCCTGTGCATGGAGCCACACTAGTTTACTTTTACCGCTGTTTTGCTCTGTAATCTTATTTTAGACCTACGGGTCATTATTGTAAGACATTTATGTACTCGAACATGGCTTGTAATAAACGATATTACACTTTCGTCTACACATGTATGATGAGAATCGATCCTGGCATACATGTGGAAGCCATCCGGTTGTCTTGTTGGGACCGGGTGTGACATTAATGGGCATATAGCTACTCCTCACTCGACTACTTCAGAGTTTTCAAAAATAGGCTCTTTTCGAGCATGCTATTCCCAATGAAGCTCTGATACCATGTCTGTGGGGACCGGAGTCCACACATTCGAGGATCTCATTGGGTGGTGCCATGCGATGCGGAGGTTCATAATAAGTAGAGTTTTCAGTTCATAATAAGAAGAGTTTACAAAAGAGTGTACAACAGAAGTACACACGCAGTGGAAAATACATACTCATAATCTCACCTAACTAAGTAGGAGAGAAGACGTCCATGCCCTAGGACGCTTCTCACTAGCAATATGAAGAACATTCAGCAGCGGTGTGGTTCTCATGAGATATATCCCAATACCTCAAGATCTCATATACAACTTGAACAACAGAAATAAACCTAATACCTGCAAAAATCTTTAAAGCGCAAACGTGAGCATAAGACTCAGCAAGACTAACCCGTCTAACTAGACATATGCAGGGTGAATACTAAGCATAGGTAAGGAATAGCATAAATAGACTCGCCTACAAGTGGATCCTTATAATCATGTTTTAAGTAGCAAATGACATTCTTCAAGCACGACACATCATAGACTCCACAATCAAACAAGAAACGCTTTGCCGATGATATGACATGCCCAAAGCACATAATTGTATTACAGTTAAAGTATGGGGAAACTGTAAACTTTAATTTTGTTATCTCTAAGTCACACAAGGTTGCAAAGCAATTGTAATTCACTGCATCATATTCTTCCGGCTTCTTTAGTATTTACTACGTCAAGACTCAGTGTCCAAGTATGCTCAATCCATAACCACGAGCGACGGTGATTCGAATCAAAAACGCCCGGACTCCACAACACGTACGCCCATACTCGGAGTTGCCTCGGCACACTCCACTGATGTCGCACGCAGCCACCTTTCCCCAAATTCAACCACATCGAAACAGTTAGATCAACCCGAATAGTGAGCTCACCTCAAGGTGCATCTCTGACGTGAGATGTTCTTGAGAAAGTTACCTCCCACTGTACTAACAGCCGACAGCTTAAGCCAATTGAAAAGGTTCGAACATAGGATCCTCAAGGTACATCGGTTTCCTGGGTTCTATATAGCCAGTATGCACCCGGTACAGTTCAAACTTGTCCAACAGGGCCAAGCATGAGACGGGCCTTAACCGACATAAACGGGGCTACCAATCCACCTCCCAACACCCGCCTCGTCATTACCGACCCAGGCACGATGTGAGCAAACCAACCTACACAAATCCCCGTCCACGTCTCATATTAAAGAGTTAACGTTATGGTAACAACTCGCGAGTAGGTTTCCCTCACTCGACTTCTCTCGCAAGTAGAATTCAACTACTTGACTTGTGATCAATAAAATGTGACCAATCTCGCGAGTAGTATCCAACATACTCGACTTCTACCGATCTTCTTACTAAACATTAAGCATAGCAATATAAATCGAGGGAGTCTTATACTACCCATCCACTTCAAGGATTATTTGGTCATGCATGTGGGGTATTCAATCAACCTAGACCTAATGCACATATTAAGTCTATTCAATATAGTGTTTATAAAAGCAAAACTTTAAATGGCACTTAAATGCAAACCGGGGCTTGCCTTGCTCACGAATCAGCTCTAAGTCAAGGAGTCAGTGGCTTGATGCTTCACGAACAAGTTCTCTTTGACTCCTTTCCGTCACGGCGTCTATCGCAATGGATATGCATATAACACATAATATACTTTAATAACTTAACTAATGAACATGCACACATTATGCAATGTCATACTCATAAAGGAAATATGTTTGTAAATCAAGAATGAATAAGGTGTACTGTTGGGTATTAAATTGGATTTGGGTAGGTTAATTTGATATCACTTCATATTATAAGAATGTACATAAGAAATTTCTATATGGTCATGGATATAAGGAAACTATACAGAATTAATTTCTATGCAGATGAGTTCTATTGGCTCTGATAATTTATCTCTGGTATACAGATGTGATGAAGAAATTCTAATAAAAATTTCAGAGAATTTGATGGGAGAAAATGATCTACAAAAATTCTATCAAGCTTTCATCATTTAGGAATTTGCAGATAAAACCTGAGGTTTTATCATGTCCATAAATGGCACAGCTAGATAGTACTGATCAAGAGGAAGCTACCAAAATTGGTTTCACAATTTTTCAAGCTTCCTACAGGAAGATATTGAATTTACAAGTCCTTATGAATTTCTGGATTTAATTTGTTGTTTTGTGGAATTATAATTAACCTAGGCAAAAACTTTGAATTAAGCCCTCTTAAACAACTTTGTTATGCTTGAAACTTTTACTGGAGCTTCTACATAACAAAATGATTGGTTGGGTAAATTTCCAGAATGATCTGAATAGAATCCTATTTTCTATATTTTCCACAATGTATTAAACTAATTCATTTATATAATATTCTCTAGGGCTTTTCATGAATATTGGGATGGACCACTGGAAATTACAGATCTTAAGGAAAAGTACAAAATTTGTTTTATCTAATTTGGAGCATTCTAGCCAAAGTTATAGCATTTCAAAGTTTAGGCATTTTTCTGGAATTCTTTTTGAATGGAAAAAGACAACCCTTTAATTAACTGACACGTGGCCCCCGCTGGTTTAATTCTTCCCACCCAGCCGATGCCACACTGGGGCCACAGGGTTTACTCGCGTTGTCACACAGAATCCCTGCGCCATAGAAAATCCCACGGGGGGGTCTTCTTCCCCCGACTCCGGCGGCCTCTGACGGCGCCATGGCCCGCGGGCGGCCGGCGACTCGCCAAAGCTCGCCGTGCCACCTTCCCCGAGGCGGGGACATGCAACCCGGGGGTTTTCGACCCTCAGAAATTCACTGGTGGCCTTAGTTTGGACTGAAACGCCCTGAAAATGTGCCTACACCGGAGACCGGCGGAACTCGACGATCGGCGACGGCGTTCCCAGTGTACAAGGCATGGGAAAAGCTGCTTCTTGCTCTGGAAGCTGCGTGGTGATTCCCTGATCTTTGGCCAACACTCCAATCGGATTGGAATCGGCCGGAGGATAGGGCGCAACGTGGAACCGATTCTAGGCGGTGGTGAGATTTGAAATTCCGGCGAGTCCGGTAGGTTAAACGGGCAATGAGTTACTCTAGAAGATGCGCACGGGGTTGTAGAACCTAGGTGCAGTTTGGATTGGAATGAGACTCACCGTGAAGGACAATCTTCGGGTTGTAGATGAAGAAGGTCCTTGGCGCGCTGGAAGAAGAAACCGCGATTCCCTCTGGCATGCTAGGTCCGGCGGCAGCCTCGGTTCAGGGAGGTAGAGAGGGTATGAGCGCGCACCAGAATGTGGCTTTGCTTGAGCGGGGGCTGCTGTAATTTGGGCGGCCGAGTGGAGCGATGCGGGAGACTCAAAGAAGAGCCGAGCACTCGGTTGTTTTATTGGCTTCCCAGTCAGTCGACCGAACGGAGCCGAGCCAGGCGGTGTCGTGGCCCTCCGTGGCGCGCATGCAGGCGAAGGTGCATCAAGCTGGAGAGCTGCTTGCTGCTACTGCTCAGCGCTAGCGCGCGCTGCAGTCGCGTGAGGTGAGACAGAACAAACATCTTTTGGGCTCCTCTTACAGGTGGGCCCCACTCTGCTCTTATCCCCTTAATTTTATTGCTTTACACTTAAACGCAGCTGGTAAAATCCAACCAATTGAAGCTAATGTCTGACCCACAGAAAAGGTTTTTGCAAGTTATCACATATAACATGTTTGGTTTCATGCAAATTTGAATTAGATTCAAATTCAATTTTTATAATCTATATGCATGTCATTTAATTCTTTCCCCAATATTAATGTATATAATGTCCTATGCTTTTAATTGACTAACCTAATCAAATGGAGAATATGTTTTTGTACCTTGATCATTGATTTGAATATTTTGTACATTTCCATATATACTTTTATTCACACATGTTTGTTTTATTTCTTTTGATTTTTCCCTTGTGATCAAAGCACATAAATTCAGGTTTCTTAAATTTATGATTCAAGAATGTTTAGAATTTAGGCTTAGCTGGTTCCAAAAATAATGATAGGTTTAAACTAGAGCTTCCAATAAAACTTTACACTTACATCTATATGACTTTATTTGCTCTAATTTTAACATGGTCCTCATTGTACACACTTAAACTATTATTTCATGTGCCATACATAGGAGACAAAAGCTTCAAAAAGTTTGGGCTTTACACTGGCCCGACAGGTGGCCTCGACCGTAATTAATCATCTATACATGATCTACATGTATAATATGTGATTAACACACCTTAATGGCAGCGTTAACAGTTTTGATAGTCCCCTCATCATGTGTCATTAATACTAAATTAATGACACATTAATCAGGGCTTGTAACGGCTATTTAATAGCCTCTTGAATGTCCACGCCGTTAGAGATTCTGTAGTCTTCCCATTACAGGCTTAGTTTCGGAGGTCCAACACATTGCAGCTTTGGAGCTTGCCTCTGTGGGGAGGCAGGTCCGGAGCCTCTTGAGACGTGGCGCCATCGGAGCTTCCCTCTACTGGGGGTTAGGTCTGAGGTTGCCAAACAAGTGACAGTACTGGAGCTTTTCTGTGAAGGGTGGTAGGTCCGGTTCCGCAGGACACGTGGTAGCACTGGAGCTACCCAAACGAAGGATGTTGGTTCAGTGTTGTCACACGTGTGTTGCCTTCGGAAGTCTTCAATTCGGACATAGGAACTCCTTGGTTTTAAGTGCGGTATCAGGGGGTACCTGGCATCCAGGGTACCAATAGTGGCCCCCGGGCCCACCTCTGGGATAAATTCTTTGGGTGAAGTTATACTACCAGAGGTGGGGTCATCTTTGATTCTCTCGCTGTGACCTCAAAGTCTTTTTCTGGGCGGTTGAGGCGACGACAAAGAGTTATGCCATCGCCACGTGGCCCTTTTTGACACGGCGCATGGGAACCTGGCGTGTGGATCTCATGCAACTGAAGGTCGTCGGTTCCCAATATGAAATTTGTATTAGTTCCCAGCGTAATCTTTGTAGCCCTGTTAGGCAACCGCCCTTGGGCTTCCAACTTCTCATCATGACAACAGTTTGTCTGGCATAACTTTTTAAAAAATTAGACTCGAGCCCCCTTGTCATTGATGTGGTCATATGCGATTCGGGTTCAGAGATAGTTTCCATCCAAGCGTTGCAGAACTTACTAAAGGGGGAAGCCTGCAAAGGGAGCAAACTCTTTACGCCTTCATCTGTCATTGCGCTTAGAGCTCTCCGCCCTTGCAACCTTTCTTCCTCCTCTACTCCACTTTGTGGTGATGGAGTTGGGACTTCCTCGGAGCCATATCAAGAAAAATGAAGACTTGTCATTGGTCCGCACATACATAGGGTGGTCAAGCAACTCCTTCAACAACCTGATCCGAGTCAACAAGTTCCCCTTCAGGAAGAAGAACCCCAGCGAGATCATCTACTTCCTGTCGTATGCCATGGTGGGGCTCATCCCACCATTCTCAAGCTTCCTGCTGATGCTGCTGGACTTCTACGGCCTGCAGCTTCATCACCTCGGCCCCCACTCCTTCTTGCTAGTGGCGACCTTCGTCCACTTTTGGGAGATGTGGGTGGGTGTGCCACCCTGCATCGAGCTCTTCCGGACCTTCTTCACAGTCCATGCAACTAGGAAGAGCAACTAGTACCTTGGCTTCTACTGCTTCATAAAGCACAGGAACTCGCTGCTCAAGTACCTGAAGACATTCCCTTCCGAAAAGTGGGACAACTGGAAGAAAGATTGGGTGGCCATCACGGTGGATCACCACGATACGCTGGAGCTACCTGACAGCCTTCCGACCGTCAACACTGATGCTTGGGAGGTGGTTTCGACGCTCTCAGAGGAGTACAACCCGATCATGACAAGGATACGGGAGTGCGTCGAAGGAGGAGTGACTCCTCTGATGGTTATCGCCAACTTCCTTACTAACCAGTGGGCTCTGCTGAAGACGAGGGAGTGGCCCACCTTGGCGTTCGGTAGAGAGCATGGTCACAATCGGATCAAGACGGGCTTCGGATCCATTCGGAATGAAGGAGCTTTGAAGATCCATCTCCAGAAGATGCAGAGCGGGACCATTCACCCCGATGATCTGACTCCTTTGGAAAAGTTCCTGCCCCTGAATATGGTGCCAGAGTTTAGGAGGGAGATGTGGGAGAAGGTGCCAGCTCTTGATGATCTGGGCCTCGTGGACAGGCGTCAGAGCAGTCCTCCAACGGGGATTGTTATCCTAGGAGCTCCTTGCTCCCACGAAGTCTCCAGACCTGCACCGGTCAGCGGCAAAGGCAAAGGTCCTACAGCTTCACCTTTGAAGAAGTCAACCTCCGACCGAGGCAAAGAGAAAGCTCCCGTCAAAGTTCTGAGTCGCAAGCGGAAGCTGATGAGGAGCGATGGGAGCGGAGTGAGGGAAGCTTCAACAGAAGTGACCCCTCAGCCTAAGCTTAGGTCCGTGGTTATCGTGCCTCCATCTTTGGCTGGTTCTTCTGCTCCAGTGCCCGCAGAGGGCGCACTGACGATGGCGGGCTCTAGCTCCCAGCACACGAGGAAGATGATCCGCGCTAACTCGAGTGGCAATACTCCAAGGTAAGAATCGGTTTTTTAACTTTTGTTTTGATTTTTTTCCTTTCTTTGTCTTGAATTCCCTACTCTCTATTTCCAGAATGGCGAGAACAAGCACGACGGCTCTGGTGCCTACTGCGGCTCTGGAGGCTGCAGCGGTTGAAGCTCCCACCCGGCTCCTGCCTCTCCCCCAGTGGTGGTGGCAGATGACACGACTGCTCCAGCATCGGCTGTCGTGGAGACAAGTCCAGAGTCGGCAATCGAAGCCCCAGTGGAAGCACCAGACCACGCAGATGAAGAGTTTGTCGAAGCTCTGATAGTTCCAAAGCTTGCTGCAGAAGATTCTGCATCTGTGCCGAATGTAAATGAAGCTCCAGCAAGCACTTCAGTGTCAACTCTAGAAGTGATAGCTCCGGAGGTAATTATGTCCGAGCCAGGGCAACCAGAGGATTCGGTTCCAGGTCCTTCATCTTCTGAGCTGATGATTGAAGATCCGGCTGAGGGACCCTCTTCATCAGCCCTGGAGGTTGAAGCCCCTGCGGCAGAACCTTCTTATGCTGCGATGAATATTGATGGGCTCCCAGAGGTCGGCCCCGCCGATGTGGAGCTGTTGGATAACATGCTTGCACCGTGGGATCCGATTGTTATTTTGGAAGACCCATTGGAGCCCGCTGAGGCACTTCAGGCGAGTCCGAAGCCGACCCCCCTGGCGTTGTCTATCGACAACGCTTGCTCATGTATCCGCTTGGTCCTGCTCGCCTTCGACAACAAAAGCAAGACTCCCAAAGAAGAGCGCAACACCTTCAGGCGTTGGCGCAACAGACTTCATTTTTAGATGAAGCTAACGTAGTCCTGGCTGGCTGACCAGAAAGAGTGGGTGGCCAAGGAGAAGGCTCGGCTGGCACTATTGGACCGCACGCTTAATGAAATAGAGGCCTTGATTAAGGCCCTCGATGACAAGACTCTGGAGATATTGGAGCATGCTAAGGAGCTCAATGAGGCAGCTGACGACCGTTCGGACAGCCTCAATGAGCTGAATGAGCATCTACTCAAGCGTTAGGAAGCCCTAGACCAAAAGGAGGATAAGCTCCTGGAGAAAGAGGAAGACCTCGTGAAGAGGGAGGAGGAGCTCACTTAGAGACTATCGCTGGGAGACCAAAGCTTGGCTGATCGCGCCAAACAGTTTGATCAGTGGCGCGATCAGGAGAAGGAGCAGATATGGCAGATGGGGGTAAATGTGTCCAAAAGAGAGACTGATATCTCCACCAAGAAAGACAAGGTGAAGGCCAAGGAGAAGGACTTGGAAGAGCAGAGGAACCGTATCTACTTCTGAGAGAAAGAGATCAGCGACCAATAAAAGTGTATGGCTGAAAGTATCCAGCAGCACGCTAAGATAGTCGAGCGCTTCTCCAAGGAAGGTTCTGTGAAACTTTCGGCTGCCAGAAAGTCATTGGAGGATCTTAAAAATTTGAGGGCAACTGAGTCCCAGCAAGTCTAGGATTTCTTAGGGCATTCCAACAAAGCTCTGGTGCCGTTTGATTTCAGTCCAGTACGTCCGGCTGATCCGGAGCTGGAGATGGACAAGGCGCTTGTGGCGCTGACCTCCACTTGCAAGAAGCTTGATGCTGTGGGCAACGTAGTCTCGACAAATTAGCAACTGAAGGAAGGACCCTGGCCAAGAATGTTGTCGAATATGTGTTGGCATGTTTCAAAAGCTAGTACCCAAAGATGTCTTTATATTTGGTGTTCGAAGGGCCCTTTGCTGAGGAGGAAAAAGCCGGCAGGGCAAGTGTTCAAGAAGCTGCCCATACAGTTGCCTCATTCTTTAATAGGAACTCCAGTAGTTAGGACTTCTCCTTTTTTGCCTTCAACTTGTAATCCGCCAATTATGAATGAATAAAATCCGAAATCCTTCCAAATTTCATTTTTTGTGTCTTCAATGTGCTATCCTTTATATTGTTTGTCCCCTGGTAGATGTGTTCAATAAATTGAATGTATCTACCATAAGGATTTAGACAACATCTTGAAAACTTGATAGCTCCGAATTCGTAGCCAGTATGATAGCTCTGAGTTCTGATTCTTCCCTCCAACATCTTCAGGGACCCTTTGTTGCATCGACAGCGGACCCCCTAGGTGCTGTCAGAGCTTGGTAGGTCCGACAGCGCCAACTAACAACACTTAGAACATCAATGGCGGGCCCCATGGGGGTTGTCGGAGCTTGGTAGGTCCAACAGCGCCCACTATCAATGTATGGAACATCAAAGATGGTCCCCCTGGGAGTTGCTGGAGCTTGGTAGGTTCGACGACGCCCACTGTTAATGTATAGAACATCAACGGCGGGCCCCTTAGGAGTTGTCGGGGCTTGGTAGGTCTGACGGCGCCCACTATCAACTCCTACAACGTAGAGGGCGAGCCCCCTGGGGGTTTCGGAGCTTGGTAGGTCCGACAGCGCCCACTATCAACGCTTAGAACGTCGACGGCGGGACCCCTGGGGGTTGTCAGATTTTGGTAGCTACGTCGGCACCCACTATCAACATATGAAACGTCGACGGCAGGACCCCTGGGGGTTGTCGGAGCTAGTGCCCCGGTAGCATCCACCATCACCGAGTGAATTGCCATCGAATATTCATTTTTCCTGCGCATAAAAAACAAGGAAAACAGTAAAATTCGTCCTCTTGTCTACAACTTATTTGCGGCTTATTGTCCTTCCTTGAATTTCAGATCTCGAGGAATTTAACATGATGACATAAGTATATTAATTAAATCTCTTTAGATCCGAATGCATTCCGGACCCGCCCTACTAGGACCTGCCATGTTATAGGTAGAGTGGCATACTTAGGGTGCCTAGCCAGTCTAAGTCGGTAGCACACTCCGGACCTATCATTAGCTTTGTTTTTTAGGCAAGTGGACCATGCAACAATGCTAAGACCCAAAAGAAGATTACTAATACAACTTATATATCACATAAATACCTTGGACTAAATTTAAAGAGGATTGCACAACTTTGTTATAGACAAGAATGTAAAAAATAATAAAAGTACCAAGCTTGTACAATTGAAATGCACGTAGAGTTTGTCTGTATAAAATGTTTCTCATTTAGTTACGAATCACAGGGGAACACAAGGACACTTAAAGTACAATGACCAATTTAAGTGTGCTTTTTATCTTGATCTAACCCAGGGAGGGCTAAGAGACACCTAAAGTACAGGACCAAGTTAAGTGCACTAAGACCCTTCCCGACTCTGTCCATGGACTACGAGAGATACAATTTATAAAACAGACTCACCTCCGTGTAGCTAAGGATAGAACTTACGGAGGTGCTCGATATTCCATGGATTGGGAAGCGGAGTCCCATCCTCTGTCACCGAGCGAACGCACCCAGGACGGGAAACATTGATAACTAGGAAGGGACCTTCCCAACCCGAGAGAGTTTGTTCATCCCTTCTTGAGTCAGAATTCTTTGCAGCACCAATCACTTTCTTCTAGCTGTTGGTTGCGCACGAACCTTTGATGATAGTGTCGGAGCGTCTGGCGGTAATGTGTATCCTAAACAGCCGCTTGGCACCTTGCCTCGTCTACGAGGTCCAAGTCTTCATGCCGGAGCTTGTCCCGCGTGGCTTCATCAAAGATCCGGACATGAAGAGAACCCATGGTGATCTCCGGAGGAAGGACCGCTTCATCTCCGTACACCAAGAAGAAAGGTGTCCCTCCAGTTGCCCGGCTAGGTGTTGTCTTATTTACCTACAATGTGGACAGAAGCTCCTCTATCCAGTTGGCACCATGTTTTTCAGGCGCTCATATGTGCGCGTCTTGAGTCCCTTGAGTATTTTTGCATTAGCTCTCTCAGCTTGGTTGTTGCTTGCCGGGTGAGCTACTGATGCGTAGCTGACTTGTATGCCGAGATCTTTGCAGTACTCTTGGAATGCTGCACTTGTGAATTAGGTTCTGTTGTCAGTAATGACTCTGTTCGGAACTTCAAATCTGCAGACTATGGACTTCAAGAACTTGATAGATGATTACTTGTTGATTGTTACAACTGGGGTAGCTTCCGACCACTTGGTAAACTTGTCGACGGCAACATACAGGAATCTGTAACCTCCGACGGCTTTTGGGAAAGGTCCCAAAATTCCCACCCCCACATAGTGAAAGGCCACGTGGGAGGTATCATTTGCAGTGACTGAGTCGGTGTGTGAATCTGCATTGCATGGAACTAGCACGCTTCACATTTCTTTACCAACTCAACTGCGTCCTGGAGTGTTGTAGGCTAGTAAAAGCCATGCTGGAAGGCTTTACCGACCAGCGTACGAGAAGACGTGTGGTTCCCGCACTCTCCTCCATGGATCTCCACAAGAAGTTCGCGGATTTCTTCCCGGGAAATGCACCACATTAGAACGTCGTTGGCACCACATCGATAGAGATCCCCTTCTACCAACGTGTATATTTTAGCCAACCTGACAATTCGATCAGCGGAAGCACCATCTTCAGTAAGGATATTGTTCTTCAAGTAGCTCCAGATCTCCAAGATACATGCATCAGAGTTAACTTGAGCTTCTCGATGTTGCGCGCTAGGTTGTTAGAAGCTTCCAGCAGCGCCTACGATCCTTGGTGGGTGCCATGGTAACAGGGCCACTGGGACCGCCAGCTTCGAGATGCTAGTCTGGCCCCTATCACTCAGTTCTACGGGATGAGCGGCAGGTCTTGACAATCTTCTAACAAAAACTCCATTCGTAGCTTGAGCTCCTGTTGAAACTTTCGTCGAGAGATCATCAGCTTCAGTGTTGCTGAGATGCTGGACATGACAGAGATCCAAGATGTGGAAGTCCTTCTGCAGCTTCTGAACTTCAAGTAAGTAAGCAGCAAGTTGGGGATTGTTGCAACTGCATTCACCTTTGACTTGTTTGATGATGAGTTGCAAATCACCGTTCACCAGTAGCATCCTAGCGCCATATGATAGTGCCACCTTGAGTCTGTAGATAAGAGCTTCGTACTCCGCCATGTTGTTGGTTTCCTTGAAGTCAAGGTGTACCATGTACTTGACCTTCTCCCCGATTGGAGCGAGAAGAAGGATTCCAGCTCTGGCCCCCTGCTTTTGCAGGGATCCGTCGAAGTAGAGTGTCCAGTGAGGCTCAGTGAAGACCGAGACCTTAGGTTTCGGCTCTGCTCACTGAGGCCCTCTGGGGTTGATGAAGATGGAGTCCATTCCACCATGAAATCAGCCAGCACCTGACTCTTGATAGCATGTCGAGGCAGAAATTCGAGATCGAATTATGCTAGCTCCGCAACCCACTTGGCGACATTTCCAGTAGAATTTGTATTATGTAATATAGCGCGCTGTGGAAAGGAAGTTACCCCTGATATTTTGTGGGTCTGGAAGTAGTGATGTAGCTTTCTTGAGGCAATGAGGACTGCATACAACAACTTATGCATGTAAAGGTAGCGAGTCTTGGCGTCATGTAGTACTTCACGATGAAGTACAGTGGCTGCTGGACAGTCCAGGCCCTCCCGGAGGGGCCCAGAGCTTCTTCTCCATCAACCCGGATCCTTCCGGAGGGTCCAAATCTTCTTCTTGAGCAACCTGAACCCTCCCAGAGGGGTCTGGACTTTGTTCTTCATCGGCCCAGACTTCCTCGAAGGGGTCGGGACCTTCTTATTGTGTTGCGGGAACTCCCCCGATTGAGAGAGGTTGATCCTCATGCCTCTTGCCTTTAGGATTTGTGCCTGGGGGCTAGGACCCAGACTTGCCTTCAGGTAGCTCCAGACCCTCCCGGAGGGGTCTAGGCTCCTAAGCTGAAGATGGCTCCATGACCAGAACCAAACTGACAACCTCTGTAGTTGCTGAAATGTAAAGCAGAAGAGGCTCACCAGGCCCCGGAGCTACCAGAACATGTAGTGTGGTTAGTAGCTGCTTGAGCTCTTGGAACGCCTTCTCTGTCTTCGGACCAATGAAATGGCATGGACTTCCTCAACAGCTCGAAGAAGTTAAGCGCGTGCTCTGCCAGTCTTGAAATGAACCGGCCCAGTCTTGAAATGAATTGGCCCAGCGCAGCTAGACACCCAGTTAGCTTCTGGACATCCTCGACACGGGCTGGGGCCGCATCTCTTCAATGGCTTTGTTTTTTGCCAGATTTACCTCAATTTCTTGGTGAGTCACCAAGAAACCAAGGAGATTTCCAGAGTTGACCCCAAAGACGCAAGGGTTGAGCTTCGTACGCGTCAAGCACAGCTTGTGGAAGACGTCTTGCAGATTGTCAAGGAGTGCCTCCTTGTTTTTCACCTTGACGACGATGTCATCGAGTAGACTTCCACCAAGTCCCTGATGAGCTCTCCAAATGTTTTATGCATGGCTCGCACAAATGTTGAATCATATTTTTTGTAGGATCAAAGAGCACGTGTAAAGCTACCAGAGGGGGGTGAATGGTAGATTAAAACTTTTTTAGCAGAAGCAACAAAAACCCCTCGACAGAAAAATGGTCTGTTAAAGAAATTGTGTGTGAGACTAATCTAAACGTGATCAATTGTGATAAAACTAGCATAGATTGTGGAGAATCAAGTCATAAAGACGTCAGAACAAGTATCATGAAAATCCATTGAGAAAAACTCAAGTTACGATCGAAAGATCGAACAAAGGTCAATCTGGTCTACCCGAGAAAAATAGTTCTGGAACACTTGTAATGAAACTCGTGTAGATCAGAAACCACAAGTCTGATGATTGTGAAAATTTCAAAGATGATAGATAATCAATTTGTCAAGAGAACCCAAAAATATTCATGTCAATTGGATTTGTACACTCGAGTTATGATAAAACCACTAAAGAAAGGTAGTGCTGTGCAGAAACTCGACGAGAAAAACTAGCCTGAAACATGTCGGACGAACAAGTTCCTTCAAACTACAAATTTTAATGATCAAACCACAAGAGGAACAGCCCAAAAGTCGTCTACCATGCGCTCTGGCCTCCCTTGCTTATATAACCAGCCCGAAGACCAAATAAACTCAAATTAGGACTCTAATCCTACTCAATTCACGAATTGAAACTTTCCATAACGGCTCAAGACTCTTCTATACACAGATAGAAGCAATCTTAAGACTTCCAAACACATTAGGAACATATCCCACATTCTTTAAACAACTCAACTTCGTGACCCCCACAAAATCCTATCATAACCAACTCAAAACTTTCCATATTTGAGTCAAACCCGACTCTGCCGCAGCCTGAGTCCATAACCTAGTCGGTTGGACCTTTTCGACCAATGATTTATGTCCATATCTCTTCATCACGCCTCGGAACCATGTAGCCATGTCCATGAACTCCTTGCACACGTGAAAACATCTTCCAACGACGTCCACGATACCTTCATATGCATTATTCTTGATTCAAACATGCTACGCGACCTCCCAATCAACTCAGCCACAATTCCTCCCGAACTTGGTTGTTGAACCTCATCTTCTCCCTAAGACTAGTTCAATGGATCCTGTCACTAGCCATGTCTTGAACTCAAGCAACAACTGCACATGAATAAACAACCAATACTTTTGAGCACAAGTCCTCGGCTTGACTCTCGTTAGTTCCAAAGTCACAACTCCTTACGTGAGCACCTCACATAAGCATGTTGCAAACCTTAGCAAAACGATATCCGCCATAACCACCAACATACACCAAAAACTTAGTAAAATAATACAAAGAAATCTTTCCATAATTCAAAAAGAAAGTTCAAAACATTGCAAGTTAAAAGCAGAACCATTGCAATCAAGCTCTGAACCTTGCCATAGCTAACCAGACCTTGAGCCGGAGATTACCAAAGCTAGCAGGACCTAGCACCGGAACTTACCAAAGCTAGTCGATTCTATCGCCGGAGCTGACCAAATCTAGTCGGACCTAGCGCCGGAGTTAACCAAAATAAGTCGGACCTAGCCATAGCAAGTCGGACCTAACCAAAATAAGTTAGACCTAGACAAAGAAGTCAGACCTAGCCAAAGCAAGTCAGATCTTACGTCGGACCTTGCTGGAGCTACCCAGAATAAGCCGGACCTATAGTCGGACCTTGCAGGAGCTCGGACCTAGAGTCAAATCTTGTTAAAAAACTGTTTTGGTAGTATTCAAAACTTTTATCTTCAAAGCCAATGTATTCAGCACACATAGGTCTCACAATCCCCCCTTGATGAATGCATTGGCAACACCGCTTAGAATCCGAACATTGGCTTATTCACATGAAAAGTTTTGAAAACAAAATTCTCTCCCCTTTTAAATCAGAAATAAAATGAGAAGAAAAACAAAAATTCTCCCCCTGAGAAGAATCGTGTCAAAACACTTGTGAATGTGTGCAATGTGTGATCAATTTCTCCCCTTTTGACAATGTATTCAGCAAGGTACAAAAGAGACATTTTAATTGTTATGAGCATATTATAACATATACATATAAAACAAAGCTCATCCAAGTTATATTATCAAGTAACTTACACTATCACATCAATGAGATACATAAAGTAGTGTAAGCAATGCTAGAGATTAAGTGTAATTTTCAATTTAAGCAAGTCAGGATCTCACAAACTTAACTATTTTAAAACTTAAAAGCATGACACTTGTTGCTGCAATTTTATTTTCTTTTAAGCACAAATTTTGATCACATGACATTAGCAAGAGATTATATGTTGCATCTGCCTTATGCTAACCAACCAAGCCAAGTCTATGTCATTTGATAATCAGAAGCTTAAGGACATGGTTCTAGTCAGACACAACTCCTTCCAAGTTCATATCTAAGTGTATTGATAAGCCATCTCAAAATAAGAAGTGCGATGCATGCATATTCTCTTGATCTTTTCTCATTTTTTCATTTGAACATAAAAACTCAACATGTTAGTTTCTTACTTGATTAATTCTTTATGATTAAAAGCACTTGTGAGCATGCAACAAGTTCAAAACAGCAAGAAAGTTCGATTATGACCAGATTTAGTGTAAGTAATTATTCCAATTACTAGTCATGGCATAAACTACAAAATTATTAACATAAGTAATGTAGTAAGAACTTTCAGCATGTAAAAGGAATCACAAACTCATATATGTATGAAATACTATGTTCTTTTTATTTTAAATTCAGATTCACACATAGAGTTCCCAAGTTTCAGAACACCCCCTCAATTTAAGCCATGAGGATGCATAACCCCTATTTCACTACAAATGAAACAAAAACGAGTGAAATTCAAAGGTTTTGTAAAAATGTCAGCCAATTCTTGTACGGTATCTACATGGTGAAGCACAATATTTCCTTTTTCAACATTATCACGAAGAAATTGATACCTAATGTCAATGTTCTTTGTTCTAGAATGTTGCACGGGGTTTTAGCAATGCAAATGGCTAGTGCTACCACAAAATAGTGGAACACAATCTAGATCAACCCCTTCGTCCTTAAGTGCATGAACAATCCCAAGAACTTGTGAGCAAGCGCTAGCAGCAGCTACATATTCAGATTTGGCTATGGATTGTGCAACTAAACTTTTTTTCTAGAGGATCAAGCAACAAGTGAATTACCAAGAAAATGACAAGCACCTGAAGTACTTTTCCTATCAATCCTACAACCCCCAAAATCAGCATCCGAGAAAACATTCAAAGTAATGGTTGAGGAAGAAGGAAGAAAAATGCCAAATTCTTGAGTTTCATGTAAGTACCTGAGAATTCTTTTGATGGCTTGACGCTGTGAAGCACGTGGGGAATCTTGAAACCATGCACAAGATATAAGCTGAATTGAATGTCCGGTCTTGATGCCGTGAGGTACAAAAGTGATCCAATCTGCTTCTATATTCTTTTTGATCCACGGGTTCACCATCTTCATAAAGTTCAAGTGTCATTGCTGTACTCATTGGTGTCCGAAGAGGCTTGCTTTTGTCCATGTTTAAGCACTTAAGAAGGTTTTTGTATACTTTGTTTGATGCACAAAAGTATCATCCTTGGTTTGCTTGATTTGCAGCACCAAAAAGTACGTGAGTTCTCCCATTATACTCATCTCAAATTCTGCACTCATCGTAGCTGAAAACTTGGGCACAAGATCATGAGAAGCACAACTAAAGATAATATCGCCCACATACACTTGAATGAATAATGAGTCATTGCCATGCTTAAGCACAAAAAGAGTTTTATCAACTGTTGATGGCTGGTACGTCACAGATGAAAATCCGCAAGCGCACGGAAACTGATGTGTAGCACTTCCCCTTATGTGACACCCGGTTCCGAAAGTGAACCAAGTGAACGCATATGTGTGCCCAGGACGTTCAAGACACATACACGAGTGTATTCAAAAAAGGATATACAGAAAATTACCACAGAACAAGATTAATTCAGCACTTTTACTACAGAATTCATAGAATCCTCTAATACAAACTCTAATGAATAATAATGACAAGTTTGAAATAATGCAACAGAAATAAACTAAATAAGCAACTATGCAGCTAAGCAATAGGGTATATGGCGCAGCTCCAATCAAACCACAAGCAAGCTGATGGTAGCACATAGCCTAGGACTCCTCATTAACGTCGTAATATTCCAAATCCTGACCTGCAACTATTGGTGTGGGAATTGAAAGGGTGAGTACATGTCGTACTCAACAAGTGTGGAATGTATGACATGTAGCTGATTCAAATGATGAATATAATAATGGTAAGTGCTGAAAAGTACATTAAAACATTTGAAAAGTAGTATATTATACGTATGTGAAGTAAACCCATCCTAAACATGTAGTTACCATAATACCAATTCATATTTCATTGCCATCATCCATATACCAGATTTCTCAATACCATTAACCATATCCATTGCCAGAAACCATAATACCATCCCAATCCCAGGTTTCCCTCTAATCATGGAAGATATTCAGGTGCTCTTACCTGGGAGCACAGCTATCATGATAGTTTTTAAGACACTCTGCAGAGGTTGTACCACTTTACCCACGTGTTTGTGATCTCATCACCTTTCGGTGACTAGAACCTCTATTATGCCGTCTCACACTTCCGTCGGTGTGTGGACAAGAGATCACAACGTAGATTTTACAAAGGGATTACTAGCATGTACGGACCCACTGAGGTTTTACCGGTGGTGATGTCTCCAACTGAGCACATCTTCAACCAAGGGCCCCCTCTTGTGCCATTCGGATCCCGAAGAGTCCCGGCTCAAATCCAAACCCAATCTGACTCCCCTTCCCCGATGCGCCAAATGATCCATGCAATACTAGCAATACCCTAATTAATAAGCTACGCTGCACCATACTTGGCCTCGTGGTGTCACTGTTGTCCTGGCCTATTCTCGCATGAACCGGCCCTTAGATCTAAAGCAAGCAACCACCATGTCTTCCAACCCATACACATAACAGGCTTGCTTAGATCACCCATTACCATATCACATTAACCAGTTCATATTAACCATAATCTCATTAATGCATAATTAAATGGTATAGTTGTTTTCTCATCCCAATTAATTAAGCGAAGCAAAAAGGTAAAAAGCCTCTTCCCGACTCTCTACCATGTATTCCAGGTGACAAAGGTGGTTAAACAAAGCTAGTAAACTTCCTATCATGGGATTTCCCATCAAAATGACAAATGCGTGCGGTTTTGAAAACAAAACATTTATTTAAAAATAGAATCAATATGTTCAAGGACACTTGCCTTGCTCTTGGGCTTGATTGGGATCAAAGACTTCAAACTCCTAGTGATGGAGGTCCTCCGCCTCACTCTCTAGCACAAAACTGTCTAAACCGTGCAATAAACATACAAGACAAGTATCACAATCAATAAGTGCACATATATTACTCAATATGTCATGACATGCATGATTAATGCAAATGCGAAGCAAAACTAGTCAATGAATGGTTAATGATGTTTACGAACTAGTTCTAATAGCTTTTAGTCATGTTTGGACAGGTCTGGAATTGATTTGAAACAATTTAGAATTAATTCAACAGAAAACAGTCAGCAAAATTAGACTAGTCCGCTTGGGACCGGACTAGTCCGCCCTTCGCAGGAACAACGAACTAGGGTTTTCTAGATCGATGTGAATTGGGAGAAACGGGGTTGAATTCACGTGAGAAAGAGGAAGTAGAAGGTATACCAGGTGTTTAGATCTCCAATGAATCAAGGGTTTTGGAGGCAACACTTGGATCTTGACGATCTAGGGTTGATGAAGAAAACATGAAGGTGAATTGGTGGTGAAGAATGAAAACTCGATGGAGATCTTGATCACGTGATCCTCTTTCGTTTCCTCCTCCTCTTCTTCTTGCTCGGGGTCTCCTTCTCCCTCCTTGATGGCGGCTCTCCACGAACTAGGGTTTGTGGTCTTTCAATTGAGGCAAAAGGATGTGAAGTCAAGGGGTGGGGTTGTTTACATAAAGGTGGAGGGCTAGGGTTTGATGGATTTCGAGTTTGGGGTGGGTGGAGGCTGGTGTGGGGTCCCACATGGGCTCCAAAAAGGGTTAGACACGACTTCCCTGGGCCCACATAAGGTAAAACTAAAAACATGTTAGTGAACAAAAGATCAACTCAGAATCGCGATCACCGAACAAGTCCGCAACGGGCCGGACTAGTCCAAAGTTAGTTAGAGAGATATCGAAGAGTTCCGGACTGGACATCGGACAAGTCCGAACTTAATCAGAGAGGAAAATAGACGAGTCTGGCCAAAACCGGACAAGTCCGATTTTAGTCAGAGGAGAAAACGGACAAGTCCGCTAGATGTCGGACGAGTCTGGACAAGTCTAGGGACTTGGCGAAATTTGAAGGAATTGGGATGCCAGAATAGTCCGCAATGGACCGGACAAGTCCTAAAGTTGTACAGAGAAAAATATGGACTGGTCCGCAGCAAGAAAGGACAAGTTCGAAGAAGGTAAGAAAGAAATCGGACTAGTCCGCACCAAAAATGGACTAGTCCGCACTTCCCAGAATTTTTGAGTGTGGTTTTGCTTCTAATTCATTTTAAACTCATTCCTTTTTATTTGGATTATTGTTAAACATGTATATGAACTTATGCAATGTATGATGCATGAAAATGAGGGTGTTACAAACCTACCCCCATTAAAATGAATCTCGCTCCCGAGATTCGACGCGGAAGAGAAAATATAGGGAAAATCCTTCTTGAGATCATCTTCCAGCTCCCAAGTTGCCTTCGATTATGTGTGATGCTTCCATTGAACTTTACACCATCTAATAACCTTGTTTCTCGTGACCCTCTCCATGGTTTCCAAGATTTTGACCGGTTTCTTGGTATAAGTCAAATCTACCTGTAATTTCAAATCTTCCATTGACACTTGTTCTTCCGGCACTCTCAAGCACTACTTGAGCTGGGAAACATGAAAGACATCGTGTACATCAGAAAGATGAGCTGGCATCTCCAATTTATATGCTACTTCCCCTCTTTTGTCCAAAATCTTGAATGGACCAATCTACCGAGGTGCTAGCTTGCCTCTGATATTAAACTTCTTATGACCTCTCATTAGTGACACTTTGAGGTAAACAAAATCTCCCACTTCAAAGTCTAGTTTCCTTCTTCTATTACGTCACACCTGGTTCCGAAAATGAACCAAGTGAACACATATGTGTGCCCAGGATGTTCAACACACGTACACGAGTACATTCACAAAAGGATATACAGAAAATTACCACAGAACAAGATTAATTAAGCACTTTTATTACACAATTCAAAATATCCTTGAATACAAGCTCTAATGAATATTAATGACAAGTTTGAACTAATGCAGTGGAAATAAACTAATTAAAACAAACTAAGCAAATAGGGTATATGGCACGACTCCAATCAATCCACAGGAAAAGTTGACAGCAGACACGGCCTAGAACTCCGCATTATCATCGTTATACTCCCAATCCTGACCTGCAGCTGTTGGTGGGGGAATTGCAAGGGTGAGTACATGTCGTACTCAGCAAGTGTGGAAAGTATGACATGTAGCTAATACAAATGACAAATATAATAATGGCTAAGTGCTGACAAGTACATTAAATCATTTGAAAAGCAATATATTATATATATGTGATGTAAACTCGTCATAAACCATGATTATTAACCTAGTACAAGTCCATTCTTCCATATCCATCACCATTACACCAGATTTCACCATTACCATTAACCATATTCAATACCAGAATTTAATCCATTACCAGCCATAACCATATTACCAACCATAACCAGTACCAAACCATCCTAATACCCAAACATCCCAATACCAAACCCCTCCAATCATGTGAGGGTCCAGGTTGCTCATGACCAGGAGCATGGCTATCATGATAGTTTTTAGACACCCTGCAGAGGTTGTACCACTTTACCCATGTGTTTGTGATTTCATTACCTTTAGATGACTATAGAATCTCAATTATGCCGTTTCACACTTCCTTAGTTGTGTGGACAAGAGATCACAAAATAGCCTTTACAAAGGGACTACTAGCATGTACGGACCCACTGAGGTTTCACCGGTGGCAATGTCTCCAACTGAGCACATCTTCAACCAAGGGCCCCCTCTCGTTCCATTCGGATCCCAGGGAGTCCCGCCAACCATATCCAAACCCAATCCAACTCTCCTTCCCCAGTGTGCCAAATGATCCGCTCAATACTAGCAACATCCTAATTAATCAGCTATGTTGCACCCATACTTGGCCTCGTGGTGGCACTATAAATCCTGGATAGTCGCTCCACGAACTGGCCCTAAGATCTAAGGCAAGTCAAACCACCATAGCATCCAACCCATCCACATACCATGCTTGCTTAGATCACCCATTACCATGTCATATTGTCCAGTTCATATTAACAATAATCTCATTAATGCGTAATTAGATGGTATAGTTGTTCTCCCATCCCAACGAATTAAGTGAAGCAAAAAGATAAAAATCCTTTCCTGACTCTCTACCATATATTCCATGTGACAAGGGTGGTCAAACAAAGCTAGTAACTTCCTATCATAGGATTCCCATCAAATTGACCAAGCATGTAGTCTTGCAAACAAAACAATTATTTTAGAAACATGATCAATATGTTCAAAGACACTTGCCTTGCTCTTGGGCTTGATTAGAATCAAAAACTTCAAACTCCTGGTGCTAGATGTCCTCTGCAGCCCCCTGTAGCATAAATCCGTCTAAATCGTGCAACGAACATACAAGACAGGAATTACAATCAATAAGTGCACATATATTACTCAATATGACATGACATGCATGGTTAATGCAAATGCGTAGCAAAACTAGTAAATGAGTTGCTTTTAATGTTTACTAATCAATTACAATGATTATTAACAAGTCTACACAGGTTTGGAGTTGATTCAAATCGATTTAGCATTAATTAAGCAGGAAACAGATTGCAACATTGGACTAGTCCGCTTGGGACCGGACTAGTGTGTCCTTCGAAGAAACAGTAAATTAGGGTTTTTTAGATCGACGTGAATTTTGAGAAATGGGGTTGAATTCACGTGATAAAGAGGAAATAGAAGGTGTACCAAGTATTTAGGACTCCAACAAATCAAGGGTTTTGGATGCAACACTTGGATCTTGGCGATATAGGGTCGATGAGATCTTGATGGAGGATTTTTGATGAAGAACGAAACTTGATGGAGATCTTGATTCTCTTTTGTTTCCTCCTCTTCTTCTTCTTGCTAGGGATCTCCTTCTCCCTCCTTGGTGGCGGCTCTCCACGAACTAGGGTTTGGTGGTCTTCACTTGAGGCAAAAGGATGCAAGGTGGAGGGGTGGGGTTGTTTATATAGAGGTGGAGGCTAGGGTTTCAATGAATTTGAGCTTGGGGTGGGTGGAGGCCAGTGTGGGGTCCCACATGGGCTCCAAAAAGAGTTAGACACGATGTCCTTAGACCCTCTTAAGGTAAAACCCCAAAACAAATTGTGGAACAAAAGATCAACTCAGAATAGCGATTTACCGGACAAGTCCGAAAAGGGACGGACTAGTCCTAAGAGTGACAAAGGCGAAAACGGACAAGTCCGAACTATATCGGACAAGTCCAAACTTGGTCAGAGGAAAATCAGACAAGTCTAGCCAAAACCGGACAAGTCCGATTTTAGTCAGATGGAAAACGGACAAGTCCGGACAAGTCCAGGGACTTGGCGAAATTTCGAGGAATTGTACCGCAATAGTCCGCTATGGATCGGACAAGTCCGAAACTGTATAGAGGAAAAAACCGGATTATTCCGCATTAAAACAAACATGTCCGATGGAGGTTAGAGATAAATCGGACTAGTCCGCACCAAAATCGGACTAGTTCGCACTCCCCAAAATTTTTAAGTGCGGTTTTGCTTCTAATTCATTTTAAACTTACTTCTTTTTATGCTGCTTAACATTAAACATGTATAATGATGGATGCAGGGCATGATGCATGAAAGTGTGGGTGTTACATATTTTCCGCATAGCCTTTTTGCCTTGATTGAGCAGCCCTCAAGTTTTCACGATAATCTGGACTTGTTTCTCAGCTTCTTGCAACATGTCAGGTCCAAACACTTGATTTCCTCCTGTCTCATTCCGAAACATAGGTGTCCTACACTTCCTCCCATATAGTGCTTCATAGGGTGACATTTTCAAGCTTGCTTGGTAAGTATTGTTATATGAGAATTCTGTATACGGCAAGCTCTTGTCCCAACTTCTTCTATGCTTCAAGGCACAAGCTCTTAACATGTCCTCTAAAATCTGATTCGTTCTCTCAACTTGTCCATCCGTTTGGGGGTGATATGCTGAGCTGAAATTCAACCTTGTACCCAATGATTCGTGCAGTTTCTGCCAGAACCTAGAAGTAAATTGAGAACCTCTATCCGATACTATCTTCTCGGGGACTCGATGTCGGCACACAATATGCTGCATATATAGGTCTACAAGTTGTATTGCAGTATACTTGGTCTTGACAGGGATGAAGTGAGCTGACTTGGTCAATCGATCCGCAATAACCCATATGGAATCATAACCGGATTGGGTACATGGCAATCCAACTATAAAGTCCATCCCGATTTCTTCCCGCTTCCATTCTGGAATCTTCAATGGCTGCAATAATCCAGCTGGCCCTCGATGTTCAGCTTTGACTCGCTGGCACGTATCACACAACGCTACATATTCGGCTGTGTCCTTTTTCATGCTAGCCCACCAATAACATGTCTTCAAATCCTTGTACATCTTTGTACAACCGGGATGAATTGAGTATGGCGAGTCATGTGCCTCTTCTAATATCGTTTCCCGAATACGCTTCACATTAGGCACAACGATTCTATTTCCAAGCCATAGGGTACCATGATCATCCTCATCAAATCTGAATTCCCTTCCTTCCTGGGTCCTTTCTTTGATTTCTTGGATTTCCTCATCCTTTGTTTGACCCTCTCGAATCTTCTGCTCCAAGGTCAGATTTAACTCCATTATTCCCATCTCATTCACAAATCCGAGATTCAACCGTTCAAACTCCTTACATAACTCGAATGGCAACTCTCAAACCGTGAGTTTGTGACCTACTCCTTTCCTACTCAATGCATCGGCCACGACATTAGCCTTTCCCGGGTGATAATTGATTCCCACATCATAATCCTTGATGAGCTCCAACCATCTCCGTTGTCTCAAATTCAGATCCGTTCGTGTGAAAATATGCTTGAGACTCTTATGATCCGTATAAATTTCACACTTATGTTCAAGGATATAGTGTCTCCAAATCTTCAATGCATGTACCACGGTTGCAAGTTCCAAATCAAGCGTTGGATAATTCTGCTAATGTTTCTTCAATTTTCTCGATGCATATGCAACCACTTGGCCTTTCTGCATGAGCACACATCCAAGCCCTTGTCTCGAGGCATCACAATAAATATCGAAACTTTTGCTCACATCCGGCAATATCAAGACTGGGGTTGTAGTTAACCTCTTCTTCAACTCCTCAAAACTGTCTTGACAAGCTTGAGTCTATTGGAAAGCTTTCCCTTTCATTAGCAACTCCGTCATGGGTTTGGCTATCTTGGAAAAGTCCTTCGTAAATCGATGGTAATATCCAGCCATTCCAAGGAAGCTCCTAATATCCTTCACATTCTGTGGGGGTTCCCATTTCAACACATTTCTCACTTTTCCTGGGTCAACCGATACTCCTCCTGCAGAGATGATATGACCCAAAAATGATACTTCTCTTAACCAAAACTAGCATATGCTGAATTTTGCATATAACTGATGTTCCCTCAATTTTTGCAACGTGAGCCTCAAATGCTCCTTATGTTCCTCCTCGGTTCTCGAGTAGATCATAATGTAATCAATGAACACCACTACAAATTTATCCAAGTACTCCATGGGGACCTTATTCATGAGGTACATAAAGTATGCATGTGCATTGGTCAATCCAAAGGACATAACTGTATACTCATTGGATCTATATCGTGTCCAAAAAGCTGTCTTGGGTATGTCTGATGGTCTAATCTTCATTTGAAAGTATCCCAACCTCAAATCAATCTTGGAGAAAACACAAGCACCCTTCATCTGATCAAACAAGTCTTCTATCCGTGGCAAGGTGTACTTGTTCTTGATTGCTACCTCGTTGAGAGCTCGGTAATCCACACACATCCTTTGTGACCCATCCTTCTTGTCCACAAAGAGTACGGGCGCTCCCCAAGGTGAAGAGCTTGGGCGAATAAAACCTTTCTCTAGTTGCTCTTGAATTTGCTTCCTAAGCTCCGCTTACTCCTTAGGAGGCATCCTATGTGGCCTCTTAGCTATAGGTGCAGTTCCAGGTATTAAATCAATAACAAACTCCATATCACGATCAGGTGGCATATCCGGCAACTCGTCCAGAAACACATCCAAGAATTCACACACCATGGAATCTCCTCAATCGCGACACCGTCCATGTGATTCACCTCTAATTGCTTCGGTGCATGTTGAGATGATTCAAACTCTATGGTGATCCCTGCCTCATTGGTCAACTTAACTGTCTTTGTGGCACATTCAATGACTCCATTGTACTTCCTAAAACAGTCCATACCAAGTATAATGTCCAATCCTTGAGATTCCAAGACAATGAGGTTGGAAAAGAAATCTACCCCCCTTATTATAAGTATTACTTTTTGACATAATATATTTGTCCTCATCTCTCCTCCAGGAGACTTAACCAATAGAGTAAACTTCATATGAGAGATAGGCAAACTATATTTGGCAACATATTTTGACGAAATGAATGAATGTGATGCTCCAAAATCAAATAACAAAGTTGTCGGGTTGGAGTTTGCAAGAAACAAACCAATAACCACATCATCCACTTGTTGAGCATCCTTCGTAGAGACATGGTTCACGTTGCCACGAGCAAAATTCTGCTGTCCACGGTTGCCTTGCGGCGCTTCTCCATTGGGTCTTGGGTTCTATCTCTGAGCATTGCTTTCTTGACCAAGGCCTGACTTAGGACATTGAATTGCAAAGTGTCCTACTTCTTCACATGTATAGCACTTCCTAGCTGCACCAGAATTATTGGGACGAACTTGATTCTAAACATTTGCACCAAGAAAATTGGCATGAGATGCAAAAGGCATTGGAGGCCTAGGTGCTTGCATGATAGGGCATTGTTGTGCGAACTGTGTTGGACGCGGTGCATAACCAGGGTGCTGTAGAGGAGCAGAAGAGTTGTAATAAGGCGCATTGGGTGGTGCAAAGCGAGGGCGCACATTAATTCCTTGTTGTCCTTGATATGGCGCATTCCTCTTGTTGTATTGTTCCATCTCACGGACTTTGTTCTCCACAACAATTGCTTTGTCCACTAGCTTCTGGAAGTTGGCATAATCACAATTCAGCAATTGTACTTGGATCTCATTGTTCAAGCCCCTCATGAACAAGTATTGCTTCCAGTTGTGACAGCTGACATCTTCAGTCGCATATCTTGAGAGTTGAGTGAATTTATTGAGGTATTCGCACACACTCGATCTTTCTTTCCTCAAGTTTTCAAACTCTTGCCTCTTCAAGATCATAACTCCCTCCGGCACATAATGAGAATAGAAGCTCTCCTTGAATTCATCTCAAGTAATCCTCTCTTGATTTTCATGGGGGTTGCATAGCGAATCCCACCAATCGGCATGTGCTCCAACAAGTTGATGAGATGCGAATAGCACCTTCTCCAGGTCACTGCATTGCACTATTGCAATTTTCTTCTCCGCGGACTTGAGCCAATCATCGACATCCATAGGGTTGGCGGCTTGAGCAAAGGTTGGTGGTCTAGTCCTTATGAACTATCCCAATCGGTTGTGAGGAGGTGGGGGTGGCGGTGGAGGCATGTGGGACTGATTGTTGTTGTTGCCAGCCTGCAGCTATCCCATAGTCTGTATCATGGTCTGCATGAGTTGGTTTTGCATAGCCAATAGTTTCTCAAGATTGATAGCTCCCTGGGTAGGTCCTTGTCCATTGTTGTTCTGAGGTGCTCCATTGTTCTCCTCCTCATCATTGGCATCCCTCTGGTTGCGAGTCCTCACCATCTGAAGAAAAGCAAGAGATGAGAATTTAGAAAACGTCCCCAACTATATGCATCAAGGGATATGAAACTAAGCAACTACATATACTACCCTATGTGGACATGGCAATGCTAAAGCATCCCAAAATCCTCTACTAAGTAGCAATACATAGCAATCAACACACCAAACAAAAACACTTTGATTCTTGAGTGTTCCTATGTGCTCTAAAGTGTCCATTCTATATAGGCTGCATCCTATGGTCAACATGTGGCTCTGATACCAATTTGTGACACCGGGTTCCAAAAGTGAACCAAGTGAATGCATATGTGTGTCCAGGACATTCAACACACATACACGAGTGTATTCACAAAAGGATATACAGAAAATTACCAAAGAAAAAGATTAATTAAGCACTTTTATTACAGAATTCATAAAATCCTCTAATATAAGCTCTAATGAATAATAATGACAAGTTTGAATTACTGCAACGGAAATGAACTAAATAAGCAACTATGCAGCTAAGCAATAGGGTATATGGTGCAGCTCCAATGAAACCATAGGCAAGCTGACGGCAGCACACAACCTAGTACTCCTCATTAACATCGAAATACTCCAAATCCTGACCTATAACTGTTGGTGGGGGAATTGCAACGGTGAGTACATGTCGTACTCAGCAAGTTTGGAAAGTATGACATGTAGCTGATTCAAATGACGAATATAATAATGGCTAAGTGCTGAAAAGTACATTAAAACATTTGAGAAGTAGTATATTATACGTATGTGAAGTAAACCCATCATAAACCATGTAGTCCCCACAATACCAGTCCATATTTTGTTGCCATCATCCATATACCAGATTTCTCATTACCATTATCTATATCCATTGCCATAAACCATAATACCATCCCATAACCAGCACCAAACCTTCCCAATCCAAGGTTTCCCTCTAATCATGGAAATTTTCCAGGTGCTCTTAACCGGGAGCACGACTACCATGATAGTTTTTAAGACACTCTGCGGAGATTGTACCACTTTAACCACGTGTTTGTGATTACATCACCTTTCGGTGACTAGAACCTCTATTATTCCGTCTCACACTTTCGTCGGTGTGTTGTCAATAGATCACAACGTAGCTTTTACAAAGGGATTACTAGCATGTACGGACCCACTGAGGTTTCACCGGTGGCGATGTCTCCAACTGAGCACATCTTCAACTAAGGGCCCCCCTCTTGTGCCATTCGGATCCCAGGGAGTCTCGCCTAAAATCCAAACCCAATCTGATTCCACTTCCTTGGTGCCCCAAATGATCCATGCAATACTAGCAATACCTTAATTTATAACCTACGTCGCACCCATACTTGGCCTCGTGGTGGCACTGTTGTCCTGGCCTATTGTCGCATGAACCGGTCCTTAGATCTAAAGCAAGCAACCACCATGTCTTCCAACCCATCCACATACCAAACTTTCTTAGATCACCCATTACCATATCACATTAACCAGTTAATATTAACCATAATCTCATTAATGCATAATTAAATGGTATAATTGTTTTCTCATCCCAATTAATTAAGCGAAGCAAAAAGGTAAAAAGCCCCTTCTCGACTCTCTACCATGTATTCCAGGTGACAAGGGTGGTTAAACAAAGCTAGTAAACTTCCTATCATGGGATTTCCCATCAAATTGACACAAGCATGTAATTTTGAAAACAAAACATTTATTTAAAAACAAGATCAATATGTTCAAGGACACTTGCCTTGCTCTTGGGCTTGATTGGGATCAAAGACTTAAAACTCCGGGTGTTGGAGGTCCTCCGCCGCACTCTCTAGTGCAAAACCATCTAAACCGCGCAAAAAACATACAATACAAGAATCACAATCAATAAGTGCACATATATTACTCAATATGTCATGCCATGCATGATTAATCCAAATGCGAATCAAAACTTGTTAATGAATGGTTAATAATGTTTACTAACTAGTTCTAATAGCTTTTAATCATGTTTGGAGAGGTCTGGAATTGATTCAAAACAATTTAGAATTAATTCAGTAGAAAACAGTCAGCAAAATCGGACTAGTCCACTTGGGACCGGACTAGTCCACCCTTCGTAGGAACAACAAATTAGGGTTTTCTAGACTGACGTGAATTTGGAGAAATGGGGTTGAATTCTTGCGAGAAAGAGGAAGTAGAAGGTATACAAGGTGTTTAGAACTCCAATGAATCAAGGGTTTTGGAGGCAACACTTGGATCTTGACGATCTAGGGTTGATGAAGAAAACTTGAAGGTGAATGGGTGGTGAAGAACAAAAACTTGATGGAGATCTTGATCATTTGATCCTCTTTTGTTTCCTCCTCTTCTTCTTCTTGCTCAGGATCTCCTTCTCCCTCCTTGATGGTGGCTCTCCATGAACTAGGGTTTGCGGTCTTTCAATTGAGTCAAAAGGATTTGATGTCAAGGGGTGGGGTTGTTTTTATAAGTGTGGAGGGCCAGGGATTGATGGATTTCGAGTTTGAAGTGGGTGGAGGCCGGTGTGGGGTCCCACATGGGCTCCAAAAAGAGTTAGACACAACGTCCTTAGGCCCACTTAAGGTAAAACCCAAAAACACGTCGGGGAACAAAAGATCAACTCAGAATCATGATCACTGGACAAGTCCGCAACAGGCCGAACTAGTCCGAAGTTACTCAGAGAGATATCAGACAAGTCCGGACTGGAAATCAGACAAGTCCAAACTTAATCAAAGAGGAAAACAGACGCATCTAGCGAAAACCGAACAAGTCCGATTTTAGTCAGAGGGGAAAACGGACAAGTTCACTAGATGTCGGACAAGTCCGGACAAGTCTAGGGACTTGGCGAAATTTCAAGGAATAGGGATATCGGACTAGTCCGCAATGGACTGGACAAGTCCAAAAGTTGTACAGAGAAAAAACCGGACTGGTCCGCAGCAAGAAAGGAAAATTCCAAAGAAGGTCAGAGAGAAATTGGACTAGTCGGCACAAAAAAACAAACTAGTCCACACTTCCCATAATTTTTGAGTGCGGTTTTGCTTCTAATTCATTTTAAACTCATTCCTTTTTATGTGGATTATTGTTAAACATGTATATGAACTTATGCAATGCATGATGCATGGAAATGAGGGTGTTACACCTTAAGAGTGTATTCCAAGGGTATCGAATCCAAGGAACATGTGTGTAATCTTACGAACTAATCCACCCAAGGACACAAAGTTGTTTGGTAGGTAAGGAAGAGAGAGAAATTCAAAGTATTGACTCTAATTCAAAGGAATTTGTGGTAGCTGCTTGCTTCGGGCACGGGTTTACCCCTAGCAACACTAGGCAACTCCCGCCAAGAGCCTATGGCATAGCCGAACGTGGAGGATTACAAAGGACAGATAGGGTTGTCACCACCTACTGCCTACCTCTTCAATCCGTGGGTCTACGAGATATTCACTGGTGATCTCTAACCTAAGCACCACACTTACGTTCTAAATCACAACTCTAGTTGTTTCGAACACAAAGCTACAACTAAAGCCTATAATGAGTTAAAGAAATGACCCTACAAGTAACTACTTGCACAAACTACTATGAATTGAGAATCAAACTTGAATTGAATTCACAAAGGCTTACTTGATTTGAATAACACCTCTGTAGGGATACAACTATAGAAGAAGGACTTGACAAGCCCAATCCTCCTTCTTCCAAACTCTTCACCACACTCTCCTTCTACTTGGAAGCCTCTAAGACTACTCTAAACCTTTGGAGTGATGTTATATTCTCAACTTTTGGTGTGTATGTGAAGTGAGGTGTGGGGTTCTATTTATAGGGGGAGAAGGGTCAGTTCCCGCCACCAAATGTGCGCGAATCAGTCACCCATGATCTATTCAAGCCGGGAGGAGCTAACACGTGGCGTTCAACCAATTTTGGGGGAAAGAACAAATAGGCCGACGAGGGGGGTCGACCGACCTGGTCTTGGCCCCGTTGGGGCTGTGCTTTCTCCAGGTCTCTTCCGGGTGGGTCCCATTGACTGATATTGGTGCTACACCGTTGGATGGCCTCGAATACTTCTGTTTTTGGGCCATTTGATCCATGTGATGACATGTGGCATCGCTTGATTCGTCGAAACCGTATTTTATGGATTACTCCCTGCATGTCTTGGTATTTTGAGTCTAAATTTGCTTATAAGTTAATACTAGATATTTCAACTCATACCTCAATTCATGAATTTCCTTTTTTGTGGAGTCTGGCTACCATATCAATCTTGTGTGTTTGAAGAGTGGAATGGCTGAAATGTAGTTCTCTTGGATCTTCCCCTGCCGAAATGATCTAACGATTTGCTATATTCGGAAAGTCAAGGAAACAAATGCCCTTATCTCTCAATTGGAACCTCTCAAGGCTCTCGAAGTGATTCCATCCTCACCTTGGCATGTTGTGCCAATTCTGTCCCTATACTAGATATGGCTATATCTGGAGCTTGGTTGGGATAAATGTGGCACACGTTGCAAATCATGTATTACTAAGTCAAAAACATGATCCTATGAGAGACTTATGCAACAAACAAATTGAAAAATGAAATCCATGTGCACATGAATGGGATGAATATATGTGGACTCCATGGTTTTCCCTCTTTAATGATGAATCATGGCTACTCTCTTTTTCTTTTTCTTTCTTTTTTTTGGCATGCTTCCTCTTTTGAAGAGTAGATGCTTTTTTTTTTGAATTTCGTATCCATGTCTTCTACTCCTTTTTATTTTTCTAGGGAGATTGTTTATGACCACAATGTATGGAGTTTCTTTATTGGATGTGTTGGAGTCTGGTTTCAGCAATTCCCCCGGTACTACCATTGGCAGTCCGCAGAGTTTCTTAGTTCGGTTAGGGCGCGTGGAGATTCAGAACAAGATGGTGACTTGACACGAGGATTTACGTGGTTCGGGCCGCCTGAGCATAATACCCTACTCCACAGGTGTGTTGTTGTTGTTGTTGTATTGAGTGTATGAGCTTGTGAGGGCGTGTGCCAGAGAGAACCCCATGAGCGCGTGTGTCCGCCCCAGACCAGAGTCAACGTCTAGAGCCTCTAGCCAGTCTCCAGCCCGTTTCCAGCTTGTCTCCAGCTAGTCCCCGTGTATCGCTCGGCCATTCCTTCTATAGTACAAGGGCTGACCGTTACATCATTAGCCTGGCCCGACATGTGGCCCTGGCGGTTACTGAAGCCTAATACATACTATAATGTACTTAATTCCCCTTAATAGCATGGTAACGCGCCTTAATAGTGGCATTACTAGTATTAAGGGTCCTCTGATTGTGTGTCATTAAGAGAGCATTAATGACACATAATCAGGTCTTGAAGCCTTCAATGTCCCTTGAAGGTCCGAGCCATTGGAGGTCCACCAATCTGCCTGTTGAGGTTGAAGGTCCGGCAGTTGGATGCGTGGCAGCTTCGGAGCTTACTGTCTTGAACGAGTAGATCTGGTGCCGTGGTACACGTGTTGGTACCGGAGCTTTCCTCTCTCGAGGGTTAGGTCTGGGGGTGCCACACAGGTATCCAGCCTGGAACATTCCCATGTAGGGATTGTAGCTCCGGTTTTATGATACACGTGGCAGCACTGGGACTAACCATATGAGGGAGACAGGTCCGGTTACGAGCAACACGTGAGGCCTTCGGAGGTCTTCAACTCAGATGGGTGGAGTTCCTTTGCACTCTATGCAGTTCCAAGGGGTATACGGTACGCAGGGTACCGACAGTGGCCCCCTGGCCCACCTCTGGGAGAGACCCTCTGGATTAAGTCATTCCGCCGGAGGTGGGTCCATCTTTTGATTTTTGCGCCGTGTCTTTTAGGGTTTTTGAATGTACCGTTGAGGTGATAGTTCATAGTTAAACCATCGCCGTGTGGCATCTTCTGGATGTGGTAGGTGAGATTTGTGCATGCGGATCTCACGCAATTGAAGGTCGCTGGTTCCCAATATGAAAATTGTATCGGTTCCGCGTGCCCTGTCAGGCCACCGCCCTTTGGTTTCTCGCCTCTCATCATGAAGACTTATTCGCCTGTGGTAAGGGCCCCGACTTGATCGTCTGGGTGGCCCTGGGCCCCATTGTCATTGGCGGGGTGTACTTTTTGAAATGTATCCTTGGCCTTTTTGCGGTTTCCATCCAAGCGTTGCGAAGGCTTACTTAAGAAGGAAAGTGCGCACAGGTTGAAGACTCTTTACGCCTTTTTTCATCTTTTCAGAGCCTCTCAATCTCCGCCTAGCTTTCCATCCTTTGCTCCACTTTGCCACGATGGAGTTGGGTCTCCGCAAGAGCTGTCTCATGAGCGATGACGATTTGAAGAGGGTCCGGACCTACATGGGGTGGTCTAGCGACTCCTTTAACCATCTGGTCCGCGCTGGCCAGCTCCCGTTCAAGAAGAAGCGCGGCGGCAACATGGTGTACTTCTCTGTGTACGCCATGGTGGGGCTGATCCCACCTTTCTCAACTTTCATCTTGATGCTGTTAGACTTCTATGGTCTGCAGTTGTACCACCTTGACCCCCATTCTATTCTTCTTGTGTCAACATTTGTCCACATCTGTGAGATGTGGCTGGGTAATCCCCCCTGCGTCGAACTTTTCCCTACCTTCTTCACCATCCACACCACCGGCATGAGTTCCATGTATATTGGCTTCTACTATTTTGTGAAGCGCAAGAAATGCCCCTACAAGTAGTTGAGGTCGTTTCCTTCTGGCAAGTGGGACGACTGGACGAAGGATCGGATTATCGTCACGGCATAGGAGCACGAGAAGTTGGAGCTGCCTGAAGGTCCTCCCAATTTTGACACTGACACATGGAGTGTGGTTTCGGTGCTGTCAGAGGCCTTCAACCCTACCTTGACCAGTATCCGCTAGTGTATGGAAGGAGGGGTGACCCCCCAGATGGTCTTCTACAACTTCCTGGTAAACAGGTGGGCTCCACTGAAGAAGAGGGAGAAGCTCACTTGGGCCCTCAACAGCGTGATGGATGATGACCAGATTGAAACCGGTCTGAGGTCCAATCTAGAAAGTGCTGCTTTGGACCTTCATCTCAAGAAGTTCCAGCATGGCATTGATGTCGAGGGCGATGACTTAACTCCGCCGGCGGCTTTCCTCCCTCTGAACATGGAGGCGGAGTTCAGCAGGGAGCTCCGGAGGAGCATGCCAGTGCTTGACGACCTCGATGAGGTAGAGAGGTGTCCGACCACCAGATTGGTGATCCTCGGAGCTTCCGAGGGTGGCTATGCTTCCTCCCTGAGACAAAGAGCTGAAGTCATAGGCAAGGGCAAAGAGTTGGTTGAGCCCTCCAGCCAAAAGAGGAAGTTGAAGCACTCTGACGGGAGGCCCATCAGACCTGCTCCTTCCACAACAACTCCTTCACCCTGACGGGGGAGGTCTTCGACGGCGACACCAACTCTAGTGTCGGTGTATCCCCAGAATGTCAACTTCGACCAGGTGACTCCAGCACCAGGGCCAGCTAAGGGCTCCAGGTCCGAGAGTCCTTCCCAGTCGAAGGAGGCCCCAACCATGACGTTGCTGACGGCGGCAGCAAGCTCCTAAGAGCCTTCCGGAGTTACTACCCCAGTTGCGACTGGGTCGGGCTCTGAGCGTCCGGCGAAGAGGTTTCGCGGTAGCCGGAGCGGAAGCCTTCCAAGGTAAAATTGTTTTTTTACCTCAGTTTGTTATTTTCGTTATAATCATAATTTGAGTTTCTTTGTCCTTCATCCACAAGGTATCCAAAAAAGGGGATGAAGCTCCGGTTCCTGTGACAGCAGCTGATGCTGTGCAGGCGGAGGCTCTGGCTCCAATTCCAGCACCGCCCGAGGTGGTGGCTAAGGTCACGGCAGCTCCAGCGCCAACTGTTGTGGTTCTGGACCTCGACTTATCTCCCGAAGCTCCTGTGGTAGTGCCGGACCACGGGAATGAAGATGTACTAGCGGCACCAGCTCCAGAGGTTGAAGCTCCGGTTTTGGATGCTGTGATGACGGACGCTCCAGCCTCAGAGCCGGAGGTAGCTGCAGTTCCGGCCTTCAATCCGGATGTTACTGAAGCCCCGTCGGCGGAGCCAGCGGTTAATGAAGTTCCGATGCTTGAGCCGGTTGACATGGAGGTGCCGGCACTCGTACTGGTGGAGGTCGAAGCGCCAGTGCCTGAACCGACCGTGGAGGAAGCACTAGCGCCAGAGTCGGAGACGGCCTCAGCTCTCGCTGGTTCTTCAATTCCTACCCCGGAGGTGGTAGTTCCCAAGGTACCCGGTCCTGAGCCAGGGTGCCAAGACGAAGCAGCCAGTCCCTTGCTTGAGGGACCAGTTGATGAGGACCTGGCGGCAGGACCTTCGGAGCTTACTCCGGAGGTAGAAGCTACCATTGCAGGACCTACCTCGGTGACGACCGAGGCACTCCCGGAGGTGGCCCTAGTGCCGCGGAAGCTCAGGGGACCGCTCTTATAAAGTGGGACCCCATTTTTGTTCTAGAGAACCCGCGGGAGTCAGCGGAGAGGACCCCTGGCTGCTAATGAAGCGGTGAATGACCGCCAGGAGAGCCTCAATACCATCCACAAAGGTCTCGTCAAGCGCCGGGAGGGTCTCGACGAGCGAGAGAAAAAGCTCAAAGAAGAAGAGCAAAAACTCCTGGAGCTAAGGGATGACCTCGTGAAGAGGGAGGAGGAGCTCGTCCAAAGGTTAGCTCTGAGTGACAAGAGCCTTGCAGAGCGCACCAAGAAGTTGTAGGAGCTCCACAAGAGCGAGGAGGAGAAGGCCTGGCAGTGGGGACAAGACCTTACCAAAAGGGAGGTCGAAGTTGCTGCCAGGGAGAAGAAGGTGCGAGGCCAGGAGAAAGACCTGGTTGACCGCCGGAACCGGATCCACATTTGGGAGAAGGAGCTTGGTGACCTTGAAAAGCAAGTTGCTGAAAGGATTCAGCAGCATGCCAAGGAGGTCGAGCGCCTTGCCTAGGAGGGTTCGGAGCTTGCGGCAGCCAAGAGGTCCTTAGAGGAGATTCGAGGCTCAAGGGGTGCAGAGTCTCAACAAGTATGGGACTTCGTGGGCAAAGCCGATGTCGCGCTGGCGCCGCTGGGTTTTAGACCCGTGCATCCAGGCAATCCGGAGCCAGAGCTGGACCATGCGTTGGGGGCGCTGAGCTCGGTTGGCAACAAAATCGGCGCGATAAGCAATGTCATCGCGGATCAGTTGGAAACTGAAGGAAAATCCCTTGCGCAGAATGTCACAGAATACATGCTGACGTGCTACACAAGCCGGGATCCTCACTTCCCACTAAACCCAGTGCTTGAAGGTCCCATCGATGGAGAGGGAGACGCCGCCAAGACAAGCGTGTCAGAGATTGCCCATAAGGTCGCCCCGTTCTTCCATAAAACTTAGGACTTTCTCCTTTTAGCTCCCACTTGTATCTTCTCTTCTTCTCTCCAATTTTGTAATCTCTTGTCTTCAGATGAATGAAATCCAAAAAATTTATGAATTTCATTTTTTGTCATCAACCTTTGTCTTACTCGGCCCCCTGGTAGATGTACACAATTTAATTGTGAACATGTACCAAAAGGATGTAGCATTTTGTTGAAGACTTGAGTGCTTCGAACTGGTAGAGTATAGGTCCAAAGTTTTGTTGCATCGACAGCAAGGGCCTCCTGGGGTTGTCGGAGCTTAGTAGCTCCGGCAGCGACCGCTGTCAACACGTAGAGCGTCGACAGCTGGCCCCCTGGGGTTGTCGGAGCTTAGTATCTCCAACAGCGACTACCGTCAACACGAAGACCATCGACAGCAGACCCCATTGGGATGTCCTTCTACAATCTTTTCGTCAACTCCTTTTATTTCTTTACGTTGACGACCGGGCCCTGGATTTGTCGGAACTTGATAGCTCCGGTGACACCCACTATCAATGTTTAAAACATCAACGGCGGGCCCCCTTGGGATGATGTCGAAGCATTGATAGCTCTGGAATTGTCCACCATCATCGTGGGATTTTCATTTTTCCTGCACACTGATGTCAAGAAAAACAGTAAAATCCATTTCTTATATATAACTCATTTGCGACTTACTATTCCCATATGAAATTTTAGGTTGACATCAATTCTATATACAATCAAGCGCGCTTGTTTATTATCTCCAGATCCAATTGTTTTCTGGACTCACCTTACTTAGGCCTGCCGGGGTGCAGGTAGAGTGGCGTACTTAGGGTGCAGGACTAGGCTAAGTCGATAGCACACTCCGGACCTAGATTGTCTTATCATTCAGGCGAGTAGGCCATTCAACGATGTTAAGACCCAAAAGAAATAACAATGCAACTTGAATTATATATGAATTGTTCGAGCTAAAGCTTATTAAGAATTGCACAACTTTGTTATAGACAAGAAAGAGAAAAATAAAAAAAGAATGAGCCTGTACAAAATAAATGCACATGGAGTCTGTTTTCACATATCGATGTCTTTCATTATAGGTTCAGGGTACAGGGGAGACAAGTACACTCTTAGGGTATGGAACCAAGCTAAGTGTGTTACATTTATTGTTCGACCCAGGGTAGCTAGCTACACTTTTAGTTCTGAGACTGTGTCAAGTGTTGCTTGAACTTTGCGGACCTTCCTGGAAAGGTCCGGCTGTCCTCCCGGAGGAGCTACACGACTCTGTACAATGACACTATAACATACAACATATGTAATTACAGACTCACCTATGTGATATTAAGCGTAAAACTTATGGAGGTGCTCAATGTTCCAAGGATTAGGGAGCGGTGTCCCATCCTCAGTTGCCAAGCGAACGCATCCGGGACAGGATACTTTGATCACTCGAAAGGGTCCTTCCCAGCTGGGGGAAAGTTTGTTTAACCCTTCTCGAGTTTGTATTCTTCGTAGCACCAGATCGCCTTCCTCGAGCTGTCGTCTATGCACATGCCTTTGGTGATAACGCCAGAGCGCTTAGCGGCATCGTGCATTTCGAATAGCTGCTCGGCACCTTCCCTCTTCAACGAGGTCAAGGTCTTCACGCCGGAGCTGGTCATGCGTGGCTGCGTCGAAGGTCCGGACCCGAAGCGACCCCAAGGTGATTTCTAGAGGAAGGACTGCTTCAGCTCTGTACAACAGGAAGAAGGGTGTCTCTCCGGTTGACCGGTTTGGAGTTGTCCTGTTCACCCACAAGGTGGGCAGAAGCTCTTCAATCCAGTTGGCTCCATGTTTTTTCAAGCGCTCATATGTGCGCGTCTTGATTCCTTCTAGAATTTCTGCATTTGCTCTCTCAGCTTGGCCATTGCTTGCTGGGTGAGCCACGGAAGCGTAGCTGACTTCAATGCCGAGGTCTTCGCAATATCCTTGGAATGCAAAACTTGTGAATTGGGTCCCGTTTTCAGTTATGATCTTGTTTGGGACTCCAAATTTGCATACTATGGATTGCAAGAACTTGATAGCTGATTTCTTATTTATTGTTACAACTGGAGTTGCTTCTGGCCACTTGGTGAACTTGTTGATGGTGACATACAGGTACTTGTAACCTCCGACGACTTTAGGGAAAGGTCCCAAAATATCCATACCCCACACGGCGAATGGCCATGTCGGAGGTATCATTTGTAGTGGTTGAGCTAGTGTGTTAATTTGCTTCGCATTGAACTAGCATGCTTCACATTTCTTCACTAGCTCGGTTGCATCCTAGAGTGTTGTAGGCTAGTAAAATCCATGCCGAAAGGCTTTACCGACCAAAGTGCGAGAAGACGCGTGGTTCCCACACTCGACTCCATGGATTTCCGCAAGGAGCTCGCGGCCTTCTTCCCTTGTAATGCACCGCATTAGGACGCTGTTGGCACCACGCCGGTCGAGATCCCCTTCTACCAGAGTGTATCTTTTAGCCAATCTGACTATCCAGTCAGCATATACTTTGTCTTCAGGAAGTATGTTGTCTTTCAAGTAGCTCCGGATCTTCGATATCCATGCATCGGAGCTAACTTGAGCTTCTGAGTCTTGCGTGTTGGGTTGCTCGGAGCTTTCTGCAGCTCTACGACCCTTGATGGACGCCATGGTAACAGGGCCATCGGGACTGCCACCTTTGAGGTGCTGGTCTCGCCCCATTCGCTCAGTTTGGCAGGCTGAGCTGTTGGTCTTGACAATCTCCGGACGAAGGTTCTATCGGGAGCCGGAGCTCCGGTTGAAGCTTTCGTCGAGAGTTCGTCAGCTTCAGCATTGTTGAGATGCTGGACATGGCAAAGATCCAGGACTTCAAAGTCCTTCTGAAGCCTCTGAACTTCAAGAAGGTAAGCAGCTAATTGAGAATTGTTACAGGAGCATTCACCTTTCACTTGCTTGATGATGAGCTGTGAATCTCCCTTCAGCAACAGCTGTTTGACACCATAAGATAGTGCCACCTTGAGTCCATATGTGAGGGTTTCATACTCCGCCATATTTTTGGTCACCTTGAAGTCAAGGTGAACCATGTATTTGACCTTATCCCCGGTCGGAGCGAGGAGAAGGATTCCAGCTCCGGACCCCTGCTTCTGCATGGAGCCGTCAAAGTAGAGTGTCCAGTGAGGCTCAGTGAAGACTGGAACCTTGGGTTCCAGTTTCTGATCACTGGGGCCCCCAGAATTTGATGGAGAGGGGGTCCATTTTGCCACAAAGTCCGCCAATTCTTGACTCTTGATCGCTTGTCTTGGGACGAATTCAAGATTGAACTCGGCCAATTCCGCTGCCAACTTTGCAATGTTCCCAGTAGAGTTGGGGTTATGCAAGATTGCACGCAGTGGATAAGAGGTTACCACTGAAATCTTGTGAGCTTGGAAGTAGTGACGAAGCTTCCTAGAGGCGATAAGAACTGCGTAAAGCATCTTATGCACCTCTAGGTAACGAGTCTTGGTATCATGGAGTACTTCACTGATGAAGTTTACTGGGCGCTGGACTGTCCGGACCCTCCTGAAGGGGCCTGGAGCTTCCTCCTCATCAAACCGGACCCTGCCGGAGGGGTCCAAACCTTTTTCGGGGACCTCCCAGTTCTTGCTAGAGGAACCCAGAGCTTCTTCTATAGTGACCCGGACCCTCCCAGAAGGATTCGGATCTTCTTGTTCAGCAACAATAACTCCTTCATTTGAAGGAGGCTGATCCTCTGGCGTCTCACCTCGAGGATCCGGGTCTGGGGGCTGGGACCCAAACTCGCCTTCAGGTAGCTCCGGACCTTCCCAGAGGGGTCTGGATTCCTAAACTGGAAATGGTTCTGGTCTTTCCGCAACCAAAACCATGCTGACAACTTTGTTAGTTGCTGAAATGTAAAGCAGAAGTGGCTCACCAAGATTCGGAGCTACCAAAGTTGGTAGAGTGGTGAGGAGCTGCTTCAGCTCTTGGAACGCCTTTTTTGCTTCTTCAGACCATTGGAATGGTGCGGACTTCCTCAATAGTTTGAAGAAGGGTAGCGCCCGTTCCGCCAGTCTTGAGATAAATCGGCTGAGGGTAGCTAGACACCCAGTCAGATTCTGGACATCCTTGATGCGAGCTGGTGGCCGCATGTCTTCAATAGCTTTAATCTTCGCCGGATTCGCCTCTATTCCTCGGTGGTTCACCAAGAATCCAAGATGATTTCCGGAGCTAACCCCAAAGACGCACTTGTCTGGGTTCAGCTTTGTGCGCGTTATTCGCAACTTGTCAAAGACAGCTTGCAAGGTGTCAAGAAATGACTCCTTGTTCTTGATCTTGACAACGATGTCATCGACGTACACTTCCACTACATATCTGATGAGCTTTCCAAAATTTTTGTACATAGCTCGCACAAACGTTGAAGTAGCATTTTTGAGACCAAATGGCATGGCAGTGTAACAATACAATCCATCTGCTGTGATGAATGCAGTATGCTCTTCATCTTCCCTAGACATTCTGATTTGATGATACCCAGAATATGCACCTACGAAACATAGTAATTCACACTCGGAGGTGGAATCCACTATCTGATCTATTCTAGGTAGTGGAAATGGATCCTTTGGGCATGCCTTATTCAGTGTTGTGTAGTCGATACACATCCAAAGATTCCCGCCGGCCTTGGGTACAACGACTAGGTTTGCCAGCCATTTTGGGTGGAAGACTTCCCGGATGAATCCAGCTTCGAGCAACTTCTTCACTTCTTGGCGTATGAAGCTCTGTCGCTCTACTGATTGCTTCCAAGGCTTCTGATGTACAGGCTGAGCGTCAGGATAAATCTTCGGATTGTGCTCAATCACTTCCTTAGGGATCCCAGACATTTTTGACGGTTGCCAGGCAAACACGTCGACATTAGCCCAAAGGAAAGTGATGAGCGCGAGTTCCTATTTGTTGTTCAGACCTCCCGATATACGGGTGGTCTGAGCAGCGTCAGAACCAATTTGGACGACTTTGACGAGAATGTCGGTGTCGCTGCTTGGTTGCACACGGGGTGTGGAGGTTTAGCCTCGATGACAAATGCTCGGGGGCTTCAGAGCTTGCTCCTTTCCGGATTCTTCCTCCTGCGTTGTAGCAAGCACGTGAAGTTCTTCCATAGCAGTTACTCTGACGGTGCGACCTCCACGAATCCAGAGAACGCCTGAGGGTGTTGGCATCTTCAACACCAAGTAGGCATAATGAGCAGCAGCCATGAATTTGTATAAAGCTGGCCTGCCTAAGATGGCATTGAATGGCAAATTAATATGTGCCACGTCGAAGACAAACTTCTCAGTTCTGTAATTCTCTCGAGTTTCGAAGGTCACCAGGAGAGTATTGGCACCGAGTGGGGTTATGGCCCCCGGACCTACTCCTGAGAAAGGTCGGGAGGGACGAAGGTCTGAAGGTCGGAGCTGAAGCTTGACGAAGGCTTCGAAGCTTATGAGGTTAAGCCCCGAACCTCCATCCACCATTACGTGGTGGAGCTGGATGTTATTGATGGTCGGAGATACCATTAGCGGAAGTTGGCCAGCTCCGATCATGTTCGGAGGGCAGTCCGAAGCATCGAAGGTGATGGCAGTATCCATCCACTTCCGATGAGGCTCTGCCCTGGCGGTGGGAGCTACTGAGGCCATGTCCCGCCGCATTGTCTTGAGGACATGGCGGTAAGTGATATCCCATGAACCACCAAAGATGGTGTTCATGGTCTTCTGACGGTCGTTGTGGGAGACATCGGAATCATCGTCAACGGAGGTATATCAGCCTTCAAGACCTTTTTGGGGTCCTGAAAGCCTAGCTCCTCTTCAGCCGGAGCTTCGTCAACTTTTTGTTTTCCTTCCCTTTGACGGAAAGGAGCTTCTTCCCGGCGCTTGTTATAGCACTCGGCAAGGTTCTGGACCTCTCGGCAGTATTCCAGGTTGTGCCTATCCGTCTTGTGTATGGGACACCACATCTTGGAGCTACCACCGTCTTCAGACGACAGCTGAGGTCGTTTCTCAGGGCGTGGCCCTCAGCCACCCGGAGCTGCAGCAGCTGCAGCGGTGGGTGTGCTGGCTGACGGCTTTTTCTTGCCGTTGGACTTTTTCTTCTTCTTGCCACTCCCAGAGGTAGTGGCTTCATCCTTGGAGGACTTTTTATTGGCCTCCAGAGGTGGTTGGGAGTGCATTTCACAACCCTCTGCAGCCTTAGCACACTTGTCTGCCAAGCTGAATAGTTCCGTGACGCTGGTGACCTCCTTGGTCGCTAGCTTCTCTAGCATTTTCTTATCTCGAGCGCCCTGCCTGAATGCTACAATAACAGAGGTGCCTGAGATAGAAGGAATGGTATTTCATACCCGGGAGAACCTCTGAATGAAGGATCGCAAGGACTCTCCCCCTTTTTGCTTGACAGCAAAAAGATCCAGTTCTGTGCCTGGTTGGGTGTATGAGCTCCCGAAATTGGTAGGGATTGTTGGCACAACTCCGCCCAACTGTTGATGGTGTCAGGCGGAAGGCTCATATACCAAGACCTGGTGGTCCCAATTAAAGCCACAGGGAAATAATTGGCCATCACGGCCTCATTGCCCCCAGTCGCAAGGATATCGGTGGTGTAGATTTGAAGAAATTCGACGGGGTTGACAGTCCCGTCAAGTTTCTCCGGCAAGTGAGGGTGGAACTTCTGCGGCAATCTGACCATGCGTAAGTTCATGGCCAAGGCAGAACAGCCTCCTCCTACTCCCTCAGGAGCAGGAATGTCCCGAGCCTCCTGCCTCTCGCGAGCACGCTCGATGTGGACGCGGCGAACCTGTTGCCGGTAATGACAATCGAGCTCCGCCCGGAGGTCGTGAGTCAAAAGCCTTGTTACCGTGTGAGTATATCGTGCCCCGAAAGGCAACGATGTCGCCTGTTGAGATGCAACACGCCTCCTGTGCTGCAAAGCTTGCAGACCGAGTCTACCCAACAAGGTCTAACGCTGCGATGGGGCCCGCCCCGAGGGGGAAGGACTTTGATTGCTGAAGCCATCGGCTGCTGCTGCAACCAGATGATCCACATCAGCTCTCCATTGCTCCATCGCACCCTGGGGTGCTCCTGGAGGCAGTGGACGTTGGAGAAGAGCACGCGCAGCAATAAGCGCGTGTTCGGGGTTGTTGTTCGCCGATGCAGTGATCGACGTGGATGCCCCATCTCGATGTCTGGGTTGATTCACCGGAGCAGACGGTGGCGACGGTGGCATGACTCCTGGCGCTACAACACCTGCTGGATGCTGCATGTTGGAGGGATTACCTCCAGCAGGTTGCTCAGCGTGGTTACCACTGGATGATCCAGCAGCAGAATTCACCATCTTTCAATCTCAGGCACCCCTACCTGGCGCACCAAATGTCAGAGTCTGGTTCCGGCAGTTCCCCTGGTACTACCGTTGGCAGCCCACAGAGTTTCTTAGTTCGGTTAGGGCGCGCGGAGATTCAGAACAAGATGGTGACTTAACACGAGGATTTACGTGTTTCGGGCCGCCTGAGTGTAATACCCTACTCCACGGGTGTGTTGTTGTTGTTGTTGTATTGAGTGTATGAGCGTGTGAGGGCGTGAGCCAGAGAGAACCCCTTGAGCGTGTGTGTCCACCCCAAACCAGAGTCAGCATCTAGAGCCTCTAGCCAGTCTCCATCCCGTCTCCAGCTCGTCTCCAGCTAGTCCCCATGTATCGCTCGACCAGTCCTTTTATAATATAAGGGCTGACCGTTACATTGTTAGCCTGGCCAGATATGTGGCCCTGGCGGTTACTGATGCCTAATACACAGTTTAATGTACTTAATTCCCCTTAATAGCATGGTAATGCGCCTTAATAGTGGTGTTACTAGTATTAAGGGTCCTCTGATCGTGTGTCATTAAGATAGCATTAATGACACATAATCAGGTCTTGAAGCCTTTAATGTCCCTTGAAGGTCTGAGCCGTTAGAGGTCCACCAATCTGCCTGTTGAGGTTGAAGGTCCGGCGGTTGGACACGTGGCAGCTTCGGAGCTTACTATCTTGGACGAGTAGATCCGGTGTCTTGGTACATGTGTCGGTACCGGAGCTTCCCTCTGTCGGGGGTTAGGTCCGGGGGTGCCACACAGGTATCCAGTCCGGAGCATTACCATGTAGGGATTTTAGCTCCAGTTTTATGATAAACGTGGCGGCACTGGGACTAACCATATGAGGGAGGCAGGTCCGGTTACGAGCAACATGTGGGGCCTTTGGAGGTCTCCAACTCAGATAGGTGGAGTTCCTTTACGCTCTTTGCAGTTACAAGGGGTATCCAGTACGCAGGGTACGGACAGGATGGATGAATGGTGGATGCAAATCTCAATGTGAGAAATTTTGCATGAATAGGGTGCACAAGAATTTCTAAGTCAAAGGTTCATGCATGTCAATCATTTGGGTCACGGTTTTGACAAAGTTCGATGAAAAGCAAAGTGGCATATGCATGTGGTTTTCAGGAATTTGTATCATATGGCCTTGGTGGGTAATTAAATTTTGAATGAGAGAATTAGGCAAAGTTCAAGACTCCAAATTGTGCAAACATCAAAAATCAATTTCAAGCAAGGAGATATCTCCTCAAGTAACTCATTTACCATATTGCACTAGTCAAATACATAGATGACATGTTTTCCTATCATGCTTGTGGGAATTATGAATAGGGTAATAAACCAAAATACAAAGTATTCAAATTTGCAACTCAAGCAAATTTTGACTACCAAGTTCTAAATGTTAATTGTTGAGTTCAATTCCTTCATATATTCAGTATTAAATATCAAATAACCTCAAACAGTAATGTAGCATGCATATTTAGGGGTAGGAGTTCCAAACCGATTTTATTAAGCGAAACAAAGCCGTGTGGGGCCCACAATAGGTTTGCCGACCAGGGGGTTCGGCCGACCCCCTTTGGGCCTCTCTGTTGCTCTGTTTCGACGTGTTGAGTCGTGCAATCGGTTGAGATGTGTTTTGAGATGCAATCTAATTTTGTACATCTGGGTTTCGCGAATTTGGGATACCTCCCCAACACTTGTTCCTTGAATTCTTTATTCACACAAAATAAACTAAAGATGGAACTTTACCGAGTTAGATAAACCGGTAAGTTCCTTTTATTGAACTCAAATATGGGGATGATTACATTATTCAATCTAAACTGAATGAAAGAAATAAAAAATTTGGAATCAAACTAAACGAAACTAGTAAGCATCCTATGCGATCAGGACATCTACACTAAGGAGCGCTGTAGATGTCGGGCTTCCCGACGGCACTGCATATGCGCCGCAGCTTGGCGCTCATGCCACGGCGAACACCATCAATCTCCCCCTTCAGGGATATGAGTTCATCTTTCAGTTTCGCCCTCTCGATGCGCCCTTCAGCCACTAAATTCGATAGCTTCTTGTTCTCCACACAGATAGAAGCTAACTCCTTAGAAGTTGTGCCACTTTAGGGGCACGAGGAGATTTCCCGTCGCTGTCCTAAAATTGGCCAGGTGGCCCTCTGATAGCAGGCGGCGAGAGGTGACGCCTAATCTTGGAGGGTTATGAGCCCGTCGATTCCTCCATCGCCAAATTATCCACTTGCTCGAGAAAGGATTTCGCATAGACTCCATTAGGCTAGTGAACCCGTGGATAATGAGGCGGTCTCCCACATGCTTAGGCGAGGTACGCGTAGGTGACTTGTAGTGGTGGCTCACTACGCCACCGTCCTTGGTCTTCATAGTGTACATGAACTCCTCGCCAGGCTGCAGCGTTGGGAGAGAATCATCTTTTTCAAGAAAAAGACGGGTCTTGACTGACTTAAGGCCAGTCGTAGTCGGACGACGTGCAGGTGTCATTGTCTTCATGGGCGTCCTCTAAGGGGAGAGCGACCATTCAGCAACACAAGGGGTGGTGCTATGCCCACGAGGAGTCTTGGTGGCGGGATCATAGAGAGGGGCACGACATCCAATGCCATGACGAAGTCCAAAGCGAGGGGGGACTTGTCATTGGCCGGCGTGATGTCTCCTGTCTAGTTGAAGGTTGAGCAAGAGTGGGGATGATGCAGAATCTTCTTGTCGGCCATGACTTGGAACAGGAGATGGATTTCTCTATATGATGCAATGTTTCCCTCACTATTCTCATCAATAAATAAGTGGGGGAAGTAAAATAGGACCGAGAGTCTTGTTGAGATACGTCGGGAGAGACCACACACAAAAACAGAAGGCTGACGGTGCAAGGGATGCGTCGGCCGACCCTAGAGTTTGGTCGACCCCTTCCTGGCTCTGCTTGGGCCAAGTTTTTGTGGGTTGGCTTCATGGGCCCCATAGATGAATAATTGGATGGAATCATTAAATGTACGTGGAGAATTTAGACAGAATTTAAAGAAACAGTGTAAAAATCAATGAGATTTATCACTTCAATTTCTTTTTCCGTCTTATCCTCATGGGATTTGAGAAATAATTTGAGTTGGTTCCCATTCACCTTAAATAGATGATCGTCATCACCTTGGAGTGTGATTGCTCCATGGGTTCAGGTTTCTACTACGGTGAAGGGTCCTTCCCATTTACTTTTGAGCTTCCAATGTCCAAAGAGTTTAACCCTAAAATTGAAGAGTAGCACTCTGTCTCCAAGTTTGAACTCTTTAGGCGTTATCCTCTTATTGTGCCATCTTTTAGTTCTTTCCTTGTAGATTTTTGCACTATGGTACGCCTTGTCTCTCCACTCTTCCAACTCAGAGAATTGCTTCAACCGGTGTTTTCCTGCTTCGTGAAATTCCATGTTCCAATGCTTGATGGCCCAATAGGCTCCATGTGCCAACTCTACAGGAAGATGACAAGTCTTCCCATAGACAAGATGGAACGGAGACATGCCAATGGGAGTTTTGTAAGAAGTACGGTATGCCCACAATGCCTCGAGTAGCTTATGCTTTCATCCCGTTCCCATTTCCAAGACAGTCTTTTGCAGAATATTCTTAATTTGCTTATTAGATGTTTCTGCTTGACCACTTGTTTGTGGGTGCTATGGGGTAGCAATATTATGTTGGACACCAAGTTCCCTCAAAAAGCTCCGGAAGGTCTTATCTATGAAATGAGACCCCCAATCACTTATGATCATACGGGGAGTGCCAAAGCGCGGAAAAATGATCTCATGGAACATTTTCCTAGCTTGCTTGGAATCAGCATTTTTTCATGGCAAAGCTTCTACCCATTTTAACACGTAATCTACAGCCACCAGGATATACTCACAATCATAAGACCTTGGTAAAGGTCCCATGAAATCAATACCCCACACATCAAATAATTCCACTTGTAGATTATAGGTTAGGGGCATCGCATTGTGAGCTTAGATTCCTCCATGCTTTTAGCATTTCCAACATCTGTGAATGAATTCTTTTGTATCTTCATACATAGAAGGTCAATAGAATCCACATTGCCAGATCTTTGCCTGGGTACGGTAGACATCGTAATGGCCACCATAGGGGCTAGCATGGCATTTCTCAGTAATCTTGGTGCCTTCGATTGATGGGATGCACCTTCTAAGAAGGCCATAAGCACAAACTCGATAGAGGTATGGGTCATCCCAAAGGTGTCTTAGACTCTCATAGATGAGTTTCTTTTTGTTTTCCCCTGGTGGTATGTATCCCGTGACCATGAAGTTTACGATATCCGCATACCAAGGGTGAGAGTAAGTCACCTTGAGAAGCATATCATCTCGTAGGAAGTCATTGATAGGAATGTCCATGGTTTGGGTGACTTCCATACGTGAGAGATGATCTTCCACGAAATTCTCTACTCCCTTCTTATCCTTGATTTCTAAGTCAAACTCTTGGAGTAGAAGAATCCAATGAATTAGCCTTGGTTTAGCATCTTTTTTTAGTGAGCAAGTACTTCAAGGCAGCATGGTCTGTGTAAACTATGACCTTGGCTCCAACCAAATAGGACCTAAACTTATCGATAGCAAAAACTACCGCCAAGAGCTCTTTTTCAGTTGTGGCATAATTGAGTTGAGCACCTTTTAGAGTTTTGCTAGCGTAGGCTATTGCATGATGCTTTTTATCTTTGGTTTGGCCTAAGACCACACCAACAGCAAAATCACTAGCATCACTTGTGATTTCGAATGGCAGAGTCCAATCAGGAGGTTGAATGATTGAAGCTGAGATGAGTGTCTTTTTGAGTGTTTCAAATGATTTAAGGCATTCATCATTAAAATCAAAGGGAGATTCCTTAGCTAGTAGGTTAGTGAGGGGTCTAGCGACTTTTGAGAAATCTTTGATGAATCGCCGGTAGAACCCCGCATGACCTAAAAAGCTACGGATTCCCTTAACATTGATAGGAGGTGAAGTTTTTCAATGACTTCAATCTTTGCTTTGTCCACCTCGATCCCTCGTTTGGACATTAAGTGCCCAAGGATGATGCCTTCACGCACCATGAAATGGCACTTTTCCTAATTAAGTGTTAGGTCCTTCTCTTGGGATCTTTGTAAAACTTGTCTAAATTTTCCACACAATGATCAAAAGTTTTCCCATAGACAGAAAAATTTTCAATGAAAACTTCCATGATCTCCTCAATCATGTTGGAAAAGATAGACATCACGCATCTTTGGAAAGAGGCAGGAGCATTGCATAGTACAAAAGACATACGCTGGTAGGCATAAGTCCCATAGGGTCATGTGAATGTGGTCTTACCTTGATCGTCGGGGTGAACTGGGATTTGATGATAACCTGAATACCCATCAAGAAAAAAAGTAGGAATGTTTTGCCAATCGCTCGAACATCTCATCGATGAAGGGTAGTGGAAAATGATCCTTCCTTGTAGCCTTGTTAAGTTTTCGGTAATCAATGCACATCCTCCATTCCATGACAGTTCGTTGAGGAATCAATTCATTCTTCTCATTTTGAATGACCGTCATACCTCCCTTCTTGGGCACTACTTGAAATGGGCTTACCCATTCACTATGAGGAACAGGGTAGATTATCACGGCATGAATAGGTTTTAAGACTTCCTTCTTGACAACTCCTGCATCACATTATTCAATCACCTTTGAGGTTCCCTTAAGGGGACACTCTCGGGGTCAATGGGAATGCGATGGGTACATAGCGCTGGACTAATCCCCTTAAGATCCTCTAAGGAATAGCCAAAAGCAGCTCTATGCTTTTCTAACAAGGCAATGAGTTCGAGTGTCTCTTCATCCGAAAGCTTGCAACTTATGATGATAGGGGCTTCCAAATAACCATTTAGAAAGGCATAATGTAGGCCTGGAGGTAGAATTTTTAACTCAACAGGAGGTTTTGGGAAGAACTCTTCTTTTGGCAATTCAATTGCCTCCTGAAATTCATCCTCCTCTTAGATGAAATCTTCTTCTCCTTCTATTTCCGGAGGAGCTAAGAATTGAAGAGTTCTAATCTCCTCTAATGGTTCATCTTGGATGGGACTGTAGATTTGTCCTTGGAACGCAGGCCACGAACACAAAACTTTCTCCCTCCAAGGTCAACATTGAGGTTTCCTTCCAAAGGAATTTCCATGAGAAATTTCTCAATGGGAATCCCAATCATAATGTCGAAATCTTTGATTTCGAACACATGGAAATCTATGATTGCCTCAATATGATTGTGTCTTACAAACACCTGTTGCAAAACCTTGCATCCTTCAAGGATGTTTCCGAAAGAGTCTCGAAAGGATTTATAGGTTGGTGCCAATGGCACACCGCCAAGAATGGCGAGAGCACAAGAATCGGAAATGAGATTTGCTCCAACGGTGGGGTTGTATAGGACCTTCATTGGTGTCCCTCTAATATAACATAGAATAGTTGCCAAGGTGAGGTCATCTGAAGGATTTCGGGTGATAGCTCAACTTCTACAGTCCATTCCCTACTTAATATAGAGGTTAACTCCTTGACCGTCTGTTGGACGAACACTCCATCAGGTGGGTCAGGTGGAGTTAAAGGTAATGATGGTTTCCTATGGCAACATTACTTCGAGGTATTCCCAAAATCTTCAAATATCTCTTCCTCAAAGTAGAAGGGAAACTTCGAAGGTTGAATTTCTTCTTCCTTCGTAGTTTCGGGTTCGGGAGAGGATTCCTCCGACAAGGTGTGGGATAAGCAAGAGATGGGTTCTTCCTTGTCCATGGATTCATCCTCGGTCTTGACACTACTTCCTCTTGGGGGGCTCATTAAGACCCATAATGAAGGAAGAATTTTTAAGAATTCAGTCTAGAAGGTCCTTCCCTTATTCCGGCGTCTTATGGAGGAAAGATCCTCCAGCCGTAATGTGAAGACTTAGGGCAGACTCTTTGTTCAATCCCATATAGTAGTTTTGCAAGAGCGACAGATCGGGGATAGAGAAATCCGGGCCGAAATTTCTCAAAAGAGAAATCTATCCCAAGCTGCACCTATGGATTCCTTTTCCATCTGCTGGAAGCATATTACTTCCTTCCGTAAGGACACAATTTGGGCAATTGGAAAGAAAGCAAGAAGAAATTTGTCTCATAATTCATTCCAACTTCCGTTTGTCTTTCCAACATTGTTGTTGTACCACTATTTGGCTTTTTCCTTAAGGGAAAAATGAAACAACTTCCATTTGAGAGACTCTTGTGTCATACCCTTGATTGGAAGGCATGAACACAATTGTTCGAACTTTCGTAGATGGTGGTAAGGATTTTCACAATTCATTCCTAAGAAGCATTGCTCCCCAACCATGGATATAAAGCTAGGACAAAGTTCATAGCTAGTAGAACAAATGGGTTCCGCCGAAGGCGGTGGCTCACAGAACTTGCCCTTTTGGGCAAAATATGAAAGAATGGTGGGATGCTCCATATATGTGGTGGTGGTAAGAAAAGGAAAGATAAGATGAGAAGATAGATACGAGGGTAAACAAGGTTCGAAGATTAATAGCAACCGTTCCACGACAACGACTCCAGAAATGCTTGTTGACAGCTGGTACGTCACAGATGAAAATCTGCAAGTGCTCGGAAACTGTCGTGTAGCACTTCCCCTTAAGAGAGTATTCCAGGGGTATTGAATCCAAGGAACGTGTGTGTAATCTTACAAACTAATCCACCCAAGGACACAAAGTTGTTTGGTAGGTAAGGAAGAGAGAGGAATTCAAAGTATTGATTCTAATTCAAAGGAATTTGTGGTAGCTGCTTGCTTCGGGCACGGGTTTATCCCTAGCAACACTAGGTGACTTCCGCCAAGAGCCTATGGCATAGCCGAACGTGGAGGATTACAAAGGACAGATAGGGTTGTCACCACCTACTGCCTACCTCATCAATCCGTGGGTCTACGAGATATTCACTGGTGATTTCTAACCTAAACACCACACTTACATTTGTAAGACCTATGTGTGCTGAATACATTGGCTTGTAGTGAATACACTTGGCTTTGATGATAAAAGTTTTGAATATCACCAAAACACCTTATTATCAAGGTCCGACTCTAGCTCTGAGCTACAGCAAGGTCCGACGGTAGGTCCGGCTTGTTTTGGGTAGCTCCGGCTACGTTAGATGCTAGGTCCGGCTTCTTGGTAAGGTTCGACTAGCTTTGGTTAGTTCCGTTGAGCTTTATCTTTAGCTCAGGCATGTCTTTGATAGCTCCGGCATATACTTGATAGCTCTGGCATGCTTTTGCTAAGCTCCGACGTACTTTGTCTAGCTCCGGTTTTGGGTTGACTAGTTTTGACTAGGTTTTGGTAAGCTCCGGCGCTAGGTTCTACTAGCTTTTGATAGCTCCGGCTCAAGCTCCGGGTTGCTCTGGCAAGGTCCGGAACTTGACCTAAGTGCTTCTGCTTTTCATTTGCAATGTTTCATACTTGCTTTACATTGTTGGAAAGATTGCTTAGTATTCATTTGCTAAGTTTTTGGTGCGTTTTGGATGATATGGTTGATATCGTTTCTACTGTAGTTTTGCAACATGCTTATGTGAGGTTCTCACGTAAGGTGTTGTGCTCGGAACTAACTTGAGTCAAGTCGAGGACTTGGGCTCGTATGGATTGTTTGTTTGTTCATGTGCAGGTGTTGCTTGAGTTCAAGTCATGGCTGGTGACAGGATCCATTGGACTAGTCTCAGAAGGAGATGAGGTTCCAACAACCATGTTCGGGAGGAACTATGGTTGAGCGGGTCAGGAGGTCGCGCAGGATGATTGAATCAAGGGCAGTGCATATGAAGGTCAAAGGAAGGTGTTCGCACGTATGCATGAGGTGCATGATGTGGCAATATGCTTCTAGAGACGGATTATGGAAGGAAGATCAGATCGGAAGGATCGGATCGTATCGGTTGAAGACTTAGGCTGCTAGCTGAGTCGGTTATGGCTCGGTATGGAAATATCGAGTTGGTTATGTTAGGATTTCGTGTGGGTCACGAATTTGAGTTGTTTAGGAATGTGGGATACGTTCCTAAGGTGTTTGGAAGTCTTAAGATTGCTTCTATCTGCGTATAGAAGAGTCCTAAGCAGTTATGGAAAGTTCCAATTGTGATCGGATTAGGATTGGAGTCCTAGTTGAGATTGGGATGGCCTAAGGGCTGGTTATATAAGCATGGGAAGGCCAAAGCTCGTGAGAGACGACTTTGGGGGCCGTTCCTCTTGTGTTCTATTGAATAAAATTCATAGTTTGAAGGAACTTTTGTGCCTTGTTCGTCCAACTTGTTCCAGACAAGTTTTACTCATCGAGTTTTTGGACAGCACTACCTTTCGTCGGTGGTTTTATCATAACTCGAGTTTTATTGATCCAATTGACGTGATTCTTTTTGGGTTGTCTTCACAACTTGATTGTATATGATCTGTCAAAATTCCACGGTCATTGGATTTGTGGTTTCTGCGCTACACGAGTTTCTTTGCAGCATTCCAGAAACTGTTTTTCTCGGGTTGGTCAGATTGACCATAGTCTGATCTTTCGATCATAACTTGAGTTTTTCTCGACGGATTTGAGTAATTCTTTTTGTGTTGTCTTCGTGACTTGATTTTCTCTGATATCTATCACTTTTGTCATGGTGAAACACGTTTAGATTAGTCTCATACACGATTTCTTTAACAGATCGTTTTTTCTGCCGAAAGGGTTTGGGGTTTTATTGTTTCCGCTGCGTAAGATTTTTAAATCTACCATTCACCCCCCCCCCCCCCTGGTAGCTTTTCACGTGCTCTTCGATCCTACAACATTCTAAATCTTAAATCTAGTTGTTTTGAACACAAAGCTACAACTAGAGTCTCTAATGAATTAAAGCAATTGACCCACATGTAACTACTTGTGCAAACTACTATGAATTAAGAATCAAACTTGAATTGAATTCACAAATGCTTACTTGATTTGAATAACACCTTTGTAGGAGTACAAGTGTAGAAGAGGGACTTGACAAGCCCAAACTCCTTCTTCCAAACTCTTCACCACACTGTCCTTCTACTTGACAGCCTCTAAGACTACTCTAAAACTTTGAAGTGATGTTCTACTCTCAACTTTTGTTGTGTGTGTGAAGTGAGGTGTGGGGTTCTATTTATAGGGGGGAGAAGGGTCAGTTCCCGCCACCAAATGCATGTGAATCAGTCACCCATGACCTCTTCAAGCCAAGAGAAGCCAACACATGGTGTTTGACTAACTTTGGGGGCAAGAACAAGTCGGTCGACCTGGTCTGGCCCCGTTTGGGCTGTGCTTTCTCCAGGTCTCTGCCAGGTGGGTCCCATTGACTGGTATTGGTGATACACCATTGGATGACCTCGGATACTCCTGTTTGTGGGCCATTTGATCCATGTGATGAAATGTGCCATCGCCTGATTCGTCGAAACCCTATTTTATGGATTACTATCTGCATGTCTTGGTATTTTGAGTCTAAATTCACCTGCATACAAATAAACACCAGCACTCGCGGAATTGGTTAGTTCTTAACCCTACCACTACATTGTGTTTCTCTTTTGTGCCCATTATGAGGTGAATTGATGGACTAAATATGGCACTTAAGGACCGTCAACATCAACCTTGCCCATGGTAAACCCCTTTTCAAGTAAGAATGTTTTTAATCTATCATACCATGCTCTAGGGGCTTGTTTGAGACCGTACAAGTCTTTGGACAGTTTGTAAACATGATTAGGAAAATCTGGATTTTCGAAACCCGGTGGTTGCTTGACCTAAACCTCCTCATCTATGCAGCCATTAATAAAATCACTTTTAACATCCATTTGATATCACTTGAAACCTTTAGATGCAGCAAAAGCTAACAAAATTATTATGGCTTCTAATCTTGCAACAGGAGCAAAAGTTTCATCAAAATCTAGACCTTCAAATTGTGTGACACCTTGAGCAACCAACCTAGCCTTATTCCTAACCAAAACCTCATCCTCACTTTGTTTATTTTTAAACACCCGTTTAGTTCCAATTAAAGTGTGACCTTGAGGTGGAGGTACAAGTTTCCAAACATTATTTCTTTCGAAATTTTCTAACTCTTCTTGAATGGCAATAATCCAAGATTCATTAGTGAGTGCGTGTGATATATATTTGGGTTCAAAAGAAGCAACAAAAGCAGAATGAGCGTGAGTTTATATTCATTAGTGAGTGCGTGTGATATATCTTTGGGTTCGTGCAAGCTTCTAATGATTTGTTGTGGAGGATGACTTTTGAGAATCTGGAGGGGAGTAGACACTTCACAAGCTTCTTCTTCTTCATGTTCATCACAAACCGATGAGCTTGTAACTTGAGAATGATCCGGACCAGCAATGGTGGTTGTTGGTGCTGGTTGAGAATCAAAATCAAGAGCTGGAACAATATCATTACCTGCTGAATTTTCGGGCAGCAGCACCACTTCTTTCTCATCTTCAATGAAAATAATCTCCCCCCTGCGTATATGGATCCGGACCAGCAATATTTGAGCTAGTACCTGGGCTAGCTTCATCAAAAGACACCTCACAAGTCTCCACAATTTTGTTAGTGTCAAGTAAAAACACATGGTAGCCTCTAGTACGAGATGGATAACCAAGAAACATGCCATAAACAGATCTAGCTTCACATTTATCAAGATTACCATGTTTCTTAACAAAGCATTTGCAACAATAAACCCAAAAGTGTGTGACACTAGGCCTATGTCCAGACCGATGCTCATATGGCATTTTTCTTAGCCTAGCACGCAAGAAAACACGATTTGAAACATAACAAGCGGTTGCAATTGCATCAGCCCAAAATTTCCTAGGAGTTTGATATTCATCAAGCATAGTCCTAGCCATCTCAACTAAGGTTTTGTTCTTTCTTTCTACAACACCATTTTGTTGAGGTACATATGGTGAATAAAATTGATGATCTATTCCTTTTCCAGCACAAAAATGATCAAATGATTGATTTTTAAATTCAGTTCCAGTATTACTTCTAATTTCTCTTAAAGATCCTGGGTGATCAACTGATAATCTAAGAAATATAGTTCTAAAGTGATAAAAGCTTCATTCTTAGATTCCATAAAATAAACCCAAGAATATCTAGAATAGTCATCAACAATCACAAGAATATACCATTTACCTCCGAATGATTGAACACGTGAAGGTCCTACGGTGTCAGGATGCAAAAGTTGACCCGGTTCAGTTGTCATGGTCATTGTGAGAGGAGCATGTGAACCTGCAACCATTTTAGGATGTCTACAATAAGAGCACACAATTTCTTTGTCCCTTTCAAGCTTAGGCAGCCCACGTATGTGATCAAGAGCACTAACACACGTGAGATGATCAAAGTCTACGTGACCAAGTCTACGATGCCAAAAATACAAGTCTTTTGAATCATTGGCAACTAGACACCTATGCTTAGAACAAGACATATCAAAATCAGATTTAAAAACTCTTCCAAACCAGACATGTTAAAAATAAGCTCACTATTTGGACCTACAACTTTGCAACAATATTTATTGAAAATAATTTCCGGATTTTCATCTAGCAATTGTGAAACAGAAAGCAAGTTGTATTTCAAATTTTTTACAAGTGACATATCCTTGAAAGTGTAGTGATCATTTACTCTAACTGACCCCTTAGCAATTATAGGAGTTGAAGAATTATCGGCAAAAGTAACATTCTCTGCATGTGACACAAAAGAGAGGGACGAGAACCATTCGTTGTTACTGGTCATGTGGCGTGAGCAACCTGAATCCACAATCCAAATGTTCTCCTTCCTCAAGCGTGTAACCTACATAGAAGCACAATATGTCGATGACTCAAAACTGGAGTTAGTCAAAAGGCATTTAGGAATCTAGCAGGAACAACACGCGACATCTAAGATAAAATAGCAGATTTATGAGTCAAAGTTTGAGATTTTTTGTTCTTAACTACTGACCTATGAGGTGTTACTTGTGCAGCATGAAAATTAGTAGCTCCGAAGGCAAAAACAAAAGGTCCAGAGGTAACAGCAGAAAGTCCGGAGGCAAAAACTGAAGCTTTGGAGGTAAACTTTGAATGTCTTTGACTCATAACAGCAGGTTGCATGTTTCTGACATTCGGTTTAGTATGTTCGGAAAATTTTGTATGAGAGTTATAAGATCTAGCTTGCATTCTTTCCTTTTAATGTTGTTTTGCTTCTATAACAAAAATATATGACATGACCTTCTCTACCAGAATAGGTACAATGAAACTTAACTTTGTGTTCATGTCTAGATGAGCATGCAGTATATTTATTTGAACCCGAATGTGATAACATTCTTGCAGATTTAAAAACCACCTCTTTTAATTTAGGAACTGTTTTAATCAAACCACTTCCTAATTACTTTACAGCTTTAGGTGGATGTGTTTTAGCATGGGCATGGGAATCAAAACCTAAACCAGTTTTATCATTGCAAGATTTGGATGAATTCTGCAGCAAGTTTAGATTATTGTTCCCAATACAAAACTGCTATAGTGTCCTATTCATGTCATCAAGTTTCTTAGACAATTCTAGGCAATTTTCACATGAAGTTTTTCCTTTTAGTTTGCAATTAGAACAATATTTAACTTAATGAGAACTTAAAGCATTGTTCAATATTGAAATTTCATTCATAGCATCTGTTAGTTTCTTTTCAAGATTATTACATGTAGAACAATGCAAATCAATTGTAGAACAACAATCATCTTTTAAGTTTCTGTCATTAAGTGCAACAAGCTTTTTTTTTCAATCTCTAAATAAAGTTTATCAAGAGTGGAGGAGTGTGCACTTTTAAGGAGGACAATTGTTCATATATTAAATCGCATGAGGAACAAGAATCATCACTAGGAATCAAGGTTTTCAAACGATTAATTTCAGATTCTAGCGACTCAATTTTAACAGCATTGTTTTTGTCCTTTTCTTAACAATAATAGTTGCACGGGAAATAGCATCACACATTTCGTCAGAAGTAGGACAAACCTCTTCGTTGTCACTATTGTGTTCTGCATCCTCCATACTTGATCTTGATTTGCCCGCCATGAAGCACAAGTTTGCCAGATCATCTTCATCTTCCTCACTTCCAATGTCTACATCTGAGCCAAGTTCTTGAAGTGCGGTTGTCGACTGTTGGAGTCGGCAGATCTCCTGACACAGCAAAAGTGTCGAAGGAGTTCGTAGTTCGGTGTGGGCGCGCGGAGACTCGAGAAGGTGAATTGCGGTTTGACACTGGAGACACTAAGATTTACGTGGTTCGGGCCGCCTGAGCGTAACACCCTACTCCACGGGGATGTTGATGTTGTATTGGCTTATCACGTATGATCTACCGTCCGTGTCTCTCTCTCTGCCTGTGTATCGTCGGCCTGTCCTTTTATAGTACAAAGACAGGCCGTTACAAGCTACCTGGCCCGACATGTGGCCCTGGCGGTTACTAGTATTGATACACGATTAATTGTTGTTAATGATCCTGTAACGGGCTTCGACAGTGCTGTTACAGGCGTTAAGATCGTCCGTTTAAGTGTCATTAATATGGCATTAATGACTTTTAAACAGGTCTTGAAATCCTTGGCTCTCCTTTGAAGATCCGGAGCAGTTACAAGGTCTCCCGGAGGTTAGAGGCGGCTTGCTCCGATGTTTAGACATGTGGCAGCTCCGGAGCTTGCTGCGGGAAGCAGGAAGCTCCGGGGCTACTTGACACGTGTCAGGTCCGGAGCTTCTCTCGGTCAGGGGTTAGGTCCGGAGGTGTCGTTTCAGTACTCAGTCCGGTGCTTCCCCCTTGTGGGCGGTAGCTCCGTTTCGGTAGTACACGTGGCGACCTAGGGATTAACCATGTTGGAAAAGCTGGTCCGGTCATGTCTGACAAGTGGGCCTCCGAGGGTATTCAACTCGAGTAGTCGTCCTTCCCCTGAGATCTTTGTAATCTCAGGGGGTGTACGGTTTTTAGGGTACCGACAGTGGCCCCCTGGACCTACCTCCGAGGAAGGTCACCGGGGTGAAGTCGTTCCATCGGAGGTGGGTCCACCTTTGCGACTCTTGAACTGGGTCTTCAAAGGTCTTCGGAGGTGCCGTTGACAGGATTTTACAGTTAAATCCCGACGTGTGGCACACCTCAGGCGGCAGATAAGATCTTTGGCGTGCGGATCTCACGCAGTTGAAGGTCGCCGGTTTCCGATACGAAAACCGTATCGGTTCCGCGCGCCTTGTCAGGCTGCCGCCTTTGGGTTTCCTGCCTCGTGATGACAACCGTTCGCCTGGGTGAGAATCTCAACTTGATCGTCGGGGTGGTCCCGGGCCCCCTTGTCATCGGCTGAATTGAACTCTTGAGTAGTATTTTCGACTCCCCTGCGGTTTCCATCCAAGCGTTGCGAGGGCTTACTTAAGAAGGAAAGGGCGTACCGTCGGGATTTCTTTACGCCTCCCATCTGATCTTGCTCTCAAACTCCCGACTCGTACTTTGCTCTTCCTCTCTTGCCTAGTTGTGCTGCGATGGAGTTGGGTCTGCACGAGAGTCGCCTGAAGACCGACAACGATTTGAAGAAGGTTCGGGCCCTTATGGGTGGTCCTCGGACTTCTTCAGCCGCTCGGTCCGTGCCAGCAGAGAGCTCCCCTTTGAGAAGGAGCGCGCTGGCGAGATCGTGTACTTTTCTTCGTACGCCATGGTGGGACTGATCCCACCATTTTCTTCTTTCTTCTTGATGCTGCTAGACTTCTATGGTCTGCAGCTATACCACCTTGGTCCCCACTCCATTCTCCTTGTGTCCACCTTTGTCCACTTCTGCGAGATGTGGGTGGGCATCCCCCCTGCGTCGAGCTCTTCCGAACCTTCTTCACCGTTCACACCACCGGCCGGAGCAACGAGTATCTTGGCTTCTACTACTTCGTGAAGCGCAAGAAGTGCCCGTTCAAGTACCTCCGGTTGTTCCCTTCCGGGAAGTGGGATGACTGGAAGAAAGATTGGATTGTCGTCAGGGTGGAAGAGTATGAGCGGTTGGAACTGCCAGACAGTCTGCCCGGCATCGACACGTCGATATGGAGTGAAGTCCCAGTGCTGGCGGAAGTTTTCGACCCTGTCCTGACCAGGATCCGCCGATGTGTGGAGGGAGGATTGACTCCCCAGGCGGTGTTCTGCAACTTCCTGACCAACAGGTGGGCGCCGCTGAAGAGGAGGGAGAAGCTCGCCTGGGCCCTCAACAGCGTGATGGATGAGGACCGGGTTGAAACCGGGTTGAAGTCCGACATGGTGGGGAAGACCCTGGAGTTCCACCTCAAGAAATTCCAGCACGGCATCGACGTCGACGGAGATTACTTGACTCCGCCGCCGGCCTTTCTCCCTCTGAACGTGGAAGTGGAGTTCAGCAGAGAGCTCCGGCGGAAGATGCCTGCGCTTGACGACCTTGGCGTCGTCGAGAGGAGACCAACCACCCGGGTGGCGATCCCTGGGGTGCCCAAAGATGGCTCAGTCCCTGCTCCTTAGCCGAGGGTTGAAGTCATCGGCAAGGGCAAGGAGCTGGCGGAGGAGCCGGAGAGTCGGAAGAGGAAGCTGCGGCATGTCGACGGAAGGTCCGTCATGCCCGCTGCTTCTACCTTGGATCCTTCTCCACAAGGGGGAAGATCTTCTGGTGCTGTGGCAACTGTCCCCGTGGTGGGGTCCTCCCGGAACGAGACTGTTCCTGCAATGGGATCCTCCCGAAGCGCTTCCGTCTCCGTGGTAGAGCCCTCCGGTGGTGCTAGCTCCGGGTGTACGACTCCGGCCCCCGGGGCGGTTGGAGTCTCCAGGTCCAGGGGTTCCTCCCGATCGAGGAGAGCCTCAACTCGGGAATCTCCCGTGGCTGCGGCGAGTTCTGGGGGGCCTCCTAGAGCTCCTACGCCGACCCTGGCCAGCCCGGAACGTCCGGGAAAAAGGTTCCGCGCAAGCTGGTGCGGGAGACTTCCAAGGTAATTTTTGATGTTTACCCTGGTTAACTTTTTAGTTGTAGTGATTGTTTGTTAATTCCCTTTATCCATCCTCTGCAACGTCCCTAAGAAAGGGGGTGAAGCTCCACCCTCGGCCACGGTTTCTGAGGCCGTGAGAGCTTCCGCTCCTGTCCCGGCTCCGCCCCAAATGGTGGCTGAGGCTGCGACAGCTCCGGCGCCGGCTGTCGTGGTCATGAACCTTGACTCGTCCCCAGAACTTCCCGTGCTAGCGCCGGACCACAGGAGTGAAGACATGCCGGCGGCACTTGTCTCGGAGATTGGAGCTCCGGGTCCTTGTGCTGCAGTAATGGAAGCTCCGGCTGCAGAGCCGGAAGAAGTGATAGTCCCGGTCTCAGAGCCGGAACTCGTTGAAGCCCCGGCGATTGAACCGGAGGTGATTGAAGCTCCGGCGTGTGAGCCGGAAGTCGAGGTAGTTCCGACAGTTGAGTCGGTTACCTCCGATGCACCGGTCGCTGAGCCGGTTGTTGTTGGAGCGCTGGTCGCAGAGCCGACGGTTGAAGAGGCGAGGGAGCTCGGGTCTCCCTCAGAAGAGGTGCCCCGATCGGAGCCAACAGTAGCTCTTGCTCCGAAGGCGACGACATCGATGGTACCTGTGGCAGAGCCAGAGTGCCTAAACGAAGTCGCCGGCCCCCTGCCTGAGGGGGCGAATGAAGACTTGGCGGCGGGGCCTTCTTCGATGGCGACTGAGGCCATCCCGGAGGAAGGCCCTAGCGCTTTGGAAGCTCAGGGTTCCGCTCTCGTAGAGTGGGACCCAATTTTTGTACGTGAAGACCCGCTGGAACCAGCGGAGGAGACCCCAGCAGGTCCGGAGCCCATCCCGCTGTCGATGTCTATCGACAACGCCTGCTCCAGTCTACGTCAGGTCCAACTGGCCTTCTTCCATGACTGCAAGGCTCTTGAAGAGGAGCGCCAAACCCTTAGGCGGTGGCGTAATCGGCTCCACTTCAAGACTAAGCTGGCGCAGTCGAGGCATGCGGATGACAAGGAGTGGATCAAGCGGGAGAAGATCTGCCTGGAGTGTTGGGAGAAGCTGCTGGATGAAAGGGAGAACATGACCCATGCCCTCAACGCTCATTCTCGGGAGTTCCATGATCAGGCCAAGGCTGCCAATGACGCGGCCAATGCTCGGTTCGAGCAGCTTGAAGCCATCAACGCAGCTCTCATCAAGCGCTGAGAGGCACACGAAGGGAGGGAGAGACGGCTCGAAGACAAAGAGCAAAAACTCCTGGAGCTGCGGGATGACATCCTGAGAAGGGAAGGAGCTCGCCGAGAAAACAGCTCTGGCGGACAAGGGTCTCGAGGAGCGCACTAAGAAGTTGGAAGAGCGCTGCCTCGAGGAAGAGGAGAAGACCTGGGTGCGAGGGCAGGTACTCTACGAATACGAGTGTGCCCTTGTTGCCCGGGAGAAGAAAGTGGAGGCTAGGGAGAAAGACCAGGTCGACCGTCGGAACAAGATCCACCTCCGGGAGGAGGAGCTCGGAAGACTTGAGAGGCGGGTTGCTGCAAAGATTCAGCAAAACGCCAAAGAAGTTGAGCGCCTCGCCCGTGAGAATTCCGAACTGATGGCGGCCAAGAGATCCTTGGAAGAAGTGAAGAGCCTGAGGACAGTGGACTCCCTGCAGATTTGGGAGTTCCTGGGTAAGGCCAACGATGCGCTGACGCCGATGGGCTTCAGCCCCGTGCGTCCGGATGATCCGGAGCCGGAGCCGGACCTCGCGCTGCAAGCGTTGAGCGCAGCAGGCAGCAAGCTCTCCAAGGTGGGCGACGTCATCGCGGACCAACTGGAGGTTGAGGGGCAATCCCTGGCGAGGAACGTCACAGAATACGTGTTGACGTTCTACACCAGCCGGAACCCTCAATTTCCTCTGGACCCGGTGCTTGAAGGCCCCGTCGAAGGAGAAGGCAAAGCTACCCGAGCTAGCGTATCGGAGGTCGCCCAGAAGGTCACCGAGTTCTTCCATAGGGTCTAGAATCATATCTTTAGCTCCCGCTTGTATTTTCTCTTCTTCCTCAATTTTGTACTCCCTTGTCTCCAGATGTAATCTCCTGTCTCCAGATAAATGAAATTCCCAAATTTTTGCGAAATTTTTGCGAATTTCATTTTTTGTCTTCAACATCTTTATATTCTCTTGGCCCCCTGGTAGATGTACACAATTTGATTGTGAACATGTACCAAAAGGATACTGAGTTTTGTTGAAGACGAATTTGCTTCGAACTTGTAGATTTTGGTTCCGAAGTCTTTGATAGTGAAGGTCCCCTGAAGTTGTCGGAGCTTAGAAGCTCCGGTACTATCCATCGCTGGAGGTTAGTAGCTCCGGCAATAGCTTCTATCAACACGTAGAGCGTCGATAGTTAGTACTCCAAGGTGTCGGAGCTTAGTAGCTTCGGCAATGACCTTTAGCAACACTTGGTAAGTTGGCAACGGACTCCATGTACGAGGTCTTCTCACCATCTTTTACTCAGCGCCGATGGTAGACCCCCTTGAGGGGGTCGGAGCTTGGTTAGCTCCGGCTTTTCTCCATCAACGTATATTTTGTTTTTCCTGCACACTTAAGCCAAGAAAAACGATAAAATTTGTTCCTTGTCTATAATTTCATCGCAGCTTACGATTCTCAAGTAAATTTTAAGTTGAACGCGATTTTAAATACAACTGGAAGCGTTGTCTTTTCTCTTAGATCCAACTGTCCATAAACCCGCCTTACTTTGGCCTGCCGGGGTGTAGGTAGAGTGGCGTACTTAGGGTGCTTGACCAGGCTAAGTCGATAGCACACTCCGGCCCTAGATTGGCTTGGCGGCTTTCAGGCGAGTTGGCCATAAACGATATTTAAATCCAAGAGTTCTGACAATTCAACTCGAGTCGTATATAAACCGGTCAAACTAAAATTTCTTAAGAATTGCACGTTTCTGTTATAGACAAGAAAGAGAAAAATAAAAATATCGAGCCTGCACAAAATGAATGCACGTGGAGTCTATTTCACATGAAGATGTCTTTCATTATAGGTCCGGGGTACAGGGGAAACAAGTACATTCTTAGGGTACGGGACCAGGCCAAGTGTGCTTGGTTTCTCGTTTGACCCAGGGTAGTTAGCCACGCTTTTAGTCCGGGGACTGTAACAAGTGCTGCTTGAGCTTTACAGACCTTTCGGAAAAGGTCCGGCTGCTCTCTCGGAGGAACTACCCGACTCTGTACAATGACTCTATAACATACATCTCAAGTTACTCAAGACTCACCTCCGTGGAATTAAGTGTAGAACTTACGGCAGGTGCTCGATGTTCCAAGGATTTGGGAGAGGTGTCCCATCCTCAGTAGCCAAGCGAACGCTTCCGGGACGGGATACTTTGATCACTCGGAAGAGCCCCTCCCATCCGGGGGAAAGATTGTTTAGCCCTTCTCTGGATAGTATTCTCCGTAGCACCAGATCGCCTTCTTCGAGCTGTCGGCTGTGTACATGCCGCTGGTGATAACGCCGTAGAGCCTGGCGATATCTGGCATTCCGAACAGCTGATTGGCACCTTCCCTCCTCGAGGAGGTCTAGGTCTTCACGCCGGAGATGGTCCTGCACAGCTTCGTCGAAGGTCCGGACTCAGAGCGAACCCATGGTGATTTCCGGAGGAAGGATTGCTTCAGCTCCGTACACCAGAAAGAAGGGTGTTTCTCCGGTTGACCGGTTTGGAGAAGTCCTGTTGGCCCATAGAGTGGGCGTAAGCTCTTCGATCCAATTGGCTCCGTGCTTTTTCAAACGCTCATAGGTGCGCGTTTTGAGTCCTTTAAGGATTTCTGCATTTGCTCTCTCAGCTTGGCCATTGCTGGCGGGATGAGCTACGGAAGCGTAGCAAACCTGTATGCCGAGGTCTTCGCAATACCCTTGGAATGCGGAGCTTGTGAATTGAGTCCCATTATCAGTGATGATCTTGTTTGGGACTCCGAATCTGCTTACAATGGATTGCAGAAAGTTGATAGCAGATTGCTTGTTGATCGTCACAACTGGAGTTGCTTCCGGCCACTTGGTGAACTTGTCGATGGCGACGTACAGGAACTTGTAACCTCCGACGGCTCTTGGGAAGGGTCCCAAGATGTCCATCCCCCACACAGCGAAGGGCCATGTAGGAGGTATCATTTGTAAGGGCTGAGCGGGTGTATGAATTTGCCTTGCATGAAATTGGCATGCTTCGCATTTCTTTACCAGCTCAGTGACATCCTGGAGCGCTGTAGGCCAGTAGAAGCCATGCCGGAAGGCTTTTCCGACCAGCGTGCGGGAGGATGCGTGGTTCCCACACTCGCCTCCATGGATTTCTGCGAGAAGCTCGCAGCCTTCTTCCCTTGTGATGCACCGCATTAGGATGCCGTTGGCACCGCGCCGGTAGAGATCCCCTTCTACCAGTGTGTATCTTTTAGCCAATCTGACTACCCGGTCAGCAGATACATCATCGTCAGGAAGGATGTTGTCTTTCAAGTAGTTCCAGATCTCCGAGATCCATGCATCGGAACTGACTTGAGCATTTGAGTCTTGCGTGCTGGGTTGCTCGGAGCTTCCGGCAGCACCTACGACCCTTGATGGCTGCCATGGTAACAGGGCCATCGGGACCGTCAGCTTCGGGATGCTGATCTCGCCCCCTTCGTTCAGTTCGGCAGGCTGAACTGTGGGTTTTGACAACCTCCGGACAAAGATTCCGTCAGGAGCTGGAGCTCCGGTTGACGCTTTGGTCGAGAGTTCGTCAGCTTCAGCGTTGTGGGCACGCTGAACATGGTTGAGGTCTAGGACTTCAAAGTCCTTCTGAAGCCTCTGGACTTCAAGGAGGTAAGCAGCTAGCTGGAGATTATTGTAGGAGCATTCACCCTTCACCTGCTTGATGATGAGCTGTGAATCTCCTTTGACCAGCAGTTGCTTGACACCGTATGACAGTGCCACCTTTAGCCCGCAGATGAGTGCTTCATACTCCGCCATGTTGTTGGTTGCCTTGAAGTCAAGGTGTACCATGTATTTTACCTTCTCCCCAGTCGGTGCAAGGAGAAGGATTCCAGCACCGGCCCCCTGCTTCTGCATGGAGCCATCGAAGTAAAGAGTCCAATGAGGCTCAGTGAAGGTTGGAACTTGATGTTCCGTCTTCTGCTTGCTGGGGCCCCCAGGGTTTGATGGAGAGGGAGTCCATTCCGCCACGAAATCTGCCAACGCTAGACTCTTGATTGCTTGTCTTGAAATAAATTCGAGATCGAATTCAGCCAATTCCGCTGCCCACTTTGCAATATTCCCAGTTGAATTGGGATTATGCAGGATCGCTCGAAGTGGATAAGAGGTCACCACCGAGACTTTGTGAGCTTGGGAGTAGTGTTGGAGCTTCCTAGAGGCAATAAGAACTGCATAAAGCAGCTTATGCACCTCTAGGTATCGAGTCTTGGCATCATGTAATACTTCACTAATGAAGTATACCGGACGATGAATGGTCCGGACCCTCCCGGAGGGGTCCGGAGCTTCCTCTCTATTGATCTGGATCCTGTCGGAGGAGTCCAGATTCTCTTCAGGGACCTCCGGGTTCTGGCTGGAGGAACCTGGAGCTTCTTCAGAAATGACTTGGACCCTCTCGGAGGGGTCTGAGTCTTCTGAAGTGACTTCTTGTGGATTTGAGTCTGGGAGCTGGGACCCAGACTCACTTTTAGGGACCTCCGGACCCTCCCGAAGGGGTCCGGATTCCTGAGTATGGGATAGTTCTGGTCTCTCCGCAACCAGAACCATACTGACAACCTCGTCAGTAGCTGAAATGTAAAGTAGCAAGGGCTCACCAGGGTTTGGAGCTACCAGAATTGGTAGGGTAGTGAGGAACTGTTTCAGCTCCTGGAATGCCTTCTCTGCTTCTTCGGACCATTGGAATGGTCCAGACTTCCTCAACAACTTGAAGAAGGGGAGCGCCCGTTCCGCCAGTCTTGATATGAACCGACTGAGGGCAGCTAGACACCCAGTTAACTTTTGGACGTCTTTGATGCGGGTTGGTGGCCGCATCTCTTCGTTGGCTTTTATCTTCGCCGGATTAGCTTCTATGCCCCGGTGACTTACCAGGAACCCCAGAAGTTTTCCGGAGCTAACCCCGAAGACACACTTGTCTGGGTTTAGCTTCGTGCGGGTGGCCCGCAGCTTGTCGAAGACAGCCTGCAAGGTGTCCAAGAGGGACTCCTTATTCTTGACCTTGACCACGATGTCATCGACGTACACTTCCACTATATCTCTTATGAGTTCTTCAAAAGTTTTGTACATAGCTCGTACAAAAGTTGAAGCTGCATTCTTGAGACCAAATGGCATGGCTGTGTAACAATACAATCCATCTACTGTGATGAAGGAAGTATGCTCTTCATCCTCCCTAGACATCCTGATTTGATGATACCCAGAATATGCGTCTAGGAAACACAGTAACTCACACCCAAAGGTGGAATCCACTATCTGATCTATTCTAGGTAGTGGAAATGGATCTTTTGGACATGCCTTATTCAGTGTGGTGTAGTCGATGCACATCCGAAGCTTCCCGCCGGCCTTGGGCACAACGACTGGGTTTGCCAGCCATTTTGGATGGAAGACTTCTCGGATGAATCCGGCTTCAAGCAACTTCTTCACTTCTTGTCGGATGAAGTTCTGTCGCTCTACAGATTGCTTCCGAGGCTTCTGATGCACAGGCCGAGCATCGGGGTAAATCTTCAGATTGTGCTCAATCACTTCCCTAGGGATCCCAGGCATTTGTGACGGTTGCCAGGCAAACACGTCAACATTAGCTCGAAGGAAAGTGATGAGCGCGAGTTCCTATTTGTCGTTCAACCCTCCCGATATGCGGGTGGTTTGAGCGGCATCGGAACCAATTTGGACGACCTTGACGGGAATGTCGGTGCCGCCGCTTGGCTGCACACGTGGTACAAAGGCTGAGCCCCGTTGACAAATGCTCGGGGTTTTGGAGCTTGCTCCTGTCTGGAGTCCTCCTCTTGCGCCGTGGTTAATGCATGGAGCTCCTCCAGAGCAGTTACCCCGGCGGTGCGATCTCCGCGGATCCGGAGAACGCCTACTGGTGTTGGCATCTTCAACACCAAGTATCCATAATGAGCAGCTGCCATAAATTTGTATAAGGCAGGTCTACCCAAGATGAATTTGAATGGTAAGTTGATCTGAGCGACGTCGAAGACCAACTTCTCGGTGCGATACTTCTCCCGTGTCCCGAAGGTAACGGGGAGAGTTATAGCTCCGAGTGGAGTAATGGCCCCCGGACCTACTCCGGAGAAAGGTCGAGAGGGCTGGAGATCCAAAGGTCGGAGCTGAAGCTTGGTAAAAGCTTTAAAGCTTATGAGGTTCAACCCCGAACCTCCGTCCACCATAACATGATGGAGCTGGATGTTATTAATGGTAGGAGATACCATCAAAGGTAACTGTCCAGCTCCGACCATGCTTCAAGGACAGTCCGAAGCATCAAAAGTGATGGATATGTCCATCCACTTTCGATGTGGCTCCGGTCTAGCTGTAGGAGCTACAGCGGCCATATCCCGCCGCATAGTCTTAATGACGCGACGGGAGGTGATGTCCCATGACCCACCAAAAATGGTGTTCATGGTTTTCCGACGCTCATTGTCAGAGACGTCAGAGTCGTTGTCGACGGAGGTGTAGACGGCCTTCAGGACCTTTTTGGGATCCTGAAACCCTAACTCCTCTTCAGCCGGAGCTTCATCGACCTTCTGTTTTCCTTCCCTCTGTCGGAAAGGAGATCCTTCCCGGTGCTTGCTGTAGCGCTCGGCAAGGTTTTGGACCTCCCGGCAGTCTTCCAAACCGTGGCTGCCCGTTTTGTGAATGGGACACCACACTTTGGGTTTGCCACCATCTTTGGGAGACGGTCGAGGTCGCTTCTCGGGGCGTGGCCCCCGGCCACCAGGAGTTGCAGTAGCTGCAACGTTGGATGTGCCGGCCGACGGCTTCTTCTTGCCGTGGGTCTTCTTTTTCTTCTTGCCACCCTCGGAGGTAGCAACTTCTTCTTTAGAGGATTTCTTGTGCTCCTCCGAGTCTGGTTTGGAGTGCATTTCACGGCCCTCCACAGCTCTGGCACATTTGTCTGCCAGGCTGAAGAGTTCCGTGACGCTGGTGATCTCTTTGATCGCCAGCTTCTCCAACATCTTCTTGTCCCGTACGCCCTGTCTGAATGCCACAATGACAGAAGCGCTTGAGATAGAAGGGATTGTGTTGCGTACCTGAGAGAACCTCTGGATGAAGGACCGCAAAGATTCTCCCCCTTTTTGCATGACCGCAAAAAGATCCAGTTCAGTGCCTGGTCGGATGTATGAACTCCCAAAGTTGGCAGTGAACTGACGGCACAACTCTTCCCAACTGTTGATAGAGTTGGGTGGAAGGCTCATAAACCAGGACCTGGCAGTCCCGGTTAAGGCCACTGGAAAGTAGTTGGCCATTACAACCTCGTTTCCTCCAGCTGCCAAGATTGCAGTGGAGTATATCTGAAGGAATTCAGCGGGATTGACAGTCCCGTCGAATTTTTCCGGCAAGTGTGGCCGGAACTTCTGTGGCCATCTAACCATGCGCAGGTGCATGGCTAGGGCTGAACAGCCTCCTCCTACTCCTTCCAGAGTAGAAAGGTCCTGAGCTTCCCGTCTTTCACGAGCACGCTCGATGTGGACCCGGCCATCCTGTTGGCGGTATCGGCGATCCAACTCCGCCCGGAGGTCATGAGTTGAAAGCCTAGATACCGTATGGGTACGTCGTGCCCCGGAGGGCAACGATGTCACCTGCTGTGACGTAGAATGTCTCCTATTGTTGTAGACGTGCGGACCAAGTCTCCCAGACAAAGTCCACCGCTGCGACGGGGCTCGTCCAGAAGGAGGAGGTCCTTGGTTGTTGAGGCGTTCGGCCGCTGCTGTGACCAAATGCTCCACATCGGCCCTCCACTGCTCCATTGCATCTCGAGATGCGTCTGGAGGTGGTGGTCATTGGAGAAGAGCACGCGCTGCATGGAGCGCATGTTTCGGGTTGTCATGACTTGCTGACGCAGTCAGTGACGCCGGAGCACCATCACGTTGTCCAGCACGATTCACCGGAGAAGACGGTGGTGGTGGGAGAGTGGCTCCTGCTGGTGGCTGCCTGTTGGAGGGATTGCCCTCAACAGCTTGAATAGCAGGTTGGCCATTGGATGATCCAGCCGTGGAGTTCACCATTCTCGAAAATCTGAGGCGCCCCCCTACCTGGCGCGCCAACTGTCGACTGTTGGAGTCGGCAGATCTCCTGACACAGCTAAAGTGTCGAAGGAGTTCGTAGTTCGGTGTGGGCGCGCGGAGACTCGAGAAGGTGAATTGCGGTTTGACACTGGAGACACTAAGATTTACGTGGTTCGGGCCGCCTGAGCGTAACACCCTACTCCACGGGGATGATGATGTTGTATTGGCTTATCACGTATGATCTACCGTCTGTGTCTCTCTCTCTGCCTGCGTATCGTCGGCCTGTCCTTTTATAGTACAAAGACAGGCCGTTACAAGCTACCTGGCCCGACATGTGGCCCTGGCGGTTACTAGTATTGATACATGATTAATTGTTGTTAATGATCCTGTAACGGGCTTCGACAGTGCCGTTACAGGCGTTAAGATCGTCCGTTTAAGTGTCATTAATATGGCATTAATGACATTTAAACAGGTCTTGAAATCCTTGGCTCTCCTTTGAAGATCCGGAGCAGTTACAAGGTCTCCCGGAGGTTAGAGGTGGCTTGCTCCGATGTTTAGACATGTGGCAGCTCCAGAGCTTGCTACGGGAAGCAGGAAGCTCTGGGGCTACTTGACACGTGTCAGGTCCGGAGCTTCTCTCGGTCAGGGGTTAGGTCCGGAGGTGTCGTTTCGGTACTCAGTCCGGTGCTTCCCCCTTGTGGGCGGTAGCTCCGGTTCGGTAGTACACGTGGCGACCTAGGGATTAACCATGTTGGAAAAGCTGGTCCGGTCATGTCTGACAAGTGGGCCTCCGAGAGTATTCAACTCGAGTAGTCGTCCTTCCCCTGAGATCTTTGTAATCTCAGGGGGTGTACGGTTTTTAGGGTACCGACAGCGGTGATGAAATTGTTTATCATTTTGCGTTCTGTAAAACCCTTCTTTTTCTTGTTGGTGTTGCTAGAAGAGGACTTGACTTTATTCTGTTTTTCATCACGGGTAGAAGGACCTGAAAGGTTAGAGCAATCTATACGAAAGTGTCCTATCTTACCACATTCAAAGCATTGTTGAGGTTCGGAGCTTCCTCTCCTTCTAATTCTCACATTTTGCAATGCTTTTAAGAACCGAGTAGAGATGAGTGCTAGCTCCTCTTCGAGAAATTCTTCAATTTGTTCCATGGTTAGTGAAGATATAAAAGCAAGTGTATTGCTAGATGAAGATTGGCCAGAGCTAGGCTTACCACGATGAGAATTAAATGCAAGAGACTTGTTGGGGTTCTTACGTGAGATTATGTCAACTTCATGAGTTTTGAATTTAGAATATAACACAGCTAATGTAAGTGTACTCATGATATTAGATTCACAAATAGATGTGACTTTCCTCTCTGAAATTGACATGTCTAATGCACTTTGTAATTTCCTAGCATTCTCAGCATCTGTAAAATTAACATTAACGCTATGCAAGTTGCTGAGAATTTTATTAAAGCGAGAAAAGAGGTCAACAATGTACTCACTAGGTTGCATCTCGAAGCACATGTATTCTTTCTTGAACATATCCTGTCGTACCTCTTTGATCGTGTTGGATCTTTCGTGATAGTCACAAAGTACTCTCCACACATCGTACGCCGATCGGAGGTGTGCAACATGGTTGAAGTCGCTCTGAGTTAGTCCTTGGATTATCAAGTTGCGGGCTTTGTTGTTGTTGTCGACATCTCCTTGCACACTTTTTCCATGTTGCGAAGCCTTGTGCTTGGATAAATTTCCATGCGTGCCTTCCAAACCTGAAAACCAATGCCAACAAACACACAAGGTTTTGCCGAGTATTTCTCCATGAGGCTTAGTAAAAACACGTGCAAATCACCGTGGATCTGATACCAATTGTAGGATCAAAGAGCACGTGTAAAGCTACCAGAGGGGGGGTGAATGGTAGATTAAAACTTTTTCAGCGGAAGCAACGAAAACCCCTCGGCAGAAAAACGATATGTTAAAGAAATCGTGTGTGAGACTAATATAAATGTGATCAATTGTGACAAAACTAGTATAGATTGTTGAGAATCAGTCACGAAGGCATCACAACAAGTATCACGAAAATCCGTCGAGAGAAACTCAAGTTACGATCAAAAGATCGAACAAAGGTCAATCTGGTCTACACGAGAAAAACAGTTATGGAACACTTGCAAAGAAACTCATGTAGATCATAAAACACAAGTACAATGATCGTGAAAATTTCACAGATGATAGAAAATCCAGTTGTCAAGACAACCCAAAAAGAATCACGTCAATTGGATCTGTAAAACTCGAGTTATGATAAAACCACTGAAGAAAGGTAGTGTTGTGCTGAAACTCGACGAGAAAAATGTGTCTGAAACAAGTCGGACGAACAAGGCACAAAAGTTCCTTCAAACTATGAATTTTATTGATAAAACCACAAGAGGAACTGCCCCAAAGTCTTCTAAGATGAGCTCTAGCCTCCCTTGCTTATATAACCAGCCCGAAGGCCAACTCAACTCAAACTAGGACTATAATCCTACTCAATTCACGAATCGAAACTTTCCATAACTGCTCAAAACTCTTCTATACACAGATAGAAGCAATATTAAGACTTTAAAACACCTTAGGAACATATCCTACATTCCTAAAACAACTCAACTTCATGACCCACACGAAATCCTATCATAACCAACTCAAAACTTTCCATATTTGAGTCAAACCCGACTCAGCCGCAGCCTGAGTCCATAACCTAGTGTATTGGACCTTTCTGACCAATTCTTTACGTCCATATCTCTTCATCATGCATCGGAACCATGTAGCCACATCCATGCACTCCTTGCACATGTGCAAACGTCTTCCAACTACGTCCACAATACCTTCATATGCTAGTTTCTTGATTCAAACATGTTGTGCGACCTTCCGATCAACTCAACCACAATTCCTCCCGAACATGGTTGGTGAACCTCATCTTCTCCCTAAGACTAGTTCAATGGATCCTGTCACTAGACATGTCTTGAACTCAAGCAACACCTGCACATGAATAAACAACCAATACTTCCGAGCTCAAGTCCTCGACTTGACTCTTGTTAGTTCTGAAATCACAACTCCTTACATGAGCACCTCACATAAGCATGTCGCAAACCTTAGCAAAACGATATCAGCCATAACCACCAACACACACCAAAAACTTAGTAAAAGAATACTAAGAAAGATTTCCATAATCCAAAAACCAAGTTCGAAATATTGCAAGTTAAAAGCAGAACCATTGCAATCAAGCTCCAAACCTTGACAACCGGACCTTGAGTTGGAGCTTACCAAAGCTAGCAGGACCTAGCGCCACAACTTACCAAAGCTAGTCGGACCTATTGCCGGAGCATACCAAAGCTAGTCTGACCTAGCACCAGAGTTAACCAAAATAAGTCGGACCTAGCCACAGCAAGTCAGACCTAAGCAAAAGAAGTCGGACCTAGACAAAGAAGTCAGACCTAGACAAAGCAAGTCGGACCTTACGTTAAACCTTGCCAGAGCTACCCAAAACAAGTCGGACCTATCGTCGAACCTTGCAGGAGCTCAGACCTAGAGTCGGACCATGTTAAAAAGGTGTTTTGGTAGTATTCAAAACTTTTATCTTTAAAGACAATGTATTCAACACACATTGGTCTCACAAGTTTTGAGACCAAAAACCATAGTAGTGTAACAATATAACCCTTCTACTGTAATGAAGGCAGTATGCTATTCATCTTCCCTAGACATTTGAATCTGATGATATCTAGAGTACGCATCTAGGAAACACAGTACCTCACACCCGGAGGTAGAATACACTATCTGATCTATTCTAGGAAGTGGAAATGGGTCTTTTAGGCATGCCTTATTGAAGGTGGTGTAGTCGATGCACATCCGAAGCATCCCGCCGGCCTTTGGTGCAATGATTGGGTTTGCCAGCCATCGTGGATGGTGAACTGGATGAAACTAGCATCGAGCAGCTTCTTAATTTCTTGTGTGATGAAGTTTTGCCGCTCGACAGATTGCTTCCGGGGCTTTTGATGTATTGGTCATGCATCGGGGTATATCTTCAGGTTGTGCTCGATCGCCTCCCTAGGGGCCCCATGCATCTGTGATGGTTGCCATGCAAACATGTCGACATTCGTCCGGAGGAAAGTGACGAGCGTGAGTTCCTATTTGTCGTCCAGACCTCCTGATATACGAGTGGTCTAGGCAGCATCAGAACCAATTTGGACAACTTTGATGTGGATGACGGTGTCGATGCTTGGTTGTCGCGAGGTGCAGAAGTTGAGCCACACTGAAGTGAGCTCGAAGGTTGCTAAGCTGGTCACTCCATGCCAGATTCTTCTTCTTACACTGTTGCAAGCGTGTGAAGTTCCTCCAGTGCAGTGACCCCAGCAGTACGATCCACACAGATCCGGAGGACGCCTGAAGGAGTTGGCATCTTCAACACCGGGTAGCCATAACGAGCTGCGGCCATGAACCTATACTGGGCTGGCCTGCCTAGGATGGCGTTGAAAGGAAGGCTGATGTGTGCCACATCAAACACTAGCTTCTCGGACCTATAATTGTCCCTGGTCCCGAAAGTCACCGGGAGTGTAATTGATCTGAGAGGAGTGATAGCTCCTGGACCTACTTCGGGGAAAGGATGTGAGGGCCTAAGGTCCTATAAGCTGAGTTGGAGCTTCATGAAAGCCGTGAAGCTGAGGTGGTTGAGTATGCAATATCCTTGGACCAAGTGTAGCACCGGATCATCCGATGTACAGCAATATAAACATCGGTCAATTACTCCAGTAAGCATCAAGTTTGAGCCAATCCTGGAGGAAGAGCCACCGGATCATCCGATGAGAAGACAAGTGTAACATCGGTCTAACAACGGTCATATCTGACACAGTGATGTCAGCTAAAGTGAACTTGACCGATGATAATTGAAGGGGAGACATCGGATCATCCGGTGTTCGCAGAAAAGTTCTGTCAGCCTACTTTTCTAATGGCTATTTCGTGGAGGCTGGCTATAAATACCCCCTAAACCTGTCAAATCGACAAGTCTTGATCACCAGACATAATCTACACATCCACAAGCATTCAAGACCAAGAGCCATCACTTCTCCATCATTTAGATCACTTATACACCAAGAGATAGGCTAGAACTAGCTAGAGAGAGAGCTTGTGTGCCTCCAATCTTGGTGAGTGGAATCTCTAGGGTAGTGAGAGCCTTAAGGGAGTGTCCCTTGGTATTTGTAACTGAGAGAGACTTCCGGAGCTTGCCAAGAGGATTGTGGAAGCCCGGAGGGTCGAAGTTGTACAAGGCTTGAGCTCCACCTTGCCAAGGTTGGCAAACGGAGAAGAATAGTGAAGATCCCTAGTCTCGGTGACTTGGGTGTGGCTATACCCTTTGGTGGTTGCCACAACGTTGATGTAGGAAGATCTTGACAATCTTGTCGAACCACGGGATAAATCCTCGTGTCTCCTCGGGAGTTTGCATCCTCCTCCTCTCCCTTACATTTATGCATTTTATATACCGCGAAGATGCTATTTACTTCAATGCATAGATCGTTTGCGTAGGGAATTGGGCTTTTAGGAATTAAGTTTTATTGCTTAGATTTTTGAAAAGAAGCCCAATTCACCCCCCCTCTTGGGCATTCGATCCTTACAATTGGTATCAGAGCAAGGTTGCTCATAGGATCATTCTAGCTTCACCGCTAGAGAGCTAAAATGGCCAAGGTTGGGGGTTCGGTTCCTATCTTCGAGGGCAAGAACTTTGCCTATTGGAAAGCACACATGTGCGCTTATCTAGAGGCTATTGCTCCCGAAGTATGGGAAGCGACCCACGCGGGGTTTGGAGAACACAACTATGTTGGTGATCAAATTAAATGGTATGCTAAAGCTAGAAATGCAATCTATGAATGTATTAGTCAAGATGTGTTTGCTAGGTTTGCTAGCAAAGAAAAAGCTTGTGAAATTTGGGCTTGCTTAATAGAGATTCATGAGGGTTCTTCTCGAGTCAAGGAACTTAAATATCACATGCTTAAAGCAAAATATGATAAATTTAAGATGCTACCTCATGAAAATGTCAATGAGATGTTCTCTCGCTTGAATGTACTTATTGAAGAAATTAATGCTTTTGACATTGCTTCTCTTGGCAAGGGACTCATCAACCGCAAGATCCTCATGCTCCTTCCCAAGCCAAAGTACAACATCATCAACTCCATGCTTCAAAAGGATTCTCTTGACCACACTGAAGTTTCGAAGCTCATTGGAGAAATTCACGCTCATGAGAAGAGTGTACTTGGAATGATGGAGCAATCGTCTTCAAAAACAATTGCTCTAAAGGCCTCCACCAAGAAAACAAATCTCAAGAAGAAGAAGGTGGTTGAGCCTAGCTTAAGTGAAGAAGAGCAAGCATCAAGTGAAGATGATGATGAGCTTGCATCAATGATGAGAAAGTTCTCACGCTTGAACTCCAAGATTACTAAGAAGGGATACACATTTGATCCCAAGAAGAGAGCGTTTCTACCAAGAAGAGATGATCACAAGACTTGCTACAATTGTGGTGATCAAGGCCACATCTCCTATGATTGTCCAAAACCGGACAAAAGAAGAGAGAACCACAAGAGCAACCATCGCAAGGCTGAAGAAAGTGATGATGATGAAGAAGAGGCCAAACCCAAACCAAGATCCTTTGGGAAGAAGAAACATGACAAGGGAAAGAAGGCAAGACTTTTCCCAAAGAAGAGAAATGGCCCACAAAAGGTGTTCATGTGTGAGGCAAATGAATGGGTCACCGACGAAGAAACAAGTGATGAAGAGAGTGAAGCGGAAGAAGAAAGTTTGGCCGGCCTTGCCATTGCCAACAACGATGACTCACCTCTTCATCCACCGCCCATGTGCCTCATGGTGAAAGGTAACACCAAGGTATGTGACGACTCTAGTTATGATGAGCTTTCCCTCGATGATTTAACTTCTTTGATAAATGAATATCATGCTATCATTAAGAGGGAAAAGAGTAAGGTTAAAGCTCTTGAAGAAACTCGTGCTAGACTTGAGAGTGTTAACCTCGATTTGCTTGACAAGTATGAAAGCATACTCAAAGAGCATGACACGCTCAAATCCCATGTCAAGCAAATTGAGGAAGAAAAGGCTAAAATCAAGTTAGATAATCATGAGCTTAACTTAGCACACCAAACACTCTTGGGAGAGCACAACAAGTTAATACAAGAACATCAAACACTTAACCTTGCTTATGATGTGCTTGATCAAGAGTTGAAAAATATAAAAAACGAACTCTTAATGATAGGATATCCATTACTTCTCATGTCACTAATGCCTTGAACAAGTCTTTGCCTTTGAAAGCAAATGCTAGGGAGAAGGACTTGTTGGAAGAAATTGAGAGTCTCCGCACTAGTGTGGCTAGACTTTCAAAAGGGGAAGTCAAACACAAGGAAATCCTCTTCCAACAAGCAAAGGCTTTCAACAAGAGAGGACTTGGATCCTTCCCGGTGCCCAACAAAGGAAAGGTGCCCTCACCGGAGCTTAGAACGAGCTTCATCAAGGAAGTTGGTTCTTATTGCCAACATTGTGAGGTCACCGGTCACCACACAAGGGAGTGTCCTCTTCCTAACCGACCTTCTCCAAAGTTGCCTATTAATTACAAATCTACTTTCAATGATCGTTATTATCTCTCAAGTAAAGTAGATGGCAAGGTGAATGCTAGGTTCATCGGCAAAGACATAAAGGGCATGAAGGGGAAGCTCCCCAAGCAACTTTTGGTCCCAAAGACACTTGTATCACACATACAAGGACCTAAGTTGGCTTGGGTGCCTAAAGTTAAAAATTGAATTCATGTGTGTAGGTGAACTACAAAGCCAGAGGAAAGCATTGGGTACTCGATAGCGGGTGCACCCAACATATGACCGGCAATGATGGTATGTTCACCACCATAGAAAACCCCAGCAATCATGAACAAGTCACCTTTGGTGATAACTCTAAGGGAAAGGTAATTGGGTTAGGTAAAATTGCTATTTCAGATGACTTATCTATTTCTAATGTTTTGTACATTAAGTCACTTAGTTTTAATTTACTTTCTATTGCACAACTATGTGATCTTGGACTAACATGCACATTTAGCAAAAATGATGTTGTTGTGAGTAGTGAAACAAGCCAAGACATAGTCTTCAAAGGATTTCGGCATGGACACCTCTACCTAGTAGACTTCTCCAACAAGAATGCTAGCTTGACCACTTGTCTCTTCACTAAGACAAGCTTGGGTTGGCTATGGCATCGACGCATAGCGCACATAGGGATGAGCAAACTCAAGAAGTCATTCAAGCTTGGGATGGTGACCGGCGTGAAGGATGTTACATTTGAGAAAAACAAGCTTTGTAGCGCTTGTCAAGCCGGGAAGCAAGTTGCTTCACACCACCCGATGAAGACAATGGTGTCAACCTCCAAGCCACTTGAACTACTCCACATGGACCTCTTCGGACCGTCCACATATCAAAGCCTTGGCGGTAACCCCTATTGTCTTGTTATAGTTGATGACTACTCTCGCTATGCATGGACTTTATTTCTAGGTGACAAGAGTGAAACTCTGGAAGTGATCAAGACCTTTGCCAACCGTGCTCAAAGGGAATTTCAACTTCCCATCATCAAGGTCCGGAGTGACAACAGCACCGGATTCAAGAAGAAGAAGAAGTCTATGATCAAGTCCAACCACAAGAGGAGCAACACGCATCACCATCGCCAAGTGCTTTGCAACCACTTATGAGGCATGGACGCATCTCCAAGGCGCATCTGATGGATCAAATCATCGGAAATCCGTCAAGGGGTGTAAGTACACGTTCTCGCCATTTCTCTTCATTTTGTGAGCACTACTCGTTTGTTTCATGTGTAGAACCCACTCACATTGAGGAAGCACTCCAAGACCCAAATTGGGTGATGGCCATGCAAGAAGAACTCAACAACTTCATCCGCAATGAAGTTTGGGTGTTGGAGGAGCGACCCAAGGACAAGAACGTCATCGGAACAAAGTGGGTGTACCGCAACAAAAAAGACGAGAATGGCGTTGTGGTCCGCAACAAGGCAAGACTTGTGGCCAAAGGGTTCTCGCAAGTTGAAGGACTAGACTTTGGGGAGACATTTTCTCCGGTCGCCCGGCTAGAAGCCATCCGTATACTTCTTGCCTTTGCATCACATCATAATATTAGACTTTATCAAATGGATGTGAAAAGTGCCTTTCTTAATGGTTACATTAATGAGCTTGTTTATGTTGAACAACCTCTCGGGTTTGAAGATCCGAGGAATCCTAATCATGTGTATAGGTTGCACAAGGCGCTCTACGGGCTCAAGCAAGCACCTAGGGCGTGGTATGAATGACTACGGGATTTCCTTATCATGCAAGGATTCAAGATCGGGAGGGTGGACACTACACTCTTCACCAAAGACATCAACGGAGATTTGTTTATTTGTCAAATTTATGTTGATGATATTATTTTTGGTTCAACTAACGAAGCTCTTAGCCATGAGTTTGGCAAAATGATGTCTAGGGAACTCGAGATGTCAATGATTGGAGAACTCAACTTCTTCCTTGGATTCCAAATCAAGCAACTTCAAGAGGGGACCTTCGTCTATCAAGAGAAGTATACCAAGGACCTCTTGAAGAAATTTGAGATGGGAGATTGTAGCTCAAGAAGCACTCCAATGGCAACAAAATGTCATCTCGACGCGGATAAGGACGGTAAACCTGTTGACCAATCTAACTACCGTTCTATGATTGGTTCATTGCTTTATCTTACCGCATCTAGGCCCGATATCATGTTTAGTGTATGCTTGTGTGCTCGCTTTCAAGCGGCACCTAGAGAATCGCATAGGAAGGCGGTCTTTAGGATACTTAGGTATCTTAAGCATACCCCTAGTGTGGGCTTGTGGTACCCTAAAGGTGCAAAATTCCACCTCTTGGGATACTCGGATTTGGACTTTGCCGGATGCCGCGTGGATCGCAAGAGTACCTCCGGTGGGTGCCACTTGCTTGGGCGTTCCCTAGTATCTTGGTCTAGCAAGAAGCAAAATTCCGTTGCCTTGTCCACGGCGGAAGCGGAATATATTGCGGCTGGTGCATGTTGTGCTCAAATTCTTTATATGAAACAAACCCTTTTGGACTTTGGTATTAAACTTGGTTGTGTGCCTATCCTTTGTGACAATGAAAGTGCGGTTAAGATAGCTAAAAACCTCGTTCAACACTCTCGCACTAAGCACATTGATATTCGCAATCATTTCTTGAGGGACCATGAAGCTAAGGGAGACATCTCATTGCGAGGTGTTAGGTCCGAAGAACAATTGGCAAATATCTTCACTAAACCACTTGATGAGAAAACTTTTTCTAGGCTAAGAAGTGAGTTAAATGTGCTAGATGCAACAAACGTCATGTAAGAATGCACTTCATATAGGTCTTGCCTAACTCTCAAAGGATAGGGGTGAGCAAGGGTTAGCTTGGGATGGAGGTTCTTTTGGGTTTCTCCCAAGGTTTGGAGAGTGGCTCTCCCTGAAGAAGCCTTTGAAAGCTTCAAATTTTTCAAGATAGATTTATTTTATGCCTTGCATGATGCCTACCATATAGACTTGTAATTTCTTGCATTATAAAATGTTTGGCATTGCATACGGTAGATTCTCACAAAGGGGAACCCACCTCGTGAGAAAGAGACTTGTTTGAAATGCAATATCTCAACTCATATGTGGTGGAAAGAACAAAATGTTAGGTGCGTTAATGCCTAGAGGAACATGCTCTAAAGAGATAGAAGTCTTCATACTCTAGCTCACAAAGCATGGGCCTTACATTTTATTTGGATGATTTCCTTCCTATTTTCTTCGGTGTTCTATATGCTTTAAGGATTAGCCAAGTTATTGGCATATTAGAATTTTTGAGGGGTAAGGGGTTGCCCAAAAAGTCCTAAGACATGTGTTTCTTATTGCTTGTTTATTTGGTCAAAGGACATATATGGGATGTTGCTGTTTTATAGTCATCGGATTATCCGATGCTTAGGTCAGACCATCATCGGATCAGTTGGTGTTCAAAAGCCAAGATTCAGACCAGTCAGCAACACAAATCAACCGACGCGTTCACTTTGAAAAACATCGGTCCATCTGATGTTCACACCTCTGGAACTGTGATGAATTCCACCGATGATATTCCCTTCCACGTCAGACCATCCGGTGTCAACAGCACCTTTTTGAATACCCTTACTGTGACATTCGACCGATGCTATCTCTTTGCACGTCGGTCCATCCGATGTCAACAGTACCTTTTTGAATACCCTTACTGTGCCATTCGACCGATGCTTCTAACGTTTAACGTCGGTCCATCCGGTGTTAAATTTTCGGCTAGGGTTTGGGACCCACTATTTAAATGGCGCTTCGCCTCCCGTTTTCTATCTCGCCGATCCCGACTCACCTGCCGCCGCCGCTCCTATCGCCCTTGCGCCACTGCCCTCTGGTCGTCGCCGCCGCCCTCCGACTGCCGCCGCAACACAGTAGCAACAGCGCCACCGCCATCAGCAGCACCACCGCCGCTGCATCCTCCAGCGTCGCAGCCGCTCTCCCTCACCACCACAGCACCCAAGCGCCGCCTCCTCCCGTGCACCACCGTCGCCCCAAGCACAGCGCCGTTGTGGTGCCTCCATGGTCGCCATTTCTTCATCGCTAGGGTTGCCGGCCGCGACCGTACTTCATTCTCGTGCATCGCCACATCACAATGGCTCGTGACAAGAAGAACAAGGGCAAGGCCATTGTGGAGCCGGCCACAAAGAAGCAGAAGCTCTCGAAGGAGGAGAAGAAGGCGTTGATGAACGCTCGCGCCGCCGAGGAGCGTGAGCGTGGCCGAGGAGGATCACTGAGGATCCGCGAGGCTCGTCCAAGGCAGCCTCCCGTGATCGATGAGTCGGAAGAAGAGCCGGAAGTGCCACTTGTCCGCTGGCTCTCAGCCAGGACCCGTGGGGGTCATCCCGTGGCAGCACCACGTCCGAGACCAACTGCTGCCGATCTTCATGAGGACAGGGAGGCCCAGAGAGCCATCTACGAGATGGACACCACCGTCCGTGTTAGTGAAGGTGTCTGATTGACAGATTACCGGAAGATGAAGGCCAAGCAGCTAAGAAGACTCAGATGGAGTGTTCTGCTTGAGGAGTGGTACCCGCAGCCCAGAGAGGCTCTTGTGGACAGTCGTTTCTAGACCATGACACAGGCGTCCCTATATGAGACCTATAGACGTCGAGGCCACAAGCTCTTCCAGCACAACTTCTTGGACTGGGATCAGCTTGTCCTGGCAGCAGAGACAGAGATTCGCCCCTTCTTTGCGAGGTACAGAGGGCTTGTGGAGCTGGTGTCCTACGACAGGAGTGCATATGTGGAGGATTGGGTCCGCGTATTCTACGCTACCCTATATGTCTATGAGGGTCGCAGATCGATAGACTTCATATTCATGGGCCAGCACTATCACTTGACAAGGCAGATGTTGGCACAGCTGCTGGGAGTGGACCTGCACGACACTTGCGTGCATGAGAGGGTATATGGTCAGGCAGACCCGCCGAGGAGGCCGCTCACTGGAGGAGTGGCACCACCACTGGAGGAGATCCGCTCTCTGTTTGGACCGACCTTCTCTCCAGACCAGCCTAGGATACCAGCACTACTGACTCCAGCTGCGCGCACAGTGCACCTTCCCTTGCGCCGCACACTCTTGCCTAGGTCAGGATACTTAGAGGGGTTCACCAGCCTGCAGCAGACCCTACTGTTCTACATCATGAACGAGATGGAGTTTGATATTGTGGACGTCCTCATATGCGAGATGGAGGATGTGATCACCGATGGAGTGGGCATGATGAGGCAGCTTGTATATAGACACTGGATCAGCTACCTGCTCTCCATGATGGTCCGTGAGGAGTCCGCCGTGCATGACTGTCTCATTGACGAGAGTGTCACACGGCTTAGCCACTACCGTGCTCCAGCTCCTGGAGACCGCCGCTTTGGCCGTCCAGTCGAGGGTCAGGTCAGGGCTCGGCTATCTGAGCAGGACTGGTTGGATCTGGAGAAGGAGGATGAGAGGCTGGCAGAGGCAAAAGCTCAGGGTGAGGACCTTCAGCATATATGGTCCGAGAGCGACACAGATGACAGAGTTGAGGAGTACTTCCCACCTCCTCCCTCACCCAGGCAGCACGGCGCGGAGGCTGGAGGCTCTACAGTGCCACCCCCTACTCCACCTCCCGTCACAGAGGAACAGGTCTCTCAGCCGTTAGAGCTCACCTCACTTCTGCAGCAGATGGTTGAGCAGCAGCGCTTGGACCGGCTTGCAGCTGAGCAGGCCCAAGCTGAGCAGGCAGCACGTCTTCTGGAGCTCCAGCAGCAGTAGCAGGAGATGCAGCGCCAGATCGCCCATGAGAGGCCAGAGGACACTGACCGGCTGACTGGGTTGATCGACGAGATGCACCAGCGCTCCGTCGACCAGCAGCAGCAGACGCAGCAGGCGATGATGGGCATTCTGGGGTTGATCACCAACCTCTACACCCAGACCGGGATTGCCCTGCCGTCGCAGCTGCCAGGCGTTGGTCCACCACCACCTGTCCTTGCTCCAGCTGCAGCTCCGGTGCCGACCACGCCGATCCCGACAATCAGCATGTCTCCACTGCTGGCTTCTGGTGTGCTGATCCACTCTCCACTGCCGGCTACGACGCTGTTCCAGCGGACGTCAGCATCCGTCGTCAGTGCCCCCTTGCCAGCAGCTACTACTCAGCAGGCACTGTCGGCGGCTCCTACGGCTCCGACAGCTCCTTCCACCTCTACTCCAGGCAGCAGCTCTGACGACAGCACCTCCGACGGTGACCAGTTCATCATCACGCCTAGTACTCAGGATCCTTAGGCACTCGAATCCCTTTTTGGTGTCTTGATGCCAAAGGGGGAGAAGAGTTAGAGGAGAGTCAGGGGGAGGATAGCATAGTCTCAGGGGGAGTGTCCTAGCCTTAGGGGGAGTTTACCTATATCATCTTTTGTAATTCGATGTTTTTGCTACTCATTTGGTGTTTATTGAGTACTCTTAAGTTATTAATCGATTGAGCTTATTTGGTGTCTATCTACATCTTATGGTCACTTATTCACTTGAGTTATTCCTTGATTGAGCTTTCAAAGTCATTACTATCAAGTGTGATAATCTTGTATTCATTGCATATCCTCTTAAGTTTCGTACTATCAAATTCATTACTATTGTGCTTTAATTGTTGTGTTGTCATCAATCACCAAAAAGGGGGAGATTGAAAGCATCTAGGCCCCATGAGGTATGGTTTTGGTGGTTAATGACAACCATTGGATTTTACTAATGAATTTGTGGATGCAAGGTCTCCCATATCACTCAATCAAATGAAATCCATATGTCATTGGAGACTACTAAACAATCAATTTATGAGATCAATCAATGTTGTGAAGATAAGAAGTAAAAGCTCTTATGTCAAAGTCATTCAACCATAATCGATGACACTTAATGCTTGACAACCATCAGAAGTACATTTCCAACAAATGTCTAAGAGGTCAATCGAGCAAAGTTCAAAAGAATCACTTAGAAACAACTCGAAGCAAACAAAATCAACTCACCGAATCAACCGATGTTTCCATAGAACAACATATTGGTCGAGTTGGTTCAGCAAAAGAAGAAGACCTCAGAACAAAGTACTCACCGGATCATCCTATGTTAAGGGATAAGGTACATCGGTCCATCAGTACAGTATGCAATATCCTTGGACCAAGTGTAGCACCGGATCATCCGATGTACAGCAATATACACATCGGTCAATCACTCCAGTAAGCATTAAGTTTGAGCCAATCCTGGAGGAAGAGCCACCGGATCATCCAATGAGAAGACAAGTGTAACATCAGTCTAACAACGGTCATATCTGACAAAGTGATGTCAGCTAAAGTGAACTTGACCGATGATAACTGAAGGGGAGACATCGGATCATCCGGTGTTCGTAGAGAAGTTCTGTGAGCCTACTTTTCCAACGGCTATTTCGTGGAGGTTGGCTATAAATACCCCCTAAATGATAGGAAAAGATGAGTCCCGATCTTCCGAAAGGTAATGGATAAGTCGATTGATGTGGAGATCTCGACGTTGATGATCCGAGGCTCTCGAGTAGAACACGAACAACACCTACAATCACTACACCATTGCTCCGTTGGTTATCAACCGTGCTGCACACGCTTGACCTCTCCAAGAAGGCTAATGCCCGCAAGTGCAACCGAGAACACAAGCAAGAACGTAGAAGAAGCAATCTTAAATTGCTGAATTGGGGTTTCACAAACCAATAAACGGCGATATTATTGATCTAAGCGAAACCCAATTGTCTATGGCGGCTACCATGGAGTATATATAGGTGGGAGGACGTCCAAGGGGGTGTTGGGGTCGTGACCTAACCCTAATATACAAAAATAATGGACTTAGACTTGATACATGGACCAATGGCCCAATACGGTGGCGCAGCACCCTGACAGATTCTGTACTTGATTTTGTTTCGACGATTACCGTCCACTTCGAAAGAATTTTGACATGGGACCGGCGCCATTGGAAATATTATCCTCTCCCCTTTCCGTTCATATGTAGAACATCCAAAACGGAGTTCGTATGCGTCCTGGGCGTCCGTTGTGCGTACTGCTCCTGGACTCCGAGTTGGATACGATTTGGAGTTTGGTTCGGTTTCTATCTTCTTTGAACGAATTCTCTGGTCTTCCACGTCCCTAATACTCCCTCCAAGTACTCCTTAAACCTCTCCATGGATCCTAATCACAAATAAATCATTAAGTAGCAATCTATGCTCAAAAACATATAAGGAAATATATAAGAACGAGTTCACCTCTGAAATTAATTGTTGTGTATGAACTCTATTGATTGCATCTTGTATATTCAATAGAGTGTTGTTTGTATCCATAGAAGTGATGTCATCATCATCCTCCCCTTCTTGAATTGGAGTCGTCCTCGACTCAAGTTCATCTTCTATTATGTGTTGGTCCAAATGTGCAACGCCATCAAATCTTTTTGTATGCATGAATGGAGGAGGCCAAGGTGGTGGACGACATAGTGCGCCATCTTGATCTTGTCCATCAAATAAGAGTGCACATTGACTTGAGCCAGGATCTCAAACAAATAAACATTGTGCCATGTTTATTTGTGCAATGATAATATGCATGATCTCATCATTCTCCCCTTCTTTATGACAAGCCGTCCTCGGCTTGCTCGTATGTCGAGGAAAAAGGATTGCTTTGGGGGTAGAATGAACACTGTCCATATTGCACAACCGCAATGAACAATGCTTCTTTTTTATTTGTTGTCCTTGTTGCAATAAAAAAATGCTAGAAAAACTTGATAATACATTATTAGTGTTAGTGCATCCATTCATTTCACCATGTTGTTGCAGCACAAAAGGAGCTTGCACATTTGAACATATGTAAACTTTATGCACCATAAATTCACCACTATATTCATAGTTGCCTATAGCATGAAAAATATTTCTACTTAATAAAGGCAATTCAGATTGTGAAAATATTCTCCTCTCTACAATATTTAGATCACAAAGAGTGTTAGATTCAATATAACCCAAAGTATTTAGAGAAGACAAAAATTTCAGCTCATCATTTTCAGCAGTAGTGGTGATCAAATTATGAATTTCAGCACAAGTAGGTGAATCCAAAACACAATCATCTTGTACATTAACTTGTTTTTGCATAGGTATAATAGAGTTATCAGCACACAACTCTTTCGTAGCGCAACGATCAACAGGAAAATCAACATGTGACAATAGTGTATAAATAAACAATTCTAATAGTTGCTCCTCGAAAATAGCATGATTGGTGGAAAAATTCAGAACATCCAAAAACTTCTCACCTTCTGTATTTGTAGAATGTTTTTCCTTACCATTTTCAGTAGTGATTTCGAGTGCATTATGAGTTGATCCATCTAAAATTTCACAAGTGTTGTCAAAAGCCTCGTTCTCTTTTGCATCATCTATATGATTTTCTATATTGTCCTGCAAAACGTTATACACAAAAGGAGGTACAACAAGAAATTTCTCCTCAAATTGCTGAATTTCTTCTTTGCACATAGATACATTAGCAAAAGTTTCTCGTATAAGAATTTTTGTTTCTTTCCATGTTTGAGGTTTTTCTAATTCATTTAAATTGTTCCACCAAGTTAATGCACAATCTACTAATGCACTTGCAACATTTCTAATCTTTCTCCTCTCACACATATGACATTGTCCAAAAATTTTATCCACCTCTATTTCCCAAGTAATATATTCATCATAACCAAAACCATCATAAGAAGGAAGAGATGGGCGAATGTAATTACTTCTTGTGGAAGGTGTTGTAAAGGTGATCTGAATGTCATGTGAATCCTTGGTTGATGTTTGATTTTTACTGAGCAACTCCATCGTCGTCTTCATCATGTCCATCATCTCAGCATATAATGCACGATTCTTGCTTTTACATGACATTGTTAGTAGCAAACAGAAGACAACACAAAAAATATGTTATCCGTATCAACTACAAAGGATAATGGCAAAGTGGAAGTGGAATCACACACCCTCAAGCGTCTTACCACGCTCTTACAAGTGTTCTTACCGACACTGCAGGTGGCAAACGGTGTCCGGTATGAAGAAACGAAAGAAGCGTGAGATGATTGCAAAGGTGTATCGATTCTGCTCAAGAGTAACGTGTAGCTTGGAAGGCACTTTATAAGTAGCAAGGATTAGCAACAATGAAATCATATAGTAAAGTTGAATAAGTGTCCAAAGTATTTGTCAAAGTTGCTGGCCTAAATGTGTTCCTAGTAGTTCAAGCTAGCAAGACATGAGACAAAATTAGATGACACAAATAATGCAAGCACTTCTATTTTTTTGTTGTTTTTTACTCTTTTTTTGTGCGGCTTTTGTTTCTTGTTTTGCACTTGCCTTTTTCTTTTTTCTTCCTTTTTTTTCAGAATGTGCTGCAAGGGAAGAACACAATGAAAATCAATCCAAGATATCTCGTGTGTCTATCGCAGATTTTCTGCTCAATCTTCCAAGGACAAATAGGCATACTTATAGGCTCTAAATTGGAAAACTTAGAACAGAAAGATTGTAGATATATCTCTCCTCTTTAATTTCAATATATGTAAGACCTATTTTGGAAAAGAACAATAGGAGATACTGCCCCCGAAATACAGACTGTTCAGAATTTTTAGGTCAATATCAGATTCGGATCTAATACAATTTCTACATCGATGACTATATTTTTTGGGAAACTGATGAATAAGAAAGTTATAGAGAACTTCCTAAGCTTTTCATAAAGTATAAGAACACGAAAATCCGAGTTCGTATGAGCTAGATATGATGAAAATACTGAACTGGACAGAGATGAATCTAATCTGGACGTGATGACGTGATTCAAAAGGATGAATCAACACAATGCAAAACTTAAACTAAGACTAAAAACACTTCTAAACCAGCAATATGACTCAACCACGGACATAAACTCAACAAAACCAAACTGAATAACAAAGTTGCAAAGGCTCAATGTGGTTTGGACAAAGTAATGAACAGATCTACTAAACTGCAAGTTTTTTTGTGGCTTTTTTTGTGGACTCTAGGTATGAAAAACAAAAATAATGTAATGGATAGACGAATTATCTAACGGGCAACCTGGAAATCTGATACCAATTGATAGGAAAAGATAAGTCCCGATCTTCCGAAAGGTAATGGATAAGTCGATTGATGTGGAGATCTCGACGTTGATGATCTGAGACTCTCGAGTAGAACATGAACAACCCCTGCAATCACTACACCACCGCTCCGTTGGTTATCAACCGTGCTGCACACGCTTGACCTCACCAAGAAGGCTAATCCCTGCAAGTGCAACCGAGAACACAAGCAAGAACGTAGAAGAAGCAATCTGAAATTGCTGAATTGGGGTTTCACAAACTGATAAACGGCGATATTATTGATCTAAGCAAAACCCAATTGTCTATGGCGGCTACCGTGGAGTATATATAGGTGGGAGGACGTCCAAGGGGGTGTTGGGGTCGTGACCTAACCCTAATATACCAAAATAATAAACTTAGACTTGATACATGGCCCAACGGCCCAATACGGTGGCGCAGCACCCTGACAGATTTTGTACTTGATTTTGTTTCGACGATTCCCATCGACTCCGAAGGAATTTTGACATGGGACTGGTGCCATTGGAAAGGTTATCCTCTCCCCTTTCTGTGCATATGTAGAACATCCAAAACGGAGTTCGTATGCGTCCTGGCGTCCATTTTAGTGCGTACTGCTCCTAGACTCTGAGTTGGATACGATTTGGAGTTTGGTTCGGTTTCCATCTTCTTTGAACGAATTCTCTGGTCTTCCACATCCCTAATACTCCCTCCAAGTACTCCTTGAACCTCTCCATGGATCCTAATCATAAATAAATCATTAAGTAGCAATCTATGCTCAAAAACATATAAGGAAATATATAAGAACGAGTTCACCTCTGAAATTAATTGTTGTGTATGAACTCTATTGATTGCATCTTGTATGTTCAATGGAGTGTTGTTTGTATATATAGAAGTGATGTCCTCATCATCCTCCCCTTCTTGAATTGGAGTCGTCCTCGACTCATGTTCATCTTCTATTATGTGTTGGTCCAAATGTGCAACGCCATCATATCTTTTTGTATGCATGAATGGAGGAGGCCAAGGTGGTGGAAGACATAGTGCGCCATCTTGATCTTGTCCATCAAATAAGAGTGCACATTCACTTGAGCCAGGATCCCAAACAAATAAACATTGTGCCATGTTTATTTGTGCAATGATAATATGCATGATCTCATCATTAAACCTGTCAAATCGACAAGTCTTGATCACCAGACATAATCTACACATCCATAAGCATTCAAGACCAAGAGCCATCACTTCTCCATCATTTAGATCACTTACACACCAAGAGATAGGCTAGAACTAGCTTGAGAGAGAGCTTGTGTGCCTCCATTCTTGGTGAGTGGAATCTCTAGGGTAGTGAGAGCCTTAAGGGAGTGTCCCTTGGTGTTTGTAACTGAGAGAGACTTCCGAAGCTTGCCAAGAGGATTGTGGAAGCCCGGAGGGTCGAAGATGTACAAGGTTTGAGCTCCACCTTGCCAAGGTTGGCAAACAGAGAAGAATAGTGAAGATCCCTAGTCTCGGTGACTTGGGTGTGGCTATACCCTTTGGTGGGTGCCACAACGTGGATGTAGTAAGATCTTGACGATCTTGCCGAACCACGGGATAAATCCTCGTGTCTCTTCGGGAGTTTGCATCCTCCTCCTCTCCCTTACATTTATGCATTTTATATACCGCGAAGATGCTATTTACTTCAATGCATAGATCGTTTGCGTAGGGAATTGGGCTTTTAGGAATTAAGTCTTATTGCTTAGATTTTTGAAAAGAAGCCCAATTCACCCCCCCCCCTCTTGGGAATTCGATCCTTATCGTTGTTGATTGTAGGAGATACCATCAAAGGCAACTGACCAGCTCCGATCATGTTCTTCGGACAATCTGAAGCATCAAAGGTGATGGCAGTATCCATCCACTTCCGATGAGGTTATGCCTTGGTGGTGGGAGCTGCGGCAGCCATCTCCCGATGCATAGTCTTGAGGATACGCCGGGAGGTAATATCCCAAGACCCTCCATATATCATATGGAGTGTCTTCCAACGCTTATTGTCGGTGATGTTGGAGTCATCGTCCACAGTGTTCTAGACAGCCTTCAAGAACTTCTTGGTGTCCTGGAAGCCAAGGTCCTGTTCTGACGGATCTTCTCCGACTTTCTGTTTCCCCTCCTGTTGGCGGTATGGGGCTTCTTCTTGGTTCTTATTGCTGCATTCTATAAGCCGTTGGACCTCATGAAAGTCTTCAAGGTTATGGGTGTTCAATTTATGGATCGTACACCACATCTTCTTACCATCACCATCCTCAGTCGATGGTCGAGGTCATTTTTCGGAGCGTGGCCCCTAGCCACAAGGAGTTGCAGCTGCAGCAGCAACAGTAGGTGTGCCAGCCAACGACTTCTTATTGCCATTGGAATTATTCTTCTTCTTTCCATTGCCAAAAGCAGTAGCTTCAACCTTGGAGGAATATTTACCAGCCTCTGCAGCTGGTTTGGAGTGCATCTCCCGACCCTCTGCAGCCCTAGCACATTTATTGGCTAGGCTGAAGAGCTCTGTGACGCTGCTGATATCTTTGGTTGCCAGCTTCTCCACATCTTCTTTTCTCTAGCTCCCTGTCGAAATGCAACAATGACAGAGGCGTTGGAGATAGATGGAGACTCATGAACTAGAACCATGTTGTCCTAGTTAGAGCCACAAGGAAGTAGTTGGCCATCACAGCATCATTGCCTCAAGCTGCAAGGATGGCGATGGAGTAGATTTGAAGAAATTTGACAGGGTTGACTGTCTCGTCATACTTCTTCGGCACATGAGGCCGAAACTTAGGTGGCCAGTTGGCCATACGAAGATGCATGGCAAGGGCCGAACAGCCGCACCCCACTCTCAAAGGAAAAGGGTTTTCCCGAGTCTCCTGCCTCTCGTGGGCGCGCTCCATACGGACGCGACCATCTTGCCTCATGTATTGGCGGTCGAGCTCCGACCAAAGATCCTGCGCCGGGAGCCTCAATGTTGTATGAGTGTGGTGTGCCACGGAGGGCAGTGACATCACTTGTTGGGATGGCGCACGTCTCCTCTGCTGTGATGCCTGAGGACCAAGTCTACCAGACAAGGTCCTATTCCTTGAAGATGCCTGCCCAGCAGGGGCAGACCTTGATTGCTCATAGCATCCGCTGCGGCTGCAACCAAATGCTCCACATTAGGGAGCCACTATTCCATCGCACCCATAGGTGCTCCGAGTGTTGGTGGACGCTGAAGAAGAGCCCGCGATGCGTTCAGTTCATTCTCAGTATTGTTTGTCGATCCAGTGACCAACGTGAATACAACATCATGCTGAGATGGTAGAGGTGTTGGTGGAATGACACCCGCCAGGACAACATCATTGGCTAGCTGTTGCATGTTGGAGGGATTTTCTCCAGTAGGCTGCTCAGCCAAACTGTTGGATGATGTTGCGGCAGAGTTCACCATCTTGATATCTTAGCGCCTCTACTCAGTGCGCCAAATGTCAAAGTGTTGCAACGACACTTTCCTTGGTACTACTAAAGCGTAGTCTGCGGAGGTTCGTATTCGGATAGGGCGCATAAGATCACGAACAAGAGGGTGACACGAGAGTTTTTACGTGGTTCGGGCCGCCTGAGCGTAATACCCTACTCCACGGGGTGGTTGTTTGATTGTATGGTGAGTGTCTATGGTTCTTGTATGTGTGTGAGCTTAGTTGTTTTCTACCATGCGAAGCAGCCCTTTTGTATGCTAAGGACTGGCCGTTACAGATTATGCCTGGCCCGACAGGTGGCCTCTACCGTAATTAACCACCTATACACGATCTACATATATAATTCATGATTAACAGTGTGATAACGTGCCTTAATGGCAGTGTTAACTGTCTTGATAGTCCTCTGATCGTGTGTCATCAATACTCAATTAATTACACATTAATCAGGTCTTGTAATAGTTGTTTAATAGCCTCTTGAATGTACACACCATTAGAGATCCTGTAGTCTTCCCCGTTGCAGGCTTAGGTCTAGAGGTCCAACACTTGGCAGCTCCAGAGCTTCCCTCTGTGGGAGGCAGGTCCGGAGCCTCTTGACACTTGGCAGCACTGGAGCTTTCCTCTACTGGGGGTTAGGTCCGGGGTTGCCAAACATGTGGCAGTACTAGAGCTTCCCTGTGAAGGGAGGTAGGTTCAGTTCCGCAGGACACGTGGTAGCACCGGAGCTACCCAAACGAGGGATGCCGGCCCAGTGCTATCAGACATGTGTTTTCTTTGGAAGTCTTCAACTCGGACATAGGAACTCCTTGGTTTTAAGTGCGGTATCAGGGGATACCTGGTATCCAGGGCACCGACAAGTATATTATGAATATATAAACATAAGTTAGATACACTTACCATGCGTTTAGCTAAACGCAAGTGGTTATCTTGGTCGTGGTTGTGCTTCCCCAAGACCACTCTACACCCTCGAGCCCTCTGGGACTTAGCTTTAAACTCATCGCTAGCCCAGTACGACAAAGGGTTCGGTATTGATCAGACCGACCCTGTAACCAGCTCACGTGGCTCTGCACATAGTTGTAGGTCATTAAAAATACCACTGAGGAAATTATCAAAAAATATTTACTACACCCCATGTACCTGCATGTACTCCTCCTTCGTTAGGTGCCTCTCGCTCTCCTACCAGAAGTGTAGCATGTGGTGCTGGTTCGCCTTCAAGTGATCATTGATAACTTGAACACGAGCGTTCGACAAAGCTTGTCGAACCACCTTCACAGCATTGACGTGAAACACTTTCCTCACATGCTCAAACATGCGAGGGTCATTCGGATCCTCTGAAATATATCTTTCCTATGATAAAGAATATATTGAAGAAATTTTCATTAAAAGAGTTTAAGAGTTAAAACTTAGAAACTTTATTTAACATACTTAACAATAAAATCAGCCCATACGGCCTCCTGAATGTTGTCGTGCTCCTGGTGAGGGGCGTGTCCTCCCACAGCATAGCAGGCACCCCGTCGATGACCCCGCGATAGTGCAAACGCACTAAGGACCTAATGACATTGTTCACCTGTTTGTGGCGTCTGTCACCAGTGAAAGACGTGTCGTACCAAACACTGCAAGACACTTGTTGATTCATTACTTAAGTAACCATAAGAAACCAGAATTGAACACTACAATTTTATTACCTGTCTCTAACCAGACGAATTTCGATCCTCTATGAAGGTACCGCAGGAGGACTGACAAAGTGACTCCTCCACATCCTCCGCGTCTACTCGGGCACCACGTCTGGTGAACCAGAAGGCTCATTACCAACCGAGCCAAAGGGCTCAGGAACAGGAGGCTCGCCAGCCAAGGGCTAGCTGGCCGAGGGATGGCTCACCGAAGGATAGCCAAGCTCAACTGGCGTTGTAGCCTCTGAGTCAGTCGGTGAGGACTACAACATTTAAAAGATTTATAAGTAAGTTTAATTGGAAATTGAATTTGAAGAAATTTTCAAATACTAGTGAAATTTACCTGTGTGGGTTGTTGTGACGAAGTCCTAGAGCTGCTCAGAACATGCTCTAGCAGCTGGCAGCGTCTGCTCCCGGTCGATGAGGCACCAGCGAAAGCGTCCTCAGCTCTAAAGGGGAAGAACCCCCTCATCGGCACCACCTTCTTATCCTTCATTGACTCCATCCTGTTTTAATAGTTAATCAGTAAATATGCAAATAAGATATACAAAATTCAAGTTACTATCTGTTGACGGCTCCTAAGCTATACTAACAAATCATCTCCGGCAACGGCGCCAAAAATGCTTGTTGGTATTTCTTAACACCACAGATCATCTCCAGTAAAGAGATGAGATCCGCAAGCGCACGGAGGATACCGTTGTAGCATTTCACTCATGAGTATTCCCAAGGGTATCGTATTTATCCCAAACGAAGGCAATGGAGTAAAGTATATACTACTCTTGTGGTCAAGCTATGGGATACTAATCAATTATCTGGACAGGGGGTAAGTTGATAATAGGGGTAGTGTGACACACACCTAGGCAATCTATTCTAAAGGGTAAATGGGTCCTAGAGGGAGATTGGATTAAGAGTTAAAGAGTTGCTCCTACAATGCTCCTAATACATATACATAGCCTAGGGTAGATACTAATGGTCATGTCAATGATGAATTCCTCTGCAATGCTATTCAACACATCGGGCACAGGCTTACCCCTAGCAATACTAGGACGACTCCCGCCAAAGGCATGTGGCATAGCCGAACATGGAGGATTACAAAGGACAGGTAGGGCTATCACTACCTACTGCCTACCTCTTCAATCCGTGGGTCTACGAGACATCCAACGCTACTTAAATACCCTAGCACCATACTAGCATACTAAGCAAATACCTTAAGAGCTACAGCACAAGCCATCCTAAGGCAATGAACTAAATCATCGTTGAACCAATGTTGATTGCATAACATAGTTATTCATATTAACATAATCATATCATAACTACATAGACTATAGTGGGGGTCTATAGTGTTTATGATCATAAGATGTGATCATGAGAGTACAATCATAAAGACTATACCTTCCACTTACATGGACTCTACAATCAAACAAGAAACGCTTTGTCCAAGTACATGTATAAAAGAAGACTAAAGATAATATCTTTATTGAGCACAAAGTCACAAATACAAGAAGGAATACATGATACATACCTTTCCCAATGTGGAATTGGGAAGAGGGACTCCTTCTACTCCTTTCCCAATTTGGACCTGGGACTAGAGGCTCTCCTCTCTACATCCTAACTCCTCTAAGGACTATGGAAGATAGTGTATACAATAGAATGATGCCCAAGTAGTGTGTGTTGAAGTGAGGGGTATGGGGTCCTATTTATACTAGTGTTGATGTCAGTTTCTGCCACCAAAATCACGCGAATCAGTCGTCATTGACTCTAGGGAGCCGGGAGGATCCATCACGTGGAAGTTTTCCACGTTTGGCGCCAGGACCAGGTCGACCGACCCCATGGTTCGACCGACCTGGTCAGGGCTCCAAACGGCCCGTACTTCCTCTAGGTGGCTACCAGGTGGGTCCCATTGACTGATATTGGTGCTACACTGTTGGATGGCCTTGGATACTTATGTTTGTGGGCCATTTGATCCATGTGGTGCCACGTGTCGTCGCTTGATTGGCTGGGATGATATTTTATTGGATTGCTCCCCATACTTTTCCTCAATTCCTGTATAAATATCTGCATACACATATTTCTCCAAGTACAAGTGGAAATAGGTCAACTAGAAATGTGATGTGTGCCAGAAATGATCAATCCTTCACATAATTGAGTTATATTAACGGCTGAAATTGGTATATAACAGCCATCAACAAACTCCCCCAAGCTTATCCTTTGCTCGTCCCGAGCAAAGACAAGACTTTAGGTTGATGATCAGGAGTTGCTACAATATTCTACCTTTCAAAAGTACCAAGTGCACAACAAAATACTCTACCTAGTATTGCAAAAAGTGGCTATGGTACTTCACCCTTCTTAAGTCATTATGGGAGTTATGCCTTCTCCTATTCATGGGTGATTGAAAGATAGAACAGCAAATGGAGCAAGCATAGCGTAGATATCAAGTTCCACTTAAATTCCGGAGAGGTTCAAATTAGATTATAAGTACCTCAATTGGTTCTCTCAATCACTCCTTTGTGTATAGTGGAAATATGTCCTCACCAAGGCATTATGCCTATACTATTCCTACTCTTTGAATATGGCTTGTATGTGGAGCTTGGTAGGGAAATTAAGTAGGCTTATTTGCAACACATAAAATTGCTATGTCAAAAGAGCAAGCCTTAGGAGAAATCAATTCAAACTTTTGAATCAAGACTTGTGCATGTGTGATGGAATGGAGGTGGATGTGGAAACATTGAGATGACTCCTTTTGATGTGGACTCTCTTTATTGCAAGGATGAAACATGGCTACCCCTTTTTTTATGCTTATGGAGTAAGCATATTTTTTCTTCTCTTTTTTTTTCTCATGCTTATGATATAAGCATGCATTTTCTTTTTCTTTTTCTTGTAGCCATGTCTTCTACTCCTTTTTATGCAATAACTTGAAGAGAGTGCTAACTATGAATAACTTGGAGTTTCTCTTTTTATTGTGGAATGGTGGATATGATGGAATTTTGCTTCCTTCTATTGTAGAAGTATAGCATGTGCAAGTGAAGTCTCGAATTCAAAACGAATTGAATGATTTCTCACATAGGTCTATACTAGTTTGACTAGGCTCAATGTGAAAGCAAATAGCATATGCATAAGGTGTTGTATATGTATGAATATCATATGGCTTTGGTAGGTATTTCCAATGAAATGAGGGAAACTTAAATCTTGATAGAATTTCTCCAGAAATCTAAGTTCCACTTTTAAAATAGGAATAGCAGCCCTATTACTAATTCAAATCTCCCAACAACCTAGAAGTAGATTAAGATTTTGCTTCCCACAATTTCTAAATCAAGGCAAAGTTAATTTTAGCCAATTTAAGCAATATTCGGAGAGTAGCTAGTTGTAAACTAGGGACTTAGGAAAAATAAAATAGAGCAACTATTCATCATTTCATCTATGTGAATTCTAAATTATTCTTACCGCACATCTTTATTTGATAAGCAAAGCAAATCTAAGTTCCTGTTTTTTTTTAGATGCATGGTGGATGGTGGATGAATGGAAAGTAAATATGCAATGGATGATTTGAAATAAAAATGCAGTGGGTGTGATACAAGTTACCTCAAGTGGGGGTCCTCCCCCAAGCTTATTCTTGATAAAGGTCCGTGATAGGGGTTGAAACCCTAACAACGGAGGTAGGCCATGGGTTGGCCTATCCTTGTTGCAGCGTGGCTTTGACAATGGAGGGTTGAGTGTTGATTGTTGTGTTGCCTCCCATGGACACCATGAGTGTGGTTGAATAGAGTGTTTTCGTTGTTGATCGTCCGCACATCAGGGTCTCCATGTGTTGGGTGTGATTTCTCATTCTTTGGCTTCTAGCCACATAGGAACAACTTGCACCCAATGATGGTGGCAAATCCCTTGATCTTGAATGAGTGCTTAGAATAGTTGAGAGCATAATGCTCTCACCCATTCGTGGCAGCCCATTGGTTGCTCATGGAGGGTTCCCATTTCAAATCTCTAGCCTCGTATAGTTATGATTGACCTTCAGGCATAATTTCCGATTGGTAGCAACCATGCCCATTTACTCCTTGGCCAAGAGATGTTGAAATGGGATCCTCCAGGGATCCCAACAATCGGCTTCTTGAATGCCTGCATAGTAATATTACTCCTGCAAACTTCCTCTCTTGAATAGAGAGGGATGGTTAGCTCCTGATACTTGTACAAATGAACGTTCGGGTTAGGTAACCGAACTTTCATTTATACATACGGGGAAGAACAAAATCAAAGATGCATTGGTTCCAATGTCAAATGTATCCATGATCAATGTGTTATTCATTGATAAGAGTGGAGCTTTATGGATAATTCATGTTGCATATTTTCTAAAGCTTCTACTCATAGCAATACATGTGATAGAAATATACTATATGTATCCCTACATCTTTTAAAGTTTCTAACCATCTTAGCTTTCAAGAGCAAATTTTATCATTTAGACCATGACAAACAAGATTCTAAATTTTATCCTCCTGAACTTCACTAGGAATTTAAAATTTAGTGACTCCTCCAAAAAATGCAATTCAGTTTTAGAGCAAGGATATCACTTATTCCTAGGATTTTGAAATCTAGTGGCACCATATATGCATGAAGCTCAATTAAAAATTATGGCTGTCACTATGCCCAAGTTTCTATATGTCAATTCACCAATTAAGTCATGCTCAAAAGTATTATTTTCTAAACCTAGACAAAAGTGACAAGTCTACAAAACAATGCTTAAAGGATTATAGGTACTTGTTTTAGATTTTTCCAAGTAAGGTGGGATTTCCTTTTGGAGATCCAAAAGTCAATACCCACACTTACTCTTGTGAGGATGCATGAGAACTAAATGATGAGGAAGTGTCAACCTTCCTCACAAATGCAAGCAAATACATTCAATTCTATGGCAAACCAAACAATGAAAAATTCTAAACTCATATCTCATTTGAAGAGCAGCTGGTGACGAAAGTCTTTGTGTGAGAAACTCACAACCTTGATTTTCGGCGTAGGCTTGATGGTTGATGTCAACTGCCAAGTTGAGATTGGATTTGGCAATGGATTTGGTTCTGGCTCCTCCATTGGGTCATCATATTGAACATTTCTCTTCGTCAAACTCAAAATGAGTTTGAAGGAGAGAAGTGTTCTCAAATCCTCCCAATGGTGACTTGATCTTGATGAAACCTTCCACTTTTTTGCCATACCACCTCTTCACAATTTCGACCTAGCTGCACTTTAATCAAGAAAATACAAAACAACTCGAAAATGGGTTACGTTAGCCAAAAGCAAATTAAACCCAATTTTCAAATTGTCTTGCCCAGCTTGAAATAACTTGTAAATGCAATGAGGGTCAAAGCAAATCTTTTTGGTTTGAACTAGTAAGATAAATTCAAGTGGTCATGCACGTAGTTCATATCCAATTAAATTTCTCCCCTGGTTCAAATTTTTAGTTTTTATGATGGTTGGAAATTTTACTTTCCAACATGCAAGTGTGGAATTTCAAACATGCAAATGCAAGGGTTGATGCAATTTGGAAAACAAATATGAGATAACTACCAATTAACCTACTGGCGAGGACTCACCGAATTTTTTAAGTCCGATGAGTAGGACTTACCTCTGCTTTGTTTAGCGCGATGATTTTGTTGTCCAATCCCGGGGTTGAAGATGTGGACGATTTCTCCTGTTATGACATGCCAAACTCATTTGGCTGTCATTTGGACATGTGGGCCACATGGTGGCCCTAGCCTCTCCCCGTTGTATTTATATAGACATGTTGTTGTAGTGATGGGCTCTCCCTCTTGAATGTATTCCTTCATGAGCATGGTGAGGCTTTGTCCTTCTTAGGGGTGCCCCTCTGACCATATTGATATTCCATTGAATCAACCCATACCTTGATCATGGATCAAAGGCTTCCTTGGGCATGATGACATGTGGACTCCACAATCAAACAAGAAATGCTTCATCCACAATGTCACTTGCCCTAGGTTGAATGGGTTTGGTCGAAGTGTGGGAATCCCAAAAAGTGATGTGGGATATCTTGGACTTTGAATGTTCCTTAAGTTCTTGTCGTTGGCCAAGATCTTCATGTGAATGTTATCTTGATTTCTGCTTGGCCAAGATATTTCAAGGTAGGCTAGTTGAACTTAAATCCCTTGGAAAGCCATAGCCTCCTTGAATACAAGGGCGATGTTAATTCCACCCTTGACCTCCTTGTGAATGGTAGCCATTGGAGTTGTTGTTTGAAAAAGGTCCTCATGGGTCTTAGGGAAATAATTCCCACGTGTCCCATGATGACATGGATTTTCACAAATCATGTGAATATCCACGACTTGGATTGTCCAAACAAATCTCCAATGACTTGGATATTCATGACACTTCAATGGGAGGTGTAGTTTCATAACTAGCATATCAACCTTGTGAAGTGGTGTGCATGACAAGCTATGGGAACTCCATCATTCTTCAATCCACCCCTTGAGTGGAGACCTTCTTCTCATCCATGATTAATGAGGATAGGACTCCTTCAGCTCCAGCATGAATGTGGTCATGGATTGGTGGAGCCAACCCATGACAAGAGTGTTGGATGAAGAGCCAACTATCCACCCCATGGTGGAGGAAAACCAAGAAGAACTTCTTGGAGCCTTCCCCAAGCTTGGGTATGGATGACTTTGGCTCCTACTGAAAGATGAAATTCTCCCGCAGAAGGCAATGGTGTTGCCTAGCAAACATTTGTTGAGGTACACCTTGAATCATCTTGCAGTTTAGCACTTGCGTCCTCGTTGGCCATCCCATACAATGGGTTGGCCAATACTACCCTATTTTCACACAAAGGAGAAAACAAACAATGGCAATCCTATCTAATAACTATTAGTACCTATAGCTTAATCACAAGTGATAGATATCCTTCACTTCCTTTGCCTTCCCCGGCAACGGCGCCAGAAATGCTTGTTGACGGCTCCTAAGATATACTAACAAATAATCCCTGGCAACGACGCCAGAAATGCTTGTTGGTATTTCTTAACACCACAGATCATCTCCGGTAAAGAGATGAGATCCACAAGTGCATGGAAGATACTGTTGTAGCATTTCACCCATGAGTATTCCCAAGGGTATCATATTTATCCCAAAGGAAGGCAATGGAGTAAAGTATATACTACTCTTATGGTCAAGCTATGGGATACTAATCAATTATCCGGACATGGGGGTAAGTTGATAATAGGGGTAGTGTGACACACACCTAGACAATCTGTTCTAAAGGGTAAATGGGTCCTAGAGGGAGATTGGATTAAGAGTTAAAGAGTTGCTCCTACAATGCTCCTAATACATATACATAGCCTAAGGTAGATACTAATGGTCATGTCAATGATGAATTCCTGTGCAATGCTATTCAACACATCGGGCACGGGCTTACCCCTAGCAATACTAGGGCGACTCCCGCCAAGAGCCTGTGGCATAGCCGAACGTGGAGGGTTACAAAGGACAGATAGGCCTGTCACCACCTACTGCCTACCTCTTCAATCTGTGGGTCTACGAGACATCCAATGCTACTTAAATACCCTAGCACCATGCTAGCATACTAAGCAAATACCTTAAGAGCTGCAGCACAAGCCATCCTAAGGCAATGAACTAAATCATCGTTGAACCAATGTTGATTGCATAGCATAGTTATTCATATTAACATAATCATATCGTAACTACATAGACTATACTGGGGGTCTATAGTGTTTATGACCATAATATGTGATCATGAGAGTACAATCATAAAGACTATACCTTCCACTTACATGGACTGCACAATCAAACAAGAAACGCTTTGTCCAAGTATACGTATAAAAGAAGACTAAAGATAATATCTTTATTGAGCACAAAGTCACAAATACAAGAAGGAATACATGAGATGTACCTTTCCCATTGTGGAATTGTGAAGAGAGACTCCTTCTACTCCTTTCCCAATTTGGACTTGGGACTAGAGGCTCTCCTCTCTACATCCTAACTCCTCTAAGGAATATGGAAGATAGTGTATATAATAGAATGATGCCCAAGTGGTGTGTGTTGAAGTGAGGGGTATGGGGTCCTATTTATACTAGTGTTGAGGTTGGTTCCCGCTACCAAAAGCGCGCGAATCAGTCATCATTAACTCCAGGGAGCCGAGAGGAGCCAACACGTGGAAGTTGACCGCGTTTGGCGCCAGGACCAGGTCAGCGGACCCCCTGGTTCGGCCGACCTGGTCAGGGCTCCAAACGGCCCGTACTTCCTCCAGGTAGCTGCCAGGTGGTTCCCATTGAAAATTATTGGTGCTACACCGTTGGATGGCCTCGGATACTTCTGTTTATGGGCCATTTGATCCATGTGGTGCCACATGTCATCGCCTGATTGGCTAGGATGATATTTTATAGGATTGCTCCCCATACTTTTCCTCAATTCCTGTACAAATATCTGCATACATATATTTCTCCAAGTACAAGTGGAAATAGGTCAAGTAGAAAGGTGATGTGTGCAAGAAATGATCAATCCTTCACTAATTGAGTTATATTGACGGGTGAAATTGGTATATAACAGCCGTCAACACTATCTAGAGGAAAACATTACTTATAATCACTTCCAAAACTCATCAACATCATTATCATGTGCCCTACTCCCTAAACCAGCACAACGATCTTCCATTGTGACCTGTTCTAATTTCTATTTTTGCATATGATATGTCTTTACATCTTCAACGTCACCAACTATTTGATCGAGTCCTGCAGCAGGCTCGATAATACAAGTGTCTGGCAACTCTTCTTCTTGGTACACTTCTTCAACGTCTTCACTATCATGGTAACCATCATCCCCAGGAGTATATAACCGCTCACAAGGATTCACCTTATATACCACCCACCAAGCACTGAGCTTTGTGCATGGATAAGGTAGATAATATACTTGCTCCACTTGGTGTGCAAGAACAAATGTATCGTAACCTTGTAGTCAGTCCTTATGTTTGACTTCCACCATTCCAATTGGTTTTCTTGAGTTCCATGAGTGCTATCAAACAAATCACAGTCAAAGAAGACAACTTGAAGTGTCTTATTTCCGGTAAAAGTAAATTCAAGGATTTTGTTAATGATCCCATAATAATTGGTTTCATTCCCTTTAGTTTCAATTGCTCTCGTTACAACACTAGAATTTGATGTTGCCGCGAGAGGACGAAGAGCTTCAAAATGAGTTGTACGGAATTAGAAGCCATTTATGTCATATCAACCATAGCTTCTAACATTCACCAATCCATAAGACAGCTGCCGCAAATCTTTATGGACATTGTGTGTCCGGCACTGTAAAAAATGATCGTAAGTGAAAATAATAATTCTTTAATAATAGTAACTTATAATATATAGAAGACGAGAGAGTATTAAATAATCTCGAAACCAGGATAGGAAACCCGACCCTCCATTCATTCCTTCTTGTCGCGTCCCTTCTACTAGTTTGGCCGTAGGTTGATGCCTATAAGGCCAACATTGTCTGTGGAACTCGCTGAACGTGAAAAAACATTTTTTAGAATACATGTGTAGCAAAATATGTCGATTAGCATAAATGTAGAACAAACACTTACTCGAAGTATTCCTGCATGCCTTCTATATTTGCGTACATGTAGAGTAAAGCAACAGTCCTGTCACATTCGGGTTGGACGTAGGTCATGTAGCTACCAACGGTAGTGCCTCTCATTTAAAAAATAGAGAGTCGCTTAAAGGGGGTGCTTTGTCCACATTGTACCACATTGCCAAAGTATTGACTTTGTGTTCTTCTGCAAAGTAGACACTTGAAAAGTATGCTACTTCCTTAAGAGCATATGCTTCAGCGATGCATTCTTCCACTTTTACCTTGTTGTCAACCATTGGTTTAAGATATCGTAGTGCTCTTTCAATGTGATACATCCACCTGTATTGCACAGGACCACCAGCTTTAGCTTTGAATGGAAGATGGATTGAAGAAACCTGGTGGAAAAAAATTCCATCTTACATAAATGTACGGGTATCTCCTTCACTAACTTATCCATCATCTCTATCTTAATTTCTTTAGCACAAAAGCTGTCTATAGAAATAGCTGAGCTCGGGTAGCTCCTTGAATAACTCGTTTGCCTCCTTTGTAAGAGGATCTTCCGCTTCCAGAGCTTCTAGCTTCTCATCCATCCTATCAACCCCTATTATATCATCATCCTCATCCACTTCTACTACGACTCGAGATTTAGTCACGCCATGGAAGGTCCACACCTCATAATGTGGCGTCAAACCGTTTCGACATAAGTGAAAGGAAGGATCCAATCTACTCAAAAACTTGGTGTTCTGGCATTTCGAACATGGGCACCGCACCTTATTATCTGTTGACAACAAAAATGCATGATCCAAAAAATTATCTAACCTTATGTACCACTCATCTGAGTGACTACCAGTTCTGCTCTTCCAGCCAGTATACATCCAACTGCGGTCTTCACCCATGTTTGGCTCTGCAGTTTAAAGCCGAAGAAATTATCGTTAATGTATGCAGGACTTATCCTGCTTCTGACAAGTCACAAAACCTGAATCCGAACAAAATTTCAGCAGCATAACCTCGCTTGTTTTTGTCAAACCTATGTGTGCTGAATACATTGGCTATGATGATAAAAGTTTTGAATACTACCAAAACACCCTTTTAACAAGGTCCGATTCTAGATCCGAGCTCCTGCAAGGTTCGATAATAGGTCCGACTTGTTTTAGGTAGCTCCGGCAAGGTCCCGCAATAGGTCCAACTTGTTTTGGGTAACTCCGACTAGGTCCGACATAAGGTCTGACTTTTTTTGGCTAGGTCCAACCTCTTTGTCTAGGTCCTACTTATTTTGGGTAGGTCCGACTTGCTGTGGCTAGGTCTGACGAGCTTTGGTCAGCTCCGGTGCTAGGTCCAACTAGCTTTGGTAAGCTCCGGCGCTAGGTCCGACTAGCTTTTTTAAGCTCCGGCGCTAGGTCTTGCTAGCTTTGGTAAGCTTCATCTCAAGGTCCGGTTAGCTTTGGCAAGGTCCAATGCTAGATTGCAATGGTTCTGCTTTTACTTTGAATTGATTCAAACTTGCTTTACATCTATGGAAAGTTTGATTAGTATTCTTTTACTAAATTTTTTGTGTGTTTTGGTGTTTATGGTTAATATCTTTTGCTATGGTTTGCAACATGCCTATTTGTGGCGCTCACATAAGGTGTTGTAGTTTCAGAACTAACATGAGTCAAGTCGAGGACTTGTGCTCGAAAGTATTGGTTGTTTGTTCATGTGCAGGTGTTGCTTGAGTTCAAGACATGGCTGGTGACGGGATACATTGAACTAGTCTTAGGGAGAAGATGAGGTTCAACAACCAAGTTCGGGAGGAATTGTTGTTGAGTTGATCGGGAGGTCGCGCAGCATGTTTGGATCAAGAACAATGCATATGAAGGTATCGTTGGACGTCGTTGGAAGGTGTTTGCGCGTGTGCAAGGAGTGCATGGACATGGCTACATGGTTCCTAGGTGTGATGAAGAGATGTTGATGTAAATAATTGGTCGGAAAGGTCCAATTGACTAGGTTATGGACTCAGGCTGCAGCTGAGTCGGGTTCGACTCAAATATGGAAAGATTTGAGTTGGTTATGATAGGACTTAGCGGTGAGCACAAAGTTGAGGTTTTTTAGGAATGTGGGATACGTACCTAAGGTGTTTGGAAGTCTTAATTTTGCTTCTATCTGCGTATGGAAGAGTCTTGAGCGGTTATGAAAAGTTTTGGTAGAAACTGAGTAGGATACAAGTACTATTTTGAGTTGAGTTGGCCTTCGGGGTGGTTATATAAGCAAGGGAGGTCAGAGCTCGTGGTAGAAAACTTTGGGGTTGTTCCTTTTGTGTTTTGATTAATAAAATTCATAGTCTAAAGGAGGTTTTGTGCCTTGTTCGTCCGAATTGTTTCTGTCAAGTCTTTCTCGTCGAGTTTCTGCACAACACTACCTTACTTTGGTGGTTTTATCATAACTTGAGTTTTACAGATCCAATTGAAGTGATTATTTTTTGGTTGTATTAAAAACTTGATTATCTATCATCTGTAAAAATTTCACGGCCACTGGACATGTGGTTTTTGATCTACACAAGTTCCTTTGCAGTGTTGCAGATCTGATTTTTCTCGGGTAGAACAGATTGACCTTTGTTCAATCTTTCAATCATAACTTGAGTTTTTCTTGACGGATTTTCGTGATTTTTTTGTGACATATTCGTAACATTATTCTCCAAAATATATACTAGTTTTGTCATGATTGATCATGTTTAGATTAGTCGCACACATGATTTCTTTAACAGATCAATTTTTGCCGAGGGGTTTTAATTGCTTCTGCTAAAAAAGTTTTAATTTACCATTCACCCCCCTCTGGTAGCTTTACACGTGCTCTTCGATCCTACAATTGGTATCAGAGCCACAACACTCTAATCTTTGTGATTTGCACATTTTTTACTAATCAACATGGAGAATTACTCCGCAAAACCTTGTTTGTTTAGTGGTATTGATTTTCAGGTTTGGAAGGCACGTATCAAAGCTTTCATCCAGGCACAAGGCTTCGTAATATGGAAAAAGGTGTACAAGCCTTACAACGTGTCGTCAAACGATCAAGTCAGGACTACAACCATGAGAGACGTCGACAACAACAACAAGGCTCGCAACTTGATCATACAAGGATTAACTCAAAGCGACTTCGACCATGTTGCTCACCTCCAATCTGGATATGATGTGTGGAAAGCACTCTGCGTCTACCACGAAGGATCCAACACGATCAAGGAGTTAAGGCAAGATATGTTCAAAAAGGAGTACATGCGCTTTGAGATACAACCAGGTGAGTCTATCGACGATCTCTTTGCTCGCTTTAATAAAATTCTCAACAACTTGTGTAGAGTGAATATTAATTCTTTAGATGCTGAGAATGCTAGGAAATTACTAAGTGCATTAGACATGTCAATTTGGGAGAGGAAAGTCACATCTATTCGTGAATCTACTATCATTATTACACTTACATTAGATGTTCTATATTCTAAATTGAAAACTCATGAATTCGACATAATCTCACGTAAGAACCCCAACTAGCTCCGGCCATATTCATCTTGTGGAACACTTTCTTTGTTGTCCTCTCTAACCCTTGAACAGATTGAAGAGTTTCCTGAGGAAGAACTTGCACTCATCTCTACTCGGTTCTCAAAAGCATTGCAAAATGTGAGAACTAGAAGAAGAGGAAGTGTCAGACCTCAACAATTCTTCGAATGTAGTAAGACGGGACATTTTTGCATGGATTGCCCTAACCTTTCAGGTTCTACTTCCCGTGATAAAAGCAAACAAGGCTGAAGCACTTCTCTGCAAGCAACAACAAGAAAAAGAAGGGTTTTATAGGACGCCAATTGGTGAACAGTTTTATCTCCACACCTCATGAACTTGGCTCGAGCGATGAGGACATAGGAAGTGACGAAGATGAAGATGATTTGGCAAACTTGTGTTTCATGGCGGGAAAGTCAAGATCAAGTATGGAGGAGGTAGAACACAACAACAGCAATGAACAGGTATGTCCTACTTGTGAAGAAATGTGTGATGCTATTTCTCGTGCCACTGTTATAGTTAAGAAAAAGGATAAAAAGCTTAGGGACAATGTTGTTAAAATTGAGTCACTAGAATATGAAATTAATCATTTGAAATATTTGATTACTAGTGATGATTCTTGTTCCTCATGTGATTTAATATATGAACAATTGTCCTCTCTAAGAAGTGCACATACCTCCACACTTAACAAACTTGAACTTGAAATTGAAAAGAACAAAAAGCTTGCTGCACTTAATGATAAAAAACTTCAAAGATGCTTGATGTTCTACAATTGATTTGCATTGTTCTACTTGTGATAATCTGATAAGAAACTACAAGATGCTATGAATGAAAATTCTATATTGAACAATGCTTTACGTTCTCATGAAGTTAAGTATTGTTCCAAGTGAAAATTAAAAGGAAAAATTTCATGTGAAAATTGTCCTGATCTGTCAAATAAACTTGATGACATGCATAGGACATTAGATCGGTTTTGTAATGCAAATAAGAACCTAAACTTGCCATTGAATTCCTCTAAATCTTGCAATGATAAATCTAGTTTAGGTTTTGATTCTCATGCTCATGCTAAGGAACATCCACCTAAATTGTAAATTCATTAGGAAGTGGTTTGATTCTAACAGTTCCTAAACAAAAAGAAGTGATTTTCAAATCTGCAGAAGTGTTGTCTCATTCAGTTTCAAATAAAAATGTTGCTTGCTCATCTAGACATGAATAAATTTCATTGTATCTACTGTGGTAGAGATGGTCATGTCCTAGATTTTTGTTATAGACTAGCTAAACAACAAAAAAGGAAAGAATGATTGCTAAATCTTATAACTTTCATGCAAAATTTGCTGCACATGCTAAACCGAGTGATAGGAACATGCAACCTGCGGTAATGAGTCGAAAACATGCAAAGTTTGCTCCCAAACCTACTGTTTTTCGTGCTACACATGTAACACCTCGTAGGTCAGTAGTTGGGTACAAAAATCCTCAAACTTTGGCTCATAAACCTGCTATTTTATCTCAGCTTTTACGTGTTATTTCTGCTAGACGCCGTGTGACTCAGTACTTGATTCCTAAATGTCTTTTGACTAACCCCAATATTGAGTCATCGACGTATTGTGCTTCTATGTAGGTTACATGCTTGAGGAAGGAGAACATTTGGATTGTGGATTCACGTTGCTCACACCACATGACCGGTAAAAAGGAGTGGGTCTCCTCCCTCTCTTTTGTGTCACATGTAGAGAATGTTACTTTTGCTGATAATTCTTCAACTCCTATAATTGCTAAGGGTTCGATCAGAGTAAATGATCATGACACTTTGAAGGATGTGGCACATGTCAAAAATTTGAAATACAACTTGCTTTTTGTTTCACAATTGCTAGATGAAATTTGGAAATTATTTTTTATAAAATTGCCGCAAAGTTGTAGGTTCAAATAGTGAGCTTATTTTTAACATGTCTCAGTTTGGAAGAGTTTTTAAAGCTGATTTTTATGTGTTATCCTCTAAGCATAGGTGTCTAGTTGTTAATGATTCAAAGGACTTATATTTTTGGTATCGTAGACTTCGTCACGTAGGCTTTGATCATCTAACGCGTGTTAGTGCTCTTGTTGGGCTGCCTAAGCTTAAAGGGGACAAAGGAATTATGTGCTCTTCTTGTAGACATGCTAAGATGATTACATGTTCACATGCTCCTCCCACAATGACCATGACAGCTGAACCGGGTCAACTTGTGCACCTTCAAAATTGTAGGACCTTCACGTGTTCAATCCTTCGAAGGTATATGGTATGTTCTTGTGATTGTTGATGATTATTCTAGATGCTTTTGGGTTTATTTTATGGCATCTAATAACTAATTTTTTAGTCACTTTAAAACTTTATTTCTTATATTATCAATTGATCACCCAGGATCCTTAAAAGCAAATAGAAGTGATAATGGAACTAAATTTAAAAATCAATGTTTTGATCACTTTTGTGCTGCAAATGGAATAGATTATCAATTTTCTTCACCATATGTACCTCCACAAAATGGTGTTGTAGAAAGAAAGAACGGAACCTTAGTTGAGATGGCTAGGACTATGCTTGATGAATCTCAAACTCCTAGGAAATTTCTGGCTGATGCAATTGCAACCGCTTGTTATGTCTCAAATCGTGTTCTCTTGCGTACTAAGGTAGGTAAAACACCATATGAGCTCCAGTATGGACGCCTAGTGTTACACACTTTCGGGTCTTTGGTTGCAAATACTTTGTTAAGAAACATGGTAATCTTGATAAATTTGAACCTAGATCCGTTGATGGCATGTTTCTTGGTTATCCATCTCATACTAGAGGCTACCGTGTGATTTTAATTGACACTAACAAAATTGTGGAGACTTATGAGGTTTCTTTTGATAAAGCTAGCTCAGGCACTAGCTCAAATATTGTAGGTCCGAATCCATATCCGCAGGGGGAGAGTATTTTCGTTGAAGATGAGGAAGAAGAGGTGTTGTTGCCTTAAAATTCAGCAGCTAATGACATTGTTCCAGCTCTTGATTTTGATTCACAACCAGCACCGACGACCACCATTGCTAGTCCAGATCATCCTCAAGTCACAAGCTCATCGATTTGTGATGAACACGAAGAAGAAGAAGCTTGTTAAGTGTCCACTCCTCTCCAGGTTCTCAAAAGTCATCCTCCACAACAAATTATTGAAGCTTGCACGAACGAGTCACATGGTCCAGGTTTTGTGATCCAAACTCTCACGCTCATTCTGCTTTTGTTGCTTTTTTTTGAACCCAAAGAGATATCACACGCACTCACTAATGAATCTTCGATTATTGCCATGCAAGAAGAGCTAAAAAATATTGAAAGAAATAATGTTTGGAAACTTGTACCTCCACCTTAAGGTCATATTTTAATTTGAACTAAATGGGTGTTTAAAAATAAACAAAGTGAGGATGGGGTTTTGATTAGGAATAAGGCTAGGTTGGTTGCTCAAGGTTTCACACAAGTTGAAGGTCTAGATTTTGTTGAAACTTTTGCTCCTGTTGCTAGATTAGAAGCCATAAGAATTTTGTTAGCTTTTGCTGCATCTAAAGGTTTCAAGTTATATCAAATGGATATTAAAAGTGCTTTTCTTAATGGCTAAATAGATGAGGAGATTTATGTCAAACAACCACCGGGTTTTGAAAATCCAGATTTTCCTAATCATGTTTACAAACTGTCCAAAGCCTTGTATGGTCTCAAACAAGCCCCTAGAGCATGGTATGATATGTTCAAAACATTCCTACTTGAAAAGGGGTTTACCATGTGCAAGGTTGATAAAACTCTTTTAGTGCTTAAGCAGAGCAATAACTCATTATTCGTTCAAGTATATGTGGATGATATTATCTTCGGTTGTGCTTCTAATGATCTTGTGTCCAAGTTTTCAGCTATGATGACTTCAGAATTTGAGATAAGTATGATGGAAGAACTCACGTACATTTTGGGGCTGCAAATCAAACAAACTAAGGAGGGAACCTTTGTACATCAAACGATGTATACAAAAGACCTCCTAAGGCGCTTCAACATGGACAAAAGCAAGCCTTTTCGGACACCAATGGGAACAACAACAACACTTGAACTTGATGAAGATGGTGACCCGGTCGATTAAAAAGAATATAGAAGTATTATTGGATTACTTTTGTACCTCACGACATCAAGACCGGACATACAATTCAGCGCATGTCTTTGTGCACGGTTTCAAGCTTCCCCACGTGCTTCACATCATCAAGCCGTCAAAAGAATTCTCAGGTACTTACATGGAATTCAAGAATTAGACATTTTTCTTCCTTCTTCCTCAACCGTTACTTTTAAAGCTTTTTCGGATGCTGATTTTGGGACTTGTAGGATTTATAGAAAAAGTACTTCCGGTGCTTGTCATTTTCTTGGTAATTCAATTGTTGCTTGGTACTCTAGAAAACAAAGCTCAGTTGCCAATCCACAGCCGAATCTGAATATATAGTTGCTGCTAGCGCTTGCTCACAAATTCTTTGGATTGTTCAAACACCTAAGGACTATGGGGTTGATCTAGATAGTGTCCACTGTTTTGTGATAACACTAGTGCCATTTGCATTGCTAAGAACACCGTGCAACATTCTAGAACAAAGCACATTGATATTAGGTATCACTATCTCCGTGATAATGTTAAAAAAAGGAAACATTGTGCTTCACCATGTAGATACCAAACAACAATTGGCTGACATTTTTACAAAACCTTTGGATTTCACTCGTTTTTGATACATTCATAGTGAAATAGGGGTTATGCATCCTCGTGGCTTATATTAAGGGGGGGTTTTTTGAAACTTGGAAAGTCTATGTGTGAATCTGAATTTAAAATAATATGAGCGTAGTATTTCATACATATATGACTTTGTGATTCCTTTTTCAAGTTGAAAGTTCTTACTACATTTCTCGTGTTATACATTTTGTAGTTTTTGTCATGACTAGTAATTGGAATAATTACTTACACTAATTCTGTCATGATCAAACTTTTTTGCTGTTTTGAACTTGTATGCTCACAAGTGCTTTTAATAATGAATAATTAATCAAGTAATTAACTCACATGTTGAGTTTTTATGATCATTAAAAAATGAATGAGAAAAGATCAAGAGAATATGCATGCAACACACTTCTTCTTTTGAGATGGCTTATCATTGCACTATATGAACTTAGAAGAAGATGTGTATGACTAAAACCATGACCTTAAGCTTCTGATTGTCATAACACATAGGCTTAGCTTGGTTGGTTAGAATAAGGCAAATGCGGCATATAATCTCTTGCAAATGTTATATGATCAAAATTTGTGCTTTAAATAATATCGAACAATGAAAATTGCAGCAACAAGTGTCATGCTTTTAGGTTTTGAAATAGATAAGTTTGTTAGATCAAGACTTGCTTAAATTGGAAATTACATTTGATCTCTATCATGGCTTACACTACTTTATGTATTTCATTGATGTGATAGTGTAAGTTACTTGATAGTATGACTTGGATGAGCTTTGTTTTATATGTATGTGTTACAATATGCTCATAACAATTGAAATTTCTCTTTTGAACCTTGCTGAATAATTTGTCAAAGGGGGAGAAATTGATCACACATTGCACACATTCACAAGTGTTTCGGCACCATTCTTCTTAGGGGGAGAATTTTTTTGTTTTTCTTCTCATTATTTTTGATTTACAAAAGAGGAGAAATTTTTTTAAAAACTTTTAATGTGAATAAGCTAATGTTTGGATTTTAAGTGGTTTTGTCAACGCATTCATCAAGGGGGAGATTGTGAGACCTATGTGTGCTGAATACATTGGCTATGATAATAAAAGTTTTGTACTGCCAAAACACCATTTTAACAAGGTCTGAGCTCCTGCAAGGTTCGACAATAGGTATGACTTGTTTTAGGTAGCTCCGGCAAGGTCCCACAATAGGTCCGACTTGTTTTGGGTAGCTCCGACAAGGTTCGATGTAAGGTCCGACTTGTTTTGGCTAGGTCCGTCTTATGTTGGTTAGGTCCGACTTGTTGTGGCTAGGTCCGACGAGCTTTGATCAGCTCCGACGCTAGGTCTGACTAGCTTTGGTAAGCTCCAACAGTAGGTCCGAATAGCTTTGGTAAGCTCTGGCACTAGGTCTTGCTAGCTTTGGTAAGCTTCATCTCAAGGTCTGGTTAGCTTTGGCAAGGTCCGATGCTAGATTGCAGTTGTTCTGCTTTTACCTTGAAATGTTTCAAACTTGCTTTACACTTACCGAAAGATTGCTTAGTATTCTTTTATTAAGTTTTTGATGTGTTTTGGTGGTTATGGCTGATATCTTTTTGTTATGATTTGCAACATGCTTATGTGAGGTGATCACGTAAGGTGTTGTAGTTTCAGAACTAACGTGAGTCAAGTCAAGAACTTGTGTCGAAAGTATTGGTTGTTTATTCATGTGTAGTTGTTGCTTGAGTTCAAGACATGGCTGGTGACGGGATCCATTGAACTAGTCTTAGGGAGAAGATGAGGTTCAACAACCAAGTTCGGGAGAAATTGTGGTTGAGTTGATCGGGAGGACGTGCAACATATTTGTATCAAGAACAATGTAGATGAAGGTATCATTGGACATTGTTCGAAGGTGTTTGCACGTGTGCAATGAGTGCATGGACGTGGCTACATGGTTCCGAGACGTGATGAAGAGATGTTGACGTAAGAATTGGTCGGAAACCTCCAACCGACTAGGTTATAGTCTCAAGCTACGGCTGAGTCGGGTTTGACTCTAATATGGAAAGATATGAGTTGGTTATGATAGGATTTAGTGGTGAGCATGAAGTTGAGTTGTTTTAGGAACTTGTGTTACGTTCCTAAGTTGTTTGAAAGTCTTAAGGTTGCTTCTATCTGCGTATGGAAGAGTCTTGAGCGGTTATGAAAAGTTTTGGTAGAAACTGAGTAGGATACGAGTCCTACTCTGAGTTGAGTTGGCCTTTGGGCTGGTTATATAAGCAAGGGAGGCCAGTGCTCGTGGTGGAGAACTTTGGGGCTGTTCCTTTTGTGTTTTGATCAATAAAATTTGTAGTCTAAACGAGCTTTTGGTCTTGTTCGTCTGACTTGTTTCTGTCAAGTCTTTCTCGTCAAGTTTCTACATAGCACTACCTTGTTTTGGTGGTTTTATCATAACTCGAGTTTTACAAATCCAATTGATATGATTCTTTTTGGGTTGTCTTCACAACTTGATTATCTATCATAAAAAATTTCACTGTCATTGGATATGTGCTTTCTAATCTACACGAGTTTCTTTGCAGTGTTGCAGATCTGATTTTTCTCGGGTAGAACAGATTGACCTTTGTTCAATCTTTCAATCATAACTTGAGTTTTTCTCGACGGATTTTTGTGATTCTTGTTGTGATGCCTTCGTAACTTGATTCTCCACAATCTATACTTGTTTTGTCACGATTGATCACGTTTAGATTAGTCGCACACACGATTTCTTTAACAGATCAATTTTCTGCCGAGGGGTTTTCATTGCTTTTGCTAAAAAAGTTTTAATCTACCATTCACTCCCCCTCTAGTAGCTTTACAAGTGCTCTTCGATCCTACAATTTTACACTACACCCCCCAAAAATGGTGCAGTTCTTCACGCTTTGGGGTCAACTGTCCAACAACGATGGAGGAGGCGAGGAAAGAACGAGAGGGGAGGAATGAACGGGAGAAAACCACCTGTCGGGGCCCGCCGTCCACGCACGGGAGCTTGTCGTAAGTAATGACATCCTGTGGAGAAACAACGGTTACTGTCACCAATTATGGCTCCGAGACTTTAAGTGCCATCTCAGAGCCGCCGCGTATGCTGCTCGACGGGGCCGCCGTCTCGTACGCCGCCGCCGCATCTGCCGCTCGCCTGGGGCTGCAGTGGGTCCGCCGCTCGGCGGGGCCGCCGCCGCTGCAGCTCTTCAAGACGAGAGAGGAGGAAAGAACGAGAGAGAGACATGGAAGTGAGTCCGTCGAGGTCCGCCATCCACATGTGCGGGTAGGGTTCTAGCAAGGATGGATAAAAGGGTAATTAAGGTAGTATGATACACACAAGAGCATTCTATCTTAAGGGGATAAATGAGGTAATAGAGGGACTAGGCTAAGAGTTAGTTAGATACTCCTACTATGCTTCTAATGTACACATACATAGCCTAAGTTAGTTATTAATGATCATGTTAATTATGAATTCTCATGCTAAGTGGATTAACACATCGGGCACGGGTTTACCCCTAGCAACACTAGTTGACTCTCGCCAAGAGCCTATGGCATAGCCGAATGTGGAGGATTACAAAGGACAGATAGGGCTGTCACCACCTACTGCATACCTCTTCAATCTGTGGGTCTACGTGACATTCAACGTTACTCTCTACCCTAGCACCATGCAGCATATTAAGTAATTACCTTAAGATCCTAGGCACAAGCCATCCTAAGGCAATGAACTAAATCATCATTGAACCACTATTAATTCATAGCATAAGTGATTCATATTAACATAATCATATCATAGCTAATTAGACTATAGTGGAGGGTTATAGTGTCTATGATAATGTAATGAGCATGGCATAGCACAATCATAAGTACTACTCCTGCCACATACATGGAATCCACAATCAAACAGGAAATGTTTCATCCAAGTACATGAACAATGGAACACTAAAAATAACATCTTTATTATAAATAAAGTCAAAAATACAAATAGGAATATGGGAGACATACCTTTCCCAATTAGGAAGAGACTCCTTCTACTCCTCTCCTACTTGTACTATGGACTAGAGACTCTCCTCTCTACAACCTATACTCCTATAAACCTATGGAGAGTAGTGGATACAAAGGATGGATACTCAAGTGGTGTGTGTTGAAGTGAGGGGTGAGGGGTCCTATTTATAGCTTGGATAAGGGTTGATTCCAGCCACCAAAAATGCGCGAATCAGTCACCCATGATCTCTTCAAGCCGGGAGGAGCCTACACGTGGAGTTTGACCGAGAAAGGCGCCAGGACCTAGTCGGCCGACTAGGGGGGTCGGCCAACCTGGTCTTGGCCCCTTTTGCGGTGTGCTTCCTCCAGGTGACTGGCAGGTGGGTCCAATTGACTGATATTGGTGCTACACCATTGGATGACCTTGGATACTTCTGTTCGTGGGTCATTTGATCCATGTGGTGCCATGTGGCATCACCTGATTGGCTAGAATGATATTTTATAGGATCCATCCCGTTGTTTCACTTCATTTGTGCATAGAATTCCTGCATGCACTACTTTCTCCAAAGACAAGTGGAAATAGGTTAAATAGAAAGGTCATGTGTGCAAGAAATGACAATTCTTTTGCATAATTGAGTTATATTAACAGGTGAAATTGGTGTATAACAGTGGTCAACACTTGGTCGCTGAGCTCTTTCTCTCGGAGGTGGATATGGTTCCTCCGCTCTGCCAACTCCTTCTCCCTAGATTTCACCTTATCCTCCCTGGTGGAGATATCAGTCTCTCTTTTGGAGACGTTTACCCCCACCTGTCATATCCGCTCGTTCTCTTGATCGCACCACATATCAAATTGTGTAGCGCGATTATCTAAGCTCCGCTCTCCCAGTGACAGTCTCTAGGTGAGATCATCCTCCCTCTTCATGAGGTCTTCCTCTTTCTCTAGGAGCTTATCCCCCTTTTGATCGAGGGCATCCCTACGCTTGAGAAGTTCCTCGTTCAGCTCATTGAGGCTATCAGAGAGATTGTTGGCCACTTCACTAGCCTCATTAGCATGCTCAAACACCTCCCGAGTTTTATCATCGAGAGCCTTAATCATGGCTTCTCTCCCATTGAGTGCACGGTCTAACCGCGCCAGTCGGGCCTTTTTCTAGGCTACCCACTCCTTCTGGCCAACCAGCCGAGACTGTGTCAGCTTCATCTTGAAGTGAAGTCTATTGCGCCAATGCCTTAGGGTGTTGCACTCTTCTTCGAGAGTCTTTCTTTTGTAGTTGAAGGCAAGTTGCACCTGGCGGAAACTTGAGCAGGCATTGTCGATAGACAACGCCAGAGGAATCGGCTTCAGGGCCGCCTGACGTGCCTCTGCAGGCTCCAGTGGGTCTTCCAAAATTACTATCAGATCCCACAGCACGAGCATGTTCTACAATAGCTCCACATCATCGGGGACAATCTCCAAAAGCTCATCAATATTTATTGCGGCCGAAGAAGGTCCCGCCGCGGGAGCTTCAACCGCCGGAGCTGATGAAGAGGGTCCCTCAGCCGAATCTTCAATCACTGGCCCAGAAAATGAAGGACCCGTAGCCGGATCCTCTGCTTGTGTCGGCTCAGACATAACTACCTATGGAGTTGTCACTTCCGAAGTTGGGACTGAAGTGCTTTTCGAAGCTTCATACACTTCTGGCACCGCTGCCTGAGCTTCCACTACAGGCTTTGGAACTGCCGGAGCTTCTACAAATTCTTCCTCTGTGTGGTCTGGTGCTGCCACGGGGTCTTCGGTTGCCAGCTCTGGATGGTCTCCACGACAGCTGGCGCCGTAGCTATCGTGTCATCTGCCACCACCATCGGGGGAGAGGCAGAAGCTGCTGCGGGAGCTTCAACCGATGCGGCCTCCGGTGCCGCAGTAGGCATCGGAGACACTGTGCTTATTCCCGACATTCTAGAAACAAAAAGTAGGGAATTCAAGATAAAGCAAGGAACAAAATCAAAAAAAAAAGTTAAAGATCCGATTCTTACCTTGGAGTATTATCATTCCAATCGGCGCGAATCTTCTTCCTCAGGCGCTGGGAGCTTGAGCCCGCCATCGTCAGTGAGGTGGAAGCTCCAGGACCCGAACCTGGAGTTGAGGCGGCCACAGCGTTGCCACCTCTAGGACCTACGTCAGCAGAGGTTGCACTCTGGACCCAGAGCCACCAACTGGCATCGGGGCGGGAGTTCACTTACCAAAGCCAGTGCCCTCTGCGGACAATGGAGCCAAATAACCAGCCAAAGTTGGAGGCACAATCACCATGGACCTACACCGAGGTTGAGGGGTCATTGCTGTCAAAGCTTCCCTCACTCTGGTCCCATCGCTTCTCGTCAGCTTCTGCTTGCAACTCGAAACTTCGACGAGATTTTTCTCTTTGCCTCGGCCAGAGGTTGACTTCTTGGGAGGTGAAGCTGCGGGACCTTTGTCTTTTCCACTGATGAGCACAGGTCTGGAGCCTTCGTGGGAGCAGGGAGCTCTAGGGATAACAATCCCTGCCAGAGGAGCACTCCGATGCTTATCCACGAGACCCATATCATCAAGTGCTAGCATCTTCTTCCGCAGCTCTCTCCTGAACTCTAGCACCATGTTCAGGGGCAGGAACTCTGCCGGAGGAGGCAGATCATCAGGGCGAATGGTCCCGTGTTGCAACTTCTGGAGATGAAGCTTCAAAGCTTCTTCATTTAGATTGGGCCCAAAGCCCTCTCGATCCGGTTGTGATCGTGCTCCCAACCGAACGCCCAGGTGGGTCACTCCCTTGTCTTTAGCAGAGCCCACCGGTTAGTCGGAAAGTTGGCAATGACCATCAATGGAGCCACTGCTCCTTCGGCGCACTCCCAGATCCTTGTCAAGATTTGGTTGTACTCCTCTAAAAGCATCGAAACCACCTCCCATGCACCAGTGTCAACAGCCAGAAGGCTGTTAGGCAGCTCCAGCATATCGTGGTGGTCCACTGTGATGGCCACCCAGTCCTTCTTCCAGCTGTCCCACGTCCTGAAAGGGAAGGTCTTTAGGTACTTGAGGGGCGAGTTTTTGCACTTCGCGAAGTAGTAGAAGCCAAGATACTTGTTGCTCTTCCCAGTGTCGTGGATTGTGAAGAAGGTCCGGAAAAGCTTGATGCAAGGCAGCACACCCACCCACATCTCGCAAAAGTGGACGAAAGTCGCCACTAGCAAGAAGGAGTGAAGGGCGAGGTGACGAAGCTGCAGGCCGTAGAAGTCCAGCGGCATCAGCATGAAGCTTGAGAATGGTGGAATGAGCCCCACCATGGCATATGACAGGAAGTAGACGATCTCGTCGGGGTTCTCATTCTTCAAGAGGAACTTGCTGACGCGGATCAAGTTGTTGAAGGAGTCACATGACCACACCATGTAGGTGCGGACCTTCAACAAGTCTTCATTTTTCTTAATCTGGTTCTGGGGAATTCCCAACTCCATCACCGCAAAGTGGAGCAGAGGAGGAAGAAAGGTTGCAAGGGCAGAGAGCTCTAAGCGCAATGTCAGATGAAGGCGTAAAAAGTTATCTTCCTATGCAAACTTTCCCCTTTAGTAAGCCTCTACAACGCTTGAATGGAAACTACCTCTGAACACAAATCGCAGATGACCTCATCAATGATAAAGGGGCATGAGTCCACTTTGCTTAAAAAGTTACGCTAGGCTAACTGTTGTCATGATGAGAAGCTGGAAGCCCAAGGGCGACCGCCTGATAGGGCTACAAAGATTACGCTGGGAACCAATACGAATTACGTATTGGGAACCAGCGATCATCAATTGCGTGAGATCCACACTCCAGGATCCCACGCGCCGTGTAAAAAAGGCCATGTGGCGACGACATAACTCTTTGTCGTCGCCTCAACCACCCAGAAAAATACTTTGAAGCCGCACCGCAGGAATCGAAGATGGCCCCACCTTTGGTAATATAACTTCACCCAGAAGGTTTCTCCCATAGGTGGGCCTAGGGGCCACTGCCGGTACCCTAGATACCAGGTACCCCCTGACATCGCACTTAAAACCAAGGAGTTCCTATGTCTGAGTTGAAGACTTCCAAAGGAAACACACGTCTAACAGCACTAGGCCTGCATCCCTCATTTGGGTAGCTCCGGTGCTACCACGTGTCTTGCGGGATCATACCTACCTCCCTTCATAGGAAAGCTTTGGTACCGCCACATGTCCAGTAACCCCGGACCTAACCCCCAGTAGAGGGAAGCTTCAGTGCCGCCATGTGTCAAGTGGCTCCAAACCTGCCTCCCCACAGAGGGAAGCTCCAGAGAGGCCATGTGTTGGACCTCTAGACCTAAGCCTGCTACGAGAAGACTACAGGATCTCCAACTGCACAGACATTCAAGAGACTATTAAACAGTTGTTACAAGACCAGAGTAACGTGTCATTAATTTAGTATTAATAACACGTGATCAGAGAACTATCAAGATAGGTAACGCCGCCATTAAGGCACGTTATTATACTGTTAATCACATATTATACATGCAGATCGTGTATAGGTGGTTAATTACAGCCGGGGCCACCTGTCGGGCCAAGCATATTCTGTAACGGCTAGTCCTTAGCATATAAAAGGGTTGCGTCGCATGGTAGAAGATGACTAAGCTCACACGCACACAAGCAACCACAGACAACAACCACCTCGTGGAGTAGGGTATTACACTCAGGCGGCCCGAACCACGTAAAACCTCCCGTGTCATTATCTTGTTCGTGATCTTACGCGCCCTATTCGAATATGAACCTCCGCGGACTGCACTTTAGTAGTACCGGGGGAAGTGTCGTTGCTACACTTTGATTGGAGCCTGATCCATCAACAACTTCAATTTGTGCTCAAAATTTTGAATCAATAAATTGCTCAAAGTATCGATAATGTTGGAGTTACGCGATGGCTAACCAATCAATCAATTTATAAAACAGAGAGGAGGATGCTCACCGAGAGGAGAAGAGGAGCGCCGGCGTCGGGGAGGCGGTCGGAGGCGGGGAGCCGGCGTCAGGGAGGCGGCCGGAGGCGGGGAGGGCAGGAGCTGATGGTGGTGGTAGCGCTTGGGAGCTCGGGGGTGGTAGGAAGCTTGGGAGGCGTCCGGTGTCAAGGAGGCGGCCGGAGGCGGGGAGCGCGGGAGTCGACGGTGGCGGTGGTGCTCGGGAGCTCGGGAGCCAGGGTGGTGGGGAGCTCAGGAGGCGGCTGACGTCGGGGAGCGCAGCAGTGGCGGTAGCTCGGCGGGAGCAGCGGCGGCGCGAGTCTGGAGTTGGTGTGCGGCGTGTGCAGCGTGAGTGTGAGTCGGGCCGAGGTGGGCCGTGGGTATATCCCTTTTGTTTGCTACGGTCAAGTTGATTGCGATGGCCTTAGGGTTGGCTGTCGCAATGTAATTAACTTGCGACGGTTTTTCCTTTGGCTGTCGCAAACAAGAGCTAACTTGCGACTGTACATTTATTTGTAACGGCTTAGGGCCAGCCGTCGCAATTTAATCACTTATTTGCAACGGCTGCTGCAATTTGTGACGGCCGAGTGCGGGTTGTCGCAAATTACTCTATTTGTGACGGCCGACCATCGCAAATACTTTTAGCCGTAACAAATGATCGTATTTCCTATTGTGATGTAAGTGCCTGCCATGTCTATATTTTCTTTAAAAAAAAGAAGTACTAGCATCAGCATAAATAATATTATGGCGGTCAATGTAACTATTTATCAGCTTTGCAGCAAAATATGAAACATGTTGGTAAGATACGGCGAAAGAAAGGTACTAAAAGATATAGAGTAATGCGAAAGAAAGATGTTGGTCTGCCTTTTCTTCCTGGACAACAACCAGGGGCCCGACCTTGTTCACCATCATTTCCACGCCCAACATTCCTTTGATGCGATGATCCTTTAGTTCTATGAACGCACTACGCCACTTTGGAATCCTTGCTGGTTGGTACAGATATATTTTGTATCTGCTGTGTTTATAAACGTGAATGCAATTGAGGCAAAATTTGCATGTGTTTGTAAATAGATAATCGGTTAGATACCCACCTAACATGAAGGAGATAGAATTTTTTTTAAAAAAAAAAAAACCAAAGGCTAACGCCATGGGAGTTCGGAAATTGACCTTCTTCAGCTTGATGTAATTTTCTCCCGTTCGAAGCTATGAACGAGTGTCCACTTGAAATGCTTGACCTACTTTCCAGTCTGTTCTTCATCAGTTTACTGATGGGTTGCTAATTCGACTTGAATGGGTTGATTTTTTACTAGCATCGAAAGAATTTCAGTGTTGGATTCTTGTATCTCCAAGTTGACTAGCTAGTACGTGTCAAGAAAAGTTGCAACCTTGGTCAATTTGTCGCCGCTATTGTTTAAGAGCGATATAGCTAGGGAGAAGCGGAGGAAGTGCTTGTCTCGATTTCATAAGGGGTACTAAGGCCCCCTTTAGCACAATTCCATGGAGCTGATCTTATAGATTTACTTCTGATTCTCCAGTGAAGTGATTATGTGATTGAATGATTCTCTATAATTTCCTAGAATAAACTCTTATAACTAGGACAGAGAATCACTTCACATAATAAGGAGAACAATTTTTCAGCTTCCAGCCTCTTAGTTCATTTAAGAGAATCACTTCTCAGAATCAGCTAAAAATCACAACTTCTGAAAAACAGTATTTTGCACAACTCCCCTTATTCTGCTTGAGAATCAACTCCGTAGAGCTCTACCAAAGGGGACCTAACTCTCTGAAATAGCTGTTTCGGGGAGCCTAGCCCAAAGAGTCTGTAACAAACAGTGTAAAAACTCTTCTTAATACATGGCCGGGCCTATTGGCTCGGGACTTTCGATTTTTTTTAAAAGATTTTAACCTAGATCTCATTTGGTCAAAAAACTTGAGGCATAGCTCATCGTTATCGATTCAACTCTTTCCTGTTTTCTCATGGAAGAATGAATATACTTCATCTGTTCATATTTATTTGACACAGATAACTTTTGAGTTATAATTAATAGTTCATATTATTTAATTTTTATAATAAATATCATATATTTTGTTATAATTCGTTTTATCACTGAAGGCATTTACAACATGACCTATGTTTTGACATATTTATTGTAATCTTTGGCACCGCAGCGCACGCTGCAGCCTCGGTCACGCGCGCCCCTCTGAAGCTGCCGCTCGGGCCCCTGCGGTTACGGCGCACGCGGCCTCGGCCATGCAAGCCCGATGCGGAGGAGGGCGATGGTCACCAATTGATTCGTGAGTAGCGGTGAGTGAGCAAACAATTCGGGAGAGGGAAGCCACGCGGAGGTGAGCGAAGCGGGCAGCTCAACTGCGGCGCGAGGATGAACGGGCTCGCTTAGTCGTTTTCAGTGATGGAGCTGCCTCCGGATCACTGGTTATACTCTCCCCTAAGCCAAGCACCTCTAAAAAGCCCGAATCAACTCGCCTACCTACGTGCCTATTTCCAGCCATAAATTGTAGTGCTGTACTTCTGAGTCGACCGTACGATCAGGAAAAGGCACAGCATTTCAAATGACTCATGCAATAATTAATTCCGTGGTCAAGAGAAATCTAAGTCGGCCATCTTGTTCTTGTGAGGTTAACACGTTATCATTTTGACGCCTTCTAGCTCCTCAAAAGAGGCAAATTTACACGTCAAACAGGAGCTGACGCCCGTGACAAAAATGACCAGGGGAGAATTCCATGCCTTATCATCTGCTGAAATTGGCAGATAGTCCAACATGTAAAACATTTGATGTCACAAAATATTTTGGCAAAAGATGAAGCAGATTTTGCTACCATCACCACACTACGATTCCGTGGTACAAAAGTTATATTCCGTTCGAGAATGACTGAATTGAAAAAAATTACGGTTAAAATTCCATTCGTGAGTGATCGAGTTGACTTGCCAATCGTCACACCCCTATAAATTACATTCTGCATGACTGAGATTTTTCACCCCTTGTCAGGTTTTCATCTTGACAAAATCTGCAGGTTGTCCGTCCGAACTGGCAATCAACGTTGAGGAATGTCAGGACTCAGCAGCCATTGGAGGTCCATCAAATAAAGTAACAAAGCATATTCACGAAGCTACACCATGAATCGATTTTTGTCAAACGCTTCTTTTTTATGGTCGTTGCTGTCCAAATAGCAAGATATGGACGATTGAACAAGTTCCATACTTTTGTAAGGTTATAGTTCTGCCAAAGTTGGTAGTGCAGCAACTACAGTGCAAAAACAATTATGACGCAAAAATGCAAAAAAAAAAAAAAACAATTATTGACCACGGGATCACCATCCAATGGTTGGTGATACTTTTTCAGTTAACCCCTTCACCACATCCAACTGTGTGAATTGTTTTCTTTTAATCTAATTACTCTGGTGGAGGGGGATAACTTGAAAATATCACCAACCGTTGGATGGTGATCCAGTGATACAAAATTGTTTTTTGTATTTTTGCACCATAATCGTTTTTGCACTGTAGTCGCTGCCAAGTTGGTAGATAGTCCAACTTGTACAACGCTTGGCCATTGTCGTAACTTAGTTTGCCAAAAGTTGAAGAAAATTTTTGCACCTTGGAGTCACGGAGAGACCAAACTTCTGTTGTTTGATGATCCAAACTCAATTGAAGACAAAGAGGCAGGATTTTCGGAGTGAAGTGGAGGTCGTCGTAACATAATAGGACTCCAGGTCGCCACCTATAGATATCCTTTGTAAGTCGTCGGGAGAGTGAAAGTCGCCTAGAGGGGGGTCAATAGGCAATAAGATCTGAAATGACTTAATCAAAGAAGATTAAATTCCTGAGGTCGGACTTGTCTAGACAGGGCTGGACTAGTCCGCTCAGCACAGGGAGAAAACCTAAAAACTTGGTTTCGACAAGTTATTTGTGAAATTTAAGTTCAACCAAGATGTAAACAATGTATAGTAACTTGGTACAACTAAGATTGAAAGATTTAAGCACTTAGATCACAAGGTTTTAATAAAGATCAAATGTGAAAGGCAATATGAATAATATGAACCCTAATAACAATACTAGTGATCACAAAAGGTGAAAGACAAGTGAGACAATATTTATCCCTGTTGACGGCTCCTAATATATACTAACAAATCATTCCTGACAACGGCGCCAAAATTGCTTGTTGTTATTTCTTATGCACCATTAACTAAACATCTCCAACTGGTGTGTCAGAAATGCTTGTTAATGGTTCTATTGGATCACAGAGTGAATTCCGCAAGCGCACGGAAATATTATTGTAGCATTTACCCTTAAGAGTATTCCCAAGGGTGTCATTTATTTGATCCCAAAGGAAGGCAGGGAAGAGATATAATAATCATCAAGTGGAAAGGGTAGAAAGGTCTAGGTAAGAATCTAGTAAGGATGGATAAAATAATAGTGGAGGTAGTGTGACACACACAAAAGCTTTCAAGTCTAAGGGGGATAAGAGGATCATAGAGGTTAGTTAAAGTTGAGAGTTATGGAGGTACTCCTACTATGCTCTATTGTACATATACATAGTCTAAACAAATTATCCATAAGCTAGATCAATAATGAATACTTAGGCTATATGGTTCAACATATCGGGCATGGGCTTACCCCTAGCAATACTAGGGCGACTCCCACCAAGAGTCTGTGGCATAGCCGAACATGGAGGATTACAAAGGACGGATAGGGCTGTCACCACCTACTTGCCTACCTCTTCAATCTGTGGGTCTACGAGACATCCAATGCTACTTAGCTATCCTAGCACCATGCTAGCATATTAAGTAATTACCTTAAGAGCCTAGGCACAAGCAATCCTAAGGCAATGAATTGAATCATCATTGAACCAATGTTGATACACAGCATAATTATCCATACTAACTAATTATGTTATAATTAACTAGACTATAGTGGGGGTCTATAGGTTCTATGATAATGAGATATGTTCATGATGAAACAGTCATAGAAGTTATACCTTCCACATACATGGACTCCACAATCAAACAAGAAACGCTTTGCCCAAGTATATTTATAAGTAGAGACTAAAGATACTATCTTTATTATGCATAGTCACAAATACAAGAAAGAATACATGACCCATACCTTTCCCAATGTAGGATTGGGAAGAGAGAGACTCCTTACTCCTTTCCTAATTTGGACTTGGGACTAGAGACTCTCCTCTTTACAACCTAACTCATCTAAGACTATGGATGATAGTATATACAATAGAGATGAAGCTCAAGTGGTGTGTGTTGAAGTGACGGGTAGGGGGTCCTATTTATACTAGTATTGAGGTCGGTTCCCGCCACCAAAAGCGCATGAATCAGTCACCATTGACTCCTTCAAGCTAGGTGGAGCCAACACGCGTTGTTTGACTGCGTTTGGCATCAGGAAGGGGTCGGCCGAACCCCTGGTTCGGCTGACCTGGTCAGCACTCCGAACGTGGAGTGCTTCCTCCAGGTGGCTGCCAGGTGGGCCCCATTGATGTATCTGGGTGATACACCATTGGAGACTCCTCGGATACTTCTGTTTGTGGGCCATTTGATCCATGGGATGCCACATGTCATTGCCTGATTGGCTGGGATGATATTTTATAGGATCGGTCCCTCTAAATTTCCTTATTTCCTGCATAAAATGTTGCATACACATATTTCTCCAAGTCCAAGTGGAATTGGGTTAGATAGAAAGGTGATGTGTGCAAGAAATGACAAATTCTTCACATAATTGAGTTAAATTGACGGATGAAATTGGTATATAACAGCCGTCAACAAACTCCCCCATGCTTATCCTTTGCTCGTCCCGAGCAAAGTCAAGACTTTAGGTTGATCATCAGGAGTTGCTACAATGTCTTATTTTCAAAAGTATCTAATGCACAACAAGATACTCTACCTAGTATTGCAGAAATTGGCTATGATACTCTACCTTTCTTAAGTTATCATGGGGCTTATGCTTTTTCATATTCATGAGTAGCTGAAAGGTAGAATAGCAAATGGAGCAAACATAGCCTAGAAATCAAGTTCCACTTAAATCATGAAGAATTCAATTTAGATATTATGTACCTCGATTTGATTCTCTCAATCACTCCTTTGTGGATAGTGGAAATATTTCCTCACCAAAGCATTGTGCCTCTACTATTCCTACTCATTGAATATGGCTTGTATGTGGAGCTTGGTAAGGAAAGTAAGTAGGCATATTTGCATCACATATATTGCTATGTCAAAAGAGTAAGCCTTAGGAGAATTCAAATCAAAACTTTTGATTCAAGACTAGTGCATGTGTGATGGAGTGGAAGTGGGCGTGGATACTTGAGATAACTCCTTTTTGGTATAATCTCTCTTTCTTTTGCAGGGATGAAACATGACTATTTTTCTTTTCTCTGTCTTTTTTTCTCATGCTTATGATGTAAGCATGCTTTCTTTTTTTCATTTTCTTTTTGTAGCCATGTCTTCTACTCCCTTTCTTTGCAATGAATTTTGAAGAGAGTGCTAAACATGAATAACATGGAGTTTTTCTTTTTGTTGTGGTATGGTGGTTATGATGGACATTTTCCATACTTCTAGTGTAGAAGTATAGCATGTGCAAGTGAAGTCTTGAATTCAAAAAGAGTTGAATGATTTCTCACATAGGTCTATACTAATTTGACTAGGCTCAATGTGAAAGCAAATAACATATGCATAAGGTTTTGTTTATGTATGAACATCATATGGCTTTGGTAGGTATTTCCAATCAATTAAGGAAAACTTAAATCTTTTTAGAATTTCTCCGAAAATCTAAGTTTTACTTTCAAACTAGGACTAGCGTACCTATTACTAATTCTAATCTTGCAACAACCTAGAATTAGATTAAGCTTTTGCTACCAACAACTTCCAAATTAAGGTAAAAGTATTTCAAACCAATGAATGCAATATTTGGAGAGTAGCAAGTTGTAAACTAGAGACTTAGGAAAATAAAATAGAGCAACTATTCATCATTTCATCTATGTGAATTCTAAATCATTCTTACCGCACATCTTTATTTGATGAAAGCAAATCTAACATATATATATATATATATATATATATATATATACTTAAATGCAAGGTGGATGTTGGATGGATGGAAAATAACTATGCAAGGAATGTGATACATGTTACCTCAAGTGGGGGTCCTCCCCCAAGCTTGTTCTTCAACTACCTCCGTGATAAGGGTTGAACCCTTGATGACGGAAGTACGCTGCAAGATCGGCTTGTTGTAGTTGTAGCACCGTGTTGAAGTTGGTGAATTGAGCATCCATGTGTTTTTGCCAATCCTGGGTACCTTGAACATGCTCCTGGAGTGTGTTGTAGATGTCACCCGTTCTCACTTCAAATTCTCCCATACGTCTAGTGAGGTCCGTCATTCCTTGGCTATAGTCGGAGGTTGAGTCCATCCGGGCGCATAACCCGTTGGGTTCTCTTCCTCTTGGTATTCATGGACCGGAGAGATTATTGGTGGCATGCCTGTGGCTGCAGCCCTTGCACGATTCCTTTTTACCCTGCCAGAGACATTACTTCTTCTTGCTTCCTCAAGGGGAAGAAGATTAATGGTTAGCCTCTGGCATTTGTACAAATGAAAATCCTGGTTAGGTAATAGAATTTCATTGACAAAGCCGGGATAGAAAAATATCAAGGAGCCATCATGATCATGCTTAAGGGTATGTCCTTGCACTAGATAGTCTTCATCAATTAATTCTCTTTCAGTTTCAATATATTCAAATGAAGAGTATTTAAGTGCTCCTACCCTATCAACGATATGAGTAATCAATGAAGTGCGTTCAATTGGTCCTGTAATCTAACCATTGTGTCATCATGGCTTTGACTGGAGCAACTTTTATCTTTTTAGTCATGGCAAACAAAATTTTCAATTCATCATCTCGCAGAACCCTAACATCTCCCCTAGGGAACATAGTCATAGCCACCCATCTATGCATGAAGCGTAAGGTAGGATTTTGGATGTGGCTATCCCTAGGAGCCCTACATGTGACCTCACTAGTTAGCTCATGCCAAAAACTTTGTTTGATAAACTTAGGCAAATTGTCTAAATCTAGCAAACACCATTTATGGAAGCCTAGGAAGATACCTAATTCTTTCCATAGGATGTTGTATAGTTTTTGAAATAATCTAAAAGTAATACCATCAAATCCTATTCTTAGCGTGCAAAGGAATTGGATAGTGAGAAGGCGTGAACCTTTCTCCTCGATGTGAGCAAAGTCATCAAATCCAATTGCATACCAAATGGAAAGAAATTCGGAGTCCATACCTATTTTGGAGATCAAATGTGGATCATAAGCCTTGGTGTGGCGGAACTCATGATCTTGGAGAAGCCTGCATTCTTGATCTTTAACTTCGCTTCGCATGTCGAGGTCGTTGTCATGAAGAAGTTGGTTTGGGTTGCTTCTCTCTTCCATGGGAGTGTCCTCACACACACTTCTCCTCCTTGGGCTTGTACCCATGGAAGAGAGGCGTGCACTAGAACCTTCACCATGGCTTGAGCTTGCAGCCACCTTCCTCTTTTCGAACAACCTCTTCATGTCTTTTTGAGTTCAACAAGTAAGAACAAAACAAGGCGAGAAAAATCCAAAAAGAAGCGATGTTTGAAAAAAAACTCTGAACGAATTTTCTCCTCTTGAAAGCTTGAGTGTAAAATGCAAATGCAAACAAAAGAAAATCTTTTTGGGGATGGATTTGAGCAAGTGTTGCAATGAAGAGCAAGAAAAACAAGGTGAGCTAGAGAGTGACTTGGGGAGGTGTAAAATTATGTGGTGTGTGAAGAGAGGTGCTCCTCATGGCCACAATTTATAGGGTGCACCCTCCAACAGTCATTTGGTCTTAGAGGGCTAGTAGGACGAGTAGAAGGCTTTGGAAGGCTCTTGGTCACTTGTGGCGGTGCTAGGGTTCAAGACGTGTTCAAATGAGGTCGGGGATCCCCTTTTTATAGGGGTTTCGAGCCCCTTCTCCTGACCTCAGCAGAAGGGCGGACTAGTCCGGCCTCAGGCCCCGGACTAGTCCGGCCCAGTGGGACCACCGACCTCTGGTCAGGTCCCGACAACTACCACACCGCGCGACGATCATCACTACCCGCCAAATTTCCAAATTCAAACGATCACTAAACAACGGACCAGTCTGGTCCAAAACAGACTAGTCCGAAGTAGGACAAAAGGGTTTAGTTCGGCTCAAAACGGACTCATCTGTGTAGGCCCGAACTAGTCCAGCCACAGGGGGCGGACTAGTCCGGCCCTCTAGGGTTTCTCTCGGTTAATCTCAATAAGTCTCAAATGGACTAGTCCGTACCCATACAGACAAGTCCGAACTTTTCCAGAGAGCTTTGGTCCGTCAAAAAACGGACAAGTCCGGTATTCTGGGACTTAGCTCCAAATTCACTAAGAAACACTCCAGGTACATTTGGTCCGTCTAAAAACAAACTGGTCTGCCTGGCCGGACTAGTCCGGCCTCCTAGGGTTTTCCTCATTTTGGCTTCTCACTTAGGTTTTTATCTAAACCACCACTTTGAGCACCTTAGAATGATCTCAATGCACATGATACATCCACCCTCTCACATGACACGGCTCATATAAGCTCAACTTCATAGAAACCCTAATTTCTACTCTTGAGCCTTTGACGCCTGTTATGTCCTTTTCCTTTTTCGAAGGGTTTCATGTCATTTCGATCATTATACCTGTTCTTAGGATCAACTTAGATCATTAGACTCTTAATTGTCATCATCAATCATCCAAAACCCACGGGGATGCCTAGATGCACTTTCAATCTCCCGCTTTTTGGTGATTGATGACAACACATTAAGACTTCGACAAAAAGGATAATATTTTATTTTTCATAACATGTATTTGTATGAGTGACTCCCCCTCAATGTATGCATCATGTGTAAGAGAGATTTGAGAGAGTTCTCATACATATACATGTTATGGTGGAGTGCCTAAGTGACATGCTCATAATTGTGATAAGGCAACAAATATGCAAGATAAGCATGTAACTCAAGCATAACATCACAATTGATATGAATTAAGTCTTACAACAATTTAAATGAAAGTTTTAAACATAAAAACATAAGTCCATCTTGGATCAATCAATCTCTCCCTTAAGTAACTAAGTAGAGCTCTCAATCTCTCCCCCTCAATCTCTCCCCCAATCTAAGTGTCGCATCCACCAATCTCTCCCCCTTCTCTAAGAGCCACATCCACCAATCTCTCCCCCTTTGGCATCAAGACACAAAAAAGCAAAACAAGAAAGTAAGAGCCCTTAGGTTGACTCGTCATCATCATTGGCGTCGGCTTCGTCGTCTCCGCCTTTGTGCCTGCTATCGCTCTTTGTGGCCTCCGGATCAATATTAGCATCATCATCGGACGGGGCCGCGGTGGAAGTACCATCTTCACCAAATTGAGAGAGCTCCTTGGCGGTGAACTCCGGGAAGGAAGTGAGCTCACCATCACTCTCCTCGGTGGGATACATAGGGATATCCAACTTGTCGCACATCCCCTTGAGATAGTTCTCGTTGCGACGCTCCATGCGATGTTGCTGTATTTTCGTCTTCTGGCAAGAGGAGAAAAGAGCTTTGAAGCACTTGAAGAATCCACTCTTGCATTGTTATGAAGGCGGAGGTGGCGGAGGAGATGGCACAAAGTGAGAGGAAGAAGCGGGAGGATCCGCATTCTTCCTCCTAGGGGCAGCAGGCTCTAGAGGAGGGAGTTGAGGTTGAAGCCTCCGGTGAGTGATCTCCTTCTTGAAGTTGAGTCCTGACACCTTCTTGATCATGTACATAATGTAAAGAGCGTAGCCACATGATCGGTTTGGAGTATGGGAGATGTTGAAGATGTTGTTGAAGATATAGTCAACCACGTTGAAGCGGACATCTCCATCAATGTGCACCATAAAGTGCCTTAAGTTTCCTTGAATAATCCCCGCATCTCCATCCTTGGGGGCTATGCTCTTTCGGATCACCCTGTTGAGGACACTGTAGAAGGGCTTGATGTTCCTTATGTGCCCCGCCTCAAAGGTACATGGCTAGGATACAAGTACTCCAGGGTAACGCGATCAACTGGCCTCAAGTTGGAGATAATGATTTCATTGTCCAGTTGATCCTCTTAGTCAAGTAGCTAAGCAAACTCCCAGTAGGTGGTGGAGTATTGCTCTCCATGGGTCATCCAGGTAATCCTCTTGTCCACATCGGTGTGGAAGTAGATAGTGGAATAGAATTGAGTGATAACTTCCACATTCCAGTCATACTGAAAAGCCATGAACTTCTTCAAACCATGGCGCTCTACGGCCTCAATCACAACATTGAAGGCCACATGATCCTTCTGGGCCATATAGTCCTAGTCAATTCACTGAGCATCAGTGGCTAGGGTCTGCTTGGACATGTAAACAATCCGGTAATAATTACAGTGGAAGTCACACCAGAAGCGCGGATCCACTGTGCTCCTGTCCCGCTGATAGACATTTATCTTCCGGAGCTTTCTTGCTTTCTCAGCCCCTTTGCATTTAAAGATGTTGGCATCGAAGGCAGTTGCACGGTTTGGATTCCTTGCAGGAGAGGACATCCTCAAGGGGCCTATAGAATGAGAGGCACCTTTCTTAGCCTTGCTCGCGGGCTTCATGGCAACAATCACACTCTTCTTGGGTGTAGCATCGACTGGGGCCTTTCCCTTATCCTTGGAGGTCCTCACCTCCTAGGCTCTAGCTTGATCCCCCAACGTCACAAGTCTCTTTTTCCTTGGGGCTGCCTCAGCGGTAGCAGATTTGTGGGCTTCTCGCTGCGTCTTCTTTGCTCTCCTTGATTCAAAGTAGGCAGCAGCCATTTCCTGATCCTCGGGTCTCTGGCGGTAAAGAGCTTGCCTTCCCGCTTCGTCCCCGGAGTCGGAGAGTGGAACGTACTCGTTATCCGACATGGTTGCTGATAAGAGAAGCAAGGGAATATGTATGAGTCAAAGGAAGTTAAGGGGTAGTGATAGAATTCACAAAATCGATCAAGTTTAGGGTTTTCGCTGTGTAATCCGGACTTGTCCTCCCAGGGTCGGACTAGTCCGCACCCAACCGGACTTGTCTGACCTGGAGCCGGACTAGTCCGGTTCATACAACAAGAACCCTAATCTAGAGAAATTTTGTGAAAACTACGGATCCTACCACAAAAATGGAGGTACATGATCATAATGATGTGCACAACAACATTTGTGAAGAAGTTTCTATCAATAGACCCAAAAGAATAGAATTTCGAGGATTTTGGGGTTAGGTCAAGAATACCACTTCAAATCTTCAAATCGATGAGATGTGGATGTAGAATCGGCCTCCGACGCTTGGGGAATAGTTACCTGGCACCTTAGGGCTTCAATCCACGGATTGGAGTTGAGATTTGTTGGTGGGCATTGAAAATCGCCGTTTAGGGGGCGTTTTCATGCGTTTTTTTTTGGAGAGTGAGGGTTTGAGTGGAAGTGGAGAGGTCGGGGCTCCCTAGGGAGGTTAGGTCTCCAAGGGATGGACTAATCCGCTCAAGGACCCAGACTTGTCCGGCCAACGGACTAGGTCCGGACTACTCTGAGCCACCGGACTAGTCCGGTCAGAGGGCGGACTAATCCGGTCCTAAGGCTGAAAACTCCTATACATTGAGTTTTTAGTGGAGATTTGATCCTTTTGGACTAGATTTCACAAAATATCTTTATTAACATGGTCAGTAAGCAATCAACAATCAAACTATGACCATGGTTCACAAGGATTCAAAAATTTCAAAATAATTTGTAGAAAATCGAGGAGAATGAATTTTTCGCAAACATTTGTGAATTTTGAATATGGCAATCAGATGTGCAAGATTCAAGCCACATTTTGAGAACCCAAGATATTAAGCTCACTCCTAAGTTCACAAAATCTTTTCTCATCTAAGGGTTTGGTGAATATATCGGCCAATTGTTTATCGGTTCTCACATGTGAAATTGCAATGTCTCCTTTAATGGAGTGATCTCTCAAGAAATGGTGTCGAATATCGATGTGTTTGGTCCTTGAGTGTTCAACTGGATTGTGGGATATTTTGATGGCACTCTTATTGTCACATACGAGGGGAATGTGGCGCAAGTTTATGCCATAGTCCCTAAGAGTTCGCATCCAAAGAAGTTGTGCACAACAACTTCCGGTGGCAACATACTCCGCTTTGGCTGTGGAAAGAGCAATGGAGTTTTGTTTCTTTGAGAACCAAGACACTAGAGATCTACCAAGGAATTGACAAGTTCCCGATGTACTCTTCCTATCAACTTTGCACCCTGCATAGTCTGCATCGGAATATCCAATGAGGTTAAACTTAGAGCCTTTGGGGCACCAAAGTCCTAAGCTTGGTGTGTGAACCAAATATCTAAGAATTCTCTTAACGGCGATCAAATGACACACCTTTGGAACAGCTTGAAATCTAGCACACATACACACAATAAGCATGATATCGGGCCTAGATGCACATAAGTAAAGCAATGAGCCTATCATGGAACGATATACCTTTTGGTCCACACTTGGACCATCTTCATTGAGATCGAGATGTCCATTGGTTGCCATAGGAGTCTTGATGGGTTTGTCCTTGTCCATGTCAAACTTCTTGAAAATATCTTGTGTGTACTTGGTTTGACTAATGAACGTGTCTTCCTTGAGTTGCTTCAATTGAAAACCTAGGAAGAACTTCAACTCCCCAATCATGGACATCTCAAATCTTTCCGTCATTATCTTAGAAAACTCATCACAAAAAGCTTTGTTAGTAGAACCAAATATAATGTCATCGACATATATTTGGCAAACAAACAAATCATCATTGAAGTGCTAAGTGAATAAGGTGTAATCCGCCTTCCCAATTTTAAAACCATTTTGAGTTAGAAAATCTCTAAGGCACTCATACCAAGCTCTAGGAGCTTGTTTGAGTCCATAGAGAGCCTTACACAATTTGTACACATGGTTTGGGAATTCTTCATCTTCAAATCCGAGGGGTTGCTCCACATACACCTCTTCCTTGATTGGTCCATTAAGGTACACACTCTTGACGTCCATTTGGTATATCTTAAAACCATGGTGAGTAGCAAAAGCAAGTAATATACAAATTGATTCAAGCCTAGCTACGGGAGCAAAGGTTTCTTCGAAATCCAAACCTTCGACTTGTGAATACCCTTTGGCTACAAGTTGTGCCTTGTTCCTTGTAACCACCCCGTGCTCATCTTGTTTGTTGCGGAACACCCATTTGGTGCCTACAACATTCGCATTAGGCCTCTTCACAAGCTCCCATACTTGATTTCTTTCAAAGTTGTTGAGCTCTTCTTGCATGGCCATCACCCAATCCGGATCTCGTAGTGCTTCTTCAACCTTGTGGGGCTCCATGGAAGAAACAATAGAGTAATGTTCACAAATGTTTGCAACACGAGATCGAGTAGTTACCCCCTTGGAGATGTCTCCAAGTATATTGTCAACGGGATGGTCCCGTTGGACGCTTTGATGCACTCTTGGGTGAGGCGCTTGAGGTCTTGAGTCATCATCTTGGTCTTCCTCATCCTCATTGTCTCCCCCTTGATTGATGCCTCCATTTTCATATTCTTGGAGTGCATCTTGGGGGACTTCATCTTGATCGTTTGAGGAGGAGCTTGCTTGATGTGTAGGATGATCACTTGCATCTTGAGGTTGTTCTTGTGGTCGTATATCTCCAAGTGCCATCCTTCCTATCACCACTTGTGGGGCTTCTTCTTGATCTAGCACATGACGATCAACTTGCTCCACTTGGGAGTCATTAGTCTCATCAAACACTATGTCATGTGCTACTTTAACAATTTCGGAGTATTTGTTAAAGACACAATAGGCGTAAGTGTTTGAGTCATAACCAAGCAAGAAACCTTCATCGGACTTGGAAGCAAACTTCGAAGTCCTAGGCTTTTTGTTAGGAATGTAACATTTGCTCCCAAAAACACGAAAGTAGGAAATGTTTGGCTTGTTACCGGTTAGGAGCTCATAAGACGTCTTCTTAATTATGTGGTGAAGATACAACCGGTTTATGGCATCGCAAGCGGTGTTAACCGCTTCCGCCCAAAACCGGTCTGACGTCTTGTACTCATCAAGCATGGTCCTTGACATCTCAATTAGTGTTCTATTCTTCCTCTCGGCCACCCCATTTTGTTGAGGGAAGTAGGGGGGCGAGAACTCATGCTTGATGCCTTCCTCATCCAAAAATTCTTCAACTTGAGTGTTCTTGAACTTGGTGCCGTTGTCACTCCTTATGGTCTTGATACTTAAGGAGAACTCATTTTGAGCTCTCTTCAAGTACCTCTTGAGGACGCCTTGAGTCTCACTCTTATCATGCAAAAAGAATACCCAAGTGAAACGTGAAAAATCATCAACAATAACAAGACCATATTTGTTACCACCAATACTTATGTAGGCAATTGGACCGAAGAGATCCATGTGAAGAAGCTCCAATGGTCTTGATGTTGTCATAATGTTCTTGGATGGATGTGATGATCCAACTTGTTTTCCGACTTGGCATGCGCTACATGGTCTATACTTTTCAAACACAACATTCTTTAAACTACGGATGTGCTCGCCCTTAAGGAGTTTTTGCAAATTCCTCATCCCAACACGGGCTAGCCTTCTATGCCACAGCCATCCCATGTCAGTTTTTGCAATTAAGCATGTATCAAGTTGGGCTTTATCCGCGAAGAAATGCACAAGATAGAGCTTCCCCTTGAGTACACCCTTGCTTCGTTCTCTTTCAAGCTCCAAGAGCTCCTCAACCTCTTGACATCTCTCCTTTTGTTGGATGAGCATGTCCTCTTGACGGTTGATGAGCTATTCCTTCTCAAATATTTCCTCCATCAACAATCTCAATCTTTTCAAAGTACTTTTACTCATGTCCTTAAGCATATGTTCATTTTTGCTACTACTATCAAAATCATCATGAGAAGAAGTTGAAGAAGAGGATTTAGATTTAACCTTCTTTCTTCCCTCCTTGGCCATGAGACACGTTGGCCTTGAAGTCTCCAAGTTGGGGAAGAGCTTGTTTCCCGTATTTGTCTTCTTCATAGCAATGGTTGCTATTTTTTCTTCTTCATCGGAGGAGGATTCCTCATTTGAATCCCACTCCTTTCCGAGGTGGGCATGTACGGATTGCTTCTTATTCTTGAAGTACTTCTTCTCTTTGGGCTTGCCCTCCTTCTTGTTTTCTTCATGTGGACAATCCACAATGAAGTTTCCATACTCCCCACAATTGTAGCAAGCCCTCTTTGATCTTTTCTTGGGCTTGTCTTTGCTCTCTCTTTCATTTTGGTAGCTCCCCCTCCTTCTTCTAAACATCCTCTTAAGTTGTTGATCAAGAGATCTTCTTCCTCATCGGTATCGGGACTCTCTTCATCACTCTCTTCCTTTTCTTGTGATCTTGAGGACGTTGCCTTGAATGCAACATCCCTTTTCTTGGAGGAGGACAAATTTTGTAGATCATTATAAAACATGGCTTCTTGCTCAATCATCTCATGGTTGATGATCCTCCCTAGCACTTCTTTGGGATTCATCTTGTGGAAGCCCGGGCTCTCACGAATTAGTGAGCAAAGAGTGACGTTTCGAGGCATGAAAGCTCGAATCATCCTCTTTACCACCTTGTGGTCGGTCCACCGGGTGCTTCCATATCGACTCTTGTTGATGAGAGTCTTGAGGCGGTCGTACATGTCTTGGGGGGACTCACTATCCATGATGGTTGTAACACCCATCATTTTATGTACAAAATTTTTTCAAACCCTTGATCATGGTTGTATGCATTTTTGGGTGATTTTTGAAGTTCAAACGAGTAGCATCCGTTTAAGTTTGAATTTGAATTCAAATCAAAAGAAAAGAAAGGAAAAAGAAAAAGAAAAAGAAATAAACCCCCTCCCTGGGCCCACTTCTCCCCTGGCCCAATTCCCATTCCTTCCCCCGCCAGCCCAACCCCGCCCTCCCCCTCCCTTCTCTCTCTGCACCGCGGACCCCACCTGTCATCTTCCCCAGGGCGCAACCGTCGCCTTCCCTCCTTCCCGCGCGCAACCGTCGTGTCCACCCCGCGCCCACTTCTCCCCCTCCCTCGGAACCACTCCCCCCCCCCCCCCCCCCCCCGCTCCAATTTCGGCCGAGCGCCACAACCGCACCCCCCTCCGCGCTTAAGAGGAGCCGGCGACCCCATTTTCCCTCTCAACCGAGCCCCCCCCCGGAACCCTAGACCTTCATCACCGGTGAGTCAACTCGGCGCTCGCGTTCCAGTCGCCGTAGCCCCCCTCCTCCCCATTTTCTTGGCCTGACGTGATCGCCGCTTCACCAGGGACACGTTGGACATGTTGGCTTGGGTAGATCACCACTGCGCCGCCGGATCATCGAACTCCGACGAGCACCCCCGCCATTCTTCGTCGCCGGCGTCTTCCTCTCCTCCCCGAGCCCGATCAACGCCTCTGGTGAGATCGCCGTGCCACCCTCTTCATTTCTATGCGCTCTGTTCCTAGAATTAGGGTGTATTTCGCGTTTTGGGGTGATCTCCGGCGAGATCGCCGCCGGCAGCCGTCGGGCGCCGCCGCGCGCCGCGCTGGCGACGGTTGGGCCGACGTGGCTCAACCAGAGCCGTCCATTCCCGACCAACGGCTGAGATTATAACATCGTAACGGTTCGGTATTTTAAATCTCGTGCGTCCATTTTAAAACCGACGGCCCACATTGAATCCCCTTTTTCCCGCCGCCGGAATTGCACCCGGGCCCCTGAAAACTTGCGGGCTACCCCCTGCACTTCTCTGGATTTGAGGTCTAGCCCCTGGAAATTGCAGACTAGCCCCTGGAACCCTAAAAATTGGATTTAATCACTTAAATAGTCAATTTAACCCCTGTAAATTTGTAGAATCATGTATTTAGCCCCTGTGCAGTTTAGAAAACTATTTAATTAGTCCCTGGACTTTTATTTATTTGCTAAATATTGTTTATAGGTGTATTTAATGTGTAGAAAATAGATAAAAATGGTAATTAAGTGTAGGGATGTTAGGAAAAATTGGTATAAATTATTTTATGCTGTGAATAAAATGTAGAGTTCATTTGAAATATATTTTGTCCATGGAATATTTATTATAAATGTTTAAAAATACATTTTGGCCATAGAAAATTCAATAAAAATGGTTTAGGCTATAATAAAATCCCAAAAATGAAGGATAAATATGAAATGCATACTTTGGCCATGTTAAGTAATAAATACTTCGTAGGGACGCATTAGTGTAGGATTTTATGCTTATGTGTGTGTTGTGATGCATTGCTTTGCGTGCCCTTTACTTATTTAGCTTTATTCTATTCTTGCCGTGCTTGGGTATATGTCTAGAGTCGTATTACGACCCTAATCTTAACCTCCAAGACCAGGACTTCGCCAACACTCAAGTCTTCAACGAAGGCAAGTGCCCTTGACCATTTTGCTCCAGTTCTAGGGATTTAGATAGATGCATGCTAATTAAATTGATGTCCTACTTCATGTATTACATGCCCTGTTCCATATAATTCCTTGTTACCTGAAATGGGTTGGGAAGTAGATAGGTCATAAATATGCTTAGCCATGCTTAAATATTGGGATTGGGACTTTATACCATTGTTCTACATTAAACTTTATGGTTACTTGAACTTGTGGTGATTTCACAAATTGTAGTGGATAGGAATCTGGTGGTTGGTTAGTATTGGTATGGTGCAGTTTGCACGAGACCCGGGATTGGGGTTTGTTACCACCGGATTCTAAGGACCGGTTTATGGAGGAAGCCACTAAGCTTTATAGTACCACCACGAGACTGAGATGGGGCAGCATGGTCAATTAATTAGGTTTCTCCCGATGAAATGCTAGTGGTTGGATGGTGCGGGGAATGATGCGGGTGATCTGCTCTGGGATCCGCAAGGCTCAAGAGGGGGCTCTGGGGTGGAGGGTTACTCCGAGAATCCCCAGTGGTGGAAACCTTAGAGGGCTAGCACTAGTCGGGAGTACCTTTGTAAAGACCATGTAGTGATCTCCGGGCCACACACCTACGGAAGTGTGAAATGTGGTTGATCACCACGGGCTACATGGAGGTTTACTCAAGTCCACCTGGCAACAGGGGATGAAATCACTGCTTGTGGGGAAAGGGTACACTCTCTGCAGAGATTTGGTAAAACTGTCATGACAGCCGTGCTCACGGACAAGAGCGGCTTGGAGCCAGTTCATAATTAGTCTATGGTTGGGAAATGGTGGTTAACTATGATTCAAGTACATTCATCATTATTACTTATGAGTTGATTACATCTTGAATTATGATATTGGTAATTGAAAGCTAAGGTTAGGTTCTAAGCATAGTGCTAAGCCATAATTGGCCTTCCTTTTTGCTTTAGCCATTCATGTCATCTCTTCCCGCACTTGCTGAGTACTCTATGTACTCAAGTGTTTAATTTTCCCTTAGAATATGAAGAAGAAGAAGCGGCACCGGAAGACTTCTACGTCAATCCGGAGGACTTGGTCTAGGCTGGCGACCTCACGCGCAACGGCTGCCTGTGGAGATGGAGTTACCCTTATCTTTAGACTTCTGCTGTAGTTTGGACTTGGTTAACTTTGTGGTTGATGTAAATATTTGTGGTGTGTATTTGTAGACCTTCGGGTCATACTGTAAGACTATTTATGTATTCGAACATGGCAATGTAATGATATTTCACTTTCGTCGATGCATGTATGATTCAACTGATCCTGGCATACATGTGATTAGCGTCTGTTCATCTTTACGATGACCGGTCGTGACAATGGTAAACCTCCCAAGCTCTCCTTCAATCATCTCGATCTTCACCTCCATAATGACGCGGTTGCCTTCATGAGTCGTCTTGAGGGTATCCCATATCTCCTTGGCAACCTCTAACCCTTCAATGCGGTTGAAGCCCTCTCGAGTCAATGAGGAGGTAATCACTCCAACGGCTTGAGTATTGCGCTGGAGAAGAACAGCTTGTTACGGAGTGATGTCTTCCTCATTCTTCGGAAGATGAACACCTGTCATAACAATTTGCCACAACCTAGGGTTTAAGGATATGAGGTGCATCTTCATATTATGCTTCCACATAGAGTAATCATTTCCGTCGAACTGAGGAGGTTTGCCAATGGGAATAGACAAATAATGATTGCTCGTGGTAAGTTGCTCATAATTGTAAGGATACCGAGAGTAGTCTTGTGAACTACTCCCATTGTTGACATTGGTCGGAGCAATTTGCTTGACCTCCTTTTTGGGCACATTGAGATTCTCACGAAGCCGTGTCTTGAGCATCCAAACTTCTTCGTCGTCGTTTGGATCATCTTGAAGAACAACGACTTTCTTCATCTTTGTGTCATCGACAACCACCAGAACCTCGTTGTCACCCCTTTCGGCCATTACTTCTCTAAGTTGTTAGACTCTTGTGGAGAAGCCAGCTCTGATCCTAATTAAAAGTCGCCCAGAGGGGGGGTGAATAAGCAATAAGACTTGAAATGACTTAATCAAACGAGATTAAATTCCTGAGGCCGGACTAGTCCGCCAGCACAGGGAGAAAACCTAAAAACATGGTTTTGACAAGTTATTTGCGGAATTTAAGTTCAATCAAGATGTAAACAATGTATAGTAACTTGGTACAACTAAGACTGGAAGATTTAAGCACTTAGATCACAAGGTTTTAACAAATATCAAAAGTGAAAGGCAATATGAACAATATGAACCCTAATAACAATACTAGTGATCACAAAAGTTAAAAGACAAGTGAGACAAGATTTATCCTGTGGTTCAGCTCCACGAAGAAGCCTACATCCACGTTGAGAAGTCCACACAAGGACTAGGTCTCACTTGACCCTTCTCTCACCAAGCCACCACGATGGTCGTCTTGGTTTTCACTATATCAACGGGTAATCACCAAGATTGATTGGGCTGCTCACAAGTTGAGGCTCTCACAAATCAATACAATGAGGAGCACACGAAACTCAACTCACACAAGCCACAAAACACAATCACAATGTGCAAAGAGATCAAACCAAGAGCCCAAGCGCGATGATCTTCATTCACTCTCCTCCCCAAACCCTAATCTCTTCAAGATTTGGTCTTAGAGGGCTAGTAGGACGAGTAGAAGGCTTTGGAAGGCTCTTGGTCACTTGTGGCAGCGCAAGGGTTCAAGACGTGTTCAAATGAGGCTGGAGATCCCCTTTTTATAGGCGTCCTGAGCCCCTTCTGCTGACCTCAGCAGAAGGGCGGACTAGTCCGGCCTCAGGCCCCAGACTAGTTCGGCCCAATGGGACCACTGACCTCTGGTCAGGTCCCGACGACTGCCACACTGCGTGACGATCATCACGCTACCCACCAAATTTCCAAATTCAAACGGTAGCTAAACAACAGACCAGTCTGGTCCAAAACGGACTAGTCCGAAGTAGGACATAAGGGTTTAGTATGGCTCAAAACGGAGTCATCTGTGTAGGCCCGGACTAGTTCGGCCCTTTATAGTTTCTCTCGGTTAATCTCACTAAGTCTCAAATGGACTAGTCCGTACCCATACGGACAAGTCCGAACTTTTCCAGAGAGCTTTGGTCCGTCCAAAAACGGACAAGTCCGGTCTTCTGGTACTTAGCTACAAATTCACTAAGAAACACTCCAGAGATGTTTGGTCTGTTTAAAAACGGACTGGTCTGTCTGGCTGGACTATTCTGGCCCTGAGGCCCGGACTAGTCCGGCCTCCTAGGGTTCTCCTCATTTTGGCTTCTCACTTAGGTTTTTCTCTAAACCACCACTTTGAGCCCCTTAGAATGATCTCAACGCACATGATACATCCACCCTCTCACATGACACGACTGATATAAGCTCAACTTCATAGAAACCCTTATTTCTAGTCTTGAGCCTTTGACGCCCGTTATGTCCTTTTCCTTTTTTGAAGGGTTTCATCTCATTTCAATAATTGTACCTGTGCTTAGGATCAACTTAGCTCATTAGACTCTTAATTGTCATCATCAATCATCCAAAACCAATGGGGATGCCTAGATGCACTTTCAGAGAGGCATGGAAATATTGTAATCTCCCACATTTGTAAACCTCTTGATATATTGAAGATTTGCCGGCCGGCGCCCGAGGTTTTTTCCCGTTCACCTTGGAGGGGTTTTGCAAGTTAAATTTGTGTCTCCTATGTTTTGATCTATGTTTTGTTCATCGTTCGATTCTAACAAGTGGTATCAAAGCCAGAGTTTCGTGCCGCCAGGCATATGGCTTCGACCACAATGAAGTATAACCTTCCGGTGTTGGATTTCAACACAAGATTTTCATTATGGCAAGTAAATATGCGGGTGGTGTTGGCGCATCATGATCTGGACGAATCCCTTGAGGGTTTCCGGAAGAGTCAGAAGGACTGGGCACCCGAAGAGAAAAGAAAAGATCATAAGTACCTATCCCAGAATCATTTGCAACTTTCGAACAATGTTCTGCAGGAGTACTTGGTGGAACAGACAGTCGTTGCGGTTTGTTTGAACCTAGAATCGATCTGCATGTCAAAAGATCTAACTAGCAAGATGCACATCAAGATGAAGTTGTTCACATACAAGTTGCAGGAGGGTGGATATGTCCTCACACACATATCTGTGTTCAAGATCGTTGCCGATCTATTATCAATCTAGGTAAAATTTGAAGATGAAGACCCAGCTCTTCTCCTCTGTTCACTTTTGCATTCATATTCAAACTTCCGAGATACTATTCTATATTGTCGTGATACTCTAACTTTGATCGAGGTGTATGAGGCTTTGACAGCAAAAGAAAAGATGAAGCAGATGGTAAACTCAGAAGATGCTGGTAATTCAAACGGTGAGGCGTTGAATGTTCGTGGCAGAAGTGAACAAAAGAAATCAAACTCAGGAAATAAAGGTAGCAGCAAGAAAAATCATAGAAGTCGTTCCAAGTCCAAGAGACGACAAGATGATAAATTTTATCGGTACTGCAAGAAGAACAATCATGTTATCGACGATTGTTATAAGCTGCAGAACAAAGAAAAGAGGAACGAAAATAAGGGTAAGCCTAAAGGTACCACCTCAGTTGCCTCTGAAGAGAGTTCTGATAATGATACTGTACTCATTGCATTTACTAGATGTGTCACTGATGATGCTCAACTGATACTTGATTATGCTTGCTCATATCATGTCTGCACTAACAGAGATATGTTTAGTTCTTATGAGCCTATACAGAAAGGTGGCGTCGTGAGGATGGGTGACAACACGGCACGTGAGGTCATTGGCATGGGTACTGTACAGATCATAATGTTTGATGGGATTGTACAAACATTAACGGAAGTACGGCATGTTCCAACCATGTCCAGGAATCTATCTCCCTTGGTACCCTCATTCTGAAAGCGTACAAATATTTTGCTGAAGGTGGAGCTTTGAAGCTAACCAAGGGTTCTCTTATTGTCATTAAAGGTGATCTAAAAGCTGCCAACTTATATGTGCTTCGAGGTAGTACATTCTCTGCTCATGCTGTGGTTGAATCTGATCAGTCTAATACTACTAAAATTTCCCATATGCGTCTTGGGCATATGAGTGCACTTGGTTTGGCAGAGCTAAGCAAAAGAGGCCTACTTGAAGGTTGCGACGCAGACTCACTTGACTTTTGTGAGCACTGCGTGTTTGGTGAGCACAAAAGAGTTAAGTTCAATATTGTTGTCCATAATACTAAAGATATCATTGATTATGTGCATGCTGACTTATGGGGTCCCTCTCGTAAAACATCTCATGGTGGTGCTAGATACATGTTAACTATTATTGATGATTACTCACGTCAAGTTTGGCCATATTTTCTTAAGCATAAGTCAGAAGCATTTCAATCTTTTAAAGAGTGGAAGGTTATGGTTGAAAATCAAACAGAGAGAAAGGTAAAAGTTCTAAGAACTGACAATGGCATGAAGTTTTATTCTACTGCTTTTAAATATTACCGCATGAAAGAGGGAATTGTAAGGTACCACATGATTCCACACACTCCTCAACAAAATGGTGTTGTAGCGCGCATGAACAAAAAAAAAATTTGAAAGCTCATTGCTTGCTATCAAATTTGGGCTTGAGCAGAAAGTTTTGGGCAGAAGCTGCCTCCACGGCTTGCTACTTAATAAACCTTTCTCCTTCCACAAGCATTGGTATGAAAGCTCCAATCGAGGTTGGTCTGGCTCACCTTGTGACTACTCACAATTGAGAGTTTTTGGCTGCACAACTTATGCACATGTTTACAATGGCAAACTTGAACCTAGAGCTATCAAGTGCATTTTCTTGGGTTATGGTACTGGTGTTAAAGCTTATAAATTATGGGATCCAGAAAAATAGAAGGCATTTTAAGTAGAAATGTTGTATTTAATGAATCTAATATGTTCACCACTGACTTGTCTACCAGTTCTAATAATCAGAAACCTGAGACTATCAGCGTGCAGGTGGAGCTAATTGCTGATGATGTTGCTGCTCCAAATCAAAGTGTTGCTGAAATTAATCCATCCACTGAAGATTTATCTCCTACTAGACATTCTTCACCTCCTGTCCATCCACCACAGGAGTCTCTCGCCGCAGCTCGACCTCGACAGGAAATTGTTAGCCCAAAAAGGCTAATTGAAGAATGTATTGTTGCTTTTGCTTTGAGTGTCGTGCAAGGAATTGAAGGTGTTCATGAGCCTTCAAATTATACAGAGGCTATCTTGTCTGCAGATAGTACAAAGTGGATTGGTGCAATGCATGTTGAGATGGAGTCACTCCAGAAAACTGGTACTTGGGAAATTGTTTCTTTGCCCACTAGCAAGAGGCATGTTAAATGCAAGTGGATTTATAAAAGTAAAGAAAGAATGACTCCAGATGAGCCTGCAAGGTATAACGCAAGGTTAGTTTCTAAGCGATTCAATCAAATTCCAGGTATTGATTATACTAATGTCTACTCTCTAGTTGTAAAGCATAGTTCTATTCGTACTTTCCTCAGTATAGTTGCTATGCATGATTATGAGCTTGAGCAGTTAGATGTAAAACTGCATTTTTACATGGAGACTTGGAGGAGAACATTTACATGGACCAACCTGAGGGGTTCATTGTTCCTGGAAAAGAAGATTATGTTTGCAGGTTGAAGAAATCATTATATGGCTTGAAGCAATCTCCAAGATAGTGGTATAAGAGGTTTTATTCATTTATGGTTTTAAATGGTTTCACTAGATCCCAGTTTCACGGTTGTGTATATATTAAAGTTGTTGATGGATCACCCATATACCTACTTTCATATTTGATGATATGTTGATTGAAGCCAAGAGCAAAAAAGAAGTCACTACTTTGATGGCACGCTTAAATAGTGAATTTGCTAAGAAAATTCTTGGTATAGAGATAAGGGACAGGAAGTGTGGGCTTCTTTATTTGAGTCAGAAAAATTATATTGAAAAAGTCCTTCATCACTTCAACATGGATAGTGCTAAACTGTGAGTACACTGTTGCCCCCCATTTCAAGTTGTTGCCCCCCATTTCAAGTTGTCTATTTCTCAGTGTCCAAAAACTGATGATAAAATTGCGTACATGTAAAAAGTTTCATACTCTAGTGTTGTTGGGTCTCTCATGTATGCTATGGTATGCTCTCGTCCTGATTTGTCACATGCTATGGGCGTTGTTAGTAAATACATGTCTAACCTTGATAAAGAACACTGAGACAGTTCAGTGAATTTTCATATATCTACGTGGTTCTTCTGGTGCTTGTTTGTGTTTCATAAAGAATGGAGATGGTCTTATTAGCTATGTTGATGTTGATTACATTGCCGATTTAGACAAGAGAAGGTCTCTCACAAAATATGGGTTTACTGTTGGGGGTTGTGCTGTGAGCTGGAAAGCTTGTCTGCAAGCAACAATTGCCTTGTCTACTACAGAGGCTAAATATATGGCTATTACAGAAGCATGTAAGGAAGCAATCTGGTTGAAAGGACTGTATTCTGAACTTTGTGGATTTCAGTCTTGCGTCACCTTATATTGTGACAGTCAAAGTGCCATATATCTCACCAAAGATGTTATGTTTCATGAGAGGACGAAACATAATTATATCTGATATCATTTTGTGCGGGATACTATTGATCAAGACATGATTAAAATTTGCAAAATCAACACTCATGATAATCCTGCGGACATGATGACCAAGCCTATTCTTGTTGCCAAGTTTGAGCTTTCTTCAAAGTTGGTTAGTATTAGTAACTAGTCCCTAGTGATTTTTTTGACACCGACAGTTAAATTGTTTATTGAGATGGAGGATTAATGCTACAAGAAGAAATTTATATCAAGGTATAGTTTGTTGTTTGATGATCTAAATTCAATTAAAGACAAAGAGGCAAGATTTCCGGAGCGAAGCGGAGGAAATCTGCCCATAAGGTGGGCCCGCAGCAGCCACGCTCCGCTCGAGACGTTGGGGTGCGGGGGGGAGGGGGCGCGAAGCCCCCGCAATACGAATTGTAATAGAATATGACTCAAGGGCGGCACCTATAAATATCCCTTGTAAACTGTCGGGAGAGGCATGAAAATATTGGAATCTCCCACATTTGTAAACTTCTTGATATATTGGAGAGTTGCCCGTCGGCGCCCGTGGTTTTTTCCCCTTCGCCTTGGAGGTGTTTTCCACATTAAATTTGTGCCTCCTCTGTTCTGATCTACGTTTTGTTCGTCGTTCAATTCTAACAACTTCACTGGTACCAAAATTCCGTGCAAGATTTGGTTGAACGGAAACCATTTTATGGTTATAATTACATGGCAGGTGATCTATAGCTGACTTGCAAGTTCATCACATCCCAGCGGAGCTTATAGTAGAAGAGAGAATGTTTTCATGGTCTATTTTGGATTAGATCACATTTTGTAAATTAACTAGTAGTAGCACAAATCCGCCAACTTGTTTGACTTGTGAACCCTCACACGCCCCGTCTATATATGCCACTACCACAATGTACAGACGCCTCTTGGAGACAAAGCCACTTCCTCATCGTCTTTGACACACTTCAGACCATCCGCAGAGGCATACTGTAAAGTCTACTGGATAGGTGTAAATTTAGAATATTTAGAGGAAGTTACTGAAAAAGTAGAGGAAGATAGGTCTTTAGAGTATGCTTTAGAGGATACCTCTGCGGATAGCCTCAGAGCCAAGAACGCAAGGGAGGCCCACACCAAGACGAAGGCGGACTAGGATGAGCGGGGACCTCCTACATGTGGTGGTGGCTCTGGTGAGCAAGCTGCAGCGGGCAACGAAGAGGATAGCCAAGGCATCGCCGTCCAGCGTCGCGGTGGCGAAGAAGAAGCCGTTATCGATGTTGCAGTCAACGGCACAGGCCCGGAAAGATCCGGAGATCAGGCTGTGGACAAAGGAGATCCTCATGGGAGAGCGGTGCCAGCCAATGTACTTCTCCGGGGTCATCTACTACGACGCCGAGGAGCACCATCTCGCGCAACCGCTGCCAATGGCACTAGCATACTCAAAGAGAGCTCAGAAGCTGATCGCTACCTGATATCATCCTTCCATATATTCTAATAACATTCTTATACAGGCTTCAATACTAACCTAATCCTAACCGTAAACGTGTTTTCGGAAATAAGTAACTCTTTAATATGCAATTAACTCAACCTTCTTTGATACCATGCTGTGACGGCTGGTTGTTCAAAAACGACCAACACATACACCTTAAGACCTTTATTGGGTCGATACCGCACGCTGCGATACCATATTGCATATTACAAGTGACGTAGCTTGAAAATACATAACAAGCTCATTATGATATATTAGTGGGAAGTTAGGTAAAAAAACACGTGCAGTGAAAAATATGATTAATACATTACTACACCTCACAATAGATACATAATCACTACAGGAAAATAGGAATAAGGTGTCGATTTAGTTAGAGGTGTCGGCCCCAACGCATATAAAGGGACTAAGAGTGTCGGTTTAGAGAAACCGACACCCATAATTTAAATGTGTCGGTTTAATTCAAGTAACCGACGCACATATTAAATGTGTCGATTAAATCGACGCTTTTATTATATTCGTCGGTTCCACCGATGCTTGTAACGTGGGCCCGACCTGCCCAGGCTCTAAGAGCGTCGGCCGAGACCAAACCGACGCTCTTAAGCGGGCCCCACACGTAAACCTAACCCCTCGACACTTCTCTTCGCGCGCTCGCCTTCCACACTTGGCTCGCCCCTAGCCGCGCGCGCCGCCAGCCTACCGCCGTCGTCTGTCCGGTCGGCACCCTGTCCGCCTCCCGTCGGCGTACCCTCCGGTGCCCCCGTCCTGCCCCCCTCCGGCGCCCCCTGTCCGACCCCCCTCGGCGCCGTGGTCCCGCCGTTTGACGCCGCCATCCAACCCCTCTCAGCGCCCCGTCCTGCCCCCCTATGGCGCCCCCCGACTGGCCCCCCTTGGCGCCCCCCTTGGCCCCTCCTCGGCGCCCCCTCTGGCCCCTGTTCGCGAGTGTGAAGTCGTATAAGGTAAACATTTTACATTTGAAGTCGTATATTTGAGCTCTATGTGTGATCCTTGTTTGTTGCATGAGTTTGTATACGTGATGTTCTATGTGTGAGCTTAATTCATAGCTAATGTGGATATGTAAGATTAATTAATAGTTAATTCTCAAATTACATGCAAATTTACAAGTTTAACTTAGATATGTGCATATGATTAATAGTTTCTAAATATGTGAGCATGATTAATAGTTCTAAATTTATCTTGTATGAATAGGTAATTGAGCTTGTATGTATATGCGAGCATGTTTAGGTTTTAGTAGTCTCTAAATATGTGTGACTTGATAGTGTGAATACGTATAAGCTGAAAAATTGGTGACGACTGTAAGGTGATGTGTGATGGATGAAGTTCAGATGGTGTGTACACTTTGGAATGAGCACAAATCGCAAATGTGTTTGTGAACAAAGCGTTTCCTAGTGGTGCTCGTTTTGTGAAGTGTCCGTGTAGCAGGTGCCAGGATCGTCGACGTTTGGAGAGGTCTGAAATGATGTTGCACCTTTGTAAGCACGAATTTATGCCAAACTATCTAGTATGGCGTGAGCATGGAGAGATGGATCATGCTAGTGAGTCGGACGGAAACGAGAATGAAGATCAGATGGATGAGATGATGGCGGATGCAAAAGTGAAGTATTTAGCCTACAAGAACTCCACACTGTCTCAACCAACAATCAACAACGACATATTGTTGATTGGTCTACTCTTAGCATCTGAAAAGATTAACCAACAAGGTGTGAGTCCTAATGACTTAGCAACACTTATCAACAAAATAAAACACTAAACACACATCCAACATGCAAGGGTACATCCACATAATAGGGGGTTGATTTGCGTAAAACCACTAAGTGTGGGTCCTCAGTTTTATATTTTAGCAACAAGTCAATGATTCATAGAAATATAAACTTGGCTAACACTATGTCTAAACATACAAGGTTGTAAAACAATAATTTAAAATACGAGTAGCTGATCACATTTTATAAAATGACAAGTTTTTACTATGTGTCAATGGCTAAGACAAGCGGACTCGTTTTCACCACCAGTGAACGGCGATTCAAACCGATTTTTAACTCTGCAGAGAGAAACATTCGGAAGTGGCGTACGACACACTTCACACTGTGTCGTATGTGTCAACCTTTCCCGCTTCATCTAACGCCAAAAAAGGTTACCAGCCCAGACAAAGGGTTCCCTACGTGACTCGTGTAAGGACTACCTATTGTCCTCTCAATGCCTGACCAAGGTCAGTTGCAAGATCATTCAACATGAGGTTCCAAGGTAAATCGGTTTATTAGGTCACATAAACTAGCATACACATAAGACAATTCAATACTTGCTTGAGGGGCTGAAGCGTCCCGACCCATAAGATCGAAACTAAACATGTAATATTATTACCAAATACAAGGTTCCGTACATAATATTACAACACAAGTGGAACCACATCCATACAGAGCCTTATTTCAACGGCGTAGCCTTATGGATAACAACTACAACTAGTAACAAGACAAATATAATGAACATCAACACGTAGACTAGTAGCTCGTCGTCGCCCATGGTTCCACTACACACAACTTTGGTGCGGACGCGACCCTACTCAATCCTCTGGCACGAAGTCAGGATCCTCTGAAAAATAATCAATCAACAACGTTTAAGTACAAAAGTACTCAGTAAGCTCCACCTCGCCCTTCGAGGGGGTGGGGAGGTAAACAGATATAAATGTAATGCACAAGATAAATAATGATGCAACCTAATGCAACTAACGCAAGTGAATATCTCCAACATCACTTATCTCAATATCACCGTAAGTGGTTTTCTAGTTGTTAGGACCACACCATAACCCTTCCTATACCGAGGACATGGCCATCCGAATGGATTTTACACTCTGCATAAGTTGTACGTTGTACCCACATGCACGGACCATCAAAGATGGCACGGCATAACCGACACCTAGTCGAACATCATCCGGACCGATCGCTCCCAACCCAATATCGATATCATCAGTGAGCTCAATAATATCTCAACATAACATTTTCTCTCCACCGTGGACAACTGTCGGGCTAGCCATCGGTATTAGGCTAAGCCCCGCCCATACAGGAACATGTGGTCGTACTGAAAGGAAGTTAGGTGAGATGTCAAAACAACTCGGTCCTTAAGGCTCACCAGGGCACCCTCCATACACACAATACGAGCCTACCCTCATGATAGGACTCGCCGTAAGTCTACCACCACTGTTGCATACATCAACACTCACCCAATGCTCCGGTCACAGCTCATGCATGCTCTCACTAACCATACAACATACGAGAGGCAACATCATCATGCACAACCTCATCATGTCAATATGCAACAATGAAAATTAACATGGCTCCACTCGATCACTCGACGCTCAACAAATGCAGTGACACAATCTACTGTTCACGATGGATAAACCTCACGTGGGTGTGATATGGTCAAAAAGGGATAGATGGAACTTGCATTCGCTACCGTCAGCTGTGTCGTGCTCCTGATCAGCTGATTCCTCCGGATTCTCTTCCGACACTGGGTCTGCTCCGTAGCGCACGCACAAGCAAACATACAAGCAAGGAAAACATATGTCAACACACCATACAAATTTAGTGTTATTAAATAGAGTATGAATTTAGATGATTTTTAGAAGAAGAATCGGGTTATTCGGAGTTCATTAGTGATATGTGAATTTTAGAAACAGGAGGTTTGATTAATTACGAAACTAATATTTAATTAAGGGGCTTGGATCTGGATGAGAGCTAAGCGCACACGGTGACTTAGGTTTGAAACGTGGGCCACATGGGCTGATAGGGAATTATTTAACAACTTGTCCAGCTAATGAAGGTATTACAGGCTGATGGTCTGGTTCAAGTCTGGTCAGTTCGTCTGCTTGGGCTTTGTGCAGTTTGGTGGGCCAACACCTAATTAACTAGCAGTATAGACTGGCTAATCCATTATCCCAATTAGGTGCATACGAGTCTTCTTCCTCCTCCCGTCATTTCGTTCCCCTGTTTCCCATTCACCATGGAGGATTACTGCGAGATCCAATTGGGCGTCAAATAAAGCAGAGAGCAGCCATTGAGAAGAGGATTCGCATGCCACTGCCATGGCTCGCTCGGGTGAGGCATCAATTTGTGGAGAGGCCGCCAGGATCCGGTCAATTTCAGAGGAGGGCGGCCATGGCGGACGGTGATCGCGGCTAGGTGTGAGGGGGAAGGGAATCGGCTTGGAGACGGGTCTAGGAGGAAGCTTGGGCGTCGGAGGTGCTCACATGTGCCTCGGCTTGGACAAGAATAACTCCTCGTTGGAGATTGACGCGACGCCTTCGTGCGGGGAAGCGGCGGAATAGCGAAGGTTCGATGGTCGCGCGAGGCGAGCTGAGAGGTGGAGCTTGGCTGGTTTGCAGGAGGCAAAGTTTGGCGAAGCTGGAACGTGCGAGATCGATTTATAGGAGTGGAAGGGTGGTTGCCGGTCGGCCTCGACAAAGGTCGGTCAGGCGGAGTAACTACACCGTACAAGCGCGTCGAACATGGCCAGGGTGGACCAGTAGCGCTTCACGATGCGTCGTGTCGTCCGGCCTCGTCCTCGTCTAGCGGTGGCGTCCACGCAGTCGTCCGGGCGGGCGCCGGCATCGTCGCTGTCGGTACCCTAAAAACCATACACCCCCTGAGGTTACAAAGATCTCAAGGGAAGGACGTCTACTCAAATTGAAGACCCTCGGAGGCCCACTTGTCAGACATAACCGGACCTGCTTCTCCAACATGGTTAACCCCTAGGTTGCCACGTGTACTGCCAGACCAGAGCTACTACCCACAAGGGTGAAGCTCCGGGCTAGGTACCGAAACGGCACCTCCGGACTTAACCCCTGACCGAGAGAAGCTCCGGACCTGACACGTGCCAGGCCACCCCGGAGCTTCCCGCTTCCCACAAGCAAGCTCCGGAGCTGCCACGTGTCCAAACGTCGGAGCTGGCCGCCTCAAACCTCCGGAAGACATTGTAACGACTCCGGATCTTCAAAGGATAGCCGCGGACTTCAAGACCTGATTAATTGTCATTAATTCCATGTTAATGACACTTAATCGGACAATCTTAACACCTGTAACGGCACTGTCGGAGCCCGTTACAGGGTTATTAACAACAATTAATCGTGTATCAATACTAGTAACCGCCGGGGCCACATGTCGGGCCAGGCTAACTTGTAACGGTTTGTCCTTGTACTATAAAAGGACAGACCGACGATACACGGAAAAGGGGAGAAGGCTCTCGAACGCTCTCAGGCACACACGCATTGACGTGAGCTTTCATACATAAACTAATACAACACCACACACCCGTGGAGTAGGGTATTACGCTCAGGCGGCCCGAACCACGTAAACCACTGTGTCTCTCGTGTCCAATCGTGATTCACCTTCTTGAGTCTCCGCGCGCCCACACCGAACTACAAACTCCTTCAACACTTTAGTAGTGTCAGGAGATCTGCCGACTCCAACAGTCGACAGTTGGCGCGCCAGGTAGGGGCGCCTGCGATTTTCAAGAATGGTGAATTCTGCGGCTGGATCATCCAACGGGCAACCTGCTGCTCAGGCTGTCGGGGGCAATCCCTCCAACATGCAGCCACCAGCAGGAGCCTCAGCACCAGCAGGAGTCACACTCCCACCACCACCATCTTCTCCGGCAAAACGTGTCGGGCAACATGATGGTGCGCCGGCGTCACATACTGCGCCGGCAAGTCATGACAACCCAGAACACGTGCTCCATGCAGCGCGTGCTCTTCTCCAACGACCACCACCTCCGGATGCATCTCGAGATGCCATGGAGCAATGGAGGGCTGATGTTGAGCATTTGGTCGCAGCAGCGGCCGAACGCCTCAACAACCAGGGTCCTCCTCCTTCAGGGCGAGCCCCGTCGCAGCGACGGACGTTGTCTGGAAGACTTGGTCCGCATGTCTCCAACAACCGAAGACGAGCTGCGTCACAGCAAGTGACGTCGTTGCCCTCTGGGGCACGACGCACCCATACGGTATCTCGGCTTTCGACACATGTCCTCCGGGCGGAGCTTGATCGCCGATACCGCCAACAGGATGGCCGTGTCCATATCGAGCGAGCTCGAGAAAGACGGGATGCTCAAGACCTTTCTACTCTGGAAGGAGTAGGAGGAGGCTGTTCCGCCCTAGCCATGCACCTGCGCATGGTTAGATGGCCACAGAAGTTCCGGCCACACTTGCCGGAATAATTCGACGGGACTGTCAACCCCGTAGAATTTCTGCAGATATACTCCACTGCAATCTTAGCAGCTGGAGGAAACGAGGCCGTAATGGCCAACTACTTTCCTGTGGCCTTAACTGGGACCGCCATGTCCTGGTTTATGAGCCTTCCACCCAACTCTATCGACAGTTGGGAGGAGCTGTGCCGTCAGTTCACTGCCAACTTCGGGAGTTCATACACCCGACCGGGCACTGAACTAGACCTTTTTGCGGTCGTGCAAAAAGGGGGAGAATCTTTGCGGTCATTCATCCAGAGGTTCTCTCAGGTACGCAACACAATCCCTTCTATCTCAAGCGCTTGTCATTGTGGCATTCAGACAGGGTGTACGAGACAAGAAGATGTTGGAGAAGCTGGCGATCAAAGAGATCACCAGCGTCACGGAGCTCTTCAGCTTGGCAGACAAATGTGCCAGAGCTGCGGAGGGCCGTGAAATGCACTCCAAACCAGCCTTGGAGGATCACAAAAAATCCTCCAAAGAAGAAGCCGCTACCTCCGGGAGTGGCAAGAAGAAAAAGAAGACCAACGGCAAGAAGAAGCCGTCGGCCGGCACATCCAACGTTGCAGCCACTGCAACTCCTGGTGGCCGGGGGCCACGCCCCGAGAAGCGACCTCGACCGTCTTCTGAAGACGGTGGCAAATCCAAAATGTGGTGCCCCATTCACAAAACGGGCAGCCACAGGCTGGAAGACTGCCGGGAGATCCAAAACCTTGCCGAGCGCTACAACAAGCGCCGGGAAGGGTCTCCTTTCCGACAGAGGGAGGGAAAATAGAAGGTTGACGAAGCTCCGGCTGAAGAGGAGTTAGGGTTTCAGGACCCCAAAAAGGTCCTGAAAGCCGTCTACACCTCCGTCGACGATGACTCTGATGTCTCCGACAACGAGCGTCGAAAAACCATGAACACCATCTTTGGTGGATCATGGGACATCACTTCTCGTCGTGTCATCAAGACTATGCGGCGGGATATGGCTGCTGTAGCTCCTACAGCTAGACCGGAGCCACATCGAAAGTGGATGGACACACCCATCACTTTTGATGCTTCGGACTGTCCTCGAAGCATGGTCGGAGCTGGCCAATTACCCTTGATGGTATCTCCCACCATCAACAACATCCAGCTCCATCATGTTATGGTGGATGGAGGTTCGGGGCTGAACCTTATAAGCTTTGAAGCTTTTACCAGACTTCAGCTTCGACCTTCGGATCTTCAGCCCTCTCGACCATTCTCCGGAGTAGGTCCGGGGGCCATTACCCCACTCGGAGCTATAATTCTCCCCGTTACCTTCGGGACACAGGAGAAGTACCGCACCGAGAAGTTGGTCTTCGACGTCGCTCAGATCAACTTACCATTCAACGCCATCTTGGGTAGACCTGCCCTATACAAATTTATGGCAGCTGCGCATTATGGATACTTGGTGTTGAAGATGCCAACACCAGCAGGCGTTCTCCGGATTCGTGGAGATCGCACCGCCGGAGTAACTGTTCTGGAGGAGCTCCATGCACTCACCACTACGCAAGAGGAGGACTCCAGACAGGGGCAAGCTCCAAAACCTCCGAGCATTCGGCAACGAGGCTCAACCTCTACTCCCCGTGTGCAGCCAAGCGGCGACACCGACATCCCCGTCAAAGTCGTCCAAATTGGTTCCGATGTCACTCAAACCACCCGCATATCGGGTGGGTTGAATGACAAATAGGAACTCGCGCTCATCACTTTCCTCCGGGCTAACGTTGACGTATTTGCTTGGCAACCGTCACAAATGCCTGGGATCCACAGGGAAGTGATTGAGCACAATCTGAAGATTTACCCCGATGCTCGGCCTGTGCATCAGAAACCTCGGAAGCAATCTGTAGAGCGACAGAACTTCATCCGACAAGAAGTGAAGAAGTTGCTCGAAGCCGGATTTATCCGAGAAGTCTTCCATCCAAAATGGCTGGCGAACCCAGTCGTTGTGCCCAAGGCCGGCGGGAAACTTCGGATGTGCATCGACTACACCACACTGAATAAGGCATGTCCAAAAGATCCATTCCCACTACCTAGAATAGATCAGATAGTGGATTCCACCTTCGGGTGCGAGTTACTGTGTTTTCTAGACGCATATTCTGGATATCATCAAATCAGGATGTCTAGGGAGGATGAAGAGCATACTTCATTCATCACAGTGGATGGATTGTATTGTTACACAACCATGCCGTTTGGTCTCAAGAATGCAGCTTCAACTTTTGTACGAGCTATGTACAAAACTTTCGAAGAACTCATCAGAGACATAGTGGAAGTGTACGTCGATGACATCGTGGTCAAAGTCAAGAACAAGGAGTCCCTCTTGGACACCTTGCAGGCTGTCTTCGACAAGCTACGGGCCACCCGCACGAAGCTAAACCCAGACAAGTGCGTCTTCGGGGTTAGTTCCGGAAAGCTTCTTGGTTTCCTGGTAAGTCACCGGGGCATAGAGGCTAATCCGGCGAAGATAAAAGCCATTGAAGACATGCGGCCACCAACCCGCATCAAAGACGTCCAAAAATTAACTGGATGTCTAGCAGCCCTCAGCCGGTTCATTTCAAGACTGGCGGAAAGAGCACTTCCCTTCTTCAAGTTACTGAGGAAGTTCGGACCATTCCAATGGTCTGAAGAAGCAGAGAAGGCATTCCAGGAGCTGAAACAGTTCCTCACCACCCTACCAGTCCTGGTAGCTCCGAACCCTGGTGAGCCTTTGTTGCTTTACATTTCAGCTACTGACGAAGTCGTCAGTATGGTTCTGGTTGCGGAGAGACCGGAACTACCCAATACTCAGGAATCCAGACCTCTTCGGGAGGGTCCGGAGGTTCCTGAAAGCGGGTCTGGGTCCCAGCTCCCAGACTCAAACCCACAAGAAGCCACTTCAGAGGACCCGGACCCCTCTAAGAGGGTCCAGGTCATTTCTGAAGAAGCTCCGGGTTCCTCCACCCAGAACCCGGAGGTCCCCGAAGAGAGTCTGGACCCCTCCGAGAGGGTCCGGATCAATGAAGAGGAAGCTCCGGACCCCTCCGGGAGGGTCCGGACCATTCAACGCCCGGTATACTTCATCAGTGAAGTGTTACATGATGCCAAGACTCGATACCTAGAGGTGCATAAACTGCTTTATGCAGTTCTTATTGCCTCAAGGAAGCTACGACACTATTTCCAAGCTCACAAAGTCTCGATGGTGACCTCATATCCACTTCGAGCGATCCTGCATAATCCCAATTCAACTGGGAATATTGCAAAGTGGGCAGCGGAATTGGCTGAATTCGATCTTGAATTCATTCCGAGACAAGCAATCAAGAGTCAAGCGTTGGCAGATTTCGTGGCAGAATGGACTCCCTCTCCATTAAACCCTGGGGGCCCCAGCGAGCAGAAGACGGAACCTCAAGTTCCAACCTTCACTAAGCCTCACTGGACCCTTTACTTCGACGGCTCCATGCAGAAGCAGGGAGCCGGAGCTGGAATCCTTCTCCTCGCACCAACTGGGGAGAAGGTGAAATACATGGTACACCTTGACTTCAAGGCAACCAACAACATGGCGGAGTATGAAGCACTCATCTATAGATTAAAGGTGGCACTATCATACGGTGTCAAGCAATTGCTGGTCAAAGGAGATTCACAACTCGTCATCAAGCAGGTGAAAGGTGAATGCTCCTGCAATAATCTCCAGCTGGCTGCTTACCTCCTTGAAATCCAGAGGCTTCAGAAGGACTTCGAAGTCCTAGACCTTCACCATGTTCAGCGTGCTCACAACGCTGAAGCTGACGAACTCTCGACCAAGGCGTCAACTGGAGCTCCGGCTCCTGATGGAACCTTTGTCCGGAGGTTGTCAAAACCCACAGTTCAGCCTGCCGAACTGAACGAAGGGGGCGAGATCAGCATCCCGAAGCTGACGGTCCCGATGGCCCTGTTACCATGGCAGCCATCAAGGGTCGTAGGTGCTGCCGGAAGCTCCGAGCAACCCAGCACGCAAGACTCGAATGCTCAAGTCAGTTCCGATGCATGGATCTCGGAGATCGGAGCTACTTGAAAGACAACATCCTTCCTGACGATGATGTATCCGCTGATCGGGTAGTCAGATTGGCTAAAAGATACACGTTGGTAGAAGGGGATCTCTACCGGCGCGGTGCCAACGGCATCCTAATGCGGTGCATCACAAGGGAAGAAGGCTGCGAGCTCCTCGCAGAAATCCATGGAGGCGAGTGTGGGAACCACGCATCTTCCCGCACGCTGGTCGGAAAAGCCTTTCGGCACGGCTTCTACTGGCCTACAGCGCTCCAGGATGCCACTGAGCTGGTGAAGAAATGCAAAGCATGCCAATTTCATGCAAAGCAAATTCATACACCTGCTCAGTCCTTACAAATGATACCTCCCACATGGCCTTTCGCTGTGTGGGGGATGGACATCTTGGGACCCTTCCCTAGAGCCGTCGGAGGTTACAAGTTCCTGTACGTCGCCATCGACAAGTTCACCAAGCGGCCGGAAGCAACTCCCGTTGTGACGATCAACAAACAATCTGCAATCAATTTTCTACAATCCATCGTGAGCAGATTCGGAGTCCCAAATAAGATCATCACTGATAATGGGACTCAATTCACAAGCTCCACATTTCAAGGATATTGCGAAGACCTCGGCATACAAGTTTGCTACGCTTCCGTAGCTCATCCTGCCAGCAATGGACAAGCCGAGAGAGCAAATGCAGAGATCCTTAAAGGACTCAAAACACGCACTTATGAGCGCTTGAAAAAGCACGGAGCCAATTGGATCGAAGAGCTTCCGCCCACTCTATGGGCCAACAGGACTTCTCCAAGTCGGGCAACCGGAGAAACACCCTTCTTTCTGGTGTACGGAGCTGAAGCGATCCTTCCTCCGGAAATCACCTTGGGTTCCCTCCGAGTCCGGACCTTCGACGAAGCCGCGCAGGACCAGCTCCGGCGCGAAGACCTAGACCTCCTCGAGGAGGGAAGGTGCCAAGCAGCTGTTCGGAATGCCCGATACCGCCAAGCTCTACGGCGCTATCACCAGCGGCATGTACACAACCGACAGCTCGAGGAAGGCGATCTGGTGCTACGGAGAATACTATCCAGAGAAGGGCAAAACAAACTCTCCCCCGGCTGGGAAGGGCCCTTTCGAGTGATCAAAGTATCCCGTCCCGGAAGCGTTCGCTTGGCTACCGAGGATGGGACACCTCTCCCAAATCTTTGGAACATCGAGCACCTCCGTAAGTTCTACACTTAATTCCACGGAGGTGAGTCTTAAGTAACTTGAAATGTATGTTATAAAGTCATTGTACAGAGTCGGGTAGTTCCTCCGGGAGAGCAGCCGGACCTTTCCCAAAAGGTTTGAAAAGCTCATGCAACACTTGACACAGTCTCCGGACTAAAAGTGTGGCTAACTACCCTGGGTCAAACGAGAAACCAAACACACTTAGCCTGGTTCCGTACCCTAAGAGTGTACTTGTTTCCCCTGTACCCCGGACCTATAATGAAAGACATCTTCATGTGAAATAGACTCCACGTGCATTCATTTTTGCATAGGCTCGACATTTTTATTTCTCTCTTTCTTGTCTATAACAGAAACGTGCAATTCTTAAGAAGTTCTAGTTTGACCGGTTTACATACGATTCGAGTTGAATTGTCAGATTTTTTGGATTTAAATATTGTCTGTGGCCAACTCGCCTGAAAGCCGCCAAGCCATTCTAGGGCCGGAGTGCGCTATCGACTTAGCCTGGTCAAGCACCCTAAGTACGCCACTCTACCTACATCCCGGCAGGCCAAAGTAAGGTGGGTCCATGGACAATTGGATCTAAAAGAAAAGACAATTCATCCAGTCGTATTAAAAATCGTGTTCAACTTAAAATTTTCTTGAGAACCGTAAGCCGCGACGAAGTTATAGACAAGGAACGAATTTTACTATTTTTCTTGGCTTAAGTGTGCAGGAAAAATGAACCCTACGTTGATGGAGAAAAACCGGAGCTAACCAAGCTCCGACTCCCACCAGGGCGTCAACCGTCGGCGTTGACTAAAAGATGGTGAGAAGACCCCGTCACTGGAGTCTGTTGCCAACAAACCAAGTGTGGCAAAGGTCATTGCCGGAGCTGCTAAGCTCCGACACCTTGGAGTATTAACTACCGACGCTCAACGTGTTGATAGAGGCTATTGCCGGAGCTACTAAGCTCCAGCGATGGACAGTGCCGGAGCTTCTAAGCTCCGACAACTTCAGGGGACCTTCACTATCAAAAACTTCGGACCTAAATTCCACAAGTTCGAAGCAAATTCGTCTTCAACAAAACTCAACATCCTTTTGGTACATGTCCACAATCAAATTGTGCACATCTACCAGGGGGCCAAGTGAAGATAAAGATGTTGAAGACAAAAAAAAAATGAAATTCGCAAAAAATTGGGGATTTCATTTCATCTGAAGACCGGAGATTACATCTGGAGACAAGGGATTACAAAATTGAGGAAGAAGAGAAAATACATGTAAAGGCTAAAAGAGACGGTCCTAGACCCTATGGAAGAACTCGGCGACCTTCTGGGCGACCTCCGACACGCAGGCTCGGGTAGCTTCGCCTTCTCCTTCGACGGGGCCTTCAAGCACCGGGTCCAGAGGAAATCGAGGGTTCCGGCTGGTGTAGCACGTCAACACATATTCTGTGACGTTCCTAGCCAGGGGTTGCCCCTCGACCTCCAGCTCGTCCGCGATGACGTCGCCCACCTTGGAGAGCTTGCTGCCTGCGGCGCTCAACGCTTGCAACGCAAGGTCCGGCTCCGGCTCCGGATCATCCGGGTGCACGGGGCTGAAACCCATCGGCGTCAGCGCGTCGTCGGCCTTGCCCAGGAACTCCCAAATCTGCAGGGAGTCCGCCTTCCTCAAGTTCTTCATCTCTTCCAGGGATCTCCGGGCCGTCGTCAGCTCCGAATTCTCGCGAGCGAAGCGCTCAACTTCTTTGGCGTTTTGCTGGATCTTCGCAGCAACCCGCTTCTCAAGTCTTCCGAGCTCCTCCTCCCGGAGGTGGATCTTGTTCCGGCGGTCGACCAGGTCCTTCTCCCTAGCCTCCACTTTCTTCTCCCGGGCGACAAGGGCACACTCGTATTCGTAGAGTTCCTGCCCCCGCACCCAGGTCTTCTCCTCTTCCTTGAGGCAGCGCTCTTCCAATTTCTTAGTGCGCTCCTCGAGGCCCTTGTCCGCCAGAGCTGTTTTCTCGGCGAGCTCTTCTTCCCGTCGCAAGACGTCATCCCGTAGCTCTAGGAGTTTTTGCTCCTCGTCCTCGAGCCGTCTTTCCCTCCCTTCAAGTGCCTCTCGGCGCTTGATGAGTGCGGTGCTGATGGCCTCAAGCTGATCAAACCGAGCATTGGCCGCGTCGTTAGCAGCCTTAGCTCGGTCGTGGAACTCCCGGGATTGAGCATCGAGGGCGTGAGTCATGCTCTCCCTCTCGTCCAGCAGCTTATCCCGGAGCTCCAGGCGGATCTTCTCCCGCTTGATCCACTCCTTGTCATCCGCAAGCCTCGACTGCGCCAGCTTAGTCTCGAAGTGGAGCCGATTACGCCACCGCCTAAGGGTTTGGCGCTCCTCTTCAAGAGCCTTGCTGTCGTGGAATTAGGCCAGTTGGACCTGACGTAGACTGGAGCAGGCGTTGTCGATGGACATCGACAGCGAGATGGGCTCCGGACCTGCTGGGATCTCTTCCGCTGGTTCCAGCGGGTCTTCACATACAAAAATTGGGTCCCACTCTACGAGAGTGGAACCCCGAGCTTCCAAAGCGCTAAGGCCTTCCTCCGGGACAGCCTCAGTCGCCATCGAAGGAGGTCCCGCCACCAAGTCTTCATTCGCCCCCTCAGGCGGGGGGGCCGGCGACTTCGTTCAGGCACTCTGGCTCTGCCACAGGTACCATCGACGTCGTCGCCTCCGGAGCAGGAGCCGCTACTGGCTCCAGCCGAGACACCTCTTCTGAGGGAGGCTCAAGCTCCCTCGCCTCTTTAACCGCCGGCTCTGTGACCGGCGCTCCAACAATCACCGGCTCTGCGGCCGGAGCTTCGGAAGTAACCGGCTCAACTGCCGGAACTACTTCGACTTCCGGCTCGCATGTCGGGGCTTCAGCCACCTCCGGCTCAATCGTCGGGGCTTCAGCACTTTCTGGCTCCGAAGCCGGGACTACTACTTCCTCCGACTCAACAGCCGAAGCTTCTACTACTGCAGCACCACGACCCGGAGCTTCCACATCCGGGACGGGTGCCGCTGGCGCATCTTCCTTCCCGTGGTCCGGCGCTACCACGGGAACTTCTGGAGACGAGTCGAAGTCCATGACCACGACAGCCGACGCCGGAGCTGTCGCAGCCTCCGCTTGGGGCGGCACCGGGACTGGAGCAGAAGCCCTCGCAGCCTCAGACACTGTGGCTGAGGATGGAGCTTCACTCCCCTTCTTGGGAACGCTGCAGATGAAAAACGAAGAAATTGAGCAAACAGATGCTACAATTAAAAAGTTAATCGAGGTAAAAAAGAAAAATTACCTTGGGAGGCTCCCGCATCAGCTTGCGCGGAACCTCTTTCCCGGACGATCCGGGCTGGCCACGGTCCGCGTAGAAGCTCCGGGAGGACTCCCAGGACTTGCCACAGCCGCGGGCGTTTCCCGGGTCGGAGCTCTCCTTGATCGGGAGGAACTCCTGGACCTGGAGGCCCTCACCGCTCCAGATGCCGGAGTCGCGCGCCCGGAGCTAGCACCACAGGAGGGATCCACCACGGGGACAGTCGCACTCCGGGAGGATCCCACCGCCGGAACAGTAACGTTCCGGAAGGACCCCACCACGGGGACAGTCGCCACGGCGGCGGAGGATCTTCCTTCCTGAGGAGGGGGAACCGGGGGGGGGGGGGGGGGAGTGGCAGGCCCGATGGACCTTCCGTCAGCATGTCGCAGCTTCCTCTTCCGGCTCTCCAGCTCCTCCGCCAGCTCCTTGCCCTTGCCGATGACCTCAGCTCTTGGCTGTGGGACAGGGGCGGAGCCGTCTTCGGACAACCCGGGGATCGCCAACCGAGTGGTTGATCTTCTCTCGACGACACCAAGGTCGTCAAGCGCGGGCATCGTCCGCCGGAGCTCCCTGCTGAACTCAACTTCCACGTTCAGAGGGAGGAAGGCCGGCGACGGAGTCAAGTAATCTCCGTCAACGTCGATGCCGTGCTGGAATTTCTTGAGGTGAAACTCCAAGGTCTTCCCCACCATGCTGGACTTCAACCCGGTCTCAACCCAGTCCTCGTCCATCACGCTGTTGAGGGCCCAGGCGAGCTTCTACCTCCTCTTCAGCGGCGCCCACCTGTTGGACAGGAAGTTGCAGAACACCGCCTGGGGAGTCAATCCTCCCTCCACACATTGGCGGATCCTGGTCAGGACAGGGTCGAAAGCTTCCGCCAGCACCGGAACTTCGCTCCATACCGACGTGTCAATGCCGGGCAGACCGTCTGGCAACTCCAACCGCTCATGCTCCTCCACCCGGACGACTATCCAATCTTTCTTCCAGTCATCCCACTTCCCGGAAGGGAATGACCGGAGAAGGTTCGGAAGAGCTCGATGCACGGAGGGATGCCCACCCACATCTCGCAGAAGTGGACAAAGATGGACACAAGGAGAATGGAGTGAGTGCCAAGGTGGTACAGCTGCAGACCATAGAAGTCCAGCAGCATCAAGAAGAAAGAAGAAAACGGTGGGATCAGCCCCACCATGGCGTACGAGGAAAAGTACATCTCGCCAGCGTGCTCCTTTTCAAAGGGGAGCTCTCCGCCGGCGCGGACCGAGCGGTTGAAGAAGTCCGAAGACCACCCCATGAGGGCCCGGACCTTCTTCAGATCGCTGTCAGTCTTCAAGCGACTCTCACGCAGACCCAACTCCATCGCAGCACAGCTAGGCAAGAGAAGAGGAGCAAAGTACGAGTTGGGAGTTTGAGCGCAAGAACAGATGGGAAGCGTAAAGAACTCCCGACGGTGCGCTTTCCTTCTTAAGTAAGCCCTCGCAACGCTTGGATGGAAACTGCAGGGGAGTCAAGGATACTACTCAAGAATTCAACCCTGCCGATGACAAGAGGGCCCGGGACCACCCTGACGATCAAGTCGAGGATCTTACCCAGGCGAACAGTTGTCATCACGAGGCGGGAAACCCAAAGGCGGCGACCTGACAAGGCGCGCGGAACCGATACGGTTTTCGTATCGGGAACCGACGACCTTCAATTGCGAGAGATCCGCACGTCAAAGATCTTATCTGCCGCCTGAGGTGCGCCACGCGTCGGGATTTACCCGTAAAGCCCCGCCAACGGCACCTCCGAAGACCCTTGAAGACCCAGTTCAAGAGTCGCGAGTATGGACCCACCTCCGACGGAATGACTTCACCCCGGTGACTTTCCCCGGAGGTAGGTCCAGGGGGCCACTGTCGGTACCCTAAAAACCATACACCCCCTGAGGTTACAAAGATCTCAAGGGAAGGACGTCTACTCAAATTGAAGACCCTCGGAGGCCCACTTGTCAGACATAACCGGACCTGCTTCTCCAACATGGTTAACCCCTAGGTTGCCACGTGTACTGCCAGACCGGAGCTACTACCCACAAGGGTGAAGCTCCGGGCTAGGTACCGAAACGGCACCTCCGGACTTAACCCCTGACCGAGAGAAGCTCCGAACCTGACACGTGCCAGGCCACCCCGGAGCTTCCCGCTTCCCACAAGCAAGCTCCGGAGCTGCCACGTGTCCAAACGTCGGAGCTGGCCGCCTCAAACCTCCGGAAGACATTGTAACGACTCCGGATCTTCAAAGGATAGTCGCGGACTTCAAGACCCGATTAATTGTCATTAATTCCATGTTAATGACACTTAATCGGACAATCTTAACACCTGTAACGGCACTGTCGGAGCCCGTTACAGGGTTATTAACAACAAATAATCGTGTATCAATACTAGTAACCGCCGGGGCCACATGTCGGGCCAGGCTAACTTGTAACGGTTTGTCCTTGTACTATAAAAGGACAGACCGACGATACACGGAAAAGGGGAGAAGGCTCTCGAACGCTCTCAGGCACACACGCATTGACGTGAGCTTTCATACATAAACTAATACAACACCACACACCCGTGGAGTAGGGTATTACGCTCAGGCGGCCCGAACCACGTAAACCACTGTGTCTCTCGTGTCCAATCGTGATTCACCTTCTTGAGTCTCCGCGCGCCCACACCGAACTACAAACTCCTTCAACACTTTAGTAGTGTCAGGAGATCTGCCGACTCCAACAGTCGACAGTCGCTTTGTGAGTGAAGCAAGGTAGGTGTCGATCACTTCACCTGAACCGCGATCGAAGGCGTGAATGCACCGTACGGGCGCTCGGGAGCCTTCCAGAGAAATGGTGAAGGGGTGGGTAGGAAAGAGGTTGGCAGACAACCATGGGTGGCCACGAGCTGTTGCTGTTGTTTCAATTTACACAACGTGTTGCTGTGCGTATTGAGGAAGGAGGGTATTTTTGTGAATGTGGAACAGTAGGAGGGGTGAATAGATTTCGGCTAGAATGGCGTTAGGTTACAGAGGTTACTGAAAGCGGGGATGTTTTTGTAATTAAGAAAAAGATGGAGGAAGTGGTGGGAAAGTAAGGTGGTCAAAAAAATGACCACCGAGAGGAACGTGGGTGTTGGCCGCTCCTTAACATAGTTTTTGTTTTATTTCTATTATTATTTTATTTTTCTCTTTCTTGTTCATTTTATTATTACTCGCAAGTTTACATTTTGATTTTTCTCATGTAGAAATATGTTTGTTGCTTAATTCTATAAGTTCGTTATAATCAGTTTACGAAAATGGGATGTTACAGACCTACTCCATTTAGGTGGAATCTCGTCCTCGAGATTCGGCTGGTATTCAAAAAGATGGAGAAGCTCGGCCCAAAACGCATCTTCTTTTTCTCATGTAGCCTCGGCCTCCGAGTGTCTGCTCTACTGCACACGACAAAGATTGACGGAATTTGTTCTTGTCCTCCAAGTAACAGTATCCAAAATCTTTACTGGCACCTCCTCGTAACTCAGATCATCCTGTAGGTCCGTAGTGTCGTGTACCACTTGTTCCTCAGATACTCGTAGACACTTTCTCAACTGCAACACGTGGAAGACGTTGTGCACACTCGACATCTCCTCGGGTACCTGTATCTCATATGCCACTGAACCTATCCTTTTTAGAATGGGAAAAAGACCAATATATCGTGGTGCCAACTTTCCATGTACTTGAAATCTACGCGTGCCACGGATCGGAGACACTTTAAGGTAAATGTGGTCCCCGACTTCAAAGTTGAGTTCATGCCTTCTCTTGTCCGCGTAGCTTTTCTGGCATGACTGAGCTGCCTTCATATTTGCCCGGATCTCCACTATCTTGTCTTCTGCTTCCATGATGAAATATGGTCGCTCTACAATACGTCTCCAACCTCTGACCACATAAGAGGAGTCTGACACTTTCTTCTATATAGCGCTTCAAACGGGGACATCTTGATACTAGCCTGATAATTGTTGTTGTAAGAGAACTTGGCATATGGTAGACCATCTTCCCAATCCTTGTCATAGGTGAGAACAGCTGCTCTTAACATGTCCTTCAAGATTTGGTTGATTCTTTCTGTTTGACCATCAGTCTGAGGGTGATATGCTGAGCTAGAATCCAACTTAGTACCAAGTGATTTCTGCAGACTTCTCCAAAATCTTGACGTGAACTAGGTACCTCTGTTTGAGACTATCCTCGAGGGCACACCGTGAAGCTTCACAATACGGTCTATATACAATCTGGCCAGCTTGTCTCCACCATAGGTAGTGCGAACAAAAATGAAGTATGCAACCTTCGTGAGACAGTCGACCACTACCCACACAGAGTTGTTACCATTCTTGGTTCTTTGTAACCCTGTGATAAAATCCATCCCTACTTCATCCCATTTCCAGACGAGAATCGGTAACGGTTGAAGTAGGCCACTTGGCTTGTGATGCTCAGCTTTGACTCTCCGACACACATCACAACAGGCCACAAATCTAGCTGTCACCTTTCATACCAATCCACCAATACTTATGCCCTTTCATACCAATCCACCAATACTTCTGCTTAAGATCCAAGTACATCTTGGTAGCTCCAGGGTAGATAGAGTATGTGGAGTTATGAGCTTCATCCATGATGGTGTTCCCAAAGTGGCCATGTGAAAGCACACACAACCGTTTCTTGAACCATAATATTCCATCTCTATCAACTTTAAAATTTGGAGCCTTGCCTTCCCCGGTTTGTTCCTTGATCTCCATCAACTTCTCATCATCATGTTGAGTCTTTTTTATTTGTTCATCTAAAACAGGATGAACACTAAAGTTGTAGTTGTAGAAGTGAGAAACAACACTTAGATTTAGCTTTCTCATCTCATCACACAATTGTGGTACTTGAGACGCCAAATGTCAGCAGTAGGCCTTCCTACTGAGAGCATCCGCTACAACATATGCTTTGCCCGAATGATAATGGAATCCCAAGTCATAATCCTTTATTAGCTTCAACCATCTCCATTGTCTTAGGTTGATGTTAGGTTGGGTGAAGATGTACTTAAAGCTCTTGTGGTCTGTGTAGATCTCACACTTGTTTCTAATTATGTAATGTCTCCGAATCTCAAGAGCATGAGCTACTGCAGCCAATTCCAAGTCATGAGTTCGGTAGTTCTGCTCATGTAGCCTTAACTGGCGAGAGGCATAGGACACCACTCGTCCTTCTTGCATTAGCACACATCTTAGGCCATGCCTTGAAGCATCAAAGTAAATGACGAAACTCTTGTGAATATCTGGTAGAACTAGAACTGGAGCTGTAGTTAGTCTCTTCTTCAACTCACTAAAACTCCGCTCACAAGCTTCAATCCACACAAACTTCTTGTTTTTCCTGAATAGCTCCGTCATCGGTCGGGCTAGCTTTGAAAATCCTTCGATGAACCTCCGATAATAGCCAACCAAACCTAGAAAGCTACGGATCTCTGATACAGAAGTTGGTTGCTTCCAAGATGACACAACTTCGATCTTCTCCGGATCAACTGCAACTCCCTCAGCTGTTAGAACATGTCTAAGGAAGTTGACAATCTGCAACCAAAACTCACACTTGCTGAACTTGGCATAAAGTTGGTGGCTTCTGAGTCGATCCAATACAACACGCAAGTGTTGCGCGTGCTCTTCTTCACTTCGTGAATAGACTAGAATATCATCAATAAAGACAACTACAAACTTGTCCAACTCTTGCATGAACACCCGGTTTATCAAGTTCATAAAGTAAGCAGGGGCATTGGTTAATTCAAAATACATCACTGTGAACTCGAACTGACCGTAGCGAGTCACAAATGTTGTCTTTGGGTATATCTTCACGCTTGATCCTTACTTGATGATACCCAGATCTTAGGTCAATCTTTGAGAAGAACTTAGCTCCTTTTGACTGATCAAGCAGATCATCTATTCGTGGTAGAGGGTACTTATTCTTGATGGTCACATCATTAAGGGCTCGATAATCTACACAGTCTCATGCTTCCATCCTTCTTTACAAAGAGGATCGGAGCGCCATGGTGATGCGCTAAATCTGATGTACTCCTTCTCTTGCAACTCATCCAACTGTTTCTTCATCTCTACTAACTCTGGCGCTGTCATCCAATAGGGTTATGCAAAGAGTGTGATTTAGAGGTGCATTTGTATAGTGCTAACAGTGTGTGTCAATTAGTGATGGCAAGGAATGGAAAGCTTGTAAATAGTAACATATGCCATGGCGAGAAGAATAGCCAGCAGCAGGAGCTTAAGCTCGATGGCCATTCTTGTAATAGGCGAGAGAGAGGGGACCTCCTCACCTAAGGAAATTTGTCAAAGTTTTGGCCTACTGGTTGGCTTTGTTTAATGGGAGGTCTCTCAGCGGCAGCATATCTCGAAGCCAGCACAAGAAGCCATAGAAAGATGCAAAACATGGAAGAACCACTGGTTAATATTGAAGAGCAATAAAAAATTACTTCTGAAGGAATTGATGAAGCTAGAACGAAATGTAAAAAAATTTGTAAGATCATGGTGGATGTTGGGGGCACAGATGACCTTCCTGTAGGAGAGCCCGTCGATGCCTACAACGTTGGTGAAGGCTGAGAGCATGCTGACCAGCATGGTCTCACTGATCCGTCGCCCCAAGCCGTGTCGTGATGTCGCACGACTCCCCGAATGCCCAGAGGGTGAGCACACGGTGTCCGGCACACGCGACAGCTCGAAGATGAGCGTTACCCACGACACAACGTGTAGAGAGCACGGGACGCGACTGGCGAGCAGAGGTCAGCTCAGCCAGAACCCACGCTAGCGAGGCTTGCGGCACGCGGGAACACTCGAGCGGCGTGGATCGGGATGCTCCACACCTCAAAGGCAAATCGTCGAACACCATGTGTGCACCGTACGCTGGGCAGTGGAGGTGGAAGCAGGAACACCCAAGGCCACGTCGGTACTCCACCTCATCAGCCCAATGCGGTGGAGCTGGGAGAAAGTCATCAACAGCAAGGAGACGCAGGTGCTGCCGCCAGTCTGATGGCAGCGAGGGCGCTCACCGGCCCAAGCGTCGGGCACGCCACCAGGCCTTCTGTTGCAGGGACGACCGCCACAAGGGAGCCGAGCTGCACAACAGCACTGCAGGGGTCGGTGCAGGGCTGTGGATGTTGAGCGACGCAGGTGTCGAGGCGGCAGGTCGCGGATCAGGCGAGGGCGTCAACACAGTGGCATGCGGGGTGGAGAACTGGGCGGACGCGATGGGAAGCAAGGTGGTGAGGAGAGGGGACGCGATCTTGGTAGGGGAGCAGCGGCAGGAGAGCATGGCGAAGCCCTTCCTCGCCGGCCAGAGCAGGAGCCGTCTGCCATGGCCGGAAGGTGAGCAAAGGACCACAAATATCTGGCATGACATTTGGTTGAGACAATTGCAATTTTGCTATTCTTAACGGTGGACTTCTTCAAAATACTATTCTCAATGTGTGATACGCCACAATATAATACTTAGCATACTGAGTACCCGTGCACAGGATGAAAACGTCTAAGTGTCCGACGTCAAAGTGGGATAGGCCTGCAACGCCTTCACTGAGATGTGATTAGTCATAACGGACTTCTGACCGTTGGCGTGCTTTGCGTCGTGTGTCGGAAGTGGGTGCACACCTTCAATGTCTGTACTGAGTAGAGCGCTACAGCTTTTAACTCCCGCACCTTATCGTCTGGGGGTGCTGCTAGACACGTGGTAGCGCTGTAGAAGGTCCTCACCGGGGAGGCTAGCCCGGGTTATTCGTGGCGCGTGGTAGCTCCGGGGCTCCCCAGTGCACGTGGTAGCTCCTCTCTCTCCTCAGAGGGAGGGCGCTTGGTCCGGCGCTCCAGGCTTTGTGGCAGCTCTGGAGCTTCTACGCCGAGGTTGTGTGGGTCTCTCCTAAACATGTGGCTCCTTGGGAGGTCGTCTCCCCTGAGGGTCTTTATCCCATCCTTCGTGCCCCACGTGGCGGCACTGGAGCTAGATCTTGCGGGAGGCTGAGGCCTCGACAACTTCTAGGTATGTGGCGCTACCGGACATGCCCCGGTGTCTTCATCTTGTGTGCGAAGGTACCCGACGTGTAGGGTACCAATAGTGGCCCCTGGGTCCACCTTGGGGCAAGATGGGGAGCCCAAAGGTGGAGCCCTTTCCCTGTTTTCCCGCATCGGGCTTTGAATTCTATCTTGGATAGCTGAAGCGGTGGGCGCTTCTACCAATTATCGCCATGCGTCCTCTTCCGGTTTGAGTGGCTACGGCGAAGGGATCTTTACTTACTGTACCATCTCTGTCCTCTACGGCACCTTTAATTGCGGCGGTCCCCAATGCAACTTATAGCACTTTTGCTCGCTGCGTGATTGAGGGAGATGCCTCAGCGGCTTCCCCAAGCAGCTAACCGACTGGGCCAGTGCGTCTGAGCAGGGACATAGGACTCGTTTCTCATGGATGCAGTGTGATGGGTGGTGCGGTTTGATCCTTCCGACGTGAGGGCTGAACTGCGGAGCTCAATGCTGAAGGTCAACATATTCGGCCTCGCGCGCCTGCATTCTGAAGACACAGTCGGCACCTCTGCAGTCCTAAGGTGGTGCCGTGAAGCTGCGCATCCCGGGTCAAGGTCTTCTTTGCGTCCTTCGGCAAGGGAGTAGGCAGAGCCCTTATCTACTTCTAGTAGGGCAGAGGTCAGCCAGCCGGCACCAACCCCAGAGCTGAGAAAGCGCTCCCGCACGCTTTCCACGGGCTCTGCTACTTCTATGTCGAAGAAGCAGAAGCTATTTCGGGAGGACGGTACTCCCATCTCCCATAATCAGGGAACCAGCAGGGCCGAAGCTTCTGTCGTAAATTAAGCCTCTGACTCCAGCAGTGGCCCTTGTTCCGGAGGCGGTGCTATGGGGCCTGAGATGACGTCGGCACGGGTTGACCGGGAGTCGGTACCAGCGACGGCGGCACCAGCCTTGTCGTCAGGTCCCGGCAACTTTGATCCATCGCGTGGGGCGATAGGCCAGTGTCATTAGAGTGGCCCGACTCGCCGGTAAGTCGCTGCTTCTTCCCTTTGCTATTTCTCTCCTTTCCTTTTTTTTTGTCTTTACGAAGTTTTCTCTCGGTTTTTCAGGGCTTCATCAGCCAACTTGGTGCCCCTGGCGCTTCTAGGGGTAGGCCTGATAGCCCCTGCCCTTCCCGTTACTGGAGCGAGATCTGCCGCGTCGCCTCCTACGCCCGAAGGTGCGTCGGCCTTAGGTTCCGCTAATGGCCCTGCACCCCATCTGTTGAGGCAGGTGAGGCAGAGGTGATGCCGAGCCTGGCCGTGCCAGGCGAGGTGGTGCCCGGTGAGGGACTGCCAAATGATGAGGTGCCCGGCGCAGAGGTGCTGGGCGAGGAGCCGCCCAGTGCGGAGGCACCGGGGCGAGGAGATGTCCGACGCGGGGGTGCTGGGTGAGGAGGTGCCTAGCGCGGAGGTGCCAGGCGAGGAGGTGCCTGACGCGGAGGTGTCGAGCGAGGAGGTGCCCGGCGTGAAGGGGGCTATCTTGGTTGTGGCTGCCTCCCTTGGTGGGGATGACTCGCTGGTTGTTCAAGCGGTGCCGACATCTAACGTCATCGACGCGCAGCACGGCGACCCGCCACCGGATATCAGCGATACCCTTGTAGTGCAGGGGGGACTTCAGTGTCGGGCTGTGACACGGCGGTCCTCGATCCCCGCGAAGCTTCTGGTCTTGAGAGCTGGCGTCTGCTACAGCGTCGGTAGGAGGAACAGGGGGACAACCGTTGGTGACGACGGTCGAGCCAATCCCTCTCGCCAACGCTATTGTTGTGGCTCAGTCCATATTGCACCAGACGCGGGCTACTTTCGCCTGAGAGTGGGATCGGCTTGCGGAGGAGCGGCGTTTGGTGAAGCTGGTTGATGCCAAGAACAAAGAGCTTGAGGTGAAGGTTTTGAAGGCCCATGATGCTGCCGACGCCCGCCTGAAACTGTGCGAGGATTAGCATTTGGAGTTGGCCCGTCGCGAGGTTGCCGTTGCTGATGCGGAACGGGGCTTGGCAGCAAAGGAGGAGGCGGTCTCCCGGAGTCTGGAGGAGAAACGTCGGGCACTTCAAGACTTGGAGCTCGCCAACAAACATCGTAAAGATGATTTGGAGCATCGTGCTCGGGAGCTTGCTGATCGGGAGGAAGCTACACAGAGGGATACGGAGATCCTCCAGGTCTCCCTTATGGCCGAGGCCCAAGGGGTCCGGGATTTCCTGGCCCGTGTTGGGGCGGTGCTGGAACCCCTTGGCCTTGGTCCCGTGCCGCGTGGGGAGCCATCTTAGGGAGTGGCCCAACTACTTCCTGTCCTAGAGTCCCTCTGTTCGTCGTTAGGGTTAGTGAACACCATCCTTGCACGGCGGCTGGAGGCCGAATGAAAAAAGCTGGCTAAGCTGGTGGCCTGCCACGTTCTGGTGTTCTTTCGAAGCTGGTACCCGCAGATCCCGCTAGAACTGGTGGATAAAGGTCCCTTTAATGATTAGGAGGCTGGTGGTGGCTTGCCAAGGAGGTGGCTTCTTTGTTTCAGCGTAGCTAAGGTCGATGGCACCTAGGCGCCATGTTTTTGTATCCGGGGATGACCCCTTTGTGTAAATAAATGGTCATGAATTTGGGATTATGTTGCTTTGCTTGTTGGCTTTGTTGTGTGCTTCAAAAAGTTGAACCAATTCCTTTTCTTGTGTAAAGTCTTGAAGAGCCTTTGTGGACGCTGTTAGCCTTTTAGGGACCAACGCTTTCACAGTGGACACGACCGGTTTGTCGCTAGATGATGCCCTACCTACGGAACCCCCCCTGAGAGGCCCCTTAGTAGGCATGGCCAGATAGTTGGGTACGCATGCCACTTGAACGCTGGGTGTCTTCGACATGCCCCCAATGGGTCGGGGGAGCCTGAGTGACTGGTCTCAGCGTGTCCATTTCGGGAACATCGGGCTTTTTCTGAGTGTTGTCGTCGCCGGCAGGCCCCCTGGGAAGGGCTGGAGATGGATGCTCCGGTGTTGTCCACCATCATCGTGAAGTCATCGACGGTAGGCCCTCAGGGAGGTGCCGTAGCTGGATGCTTCGGCATCGTCCACCATCCTCATAGAAACGTCGACGGCAGGCCCTGTGGGAGGTGCTGGAGCTGGATGCTCCAACATCATCCATCATCGTTGTGGAGTCATTGACGGAGGGCCCCCGGGAGTTGCCGGAGCTAGATGCTCTGACGTCGCCCACCATCTGCGTAGAAACATTGACGGCGGGGCCCCTAGGAGGTGTTGAAGCTAGATGCTCCGGCGTCGTCCACCATCGTCGTGAAGTCGTCGACAGCAGGCCCCTGGTGTACAGGCTATCTCAAGAGAAACTTGTTAGCAACAAGTGCGGGGCAGGAGAGTTTACTCACTTATTTGCTCTTGGTGTTGTCGCTAACATTCTGGGACGTCGATGGCAGGCCCCTTAGGAGGTGCCGGAGCTGGATGCTCCGGCGTCGCCCACCATATTTGTAGGTACGTCGACGGCGGGCCCCTTGGGAGTTGCTGAAGCTGGATGTTCTGGTGTCGCCCACCATCTTCATATGAATGTCGATGGCGGGCCCCCTGGTGTACAATCTATCGCAAGAGAAACCTGTTAGCAACAAGTGCGAGGCAGGAGAGTTTACTCACTTATTCGCTCTTGGTGCTGTCGCTGACGTTTTTGGACGTCGATGGCGGGCCCCTTGGGAGGTGCCGGAGCTGTATGCTCCGGCGTCGCCCACCATCTTCGTAGGTACGTCGACGGTGGTCCCCCTGGGAGTTGCCGGAGCTGGATGCTCTGGTGTTGCCCATCATCTTCGTACGTACATCGACGGCGGGTGATAGAGAAGGTTTAGGCCTGATCTTTCGAAAGGTAATGGATAAGTCGATTGATGGAGATCTCGACGTTGATGATCCGAGGCTCTCGAGTAGAACACGAAAACCCCCTAGAATCACTACACCACCGCTCCGTTGGTTATCAACCGTGCTGCATACGATTGACCTCGCTAAGAAGGCTAATCCCTGCAAGTGCAACCGAGAACACAAGCAAGAACGTAGAAGACACGATCTAAAATCGCGAAATTGGGGTTTCACAAACCGTAGAACGGCGATATTATTAATCTAAGCAAAGCCCAATTTTTTATGACAGCTACGATGGAGTATATATAGGTGGGAGAACGTCCAAGGGGGTGTTGGGGTCGTGACCTAACCCTAAGACATGAAAATAATGTACTTAGACTTGATACAAAGCCCAATGGCCCAATAGGGTGGCACAGTAGCCTAACAGATTCTGAACTCGATTTTTTTTCGACGATTCCTGTCGACTCCGAAGGAATTTTTACATGGGACTAGCGCCATTGGAGAATTATCCTCTCCTCTTTCTGCGCATATGTAGAACGTCCAAAACGGGGTTTGTATGCATCCTGGGCATCTATTTTAGTGCGAACTGCTCCTGGACTCCGAGTTGGACACAAATTTGAGTTGGGGTTGGTTTCCATCTTCTTTGAACGTATTCTCTGGTCCTCCACGTCCCTAAGACTTCCTCTAAGTATACCTTGAACCTCTCTATGGATCCTAATCACAATTAAATCATTAGGTAGCAATCTATGCTCAAAAACATATAAGAACGAGCTCACCTCAGAAATTAATTGTTGTGTGTGAACTCTATTGACTACATCTTGTATGTTCAATGGAGTGTTGTTTGTATCGATAGAAGTTCATCATCCTCTCCTTATTGAATTGGAGTCGTCCTCGACTCAAATTCATCTTCTGTCATATGTGGGTCCATATGTGCAACGCCATCAAATCTTCTTGTATGCATGAAAGGAGGAAGCCAAGGTGGTGGACGACATAGTGCACCATCTCCATGTTCTTCATCAAATACGCATGCACATTCACTCGAGCCAGGATCCCAAACAAATAAACATCATTCCATGCTTGTATGTGCAATGACAATGTGCTTGATCTTATTATTCTCCCCTTCTTTATGACAAGCCATCCTCGGCTTGCTCGTATGTCTAGCAAAGAGGTTTCGTTTGGGGGTAGAATGAGCGCTGTCCATATTGCAAAACCGCAACGAACAATGCTCCTCTATTATATGTTGTCCCTGCTGCAAGAAAAAAAATACTAGAAAAACTTGACAAAGAATTATTAGTGTTAGCTAGTGCATCCATTCATTTCACCATGTTGTTGCTGCACGAAATGGGATTTCTCATTTGAGCATATGTAAACTTTATGCACCATAAATTCACCACCATGTTCATGTTTTCCTATTGCATGAAAATTATTTTTTGTCAACAAAGATAATTCAGTTTTCAAAAATATTCTTCTCTCTAGAGTGTCTAGATCACAAAGATTGTCAAATTCAATAAAACCCAAAGTATTTAGAGAAGACAACAATTTCGGCTCATCTCTTTCACATTTAATTGGAATGAAATACTTAATTTCAGCAAAAGTGGGTGATAAAGTATCAAATTCATTCACTTGTTCTAGCATAGGTACAATATAATTATCAGCACAAAATGCATTTTTGTCGTAAGGATCAGTAGGAAGATCAACTACTGGTAAATGAGTTTTCAGAAAAGGCTCCTCAAATTGTTGCTCTCCAATAGAATGATTGAAGGAAACATTTGAAACATTCAAAAACTTCTCAACATTGATAAGTGTAGTGCGAGGTACATTACCTTCATTCACATATTCAACAGTAACTGTGGGTGAAAAAGGAATTGAAAGATCTGAATTTTCACAAGAGATGTTGAACACCTCATTATCTTTTGAATTTTCTACATTTATTTGTTCATGTTCCTGCAAAAGGTTAGGCATAAGAGGAGGTACAACAAGAAAATTCTTCTCAAGTTCATTTATTTTATCTTCGCAATTAGATATATTGGCAAAAGTTCCTCGCATAAGAATTTTCATATCTTTCCATGTTCGTGGTTTTTCTAAATCACTTATGTTGTTCCACCAAGTTAATGCACAATCTACTAATGCACTCACAACCTTTCTAATCTTTCTCCTCTCACACATATGACATTGTCCAAAAATTTTATCCAACTCTATTTCCCAAGCAATATATTAATCATAACCAAGACCATCAAAAGAAGGAAAAGATGGGAGAATGTAATTACTTATTGTTGAAGGAGTTGTAAAGGTGGTCTGAACGTCATGTGCAACCTTGGTTGATGTTTGATTTTTAGTGAGCAACTCCATCGTCGTCTTCATCATGTCAATCATCTTAGCATATAATGCATGATTCTTGCTTTTACCTGACATTGTTAGTAGCAAACAGAAGACAACAAAAAATACGTTATCCCTATAAACTACAAAAGATAATGGCAAAGTGGAAGTAGAATCACACACTCTCAAGTGTCTTACCACGCTCTTACAAGTGTTCTTACCGACACTGCAGGTGGCAAACGGTGGCCGGTATGAAGAAACCAATGAATCGTGGGATGATTGCAAAGGTGTATCTATTCTGCTCAAGAGTAAAGTATAGCTTGGATGACACTTTATATATAGCAAGGATTAGCCACAATGCAATCAAATAGTAAAGTTGAATAAGTGTCCAAAGTACTTGTCAAAGTTGCTGGCCTAAATGTGTTCCTAGTAGTTCAATCTAGCAAGACATGAGACAAAACTAGATAACACAAAGAATGCAAGCACTTCTACTTTTTTGTTGTTGTTTTTTTTCTCCATTTTTTGTGCGGCTTTTGTATCTTAGTTTGCACTTTCCTTTTTTAGAATGTGTTGCAAAAGAAGAACACAATGAAAAGCAATCAAAGATATCTCGTGGCTCTGTCACATATTTTTTGCTCAATCTTCTAAGGACAAATAGGCACACATAGAGGCTCAAAATAGAAAAACTTACAACAGCAAGGTTGTATATATATATATATATATATATATCTCTCTTCTTTAATTTCAACATACTGAATACCTATTTTGGACAAGAACAATATGATATATTTCCCCTAAAACACAGATTGTTCAGAAATTCTAGGTCAAGAACAAATTCAGATCTAATGCACTTTTGACAAATATAACTATGCTGCCTGAGAAATCTATGAATATGAAAGTTGTGGAGAACTTCTTAAGATTTCCAGAAAGTATAAGAACTCCAATATCCGAGTTTGTATGAGTGAGATATGATAAAAATACCGAACTGAATAGAGATGAATCTAATCTGGACGTGATGACGTGATTCAAAAGGATGAATCAACACAATGCAAAACTCAAACTAAGACCAAAAACACTTCTAAACCAGCAATACGACTCAACCACGGACACAAACTCAACAAAACCAAACTTAATACCAAAGTTGCAATGGCTCAATGGTGGTTTGGACAAAGTGATGAATAGATCTACTAAACTACAAGTTTTTTGTGACTTTTTTGTGAACTCTACATATTAAAAACAAACAAATCAAAAGGATATATGAATTACCTAACATGCAACATGGAAATCTGATACCAATAGAAGGAGAAAACGATGAGGCCTGATCTTCTGAAAGGTAATGGATAAGTTGATTGATGGAGATCTCGACGTTGATGATCCGAGGCTCTCGAGTAGAACACGAAAAACCCCTGCAATCACTACACCACCGCTCCGTTGGTTATCAACCGTGATGCACACGATTGACCTCGCCAAGAAGGCTAATCCCAGCAAGTGCAACCAAGAACACAAGCAAGAACGTAGAAGACACGATCTGAAATCGTGAAGTTGGGGTTTCATAAACCGTAGAACGGTGATATTATTAATCTAAGCAAAACCCAATTGTTTATGGCGGCTACTATGGAGTATATATAGGTGGGAGTACGTCCAAGGGGGTGTTGGGGTCATGAGCTAACCCTAAGACACGAAAATAATGTACTTAGACTTGATATCAGGCCCAATGACCCAATAGGGTGGCGCAACACCCTGACAGATTCTGGACTCAATTTTGTTTCGACGATTCCCGTCGACTTCGAAGGAATTTTGACATGGGACCAACGCCATTGGAAAGTTTATCCTCTCGTATTTCTGTGCATATGTAGAATGTCCAAAACAGAGTTTGTATGCGTCCTGGACGTCCATTTTAGTGCGAACAACTCCTGGACTCCGAGTTGGACACGAATTTGAGTTGGGGTCGGTTTCCATCTTCTTTGAACGTATTCTATGGTCCTCCACGTCCCTAAGACTTCCTCTAAGTACTCCTTCAACCTCTCCAAGGATCCTAATCACAATTAAATTATTAGGTAGCAATCTATGCTTAAAAACATATAAGAAAACATATAAGAACGAGCTCACATCTGAAATTAATTGTTGTGTGTGAACTCTATTGACTACATCTTGTATGTTCAATGGAGTATTGTTTGTATCCATAGAAGTGATGTCCTCATCATCCTCCACTTCTTGAATTAGAGTCGTCCTCGACTCAAGTTCATCTTCTGTCATATGTGGGTCTGTATGTGCAACGCCATCAAATCTTCTTGTATGGATGAAAGGAGGAGGCCCAGGTGGTGGACGACATAGTGCACCATATCCATGTTCTTCATCAAATACGCATGCATATTCACTCGAGCCAGGATCGCAAACTAATAAACATCGTTCCATGCTTGTATGTGCAATGACAATGTGCTTGATCTCATCATTCCCCCCTTCTTTATGACAAGCCATCCTCGGCTTGCTCGTATGTCTAGCAAAGAGGCTTCATTTGGGGGTAGAATGAGCGTTGTCCATATTGCACAACAGCAATGAACAATGCTCCTCTATTATATGTTGTCCCTGCTGCAAGAAAAAAATACTAGAAAAACTTGACAAAGAATTATTAGTGTTAGTGCATCCAGTCATTTCACCATGTTGTTGGAGCACGAAATGGGATTTCTCATTTGAGAATATGTAAACTTTATGTACCATAAATTCACCACCATGTTCATATTTTCCTATTGCATGAAAATTATTTCTTCTCAACAAAGATAATTCAGTTTTCAAAAATATTCTTCTCTCTAGAGTGTCTAGATCACAAAGATTGTCAAATTCAATATAAGCCAAAGTATTTAGAGAAGACAACTATTTCAGCTCATCTCTTTCACATTTAATTGGAATGAAATGCTTAATTTCAGCAAAAGTGGGTGATAAAGTATCAAATTCATTCACATGTTCTAGCATAAGTACATTATAATTATCAGCACAAAATGCATTTTTTCTTTTTTTTTCAGAATGTGCTGCAAAAGAAGAACACAATGAAAAGCAATCAAAGATATCTCGTAGCTCTGTCACGGTTTTTTGCTCAATCTTCTAAGGACAAATATGCATAATTAGAGGCTCAAAATAGAAAAACTTACAACAGCAAGATTGTATATATATCTCTCTTCTTTAATTTTAACATATGGAAGACCTATTTTGGACAAGAACAATATGATATATTGTCCCTAAAACACAGATTGTTCAGAAATTCTAGGTCAAGAACAAATTCAGATCTAATGCACTTTTGACAAGTATAACTACGCTGTCTGAGAAATCTATGAATACGAAAGTTGTAGAGAACTTCTTAAGATTTCCAGAAAGTATAAGAACACCAATATCTGAGTTTGTATGAGTGAGATATGATGAAAATACCGAACTGGATAGAGATGAATCTAATCTGGATTTGATGACGTGATTCAAAAGGATGAATCAACACAATGCAAAACTCAAACTAAGACCAAAAACACTTCTAAACCAGCAATATGACTCAAGCACGGACACAAACTCAACAAAACCAAACTGAATAACAAAGTTGCAAAGGCTCAATGGTGGTTTGGACAAAGTGATGAATAGATCTACTAAACTACAAGTTTTTTGTGGCTTTTTTGTGGACTCTAGGTATTAAAAACAAACAAATTGAAAGGATATATGAATACCTAACGGGCAACCTGGAAATCTGATACCAATAGATGGAGAAAATGATGAGGCCTGATCTTCCGAAAGGTAATGGATAAGTTGATTGATGGAGATCTCGACGTTGATGATCCGAGGCTCTCGAGTAGAACACGAAAAACCCCTGCAATCACTACACCACCACTCCGTTGGTTATCAACCGTGATGCACACGATTGACCTCGCCAAGAAGGCTAATCCCTGCAAGTGCAACTGAGAACACAAGCAAGAACATAGAAGACACGATCTGAAATCGCGAAGTTGGGGTTTCACAAACTATAGAATGACGATATTATTAATCTAAGCAAAACCCAATCGAGGTAGTATCCCAAACAAATAAACATCATTCCATGCTTGTATGTGCAATGACAATGTGCTTGATCTCATTGGCGAGCCCCCTGGGAGGTGTTGGAGCTGGATGCTCTGGCGTCGCCCACTATCTTTATAGAAACGTCGACGGCGGCCCCCCTGGGAGGTGCTGGAGCTGGATGCTCCAGCGTCACCAACCATCTTCGTAGAAACGTCAACGTCGAGCCCCTGGTGTATAGGCTATCGCAAGAGAAACCTGTTAGCAACAAGTGTGGGGCAGGAGAGTTTCCTAACTTATTCGCTCTTGGTGTTGTCGCTGACATTCTGGGACGTCGATGGCAGGCCCCTTGGGAGGTGCCGGAGATGGATGCTCTGGCGTCGCCCACCATCTTCCTTGGTACGTCGACGGCGGGCCCCCTGGGAGGTGTCGCAGCTGGATGCTCCGGCCACCCACTATCTTCGTAGAAACATTGACGGCGGCCCCCCTGGGAGGTGCCGGAGCTGGATGCTCCGGCGTCGCCCACCATCTTTGTAGAAATGTCAATGGCGGGCCCCTGGTGTACAGGCTATCGCAAGAGAAACCTATTAGCAACGAGTGCGGGAGAGGAGAGTTTACTCACATATTCGCTCTTGCTGTTGTTGCTGACGTTCTGGGACGTCGACGGCAGGCCCTTGGGAGGTGCCGGAGCTGGATGCTCCGGCGTCGCCCACCATCTTTGTAGGTACGTCGACGGTGGCCCCCCTGGAGTTGCTGGAGCTAGATGCTCCGATGTCGCCCACCATCTGCGTAGAAACGTTGACGGAGGGCCCCCTGTGAGGTGCCAGAGCTGGATGCTCCAGCGTCGTCCACCATCGTCGTGAAGTCGTCAACGGCAGGCCCCTGGTGTACAGGCTATCTCAAGAGAAACCTGTTAGCAACAAGTGCGGGGCAGGAAAATTTGCTCACTTATTCGCTCTTGGTTCTATCGCTGACGTTCTCGAACGTCGACGGCAGGCCCCTTTGGAGGTGCCAGAGCTGGATGCTCCGGCATCGTCCACCATCTTCGTAGAAGCGTCAATAGCGGCCCCCAGGGAGGTGCCGGAGCTGGATGCTCCAGCGTCGCCCACCATCTGCGTAGAAACGTTGACGGCAGGCCCCCTGGGAGGTGCCGGAGCTGGATGCTCTGGCGTCATCCACCATCGTCGAGAAGTCGTCGTCGGTAGGACCCTGGTGTACAAGCTATCGCAAGGGAAACCTGTTAGCAACAAGTGCGGGGCAGGAGAGTTTACTCACTTATTTGCTCTTGGTGATGTCGCTCACGTTCTGGGACGTCGACGGCACGCCCCTTGAGAGGTGCCGGAGCTGGATGCTCCGTTGCACCCTGCTTCGTATGACCTGCACACATAACGGAGGTGCATATCGTTTTGCACGCTGGTGATCTTTTCCTATCCTTAAGTAGAGTCATGTCTTATTGTGAGACCTATATGTGCTGAATACATTGGCTTGTAGTGAATACACTTGGCTTTGATGATAAAAGTTTTAAATATCACCAAAACACCTCTTTGTCAAGGTCCGACTCTAGATCTGAGCTACATCAAGGTCCGACGATAGGTCCGGCTTGTTTTGGGTAGCTCCGGCTACGTTAGATGCTAGGTCCGGCTTCTTGGTAAGGTCCGACTAGCTTTGGTTAGCTCCGGTGAGCTTTATCTTTAGCTCTGGCATGTCTTTGATAGCTCCGACATATACTTGATAGCTCCAACATGCTTTTGCTAAGCTCCGACGTACTTTGTCTAGCTCCGGTTTTGGGTTGACTAGTTTTGACTAGGTTTTGGTAAGCTCCGGCGCTAGGTTCTACTAGCTTTTGATAGCTCCGGCTCAAGCTCCGGGTTGCTCTGGCAAGGTCCGGAACTTGATCTAAGTGCTTCTGCTTTTCATTTGCAATGTTTTGTACTTGCTTTACATTATTGGAAAGATTGCTTAGTATTCATTTGCTAAGTTTTTGGTGCGTTTTGGATGATATGGTTGATATCGTTTCTACTGTGGTTTTGCAACATGCTTATGTGAGGTTCTCACGTAAGGTGTTGTGTTCAGAACTAACTTGAGTCAAGTTGAGGACTTGGGCTCGTATGGATTGTTTGTTTGTTCATGTGCAGGTGTTGCTTGAGTTCAAGTCATGGCTGGTGACAGGATCCATTGGACTAGTCTCAGGAGGAGATGAGGTTCCAACAACCAAGTTCGGGAGAAACTGTGGTTGAGCGGGTCAGGAGGTCGCGCAGGATGATTGAATCAAGGGCAGTGCATATGAAGGTCAAAGGAAGGTGTTCGCACGTATGCATGAGGTGCATGACGTGGCAATATGCTTCTAGAGACGGATTATGGAAGGAAGATCTGATCGGAAGGATCAGATCATATCGGTTGAAGACTTAGGCTGCTAGCTGAGTCAGTTATGGCTCGGTATGGAAATATCGAGTTGGTTATGTTAGGATTTCGTGTGGGTCACGAATTTGAGTTGTTTAGGAATGTGGTATACGTTCCTAAGGTGTTTGGAAGTCTTAAGATTGCTTCTATCTGCGTATAGAAGAGTCCTAAGCAGTTATGGAAAGTTCCGATTGTGATCGGATTAGGATTGGAGTCCTAGTTGAGATTGGGATGGCCTAAGGGCTGGTTATATAAGCAAGGGAAGGCCAAAGATCGTGAGAGACGACTTTGGGGCTGTTCCTCTTGTGTTCTATTGAATAAAATTCATAGTTTGAAGGAATTTTTGTGCCTTGTTCGTCCAACTTGTTCCAGACAAGTTTTACTCGTCGAGTTTCTGGACAGAACTACCTTTCGTCAGTGGTTTTATCATAACTCGAGTTTTATTGAGCCAATTGACGCGATTCTTTTTTGGTTGTCTTCACAACTTGATTGTCTATCATCTGTCAAAATTTCACGGTCACTGGATTTGTGGTTTCTGCGCTACACGAGTTTCTTTGCAGCATTCCAGAAACTGTTTTTCTCGGGTAGGTCAGATTGACCATAGTCTGATCTTTCGATCATAACTTGAGTTTTTCTCAACGGATTTGAGTAATTCTTTTTGTGTTGTCTTCGTGACTTGATTCTCTCTGATATCTATCACTTTTGTCACGGTGAAACACATTTAGATTAGTCTCATACACGATTTATTTAACAGATCGTTTTTCTGCCGAAAGGGTTTGGGGTTTTATTGTTTCCGCTGCGTAAGATTTTTAAATCTACCATTCACCCCCCCTCTGGTAGCTTTTCACGTGCTCTTCGATCCTACAATTGGTATCAGAGCCACGGTGCTCTAATCTTTGAGATTTGCACGTGTTTTTGACTAATCATCATGGAGAAGTACTCCGCCAAACCTTGTGTGTTTGCTGGTATTGATTTTCAGGTTTGGAAGACACGCATGGAGGCTTTTATCCAGGCACAAGGCTTTGCAATATGGGAGAAGGTGTATAAGCCTTATGAAGTGCCACCTAATGATCAAGTCACGGCCACAAACCTACAGGACGTCGACAACAACAACAAAGCCCGAAACTTGATCATCCAAGGACTCACTCAAAGCGACTTTGATCGTGTCGCGCACCTCCGATCAGCGTACGATGTTTGGAGAGCTCTCTGTGATTACCATGAAGGCTCCAACACAATCAAGGAGGTAAAACAGGATATGTTCAAAAAGGAATATATGCATTTTGAGATGCAACCAGGTGAGTCTATCGATGACCTCTTTGCTCGTTTCAATAAAATTCTCAGCAACTTACGTAGTGTCAATGTAAATTTTTCTGATGCTGAGAATGCTAGGCCACTTCTTAGTGCATTAGACATGTGAATTTGGGAGATGAAAGTAACATCTATTCGTGAATCAACTGTCATGAGTTCTCTTACATTAGATGTACTTTATTCTAAACTGAAAACTCATGAAATTGACATCCTAGCACGTAAGAACCCAAATAAGTCTATTGCATTTGTTTCACAATGTGATATGTCTAGCTCCGGCCAATCATCATCTTGCAATACTCTTGCTTTATTGTCCTCACTAACCCTGGAGCAGATCGAAGAATTTCCAGAAGAGGAATTGGCACTCATCTCTACTAGATTCTCAAAAGCATTACAAAATGTGAGAACTAGAAGGAGAGGAAGCTCCGGACCTCAACGCTGTTTTGAATGTGGTAAAACAGGACACTTTCGTACAGAATGCCCTAACCTTTCAGGTCCAACCACCCGGGAAGAAAAACAAAGCAAGGTCCGGACCTCCTCTTTAAATTCCAACAAGAAAAAGAAGGGTACCATAGGACACAAGATGATCAACAGTTTCATCACCGCACTTCAAGAACTTAGTTCAAGTGATGTAGACTTTGAAAGTGATGAAGATGATGACGATCTGGCCAACTTATGATTCATGGCGGGCAAAACACAATCAAGATCAAGTCAGGAGGATGCAGAACACAACAGTGAAGACGATGAGGTATGTTCTACCTGCAATGAAATGTGTGATGCTATTTCTCGTGCAACTATTATTGTCAAGAAAAAGGACAAAAAGCTTAGTGATAATGCTGTTAAAATTGAATCACTAGAATCTGAAATTAATCATTTAAAAACTTTGATTCCTAGTGATGATGCATGTCCCTCATGTGACTTAATCTATGAACAATTGTCCACATTAAGAAGTGCACACTCCTCCACTCTAGATAGACTTGATGAAGAAATTGAAAAGAACAAAGAGCTTGCTGCACTTAATGATAAAAATTTGAAAGATGCTAGCTGTTCAACAATTGATTTGCATTGTTCTACTTGTGAGGATCTTGATAAGAAACTACAGGATGCTATAAATGAAATTTCTATATTAAACAATGCTTTACGTTCTCATGAAGTTAAATTCTGTTCCAATTGCAAACTAAAAGGAAAAACTTCATGTGAAAATTGCCTTGATCTGTCCAATAAACTTGATGATATGCATAGGACATTAGATCGGTTTTGTAATGGGAATAAGAACCTAAACTTACTGCTGAATTCTTCCAAGTCTTGCAATGATAAAACTGGTTTAGGTTTTGATTCTCATGCTCATGCTAAGGCACATCCACCTAAAATTGTAAAGTCATTAGGAAGTGGTTTGGTTCAAACAGTTCCTAAACAAAAAGAAGTGGTTTTCAAATCTGCAGGAGTGTTGCCTCATGCGGTTTCAAATAAAAATATTGCTTGCTCATCTAGACATGAACACAAAGTTAAATTTCATTGTACCTTCTGAGGTAGAGATGGTCATGTCATAGATTTTTGTTATAGACTAGCTAAACAACAGAAAAAGGAAAGAAAAATTGTTAGATCTCATAACTTTCATGCAATTAGAAAAACACAACCTTCTTTAGTGAGTCAGAAATTTGAAAAGGTAGCTTCCGGACCTTCTGGTAAGAAATCCGCAAAAGCAGCTCCGATAGTTCCGATAGCTCCAAGAGCTCCCGGATCTTCTGTTAATTCCTTCGGAACTTCAACTTTTGTTTCCGGAGTTTCAGTCTTGTCTTTTGGAACTGCTGCTTTTACCTCCGGAGCTACTGGTTCTTGTGCTAAAAGAGTTAAGAATAGAAAACCTCAAACTTTGACTCATAAACCTGCTGTTTTATCTCAGCTTTCGCGTGTTTTTCCTATTGCACGTCGTGTGACTCAGTACTGGATACCTAAATGCCTTTTGACTAACCCCAGTATTGAGTCATCGACGTATTGTGCTTCTATGTAGGTTACACGTTTGAGAAAGGATAATATTTGGATTGTGGATTTAGGTTGCTCGTGCCACATGACCGGTAACAAAGATTGGTTCTCCTCCCTCTCTTTTGTGTCACGTGTAGAGAATGTTACTTTTGCCGATAATTCTTCAACTCCTATAATTGCTAAGGGTTCAGTTAGAGTAAATGATCACTACACTTTGAAGGATGTGGCACTTGTCAAAAATTTGAAATACAACTTGCTTTCTGTTTCACAATTGCTAGATGAAAATCTAGAAATTATTTTCAATAAAAACTACTGCAAAGTTGTAGGTTCAAATAGTGAGCTTATTTTTAACATGTCTCGGTTTGGAAGAGTTTTTAAAGCTGATTTTGATATGTCTTCCTCTAAGCATAGGTGTCTAGTTGCTAATGATTCAAAGGACTTATATTTTTGGCACCGTAGACTTGGTCACGTAGGCTTTGATCACATAACGCGTGTTAGTGCTCTTGATTGCATACGTGGGCTGCCTAAGCTTAAAGTGGACAAAGAAATTGTGTGCTCTTCTTGTAGACATGCTAAGATGGTTGCAGGTTCACATACTCCTCTCACAATGATCATGACAACTGAACCATGTCAACTTTTGCATCTTGACACCATAGAACCTTCACGTGTTTAATCCTTCGGAGGTAAATGGTATGTTCATGTTATTGTTGATGATTATTCTAGATACTCTTGGGTCTACTTTATGGCGTCTAAGAATGAAGTTTTTAGTCACTTTCGAACTTTATTTCTTAGATTATCAATTGATCACCCAGGATCATTAAAAGCAATTAGAAGTGATAATGGAACTGAATTTAAAAATCAATCTTTTGATCACTTTTGTGCTGAAAATAGAATAGATCATCAATTCTCTTCACCACATGTACCTCAACAAAACGGTGTTGTAGAAAGAAAGAACAGAACCTTAGTTGAGATGGCTAGGACTATGCTTGATGAATATCAAACTCCTAGGAAATTTTGGGCTGATGCATTAGCAACCGCTTGTTATGTATCAAATCATGTTTTCTTGCGTGCTAAGCTAGGTAAAACACCTTATGAGCTCCGGTTCGGACATAGGCCTAGTGTTACACACTTTCGGGTCTTTGGTTGTAAATGCTTTGTTAAGAAACATGGTAATCTTGATAAATTTGAACCTCGATCCATTGATGGCATGTTTCTTGGTTATCCATCTCATACTAGAGGCTACCGTGTGCTTTTACTTGACACTAACAAAATTGTGGAGACTTGTGAAGTGTCTTTTGATGAAGCTAGTCCAGGTACTAGCTCCAGTGTTGCAGGACCAGATCCGTATCCTCAGAGGGAGGGTATTTTCGAAGATGAAGAAGAGCCGGTAATACTGCCTGGTAGTTCCGAAGTTGACACGTGTCCAGTTCCGGACATTGAACAAGCTCCGGCTATCACCTATGCTGGTCCTGATTGTCCACAAGTCACAAGCTCATCAATCTACGATGAACCTAATGAAGAAGAAGCTTGTGAGACATCTATTCCCCTATGTTTTTACAAAGATCATCCCCCACAACAGATGATTGGAAGCTTGCACGAACGAGTCACACAGTCCAGGTTCTGCGATCCAAACTCTCATGCTCATTCTGCTTTTGTTGCTTCTTTTGAACCTAAAGATATATCACACGCACTCACTAATGAATCTTGGATTATTGCCATGCAAGAAGAGTTAGAAAATTTTGAAAGAAATAATGTTTGGAAACTTGTACCTCCACCTCAAGGTCACACTTTAATTGGAACTAAATGGGTATTTAAAAATAAACAAAGTGAGGATGGGGTTGTGGTTAGGAATAAGGCTAGGTTGGTTGCTCAAGGTTTCACTCAAGTTGAAGGTCTAGATTTTGATGAAACTTTTGCTCCTGTCGCTAGATTAGAAGCCATAAGAATTTTGTTAGCTTTTGCAGCATCTAAAGGTTTTAAGCTATATCAAATGGATGTTAAAAGTGCTTTTCTTAATGGCTACATAGATGAGGAGGTTTATGTCAAACAACCACCGGGTTTTGAAAATCCAGATTTTCCTAATCATGTTTACAAACTGTACAAAGCCTTATATGGTCTCAAACAAGCCCCTAGAGCATGGTATGATAGGTTAAAAACATTCTTACTTGAAAAGGGGTTTACAATGGGCAAGGTTGATAAAACTCTTTTTGTGCTTAAACATGGCAATGACTCATTATTCGTTCAAGTGTATGTGGATGATATTATCTTTGGTTGTGCTTCTCATGATCTTGTGTCCAAGTTTTCAGCAATGATGAGTTCCGAATTTGAAATGAGTATGATGGGTGAACTCACTTACTTTTTGGGGCTGCAAATCAAGCAAATCAAGGAGGGTACCTTTGTGCATCAAACGAAGTATACCAAAGACCTCCTAAGGCACTTCAACATGGACAAAAGCAAGCCTCTGCGGACACCAATGGGAATAGCAACAACACTTGAACTTGATGAAGATGGTGAACCCGTGGATCAAAAAGAATATAGAAGCATGATCGGATCACTTTTGTACCTCACGGCATCAAGACCGGACACACAATTCAGCGTATGTCTTTGTGCACGGTTTCAAGCTTCTCCACGTGTTTCACATCGTCAAGCCGTAAAAAGGATTCTCAGGTACTTACATGGAACCCAAGAATTTGGCATTTTTCTTCCTTCTTCCTCAACTGTTACCTTGAAAGCTTTTTCGGATGCCGATTTTGGGGGTTGTAGGATTGATAGGAAAAGTACTTCTGGTGCTTGTCATTTTCTTGGTAATTCTCTTGTTGCTTGGTCCTCTAGAAAACAAAATTCAGTTGCACAATCCACAGCCGAATCTGAATATGTAGCTGCTGCTAGTGCTTGCTCACAAATTCTTTGGATTGTTCAAACACTTAAGGACTATGGGGTAGATCTAGATAGTGTTCCACTGTTTTGTGATAACACTAGTGCTATTTGCATTGCCAAAAACCCCGTGCAACATTCTAGAACTAAGCACATTGATATTAGGTATCACTTTCTCCGAGATAACGTTGAAAAGGGAAACATTGTGCTTCACCATGTAGATACCGAACATCAATTGGCTGACATTTTTACAAAACCTTTGGATTTCACTCGTTTTTGTTACATTCGTAGTGAAATAGGGGTTATGCATCCTCATGGCTTAAATTGAGGGGGAGTTTTTGAAACATGGGAGGTCTATGTGTGAATCTGAAATTAAAATAATATGAGCATAGTATTTCATACATATATGACTTTGTGATTCCTTTTACATGCTGAAAGTTCTTACTACATTACTCGTGTTATACATTTTGTAGTTTTTGCCATGTCTAGTAATTGGAATAATTACTTACACTAAAACTGGTCATGGTCGAACTTTCTTGCTGTTTTGAACTTGTTACATGTTCACAAGTGTTTTTAATCATTAAGAATTAATCAAGTAATCAACTCACATGTTGAGTTTTTATGAAAAAATATAAACCGAGAAAAGATCAAGAGAATATGCATGCATCGCACTTCTTCTTTTGAGATAGCTTGTCATTGCACTTAGATATGAACTTGGAAGAAGTTGTGTATGACTAAAATCATGTCCTTAAGCTTCTGATTGTCAAATGACATAGGCTTGGCTTGGTTGGTTAGAATAAAGCAGATGCGCATATAATCTCTTGAAAATATCATATGATCTAAATTTATGCTTTGAAAAATAATAAAATGCAGCAACTAGTGTCATGCTTTCAGGTTTTTAAATAATTAAGTTTGTGAGATCATGACTTGCTTAAATTGAAAAATTACATTTGATCTCTAGCATGGCTTACACTACCTTATGTATTTCATTGATGTGATAATGTAAGGTACTTGATAGTATGACTTGGATGAGCTTTGTTTATATGTATATGTTATAATATGCTCATAACAACTAAAGAAGGAGAGATAATTTGTTTATATGCTCATGACTTGCTGAATACATTGTCAAAGGGGGAGAGATAAGCATGAAAAGAAAGAGAATAAGGAGGGATAATAAAGGGGGAGAGATAATGACAGATAATATGGGATAATTTTTCTTCTCATTTTACTTTTGATTTACAAAGGGGGAGAAATTGCTTTCAAAACTTTTATGTGAATAAGCCAATGTTCGGATTTTAAATGGTGTTGCCAATGCATTCATCAAGGGGGAGATTGTGAGACCTATATGTGCTGAATACATTGGCTTGTAGTGAATACACTTGGCTTTGATGATAAAAGTTTTAAATATCACCAAAACACCTCTTTGTCAAGGTCCGACTCTAGCTCTGAGCTACAGCAAGGTCCGACGGTAGGTCCGGCTTGTTTTGGGTAGCTCCGGCTACGTTAGATGCTAGGTCCGACTTCTTGGTAAGGTTCGACTAGCTTTGGTTAGCTCCGATGAGCTTTATCTTTAGCCCCGGCATGTCTTTGATAGCTCCGGCATATACTTGATAGCTCCGGCATGCTTTTGCTAAGCTCCGACGTACTTTGTCTAGCTCCGGTTTTGGGTTGACTAGTTTTGACTAGGTTTTGGTAAGCTCCGGCGCTAGGTTCTACTAGCTTTTGATAGCTCCGGCTCAAGCTCCGGGTTGCTCTGGCAAGATCCGGAACTTGACCTAAGTGCTTCTGCTTTTCATTTGCAATGTTTCGTACTTGCTTTACATTGTTGGAAAGATTGCTTAGTATTCATTTGCTAAGTTTTTGGTGCGTTTTGGATGATATGGTTGATATCGTTTCTACTGTGGTTTTGCAACATGCTTATGTGAGGTTCTCACGTAAGGTGTTGTGTTCGGAACTAACTTGAGTCAAGTCGAGGACTTGGGCTCGTATGGATTGTTTGTTTGTTCATGTGCAGGTGTTGCTTGAGTTCAAGTCATGGCTGGTGACAGGATCCATTGGACTAGTCTCAGGAGGAGATGAGGTTCCAACAACCAAGTTCGGGAGGAACTGTGGTTGAGCGGGTCAGGAGGTCGCACAGGATGATTGAATCAAGGGCAGTGCATATGAAGGTCAAAGGAAGGTGTTCGCACGTATGCATGAGGTGCATGACGTGGCAATATGCTTCTAGAGATGGATTATGGAAGGAAGATCTGATCGGAAGGATCAGATCGTATCGGTTGAAGACTTAGGCTGCTAGCTGAGTCGGTTATGGCTCGGTATGGAAATATCGAGTTGGTTATGTTAGGATTTCGTGTGGGTCACGAATTTGAGTTGTTTAGGAATGTGGGATACGTTCCTAAGGTGTTTGGAAGTCTTAAGATTGCTTCTATCTGCGTATAGAAGAGTCCTAAGCAGTTATGGAAAGTTCCGATTGTGATCGGATTAGGATTGGAGTCCTAGTTGAGATTGGGATGGCCTAAGGGTTGGTTATATAAGCAAGGGAAGGCCAAAGCTCGTGAGAGACGACTTTGGGGCTGTTCCTCTTGTGTTCTATTGAATAAAATTCATAGTTTGAATGAATTTTTGTGCCTTGTTCGTCCAACTTGTTCCAGACAAGTTTTACTCGTCGAGTTTCTGGACAGCACTACCTTTCGTCGGTGGTTTTATCATAAATCGAGTTTTATTGATCCAATTGTCGTGATTCTTTTTGGGTTGTCTTCACAACTTGATTTTCTATCATCTGTCAAAATTTCACGGTCATTGGATTTGTGGTTTCTGCGCCACACGAGTTTCTTTGCAGCATTCCAGAAACTGTTTTTCTCGGGTAGGTCAGATTGACCATAGTCTGATCTTTCGATCATAACTTGAGTTTTTCTCGACGGATTTGAGTAATTCTTTTTGTGTTGTCTTCGTGACTTGATTCTCTCTGATATCTATCACTTTTTTGTCACGGTGAAACATGTTTAGATTAGTCTCATACACGATTTCTTTAACAGATTGTTTTTCTGCCGAAAGGGTTTGGGGTTTTATTGTTTCCGCTGCGTAAGATTTTTAAATCTACCATTCACCCCCCCCCCCCCTCTGGTAGCTTTTCACGTGCTCTTCGATCCTACACTTATAGTGCTGGACTGGTACACGGGATTTGGGTAATTATGTGCATTGGCGCTCAGGGTCCGACTTCCTTCTTATTCGGGGTGTGAGTGTCCTGGCCCCTAGTACTTAGCCGCAGCACTGGGAGGCAAAGCGCACATGCTTAGGGTACAGGATCAAGCTAGGCATGCTGCACGCTCTGGACCTCCAACTCGGTGTTGGCCTTTCACGGGGAACCATTTGGCAGCACAGGTCCCCAAGTAAGAGGGGAGTCGCGAGGTTCCAAGACACCTTGCCGGTACCTCAAATACATCCGCCTTTTAGCGGGGTTGCATGACTCTACTAGGGGCGATACAAAAAAGATCTTACCAAATACACGAAGACGATGTAAGGAAGACGAGTCTAGTTTGATTGAGCACAAAATTAACAGGTAACGTAAGTGAGCATAAGAGAAAGCATATGGTAAGACAGTGAATTTCTTATCATTGGTGTTCCCAGGAGTGAATTCGCTTTACAATAAGGCAACGACCCACTTCAGTTGGCAAGGGAGGTAGAGTGTTCATGCTTAGGGTACAGGACCAAGCTAAACAGTTGAACACTCTAGAACTGTCCCTCCCAGAGCTTGGTTGTCCTACATGTCGTTCCTTGGCACCATGACACCCTACATTGTCCTACTTTTAAGCTTAGGGATAGAACTTACGGAGGTGCTCTATGTTCCATGGGTTGGGGAGGGGCTCTCCTTCTTCCGTGGCGAGGCGGACACACCTGGGGCGGGATACTTGTATCACTCGGAAGGGGCCCTCCCAGCTGTGGGAAAGTTTGTGCGAACCTTCTCGAGAGAGTATGCGCCGCAACACCTGGTCTCTCGTATTGAACTCTCTACTCCACACGAACTGCTCTTGGTAGCGCCTCAGCGCCTGTCGGTAACGTGCGTTTTGGATTGTGGCGTGCCACCTTGCTTCGTCGACGAGGTCGACATCTTCTCGTCAGAGTTGTTCCTGTGAGGCTTCGTGGAACGCTCGGACTCTGAACAAGCCCACTGGGATTTCTGGGGGGGGGGGGGGGGGGGGGGGACAGCCTCGGCCCCATACACCAGAAAGAAAGGTGTTTCTCTTGTGGCACGACTGGGTGACGTCCTGCTTGCCCACAGTGCACAGGGGAGTTCGTCGACCCATTTGGCACCATGCTTATCCAAGCTGTCATATGTGCGTGTCTTGAGGCCCCTAAGGATCTCAGCGTTGGCCCTTTTGACTTAACAGTTGCTCTTTGGATGAGCCACAGATGCATAACAAACTTGGATGCCAAGGTATTCGTAGTAGTCCTAGAAAGCTACACTTGTGAACTGGGTCCAGTTGTCAGTGATGATCCTGTTCGGGACCCCGAAGCTGCTAACAATTGATTTGATGAACTTGACCGCAGAATCCTTGTTGATGTTGATCACTAGGGGCTGCTTTCGGCCACTTGGTGCATTTATGTATGGCGACATAGAGGAACCGGTACCCTCCAGCTGCCCTGGGAAATGGTCCCAGGATATCCAGCCCCCAGACCGAGAAAGGCCAAGAGGGCGGGATCATCTGCAATGGCTGTGCTGGGGTGTGTATTTGGCATGAAACTGGCACGCCTTGCACTTCTTGACCAGTTTGACTGCGTCTTGTAGTGCTGTTGGCCAGTAGAAATTATGTCGGAAGCCTTTGCCAACCAGCGTGCGGGAGGCCGCGTGATTCCCACACTCTCCTTTGTGGATTTCCTCGAGCAAGTCACAACCTTCCTGTTGAGTTATGCACTGTAACAGTACGCCATTGGTACCACGTCGGCAGAGATCAGCTTCTACCAGCATGTAGCATTTTGCCATCCTCATGATCCTCTCAGCGGATGCTGGATCCTCCAGGAGGAGGTTATCCTTCACGTAGTCCTGGACCTCCGTTATCCATGCATCGGGACTGTCCTGGACTTCTAGATCTTGGGCGCCAGGTGATTGGGGATCCCTGGTGACGTTTAAGAACCTTGGTGGCCCCAATGGTCGCAGGGCTGCCATGGTTTCCAGCTTCGTGGGGCTGGGCTCACCTTCTTCATTAAGCCCTACTGGCCTAGCGGTTGGTCGCACCAACCTCCTGCTGAAGACCCCTTCTGGAATGGGGGCTCCTGTGGATTCCATGGTTGACAGGGAATCGACGACGGAGTTGTCAGCGCGCAGCACATGGCAGAGATCCAAGGCCTCAAACCCAGCTTCTAGCTTCTTGACATGTATCAGATATGCCGCAAGCTACAGGTTGTCGCAACAGCACTCACCCCGGACTTGCTTGATGATCAGCTGGGAGTCTCCCTTGACCAACATTTGTTGGACACCAAGACCTCGCACAACTATCCCGAAGATGAGGGCTTCGTACTCTGCCATGTTGTTGGTGGCCTTGAAGTCGAGGCGCACTGCGTACTTGGACTACTTCCCTGTTGGCGAGGTGAGCAATACCCCGGCTCCACCCCCTTGCTTCCTTGAGGATCCATTGAAGAAGAGTGTCCAGTGAGGTCTGGTAAGTACCGGAGCCCTGGGCTCTGGTTCACTGATCTCCCGGCCCCCTGGGTTGCTCGGTGAGGGGGACCATTCGGCAACGAAGTCTTCCAGAGCTTGAATCTTGATTGCATATCGTGGCAAGAAATCAAGCTCGAACTCCGCTAATTTAGCCACCCACTTGGCGATGTTGCCACTTGCGTTTGGGCTGCGCAACACTGCTCCTAGTGGGATCAAAGTAACCACTGATACTTGGTGTGCCTGAAAATAATGGCAGAGCTTCCTCGACGCGATTAGCACCGCTTAGAGCAGCTTGTGCACTTCGAGGTATCTTGTCTTTGCCTCATGCACGACTTCGCTGATGAAGTAGATCGGGCGTTGGATGGTCCGGGACCTTTCTGGGGAATCTGGCTCATCTTCTTCCCTCTGCTCCAGGTCTAATGATTCCATGTCTCCTGGGCTTGGTGCTTCCTTTGGAGGCTGGAACCCAAAGGCTTCAGGGCCCCCTAGGGGGACCCGGTCATCCCCTGGGGCTGGGACCCAGAGGCTCCTTGGTCTCCAGGGCTCCCTTGGGGAACCCGGAGGTCCTCTGGGGGCACGAACCCAGAGGCTCCTTGGACTCCGAGGCCCCCTTGGGGGACCCGGATGTCCTCTGGGGGCTGGGACCCAGAGGATCGGTCTCCGGGGACGCCTAGGTGGACCCGGACGTCCTCTAGGGGATGGGACCCAGAGGCTCCTCAGTCTCCAGGGTCCCCCTAGGGGGACACGGACGTCCTTTGGGGGCTGGGACCCAGAGGGTCCTCGGTCTCTAGGGCCCCGTAGGGGGACCCGGACATCCTCTAGGGGCTGGGACCCAGAGGATCCTCGGTCTCCGGGGCCCCCTAGGGGGACCCGGACGTCCTCTGGGGGTTGGGACCCAGAGGCTCCTCGGTCTTCGGTCCCCTTTTGGGGACCCGAACGTCCTTATTGGGGCCTCCTACGAGCTCCAAGCCCTGGGGCTCAGACTCAGCTGCAGGGGCCCCTTCCTTTCGTAGGTGCTGCTGGTGACCGGCCCGCTCTGCAACAAAAACCATGCTTACCACTTCTATGGTGGAGGCGATGTAGAGGTACAGGGGCTCCCTATGCTCTGGTGCCACCATTATTGGCAGCGTCGTCAGCTGCTTCTTTAGCTCACAGAACGCCTTCTCCGCTTCTTCGGTCTAAAAGAACGGTCTGGACTGGCGTAGGAGCTTGAGGAATGGAAGGGCCCACTCAGCCAGCCTAGAGATAAACCGACTGAGCACTGCCAAACACCCTGCAAGCTTCTGTACATCCCTGATGCGGGCTGGGGGCCGCATCAGCTTCACCGCCTTGATCTTTTCTAGGTTGGCCTCAATACTCGGTGTGGTACCAAGAAACCGAGGAGCTTCCCAGCTTTGACTCCGAACACCCATTTTTCGGGATTGAGCTTTGTGCGTGTGGTTCGCAATCTATCAAAGACTAGGGTGAGGTTCTCTAGTAACAATGTATGTGACTGGATTTTTACTACAATATCATTGATATATAGCTCTACTAGGTCCCGGATGAGGTCCCCGAATGATTTATGCATAGCTCCTACAAAGGTGGGGAGGGCATTCTTAAGACCGTAAGGCATGGAGACATAGTAGTAAAGGCAATCTACGGTTATAAATGCAGTATGTTCTTCGTCTTCTCTAGACATTAGGATTTGGTGGAACCCTGAATATGCATCTAGAAAGCATAGCATATCGCACCCCGAAGTTGAATCTACGATTTGATCAATTCTAGGGAGAGGGAAGGGATCTTTAGTACATGCCTTGTAGAGGTTGGCGTAGTCAATGCACATCCGAAGCTTGCCACCAGCTTTGGAGACGACAACCAGATTGGCTAGCCATCTGGGATGGTGGACTTCCCGTATGAAGCTAGCATCGAGGGGCCTCTTGATCTCCTCACGAATGAAGTTCTGCCGCTCGATGGACTGCTTATGGGGCCACTGTTGTTGCGGCCGTGCGTCGGGGTAGATCTTCAGACAGTGCTCAATCACTTCCCTGGGGATGCCCGACATCTGCGACAGTTGCCAGGCAAAGACGTCGATGTTGGCTTGCAGGAAGGTAGTGAGTGTCGATTCCTGCTCGCTGTCTAGACTCCCCGCGATACGGGTGGTCTGAGCCACATGAGAGCCAACTTGGATTATCTTGATGGGTACGCCGTCTTCGTCGGAGGGCTGCACTCATGGTGCAGCGGTGCGGCTGTGAGTGCGAGGGTCTGGCAAAGGCTTACTCAGCTCAACATCAATCAAGATAGGTGCTGGGACCGTTGCCAATGCTCGGAGCTTTTCTAAGACCGTCACCGCAGCAGCACGATCTCCGCAGATCTTTAGGACGCTGGAAGGTGTCAGCATCATGAGGACGAGGTAGCCGTAGTGGGCTACTGCCATGAACCGGTATAGGGCTGGCCTGCCGATAATGGCGTAGTAGGGGAGGCTAACCTCCGCGACGTCGAATAGGATATTCTCCGTCCTGAAGTTCTCGGGTGTCCCTATGGTCACCCAGAGTTGGATGCAGCCATACGGGGTAACACTCTTCGGTCCTACCCCTCAGAACGATCTTGTCGGGGCAAGTTCAGACACGGGGATCTTCAGCTTGTCGAAGGTCGCACGGCTGATGAGGTTGAGGCCGGTCCACCATCTACCAGGACATGGTAAAACTTTACAATGGCGATGGTGGGGGCGACGAGGAGGGGCAGCTCCCCGACTCCCGCCATGTTCTCGGGGCAGTCGGAGGCGTCGAAGCTGATCGTCGTCTCCACCCATTTGTGATGTGGCACCGGGGCATGCATAAAGGCTGACGAAGTCATTGCCCGACACAGGGTCTTGACCACATTCCTGGAAGCGGGTTCCCAAGATCCTCCACATATGACATGGAGTGCTTTGCGACACTCATGGTTGCTGTTGAGGTTGAGGTTCACAGCCTGGTGTATCGTTTCCACGGCACGTTCCGGCCTTTGGAACTCCTTCTCCATGTGTCCGTCGACAAGATAGTCGACCCTTTGCGGCTTGATTTCGCCGCAGCTTTCAGGCTTGATGAACACCATTGTTGGTGAAAGCTCTACCACTTTTTTGAGGGAAAAAGCCCCTACCTGGCGTGCCAAATGTCTAAGGGTCAATGTGACACTTCCCCCGGATCTGCTAAGGAGTATCCCGCGGAGGTTCTTGTTCGACGGGGCTTAGGCCTCAAACTAGTGTTCTAGCGGGAGAGTATGAGACAGTTGTTTTTACGTGGTTCATGCCACAAGGAGCATAACACCGTACTCCACGGTTGATTGTATTGCTTGGTGAATGTGTATGCGTATGTGTGTGTATCGGGGATTCTGAGTCTCGTCCTTATATCGGTGGCGGTCCGGGCCTTTTATAGCCAAGACTGGTCGCCTTACAAGTGGGGTCCCGGGGCCCAACAGGTGGCCCCGGGGTGATATTATCCTAAAAGATCTATGGCTTCCCGCATAAGCTTCTCTGAGCGTGGCAGTGGAGACTCACCATCTTGCCGCCATCCTTGTCAATAGCCCACGCGCCATTACTGACAGTGGCAGATGGTGTCCCGTCAGTCTGTCTTGTTGCCGCAAGTTACCAACTTGGCCAAGTGGGATAGGCCTGCAGCGCCTTCACTATGATGTGATTAGTCATAGCAGTCTTCTGACCGTTGGCATGTTCCGCGTCGTGTGTCGGAGGGTGTACGGACCTTCAATGCCTGTCCTGAGTGGAGCACTCCAGCTTCTAACTCCTGCACCTTACCGTATGGTGGGTGCCGCAAGACACGTGGCAGCACTGGAGTAGGTCCTCGCCGGGGAGGCTAGCCCCGGTCCTTCATGGCGCATGGCAGCTCTGGGTCTCCCCAGGGCACGTGGTAGCTCTGCTCTCTCCTCAGAGGGAGGGTGCTTGGTCCGGCACTCCAGGCTTTGTGGTAGCTCTGGAGCTTCTTCGCCGAGGTTGTGTGGGTCTCTCCTCAACACGTGGCTCCTTGGGAGGTCATCTCCCCTGAGGGTCTTTATCCCATCCTTTGTGCCCCACGTGGCGGCACTGGGGCTGGATCTTGCAGGAGGCTGAGGCCTCGACAACTTCTAGGTACGTGGAGCTACCGGACATGCCCCGGTGTCTTCATCTTGTGTGTGAGGATACCCGGTCTGCAGGGTACTGACAGGAGTTATGGAAAGTTACAGTTGAAACTGAGTAGGAGTAGGAGTTCTAGTTAGGATTGAGTTGGCCTAAGGGCTGGTTATATAAGCAAGATAGGCCAGAGCTCGTGGTAGAACGACTTTAGGGCTGTTTCTCTTGTGTTTTGATCAATAAAATTCATAGTTTAGAGGAGCTTTTCTGCCTTTTTCGTCCAACTTATTTTCGTCAAGTCTTTCTCGTCGAGTTTTTGCGATGCCCAACTTTTCTTTGGTGTTTTGATCGTAACTCACGTTTTACAGATCCAATTGACATTATTCTTATTGTGTTGTCTTCACAACTCAATACTCTATCATCGGTGAAAATTTCACGGTCATTGGATCTATAAATTTTGTGTTACGCGAGATTCTTTGTAGCGTAACATATCTATTTGCTCTCTATTAGAACAGATTTACCTTTGCTCAGGGTTTTGTTCGTAACTAAGTTGTACTCGATGTTTTCTCGTGATTGTTCTTGTCTTGTCTTTGTGACTTTATTCTCTATGATCTACACCGATTTGTCATGTTTTGAACACGTTGAAAATAGTCACACACACGACTTCTCTATCAGATTGATTTTCTGTTGAGGGGTTTTCGTTGCTTCCACTGTGTCGGTGTTTGGAACTGGCAGATCTCCCGACACTACCTTTAGTAGATCGAGGAGTTGTAGTTCGGTAATGGGCGCGCAGAGATTCAAGAAGGTGAAAGACAAGTGTACACAGAGGTTTACGTGGTTCGTGCCGCCTGAGCGTAATACCCTACTCCACGGGGTGTGTTGGTGATGTATTAAGCACGTGAGTCTAGAAGAAGCTCCAGAAGAAGAAGCTCGACTAGCTCAGGGAGTTCACTAGTGGTCTGGAACCATCTCTTGTGTATCGTCGACTAGTCCTTTTATAGTACAAGGACTGGTCGTTACAACGTTAGCCTGGCCCGATAGTTGGCCCCGGCAGTTACACTTGCTTGATACACAATAAATGGAGTTAATTACCCTTAATAGCCTAGTAACTGGCCTTAACAGTGCCGTTACCAGTATTAAAGATCATCCGATCGTGTGTTATTAATATGGCATTAATGACACTTAATCAGGTCTTGAAGTCTTTGATTGATCCTTGAAGGTCCGGAGCCGTTGGGGGGTCCACCGGCCTGATAGTTGAAGTTGAAAGTCCGGCGGTTGCCGCGTGGCAGCTCTGGAGCTTACCATCATGGACGGGTAAGTCCGGTGCTGTTGGACACGTGTCAGTACCGGAGCTTCTCTCTGTCTGGTGTTAGGTCCGGGGGTGCCATATTAGTATTCTGACCGGAGCTTCCCATGTGTGGGTGATAGCTCCGGTCTTGTCATACACGTGGCGGCCCTGGGACTAACCATGTCGGGGAAGCAGGTCCAACTACGCCTGACATGTGGGGCCTTTGAAGGTCTTCAAATCTGGTAGAAGGAGTTTCCTTGTGATCTTTGCGATCCCAAGGGGTATCCGGTTCGAAGGGTGCCGACAGTGGCCCCCTGGACTCACCTCCGGGAGAGACCTTTTCGATGAAGTCATTTCGCCGAAGGTGGGTCCAATCTTCGGTTTCTGAACTGTGTCTTCAAGGGTCTGTGGTTGTGCCGTTGGCGGTAGTTCACAGTTAAACTTCCGTCGCGTGGCGTATCTCGGAGGCGGCAGGTGAGATCTCAGCGTGCGGATCTCACGCAATTGAAGGTCGCCGGTTCACGATAAAAAAATCGTATCGGTTCCGCACGCCCTGTCAGGCCGCCGACTTCGGGTTTCCCGCCTTTCATGATGAAAACCGTTCGCCTGGGGTAAGAACCTCGACTTGATCGTCGGGGTGGCCCCGGGCCCCCTTGTCATTGGCGGGGTGAAATTTTTGACTGCTATCGTCGTCTCCTCTGCAGTTTCCATCCAGGCGTTGTGGGGGCTTACTTAAGAAGGAAAGCATGCACCGTTTGGGGTTCTTTACACCTTTCAAACGATCATGCGCTCAAACCTTCCAAACTTTTGCTTGTCTTTCCTCACTTGCCTCGCCGTGCCACGATGGAGTTGGGTCTCCGTCCGAGCCGACTAAAGACCGATGATGATTTGAAGAAGGTCCGGGCCCTCATGGGATGGTCCCCTGACTTCTTGAACCACCTGGTCCGCGCCAGCAAGCTTCCGTTCGAGAAGGAACACACTGACGACATGGTGGGACTGATCCCACCTTTCTCCTCCTTCTTCTTGATGCTGCTAGACCTCTATGGTCTGCAACTGTACCACCTTGGCCGCCACTCCATTCTGTTGGTGTCAATCTTCGTCCACTTTTGCGAGATGTGAGTGTGCATTCCCCCCTGCATTGAGCTTTTCCGCACCTTCTTCACTGTCCAAACCACAGGTCGGAGCGACGAGTACCTTGGCTTCTACTATTTTGTGAAGCGCAAGACGTGCCCGTACAAGTACTTGCGGTCGTTCCTTTCTGGGAAGTGGGATGATTGGAAGAAGGATTGGATTGTTATCAGGGTGGAGGAGCACAAGAAGCTTTAGCTACCAGAAGGCCTCCCCAACATCGACACTGCAGTTTGGAGTGAAGCTCCGGTGCTGTCGGATGCCTTCAACCCTGCTCTGACCAGGATCCGCCTGTGTGTGGAAGGAGGGGTGACTCCCCAAGCGGTGTTTTGCAACTTCCTGACCAACAGGTGGGATCTGTTGAAGAGGAGGGAGAAGTTGGCTTGGGCCCTCAACAGCGTGCCGGACGACGACCGGATCGAGATCGGTTTGAAGTCCAACATGGATGGTGCAACTTTGGAGTTCCACCTGAAGAAATTCCAGCACGGCATCGACGTCGAGAGCGACGACTTGGATCCACCGCCAGCTTTTCTCCCACTGAACATGGTGGCAGAATTCAGTAGGGAGCTCCGGCGGATGATGCCGGTGCTTGACGACCTTAGTGTCATTGAGAGGCGCTCGACCACCGGGTTGGCGATCTCCGAAGCTCCGGAAGGTGGCTCTGTTCCCGCACCTAATCCAAGAACCGAAGTCGTCGGCAAGGGCAAGGAATTGGCCGAGCCCTCGAGCCGTAAGAGGAAGCATGCTGACAGAAGGGCCATACATACTTATTTCGCGGCGTCTCCTTCTCCCTGGAGGGGAAGGTCTACAACAGCGGTGTCTACTCCAGTTGCGGCATCTTCCCGGGGTGCTAGCTCCGGCCAGGTGACTCCGGTACCAGGGCCAGCTGAGGGCTCCGTGTCTGGAGGTCCTTCCCGGTCGAGGGTGGCCTCGACCAGAGCAACGCCGCCAGCAGCAGCCAGCTCTGGGGGGCCCTCCAGGACTACAACGGCAGTGACAGCCGGGGCCAGTCCGGAGCGTCCGGAGAAGAGGTTCCGCGGTAACTGGTGCGTAAGCCTTCCGAGGTAATTTTTGATTTTTTTACCTCAGTCAGTTTTTTTATTGTTAACTGTATTTTGAGCCTCTTCGTCCTTCATTCACAGCGTGCCCAAGAAAAGGGTTGAAGCTCAAGTCCCTGCAGCAGCGGTTGAGGCTGTGCAGGCTGAAGCTCCAGCTTCGATTCTAGCGCCGCCCCAAGAGGTGGTTGAGGCTATGGCACCCCTGGTGCCGGCTGTCGTGGTTTTGGACAACTCATCCCCAGAAGCTCTCGTGGTAGCGATGGACCACGGGACTGAAGATGTACCAGCAGTGCCAGCGTTGGAGGTTGAAGCTCCGAGCTTGGATGTTGTGATGTTGGATGCTCCGGTCGCAGAGCCGGAGGAAGCTGCAATTCCGGCCCTAGAGCCAGATGTTGTTGAATCCCCAGCAGTCGAGCCATTGGCTGATGAAGTCCCAGCGGTAGAGCCGGGTGTTGTTGAAGCTCCAGCACTTGTACCGATTGTCGAGGAAGCTCCGGCGGCAAAGCCGGTTGCTGCAGAAGTTCCGGTTGTGGAGCCGGCCGTTGAAGAGGTTCCGGCGTCCGAGCCAGTTGCTGCGGAGGTGTCGGCGCCTGAGCCTTTGGTGGTCGAAGCGCCAGCACCGGAGCCCATGATGGTCGAAGCGCCAGCACCTGAGCCAACGGTGGAGGAGGCGCCTGCAACGGAGCCAGAAGTAGCTTCTGCTCCGACCGAACCTTCGACACCCGCTCCGGAAGCGGTGATCCCAGAGGTGCCCGCTGTTGAGCCAGAGTGCCGTGATGAAGCTGCTGGCCCCCCGCCGGAGGGCCAATTGTTTATGACTTTGCGGCTGGGCCTTCGAAACCAATTCTGGAGGTTGGAACTTCGGCTGCAGGTACTTCCACGACAGCGGCCAAGTCTATCCCGGAGGACAGCCCTAGTGCTGTTGAAGCTCAGGGGACCGCTCTCGTAGAGTGGGACCCAATTTTTGTTTCTGAAGATCCGCTGGAGTCAGCGGAGATGACCCTATCCCCCTATCATTGTCTATCGACAACGCCTGCTCCAGCCTTCGCCAAGTACAACTGGCCTTCTACCACAACAACAAGGCCCTCGAGGAGGAGCACCATACCCTTAGGAGGTAGAGCAAGCGACTCCATTTCGAGACCAAGCTGGCGCAGTCGAGGCTGGCTGGCGACAAAGAGTGGGTTCAAAGGGAGAAAGTCCGCCTGGAGTACTGGGGTAAGTTGTTGGCTGAAAGGGAAAGCATGACGCGGACCCTCGACAACATGTCCCGGTCCATCTATGATCAGGCCAAGGCTGCAAATAGCGCAGCTGATGAGCGCCAAGAAAGGCTCTCCGCCATCCATGATAGTCTTGTCAAGCGCTGGGAGGCTCTTGAAGCGCGGGAAAGACGGCTCGAAGATGAAGAGCAGAAATTCCTGGAGCTACGAGACGACCTCGTGAAGAGGAAGGAGGAGCTTTTCCAAAAGACAGCTCTGGCTGACAAGAGCCTTGAAGAACGCACCAAGAAATTGGATGAGCGTTGCAAGGAGGAGGAGAAGAAGGCCTGGGAGCGAGGGCAAGAACTCTACAAGCAGGAGAATGCCATCGCCGCCCGGGAGAAGAAAGTGTGGCGCCGAGAGAAGGACCTGGTCAACCGCCGGAATGAGATCCACCTTCGGGAGGAAGAGCTCATTAAGCTCGAAAGGCAGGTTGCTGAAATGATTCAGCAAAATGCCAAAGAGGTGGAGCGTCTTGCTTGGGAGAGCTCGGAGCTGGCGGCGGCCAAAAGATCCTTGCCGGAGATGCGTGGTGCAAGGGCTGTGGAGTTCCAACAAGTTTTGGACTTCCTGGGCAAGGCCAACAACGCGCTGACGCCAATGGGCTTCAGTCCCGTGCGTCCGGATGATCTGGATCTGGAGCTGGGCCAGGCGTTGGAGGCACTGGGTTCAGTAGGCAACAAGCTCTCCAAGGTGGGCGATGTCATCGCGGACCAATTGGAAATGGAGGGTCAGTCCCTGGTGAAGAACGTTGCCGAGTTTGTGCTGACGTGCTACACCAGCCGGGACCCTAAATTCCCTCTGGACCCGGTGCTTGAAGGTCCCATCGAAGGAGAGGGTGAAGCCGCCCGAGCCAACGTGTCGGAGGTGGCCCAGAAGGTCGTCCAGTTCTTCCATAGGGTCTAGGACCGTCTCCCTATAGCTCCCGCTTGTATTCTCTCTTCATCTTTTCCAATTTTGTAATCTCTTGTCTCCAGATGAATGAAATCCAAATTTTTGAGAATTCAAATTTCATTTATTGTGTTCGACACCTTTGTCTCGCTTGGCCCCCTGGTAGATGTACACAATTTGATTGTGAACATATACCAAGAGGATGTGCCAGTTGTTGAAGACTTGCGTGCTTCGAACTTGTAGGTCCGAAGTCTTTGATAGTGTAGGCCCCCTGAAGTTGTCAGAGCTTAGTGGCTCCGGCATTGATCATCGCCGGAGCTTAGTTGCTCTGGCAGTAGCCTCCATCAGCGCGTAAAGCATCGATAGTTAGCCCTCTGGGGTGTCAGATCTTGGTAGCTCCGGCTCTATTCACCATCGTCATGAAATGTTTATTTTTCCTACACATTGAAGTCAAGAAAAACAGTAAAATCCTTTTCCTATCTATAACTTCATTGCGGCTTACTGTTCCCGGAAAGTTTTAGGTCGAACACAATCCTAAATACAATCAAGAGCACCGTCTTGCTTCCTCCAGGTCCGATCATTTTTGGACTCGCCTTATTTCGGCTTGCGAGGGTGTAGGTAGAGTGGCGTACTTAGGGTGCAGGACACGGCTAAGTTGATAGCACACTCCGGCCCTAGATTGGCTTGGCGACATTCAGACAAGTAGGCCATCAACAATGCTTGAACCCGGAAGGATAGACAACGCAACTCAAATTGCATATGAACTGGTCGAGCTAAAGTTTCTTAAGAACTGCACAACTTTGTTATAGACAAGAAAGAGAAAAATAAAAATAAAAAATATTGAGCTTGTACAAAGTAAATGCACGTGGAGTCTGTTTTCACACAATGATGTCTTTCATTATAGGTTCGGGGTACAGGGGAAACCAGTACACTCTTAGGGTACGGAACCAGGCTAAGTGTGTTTTGTTTCTCGTTTGACCCAAGGTAGCTAGCTACACTTTTAGTTCTGAGACTGTGACAAGTGTTGCATGGATGTTCCGGACCTAATGGGGTAGGTCCGGCTGCCCTCCCGGAGGAGCTACGCGACTCTGTACAATGACTCTATAACATACACCACGTGTAATTACAGACTTACCTCTGTGATATTAAGCGTAGAACTTATGGAGGTGCTCAATGTTCCAAGGATTTGGGAGAGGTGTCCCATCCTCGGTTGTCAAGCGAACGCATCCGGGACGGGATACTTTGATCACTCGGAAGGGTCCCTACCAGCTGGGGGAGAGTTTGTTTAACCCTTCTCTGGATTGTATTCTCCATAGCACCAGATCGCCTTCCTCGAGTCGTCGGCTGTGAACATGCCGTTGGTGATAGCGCCGAAGAGCTTGGCGGTATCGGGCATTCTGAACAGCTGCTCGACACCTTCCCTCTTCAAGGAGGTCAAGGTCTTCACGCCAGAGCTGGCCCTGCGTAGCTTCGTCGAAGGTCTGGACCCGGAGCGACCCCAAGGTGATTTCCGGAGGAAGGACTGCTTCAGCTCCGTACACCAGGAAGAAGGGTGTCTCTCCAGTTGACCGGTTTGGAGTTGTCCTGTTGGCCCATAGAGTGGGCGGAAGCTCTTCAATCCAGTTGGCTCCATGTTTTTTGAGGCGCTCATATGTGCGCGTCTTGAGTCCTTTCAGGATTTCTGCATTTGCCCTCTCGGCTTGGCCATTGCTTGCCGGATGAGCTCAGGAGGCGTAGCTGACTTGGATGCCGAGGTCTTCACAGTTTCCTTGGAAAGCAGAGCTTGTGAATTGGGTCCCATTATCTGTTATGATTTTGTTCGGGACTCCAAATCTGCATACAATGGACTGCAAGAAGTTGATAGCTGATTGCTTGTTTATTGTCACAACGGGAGTTGCTTCCGGCCATTTGGTGAACTTGTCAATGGCAACATACAGGAACTTGTAACCTCCGACGACTCTTGGGAAAGGTCCCAAGATGTCCATCCCCCACACAGTGAAAGGCCATGTAGGAGGTATCATTTGTAGAGGCTGAGCCAGTGTGTGAATTTGCTTTGCATGGAACTGACATGCTTTTCATTTCTTCACCAGCTCAGTTGCATTTTGGAGCGCTGTAGGCCAGTAGAAGCTATGCCGGAAAACTTTACCGACCAGCGTGCGGGAAGACGTGTGGTTCCCACACTCGCCTCCATGGATTTCTACGAGGAGCTCACAACCTTCTTCCCTTGTGATGCACCGCATTAGGACGCCATTGGCACCGAGCCGGTAGAGATCCCCTTCTACCAGCGTGTATCTTTTATCCAATCTGACTATCCGGTCAGCGGACACATCATCGTTAGGAAGGATGTTGTCTTTCAAGTAGCTCCAGATCTCCGAGTTCCATGCATAGGAGCTTGCTTGAGCATTTGAGTCTTGCGTGCTGGGTTGCTCGGAGCTTCCGACAGCACCTACGACCCTTGATGGCTGCCATGGTAACAGGGCCATCGGGACCGCCGGCTTCGGGATGCTGGTCTCGCCCCCTTCGCTCAGTTCGGCAGGCTGAGCTGTGGGTTTTGACAACCTCCAGACGAAGGTTCCGTTAGGAGCCGGAGCTCCGGTTGACGCTTTCGTCGAGAGTTCGTCAGCTTCAGCGTTATGGACACGCTAGACATGATGGAGCTCCAGGACTTCGAAGTCCTTCTGAAGCCTTTGGACTTCAAGGAGATCAGCAGCTAGTTGAGGATTGTTACAGGAGCATTCACTCTTCATCGGTTTAATGATGAGCTGCGAATCTCCCTTGACCAACAGCTGCTTGACACCATAAGATAGTGCCACCTTTAGTCCATAAATGAGTGCTTCATACTCCACCATGTTGTTGGTCGCCTTGAAGTCAAGGTGGACCATGTATTTTACCTTCTCCCCGATTGGAGCGTGGAGAAGGACTCCAGCTCCGACACCTTGCTTTTGCATGGAGCGCTGTTGAAGTAGAGGGTCCAGTGAGGTTCGGTGAAGAACGGAGCCTTGAGTTCCGACTTCTACTCACTAGGACCCCCAGGGTTTGATCGAGAGGGGGTCCATTTCGCCACAAAATCTACCAATGCTTGACTCTTGATCGCTTGTCTTGGGACAAACTCAAGATCGAATTCGGCCAATTCCGTTGCCCATTTTGCAATATTCCCAGTAGAGTTGGGATTATCCAAGATCGCACGCAGTGGGTAAGAGGTCACCACTGAGATCTTGTGAGCTTGGAAGTCATGGCAAAGCTTCCTGGAGGTGATGAGGACTGCATAGAGCAGCTTGTGCACCTCTAGGTATCGAGTCTTGGCATCATGTAGTACTTCGCTGATGAAGTACACTGGGTGTTGGACTGTCCGGATCCTCCCGGAGGGGCCCGGAGCTTCTTCCACATCGACCCAGACCCTCCCGGAGGGGTCCGGACCTGCTTCGGGGACCTCTGGGTCCCTGCTAGAGGAACCTGGAGCTTCTGCTGGAGTGAACCGGACCCTCCCGGAGGGGTCCAAGTCTTCTGGGATAACTCCCTGTTGATCCAAGTTTGGGGGCTGGGACCCAGACTCACCTTCAGGAACCTCCAGACCCTCCCGGAGGGGTCTGGATTCCTGAGCTTGTGATGGTCCTGGTCTCTCCGCGACCAGGACCATGCTAACAACCTCGTCAGTTGCTGAAATGTAAAGCAATAAGGGCTCACCAGGGTTCGGAGCTACCAAGGTTGGTAGAGTGGTGAGGAGCTGCTTTAGCTCTTGGAACGCCTTTTCTGCTTCTTCACACCATTGAAATGGTCCGGACTTCCTCAATAGCTTGAAGAAGGGTAGCGCCCATTCCACCAGTCTTGAGATGAACCGACTGAGGGCGGCTAGACATCCAGTCAGTTTCTGGAAATCTTTGATGCGGGCTGGGGGCCGCATCTCCTCTATAGCTTTAATCTTCGCCGGATTTGCCTCTATGCCCCGGTGGTTTACCAGGAAACCGAGAAGCTTTCCGGAGCTAACCCCGAATACACACTTGTCTGGGTTTAGCTTGTTGAAGACAGCTTGCAAGGTTTCAAGAGTGACTCCTTGTCCTTGATCTTGATGATGATGTCATCAACATACACTTCCACTATGTATCTGATGAGCTCTCCAAAGGTTTTGTACATAGCTTGTACAAATGTTGAGTCTGCATTCTTGAGACCAAATGGCATGGCAGTATAACAGTACAATCCATCTACTATGATAAAAGAAGTATGTTCTTCATCTTCCCTAGACATTCTGATTTGATGGTACCCAGAATATGCGTCTAGTAAACACAGTAATTCACACCCAGAGGTGGAATCCACTATCTGATCTATTCTAGGTAGTGGGAATGGATCTTTTGGGCATGCCTTATTTAGTGTTGTGTAGTCGATACACATCCCAAGCTTCTCGCCGGCCTTGGGTACAACGATTGGGTTTGCTAGCCATTTTGGATGGAAGACTTCTCGGATGAATCCAGCTTCGAGCAACTTCTTCACTTCTTGTCGTATGAAGTTCCGTCGCTCTACAGATTGCTTCCGAAGCTTCTGATGTGTGGGCTGAGCGGTGGAATAAATCTTCAGATTATGCTCGATCACTTCCCTAGGGATCCCAGACATTTGTGACGGTTGCCAGGAAAACACGTCCACATTAGCCCGGAGGAAAGTGATGAGCGCGAGTTCCTATTTTCCATTCAGTCTGAGCGGTTTCGGAACCGATTTGGACGACTTTGACAGGGATGTCAATGTCGCCGCTTGGTTGCACGCGAGGTGCGGAGGTTGAGCCTCGTTGATGAATGCTCGCAGGTTTTGGAGCTTGCTCCTGCCTGGATTCTTCCTCCTGCGCTGTAGCAAGCGCATGAAGTTCCTCCAGAGCAGTCACTCCGGTAGTACGGTCTTCGCGGATCCGGAGAACGCTAGCTGGTTTCGGCATCTTCAACACCAGGTAGCCATAATGAGCAGCAGCCATGAATTTGTACAAGGCGGGCCTGCCCAGAATGGTGTTGAAAGGCAAGTTGATCTGAGCAACGTCAAAGATCAACTTCGCAGTGCGATAATTCTCCCGAGTCTCAAAGGTCACTGGGAGAGTAATGGCACCGAGTGGTGTTATGGCCCCCGGACCTACTCCGGAGAATGGTCGGGAGGGGCGAAGGTCCGAAGGTCGGAGCTGAAGCTTGACAAAAGCTTCGAAACTTATGAGGTTCAGCCCCGAACCTCTGTCCACCATTACATGGTAGAGTTGAATGTTGTTGATGGTAGGTGATACCATCAGAGGTAGCTGGCCACCTCCGATCATGTTCCGAGGGCAGTCCGAAGCATCAAAAGAGATGGTAGTGTCCATCCACTTTCGATGAGGCTCCGCCCTGGCTGTAGGAGCTACTGAGGCCATGTCCCGCCGCATGGTCTTGAGGACACGGCAGGAGGTGATGTCCCACAAACCACCAAAGATGGTGTTCATGGTCTTCTGACGTTCATTGTCAGAGACGTTGGAGTCATCGTCGACAGAGGTGTAAACAGCCTTCATGACCTTTTTAGGGTCCTGAAAGCCCAACTCCTCCTCATCTAGAGCTTCATCGACCTTCTGTTTTCCTTCCCTCTGACAGAAAGGAACTTCTTCCCGGTGCTTGTTGTAGCGCTCGGCAAGGTTTTGGACCTCCCGGCAATCCTCCAAGTTGTGGCCATTCGTCTTGTGGATAGGACACCACATTTTGGAGTTGCCACCGTCTTCAGAGGATGGTCGAGGTCGTTTCTCGGGGCGTGGCCCCCGGCCACCCAGAGCTGCTGCAGCTGCAGCAGTGGATGTGTCGGCCGACAACTTCCTTTTGCCGTTGGACTTTTTCTTCTTTTTACCACTCCCAGAGGTAGTGGCTTCGCCTTTGGAGGATTCTTTGCCATCCTCCGGAGGTGGTTTGGAGTGCATTTCACGGCCCTCCGCAGCTTTGGCACACTTGTCTGCAGGGCTGAAGAGCTCCGTGACGCTTGTGATCTCCTTAACCGCCAGCTTCTCCAGCATCTTCTTATCTCGTACGCCCTGTCTAAATGCCACGATAACAGAAGCGCTAGAGATAGAAGTGATGGTGTTTTATACCTGGGAGAACCTCTGGATAAATGAGCGCAGGGATTCTCCCCCCTTCTGCACAACTGCAAAAAGGTCCAGTTCGGTGCCTGGTCGGGTGTATGAACTCCCGAAATTGGCGGTGAACTGTTGGCACAATTCCTCCCAACTATTGATAGAGTTGTGAGGAAGGCTAATGAACCAGGACCTGGCGGTCCCAGTCAAAGCCATTGGGAAGTAGTTGGCCATTACGACCTCATTACCTCCGGCCGCAAGGATTGCGGTGGTGTAAATTTGGAGAAACTCGGCGGGATTAACAGTCCCGTCAAATTTCTCCGGCAGATGAGGCCAGAACTTTTGTGGCCATATGACCATGCGTAGATGCATGACCAGTGCAGAACAGCCTCCTCCTACTCCCTAGGGAGCAGGGCTGTCTCGAGCCTCTCGCCTTTCGCGAGCACCCTCGATATGAACACGGCTGTCCTGTTGACGGTATTTGCGATCAAGCTCCGCCCGAAGGTCATGAGTTGACATCCTGGTTACCGTATGAGTATGTTGCACCCCGGAACGTAGCGACGTAACTTGCTGTGACGCAGCACGCCTCCTATTCTGGGAAGCATGCAGACCAAGTCTGCCAGACACGGTCCGGCGCTGCGATGGGGCCCGCCCCGAAGGAGGAGGACCTTGGTTGCTGATGTGGTCGGTTGCTGCTGCAACCAGATGTTCCACATCAGCCCTCCACTGCTCCATTGCACCCTGGGATGCACCTGGAGGTGGTGGACGTTGGAGGAGAGAATGCGCTGCATGAAGCGCGTGTTCAAGGTTGTTGTTGTTCGCCGATGCAGTGACCGACGCTGATGCACCTTCACGCAGCTCAGCTTGACGTGCCGGTGGAGGCGGTGGCGGTGGAGGCATGACTCCTGCTGGAGCCACGACATCTGCTGGTTGCTGCATGTTGGAGGGATTGCCCCCAACGGGTTGAACAGCAGGGTTGTCGTTGGATGATCCAGCAGCTGAGTCCACCATACTCGAAATTTCGGGCGCCCCTACTTGGTGCGCCAACTGTCGGTGTTTGGAACCGGCAGATCTCCCGACACTACCTTTAGTACATCGAGGAGTTGTAGTTTGGTAATGGGCACGCAGAGATTCAAGAAGGTGAAAGACAAGTGTACACAGAGGTTTACGTGGTTTGGGCCGCCTGAGCGTAATACCCTACTCCACGGGGTGTGTTGGTGATGCATTAAGCACGTGAGTCTAGAATAAGCTCCAGAAGAAGAAGCTCGACTAGCTCAGGGAGTTCAGTAGTGGTCTAGAACCGTCTCTTGTGTATCGTCGACCAGTCCTTTTTTAGTACAAGGACTGGTCGTTACAATGTTAGCCTAGCCTGACAAGTGGCCCCAGTGGTTATACATGCTTGATACACAATAAATGGATTTAATTACCCTTAATAGCCTGGTAACGGGCCTTAACAGTGCCGTTACCAGTATTAAGGATCATCCGATCGTGTGTCATTAATATGGCATTAATGACACTTAATCGGGTCTTGAAGTCTTTGATTGATCCTTGAAGGTCCGGAGCCGTTGGGGGGTCCACCGACCTGATAGTTGAAGTTGAAGGTCCGGCAGTTGCCACGCGGCAGCTCTGGAGCTTACCATCGTGGACGGGTAGGTCCGGTGCTGTTGGACACGTGTCAGTACCGAAGCTTTCCTCTGTCTGGGGTTAGGTCAGGGGGTGCCATATTGGTATTCTGACTGGAGCGTCCCATGTGTGGGTGATAGCTCCGGTCTTGTGATACACGTGGCGGCCCTGGCACTAACCATGTCGGGGAAGCAGGTCCGGCTACACCTGACAGATGGGGCCTTCGGAGGTCTTCAAATCTGGTAGATGGAGTTTCCTTTTGATCTTTGTGATCCCAAGGGGTATCCGGTACGGAGGGTACCGACACACTGAAAAAATTTTAATCTACATTTTGCTCCCCTCTGGTAGCTTTTCACGTGCTCTTCGATCCTACAATCGGTATCAGAGTCACGATGTTCTAATATTTGTGATTTGCACATGTTTTTATTAATCAACATGGAGAAATACTCTATAAAACCTTGTGTGCTCAATGACATTGACTTTTAGGTTTGGAAGACACGTATGGAGACTTACATACAGAACAAAGGTTTTGCAATATGGGAAAAGGTCTTTAAGCCCTTTGTCATGCCTTCAAACGATGAAGTTACAGCTGCCAACATGAGAGATGTCGACAACAACAACAAGACGTGGAACATGATCATACAAGGATTGACACAAAGCAACTTCGATCGTGTTGCACACTTCCGATCTGCCTATGACGTGTGGAAAGCACTATGCGACTATCACGAAGGGGCAAATACAATCAAGGAGGTACGTCAAGACATGTTCAATAAAGAGCACATGCGTTTTGAGATGCAACTCGGTGAGTGATCGATGATGTCTTTGCTCGATTTAATAAAATTCTCAGCAACTTGCATAGCGTCGAAGTTAATTTTTCAAATGCTGAAAATGATAGGCAATTATTAAGTGTATTATACATATAAATTTGGAAGATGAAAGTTACATCTATTCGTGAATCCACCGTCATGAGTACACTTACATTAGATGTGTTATATTCCAAGTTAAAAACTCATGAACTTGACATTACATACAGAAAAATCCTAACAAGTCTCTTGCATTTGTTTCAAAACATGACATGCCTTGTTCTAGTCCATCTTCATCTTGTGGTACACTTGCTTTGCTGTCTTCTCTAACCCTTGAACAGATTGAAGAGTTTCCAGAGGAGGAGCTAGCACTTCTATCTACTTGGTTCTCAAAAGCATTGCAAAATGTGAGAACTAGAAGGAGAGGAAGTGGTGGTTCTCAACGATGCTTCGAATGTGATAAGATAAGACATTTTTGTACCGATTGCTCTAACCTTTCACGTCCTACTTCTCGTGATTAAAAGCAAACCAAGTTCAAGTCCTCATCTGGCAACAACAACAAGAAAAAGAAGACATCCACAAAACGGCAAGTGATGAAACACATTCTGTATGCACTCCTAGATACCAACACGAGTGATGTGGACTCCAGGAGCGATGAAGATGAAGACAACTTGGCAACTATATGTTCCATAGCGGGCAACTCAAGTTCAAGTATGTAGGAGGCCGAAGGGATTAGCGATAATGATGAGATAAATCACTCATACGAAGAACTTGTTGATGGCCTTTTTCGTGTTGCTACTATAATAAACAAAAAGAACAAAAAACTTAGGGACAATGCTATTAAAATTAAATACTAGAATCTGAAATTAATCTGTTAAAATCATTGATTCCTAGGATTGATTCTTGTTCTTCATGTGAATTAATATATGAACAATTGTCCTCATTAAGAAGTGCACACACCTCCACACTTGATAAACTTGAGATTGAAATTGAAAAGAACAAAAAAGCTTGTTGTACTTAATGATAAAAATATGAAAAATGCTAGATGTTCTACAATTGATTTGAATTGTTCTAGTTGTGATGATCTTGATAAGAAACTACATGATACTTTGAATGAAATTTCTATTTTGAACAATGTTTTACGTTCTCATAAAGTTAATTGTTGTTCTAATTGTAAATTAGAAGGAAAAAAATTCATGTGAAAATTACCTTGACCTATTCAATAAATTTGATGACATGCATAGGACACTAGAGTGGTTTTGTAGTAGGAATAAGAATCTAAACTTGCTGTTGAATTCTTCTAACACTTGCAATGATAAAACTTATTTAAGTTTTGATTCTCATGCTCATGCTAAAGTACATCCACCTAAGGTTGTTAAGTCATTAGGAAGTGAATTGATTCAAATGGTTCCTAAACAAAAAGAGGTAGTTTTTAAGTTTGCATAAATGTTGTCTCATTCGGTTGCTAATAAACATGTTGCTTGCTCATCTAGACATGAATACAAAGTAAAATTTCATTGTACCTACTGTGATAGAGATGATCATGTCATAAATTTTTGTTATAGACTATCTAAACAAAAAAAGCAAAAATGCTAGCTTGATCACGTATCAATCAAGCAAAACTTGTTGCACGTGCTAAACCGAATGCTAGACGCTTGCAACTTGCTGCCATGGGTCAAAAACATGCAAAACTGGCTCTCCAACCTACTTTTTTTCTTGCTTCACATAACACACTCGTAGGTCAGTAGTCGTGTGCAAGAATTCTCAAACTTTTGCTCAAAAACCTGCTATAATTTCTCAGCTTTTGCGTGTTATTCCTGCTGGACGTCGTGTGACTCCGTACTGGATTCCTGAATACCTTTTGACTAACCCTAGTATTGAGTCATCAATGTATTGTGCTTCTTTGTAGGTTACACGCTTGAGGAAGGAGAACATTTGTCTCGTGAATTCAGGTTGCTCACGCCACATGACCGATAAGAAAGAATGGTTCTCCTCCATCTCTTTTGTGTCATGTGCAAAGAATGTTAGTTTTGTCGATAATTCTTCAACTCCTATAATTGCTAACGATTCGGTTAGAGTTAATAATCACTACACTTTGAAATATGTGACACTTGTTAAAAATTTGAAATAAAACTTGCTTTCCGTTTCACAATTGTTAGATGAAAACATTGAAACTATTTTCAATAAAAATTGCTACAAGGTTGTATATTTTGATGGTGAGCTTATGTTTAACATGTCTCAGTTTGGAAGAGTTTTTAAAGCTGATTTTGATATATCATCCTCTAAGCATAGGTGTCTAGTTTCTAATGATTCAAAAGATATATTTTTGGAATCATAGAGTTGGTCATATTGGTTTTGGTCATCTCACACGTGTTAGTATTCTTGATCACATACATGGACTGACTAAGCTTAAAAGGGACAAAGAAATTGTTTTCTCTTCTTGTATACATTCTAAAATGGTTGTAGGTTCAAATTCTCCACTCACAATGACCATGACAAAAACATCTGCACAACTTTAACACCTTGACACCGTAGGTCCCTAACGTGTTCAATCTTTTGAACGTAAGTGGTATGTGCTTGTAATTGTTGATGACTATTCTAGATACTCTTGGGTTTACTTTATGGTATCTAAGAATAAAGCTTTTAGTCACTTTAGAAGTTTAGTTCTTAGACTTTCACTTGGCCACCCAACATCTTTAAAAGCAATTAGAAATGATAATAGAACTGAATTTAAAAACAAAACATTTGGTCACATTTGTGTTGAAAATGGAATAGATCATCAAATTTCTTCACCATATGTACCTCAACAAAATGGTTTTGTAGAGAGAAAGAACAAAACCTTATTTAGATGGCTAGGACTATGCTTGATGAATATCAAACTCCTAGAAAATTTTGGACTGATGCAGTTAACCACTTGCTTTGTCTGGAATCGAGTTTTCTTGCGAGCTAAGCAAGGAAAAACCCCATATGAGCTGCGGTTTGGACATAGGCCTATTGTCACATGCTTTAGGGTATTTAGTTTCAAATTCTTTGTTAAGAAACATTGTAATCTTGATGAATTTGAACCTAGATCTGTTGATGGCATGTTTTTTGGTTATCCATCTCAGACTAGAGGCTACCGTGTGCTTTTACATGACACTAACAAAATAGTGAAGACTTGTGAGGTTTCTTTTGATGAAGCTAGCCCAGGTACTATCACTAATATTGCTGGTCAAGATGCATATCTGCAGGAGGACAGTATTTTCAATTAAGATGAAGAAGAAGTGGTGCTGCTGCCCAAAAATTTAGCAGCTAATGACACCATTATTGCACCTGATTTTGATTCACAACCAACACCGACGACCACCATTGCTGGTCCAGATTATCCTCAATTCACAATATCATCTATTTGTGATGAACATGAAGAATAATAAGCTTGCGAAGTGTCTACTCCCCTCTGGATCCTCAAAAGTCACCTGTCACAATAAATTATTGGAAGCTTGCACGAACGAATCGCATGGTCTAGGTGTTTCCATCCAAACTCTCATGCTCATTCTACTTTTGTTGCTTCTTTCGAACCCAAAGATATATCACACACACTCGCTAATGAATCTTGGATTATTGCCATGCAAGAAGAGTTACAAAATTTTGAAAGAAATAATATTTGGAAACTCGTACCTCCACCTCATGATCACATTTTAATTGGAACTAAATAGGTGTTTAAAAATAAACAAAGTGAGGATGGGGTTGTGGTTAGGAACAAAGATAGGTTGGTTGCTCAAGGTCTGACACAAGTTGAAGGTCTAGATTTTGATGAAACTTTTTGCTCCGGTTGCAAGGTTAGAAGCCATAAGAATATTATTCGCATTTGCTGCATCTAACGGTTTCAAATTATATCAAATAGATTTGAAAAGTGATTTTCTTAATGACTACATAGATGAGGAGGTTTATGTTAAGTAACCAACGGGTTTGAAAATCCAGATCTTCCTAATCATTTTTACAAACTGTCCAAAGCTTTATATGGTCTTAAACAAGCCCCTAGAATATGGTATTATAGGTTAAGAACATTCTTACTTTAAAAAGGGTTTACCATGGGCAAGGTAGATAAATTTTTTTTGTGCTTAAGCATGGCAATGACTCATTATTCGTTCAAGTGTATGTGGATGATATTATCTTTGGTTGTGCTTCTCATGATCTTGTGTCCAAGTTTCCAGCTATGATGAGTTCGGAATTTGAAATGAGTATGACGGGAGAACTCACGTACTTTTTGGTGCTACAAATCAAGCAAACGAAGGAGAGAACCTTTGTGCATCAAATGAAGTACACGAAATATCTCCTTAGGCGTTTCAACTTGGAAAATAGCAAGCCCCTTCGGACACTAATGGGAACAACAGTGACACTTGAACTTGATGAAGAGGGTGAACCCGTTGATCAAAAAGAATATCGAAGCATGATTAGATCACTTTTGTACCTCACGACATCAAAACTAGACATACAATTCAGCGTATGTCTTTGTGCAAAATTTCAAGCTTCCTCACGTGTTTCACATCGTCAAGCCTTCAAAATGATTATCAGGTATTTACATGATACTCAAGAATTTGGCATTTTCTTCCATCTTCCTCAACTGTTACTTTGAGAGATTTTCCTGATGCTAATTTTTGGGGTTGTAGGATTGATAGGAAAAGTACTTCAAGTGCTCTTTATTTTCTTGGTAATTCAATTGTTGCTTGGTCCTATAAAACAATGTTCAGTTGCACGATCTATAGTCGAATCTGAATATGTAGCTGCTGCTAGCACTTGCTCACAAATTCTTTGGAATGTTCAAACACTTAAAGACTATGGGGTTGATTTGGATAGTGTTCTGTTGTTTTGTGACAATAATAGTGCCATTTGCAGTGCTAAAAACTCCGTGCAACATTTTAGAACAAAGCACAATGATATTAGGTATCACTTTCTCTGTGAAAATGTTGAAAAAGGAAACATTGTGCTTCATCATGTAGACACCGAACATCAATTGGCTGACATTTTCATAAATCCTAAAGTTTTCACTCGTTTTTCTTTCATTCGTAGTGAAATAGGGGTTATGCATCCTCATGGCTTAAATTGAGGGGGAGTTTTGCAACTTGAGAAGTCTATGTGTGAATATGAAATTAAAAATAATATGAGCATAAGTGGTTCATACATATATGACTTTGTGATTCGTTTTACATGCTTAAAGTTCTTACTATATTACTCGTGTTATACATTTTGTAGTTTTTGCCATGACTAGTAATTTGAATAATTACTTACACTAAATATGATCATGATTGAACTTTCTTGCTAATTTGAACTTGTTGCATGCTCACAAGTGCTTTTAATAATGAAAAAATAATCAATCAATAGCCCACATGTTCAGCTTTTATGATCAAATAAAAGTCTGAAAAGATCAAGAGAATATGCATGCATCGCACTTGTCCTTTTGAGACTGCTTATCATTGCACTTTGATATGAACTTGGAAGGAGTTGTGTACGACTAAACTATGTCTTTAAGCTTCTAATTGTTAAATGACATAGGCTTAGCTTGGTTGGTTATAATAAGGCTAATGCGGCATATAATCTCTTACAGATGTCATATGATCAAAATTTGTGCCTTAAATGATAATGAAAAATAAAAAAGAGCAACATGTGACATGCTTTCGAGTTTTGAAATAGTTGAGTTTGTGAGATCATGAATTTCTTAAATTGAAAAATTACAATTGATCTCTAGCATGACTTACACTACTTTATGCATCTCATCGATGTGATAGTGTAAGTTACTTGATAGTATGATTTGGATGAACTTTGTTTTATATGTATATCTCATATTATGCTTATAAAACAACTAAATTTCTCTTTTGTACCTTGCTAAATACATTGTCAAATGGGGAGAAATATGACACACATTGGAGATTCACAAGTGTTTTGCACGATTCCATATAGGGGGAGAATTTTTGAGTTTCTTCTCATTTGATTTTTGATTTTGAAAATAGGGGAGAAATTTTATTTTGTCAAAACTTTTCATGAAACGTGAATGAGCCAATGTTCGTTTTTGAAGTGGTGTTGCCAATGCATTCATCAAGGGGGAGATTGTGAGACCTATGTGCTGAATACATTGGCAAATAGGCTAAAAGTATAAGTTTACATGCAAAGTTCTGAGGTTACACTGATACACCGCAATACACCCTGATACACACTATCCGAATTTGTCTCAGTGCATATTGGGAGTAACGTTGTTATTGTCGATAAGTCTAGACTGTTCGAAGTTTTCAATGTATTTTTGGAAGTAACATTACCCTCGATAGTTTTTGACTGCCCGGAATTTCCAATGTGTATTTGGGAGTAACATTATCCTCTATGGTTTTGGACTGTCCGAACTTCCATTATTCATATAAAGAGTAACAGTTACTCCGCAGAGTTTTCATATTGAGTTCGATTGCTCTGTTCTGCTCTGTTTTAACTTGCAATATTTCGAACTTGCTTTTGGCTTATGGGACAATTTGCTTCGCATTCATTTGCTATGTTTTGGTGGTTACGGCTGATATCATTTTTGATATGGTTTGCAACATGCTTATGTGAGGTGCTCACATAAGCTGTTGTGGTTATTGGACTAATGTGAGTTAAGTTGAGGACATGTGCTCGAAAGATTTGGTTGTTTATTTATGTGCAGGTGTTGCTTGAGGCCTAGACAGGACTGGTGACGGGATCCATTAAGCTAGTCTTATGGAGAAGATGAGATTCAACAACCAAGTTCGAGAGGAACTGTGGTTGAGTTGATCGGGAGGTCGGACAACATGTTTGAGTCAAGAACAATGCATATAAACGTATCATGGACGTCATTGGAAAGTTTTTGCATGTGTGCTAGGGGTCCATGGACGTGGCAACATGGTTCCAAGACGTGGTGAAGAGATATGGATGTGAAGATGTGGCCAGAAACGTCCAAGCGGCTGGATTATGCCTCAGGCTACAGCTGAGGTGGTTATGGTTCGAATATGGAAAGTTTCGAGTTTTTTATGGTCAAATTTTGTTGTGAGCATGAAGTTGAGTTGTTTTAAGAATGTTTAGTACATTCCTAAGGTGTTTGTAAGTCTTAAGATTGCTTCTATCTGCGTATGGAAGAGTCTTGAGAAGTTATGGAAAGTTTCGGTTAAATCTGAGTAGGATTTGAGTCCTAGTTAGGATTGAGTTGGCCTAAGGGCTGGTTATATAAGCAAGGGAGGCCAGAGCTCGTGGTAGCATGACTTTTGTGCTTTGTTCGTCTGACCTGTTTTTGTCAAGTCTTTCTCGTCGAGTTTTTGTGTTGCTTTGATGTTTTGATCGTAACTCTCGTTTTACAGATCCAATTGACGTGATTCTTTTTGAGTTGTCTTCAAAACTAAATACTCTATCATTTGCGAAAATTTCACGGTCATTGGATTTATGGTTTTCGTATTACACGAGTTTCTTTGCAGCATACCAGATCTATTTGCTCTCTGTTAGAACAGATTTACCTTCGCTTAGGTTTTTGTCATAACTTGTGTTTACTCGATGTTTTCGTGTGATACTTCTTGTAGTTTCTTGGTGAATTGATTCTCTACGATCTACACTAATTTTTCACGTTTTGAAAACGTTGGAAACACTCGCACACACAATTTCTCTATCAGATTGATTTTTTGCCAAGGGGTTTTTGTTGCTTCAGGTGAAAAAATTTTAATCTACTATTCACCTTACTCTTGTAGCTTTTCACGTGCTCTTCGATCCTACAACGTGGAACCGTGCTCAGGACCCAGCTCTACTGCAGAGATGGGCTCCCAAGCCACCACGTGTCCAGCAATCTAGGACTCCTTCCCTGCTCAAGGGCGGGCTCCGAGACTGCAACCTGGACCCCTGCTCGGTACTCGTCTCCCCTGCGGGGATAGGCTTTTGGGTCACCACGTGTCCTGCTGGACAGGACCCTGCTCCTCCACAGGAGTGGGCTCCGATGCCGCCACATGGCCCGTGGCTTTGAGTCGGCCTCCCCCGTTGAGGCGGGCTCCAAGGCCACCACGTTATCAACAGCACTGGACCCCCGGCTCTCCTCAGAGTTGGGCTCTAGCGCTGTCATGTGGCCCGCAGCACAGGATTCGGCCTCTCCAGCAGAGACGGGCTCCGATGCTGCCATGCATCCTGCAACTTGTCCTGGGCGGTAGGTTGCGGAAGTAAAGCGCGGCATGCCCTGTCCAAGTCGCGCATTGAAGGCACGCGCCTTCCCCATGTGCACGATGCAACTTGCGCCCCTGCCAGGTGCTGTGACACCCGGTTCCGAAAATGAACCAAGTGAACGCATATGTGTGCCCAGGATGTTCAACACACATACACGAGTGCATTCACAAAAGAGTTACATAAAATAACCACAAAACAAGATTAATTCACTACTTTTATTACAAGTTCAAAATATTATCGAATACAAACTCTAATAATTATTAATGACAAGTTCAACTAATGCAGCGGAAATAGACTAATTAAGCAAACTAAACAGCTAGGTAGCATCAACAATAGGATAGCGCAGCTCCAGTCAACACCACATGCAAAGCTGACGGTAGACACGGCCTAGAACTCTGCATTGTCATCGTTATACTCCCATATCTGACCTGCAACTGTGGGGAGGGGTGGATTGCAAGGGTGAGTACATGTTGTACTCATCAAGTGTGGAAAATATGACATGTAGCTGATACAAATGACGATATAATAATGGCTAAGTGCTGAAAAGTACATTAAAACATTTGAAAAGCAATATGTATTATGTATATGAAATAAACCCATCATAAGCCATGTGATTATCATAATACCAGTCCATATTCCATATCCATCATCATATACCAATATCCATATTCAATACCAGAGTTTAATTCATTACCATCCATAACCATAATACCAACCATAACCATAATACCAACCATAACCATCCCAAATCCCAATTTTCCTCTAATCATGGAAGTTGTCCAGGTGCTCCTAACCGGGAGCACGGCTATCATGATAGTTTATTAGACTCTCTACAGAGGTTGTACCGCTTTACCCACATGTTTGTGATTTCATCATCCGTCGGTGAGTAAAGAACCCCCCTTATGCCAATTACACTTCCTTTGGCGTATGGCCAAGAGATCACAAAATAGCCTTTACAAAGGGATTATTAGCCTATTTATACCCCACTGAGGTTTCACCGGTGGTGATGTCTCCTATAGAGCACATCTTCAACCAAGGGCCCCCTCTTGAGCCATTCAGATCCTAGGGTAGTCCCACCAATCATCAACAAACCCAATCCGACTACCCCTTCGCCGAGCATCCTTAATGGTCCAAATAACACAAGCAAAGCCCTAATTAATCAGCTATGCCGCACCCATACTTGGCCTCGTGGTGGCACTGTAGTCCTGGCTTATTCTCGCATGAACCGATCCTTAGATCTAAAGCTAGCAACCACCATAACTTCCAACCCATCCACATACCAGGCTTGCTTAGATCACCCATTACCATATCATATTAACCAGTTCATGTTAATCATAATCTCATAATTACATAATTAAGGTAAGTGGTATAGTTGTTTTCCCATCCCAATTAATTAAGCAAAGCAAAAAGTTAAGAACCCCATCCCGACTCTCTACCATAATTTCCAAGTGACAAGGGTGGTCAAACAATACTAGTAAACTTCTTATCATAGGATTACCATCAATTTGACGCAAGCACACGGTTTGCAAACAAAAATTTTATTGTCAAAATAGGATCAATATGCTTCAGGGACACTTGCCTTGCTCTTGGGATTGGTTCGGGTCAAAGCCTTCAAACTCTTGGTGCTGGAGATCCTCCGCAACACTCTCTAACACGGATCCGTCTATTCCACATAATAAACATACAAACAGAAACACAATCAAGGAGTGCACAAACATTACCCAATATGACATGATATGCATGATTAATGCAAATGCAAGGTGGAACTTGTTAATAGATTGCTTTTAAATGATCACTATCTAGTTCTAATAGATTTTAACAAGTTTATACAGGTTTGTATTTTGATTAGGTCTAATTTTAGAATTAATTCAACACAATTTAACCAGGAAAATTGGACTAGTCCGCTAGGGACCGGACAAGTCCGCACTTTACGAGATCAGCAGATTAGATTTTTCTAGATTGACGTGAATTTGGAGATTAGGGGTCAAATTCACGTAAGGAAAAGAGAATAGAAGGTATGCCAGGTGTTTAGAACTCCAATGAGTCAAGAAACATGGAGACAACACTTGGATCTTGATGGTCTAGGGTTGATGATGAACTTGGAGATGAATTTGTGATGAAGAACGAAACTTGATGGAGATATTGATCCTCTTTCGTTTCCTCCTCCTCTTATTCTTGCTTGGGATCTCCTTCTACCTCCTTGATGGCGTCTCTCCACGAACTAGGGTTTGGGTGGGGTGGAAAAGTGGCAAATAGATGTCAAGCCAAGGGGTGGGGTTGTTTACATAGAGGTGGAGGCTAGGGTTAGATGGATTTCGAGTTTGAGATGAGTAGAGGCCAGTTTAGAGTCCCACATGGGCTCTAAAAGAGTTAGGCACAACGTCCCTAGGCCCACTTAACGTAAAACCCAAGAAACAAGTCATAAAACAAAGGATTAATTCGGAGTCGCGAAATATCAGACAAGTCCGAAAAGGATCGGACTAGTCCGAAGTTGTCCAGAGAGAAATTGGACAACTCTGGCCAAAAATCGGACAAGTCTGACTTTAGTCAGAGAGAAAAACGGACAAGTCCGCTGGAACACCGGACTAGTGCGGACAAGTCCAGGGACTTAGCAAATTTTCAAGGATTCTTGGAACACCGGACTAGTCTGCATAGGACCGGACAAGTCCGAAAGTGTACAGATGCAAAAATGGACTAGTCCGCAGCAAAAACAGACAAGTCCGATCGAGGTCAGAGAGAAATCGGACTAGTCCGCACCAAAATCGGACTAGTGCGCACTTTCCAGAATTTTAAGTGCGGTTTTGTTCCAAATCAATTTTTAAACTCATTCCTCTCTATGTGTATTAATGTTAAACATGTATATGAATGTATGTAGGGCATGATGCATGAAAATGAGGGTGTTACAAACCTACCCCCCACCCCTAAAATGATTCTCGCCCTCAAGATTCGACGCGGAAGAGACGAGATAGGGAAATTCCTTCTTGAGATCATCCTCCAATTCCCACGTTGCTTCTTTTTCTGTGTGGTGCTTCCATTGAACTTTACACCATCTAATAACCTTGTTCCTTGTGACCCTCTCCTTGGTTTCCAATATTTTGATCGGTTGTTCAGCATAAGTCAAATCTGCCCCTAATTCCAACCTTTCCATTGGCACTTGTTGTTCCGGTACTCTCAAGTACTTCTAGAGTTGGGAAACATGAAAGACATCATGGACATCCAAAAGATGAGCTGGCATCTCGAACTTATATGCTACTTCTCCTCTTTTGTCCAAAATCTTGAACGGTCCAATGTAGCAAGGTGCTATCTTGCCCCTTATGTTCAACCTCTTATGACCTATCATTGGTGACACCTTGAGGTAAACAAAGTCTCCCACTTCAAAAGCTAATTTCCTTTTCCTATTGTCCGCATAGCCTTTTTGTCTTGATTGGGCAGCCCTCAAATTTTCACGAATTATTTGGACTTACTTTTCAGCTTCTTGCAACACATCCGGACCAAATACTTGAGTTTCTCCTGCCTCATTCCAGAATAAAGGTGTCACTTCCTTCCATAAAGCGCTTCATATGGTGACATTTTCAAGCTTGCTTGGTAACTATTGTTATATGCAAATTCTGCATATGGCAAGCTCTTGTCCCAACTTTTCCCATGTTTCAAAGCACAAGATCTTAACATGTCCTATAAAATCTGATTGGTCCTCTCAGTTTGTCCATCCGTTTGAGAGTGGTATGCTGAACTAAAATTTAACCTTGTTCCCAACGCTTCATACAATTTCTGCCAAAATCTAGAGGTAAGTTTAGAACCTCTATCCGATACGATCTTCTTTGGGACTCCATGTCGACACACGATATGCTCCATGTATATTTCGGCCAATTGTGCAGCTGTGTACTTGGTCTTCACAGAGATGAAATGAGCTGATTTGGTCAACCGATCCACAATTACCCAAATTGAGTCATAACCTGGCTGGGTACATGGCAATCCAACTATAAAGTCTATTCTGATTTCTTCCCACTTCCGTTCCGGAATCTTCAATGGTTGCAATAGTCCGGCTGGCCTTTGATGTTCCGCCTTAACTCATTGGCACACATCACATAAAGCTACATATTCAGCTATGCCCTTCTTCATGCTATCCCACCAATAACAAGCCTTCAAGTCTTTGTACATTTTTGTGCAACCAGGGTGAATCGAGTATGGCGATTCATGTGCCTCCTTTAATGTTGTCTCTCGAATATGCTTCACATTAGGCATGACAATCCTCTTACCAAGCCATAGAGTGCCATGTTCATCCTCATCAAATCTGAATTCTCTCCCCTCTTGGGTCCTTTCCGTGATTTCTTGAATTTCCACATCCTTAGTTTGGCCTTCCCAAATTTCTTGCTCTAAGTTGGATTTAACTCCATCATCTCCATCTCATTTACAAACCCGAGGTTCAACCGTTCAAACTCCTTAAATAACTCGGATGGTAACTCTCGAACTGTGAGTTGATAACTTACTCTCTTTCTACTTAAAGCATCGGCCACTACATTGGCTTTTCCTGGGTGATCGTTGATTCCTAAATCATAATCTTTGATGATCTCCAACCATCTTCGTTGCCTCGAGTTCAGATCCCTTTGTGTGAAAATATACTTAAGACTCTTGTGATCCTTATAAATTTCACACCTATGTCCAAGGATATAGTGTCTCCAAATATTCAATGCATGTACCACGGTTGTAAGTTCTAAATCATGTGTTGGGTAATTCTTCTCATGTTTCTCCAATTGTCTTGACGCATAGGCAACCACTTGACCTTCTTGCATCAATACACATCCAAGTCCTTGTCTCGATGCGTCGCAATAAATATAAAAACTCTTGCTCACATCCGCCACTACCAAAACTGGGGCTGTGTCAATCTCTTCTTCAACTCCTCAAAACTGTTTTGACAAGCTTGAGTCCATTGGAAAGCCTTTCCCTTCATTAGCAATTCCGTCATTGGCTTGGCTATCTTGGAAAAGTCCTTGATGAATCTACGGTAATATCCAGCCATCCCAAGAAAACTCCTTATTTCCTTTACGTTTTGTGGGGGTTCCCATTTCAACACGCCCCTCACCTTTCCTGGGTCAACCGATACTCCTCCTCCTGAGATTATATGACCCAAAAACGACACCTCTTTCAACCAAAACTGACACTTGTTGAACTTAGCATACAATTGATGCTCCCTTAATTTCTGCAGCGTAAGCCTCAAGTGTTCCTCATGTTCCTTCTCATCTTTCGAGTAGATCATAATGTCCTCTATGAACACCACTACAAACCTATCCAAGTACTCCATGAAGACCTTATTCATGAGGTACATAAAGTAGGCAGACACATTTGTCAATCCAAAAGACATCACGGTGTACTCATAAGATCCATACCGCGTTCTAAAAGCTGTCTTGGGTATGTCCGATGGTATAATATTCATTTGAAAGTATCCCACCCTCAAATCAGTCTTAGAGAAGACACAAGCACCCTTCGTCTGATCAAACAAGTCTTCTATGTGTGGCAAGGTGTACTTGTTCTTGATTGTTACCTTGTTGAGAGCTCGGTAATCTACGCACATCCTTTAGGATCCATCCTTCTTGTCCACAAATAGAATGGGCGCTCCCTAAGGTGAAGAGCTGGGCCGAATGAAACCCTTCTCTAGTTGCTCTTGAATTTGCTTCTTGAGCTCCGCTAATTCCATAGGAGGCATCCTATATGGCCTCTTAGCTATAGGTGCAGTTCCAGGTATTAAATCAATAACAAACTCACTGTCTCTATTGGGTGGCATACCTGGAAACTCGTCCGGAAAAACATTCAAAAATTCACACACCACTGGAATCTCCTCAATTGCGGAATCATCCATATGATTCAGCTCCAATCGTTTCGGTGCCGTTTGAGATGCTTCAAATTCTATGGTGATCCCTTCCCCATTGGTCAACTTTACCGTTTTCATGGCACACTCAATAACTCCATTGTGCTTCATCAACAAATCCATACCAAGTATAATGTCCAATCCTTGAGAATCCAGAACAATGAGGTTGGCGGAGAAGTCTACCCCTCTTATTCTAAGGCTTACTTTTGGACATACTATATTTATCCTCATCTCTCCTCCAGGAGACTTAACCAATGAGTAAACTTCATATGAGAGATAGGCAAACTATACTTGGCAACATATTTCGATGCAATGAATGAATGTGATGCTCCAGAATCAAATAACATAGTCATCGGGATGGAGTTTGCGAAAAACATACTAATGACCACGTCATCCGCTTGTTGAGCATCCTCCGTAGAGACATGGTTCATGTTGCCACGAGCAAAATTCTGCTGTCCACGGCTTCCTTGCGGCTGTCCTCCATTGGGTCTTGGGTTTTGCCTCGGTGCATTGCTTCCTTGACCAAGACCTGACTTAGGACATTGATGCACAAAGTGTCCAGCTTCTCCACATGTATAGCACTTCTTAACTCCACCAGAATTATTGGACGAGCTTGGTTCTGAGCATTGGCACCAGGATAGTTGGCACGAGGTGCATAAGACATTGGAGGCCTAGGTGCTTGCATAACAGGGCGTTGCTACACAAACTAAGTTGGGCATGGTGCAAATCCAGAGCGATGAGTAGGCACAAAAGAGCTAAAGTAAGGCGCATTGGGCGGTGCAAAGCGAGGGTGCACATTACTTCCTTGTTGTTATCCTTGATATGGTGCCTTCCTCTTGTTGCCTTGCTTCATCTCTCGTACCTTATTCTCCACCACAATTGCTTTGTCCACAAGCTTCTGGAAATTTGCATAGTCGCAATTGAGCAATTGCACTTGGATCTCATTGTTCAAGTCTCTCATGAACAAATATTGCTTCCGGCTGTCCCGGCTAACATCCTTAGGCGCATATCTTGAGAGTTGAGTGAATTTATTGAGGTATTCACCCACACTTGACCTTCCTTGCCTCAAGTTCTCAAATTATTGCCTCTTCAAAATCATAACACCTTCCGACACATAATGAAAACAGAAGCTCTCTTTGAATTCGGCCCAAGTAATCCTCTCTTGGTTCTCATGAGCATTGCATAAAGAATCCCACCAATCCGCAGCTGCTCCAATTAGTTGATGAGAAGCAAATAGGACCTTCTCTCGGTCACTGCATTGGACAATAGCTAGCTTCTTCTCCACGGACATGAGCCAATCATCTGCATCCATAGGGTCAGCGACTTAAGCAAAGGTTGGCGGCCTAGTCCTCATAAACTCTCCCAACCGGTTATGAGGAGGTGGGGTGGCGGTGGAGGCATGTGGGTCTGATTGTTGATGTGACCAGCCTGCAGCTGCCCCATAGTTTGTATCATGGTCTGCATGAGCTAGTTCTACATAGCTAGTAGCTGCTCAATATTGATAGCTCCATGAGCAGGTTCTTGTCCATTGTTGTTCTGGGGTACTCCATGGTTCTCCTCCTCATCATTGACATCCCTATAGTTGCGAGTCCTCACCATCTGAAGAAAAGCAATAGGTAAGAATTTAGAAAATCGTCCCCAACTATATGCATCAAGGGATATGAAACTAAACAACTCACTAGCCTAGGTGGACTTGGCAATGCTAAAGCATCCCAAAATTCTCTATTAAGCACACAAGCAAGCAATATATAGCAAACAGCACACCAAACAAAAACACATCAGTTCTTGAGTGCTCCTATGTGCTCTAAAGTGTCCATTCTATCTAGGTTGTGTCCTAAGGTCAAACCTGTGTCTCTGATACCAGTTTGTGACACCCGGTTCCGAAAATGAACCAAGTGAATGCATATGTGTGCCCAAGATGTTCAACACACATACACGAGTGCATTCACAAAAGAGTGTACATAAAATTACCACAGAACAAGATTAATTCACCACTTTTATTACAAATTCAGAATATTCTTTAATACAAACTCTAATGATTATTAATGACGAGTTCAACTAATGTAGCAGAAATAGACTAATTAAACAAACTAAATAGCTAGGCAGCATAAGCAACAGGGTAGCGCAGCTCTAATCAACACCATAGACAAAGTTGACGGTAGACATGGCCTAGAACTCCGCATTGTCATCGTTATACTCCCAAATCTGACATGCAACTGTGGGGGGGAGATTGCAAGGGTGAGTACATGTCATACTCAGCAAGTGTGGAAAGTATGACATGTAGCTGATACAAATGACGATATAATAATGGCTAAGTGCTGAAAAGTACATTAAAACATTTGAAAAGCAATATGTATTATGTATATGAAATAAACCCATCATAAGCCATGTAGTTATCATAATACCAGTCCATATTCCATATCCATCATCATATACCAATATCCATATTCAATACCAGAATTTAATTCATAACCATCCATAACCATAATACCAACCACAACCAAAATACCAACCATAGCCATCCCAAATCCCAATTTTCCTCTAATCATGGACGTTGTCCAGGTGCTCATAACCAGGAGCACGGCTATCATGATAGTTTATTAAACTCCCTGCAGAGGTTGTACCGCTTTACCCACGTGTTTGTGATTTCATCACCCGTCGGCGACTAAAGAACCTCCTTTATGCCAATTACACTTCCTTTGGTATACGGCCAAGAGATCACAAAATAGCCTTTACAAAGGGATTACTAGCCTATTTAGACCACACTGAGGTTTCACCGGTGGCGATGTCTCTTACGGAGCACATCTTCACCAAGGGCCCCCTCTTGAGCCATTCGGATCCCAGGGGAGTCCCACCAATCATCAACAAACCCAATCTGACTACCCCATCCCCGAGCATCCTTAATGGTCCAAATAACACAAGCAAAGCCCTAATTAATCAGCTACGCCGCACCCATACTTGGCCTCGTTGTGGCACTGTAGTCCTGGCTTATTCTTGCATGAACCAATCCTTAGATCTAAAGCAAGCAACCATCATAAGTTCCAACCCATCCACATACTAGGCTTGCTTAGATCACCCATTATCATATCATATTAACCAATTCATGTTAATCATAATCTCATAATTACATAATTAAGGTAAGTGGTATAGTTGTTTTTCCCATCCTAATCAATTAAGTGAAGCAAAAAGGTAAAAAGCTCATCCTGACTCTCTACCATCATTTCTAGGTGACAAGGGTGGTCAAACAATACTAGTAAACTTCCTATCATAGGATTCCCATCAATTTGACACAAGCATGCAATTTGCAAACTAAACTTTTATTGTCAAAATAGGATCAATATGCTTCAAGGACACTTGCCTTGCTCTTGGGATTGGTTCGGGTCAAAGCCTTCAAACTCTTGGTGCTCGAGATCCTCCGCAACACTCTCTAACACAAATCCGTCTATTCCACACAATAAACATACAAGCAGAAACACAATCAAGGAGTGCACAAACATTACTCAATATGATATGATATGCATGATTAATGCAAATGCAAGGTGGAACTTATTAATAGATTGCTTTTAAATGATAACTATCTAGTTCTAATAGATTTTAACAAGTTTATACAGGTTTGGATTTTGATTAGGTCTAATTTTAGAATTACTTCATCATAATTTAACCAGGAAAATTGGACTAGTCTGCTAGGGACCGGACATCTCCGCACTTTACGAGATCAACATATTAGAGTTTTCTAGATCGACGTGAATTTGGAGATTAGGGGTCAAATTAATGTAAGGAAAAGAGAATAGAAGGTATACCAGGTGTTTAGAACTCCAATGAGTCAAGAAACTTGGAGACTACACTTGGATCTTGATGATCTAGGGTTGATGATGAACTTGGAGATGAATTTGTGATGAAGAACGAAACTTCATGGAGATTTTGATCCTCTTTCGTTTCCTCCTCTTCTTCTTCTTGCTTGAAATCTCCTTCTACCTCCTTGATGGTGTCTCTCCATGAACTAGGGTTTGGGTGGGGTGGGAAAGTGGAAAATAGATGTCAAGCCAAGGGGTGGGGTTGTTTATATAGAGGTGGAGGCTAGGGTTAAATGGATTTTGAGTTTGAGATGAGTAGAGGCCAGTTTAGAGTCCCACATGGGCTCTAAAAGAGTTAGGCACGATGTCCCTAGGCCCACTTAACGTAAAACCCAAGAAACAAGTCGTAAAACAAAGGATTAATTTGGAGTCGCAAAATATCGGACAAGTCCGAAAAGGATCGGACTAGTCCGAAGTTGTCTAGAGAGAAATCGGACAACTCTGGCCAAAAATCAGACAAGTCTGACTTTAGTCAGAGAGGAAAACGGACAAGTCCGCTGGAACACCGGACTAGTCCGGACAATTCCAGGGACTTAGCAAATTTTCAAAGATTCTTGGAACATCGGACTAGTCCGCATAGGACCGGACAAGTCCGAAAGTGTCCAGAGGCAAAAATGGACTAGTCCGCAGCAAAAACAGACAAGTCCGATCGAGGTCAGAGAGAAATTGGACTAGTCCGCACTTTCCAGAATTTTAAGTGCGGTTTTGTTCCAAATCAATTTTTAAACTCATTCCTCTTTATGTAGATTAATGTTAAACATGTATATGAATGTATGTAGGGCATGATGCATGAAAATGAGGGTGTTACAGGTGCCGTTGTGTCCAATCACTTTGCAGTGAAGGCGCCGAGGGCTACCCCAAGCTGCTGATTCTGTAGCTTGCAGCGATGAGACAGACAAGACATTCCCTGCCATCATCAATGTCTACCACTAGCCACTGGCAACCGACGCGGCAAGACGGTGGGTCTTCAAGCCGCAATCAAAGGCTATAGGGGGTAGTAAACCCTTAGATCTTGTACAGGCATAAGATCACTTTAGAGCCACCTGTCGAGCCTCGTGTCCCACTTGTAAGGTGCCCGACCTTACTATAAAAGGTCTGGGCAGTGACCAACTCGAAACACGTTCTCTCGAACCCTCACAAGCTTCCATAGCTCACAAGACTAGGGCAATACATTTCTCACCGTGAATGAAGGGTGTTATGCTCCAATAGCCCAAACCTCGTAAAACCACCATGCTCACCATCTCTCGTACGCGCGGCCTCGCCAAAGACTACCCCTCCTAAAAAAGAGCCCCTGCGGGCTGCAACAAAGCAGGTCCAGGGGAAGTTTTGTTCTAACACTTCAACATTTAGCACGCCAGGAAGGGGGCTTTTTCTCCCAAGAAGTTGCAACTTCATTGCCATGGTAAACATCAGGCCTTTGGATGGCAATTCCCGAGACCGTATCCACACGGCGGGCAGTGGGAAAGCCCGATCTTGCTCCAGAGCGCGGTTTGTTCCATCGTGCCCCCACACAGCTGAAGCTGGCCAGGCCGGCGCTCTCCTCAGAAGAGGAGAGAGTACTTTGCTGTCGTGCATGCCGACCGTCGACCGCTACACAGCCGATTCCTGCTTCACCAGGATCTCTATGGCCGACCTTCGGGCCGAGCTCGACCGTCGTCATGGTGCAAGGGAGGACATTCGTGTCACCATCAAGTGGCAGCAGGAGAGATAACGCAACCTTGAGGATGACTACAATGCTCAAGGGCCTGAGCCCCAGGCATCGACCGCATAGGGTGCACCCTAGGGGTACCCTCAGCAGCCGGCGGCATAGGTAAACCCTGCACCACCTCCACTGTCGGAGTACATTGCGGAGGCAGCTCCCCAACCATACGCAGCAAAGCAGGCACAACAGTCGTATGTCCCTCAGCACGCTCTGCAGCAGCAAGCCTCACACCCTACGCATCAACCTTACACAACACAACAAGCTCCTCAGCCGCAACCGTACATCGTGCAGCATGTGCCACGACCTCAGCCGTACGTTGCAAAGCTTGCACCTCCACCTCCTCCTTACATTGTGCATCATGCGCCCTCGGCGTACGCTGCATGTACCAATCTCTGACAAAAGCCTTCGGAGGGTGCGCAGCACTAGCTGCGCACCTCCGCATGGCAGCGTGGCCGCACAACTTCCGGCCACACATACAAAAGAAGTTTGACGGGAGTGTCAACACCGCCGAGTTCCTGCAGATCTACACCACCACACTCCTAGCTGCAAGATACGACCCTCAAGGGCCTGAGCAGGAAGTGTCCTCCGTCCAAGGTGAATGTGGCCTAGAGGGGGGGGGGGGTGAATAGGCCTTTTTGAATTTTAGTCGAAACATGCAACACTTAGCAACTTGATCAAATACGAAAAAATGGGACTAGTTCGGTAGAGTGTGGACTAGTCCGGTGCATGTAGACTAGATTGATCTAGTTAGATCAATGATCTCAATACCAACACAGTACGCAGCGGAATATAGTATGTAACTTGCAAGTATTGAGTCAATGAAATCAAGTGTAGCACAAACTAACTTTGGTTTCAATGTTTTAACGTACGATATGCAAGATCAAGTAAACCCTAGAATGTGATGCGAAAAATAAGAATAAGATTGACACAAGAGTTTATCCCATGGTTCGGTTCCCACAGATTGTGTGGAGAGATGTGTTTTCTAGGCTCTTGGAGGGTGTGACAGCGCAGGGAGTCGAGAGAGATGAAAGTAGGGCCGTGCACATCTGTTTATATGGAGGTTTCCAAAGGTTACAGTTAGGGTTTCGGTAGTTCGTACTAGTCCATGGTGGAGTCTGGACTAGTCCGGTGTGCGGCGTGTAGGAAACCCTAAGTTCTCAGGAATATTGGACTTGTCCGGCCTTGGGCGGACTAGTCCGATTTAGGCTCTGGAAAAGTTCGGACTAGTCCGGCACATATCGGACAAGTCCGACTAGGTGAGTCCTTTAGTGAATTTAGGGACAAGTCCGCACTTGGAGGACTTGTCCGATTTTAGTCTGAAAGGTTATTAGACTAGTCAGGATATTATCGGACTTGTCCGATTTCGTACAAAGCTATAAAGTGTTGAGGACTAGTCCGCACTGGGGAGGACTAGTCCGATCTTAGTCAGAAGGATATCGGACTAGTCCGCGGTGATATCGGACTAGTCCGGTCTGTGTAAAACTGGACCATGCAGACAAGTTCGCACCGGGAGGACTTGTCCGATTTTGAACAGAGGATTATCGGACTAGTCCGGGGTATATCGGACTAGTCTAGTTATGTGCAAATTTGTACAGTGGATGAGTTTTCTTGTGTTTGAGCTCTTGGGGTGTGTTTCTCCAACACACTCCATACACACTGATCTAATCTATTCAGCTCTTGAGCTCTTTTCCATATAGATCCTCATTCTCCTTTCTTTTAGCGCTTTCTTCATATTTTCATTAAAACCTGCGCTCATCTCAACAATTCGGTTAGGATATCATTGTTTGTCATAAATTAACCAAAACCCACAAGGGGTGCCTAGATGCACTTTCAATCTCCCCCTTTTTGGTGATTGATGACAACCAGTTGAGATTTCACAAAATATGATAAAAATACAGAATTTTCATCAAGTGTGCACACATGAGCTTGGAACAAATTGAGCAATTAAAACATAAGACATATGTGCACTCTTTATGGTGGGGTGCAAAACTACGTGAGTGTGAGCAATAATCGTGATGAGAATGAAATGATTGACATGGAAATACCAATATCAGGCATATATGTATGTTCCAAAGAAAAATCATAGATTATCTCAAATCATCATCACAAATTTCATAACATAAGCATAAACATAGTCATTGTACCACAACACAAGTCCAAAAGCATAAGAGAGCATTAAAGTTTTACAACCCAAAAAAAACACAAAAGAGCTCTCCTCGCAACCTACATCTATACTTAGTGACTCCCCCTCAATCTCTCCCCCTTTGGCATCAAGACACCAAAAAGAAAGGAGAGGAGGGATCTATTACCTTCATTCCTCGCTGTTGATCCTCTCCTCATCTTCATCTTCATCCTCAGGCTGTGGAGGAGGAGGAGGAGGAGCCGATCCACTCGAAGTGCCCCCGATGCCAAAGTAAGCAAGCTCGGAGGGAGTCAAAGGTCCAAGCTCAGTGAAATCGGAGGTTGAATCTTCAGAGATAACAGGGGATGTAATAGGCTCGATCTCTAGCTTCTGGCAAATATGCTTGACATTTTCTTTGACATACCTCATATCTACCTTCCTCGCCTTGTTCAGCTTGTGAAGCTTTACCTCAGCCTTTTTGCATGAGCCAAAAATGGTTGCCAAGTATTTCAAAATGCCACTAGGGGACCTTTTTTGAGGAGGGGCTCTAGTGGCAGGAGCAATCCTCTCATCCCCTCGAGCTCTCCTTGGAGCCTCTTCACTGGACACTAGAAATGGAGCAGCTTGGACAGTGGCTTGGGGGGGCTTCTTGTAACACCCTAAATTTCCGCATCATGCATTGCATACATGAGCATGCATTAAACACTAGTAGAATAAGAGAAAAATAATAAAACATACATATACAAATATGTGTAGCAAAAGAAGGAAAAGAAAATAATAGTTACAGCCTAAAACTTGTAATAGGGAATAAGTATAAAAATAATAATAAAAATATGTATAAAAATATATATAAATAATATATATAACAATATATAAAAAAATAATAAATAAAATATTAATGTTAATAGTATATATTATAATAATAATATATAATATATAATATATATATAATATGAATAATAATATATAAAAAAATATAAATAATAAATCATATAATAAAAGAAAGTATAAAAAAAAAGAGATAAAAAAAGAGGGAGCAGACCGGCCAACCGAGCAGGCCCACCCCCGCACCGCGACCGCGCCCCGTGCGAGCCAGCGCCCCGCCGCTCGGCCTCCTGCCCCGTGCGGACCCCACCTCGGCGCGCTCGCCCGCCCCCGCGTCCGACCCCGATCCCGGTCCCACCCCGCCCCGGCTCGCCCGCCCGCCCCCTCGTCCGACTCCGCAACGCCCTCCCGCGACCGCGCTCCCGTACCGAGCCGGACTCCCGATCGCCCCTCCCGCCGCGCCTATAAAAAGGCCCCAAAGGCCTCACGTTCCCGACGCCAGAGCCGCCAGAAAAAAACCCTAGCCGCCAGAAAAAAAGTACCAGAGAACAGAGGCGCCCCAGGGGAAGAAAAGGAAGAAAAAGAGGAGGGCGCCACCGTCCGCCGGAGATCGTCGCCGTCGCGTCACCGTCGTCGTGCCGCCGGAGGATCTCACGCATCTACTTCGTCTGCGCATTGTCCCCATCCCGCGATCATCAAAGCCATCGCATCTACGGTAGGCCATGTTCCCGATGCGAATTTTAGCGATCATATTGAATCTAATAGGCGTAAATTGATTTTAGTTGCACCGTAATTTTATTTTCAGCAGCATTAATTCTCGTTAAAACCCCCATAAACTCGTATGAACACGTATGAACTAGTTGCATCTAATTAATAAACAACCGTAGTTAATTAATTATTTGACCTTGCATGCATGCATATCATCGCATGTTGATTAATGTGTGTGCATCATGTTGATTTGTATATGTTCTCTTGTATGTATGATCACACGTAGAGGAACGTGCTCAAGAGGCCGCATACGAGGATTTCCAAAATCAAGACTTTGCAGCGCTTGAGCAACCCCATCCGTCGGAGCAAGGCAAGTGTCCTTGAAGCATATTGATCCTGTTTTATTAAATGTTTTGTTTGCAAACTTGCATGCTTGTGTCAAATTGATGGGAATCCTATGGTAGGAAGTTTACTAGTTTTGTTTGACCACCCTTGTCACCTGGAATTTATGGTAGAGAGTCGGGAAGGGTTTTTTCCTTTTTGCTTCGCTTAATTAATTGGGATGGCAAACAACACTACACATTTAATTATGCATCAATGGTATTCTGATTAATGTGAACTGGTCAATACGATGGGCGATCTAAGCAAGCCTGGTATGTGGATGGGTTGGATGTCATGGTGGTTTGCTTGCCTTAGATCTAAGGATCGGTTCATGCGAGAATATGCCAGGTCAACAGTGTCACCACAAGGCCAAGTATGGGTGCGGCGTAGCTGAATAATTAGGAGCGCTGCTAGTATTGTATGGACCATTGGATGGCGCGAGGAATGGGAGTCGAGGAGGACTGCCCTGGGATCCGCACGGCACACGAAGGGGCCTGTGGATGGGAGAATAGGGATTCAAGCCTGCCGATGAAACCTTAGTGGGCCCGTACATACTAGTAGTCCCTTTTGAAAGGCTATTTTGTGATCTCTTGGCCACACACCTACAGAAGTGTGAGATGGCATAATGGAGGTTTCTTAGTCATCGAAAGGTGATGAAATCACAAACATGTGGGTAAAGTGGTACAACCTCTGCAGAGTGTTAAAAACTATCATGATAGCCGAGCTCCCGGTTATGAGCGTCTGGATGACCTACATGATTAGAGTTGGAATTGGGATTTGGGATGGTTATGGTCTGGTAATGGTTATGGTTGATTCATGGTTATGGGTTGGTAATGGTTATGGTTTATGGATTATGGTCATGGATATGAATTTGAGTTATGGTAATTGGACATGGATAATGATGATGTTGGCAATAATTGGATATGGTTTATATTTTGTTAATATGATGGTTATGATGGGATTGTTTCACATAGACATAGTATAATGCTTTTCAAATGTTTTACTGTACTTTTCAGCACTTAGCCATTATTACATTCGATTTTTGAATTAGCCACATGTCATACTTTCCACACTTGCTGAGTACGACATGTACTCACTCTTGCAATCCCCCCCAACAGCCACTGGAGACAATTGGGAGTACCCTGAGGATCACATGGAGTACTAGGTTGCGTACCGCCGTCAATTGCCTGTGGATTGGAGTTGTGCTGTTTAGTTTATTTTCCGCTGCATTATTTAGAGTTTTATCATTCATGAACTATTGGATTATTGTAATAAAGTACTTATTTAATAGTTAAGATGTAGTTAAATTATGTATATCGTTTGTGATGCAACCGTATATGTGTGATGAACTTCCTGGGCACACATATGCGTTACGCTTGGTTCATATTCGGAACCGGGTGTCACAAATTGGTATCAGAGCCGCGTTGACCGTAGGACGCAGCCTAGATAGAATGGACACTTTAGAGCACATAGGAGCACTCAGGAATCAATGTGTTTTTGCTTGAAGTGCTGTTTGCTATATATATATATATATTGTTTGCTTGTGTGCTTAATAGAGGATTTTGGGATGCTTTAGCATTGCCATGTCCACCTAGGCTAGTGTAGCTAGCTATTTAGTTTCATATCCCTTGATGCATATAGTTGGGGACGTTTTCTAAATTCTTACCTATTGCTCTCCTTCAAATGGTGAGGACTCGCAACCAGAGAGATGTCAATAACGAGGAGGAGAACCATGGAGTACCTCAGAACAATATTGGACAAGGACCTGCTCATGGAGCCATCAATATCGAGCAACTACTAGCTATGCAGAACCAGCTCATGCAGACCATGATACAAACTATGGGACAGCTGCAGGCTGGCAGTAACATCAACAATCAGCCCCACATGCCTCCACCGCCACCCCCGCCTCCTCATAACCGATTGGGAGAGTTCATGAGGACCAGACCGCCTACCTTTGCACAAGCCGCAGATCCAATGGAAGCTGATGATTGGCTGAAGTCCGTTGAAAAGAAACTTGCTATTGTCCAGTGCGCTGATAGGGAGAAGGTTCTCTTTGCATCACATCAACTAGTTGGAGCAGCTGCTGACTGGTGGGAAGCTCTTTGCAACGCTCATGATAATCAGGAGGCAATCACTTGGGCTGAGTTTAAGCGGAGTTTCCGTTCCCACTATGTACCTGAAGGAGTTATGATACTGAGAAGACAAGACTTTGAAAATCTCAGGCAAGGAAGGATGAGCGTGAGTGAGTATCTCAACAAATTCACTCAATTATCAAGATATGCTCCAGAAGACATCAAAACTGATAGTAGGAAGCAATATCTGTTTATGAGGGGTCTCAACAATGAAATTCAAGTCCAGTTGCTCAATACTGATTATCCAAACTTCCAAAAGCTTGTTGACAAGGCTATTGTGGTTGAGAACAAGATTCGTGAGATGGAGCAGGACAACAAGAGGAAGATGCCACATCATGGACCGCAGCAAGGAAGCAATGTTCGCCCCCGTTATGCACCACCTACTGCACCACAATACAACCCATCTGCTCCTGCATATCGTGCTGCTTATCCGCCCCGCCCAAATCAGCCACCGCAGCAACGCCCCGCCATGCAAGCGCCTCGCTATCCTGTGCCACCTGCGTCGCGTCCTAACATGGCGGCAAATGCTCAAAACCAGTTGCGCCCAAACTTCCCCAATGCTACGGGCGGTAAGACATTCTATGTGTGTGGAGAACCCGGACACTTTGCAAGTCAATGCCCCAAGAGAAACTATGGACCTATGAACAATGCACCAAGGCCAAATAACCTGCGACCAAATGGAGGAGCACCGCAAGGCAACCGTGGACAGCAGAATTTTGCTCGTGGCAATGTGAATCATATCTCTACTGAGGAAGCCCAGCAAGCTGATGACATCATGATTGGTATGTTTCTCGCCAACTCCAACCCCGCGACTGTTTTATTCGATTCGGGAGCATCTCATTCATTCATCTCATCAAAGTATGTTGCCAAATACAACTTGCCTATATCTCATATGAAGCAAACTATGCTAGTAAGTTCTCCTGGCGGAGAGATGAGGACAAATATAGTATGTCCGAAAATAAGCATTAAAATAAGGGGGGTAGACTTTCTCGCAAACGGATCTGAATCTGAGGCAACGCCGATGGTTGGAGCTCATCAAGGATTATGACGTGGGAATCAACTATCACCCAGGGAAGGCCAATGTAGTGGCCGATGCTTTGAGCCGAAAAGGAGTAAGTCATCAACTCATAGTTCGAGAGCTGCCATCCGAGTCATGCAAGGAGTTTGAACGGTTGAACCTTGGATTCATAAATGAGATGGGAACGATGGAAGTCAACCCAACATTGGAGCAGGAAATACGGGAAGGACAAACAAAGGACAAGGAAATACAGGAAATCAAGGAAAGGACCCAAGAAGGAAAAGAATTCAGGTTTGATGAGGACGAACAGGGTACCTTATGGCTTGGAAAGAGGATTGTGGTACCTAATGTCAGACATATTCGAGAAACAATATTGAAGGAGGCACATGACTCGCCTTACTCAATTCATCCTGGCTGTACGAAAATGTACAAGGACTTAAAGACATGTTATTGGTGGGCCAGCATGAAAAAGGACATAGCCGAATATGTTGCACTTTGTGATGTGTGCCAACGAGTTAAAGCTGAACATCAAAAGCCAGCCGGATTGCTACAACCATTGAAAATCCCAGAGTGGAAGTGGGAAGAGATTGGTATGGACTTTATAGTTGGATTACCGCGAACTCAGTCTGGCTATGATTCAATATGGGTTATTGTGGATCGGTTGACAAAATCAGCTCACTTCATCCCCGTCAAGACCACATATACCACCGCGAAGCTAGCAGAGTTGTATATGGATCATATTGTGTGTCGACACGGAGTACCAAAGAAGATAGTCTCGGATAGAGGTTCTCAGTTTACCTCCAGATTTTGGCAGAAATTGCATGAAGCAATGGGAATAAGGTTGAACTTCAGTTCGGCGTATCACCCTCAAACAGATGGACAAACCGAGAGGACCAACCAAATTTTGGAAGACATGTTAAGAGCTTGTGCATTAAAGCATGGGAAAAGTTGGGATAAAAGTTTGCCGTACGCTGAATTCTCTTACAACAATAGCTATCAAGCAAGTCTGAAAATGTCACCCTACGAAGCATTGTACGGAAGGAAGTGTAGGACTCCCTTGTTTTGGAATGAAACCGGAGAGAATCAAGTGTTTGGTCCCGACGTGTTACAAGATGCTGAAAGGCAAGTCCAAATAATACGGGAAAACTTAAAGGCTGCCCAGTCTCGACAAAAAGGTTATGCTGATAATAGGCGAAGGAGTTTGACTTTTGAAGTTGGAGATTTTGTATACCTCAAAGTGTCACCTATCAGAGGTCAGCGACGGTTTAACGTCAAAGGAAAATTGGCACCACGTTACATCGGACCGTTCAAGATTTTGGACAAACGAGGAGAAGTGGCATATCGACTTGAGCTGCCGACGTATCTCTCCGATGTACATGACGTATTTCAGGTCTCTCAACTCAAGAAGTGTCTCAGGGTACCGGAAGAACAAGTGCCGATGGACGAGTTAGAACTTCAAGAGGATTTGTCCTATGTCGAGCAACCTATCAAGATTTTGGACATAAAGGAAAGGGTCACGAGAAATAAGAGGATCCGTTGGTGCAAAGTGCAATGGAAACACCATACGGAAGCCGAAGCTACATGGGAACGTGAAGAAGACTTGAAGGCAGAATTTCCTCATCTTTTCTCCACGCTATCGAATCTCGAGGGCGAGATTCACTTTAAGGGGGGTAGGTTTGTAACACCCTAAATTTTCGCATCATGCATTGCATACATGAGCATGCATTAAACACTAGTAGAATAAGAGAAAAATAATAAAACATACATATACAAATATGTGTAGCAAAAGAAGGAAAAGAAAATAATAGTTATAGCCTAAAACTTGTAATAGGGAATAAGTATAAAAATAATAATAAAAATATATATAAATATATATATATATAAATAATATATATAACAATATATAAAAAAATAATAAATAAAATATTAATGTTAATAGTATATATTATCATAATAATAATAAATAATATATATATAATATGAATAATAATATATAAAAAAATATAAATAATAAATCATATAATAAAAGAAAGTATAAAAAAAGAGAAAAAAAAAAAGAGGGAGCAGCCCGGCCGACCGAGCAGGCCGACCAAGCAGGCCCACCCCCGCACCGCGACCGCGCCCCGCCGCTCGGCCTCCTGCCCCGCGCGGACCCCACCCCGGCGCGCTCGCCCGCCCCCGCGTCCGACCCCGATCGCGGTCCCACCCCGCCCCGGCTCGCCCGCCCGCCCCCGCGTCCGACTCCGCAACGCCCTCCCGCGACCGCGCTCCCGTACCGAGCCGGACTCCCGATCGCCCCTCCCGCCGCGCCTATAAAAAGGCCCCGAAGGCCTCACGTTCCCGACGCCAGAGCCGCCAGAAAAAAACCCTAGCCGCCGGAAAAAAAGTACCAGAGAACAGAGGCGCCCCAGGGGAAGAAAAGGAAGAAAAAGAGGAGGGCGCCACCGTCCGCCGGAGATCGTCGCCATCGCGTCGCCGTCGTCGTGCCGCCGGATGATCTCACGCATCTACTTCATCTACGCATTGTCCCCATCCCGCGATCATCGAAGCCATCGCATCTACGGTAGGCCATGTTCCCGATGCGAATTTTAGCGATCATATTGAATCTAATAGGCGTAAATTGATTTTAGTTGCACCGTAATTTTATTTTCAGCAGCATTAATTCTCGTTAAAACCCCCATAAACTCGTATGAACACGTATGAACTAGTTGCATCTAATTAATAAACAACTGTAGTTAATTAATTATTTGACCTTGCATGCATGCATATCATCGCATGTTGATTAATGTGTGTGCATCATGTTGATTTGTATATGTTCTCTTGTATGTATGATCACGCGTAGAGGAACGTGCTCAAGAGGCCGCATACGAGGATTTCCAAAATCAAGACTTTGGAGCGCTTGAGCAACCCCATCCATCAGAGCAAGGCAAGTGTCCTTGAAGCATATTGATCCTGTTTTATTAAATGTTTTGTTTGCAAACTTGCATGCTTGTGTCAAATTGATGGGAATCCTATGGTAGGAAGTTTACTAGTTTTGTTTGACCACCCTTGTCACCTGGAATTTATGGTAGAGAGTCGGGAAGGGTTTTTGCCTTTTTGCTTCGCTTAATTAATTGGGATGGCAAACAACACTACACATTTAATTATGCATCAATGGTATTCTGGTTAATGTGAACTGGTCAATACAATGGGTGATCTAAGCAAGCCTGGTATGTGGATGGGTTGGATTTCATGGTGGTTTGCTTGCTTTAGATCTAAGGACCGGTTCATGCGAGAATATGCCAGGTCAACAGTGTCACCACAAGGCCAAGTATGGGTGCGGCGTAGCTGAATAATTAGGAGCGCTGCTAGTATTGTATGGACCATTGGATGGCGCGGGGAATGGGAGTCGAGGAGGACTGCCCTGGGATATGCACGGCACACGAAGGGGCCCGTGGGTGGGAGAATAGGGATTCAAGCCTGCCGGTGAAACCTTAGTGGGCCCGTACATACTAGTAGTCCCTTTTGAAAGGCTATTTTGTGATCTCTTGGCCACACGCCTACGGAAGTGTGAGATGGCATAATGGAGGTTTCTTAGTCATCGAAAGGTGATGAAATCACAAACATGTGGGTAAAGTGGTACAACCTCTGCAGAGTGTTAAAAACTATCATGATAGCCGAGCTCCCGGTTATGAGCGCCTGGATGACCTACATGATTAGAGTTGGAATTGGGATTTGGGATGGTTATGGTCTGGTAATGGTTATGGTTGATTCATGGTTATGGGTTGGTAATGGTTATGGTTTATGGATTATGGTCATGGATATGAATTTGAGTTATGGTAATTGGACATGGATAATGGTGATGTTGGCGATAATTGGATATGGTTTATATTTTGTTAATATGATGGTTATGATGGGATTGTTTCACATAGACATAGTATAATGCTTTTCAAATGTTTTACTGTACTTTTCAGCACTTAGCCATTATTACATTCGATGTTTGAATTATCCACATGTCGTACTTTCCACACTTGCTGAGTACGACATGTACTCACTCTTGCAATCCCCCCCAACAACCACTGGAGACAATTGGGAGTACCCTGCGGATCACGTGGAGTACTAGGTTTCGTACCGCCGTCAATTGCCTGTGGATTGGAGTCGTGTTGTTTAGTTTATTTTCCGCTGCATTATTTAGAGTTTTATCATTTGTGAACTATTGGATTATTGTAATAAAGTACTTATTTAATAGTTAAGATGTAGTTAAATTCTGTATATCGTTTGTGATGCAACCGTATATGTGTGATGAACTTCCTGGGCACACATATGCGTTACGCTTGGTTCATATTCGGAACCGGGTGTCACACTTCTGGGGCCTCAAAGGAGTGTGCTCAACATCCTTCACGAACTCGATTTCTGTGACTGTCTCAATCATAAACATCAAGTAAGGGGCATAGCCACATGATCTGTTCGGTGTGCAGGAGATGTTGACCATGTCATTCCAAATGTAGTCAAAGATATCAAACTTCTTGTTCTGGTTCTTGCTAATCACCTTCATTAGGGTCCTCAAGTACCCTTGCACACTTTCTGCATCCCCATCTTTTGGTGCTATGGTCTTCCTCAACACCCTATTAAGAACCATGAAGAAGGGCTTCATGTTCTTGGTCGATGGAGGGTTGTACTTTAGGCTAGTATCATAAAGAAAGTCCATCTTATCTTTTCCTTAGACACCAATGTTGTGGATAGTCAGCTCACTGTTGCTGGTGTCTTTTTGGTGAAGCAGTCTTGCAAACTCATCATAAGTAATGGTGTACTTGGATCCATGAGTCATCCAAGTCACACTTTCCTCCTCATCAATAGCAAAGAAGCATGTGGCATAGAACTGAGCAATAATCTCATCATTCCAGTTATATCTGAAGGCAAACAGGTCCTTCAGTCCATGCCAAACTGCAGCCTCCACCACTTGATCAAAGGCACCGCAACTCTTCCTTTCAAAATGATTCCAGTCAATCCACTGGCTGCGGACAACTGGAGTCTTCATGGTGAGGTACACAAAGATATAGATATATGTGTGGAAGTTACTCCAAAATCTGGCATTGGCTGCCTTATTTGACCGGCTGTAACAGTCTACAAATCTGTGTTGGGAAGTTGTATCGCTTCCCTTGCCATTAAACTTCTCCTTGGAGGGATCTCTATTACCTTGCCTCAGGGCTGCCATCTTCAGTGGGCCGATTGGTCCCGAGTCAATTCCTTTTCCCTTGCCCTTAGCTTGGCGAGAAGCCGCCGAGCTAGGGCCAACTGCATCCTTGGCCCTGGATGCAGGCTTCTTGGCTAGAACATTTCGCCGCACCTGAGGTGGAGAAGGTGTCGGCTCAGAGGGGCACTCTTGGCGCTTCTTCCCTTCGCTCGATGAGGACCGAAGCGAGGAATCTTGGTCTATCTCGGCCTCATAATAAGAGATTTCATCATTGGAGCTCGACATTGTCCGGAAAAGGGATTACACAATGTGTGGATGAGAATTGATGGCAAGGAAGTGCATTGATTAGTTAGAAATTAGGGTTGAATTCAGTTGAAAATCAGACTTGTCCGGTGTTCAGGTACGGACTAGTCCGGGGGGCCGGACTTGTCCGTACAGCGACTGGACTAGTCCGGTATTCATCACTTCAAACCCTAACTATGAGAAAAATGGTGTTGCTCAATGCAAAACTAGCTTAACATAGATGTAATACAGCAAGGAAGCATGTATTAGCTGAAAGGAACTAAGCTATTTGATCCAGAACGGAAGGAATCGAAGTTTCTAGGGTTTGGGGGGAAATTTACCGATATTCTTTGATTCTTGACAAAGGAGGAGTTGGAGGTGAGGACAAGTCCGTGGTCTTCAATCCCCTAGCAGTGGAGATCGATTTCCACCCAAACTTGAAGATATTTGATGGAGAAATCACCAAATCGCCTTGAGGGATCTTAGTGAAGAGAGAGAATGTGAGTTGAGTTGTGAGGATGAAGGATATTAGGTTTTTGCGGCGCCTAGGGTTATGGAGTCGAAAAATCGGACTAGTCCGTGGTCTACTGAACTAGACCGGACTACTGGACACTCTGCGGACTAGTCTGCAGTGTGCGGACTAGTCCGTGGTCACCAGAACAGATATGATTAGCCCATTCATATATATTTGAAGGTTCTTTTAAAGAATAATAGGGGCCAAAACAATCATGTAATCTTGATGAATATGATCAGTAAACATACAACAATCAAGCAATGACCATAATTCATCAAGATCAAGTAATTGAAATAGTTTTTCGGAGAAAATTGAGAGAGATTATTTTTGCAACACAATCAACATATTTTGAAGAAGCCATACATGTATGCAAGTTTCAAGCCACATTCCGAGCATCAAGGATATTTAGTTCATTTTGGAGTTCGCAAAAACGTTTTTCATCAAGTGGCTTGGTGAATATATCGACTAGTTGTTTTTCGGTGTTGACATGGGAAATGGCTATGTCTCCTTTCATTGAGTGGTCTCTTAAAAAGTGATGCCGGATGTCAATGTGTTTGGTCCTAGAGTGCTCAACGGGATTATGGGAAATTTTAATGGTACTCTCATTATCATAAAGGAGTGGAATACGACTCATATTGTAACATACTTCGCTTCGGCGGTGGATAAGGCAACATACTTCGCTTCGGCGGTGGATAAGGCAATGGAGTTTTGTTTCTTGGAGGACAAATAAACTAGGGATCTACCTAGAAATTGGCATGTACCGGGGGTACTTTTTCTATCTACTTTGCATCCGACATAATCTGTATCGGAGTATCCAATGAGATTTAATTTGGAACCTTTAGGATACCAAAGGCCTATGTTGGGTGTATGAACTAATTACCGCAAGATTCTCTTGACAGCTGTCAAATGACACTCCTTAGGATTGGCTTGAAATCTTGCACACAAGCACACACTCAACATAATATCAGGCCTAGATGCACATAGGTAAATTAGGGATCCAATCATGGAGCGATATACCTTTTGATCCACGATTGGTCCATCTTCATTGAGATCCAAGTGTCCATTTGTTGCCATGTGAGTCTTCATTGGCTTCGCCTTGTCTATTCCAAACTTCTTGAGTATGTCTTGAGTATACTTGGTTTGGCTTATGAATGTCCCCTCCTTTTTTTGCCTCACTTGGAATCTCAAGAAGTATTTCAGCTCTCTCATCATAGACATTTCAGACCTATCTGTCATAATCTTACTAAATTCTTCACAGAAAGTTTTGTTAGTTGAACCAAAAATGATATCATCACCACAAATTTGGCAAACAAAGAGATCATTGTCAAAGTGCTTTGTGAATAATGTATAATCAGCTTTGCCAATTTTGAAACCATTTTCAATCAAGAAACCTCTAAGGCACTCATACGATGCTCTAGGAGCATGTTTGAGGCCATAGAGAGCCTTACGTAGTTTAAACACGTGGTCGGGGAACTCTTGATCTTTGAATCCAGGGGATTCCTCCATGTACACCTCCTCTTTGATTGGTCTGTTGAGGAAGGCACTTTTCACATCCATTTGATATATCTTGAAATCATGGTGACTAGCATATGCAAGTAATATTCTAATAGATTCAAGCCTAGCTACGAGAGCAAAGATTTTGTCAAAATCCAAACCTTCGACTTGTGAATACCCTTTGGCCACAAGTTGTGCCATGTTCCTTGTCACCACCCCGTGTTTGTCTTGCTTGTTGCGGAAGACCCATTTGGTGCCAACGATGTTGAACTTGGGTCTTTCGACTAGTTCTCACACCTCGTTCCGTTTGAAGTTGTTGAGTTCTTGCATTGCCACCACCCAATCCGGATCTTTTAATGCATCCTCAATCCTGCACGGTTCCAAAAATGTTACAAAAAAGTAATGTTCACAAAAATAAGCAATTCGAGATCTAGTAGTTACTCCCTTTTGGATGTCCCCGATTATGTTGTCGACAGGGTGGTCTCTTTGGACGCATTGGTGTACTCTTAGGTGTGGCACTTGTGGTCTTGAGTCTTCATGGCCATCTTCTACTCCCCCTAGCTGGTTGCCCTCATTTGTGTGTTGATCATATTCGTCTTATTGTGGTTGATCTTGTGTAGGAGCTCCCCCTTCATCCATTACCTCCACTTGTACTTCATCTTCTTCATTTTCATTTGGAGGTGGCGCTTGTTGTCGAACATCGCCCAACGCCATTCGTATTAACGCTTGACAAGGAGCTTCTTCTCTATCTAGCACACATTGATCAACTTGCTCTTCTTGAGAGCCGTTAGTTTCGTCGAACACTATGTCACGTGCAACTTCAACAAGTCCGGAGACCTTGTTGAAGACAGGATAGGCGTAAGAGTTCAAATCATAACCAAGCAAGAAACCTTCATCAGACTTTGAAGCGAACTTTGAGGTCTTAGGCTTCTTGTTCAAGGTATAGCATTTAGAATTGAAAACATGAAAATAGGAAATATTAGGTTTGTTACCCGTGAGTAGCTCATATGATGTATTCTTGAGTAAGCGATGAAGATAAAGTCGGTTTATGGAGTGACAAGCGGTGTTGACCGCTTCAGCCCAAAACTGATCTGATGTCTTGTACTCATCAAACATTGTTCTCGCCATCTCTATGAGGGTTTAGTTCTTCCTTTCGTCCACTCCATTTTGTTGAGGTGAGTACGGTGTTGAAAATTCATGTTTGATGCCCTTTTTGTCTAGGTACTCCTCAACTTGAGTGTTCTTGAACTCCGTGCCATTGTCGCTTCGTATGTTATTGATCTTCAATGAGAACTCATTTTGGGCACGCTTGAGAAATTTCTTGAGGGTTCCTTGAGTTTCTATCTTATCATGCAAAAAGAAAACCCATGTGAAGCGTGAAAAGTCATCAACAATTATTAAGCCATATTTGTTACCGCCGATGCTTATGTAAGCGATTGGACCGAATAGGTCCATATGAAGTAGCTCGAGTGGTCTTGTTGTGGTCATGACATTCTTCGCGGAATGAGGTGCCACTACTTGCTTCCCGGCTTGGCACGCGCTACAATGTCTGTCTTTCTCAAAAACAACATCCCTCAAACCTTAGATGTGATCGCCCTTAAAGAGTTTTTGAAGATTTCTCATACCAACATGTGCTAGCCGTCTATGCCACAGCCAACCCATGTTGGTCTTTGCAATCAAACATGTGTCAAGTTTGGCTTTATCTTTGTTGAAGTCAATAAGATAAAGCTTCCCCTTTAACACACCCTTGAATGCAACCGAGTGATTACTCCTTCTGGAGATGGTCACACCCTCATTAGTAAATAAGCAATTATAACCCTTGTCACATGAGATATGAACAGAGGGTTATAATCTAAGGAGTCAACATGCAAAACATGAGAAAGTGTGTGTTGAGATGATATTGCAATTTTACCGGTACCGAGCACCCTTCCTTGACTATTGTCTCCAAAATAGATGCCCTCGCTTGGATCCTCATTTACATCATACTCAACGAACATCCTTCTTTCTCCAGTCATGTGGTTGATGCATCCACTGTCTAGCACCCATTTTGCTCCACCGGAGGAGTAGGCCTGCAAAAAAAGATTATGCCTTGGTTTTAGGTACCCAAGCTTGCTTGAGTCCTTTGAGGTTAGTCACAAGAGATTTGGGCACCCACACATGGCACTTGGTGTTCCCATGGCGTGGCCCAACATATTTGGCATGCACTTCGCCAAAAGGGGTTTTCATAAGAACTTAATATGCATCAAAAGTTCTAAATAATAATTGTTGCTCATATGAATTAGCACGTTTGGAATTGTCAACATTATTAGCGTTTCTAGCTTGAGGGGAGTTTCCCTTGATAAAGGCAATGCGCTCCTTGTTATTCTTATGGCTTCTAGCACTTTGCTTTTCACCATAAGAATACCCAACGCCATTTTTGACATTAGGAGGCCTAGTGGTGAAGTATGCACTTCGTGCATACTTGATCTTCACCTTGTCAAATATGCCACTACGGGAAGGATGCTTGTCATTTGCCAAGTTCGACTTATCCTTCAAGTGAGATTCAACTTTAACACATGCACAAGTAGTAGTAGGTTCAGTTTTAAGGGATTGAGAAGGAGAGTTTGAAGAGGATGAAGGTTCACTTTTCTTGAGTGACTCAACTTGTACCTCAAGGATCTTGTTAACTTTGGTTAAGTTAGCAAGTTCATCCTTGATGATAGCATTGGAGTCGCTTAACTTCAAGCAAGCTTCCTTGCTTGAAGCTAGCTCAAGTTCAAGTGACTTGATTCACTCCTTTTCAAGTTCAAGAAGCTTTTTGATCTTAAGATACTCCTCCTTTTGAAGGATGATCATATCTTCTTGTCGATCAACAAGATCTTCCTTATCAATAAGTTTATCCATTAAGAATTTCATTCTTACGGCAATTTTCTTATCTAGGCCAACAAGCATATCTTCATTATCACTATAGGCATCACTATCGCTAGAGTAAGAATGCGAGGAGGAGGATTTAGATGTTACTTTTTTTACCTCCCCTCACCATGAGGCATGTGTCATAGTCCTTTCTTGCGCCAATGTTGGGGAAGAGGGTTGATTTCTTGGTCATCTTATTGATGGCTATGCTAGCCATCTCCTCTTCCTCTTCGCACGAGGACTCCTCATTTAAGTCCCACTCCTTTCCTAGGTGCGCCTGTCCAGCTTGATTTTTCTTCTTGAAGAACTTCTTAGGTTGAGGCTTTGTTTCCTTGGTCTTCTTCTTGTTTTCTTCATAAGTGCAATCAACTATAAAGTGGTCATATTCACCATAGTTATAGTAGGCCCGCCTCAACTTTGGTCTTGACTTTTCTTTGAGTTTTCCTTCACTTGATTTTCCCCCTTGTCTTCTCTTCATCGTTCTCTTGAATTTCATCATGAAGAGGATCATGCCTTCCTCATCTATGTTGCTGCTCTCATCATCACTGTCATCTTCATCTTGAGCCTCTCGAGCTTCTTTTGACAAGTGATTGCAAGTGGATTTTAAGGTGACTCCTTTCTTCTTTGCCGAGGCGAGGTCGGAAATCTCCTTGACATGTTTAGCTTGCTTCTCCATCATTTCAAAGTTGATGATCTTTCCAAGCAATTCGTCTGGGGTCATTTTCTTGTACCCGAGACTCTCTCTAATCATCGAGCACAGGGTAACATTGCGAGGCATGAAAGCTCTAAGGATGAGCTTCACCACCTCGTGACGTTCCACTTTTTGCTTCCATATGCTCGAACCTTGTTGATGAGATTCTTCAACCAGTTGTACATGTCTTGCGGCGACTCATCTTCTTCTATGGCGAATCTTCCCAATTTGCCTTCGATCATTTCGATCTTTGCCTCTCGCACATGACGACCGCCTTCATGTGCAGTTTGCAATGTGTCCCATATTTCCTTTGCAATCTCGAGTTCATCCACCATGGTAAACTCGTCCCAATTTAGTGATGATGTGATGACCGCTGCAGCTTGAGCATTCCGATGAATTGCTTTCTCTTGGCTTGGTGTGATCTCTTCATCGTCGTCTGGGATGTCTATACCTGTGCACACTATATGCCACAAGCTGGGGTTAAGTGAGATTAAATGCATTTTCATGTTTTGCCTCCACATTGAGTAATCATTGCCATCAAAGTGTGGCGCTTTTCCTAGAGGAATAGACGAATAATGGCTATTGTTAGAATTTAGATGATCGTAGTTGAAAGGATGTCGGGAGTAGTCGGTGTGACTACTCCACTTCTTCTTCTTCTTGTCCTCGATCTTTATTTTCCCTTTGGAGAGTGCTTTCTTCCTTAGGAGCGCCTTGAGTTCCAGCGTCTCCTCATCGTCATCCTCGAAGTCCTGAATGGCGTCGAGGAGCTTCTCCAACTTTTGCGCCTTTTCGTTATTAACCTTCCCTTGGTTGAGGCACTTGTGCACATCCTTCATGTCTGATATTTTCTCTTCGAGCGATTAGTCTCCTCTTGAAGAGCCTTGCTTTCATACCAATTGAATGTGGCCTAGAAGGGGGGTGAATAGGCCTTTTTGAATTTTAGTCAGAACCTACAACACTTAGCAATTTGATCAAATACCAAAAAATCAGACTAGTCCGGTGAAGTGCGGACTAGATTGATCTAGTTAGATCAATGATCTCAATACCAGCACTGTACGCAGCGGAATATAGTATGTACCTTGCAGGTATTGAGTCAATGAAATCATGTGTAGCACAAACTAACTTTGGTTTCAATGTTTTAACGTAAGATATGCAAGATCAAGTAAAACCTAGAATGTGATATGAAAAACTAAGAATAAGATTGACACAAGAGTTTATCCCATGGTTCAGTTCCCATAAAGGCAACCTACGTCCACGTTGAGGAGCCCACGAAATGACCAGGTCTTCTCCCACCCTACCCTCGTTTAATCGCCACAGAGGCCGATTCTCTGCCACTAATCACAAAGGGTAAATCACCAAGTTCAAGGGGCCTTCTCACAAGTTTAGGGCCCCCAAGATTACAAATCGAACACCACCAAGAACACACTCGTAAGATACACAATAAAACAACAGGAGTGTGTTAGAGAATCAAACCAAAGAGCTCAAAACGTGAGAATTGTGTCTCTCCTTTGATCCAAAGTTAATCCTCAAGGATTTGATCTTTCTTGCGTTGAATTGTGTGGAGAGATGTGTTTTCTAGGCTCTTGGAGGGTGTGACGGCGCAGGAAGTTGAGAGAGATGAAAGTAGGACCGTGCACATTTATTTATATGGAGGTTTCCAAAAGTTATCGTTAGGGTTTCGAGAGACTGGACTAGTCCATGGTGGAGTCCGGACTAGTCCGGTGTGCGGCGTGTAGGAAACCCTAAGTTCTCAGGAATATCGGACTTGTCCGACCTTGGGCGGACTAGTCCGATTTAGGCTCTGGAAAAGTTCGGACTAGTCTGACACATATCGGACAAGTCCGACTAGGTGACTCCTTTAGTGAATTTAGGGACAAGTCCGCACTTGGAGGACTTGTCTGATTTTAGTCAGAAAGGTTATCGGACTAGTCCGGATATTATTGGACTTGTCCTATTTCATGCAAAGCTGTGAAGTGTTGAGGACTAGTCCGCACTGGGGAGGACTAGTCCGATCTTAGTCAAAAGGATATCGGACCAGTCCGGTCTGTGTAAACCTGGACTGTGCACACAAGTCTGCAGTGGGAGGACTTGTCCGATTTTGAACAGAGGGGTTATCGGACTAGTCTGGTCCTGTGCAAATTTGTGCAGTGAACGAGTTTTCTTTTGCTTGAGCTCTTGCGGTGTGTTTCTCCAACACACTCCATACACACTAATCTAATCTACTAAGCTCTTGAGCTCTTTTCCATATAGATCCTCATTCTTCTTTCTTTTTGCGCTTTCTTCATAATTTCATTAAAACCTGCGCTCATCTCAATAATTCAGTTAGGATCTCATTTGTTTGTCATAAATCAATCAAAACCCACAAGGGGTGCCTAGATGCACTTTCACAAGGTGCACTACAGGTAAACCCTCTGTCGCCTCCTCACCAAGGTTATGTTGGGTCGACCGGCCCTGTGCAGTACTCTGCACGGCAAGTGCCACAGCAGCAGTTCTTGGCGCAGCATGTGCCACAACAATAGTACTCAGCACAGCAGGTGCCACAACAGCAGTACTCAGCGCAGTAGGTTCTATAGCAGGTCATGCGACAGCAGAATGCCCCACTGCAAGCTCCACAGCAGTCTCACGTCGTGCAGGCAACATCACCGCATGCATCGTACGGTGCACAACAAACCCCCCAAGGTATATCGCACCATACGCTTCTCCAGCAAAGCCCATTGGAGGGTGCACGGCCTTGGCCCCATACCTCGGCTTGACGATGTGGTCGTGCAAGTTCCAGCAACACCTGCCGGTTTGATGGAAGCATAAAGCTCGTCGAGTTCCTGTAGATCTACACAACATCACTCCTTGATGTAGGAGCGGATGAGCTCACCCATGCAAACTACTTCCCCATCACCTCGGCTCAGCCCGATCATGGCTCATGAAGCTGCCTGAGGGGTCCATAACCTCTTGAGAAGAGCTCTGCTGACAGTTCATGGCGAACTTTGGCAGCTCCTACACGCGCCCTGGCACCGATCTCGACCTCCACGCCGTGCGCCAGCAACCTAAGGAGATGCTGCGATCGTTCATCCATCTGTTCTCCCAGGTATGCAACTCCATCCCAAACATCCCGAATGCTTCTATCATAGTGGCATTTCTGCAGGGTGTGTGTCATAGGAAGATGCTCGAGAAGTTAGCCGCGCACAACATGCGAGATGTCTCCGAGCTCTTCTTCAGTACCGACTGGTGCGCCAGGGCGGCAGAAGGTCATGATTGGCACACACAGCCTGCCTCAGGGGCGGGCAAAGCTGACCAGACCGGCGAAGGTGCCGCTAACCCGAGTAGCGGCAAAAAGAAGAACAAGAATTGGGGCAGCGGCCAGAACAAGCTACTTCAGGGGGCACCCGACGTGGCAGCAGCCGCGACCGGTGGCACCAGACCCCCATGCCATGACAAATGCCCGCGTCAGCCACCTGCTACTGACGATAGCGTCGAGCCCTGTCTGAGGCAGAAGACTCACGAACACAGCGCGAGCGACTGCCGGGAGATCTAGAGGTGCACCGAGCGATACTAAGAGCGAGTGCAATAGCATCCTGAAGGCACACCCTTCCGCCAGTAGGAGGGCAAGTAGAAGGTCGACCCCAAAGTTGACGATGATGAGGAGATGGAGTACCAGAAGCATGAATAGGCCGTCAAGGTGGTCCACCAAGACAAAAACTCCAATGCCAGCAGCGACCACGAGCGTTGCAAGACACTCCACATCATCTTTGGAGGTCTTGGGATCCCACGTCTCAAAATGCGGACAAGACACCACGCCGAGCGGTGGCCTCGATAGCTCCTACCCCCGCTTTGGCACTGCACCACAAGTGGAAGGAGATGCTGATCAGCTTCGACACCTCCGACTGCCCCAAGAACATGGCAGGAGCCAAGATCCTTCCTCTCTTGGTCGCCCCCACCATCTCAACCATCAACTCCACCATGTCTTGATAGATGGCGGGGCTGGCCTCAACCTCATCAGCCGTGCATCCTTCAACCAGCTGCAAATCCCATTGTCCAAGATCACCCCCTCGAGCCTGTTCTCAGGGGTTGGACCAAGGAGCATCATCCCATACGGCAAGATCCACCTCCGGGACACCCGAAAACTTCAGGACAGAAACCATCCTGTTCGACATCGTGGAGTTCAGCCTTCCCTTCAACGCCATCATCAGCAGGACTGCCTTGTACCAATACATGGTCGTAGCCCACTATGGCTACCACGTATTGAAGATGTCGACCTCCTCTAGCATTCTCAAGATCTGCAGAGACCGCACCGCTACGGTGTTAGCCTTGGAGAAGTTCCAAGCACTCGCAGCAGACCCAGCACCTGCCCCCGGTAGAGCGGGACCAAGTCAGCCTCCACCGAGCTTGTGTCAGCGCGACTTGTCCGTTGCACCCTGCCTGCATCCTTCCAACAGCACCAACATTCCCATCAAAGCTGTCAAGATCAGTTCCATCTCTGCCCATACCAGCCGCAAGGCAGCGGCCAAGACAGAAAGTAGGGACACCCACTCATCGCCCCACTAGTAGGTAGTGTCAACAAGTTGCCCGACAACTGTCATAGTTAACCTTAGAGCTTTGAGCACCCCTGTAAGTTAACGTTAGCTTAATAGTAGGACAGTGTAAAAGTTTTCATAGAATCTAGGAGTAGCACTTAGGACAACCAAGCTCCGGAAGGGTCAGGTCCAGAGTATGAAGCTAGCTTAGCCTGGTCCTGAACCCTAAGGTTGTGCAACCTGCATCCCTCATCATCTGGAAGCGAGTTGTTGCCTTATTTTGTAAAAGCCTGTCTCCTCCTATGAATGTCAATATAAAAGAATCACTGCCTTACTCCATGCTTCCCTAAAAATATTCATTTAATTACTCGTTAATTTTATAATGAACCATGCTACGCTCGTTTTTTGTGCATTGTCAACATATACACGGTTATATACTCTATGCCTCACCCTTGATGGAGTTGTGCAATCCTACTGCAGGCGGGCCTCCTTGAGGTACCTGCAATGTGTGAGGGGTTCTCATGGTTGCCCCCTTTCTTGGAGTCCTGTGATGTCGGATGGCCTCCTAGGAAAGGTCTATGCCAAGCCAGAGGTCCATGGGGTGTAAACTACTTAGTATGGTCTTGCACTCTAAGCATGCACATCCTGCCTCCCAGCGCTACGACCAAGTACTGGGGGCCGGAAAGCTCGCACCCTAAGGAAGGCGGGAGCCGGACCCTGAAGAACTAGCGCATTGAATTACCCAAGTCCCGTGTGCCAGCTCAAGACAATAAAACATAACAAAGCTAAAGAGAAAAATAGGTAAATCAGCGAGCAAAGTAGTTCCTCCTTTATCATGTGTTCATGACATCCAGCTCGGACACCTCCCAAGAAGACCGCCGTCAACATCCAAGCACATCGATGACGGTAACAAGCACTGATTCGTGAGTACACTCTCTCGCCCCGCTCTTGTTGCTAATAGGGTCCCTTTGTGGTAACCTATATACCAAGGGCCTAACGTCGAAGTTACTACACATCGGTGGTGGACGACGCTGGGGTAGCCAGCTTCGGCACCTCCCAGAGGACCTACCGTCGACGTCCCTGCACGTTGATGACAGTAACAAGCGCTGATTCATGAGTACACTCTCCAAGCCCCGTTCTTTTTGCTAATAAGGTCCTCTTGTGGTAACCTGTATGCCAACGTCCTGCCGTTGAAGTTGCTACAAATCGGTGGTGGGCGATGCCAGAGCAGCCTGGTTCGGCACCTCCCAGGGGGCCTGCCATTGACGTCTCTACAACGATGGTGAGTGACGCTGGAGCAGCTAGCTCTGTCCCCTCCCAAGGTGCCTGCCGTCGAAGTCTCTACAATGATGGCAGGCGACGACGAAGCAGCCAGCTCTGGCACCTCCTAGGGGGTCTACCGTCGATGTCTCTACAATGATGGTGAGTGACGTTGAAGTAGCCAGCTCTGACACCTCGCAGGGGGCCTGCCGTCGACGTCTCTACAATGATGGCGGGCGACGCTGGAGCAACTAGCTCTGGCACCTCCCAAGGATCCTGCAGTCGATGTCTCTACAACGATGGCAGGTGACGCAGGAGCAGCCTGCTCTGGCACCTCCAAGGGGGCATGTCGTTTACATCTCTACAAAGATGGCGGACGACGCTGGAGCAGCCTGCTCCGGCACCTCCCAGGGGCCTCCCATCGACGTCTCTACAACGATGGCGAGCAATACTGGAGCAGCCAGCTCCGGCACCTCCCAGGCGGTCTACCATCGACGTATCTACAACGATGGTGGTCGACGCCAGAGCAGCCTGCTCTGGCACCTCCCAGGAGGCCTAATGTCGACGCCTATACGATGATGGTGGGCGACGCCGAAGCAGCCGACCCCAACCATGAGTTTCAAAAACAAAGCTTGGCACCCCTAAAGGAGCCCACTGACATCAAGTACTCAACCTTCCCCCACTCCACTGGGGGCTCGTCGAAGACATCCTACGATCAAGTGGTAGGCGTGCCCAACCAATTGGCCACATCGACCAGGGGGCCTCTAAGGGGGTTCCATAGGCAGGACATGAGTTAACGCAATATCGGCTATGTCAATTGTGCGATCATTGGTTCCTAAAAAACTAACAAAGTCGGCAAAGTTCTTCAGGCCCTTACGCTGCTATGAGCCCGAGTGAACAAGATGGGAAGGACAAGACACAGCTAAGAAGCCGAACACGAATTCAAATTCATTGAAGAATATTTACAAAGGGGCGAGCCCCAGATACAAAGGTGTCCCCGCTTGGGGTCGCCGACCTCAATCTCTCACGAATTGTGCCGCAACATGTTTGACGCCATCCTTGACTTCTGGCGTTGCCGCCTCTTCACACGACGCGACAGGACCGTCGAATACTGGGTCCAGAGGTATCTTCGTGTACTAACTCAAGTAGCACAACAAAAAGTGGGATGCCACTATCTCCGCCAGCACTCTACCCTCGTCTTTCAGACAGTAGGCCACCTGTCGCTCCTACAGATCGAGCTCTTGGGCGTGGCGCTTTGAAGTCTACTCCCGGGCCCGGACATCAAGCTCTAGCAGGAGGAGTTCCTGGCGCTCAGCTAGGTCCTGCTCCCGATCCCGCGCAAGGTTGTTCTCACAAATCTCAAGGTCTCCGATGCAGGACTACAACCTGTCCCGGTCTACCTTAGCATGAGTCTTCATTGCTCGGGCCGTTGCCTCTTTCTCAGCAACAACAACCTCTCGCTCAGCAAAGAGGCCTCGCGGCATCCTAGGGTCACTCAAAGCTCTTCAAGGGCACTGAGGTGGACGTCATCCACCCGATTGGTCACTTTGGTGTTGTCCAGAATATTCTGGGACGCTGCATCCAGGGCATTCGCTAAGCGGCGCCTCAACTCCGGCTCCTCACCCTCCTTCTGGTGCTTCTCCTTTGCCTCATCGATCCTAGACCTCAGAAGATCCTCACAGGACCGGAGGCGTCTGTCCTCCGCTTGCAGCATCTCCCACTCCGTGTTGAGGGCGTGTTGCACTTTGCGGAGGTTGGACTGCACCACATTGGTGTTGGACTGAACTGAGCCGATGATGTCAAAGTGGCGCCCTGGTTCACCCGAAGCTAGGGATGGCAACCCAGTGATCATCTCGAGAACCTCTCCCCCCTGCGGTGATGAGGGCAAGGTCACCAGCGTCGGAGGACTTGCCGTCGGGAGTTGAGCAAAAGTTGCGGCACCATCTGAAGTGGCAGCACCACCATTGCACGAGGTGCCACCTGTTGGAACAACAACCTCGGGGGCCGAACCCTCATCTTCCTAAGTTGACTGCAACATTACCTCCGACACAACACCCGGAGGTGCTTCACCGCTCGCGCCAGCCGCGGGCGCCGGAGTGACACTCCCTTGTACCAGCTTGGCGGTCTGCTCCACCGATGCAGCCGTGGCCCCCTGGGCCAACTTTGGAGCGTTCCAGACCACTACACCTGGTGGCAAGGATAGGGTTCCACCCTCGGGCTCATCAACTCCCCCAGGGTGAACCTAAGGGCCACTGTCGGTACACAACATACCGGGTATCGTCGTGCACAGGCTAAAAGCACATAAGTACCCTGCCTCCCTACTAAGGAAGGGTACGACAGCGCCATGTGTCCAGAAGGCCCGAATCCCACCCTACCTCAAGTACGGGATCTGACGCTACCACATGGACCTCAAGACAGGGTCCAACTCCCCCGAAGATATGGGCTCCCAAGCGGCCACGTGTCCAACAGGAAGGGACCTCGCTCCTCCATAGGAATGTGCTCCGGTGCTCCCATGTGGTCCATGGCGCTAGGACAGCCACCTCCTGCGAAGACGAGCTCTAGCTCTACTACGTGTCCTGCAGTCCCAAATCTTTGGCTCTCCTCGGGGGCAGGTTTCGGGGCTGCCACGTGGCCCGCAGTACGGGACCCTGTGTCTCCTGCAAAGGTTAGCTCCCGTGCTACCACGTGTCCTGCAACTTGCCCTGGACGGTGGGTTGCGGGAGTAAAGGGGCGGTGCGTATTGAAGACATGCGCCTTTCCCATATGCATGACGCGGCACATGCCTACTGTCAGGTACCGCTACGCCCAATCGCATCATAGTGAAGACGACGCAAGCTTACCCCGCTCCGCCAAGTGGGTAGCTTACGACGACATGATAGTTGGACGGGACAACTATGCATGGGCCACTGGCGTCTGAGGCGGCAAGACGGCGGGTATTCTATCCACGGTCAGAGGAAGATTATGAGAGAAGCATTAGATCTTTAGGATAGGATCGCCCTGGGGCCACCTGTGGGGCTCGGATCCCACATGTAAAGCGTCCGACCTTGACTATAAAAGGAGCGGACCGCCACCGTCACAAATGATCTCAAATCATACACACTCAACACATGCATTCACACCAGCAATACATCTGACACCGTGGAGTAAGGTCTTATGCTCCGGCGACCCGAACCACGTAAAACCACCGTCTCACCATCTCTCATACGTGCAACCTCACCCGAGGATTAAGCCTTGCCGATCAAGAAGTTTTGTGGGATGCTTGAATAGCAGGTCTGGGGGAAGTGTTGCAAGAACACTTCGACACTGTCTGTGATATTTTATCATCACAGGGGGCTATTAACTTATTGAACATCACAGACATATTTTTAACGGACCGCTTGAGTAAAAAAACGAAGCGCATGTGATAAAGTTTTTTGTTGTAGTGCCATTTTCTTATTCGAGGTTCATTTTCAGTGGAATGTTGTTGGGTCAGACTAGAAATTTTCAACGGTATTTTAAATGACTGGAAACTCAGGTGCTGAATGCATTGGCAAGAGATAAAGTTTGGGTATACCTGAGAGGTTTGACGTGTAGACCTGATGATGTGTGGCAATTTCCATGGAAGCGTTCGTACTGGACATGTAAGTATGCCTGCCATGTCTATACTTTTTTTTGTTTTAAAAAAGAAGTACTAGCATTAGCATAAACAATCTTATGGTCAATGTAACTATGTATCAGCTTTGTAGCAAAATATGAAACATGTTGGTAAGATACGGCCAAAAAAAGTACCAAAAGAAATAGAGTAATGCATGGTCTGCCTTTTCTTCCTGGACAACAACCAGGGGGGCCGGCCTTGTTCACCATCATTTCCACGCCCAACATACCTTGATGCGACCAGTGGAGTATCTAGAATTTTTATCACAATATATGTCACACAAAAATATATGTAATGATGTAAAATCATTTACTAATTAGATAAAATTGTATAATTTATATCATAATTTGCTTAGTAAATATCATGACGAATCTTAATTTTATAAAAAATTATTATAATAGTTTAAATGTAATTATCATAGTTCAAGGAGAAAAGCAAAAGGACTTACACTACTACTTGTTTGATTTTTATAGTCGACATTCTCTAAATAATCTAAGTATCTCTTGATTATATCATCTTCATGATAAGAAAAAGCTTCACCCTTTCTGACCTTCTTCAGCTCGATATAATATTCTCCTGTTGAAGTTAAGAACGAGTGTCCACTTGAAATGCTTGACCTACTTTCCAGTCTTCGCGCCGCAGTGTTGTCGTGGTGGAGGATGCAGCATCATCCTTTTTGTTGTACGGTTTTCGAGTCCGGTTTTCTATATAAACTGGGTCACTTTCCTTCTTATAATATAACGCGGGAGCTCCTCCTTCCGAGCTTTCGAAAAAAACTTTCCAGTCTGTTCTTCAGTTTACTCATGATTTGCTAATTCGACTTGACTTGGTTGATTTTTGACTAGCATCGACAAAATTTCCGCATTAGACTCTTGTATCCCCAAGTTGACAAGCTAGTACGTGTCAGTCGACAACCCTGAAGCCGCCGCTCGTGCCCCTAATGCAGCACATGTGGCCTTGCCCATGCGACTCCGATGTGGAGGAGGGTGACGGTCACCACTGGGTTCGTGAGGAGTGTTGAGAGGGCAAACAATTGGGAGAGAGGAGCACGGAGGCGAGCGAAGCGGGCATTTCAACTGCGGCGCGAAGATGAACGTACTCGTTTAGTCGTTTTCAGTGATGGAGCTGCCCCCGCATCTCAATGGAATCTTTTCCTTTTTTTTCGTCTGGATATTCAATTAAGACCATTCCAATTAGTCATTTTCAGTGATGGAGCTGCCCCCGCATCTCAATAGAATCTTTTCCTTCTTTTTTTGTCTGAATATTCAGTTAAGACAATTCCAAGGCTCTTTTTCACCATGCATAAACTAAACCAACTAGGATAAGCACGAAAATGAAAGCTTCGATAAAAACAGGTACACCTAATATGTCAAAACTCATTGCCCAAGAGTTGAGAAAGACCGTTTCCACATCAAAAACAACAAAAACTAGCGCAAACATGTAATAGCGTATTCCGAATTGTAATCAAACACCCCCATGGGTTCTATACCCAATTCATAACTAGAAAGCTTCACTAGTCCTTCACTAATCGGGATTAAAAGCCATGAAATCCAAAATACCAAAATAGGCCGAATCACTAATAATACTCGTGAAAGGGGGCTTAGCCTACTTGTTAAGCACTGTGAGTAGTACTACTCATGTCTTGAGTTCGATTCCCGGTAAGAGCGAATTTCATGCTGAATTTCACAGTTCTAAATGCAGGTACTCTACAGATGAAGTTATGTGTGCTGGATCCCGTGGTGCACTTACGGAAATATGAAGGGATGAATGTGTCATAATATTAGCATACGAAGTCTGTCCACAGTCGTATGCTTAGTCGTCTAATTATCGTCGCCTTGTTCTAAATAATAAGTTGTGAATGTCTGCATTTGTACTCGCTTGTAATAAATTGACTACAACCTCTTCAAAGGAAAAAGTTAGACTTTACCCATTATCTAAAAAAACTAATCATACTCACCCCTAAGCCAAACACCTCTAAAAACCCCGAATCAACTCGGCCTACAATACCTACGCGCCTATTTCCAGCCGTAAATTATAATGCTGTAGTTCTGAGTCGACCGTACAATCAGGATTCGGGAAAAGCTACTGCATTTCAAATGACTCGTGGAATAATTTAATTCCAGGGTCAACAGAAATCTAAGTCGGCCATCTTGTGGGGTTAACACCTTATCATTTTGACGTCTTCTAGCTCCTCAAAAGAGGCAAATTTACACGTCAAACAGGAGCTGACGCCTATGACAATCACCGGAGGTGATGCCCTGTGTTTTCTTGAATCTAATACACTTCTGACACATTGTCGAAATTAATACACTTCTGACAATCAACATTGCTAAATTTCAGAAATCAGGGGTTCAGCCACCATTGCAGCTCCAGAAAATGAAGTAATAAGGTACATTTATGCAAGCAACACCATGGATCATTTTTGTCAATCACTTTTTTTGTCATGGTTGCGGTCTAAACTAGCACGGCATGAATGACGATGGGGCAAGTTCCATACCTTAACAGGTTTTAATTCGGCTGAAAAATTGGCAGATAGTCAGACTTGTACAACACTTGATGTAACAAAATATTTTGGCGAAAAAAGAAGTGGGTTTTGCGACCATCGCCACACTACGATATTCGGTGGTACAAAAGTTTTATTCCACATGAGATTGACTGGGCCCAAATGAAATAATGGTTGAAATTCCATAGTTGAGTGCTTGAGCCGTCTTGCCAACCGTCACACACTATGAAATTACATTCCGCGCAGGATTGAGTTTTTCTATTCCTTATCTGGTTTTAGCCTGACAAAATATGCAGGCTATTCGTCCAAACTGATATATGTTCACTTCAGGCAATCAACAGCGCTAAAGGTTAGAATTCAGAGGTCAGCTGCCACTGCAGCTCCATCAAATCAAGTAATAAGGTATATTCTAGCTAGGGCATGGTTGCGGTCTAAAATAGCACGGCATGAATAATGGAGCACGTTCCATGTGTTAACTTTGGGTTAACTGCAGATTATGGCTTAGCCCCTGCAGGTTACATGTTCCTTTAAATAGACAAGTACAGGGTGTTGCGCTCTACGTTGTTACACAGGGCCCACGGCCAAATCAACTGGGATCAATAAAAAAGAAACAGAAAAGGAAATAATATAAAACTGATTACATATTGAATATCTAGTTCCTAAATTAAACAGAATACGATTCTGTGTTCTGGTTCTCTTCGAGAAGCTCCATTGCACAATCTTATTATTAAATATAGACGTAGACTCCCTGGACACCTCATGCCATATATCTGAGATTCTAACATTCCCCCTCAATCTCAACTATCCATGTTGAGATTGTATCGAAACCTGACATGTTTTTGAGGTGGCAAGGGCTTGGTAAAACCATCTGCAATCTGATCCTTTGAGCATATGAACTTTACTTGCAACTGATTGGTTGCTACTCTCTCTCGTACAAAGTGGTAGTCAATTCTATATGTTTTCTACAAGCATGGAACACCGGGTTTGGTGCCATGAACGTGGCTCGAGTTCCTTTAAAATAGTTTCTACTCATATCACCTCTGATGTTGCATTCGCAATAGACTTGTACTCAGCCTCTGTGCTTGAGCAACTGCTTCTTTACCTTCCATGACACCAAGTTTAATTGCTCCTCAGTATATAGCAAAACCACGTGTTGATTTTTTATCATCTTCACATCCAGCCCAGTCTGCATTTGAAAATTCATTAATTTGCAAAGAGGTATCCTTTATAAATTTAATACCTAAATTGATTGTTTCCTCAACATATCTTATAATCCTCTTAACCATAGTCAAATGAGCAGTGGTTGGACTATGTAGAAACTGACAGACCTTATTGACAGAGAAGGCAATGTCAGACCTGGTTAAAGTTAGATATTGCAATGCACCTACCAAACTTCTGTACCGAGTGGCAGTGTTCATGTCCAGCACTTCCCCTTCATGTGCCGAAAACTTTTATGTAACAGACAATGGTGTACTAACCGCTTTGCATTTTTCCATACCTGCTTTTCTTATGATTTCTGCAGAATAATTATTTTGTGTTAAAAGAACCCCTTCTTTAGTCTTATTTACCTCTATTCCCATGAAGTATTGCAAGGTGCCTAAGTCCTTGAGAGCAAAGTCTTTCTTTAGATCTTTCAACAACACTTCCACTGCCTGTTCAGAGGATCTAGCAACCACAATATCATCAACATAAATAAGTAGAAAAATAGTGATTCCACCTTCCTTAAAGATAAACAGTGAAGTATCTCCTCTAGAAGGTGAGAATCCAAGCTGAACCACTCTTGAGCTTAATTTAGAATACTACACTCTAGGTGTTTGTTTTAGGCCATAGATTGCTTTGTCCAATCTGCATACAAAATTAGGATACCTTTTATCTTCATAGCCTAGTGGTTGTGGAACAAAAACTTCTTCCTCTAACTCCCCGTGCAAGAATGCATTCTGAACATCAAGTTGTCTCAAACACCAGTTTTTAGCCACAGCAATTGATAACACAATACGAATAGTAGCTGCTTTTACTACGGGACTAAATGTGTCCTCATAGTCAATTCCATGTTAGCACTACAGGACTAGTCCAGTAGTGGACAGACTAGTCCGGTCCGAACAAGTCCGATATAAGACCAGACTAGTCTGATGTTATCCAGTAAGGACATCGGACTAGTCCGGTCTTTTCACTTAATGTCAGTTGGAACTCGAAAATAACATGTGTTCTAATTGAAAAGACACAACCCACCGACAAGTATGTCCCTGATCGGGGGACTTAACTGTCTTTAAGGGTGGGAGGCCCCCTCTTGTGTCTCTTGGTCATATATAAGGAGAGGGTTATGTGTATGATTGGATGTGAGGTTGTGAATACACATTAGACACAAGAACTCTCTCAATTCTTAGAATCCGATCAACAATACCAAGAGAAGGACAAGGGGAAACGTCTCCCGTCATCATTCTACTTGCGGCCTCGCCTTGTTGGCTCGATGGCCGCATCATCAAGTTACAACAAAGATGGAGTATAAGGTACTAATGGTGTTCTTGTGCTATTTGAGAGATAGCACTTGGTGTTCATCTTGTAATCTGAGTTCTCCATGTAATTCGAAGTGATTTAGTGGCTATTTGATCTTCAGGCTCCCTCATGTTTTCTAACATTCCATACCTCTGCTTCAAGCCCTTGGCAACAAGTCTAGCTTTATACCTGCCAATGGTTCCATCTGCCCTTCTCTTAATTTTATAGACCCATTTTAGGTCTATAATATGGTTAGCCTCCTCTCATGGTACATGATGCCATGTTTGATTCTTTTCTAGTGCTTGAAACTCAACGATGGCTTCTTTCTTGCAGGGCTTGCTCCAGATTTTGAGGCTCTCCTGTAGTGGTTAGCACACACACAAAATCATTGCCAAAACTTTTTGGTTTAACAATGTTATATTGTAACCTGGTACGTGGCCTTGGAGGCATATTTGCTTGAGCAGATTCATCAGGAAGATTTTCTGATTCTGGCGGCAGCGTTTGATCAATTTGTTCTGGCCCAGACCCCGAAGTTGATGCTGCGCGCCGAAGTAGAGACGGCTGATCAGTCTGAAGGCACGCGGATCCCAAGGTGGATGGATCTTTGGGCCTTGATGTTGATGTCTCGACAACTGTTTTCCCTGCCATCTGCGATGCTTCCCGAGGTGACGTGGATTCCGTGTTGCGGTTGATAGATGCTCAAATCCTGGTGGAGGGCCAGCGTGCGAGGAAAAACAACTGGAACCGAGGCCGACAGCCTCATTTCTCCCCAGAAATTGCAGCGCGTCACATTTGTTGGAGGGAGTGGGTGGGCACGTGATCCAACGCCAACGCCGAATCTTCATTGGGGTTGCCATTCGGATTTTCCGTATCCATGGGATCTGCTGCAATTTCCTGCATAAAATCACCTTGGCCAACACTGGATTCACCAGAAACACGTGATGGGTCAGTAGGAAAAATATTTTGCTGGAAATAATCACTTGTATACCCCAGAGGTGGCAGCAACGTAGGATGAAGGAGTGAGATTTTGGATCTTAATTGTGCTCCTGTGTTTGGGTGTAACCTTTGAAATGGGAAGGATGTTTCATAAAATACTACATTGCGAGAGATATAGTTTCTACCACTAGCAATGTCTAGATATTTATAGCCCTTATGCATGGGACTATAACCAAGAAAGGCACATTGTTATGATCGGAAGGCTAACTTTTGTTGATTGTAAGGTTGGAGATTAGACCAACATGCACAACCAAAAACTCTTAATTGAGTATAATCCAGTTTGGCTCCAAACTATTTTTCTACCGGAGATTGAAATTGAATTACTTTGGATGGTGTGCGGTTGATGAGATAGGTTGCAGTGGAGAAGGCCTCATCCAAAAATTTCAACGGCATAGATGCATGAGCAAGAAGTGTTAAGCCTACCTCAACAATGTGCTTGTGCTTCCATTCTGCTGCTCCATTATGTTGTTGTGTGTGTGGACACGCAACAAGATGCATGATGCCGACTTGGTGAAAGAAAGTGTGGAGTTTTTTATACTCTCTGCCCCAATCAGCAAGAATTTTCTTATTGAACAATCTTTCAACCATGGCCTGAAAACATGTAACTTTTGGAAGACTTCATGTTTATATCGGATCAAGTAAATCCATGTCAACTTACTAAAATCATTAATGAAGCAAATATAATATTTTTTCGGCCAACTGAAGTGGGAGCAGGTCCCCACACATCAAAGAAAACAAGCTCTAATGGAGACTTAGACACGCTAGTGGATTTAGCAAAGGGTAATTGATGACTCTTCCCTAACTGACATGCATCACAACTTGATGTTTATTGACTTCAACAGAACAAGGTAGATTGTTCTCATTCACTATTTTATTAATAATAGACATAGAAGGATGCCCTAATCTATCATGTAAGCATATAGATGTGGGCTTGCTTGACATAAGGACACACTTGGTGGTCGAATTTTCCAAGGAAGGCCATGGATAGAGTCCTCCTTTGCTCTTTCCTTATAGAAGGATTTTCTTCGTATCCTAGTCTTTCACCAAAAAATAACGTCAGTGATATTCAGAAAAGATAGGATTGTCACTAGTAAGCTTATGGACAGAAATAAGATTCTTTGTGGTGGTGGCAATATGGAGAATATTGTTGAGACAAAGTTGACAACTAGGGGTATTTAAAGTGGAATTTCCAACAAAATCAACTTCCATACCTGAAACACTCGCAGTGTGGATCTTTTCTTGGCCACCATACTTTTTGTTTTGTTGTCAACTTATTTAATTCATCTGTGATATGATCTGTAGCACCAGTATCAGTATACCAATTTGTGTCAATTCTAGGTTGCCGTGGCACTATTTGCATATTTTTATTCTGGCTTGAACACCCTGTCAAATCTTTTGTAGCACCTGACAACAGTGTGACCTATCTTTCCACAAAGTTGACATACCGGTCTATTTTCTGGGGTGCCTCGTCCACGACCACCACCTCGGCGCCCACCACTTCCACGGGAACCACCCCGATATGCAGCATTCGCACTATAATGATATCATCCTTGACTTCACCTCTCTAACCGTGCTTTTTTGGCTAGCAACTAAGCAAATAGATCAGATAAAGAGATCGGATCTGTTCTGGTACTTACATTCTTGACTAACGGCCGGATTGTAGTCAGCATCAAGTGCTCCCAGGATGTAAGCAATAACATCATCATCTTCTAACTTCTTTCCGGCTGTAGCTATCTCATCTGCGTACTCTTTCATCTTTGATAAGTAGACGACAACTATTGAGTCGCCCTTCCTGGTGCTTGATAGCTTTGCACGCAAGTGCATTATGCGTGCCCTTGACTGAGAGGCAAAGCCTTCTTGTATGGCTTTCCATACTTGAGACGTCGAGTCATACATCGCAACTTGTGCAAGCACGTCCTTGGACAATGTGGAGTTTATGTAGCTCAACAGTTGTTGATCTTGAGTTTGCCATGTCAAGAACTCAGGGTTCCTGACTTCTTGCTTCTTCTTGTTGGCGGTCTCGACTGTGATCTACTCCGCCGGCTTGATCCTTGATCCATCAAAGATATGGTAGAGCTGTGCTCCACGGATGGTAGACAATAGTTGTGCCTCCCACAAGAGAAAATTTTCTCTAGTCAGCTTTTCAACTGGATGGTTGAGGGTATGAAACCCCATTGACGATGAAGAGGCGCCGGAAGCCATGAATTTGCCGAAATCTTGTTAATGTCTCGGTGGAGATTTCTTGGCTCTGATTACCATGTTAACTTTGGGTTAACTGCAGGTTATGGCCTGGCCCCTGCAGGCTACGTGTTCCTTTAAATAGACAAGTACAAGGTGTTGCGATCTACCGTTGTTACACAGGACCCACGGCCAAATCAACCGGGATCAATAAAAAAGAAAAAAAAAGGAAACAATATAAAACTGATTACATAATGAATATCTAGTTCCTAAATTAAACAGATTACGATTCCGTCTTCTGATTCTCTTCTAGAAGCCCCATTGCACAATCTTGTTATTCCATATAGACATAGACTCCCTGGACACCTCATGTCATATATCTGAGATTCTAACACCATGCCTTAAAAGGTTTTAGTTCTACTGAAATTGGCAGAAAGTCCAACTTGTACAACATTTGCTGTCACAAAATATTTTGGCAAAATAGGAAGCAGATTTTGCCACCATCACCACACTAGGATGCGGTGGTATAAAAGTTATATTCCGCATGAGAATGACTGAATCAAAAACAAAATTACGGTTGAAATTCCATGGGTAAGTGACAAAGTCGACTTGCCAATCTGTCATGCCCCTTTGAAATTACATTCTACATGACTGAGCTTTTCATCCCTTGTCAGGCTTCAGTATTGACAAAATCTGCAGGCTATTAACTTCAGGCAATCAATGACGCTGAAGGTCAGGACTCAGGTTTGGCCGCCATTGCAAGATTTTTTTTATTCTACCTCTTAAAAAATAATTTAATATAAATAAATCACGGAATGATAAATTGGCAAAAATGATCCACGCTCGAACATGGCTCATACGAAATTCGAATTTCGTATGAGACTCATACGAAATGCGCATTTCGTGTGTGCCACGTCAGTTGGTGCATGCCACGATGGAGAAAATGCTGGTCACGGTGGAACAAATGAACACGTAGGAATTTCGTACATGCCTCATACGAAGTGCACAATACCTACGTACGAGGCATGTACGGAATTCGTCTGTGCCTATTTTGACACTACATTTGATGAATTTTACACATACCTTTATCAAAATTTATAGAATGATTTGCTAAAAATTTCCAAAGTGTAAAATGGAGCATATATTGTGAAGTTTTGAATTCAATGAAGTTCCTATATGTTTAGTATGTAGAAACAAGAGTAATTGTATGTGTTATTAGGCAATACGATCACATTTCTGGACGTTTGTAAAATGTATTCACTTTTGGTTTTTTTTTGTTTAGAAGCACTTGGAGTTAGAATGATTACAACCGTTCATACAAGTTATTGTAATGTAAGTTTCGTTGAGTATAAAAAATAAGTTATGAATATATTTTATGAGAGTTTAATGGGAGCTACAAATTTTTTAAAATTATATAGCGATAACAATTGCATAGTTTCAAAAATTATAGAGTTAATTGTACTAAAATTTAAAAGCTCGGTGGCGGTTACATCAAATGAAATTACGTAGTTCCGAAAATATGTGCATGTTGTTAGCCACTCTACTATTACGGTACATGAGGCAAGCATACATACACATATTTTTTGAAGGAAACATAAAATAACTAAAACAAATGGCGTGCTTACGAAAAACTTAAGTTGTGTCGATCTAATCTTAACATGCCTTAGTTGAATTGAACGCCAAGCATAGTTTCTCCAAGTTACTACTGAGTGCAACGGCGGTATTTTCCCTTATGCAAAGCATGTGGACCGGCTTCCCTTGCACGACGAGCTCTCTCGCGCATGCGCTCTCGCTCAGCCTCTCGTGCCTGTGCTGCGACGTGTTCCTCCTCCGCAGCTTTGCAATCACACCTTGCAAACCATTGTCGAATTTTTTCTTACCTCTTGAGACGACGCTCCTCCTGTTCAGCTCTATTCCTCCTCTCTTACACTATTATTTCATCTCACTCTATTTTTTCTTTGAACTTCCAATATGCATGTCAAGCAATTCTCTGAACCTCTTCGGCGTCTTCTGCCAATTGTTCCTAGTCGATGTAGTTCCTGAACTCGCAAAGAGGTTGATGACTGCACAAGTTTTTGTACAAAAGGTTAGATTGTATAGCATTCAGAAAAACAGAAATAATGTTGCATATTACCTGTTTTCTACCACCTGGAAGAAACGGGCACGTCCTGTGAGGAAGATCATACTCGTGATTGTCGCACATCAAAAGTCGACAACCATACGAGTCACCACGTCGAAGATCTCTAACAAACCTACAATCAGTGTTATAGTAACACATTGGAGGTTGTAATCCCTCGGAGATTGGAGCCTTTTCTTTGTTTGTGGGTGGTGAGAAACGCTCGTCCATGGTACTAAGGTATATGGAATGATTGTAGTGAGTGTGTACGTTGAAGCTGGTAGCGGACTGAGTGTTATATAGACGAACAGATGATGGTGTATGGACTTAGTGTAAGAGAAATTTCATCCCTAAGATGGATATGTGTGAGCTGACATTTCACGTGGTCTGACATGGAGCAGTGCAATTTCATTCTTCTCTTGTACGAGATTCACTTGACATAGAGCAGTGCAATGTCATGAATTTCATGTACGAGATTCGCTTGAGATAGAGCAGTGCAATGTTGTTAATTTTATATACAAGATTCACCTGACAAGGAGCAGTGCAATGTCTTGAATTTTGTGTATGCAATTCGCCTGACATGAACCTGTTGATGTCATGGATAAGTTTCACGTGGGTTTTTGTCGTATTTTATGTAGATAAGATTTGTCTCACAAGTAGGTAGACAACAAACTAATTTTAACATACTTTTCATTCGAAAGATATTTGTGATACATTGGAAACATACTTCTGATAAATGTGAAACATATTCTTGATGCATGCGAAATTTATTTCGCTACTTCGATACTACTTGTGATGCGGACAGTTGCAAGACATGTTATTGCAAACTTCGTTTTCATCCTTATCATTTGTCTAACTTGTACTAGGATAAAATTCCATTTGTTGAAGTTCCATTTCAGCTAGTTCACCCATTGCGATATTGTACATGTTTAATGTACTCTCGAGTAATCTTAATAGATCGTGGATCAACTCAGAGTGTATATCCACAATTTTCATCATCATAGTAAGCCTAAAATCAAAAGTGTTGTCAGTAAAACTGCATTTATGAAAGATGTTTTGAAAATGATATTTAGTACTTAGTCCACCAACAGGACAATGAAAGAAACGACGACCATTGTCGTCTCCTTCATCCATCATTTGGACAATACGTTCTAGATCACAACGACACCTAGGCCACTCCTGTTTGCTGCCATCGTATGGTCGTAGTGGATTAAACGGGTTAAAATCACTCTTACTAAAAAGCGGGAACTCATGTTAAAAAGTAATCGCATGTTAAGACTACCTATTCACGTAGTCTTATTATTTAAAAACAAATAGAAAACTAAAAATAACATTACGAATAACATTACATGATATTACTTCTAGAACCTAAAAATAACATTTACGAATAACATTGCATGTTATTACTTCTAAACTAAAATATATCACATGCTATTACTTCTAAAATAAATAACATTAACTAAAAATAACATATGAATAAAAATCTAAAAATTAGAAATAAATAACATTACCTAAAATAACTATCACATAGCACTACTAACAAGTCCAAAACTAACAAATCATTTCCTAATTACTACTAATATACATATTTAATCATTAGATAATAGGACTAAAGAGGAATAGAAAATACAACAAACTAGGAATATTTAATAACAAAGCACAAAAGAGGAATAGTAAATACCCAAGAAAGATGCGGCGCGACCGAGTGGCGAAGACCGGGCGCGGCGGAGGCTGCCGAGCGGGAGGCGGAGGCGGCGAGGCCGAGCGGTGGCGCGGTGGCCGAGCGGCGGGATGGAGATGGCCGATCGACTGAGTACCGAGAAAGGAAGGACGCCCCGCGTTTTAACGAGGACGAAACTCGTCCGTGACACATACGACAGCTCTGGCGGGCTCCACAGCTCGGTGAATTTTGTATGTGTCTCATACGAAATTCTCACTGGGGGCGAATGTCGTATGAGACATATACGAGATTCGCTCGATCTTGGGAACAGGTTAGCCGCCTCGGGAACTCCAGGACAGCGTGGCACGCCACGTCAGTTTTGTATGTGCCTCATACGAAATTCGTGACCTACGTGTCATTTCGTATGAGGCACGTACGAATCTAGGTTAGTTGTCAAATTTTTCAAATCGTAGGTTATTTATATTAAATTATTTTTTAAAAGGTATATTAATAAAAAAATTCACCATTGCAACTCTATAAAATAAAGTAACAAAGCATATTCATGAAGCTACACCATTAATCATTTTTATCAAACATTTTTTGTGGTGGCTGCTGTCCAAGTAGCACGATATGACCGATTGAGCAAGTTCCCATACCTTGTCAGGCTTTAATTCTGCAAAAGTCGGTAGATACATTTTTTGTGTTTGAATTAAGGCGATTTTGGAAGTTGAGTGCATTTTGTACAAGGTGTACAATATGAGGGAGAAACGGGTAGAGAGAAAGACAGTGGAAAAACTACTCAGCAGACAGCACTAAGGACTACGGAGCAGTCAGGTCCGCGACCGTGAGAACCCTGCAGTGAGACCAGCAGTGAGAGTGCCCAGGTGCTTTGCCCCAGCTCACACCCACTGCTTCGCCTCCGCTTTCAAGGCTTACAGAATTTTGGACATTGTTTGTTCTTGGTCTTGGAAGACCGGTTATTGCGCTCTCCAAATACTCCCTTCATCTCAAAAGTTTATCGCTTTGTAGTTCATTTTTGAACTACAAAGCGACAAACTTTTGAGAACGAAGGGAGTAGTCCACACCACCAGGAGTTACTAGTGAACAGAAGCACTTCCTGTTGCCAACAGGTTTGGATTAGATCACATTTGGAAAATTAAGTACTAGTAACACAAATCTACTTCCAATCAACATGTTGGATGTAACACCCACATTTTGTGTATAAAAATTTGATCAAACCCTTGCACATTATTGTATACATTTTTTGGGTGATTTTTGAAGTTCAAACGTGTAGCAAACGATTTAAATTTGAATTTGAATTCAAATCAAAAGAAAACAAATGAAAAAGAAAAAGAAAAAGAAATAAAACCCCATGTTGGGCCAAATTCCCCCCTGGCCCAATTTCTTTCCCCTCTCCCGCGGCCCAGCCGAACACCTCTCCCCTCTTCTCTCGCTGCCGCCCGGGCCCGCCTTTCGGCACCTCCCTCCCGCCCCCTCTCTTTTCTTCCCCGCGCCGCGCGCAACCGCCAAGCACCGCGCCACGATTTCTCCCCCCCCCCTCGGAACCGCTTCCCCCGTCGGTTTTCGCACGCGCACTCCAACCGCACACCCCCTATGCGCTTAAGAGGAGCCGGCACCCCCATTTTCCCCCTCCCCCGAGCTCTCCCCAGCCCTAGGACCATTGCCGCCGGTAAGAACCGCCGCTCCTCGCGTTCCAGTCGATGCAACCCCTCTGCTCTTTCTTTTCTTGGCCTAACGTGATCGCCGCATCACCAGGAACACGCCGGGCACGTTGGAGCAAAGAGATCGCCGGGGATTTGCCCAGCTCGACGAGCACCGATGCCAACTGCCACCGTTCCTCGTCGCCGACCCCTCTCCGGCCGATTTTGCGCCCCGATACTCCCCTAGGTGTGTTCCCCTACTCTCCTCTCTCGTTTCATGCAAGTAGCGCGTAGATTTGACGTGGAATTAGCCGGTTTGGCCAACTCTGGCGAGCTTGCCACCGTGCGCCGTCGGGCGCCGCCGTGCGCTGCTCTGGCGCCGGTTAGAGCCGACGTGGCTCAACCAGGGCTGTCCATTTCCGGCCAACGGTTGAGATTAGATCCCCGTAACGGTTCGGTTAATAAAATCTCGTGCGTCCACTTTAGATCCAACGGCCCACATTTGAATGCCCTTTCCCGCCTCCGCATTTTCACCCAGGCCCCTTTAAATTCACCGGCTACCCCCTGCACTTCTCTGGAATTCATTTCTAGCCCCTATATTTAGCAAACTAGCCCCTGGACTCCATGAAATTGGATTTAATCATTTAAATAGTCAATTTAACCCCTGGAAATTTATAGAATTGTGGATTTAGCCCCTGTACAGTGTAGTTATCTTATTGTTCAGTCCCTGGACTTTTATATAATTGCTGAATATTGTTTTTAGGTGTATTTGATGTGTAGAAATTAGATAAAAATGGTGGAAAAATATAAAAACAGTAGGAAAATTTGTATAAAAATGTTTCTATGCTGTACTTAATTTGTAGAGTACAAATAAAATATATTTTGTCCATGAAGAATTTATTATAAATGTTTAAAAATACACTTAGGCCATAGGAAATTCAATAAAAATGGTTTTAGGCTATAATTAAATCCCAAAAATGTAGGATAAATATAAAATGCATACCTTGGCCATGTAAATTAATAAATGTTTCGTAGGGACGCATTAGTATAGGATTTTATGCTTATGTGTGTGTTGTGATGCATTGTATTGCATGCTCTTTACTTATTTAGCTTTATTTTCTTCTTGCCATGCTTGGGCAATATATTTAGAGTCGTACTACGACCCCAATCTTAACCTCCAAGACCAAGACTTCACCAACACTCAAGTCTTCAACGAAGGCAAGTGCCCTTGACCATCTTGTACCAATTTTAGGAATTTAGATAGATGCATGCTAATTAAATTGATATACTATTTCATGTTTACATGCCCTGTTCCATATAATTCCTTGTTACCTGAAATGGGTTGGGAAGTAGATAGGTCTTATTTATGCTTAGCCATGCTTAGACATTGGGATTGGGATTTCATACAATTGTGCCATGTTAAACTTTATGGTTCCTTTAATTTGTGGAGATTACACAATAGTAGTGGATAGGAATCTGGTGGTTGGATAGTTTTGGTATGGTGCAGTTTGCACGAGACCCGGGACTGGGGTTTGTTACCACCGGATTCTAAGGACCGGTTTATGGAGGAAGCCACTAAGCTTTATAGTACCACCACGAGACTGAGATGGGGCAGCTTGGTCAATTAATTAGGTTTCTCCCGACGAAATGCTAGTAGTTGGATGGTGCGGGGAATGATGCAGGGGAACTGCTCTGGGATCCGCAAGGCTCAAGAGGGGGCTCTGAGGCGGAGGGTTACTCCGAGAATCCTCAATGGTGGAAACCTTAGAGGGCTAGCACTAGCCGGGAGCACCTTTGTAAAGACCATGTAGTGATCTTCTGGCCTCACACCAAAGGAAGTGTGAAATTTGGTTAGCTACCACGGGCATTTGGGGAGGTTCGCTAGTCCACCTGGCAACAGGGGATGAAATCACTGCTTGTGGGGAAAGGGTACACTCTCTGCAGAGATTTGGTAAAACTGTCATGACAGCCGTGCTCACGGACAAGAGCGGCTTGGGGCCAGTTCATAGTTAGTCTATGGTGGGGAAATGGTGGTTAATTATGATTCAAGTTACATTCATTATCCTTAATCATGTGTTGATTACTTCTTGAATTATGATATTGATAATTGAAAGCTAAGGTTAGGTTTTAAGCATAGTGCTAAGCCATATTTGACCTTCCTTTGCTTTAGCCAATCATGTCATCTCTTCCCGCACTTGCTGAGTACTCTATGTACTCAAGCGTTTACTTTTCCATTAGAATATGAAGAAGAAGAAGAAGCAGCACCGGAGGACTTCTTCGTCAATCCGGAGGACTTGGCCTAGGCTGGCGACTGTACGCGCAACTGCTGCCTGTGAAGATGGAGCCATGCTTACCTATTTCCCCTTCCGTTGTAGTTTGAAGTTTGTGAACTGTTTAAGTGTTGTAAATAGTTGTGGTGTGTATTTGTAGACCCTCGGGTCATACTGTAAGACTATTTATGTACTCGAACATGGCTATGTAATGATACTTAGCTTTCGTCGACGTATGTACGATTCAACTGATCCTGGCATACATGTGATAAGCGTCTAATCATCTTTACGATGACCGGGCGTGACATTGGACTTTTCAACACCGACACACCCTGGCTATATATATATGCCGTCACCACAATGAAGAGATGCCTCATCAAGACAACGCCGTCTTTGTTGGAATTGAGACGAAATTGATCGAATTGGAGTGAATCGAGAGAAGAGGGAAAAATAGTGGATTTCTCGATAGCGACGAATACCGGCCAAATTGGACTTCGATTCATCCCGATTACCTCAAATTGAGGGAGTACAAAGCCTCTATATAGGCCAGGGAGCTCGCCCCTCCACTCTGACCACTCTGCGCACGATCAGGCATTCCCGGACGTCGAGGTGGCGCGAGTAGTGGCTCGCTGCACACGTCACGACGTCCTCCGCCGAATACGCGCCACGCTCTACCTCCCTCACGTTGGTGCGCTGCAATGTCCTCACGCGCAACTGCTGCCTGTGAAGATGGAGCCATGCTTACCTATTTCCCCTTCCGCTGTAGTTTGAAGTTTGTGAACTGTTTAAGTGTTGTAAATAATTGTGGTGTGTATTTGTAGACCCTCAGGTCATACTGTAAGACTATTTATGTACTCGAACATGGCTATGTAATGATATTTTGCTTTCGTTGATGCATGTATGATTCAACTGATCCTGGCGTACATGTGATAAGCGTCTGTTCATCTTTACGATGACCGGCGTGACAAAGTGGTATCAGAGCCGTGTTGCCCGTAGGACGCAAGCCTAGTTAGAAACGGCCGAAAATTAACGACTATACTATTTTCTTATAAAATAGTTTTTCCAAAACTTTGTGCTCTCCATCTCAACCCTTGTGCTTCTTATCTTGTTGTACTTATTGCTTTATTCTAACTTAATTTATTGATTATTGATCTCACCCTCTTCTTTTCAAATGTTTGTAGATGGCGCGCACCAAGCAGACGACTCGTAAGTCGACTGGGGGTCGTGTTCCTCACCACGCCCTAGCCAGTCGCTCCACACCTCACACCCCCAGGAGGGAGACGACGCTGTTCTCCACTGGGAGTGCTACCTCGAGGATGCGTGTCCGTCTTCGCTCTCTTCTTCGTGCTGCGGGGTACCGTGAGTATCGTGTTCGTCTCGTCTACCACACCACTAGGGTCTTTGCACCCTATACTGGTGGACTGGAGTGGACTTCCCAACTGGCCGTCTACTACGACTTGGATCTGCTGCACTCACACTTCTCTCCGGCCTAGAGGAGCTCCCAGCGTGCGGTTGAGTAGGATGCTACGTGGGAGGCGACTACCTACTGGAGTCACGCCCACAGGTTCCGCCTCGGGTGCACGGAGCATGCCTTCACCCCTCAGCGCCCTAGTGGCACGGCCGACTTCACTGGACGTGACGTCGAGGGGCCTTTGCACCACGCCCAGTGCGAGAGGCTTGTGGACGATGTTGTGGAGTTGTCTTCACGACTCCAGCATTGTCAGCAGGAGCTTCAGGACAGCAGGGACCTGGTTGACCGCTACGAGCGACTTCGCCGACGCTACGCGAGGATCACTGCAGCTGACCCGAACTCTCCTCAGTACGCTTCAGACGTTGAGCCTTGGGACCCGAACTCTCCAGATCGTCGTATGAACTCCCCCCAGAATTCAAGAGAGGATTCGGAAGAAGAAGACCCGGAGATGGAGGTTGAGGAGGACTCCGATGAGTAGGAGTGGACTTGTTTCCCCGCTGGACGACTCAGGACACCTATCCTTAGTATGTAGGAGCGTGTAGCTGCGCCCTCTCTAGTCTTGAGTTGTGTTATCTATGGTATGGTATTAGTTTGCATTATGTTGTGTGTGTGTGCGACGTGAGTTGTGGAATGCTTCGGCATCCTGTCCACATCCATGTCATATGTATATAGGCTTGTTAGTGTGTCGTGTGAGTTGTGGAATGCCTTAGCATCTTGTCCACATCCACACTAGTTAATTAATGGATTTGGTTTATATCTATTATCCTTGATGCATGTAGTTGGGACCGTTTTCCATCGCGTACCCTTCTATATCTTATCTTTTGTCCTAAAGTTTCAATTATTCCCTATACAGATGTTTGGAAGAGGTAGAGGTAGAGGTAGAGGTCGTGGAAGGGGTGCTGTGCCCCAAGATGAAGGACTTGGTGGTGTGCCAGGATGGAATGGTAGGGGTGCTCGAGGAGCCCCAGCCGCGCAGCAGATGCAACAGATGATGGCCATACAAACCCAATTGCTCAACAACCTCACCCAGATTGTCACCAACCTGCAGCAAGCCCCACCCCCACCACCACCAAATTACAACCTTCCACCACCACCACCTTTTCCACCCAGGTCCTTTCTGAGGGACTTCCTAAACACTCATCCACCCACTTTTGCCACAGTCACTAAACCCATGGATGCCGATGATTGGCTCCGTACAGTTGAAAGCAAGTTGAGGCTCATACACTGTGAAGGAAGAGAGAAGGTATTATTAGCCTCCCATCAACTCCAACGACCGGCAGCCGACTGGTGGACTGCCTTCACTCAAGCCCACCAGGATCCGGAAAACATTACTTGGGAAGAATTCAGGACCAACTTCTGCAATCACTTTGTGCCTGAGGGAGAAATACAAGCAAGACGTGAAGAGTTCCTTATGTTGAAGCAGGGCCGTATGACTGTGAGGGCCTACTTGAATGCATTCACCCAGTTGTCCTGCTATGCTCCAACTGATGTGGATACTGACTCCAAGAAACAGTTCCGTTTCAAGAATGGATTGGACAAGGAGTTAAAGTTCGCCATGTCTTCCTGTGATTACAGCGACTTTCAGAAGTTAGTTGATAAAGCTTTTGAAGTGGAGAGGACTAAAAAGGAACTGGATGATGATGAAAGAAAAAGGAAGTTGACTATAGCACATGCCTCTAGCAGCAATGTACGCCCCCGTCTCAACCCTCAGCCTGCAAACCAAATGACTCATCCTATGAACTACTCGGGACAGAGATTTCCAAACTCCAATTACAGGCCACCCACTCCTATAATCAGCAAATGTGCCAGCAGCAGCAGCCACCACGCCAGCCAATGCAACCCCCACGTCAGCAGATGCAGCCACCTCGCCCTTCAGCTCCAGCTAACTGTCCAAATGGCCAACCGCCAAGAAACCAATCAGGAGGCAACAAGGGCCAGAGTAATGCTGCGGGAGTTCAATGTTACAAGTGCGGAGAGTGGGGACACTACGCCAGCAGTTGTCCAAAGAAGCAACAAAACCCACCTGGTCGTGTCAACCATGTGACACTAGAGCAAGCCCAGGAAGCGCCTGATGTGGTGATCGGTATGTTTTCTGTTAACTCCCACCCCGCCACCATATTGTTTGATTCGGGTGCTACACATTCATTTATATCCAAGGATTTCATAAAGAAGCACGACATGGTAGTTACATTCTTGAATCGGCTATTATTGATAAACTCTCCTGGAGGAGAGATGGTGACAAGGCATCTATGCCGTAAAGTGAGTATAAACATAAGAAGGGTAGTCTTTTGGGCCAACCTAATAGTATTGGACTCACAAGGATTAGATATCATTCTGGGAATGGACTGGTTGACGAAGAATCAAGGAGTAATTCATTGTGCAACTAGAACAGTTTGCTTAACACAATCGGATGGCACTACAGTGGAGTTCAATCCAGATCAGACACAAGAGGCAGTAGTACAACTCAACCATCTTGAAAGTACCGAAGACATCAGGGTTGTGAAAGAATTTCCGGATGTATTCCCAGATGACTTACCAGGTATGCCCCCTGATCAAGAGATTGAATTTGTCATTGAGTTAGTACCTGGAACGACCCCAATATATAAGAGGCCGTATAGAATGGATGCTAAACAATTAGCTGAACTAAAGGATAATATTGAGGAGTTATTGGGAAAAGGATATATTCGTCCTAGCTCATCACCTTGGGGAGCACCAGTTATATTTGTACCTAAGAAGGATGGAACTCAAAGGTTGTGTGTTGATTACCGTGCCTTAAATGCGGTAACAATCAAGAATAAGTACCCACTGCCAAGAATTGAAGATTTATTTGATCAGTTGAGAGGAGCATGTGTGTTCTCTAAGATTGATCTTCACTCAGGTTATCACCAACTGAAGATTAGACCATCAAATATTCCCAAGACTGCATTTGTCTCTCGATATGGACTATATGAGTATACGGTTATGTCGTTTGGACTGACCAATGCTCCAACATATTTTATGTATCTAATGAACAAGGTATTCATGGAGTACTTGGACAAGTTTGTAGTGGTGTTCATCGACGACATACTTATCTACTCCAAGACTGAAGAAGAGCATGAGGAGCACATCAGGATGGCTCTACAGAAGCTTCGCCAACACCAATTATATGCCAAACTTAGTAAGTGTGAGTTTTGGCTAAAGGAAGTATCATTTTTGGGTCACGTCATATCTGAAGGAGGTATAACAGTGGATCCCGGCAAAGTGGCCGATGTCCTTAAGTGGGAAACACCTGAGAGTGTACATGATATACGAAGATTCTTAGGCATGGCTGGTTATTACCGTCGATTCATCGAGGGATTTTCGAAGATCTCTCGACCATTAACCAAATTACTTGATAAAGGAGTTGCTTTCAAGTGGACCCCCGAATGTGAAGTAAGCTTTGTCGAGTTGAAGAAGAGGTTAACCAGTGCACCGATATTGGTGATGCCTGATATGCAGAAGGAGTTTGTGGTTTATTGTGATGCATCTGGTCATGGTTTAGGATGCGTCTTAATGCAAGGAGGACATGTTGTAGCCTATGCTTCAAGACAGCTTCAGAAACATGAGAGAAATTATCCAACACATGATTTAGAATTGGCAGCTGTTGTTCATGCATTGAAGATATGGAGACACTACTTGATGGGAAAAAGAACCGAGATATACACGGATCACAAGAGCTTGAAGTACATGTTCACACAGCCAGATCTTAATCTTAGACAATGTCGTTGGTTGGAGTTAATAAATGACTTCGATGTGGGAATCAACTACCATCCAGGAAAGGCTAATGTGGTCAGTGATGCTCTAAGCAGGAAAGGACAATGTAGTAACTTATCAGTACAAGCTCTTCAACCCCAGCTATGTGAAGAATTTGCAAGGTTAAACTTATGCCTAGTATCTAGTGCCGAAGCAGTTGCTATGGAAGTAGACTCAACCCTTGAATGTGATATACGAGAAGGACAAAAGAATGATGAGAAGGTCAAGGAGATCAAGCAGTTGATGAAGAAGGGAAAAGCTCCAAACTTTAGGGAAGATGAACAAGGAACTCTATGGCTATGAAAGAGGATTTGTGTTCCATATATCAAGGAAATTAGAGAGTTGATACTAAGGGAAGCTCATAACTCATCATACTCCATTCATCCTGGAAGCACAAAGATGTATCAAGACCTCAAAGATCGATATTGGTGGCATGGAATGAAACGGGATGTAGCAGAATATGTGGCCATATGTGATACATGTCAATTAATTAAGGCGGAACACCAAAGACCAGCAGGGTTGTTGCAACCAATCAAAGTACCAGAATGGAAATGGGAAGAAATTAGTATGGATTTCATTGTGGGGCTACCAAGGACACAGTCTGGATATGATTCTATATGGGTTATAGTGGATCGTTTGAGTAAGGTTGCTCACTTTATTCCCGTAAAAGAAACCTACAATGGTCCCAAGCTGGCGGAACTGTATATCTCCAGGATTGTATGGTTACATGGAGTTCCCAAGAAGATTATTTCAGATCGAGGCACTCAATTCACCTCAAGATTCTAGCAGAAGTTGCATGAATCAATGGATACCCGTCTAAACTTTAGTTCGGCGTATCATCCTCAGACCGATGGTCAAACAGAACGGACCAACCAGATATTAGAAGACATGTTAAGAGCATGTGCTCTAAAGAATAGCAAAAGTTGGGACAAGAATCTGCCATATGCTGAATTTTCTTACAACAACAGTTATCAAGCTAGTTTGAAGATGTCTCCTTTTGAATCATTGTATGGGCGGAAATGTAGGACACCGTTGTTTTGGAATCAAACTGGGGAAAGTCAAGTCTTTGGGCCTGACGTATTAAAAGAGGTTGAAAGACAAGTACAAGAAATTCGGAAGAATCTAAAGGCAGCCCAAACAAGGCAGAAGAGTTATGCGGATACTCGAAGACGTGATCTAACATTTAAAGTTGGTGATTATGTGTACTTGAAGGTGCCACCTATGCGAGGATTGAGAAGATTTAAAGTAAGAGGCAAGTTGTCACCCCGCTACATTGGTCCGTTCAAGATATTAGAACGACGAGGTGAAGTGGCTTATCAGCTTGAGCTTCCACCACACTTGTCAGATGTACATAATGTGTTCCATGTATCGTAGCTTAAGAAGTGCTTAAGAGTGCCTGAGGAGCAGTTACCTATGGAAGCGGTGGATGTACAAGAAGATTTGTCTTATGTGGAACAACCTGTCAAGATACTTGAGACGTTAGAAAAGGTTACCAGAAACAAAGTTATTCGCATGTGTAAGGTGCAATGGAAGCATCACTCGGAAGCAGAAGCAACATGGGAAAGAGAAGAAGCTCTCAAGGCCGATTTCCCCTATCTTTTCCCTTAGGACGTCCGAATCTCGAGGGCGAGATTCCTTTTAAGGGGGGTAGAGTTGTAACACCCACATTTTGTGTATAAAAATTTGATCAAACCCTTGCACATTATTGTATGCATTTTTGGGTGATTTTTGAAGTTCAAACGTGTAGCAAACGATTTAAATTTGAATTTGAATTCAAATCAAAAGAAAACAAATGAAAAAGAAAAAGAAATAAAACCCCATGTTGGGCCAAATTCCCCCCTGGCCCAATTCTTTTCCCCTCTCCCGCGGCCCAGCCGAACCCCTCTCCCCTCTTCTCTCACTGCCGCCTGGGCTCGCCTGTCGGCAACTCCCTCCTGCCCCCTCTCCTTTCTTCCCCGCGCCGTGCGCAACCGCCGAGCACCGCGCCACGATTTCTCCCCCCCCCCCCCTCGTAACCGCTTCCCCCGTCGGTTTTCGCACGTGCACTCCAACCGCACACCCCCTATGCGCTTAAGAGGAGCCGGCGCCCCCATTTTCCCCCTCCCCCGAGCTCTCCCCAGCCCTAGCACCATTGCTGCCGGTAAGAACAGCCGCTCCTCACGTTCCAGTCGATGCAGCCCCTCTGCTCTTTTTTTTCTTGGCCTAACGTGATCGCCGCATCACCAGGAACACGCCGGGCACGTTGGAGCGAAGAGATTGCTGGGGATTTGCCAAGCTCGACAAGCACCGACGCCAACCACCGCCGTTCCTCGTCGCCGACCCCTCTCCGGCCGATTTCGCTCCCTGATACTCCCCTAGGTGTGTTCCCCTACTCCTCCTCTCTCGTTTCATGCAAGTAGCGCGTAGATTTGACGTGGAATTAGCCGGTTTGGCCAACTCCGGCGAGCTTGCCGCCGTGCACCGTCGGGCGCCGCCGTGCGCTGCTCTGGCGCCGGTTAGAGCCGACGTGGCTCAACCAGGGCCGTCCATTTCCGGCCAACGGTTGAGATTAGATCCCCGTAATGGTTCGGTTAATAAAATCTCGTGCGTCCACTTTAGATCCAACGGCCCACATTTGAATGCCCTTTCCCACCTCCGCATTTTCACCCAGGCCCCTTTAAATTCACCGGCTACCCCCTGCACTTCTCTGGAATTCATGTCTAGCCCCTAGATTTAGCAAACTAGCCCCTGGACTCCCTGGAATTGGATTTAATCATTTAAATAGTCAATTTAACCCCTGGAAATTTATAGAATTGTGGATTTAGCCCCTATACAGTGTAGTAATCTTATTGTTCAGTCCCTGGACTTTTATATAATTGCTGAATATTGTTTTTAGGTGTATTTGATGTGTAGAAATTAGATAAAAATGGTGGAAAAATATAAAAACAGTAGGAAAATTTGTATAAAAATGTATCTATGCTGTACTTAATTTGTAGAGTACAAATAAAATATATCTTGTCCATGAAGAATTTATTATAAATGTTTAAAAATACACTTAGGCCATAGGAAATTCAATAAAAATGGTTTTAGGCTATAATTAAATCCCAAAAATGTAGGTAAATATAAAATGCATACCTTGGCCATGTAAATTAATAAATGTTTCGTAGGGACGCATTAGTATAGGATTTTATGCTTATGTGTGTGTTGTGATGCATTGTATTGCATGCTCTTTACTTATTTAGCTTTATTTTCTTCTTGCCATGCTTGGGCAATATATTTAGAGTCGTACTACGACCCCAATCTTAACCTCCAAGACCAAGACTTCACCAACACTCAAGTCTTCAACGAAGGCAAGTGCCCTTGACCATCTTGTACCAATTTTAGGAATTTAGATAGATGCATGCTAATTAAATTGATGTCCTATTTCATGTTTACATGCCCTGTTCCATATAATTCCTTGTTACCTGAAATGGGTTGGGAAGTAGATAGGTCTTATTTATGCTTAGCCATGCTTAGACATTGGGATTGGGATTTCATACAATTGTGCCATGTTAAACTTTATGGTTACTTTAATTTGTGGAGATTACACAATAGTAGTGGATAGGAATCTGGTGGTTGGATAGTTTTGGTATGGTGCAGTTTGCACGAGACCCGGGACTGGGGTTTGTTACCACCGGATTCTAAGGACCGGTTTATGGAGGAAGCCACTAAGCTTTATAGTACCACCACGAGACTGAGATGGGGCAGCTTGGTCAATTAATTAGGTTTCTCCCGACGAAATGCTAGTAGTTGGATGGTGCGGGGAATGATGCAGGGGAACCGCTCTGGGATCCGCAAGGCTCAAGAGGGGGCTCTGAGGCGGAGGGTTACTCCGAGAATCCTCAGTGGTGGAAACCTTAGAGGGCTAGCACTAGTCGGGAGCACCTTTGTAAAGACCATGTAGTGATCTCATGGCCTCACACCAAAGGAAGTGTGAAATGTGGTTAGCTACCACGGGCATTTGGGGAGGTTCGCTAGTCCACCTGGCAACAGGGGATGAAATCACTACTTGTGGGGAAAGGGTACACTCTCTGCAGAGATTTGGTAAAACTGTCATGACAGCCGTGCTCACGAACAAGAGCGGCTTGGGGCCAGTTCATAATTAGTCTATGGTGGGGAAATGGTGGTTAATTATGATTCAAGTTAAATTCATTATCCTTAATCATGTGTTGATTACTTCTTGAATTATGATATTGATAATTGAAAGCTAAGGTTAGGTTTTAAGCATAGTGCTAAGCCATATTTGACCTTCCCTTGCTTTAGCCAATCATGTCATCTCTTCCCGCACTTGCTGAGTACTCTATGTACTCAAGCGTTTACTTTTCCATTAGAATATGAAGAAGAAGAAGCGGCACCGGAGGACTTCTTCGTCAATCCGGAGGACTTGGCCTAGGCTGGCGACCGTACGCGCAACTGCTGCCTGTGAAGATGGAGCCATGCTTACCTATTTCCCCTTCCGCTGTAGTTTGAAGTTTGTGAACTGTTTAAGTGTTGTAAATAGTTGTGGTGTATATTTGTAGACCCTCGGGTCATACTGTAAGACTATTTATGTACTCGAACATGGCTATGTAATGATACTTAGCTTTCGTCGACGCATGTACGATTCAACTGATCCTGGCGTACATGTGATAAGCGTCTGTTCATCTTTACGATGACCGGGCGTGACATTGGACTTTTCAACACCGACACACCCTGGCTATATATATATGCCATCACCACAATGAAGAGATGCCTCATCAAGACAACGCCGTCTTTGTTGGAATTGAGACGAAATTGATCGAATTGGAGTGAATCGAGAGAAGAGGGAAAAATAGTGGATTTCTCGATAGCGATGAATACCGGCCAAATTGGACTTCGATTCATCTCGATTACCTCAAATTGAGGGAGTACAAAGCCTATACATAGGCCAGGGAGCTCGCCCCTCCACTCTGACCACTTTGCGCACGATCAGGCATTCCCGGACGTCGAGGTGGCGTGAGTTGTGGCTCGCTGCACACGTCACGGCGTCCTCCGCCGAATACGCGCCACGCTCTACCTCCCTCACGTTGGTGCGCTGCAATGTCCTCACTGTGCCAACCAATTGAGCGTTGAACCTGGCTAGGGGAACCTAACACACGCACGCACTCACACCCGAGAGCTCAACACTGTCCATAGCGCACCGCGCACACAATGCACTCACGTCGCGTTCTTGCTGCGCACATGTCGTGGCGCTTGTTTACCCAACATACACCCCTCTAAACTGCGACACGATGCATCTTTGATGTCGGCGAGAAGCGCTGCCTCCTCTTTCTTCTTCCAGCGGCAGTCACGCACCATGTGGCCGCGCTCGCCACACTCGAAGCACCTGCCGCGATAGTTGCTCCTGTTGCGCCTGCTGCTGCTGGAGATCATGCTTGCATCATCGTTGTGGTTGTCGTTCCTCCTGCCACCGCGAGTGCCGTCACCCCCATTCGACTGATTCCCGCTCCGCCGTTGATTCTTGCCACGCTAGCACCGTTGACCCTCCCACTGCTCTTCTGTGAGCATCAATTGCTCAACACGGTCCGTAGAAACCTCGATCGCGCACCGATCTACCGCAATTCGAAGCCGCCCGATGAGCTCCTCCGTCGTCATGGCATTCAGATCGAGCAACATTTCGATCGCGCAGGCAATTTGGTTGAACTTCTTCGGAATAGCGCGTAAAATCTTCTTCACAATTCAACTTTCTTCAATTCTTTCGCCCAATTCACGCAGATTGCCTACAATTCCGATAATTCAGACGATGAATTCGTCAACAGACTCATTGTCGAAGAACTCCATTGTCTCAAATTGCCGCACTAGGCTGCACATTCGCCTCTGTCACCCTCATGTCGCCCATCCGCATCCTCTTGATGTTGTGCCAAGCCTCAAACACAGTCTTCTTCACGGCGATGCCTGCTTAGAGCTTTGATGGCACTGCTCGCAAAATCACGGCTAGGGCTAGATTGTCTTCTCGTCAATCGGTGCTGACAGCCTGCACCACTTCCCATTGCCCGAGTGCCTCCATGGTCACCTGCATCACCAAAGCCCACATGAAGTAATTCGACTTGGTGAGCATCGGTAGCTCAATTGCATCCGAATTCGGGGCAAATATCTCAACCGTTATCGAGCTGCCAAACCCCAGCGTGCCCATGGGTCCTCTCGACATCTGTGGAGTGGTCATCGCCCTCTCTCACGGCACTGGCTCTGAGGTCAATTGTTGGAATTAAGACGAAATCGATCGAATTGGAATGAATCGGGAGAAGAGGGAAAAATAAAGGATTTCTTGCCAGTGAGAAACGCCGACCAAATTGGCCATCGATTCACCCCGATTACCTCAAATTGAGGGAGTACAGAGCCTCTATATTGGCCAGGGAGCTCGCCCCTCTACTCTGGCCATTCCGCGCATGATCCGGCATTCCCAGACATCGAGGTGGCGCGAGTCGTTGCTCGCTGCTCATGTCATGGTGTCCTTCGCCGAATCTGCGCCACGCTCGACCTCCCTCTCGTTCGTGCGCTGCAACATCCTGACCGTGCCAACCAACTGAGCGTCAAACCTGCCTAGGGGAACCTAACAAATGCACACACACCCGAGACCTCGTCGCTGTCCATAGCGCGCCGCGCACACTACACTCTTGTGTCGCGTTCTTGCCGCGCACATGTTGTGGCACTTGTTTACCCAACAGTCTTCTACACACCGCAAATCCAAGAATGGAAGAGAGACCCAAGCTTAGAAGAAGGCATACGAGGATGGTCCCGAGCCTCTTGTAGGAGGTGGAGGCGCTGGTGAGCCGACTGCAGCGGGCCGTGAAGAGGATGTCCAATACATCGTTGTTCAGCACCACGGTGGCGTTGAAGAAGCCGTTATAGATGCCACTGTCGCAGAAAAAGGCCCAGAAAGACACGAAGGTCGGGCTGTGGAGGAAGGAGATCTTGATGGGGGAGCGGTACCAGCCATTAGACTTCGCGCTGCCTCGTGCAACTGCTACCGCCGAGGTTGCCGATGTGCAGCTGGCTCCTGGAGTTGCCCAAGCTTGCCGCCGGTGCTAGCAGACTCGAAGAGAGATCTCCGAAGCTGCTCGCTGCCAGAATTTGCTAATGCGATAGGTGGTTTGTTGGTAGCGAGATGGATGCAAGCTTTCTTTGTCTATTTGTTGGGCTTGAAGCATTTCTAGCGCCATTGTCGGGATAGATTTGATTGTTAACCATTATCAACAATAGGAAGGTCAATATTCCCGAGTGGTATCGCTTACCTTCCTTTTATGATACCATGGAAAGGTGCCTGAGGCGGATGGAGGCAGGAGCGCAACACCCCCATCATGTCGAGAGTCCCAACGTATAGGATGTTGAGGCTTCTCCCGAATGTAAAGGATGCGGAGGCTGATCCCCCCATACATTAACACCTTGGATTAGAACTTCGAGCCCACAGCAACTCCTCAACCAGGTGAAAGTGCTCGGGCTGCGGCACGAGGTCGTTGTGGTTCGATCGCTGAATATGATGTTAGGACGACAAGCATAGTGATATGCTTACAATGACTCTTGTAGGCTTGGCTGCACCCAGATATCTTGTGACAACCTTCCGGTGCAGGCAAGTCTGCCTTGTTGATCTCGAGGGTCGAGTTGGCGGACTTCTTTCCCTTGTCGCCTGAGGCGCCTGGCTCTTTGCCAAGGAAGAGCATCAATAGGAAGCATCCTTGAGGTCATGCTTAACTGTGGTAGCGTGGTTAGTGCATGACTTCTCGAGGAGCTTCTCGAAATAGTTGGTTGGTGGACTGACTATCTTCTTCCCTTTGTCTTCGCAGTGCTCGGGGACTAGATTTTAGCTGCTCCCAGGTTGGTGTCGACACTTGTTGCCCCGATGAAAGTGCATCTAGGCATCCATTATGGGTTTTGGTCGATTTATGACAAACAAATGAGATCCTAACAAAATTGTTGAGATGAGCGTAGGTTTTAATAAAATTATGAAGAAAGCATAAAAAGAAAGGAGAATGAGGAATTCAAGATGGAAAAGAGCTCAAGAGCCGAATAGAATCCTTTGTTGTGTATGGAGTGTGTTGAAGAAACACGCCCCAAGAGCTCAAGCAAAAGAAATCACCCTCACCGCACAAAATTTCACAAGTCCGAACTAGTCCGATATTCTCCGGACTAGTCTGATATCTCTCTAACTGAGATCGGACTAGTCCCCCCTAGTGCGGACTAGTCCTCAACACTTCACATCTGTAAAAAACGGACAAGGCCGACATCATCACAGACTAGTCCGATATCTTTCTGACTAAAAACGGACATGTCCGCCCCAGTGCAGACTTGTCCTCAGGACCTCACACTTTACACAGAACCAAACAAGTCCGATATCACCACAGACTAGTCGAAAACTCTCTGACTAAAATCAGACAAGTCCTCCCACTGTTGACTTGTCCTAAATTCTACATGAGGTTCACCACACCGGAATAGTCTGATATGTGCCGGACTAGTCCGAACACTTCCAGAGCCCAAATCACACTAGTCCTCCCTTTGCTGGACAAGTCCGATATATGAGAACACTTAGGGTTTCCCACACGCCGCACACCGGACAAGTCCGGAGTCCACCACGGACTAGTTCAGACATCACAAACCCTAACGATAACTTTTGAAAACCCTAGTATAAATAGAGGTGTACGGCCCTACAACAAACTCTATCGATTCCCTACACCGTCACACCTCCCAAGAGTCCTGAAAACACATCTCTCCACACATTCTAACCCAAAGAAGATCAAATCTTCGAGGATTAGCATTGATCAAAAGGAGAGACTTGGTTCACATGTCTTGAGCTCTTGGGTTTGATTCTCTCACACACTCTTGTTTACTGCAAATATTTCGAGTGTGTTTTGGTGGTGTTCATCTTTGTAAATCTTGGGGAGCCCTCAACTTGTGAGAAGGCCCCTTGAATTCGGTTATTTGCCCCTTTGAGATTAGTGGAAGAGAATCGGCCTCCGTGGCGATTCGACGAGGGTAGGGTTGGTGAAGACCCGTTCCTCCGTGGACTCAACGTGGATGTAGGTTTCCTTCGTGGGAATCGAACCATGGGATAAAATTGCGTCTTGTGCACTTTTGTTCTTGTTGTTCATCTCATTCTAGGGTTTACTCAATCTCTGATAGCTAACGTTAAACATTGAAATCAAGGTTAATTTGTGCCATACATAGTTTCATTGTCATGATACATCCAATTTACAACTTACTTTCCACTGCATAGAGTGCTTGATGTGAATTCTTCGATCAAACTTGATCATTCTAGTACGCACACACGATTCCTTTGTATTTGATCAAGTTTGTTAAGTGTTTTAGGATCCGACGAATTTCATAAAGCCCATTCACCCCCCTCTAGGCTATATTCCATTGGTATCAGAGCAGGACTCTTCAAAAGAGACTCACCGCTGGAAGAGAATATGTCGGACATTAAGGATGTTCACAAGAACTTCAACCAAGAGAAGGGTGACGATGAAAAGACTCAGAAGCTGGAGAAGCTCCTCGACGCCATCCAAGATTGCGAAGATGATGATGAGGAGATGCTAGAACTAAAGGCACTCCTAAGGAAAAAAGGCACGACCCCAAAAGGGAAGTTGAAGATCGAGGATGAAAAGAAGAAGAAGGGGTGTAGTCACACCGACTACTCCCGATATCCTTTTAACTATGATCATCTGAATTCCAACAATAACCATTACTTATCAATTCCTCTAGGAAAAGACCCATACTTTGATGGCAATGATTATTCAATGTGGAGGAAAAATATGAAAATGCATCTCATATCACTTAACCCCAGCTTGTGGCATATAGTGTGTACAGGGATAGATATCTCGGGTGACGATGAAGAGCTCACACCAAGTCAAGAACAAGCTATTCATCGGAACGCTCAAGCTGCAACTGTCATAACATCGTCACTGAGCTGAGACGAGTTCACCAAGGTGTATGGACTCAAAATTGCTAAGGAGATATGGGACACTTTACAAACTGCACATGAAGTTGATCGTCATGTGCGAGAAGCCATGATTGAAATGATTGAAGACGAATTGGGAAGATTCGCTATAGAAGAAGATGAGTCACCACAAGACATGTAAAATCGATTGAAGAATCTCACCAACAAAGTTCGAGCATATGGAAGCAAGAAGTGGAATGATCACGAGGTCGTGAAGCTAATTCTTAGAGCGTTCATGTCTCGCAACGTAACCCTATGCTCGATGATTAAAGAAAGCCCCGGGTATCGGAAAATGACCCTGAACGAGCTTCTTGGGAAGATTATCAACTTTGAAATGATGGAGAAGCAAGCCAAGCACGTTAAAGAGATTGTCGACCTTACCTCGGCAAAGAAGAAAGGAGTTTCTTTGAAGTCCACTTGTAAACCTATATCAAAATAAGCTGGAGAAGCTCAAGAAGAAGACGACAATGATGATGAGAGCAGTGATATAGATGAAGAAGATATGATCCTATTCATGAAGAAATTCAAGAAAATGATGAGAAGAAGACAAGGTGGTAGACCAAGTGAAGGAATACAAAGGGACAATCCAAGACCAAAATGAGGCATGCTTGCTATAACTATTCAGAGTACGACCATTTCATAGTAGACTGTCCACATGAAGAAAGTAACAGGAAGATCAAGGACAACAAGCCTCAACCTAAGAAAACTTTCAAGAAAAATAAACAATATGGTCAAGCACACTTGGGGAAGGAGCGAGACTCTAATGATGAGTCCTGATCCGAAGAAGAAGAGGAGATGACTACCATAGCCGTCATGAAGCCTACCAAGAAATCCACCCTCTTCCCAACCATCGGTGCAAGGAAAGACACCGATCATACGTGTCTAATGGCCAAGGAAGGTAAAAGGAAGGTAACAAATAAATCTTCCTCCTCACATATTTTTAATAGTGATAGTGATAACTCTAGTGATGATTAAGATATGCTTGTTGGTTTAGATAAGAAAATTGCGACTAAAATGAAAATTTTAATAGATATGCTTGTTGATAAGGAGGAGCAAGTTGATCGTCAAGAATATACGATCATCCTCCAAAAGGAAGAATATCTTAAGATAAAAAAGCTCCTCGATCTTGAAAAGGAGCAAAACAACTCACTGGAACTTGAGTTAGCTTCAAGCAAGGAAGCTTGTTTGAAGCTAGAAGACTCAAACATGGCTATCAAGGATGAACTTGCTAACATAACCAAAGTTAACAAGATCCTTGAGGTACAAGTTGAGTCACTCAAGTCGAGTGGTTCTTCATCCTCTTCAAGCTCACCTACTCAACATCTAAAATCTAAAACTACTATTGCTTGTGTATGTGCTAAAATTGACACTAACTTGAACAAGAAGTCAAACTTCACAAAGGACAAGCATCCTTCCCGAAGTGGCATATGTGACAAGGAGAAGGTCAAGTATGCACGCAGTGCATACTTGATCACAAGATCTCATAATGTCAAATATGGCATTGGGTATTCTTACGGTGAAAAGCAAAATGCTGAAAGCCACAAAAATAACAAGGGACGCATTGCCTTTGTCAAGGGAAACTCCTCTCAAGTTAGAAAACCTAATAATGTTGATAAACTTAACATTGTTAACACATATGAGCAACAGCTCTTGTTTAACTTTTGATGCATCATATGTTCTTATGAAAAGTAATCTTGGTCAAGTTTATGCTAAACATGTTGGCCCACACCATGGGAACACCTAGTCTCATGTGTGGGTGCCCAAATCTCTTGTGACTAACCTCAAAGGACGCAAGCAAGCTTGGTTACCTTAAACCAAGGCATAATTTGTGTTTTGCAGGACTATTCATCTGGTGGAGCTAAATGGGTGCTAGATAGTGGATGCACCAATCACATGACCGGAGAAAGAAGGATGTTCGTCGAATATGAAGAAAATGAAGATCCAAGTGAAGGCATTTATTTTGGTGATAACAGTCAAGGAATGGTGCTCGGTACCGGTAAAATAGCAATTTCATCACAACATACTCGTTCTCATGTTTTACATGTTGATTCCATAGATTATAATTTTTTTCCATATCCCAGTTATGTGACAAGGGTTATAATTGCTTGTTCGCTAATGAGGGTGTGACCGTCTCTAGAAGGAGTGATAACTCGGTTGCATTCATGGGTGTGTTAACAAGAAAGCTATATTTAGTTGACTCCAACAAAGATAAAGCTCAACTTGACACATGATTGATTGCAAAAACCAACATGGGCTGGATGTGGCATAGACGGCTAGCACATGTTGGTATGATGAATCTTCGAAAACTCCTTAAGGGCGATCACATCTGATGTTTGAAGGATGTTGTTTTTGAGAAAGACAGGCCTTGTAGCGCGTGCCAAGCCGGGAAGCAAGTAGGAGCACCCCATCCCGCGAAGAATGTCATGACAAGAACAATACCACTCGAGCTACTTCACATGGACCTATTTGGTCCAATTGCTTACATAAGCATCGGCGGTAACAAAAACGATTTAGTAATTGTTGATGATTTTTCGTGCTTCACGTGGGTTTTCTTTTTGCGTGATAAGAAAGAAACTCAAGGAACCCTCAAGAAGTTTCTCAAGCAAGCACAAAATGAATTTTCGTTGACGATCAAGAGCATACGAAGTGACAACAGAATGGAGTTCAAGAATACCCAATTGAGGAGTATCTAGATGAAGAAGGGATAAAGCACGAGTTTTCAGCACCTTATTCTCCTCCACAAAATGGAGTAGCCGAAAGGAAGAATAGAACACTCATTGAGATGGCGAGGACAATGCTAGATGAATACAAGACTTCAGATCGGTTTTGGGCTGAAGCGGTCAACACCACGTGTCACGCCATAAACCGACTCTATCTTCATCGCCTACTCAAGAAAACATTGTATGAACTACTCACGGGTAACAAGCCGAATATTTTATACATTCGAGTGTTTGGTTCTAAATGATATATTTTGAACAAGAAGCCTAGGACTTCAAAGTTTGCTTCAAAGTCCGATGAAGGTTTCTTACTTGGCTATGATTCGAACTCCTACGCCTATCGTGTCTTTGACAAGGCCTCTGGACTTGTTGAAGTAGCACGTGACGTGGTGTTCGATGAAACTAACAGCTCTCAAGGAGAGCAAGTTGATCAATGTGTGCTTGATAGAGAAGAAGCTCCATGTCAAGCATTGAGAAGAATGGCGTTGGGCGATGTTCGACCACAAGCGCCACCTCCAAATTTGAATGAAGAAGATGAACCACAAGTGGAGGAGAATGATCATGGGGGAGCTTCCACACAAGATCAACCTCAAGGAGACCAAGATGATCAACACATCAATGAAGGCAACCATCCAGGGGGAGAAGAAGATGATGACAATGAAGACTCAAGACCACAATTGCCACACCCAAGAGTGCATCAATGCAGCCAAAGAGATCACCCCGTCGACAACATAATCGGTGACATCTAAAATGGAGTAACAACTCGATCTCGTATAGCTAATTTTTGTGAACATTACTCGTTTGTATCCTCTTGGGAACCACACAGGGTTGAAGATGCTTTAAAGGATCTGGATTGGGTGGTGGCAATGCAAGAAGAATTGAACAACTTCAAAAGGAACGAGGTGTGGGAACTTGTTGAAAGACCCAAGTTCAACATCGTCGACACTAAATGGGTCTTCCACAACAAGCAAGACAAACACGGGGTGGTGACAAGGAACAAGGCATGACTTGTGGCCAAAGGGTATTCACAAGTCGAAGGTTTGGATTTCGACGAGACTTTTGCTCTCGTAGCTAGGCTTGAATCGATTTGAATATTACTTGCATATGCTACTCACCATGATTTCAAGATTTATCAAATGGATGTGAAAAACGCCTTCCTCGACAGACCAATCAAGGAGGAGGTGTATGTGGAGCAACCCCCCGGTTTCGAAGATCAAGAGTTCCCCGACCATGTGTTCTAACTGAGTAAGGCTCTCTATGGCCTCAAACAAGCTCCTAGAGCTTGGTATGAGTGCCTTAGAGATTTTTTGATTGAAAATGGATTTAATATTGGTAAAGCTGATTACACTTTGTTTACTAAGCATTTTGATAATGATCTATTTATCTATCAAATTTATGTTGATGATATTATATTTGGTCCAACTAACAAATCTTTTTGTCAAGATTTTTGTAAGATTATGACAGATATATTCGAGATGTCCATGATGGGAGAGTTGATATATTTCTTGGGATTCCAGGTAAGGCAACAAAAGGAAGGAACGTTCATAAGCCAAACAAAGTACACTCAAGACATACTTAAGAAGTTTGGAATGGACAAAGCAAAGCCTATAAAGACTACCATGATGACAAATGGACACTTGGATCTCAATGAAGACGGACCAAACATGGATCAAAAGGTATATCGCTCCATGATTGGCTCCCTACATTATTTATGTACATCTAGGACTAATATTATGTTGAGTGTATGTTTGTGTGCGAGATTTCAAGCCAATCCTAAGGACTGTCACTTGACAGCCGTTAAAAGGATCTTGAGATATTTGGTTCATACACCCAACCTAGGCCTTTGGTACCTCAAAGGTTCCAAGTTCAATCTCATTGGATACTCCAATGCAGATTATGCCGGATGCAAAGTAGATAGAAAAAGTACCTCCGGCACCTGCCAATTCCTAGGTAGATCCCTAGTTTCTTGGTCCTCAAAGAAACAAAATTACATTGCCTTATCCACGGCCGAAGCGGAGTATGTTGCAGCCGGGAGTTGTTGTGCACAACTCCTTTGGATGCGACAAAGTCTAAGGGATTACGATTATAATATGAGTCGTATTCCACTCCTTTGTGATAATGAGAGTGCCATCAAAATTACCCATAATCTAGTTGAACACTCTAGAACCAAACACATAGACATCCGACATCACTTTTTGAGAGATCACTCAATGAAAGGAGACATAGCCATTTCCCATGTCAACACCGAAAAGCAACTAGCCGATATCTTTACCAAGCCACTTGATGAAAAACGTTTTGTGGGCTCCGAAATGTGGGGATCAGAGTCCACACATCCGAGGATCTCATTGGGTGGCGCCGTGCGATGCGGCACCTAACAGCACACACAAAAAGGATACCAAAACATATAAAGTTTTCATTTCATAATAAGAAGAGTTTACAAAAGAGTGCACAATAGAAGTACATACACAGCGGAAAATACATACTCATAATCTCACCTAACTAAGCAGGAGAGAAGACGTCCATGCCCTAGGACGCTTCTCACTAGCAACAAGAAGACCATTCAGCAGCGGCGTGGTTCACATGAGATTTATCTCAACACCCCGAGATCTCATGTACAACCTGAACAGCAGAAATAAACCTAATACCTGCAAAAATCATTAAAGCGCAAACGTGAGCATAAGGCTCAGCAAGACTAACTCGTCTCACTAGACATATGCAGGGGTGAATACTAAGCATAGGTAAGGAATAACATAAATAGACTCGCCTACAAGTGGATAATTATAGTAATGTTTTAAGTAGTACATGACATTCTTCAAGCACGGCACATCATAGACTCCACAATCAAACAAGAAACGCTTTACCGATGTTATGACATGCCCAAAGCACATAATGCTATTACAGGTAAAGTACGAGGAAACTGTAAACTTTTAATTGTACTATCTCTAAGACAAACAAGGTTGCAAAGCAATTATAATTCAATATATCATATTCTTTAACTTCTTTAGTATTTACTACGTTACGATAGCGACGGACAAGTGGTACTCAATTACCGCGAGGGACAGTGATTGCAATCAGGACACACCCAGATTGCACGACACGCACACACGCATGGGAGACACATACGTGATCTCCTCCCCGCGTCATACGTGGCCACCTTACACCCAAGACCCCAATGTCTACAAACCTCTTCATCCCGAGCAAAAGGTCCCCTACGCGGACACGTCGAAGTTGTCCGCTAGAAGATTTACACCTTTATGCCTTCGCATCTCCATTCAAGGACAATCGAAGAGTCTCCACACTACAATCTGGAGTTACATCAGTTTATTGGGCCCCATTAACACATTATGCAACCGGTACAGTTCCAGCTTGCCCAACGGTGCTACATACGGCACGGTCCTCAAGTGACACAGGCAGGGCTATGCACCCGAGATTCCATATCGTCGACTCCTATTCTCCCTGCCCGGTCTCGTATTTATTTCATAAGCCATTTTGTCATCTTTCACCCTCATATGAACTGTTATTCCTATCCCGCAAGTAGATTCCAACTACTCGACTTCTACCGGTATATCTACAACATTAGCATTGACAGTTCTACCCGTCAGGCTGTAAACCTTTCCAACCCTCCCATAGGATTTGTGGATATGCAAGTGAAGTATCAAACACCTTATATGTAAATGCACAATATCAACTGAAGACATAAATGAATAAAACTGGAAAACTTTGAAAAGCTCTTAAATGCAAACCGGGGTTTGCCTTAGTTTGCGCTAAGTCAATGTCAGTCGTTAGTCTTGTGCATTCCTCCAAAGTGTCTGCCACGGAACTTCAAGTGGAAACACCTTGTCCTTCTCCTCCAAGCGATGTTTCTTGTCGATCACCTATCAACATGTTCCTATCGACATAATATGCATATAAGTAATTAAGTAATGAAGTAATTTAATAATAGACTCCACAGGGTTGTGTAAACTTTAAGAACGAGGAGTTTGGCTTGGAAGGACATATATGCCTCTGTTGTGTGGGTAACCAGAGGATGAGTCAAGGTGGACATAGTAGTGTCGGTATGAACTGAAAGGTACAACATAAAGCTACATTGCAACTTAGCATACCACACTTCAAGCTATGCCACGCGAGATTGACAATTCTGAATGGTGAAGAAGTGTTGGGTGGAGAAGTGTAAGGACGACCCAAATTCAAGGTGGGACATCGAAAGCTTGAGTATGAGTGGAGTGTACAAGACGAAGGTCGCGATTTAGCGGCGACCAATGAACTTGACTTAACTCATAAAGGAGTAAACCTAGTTAAGTGAGCAGTGTTGTCGTAGGGTCCTGACTTAGGATGAACCATGATGAAACCTAACAACACTTGGGACTGAATTGAGATCAACAAGGCTTGGACTTAAGAAGTCATTACAAGCACTGTTAACCTAGCATGAGTACCAAGACAACGTTCAAACCGCTTTTAGGTAAACCAGTTGCTACGACTAACGTCGCAAGCATCGTTCAGGTGCTTACACAATGACACTAATGTAGTGTCTCCCGCAAGCTTGTCCAAGTGAGCTCGGTAAGCTCTCGGGACTTAAACATGATGCGAGACCTTGCCGTGAAGGCATGCTTTGCCATCTCGAGAAGATCGTCTTAGCGATGTCCACAACAACCCGGACTCGTCAATGGGGTGAGCGGAATCCCGAACACCACCTTGTGAGTCTTAAGGCTAGTGATGTCAACTCGGTTGTTGATAAGCGACTCGACGAACCTGTCGTCGATGAAGTGGTACACCAAGTTAACCAATCCTGTGATCGGTTAGGGAACATCCTCGACCCAACCAAGGAACTCTTATCCAAGTTTCCCCTTGGTCTAGTTCTCCTTGTTGGTCGCAACATTCTTGCATCCCCTACCTCAGGTCATCGATGATCACCGAAACACCTGGTTTGACCAAGAAGGCATTTCATCGAGCACCCTGGCTACACCCAGGACTCGATGAGACTCGCCTCGACTAAACCCTAATTTGGCTAAACGACCGTCGACCGTTGTGTCATGGTTGTGTTCCAGCATCATGTATGTTACAGGCATCCTTCATCTCGATGCCAGGACACGATGACGGCTCAGAGCATCACGATGACGTCATGTAGTCAACGACGTTGACGCGACTCATGGTGGAGCATAACGAGCACGCACGAACAAGCCAATGTGATACAAACGACAAAGGAGGTCAACTTGGGGATTTCTAAAGGAGTGATATCATGGCGGAAAATGGACGTATGGCTTGACGACACATGAGTACCCTTAGCGGTCACCATGAACTGACTTCGGGGCGTCAAGCAAGGCATTTCAGGGCAAGGTTCACCTTGTAGGCATTTCACCGAATAACTTGGGGTTGTACTTGAGTTCCATCGCTTCATCCCATTCAAAGGTATCTTGGCACATGTCCTTGTTGATTTGCCACATCATTCTACCCCTGCATCACAGACCAGCTCTAAACATCAACAAAGTTGGTTCTTCCCTTGTAAAAAATTCATCGAACACCTTAGCTACAGTCATTGATCCAATCAATCTTGCAAAATAAGAGCTAACCTTGGAACAATTGTCGATGCTGGTGTGTCAACGACGTGTTCCTGCATATCCTCCATCCCACACATCACTCGCAACACCGTTTGGACTCTGCACGTGATCAGAACATCGTGTCGACGCCATGTAAATGATGACGCCAAGTAAATGACACAAGGCAACACATCACAACTTATGTGCGAACTTCCCAGGGACACATGGGTGGTAGGACACGCTGCTGGAGACGACGGTTTGGAGCCGAGCAGAACCTGTGGCAGCGGTCGACGTTGACATGGGTGCACGGCAGGAGATGATCGGGACGATCAGGAGGCCATGCGCCAGAGTAGAGCGCTGCGAGGGCGCGGTGCGCGTGGTGCATGGAAAGAGCGGCGAGTAGGGCGGCCGACGGGAGGAGCGGGCGGCCGTCGCCGTGGCTGGGCGCGAGCGAGCAGAGGCACGGCATGGCGGCAAGCGGTGGCATGGCGCTGGCGCGGCAGGGAGGAGCTGGGGCGATGCGCGTGGGCTGGCGACCGTCGTGGGGCGGCCCTGCAAGCGGCCGGGAGGAGGCAGGGTGAGCGACGGCCGGTGAGGGGGCGAGTGCGGCGTCGGCGGCGCGTGGACGGGCGCCGGACGGAGGCAGGGTGCCGTGGGGGCGGTGGAGCACCAAGGCGCAGAGGGAGTCGGGCGCTATAAGGAGCAGTTCAGAGCAGAGCAGGAAGAAACGAACTTGAGTTCTGCCTTTGGAGATATACATGACATGTGGGACCAACTTCACTCTCCTCCCTTCTCCTTTTCAATTTCAAATAGAGCTAGCAAACATGCTTCAAAAATATTCATCTTTGGCCCAATGACTAAATAAAATGTGAACAATTTTATGGTGCAATCAGATTTTAGAACTGAGCAAGTTGAATTTTGAACTAAGTTTGAATTTGAATTCAAGCGGTGATACTTGATTCAAGGAAATAAATGGTAGATTAGGTTCAAAAATCCTAAGACATTGAAGTTAACCTTTTTGAACCATAAGGGACCTCGGGAAAAATTTAGAGTTGATTTGGACAAGGTTAGGTACAAAGTTTAAATTTGAAGTCAACTTTGATTAAACTCTCAGTGCATGTCCAGTAAATGGAAAACGTGCTTCAAATTTTTTTGAAACTTTACCGAGAGTCGATTTGGAATATTAGAAGGTCATAGAAAAATTTACAGCTGTAGATTTGAATTTTTTTGAATGTCCCATTTTAGGGTTGGAATAATTCCTTTTTCTTTCTCTCTATTTTGTTTTCTTTTCTCCTTTAATTTTTTTCATTGAAAATGTGAATACTTGGAAATTAAGAATTTTACCCCTTAAGTTCCAAATACATTAGGAACCATGTTCTATATGTAAAATTTTAACAAGTTCCTATTTTTAGTGAACATGGGTTAACTCATATGGTTCATGTGAATTTGGATTTCCAAGTCCACTTTCAAAATTTTTAAGTTCGCATTTTTGCGTTTTTGTTCTTCCGAAAATCGGGCTTTTACAATCCTTCCCCCTTAAAGGAATCTCGTCCCGAGATTCTAACAAGTAGAATAACAGAAACTATGAGGGAACGATCTGTAAAAGAGGTTCATTGACTAAGGAAAATGGCAATGCCCTTAAAGACTTGGGTTCTATGAAATAGTGATTATCTTCAAGCATCTTAAGAAATTCTAAAGTTTGCTTCAGGTGATTTCAATCTTCCCGTTGAAAATCATGACATGATGCTCGACATGACAATATCACATCGTAAAACTTTTACGTCTGTTACTGACCCATTATTGTTGTACTCTTACACTAACATGACATCTTGTCCTGTCCTAGTCTTAACTGGAAGAATCAGGACTTGTTCTTTGGTTATCTGGGTCACCTCGATAGTTTGAAACTATCCGTGCATGGATCCTTGGTTGCTTGTTTGGTTTCGCATAGGTCTTTACAACTTAATGTGGTATTTCCCCTTGACCTGAGTTAAGATGGTTTACGAGGTTAAACAACAATCATTAACCTCGTTTGATGTTTAGTCAACCATAGGATTCCTTAGCTGTAGCATAAGAGTAGCAAAGCATTCAACACTCTTATGTGATCAAAACAGCAGGAATACTGAAGGTATGGTGACTACAAGATTTTTGGGTATATCAACATCTTCAAATAATAGAAATAGAAGTTAAGACCCTTTGCAGTGGCACATGAGGATTTAATGATTCAGCGTCCTCCTATGTTTCCAACACAACAAAGAACTCAATCATATGGTAACTATAAGGTAATTAGTGTAGCAAGGTTACCATTTAACACCGCAAGATCTTAGATGGACCATAAGAGTTTCACGAGGTTGATAATCAAACGGTATCCTCGCGAGTAAGGAGATTTCATGGATTTTACAAGGTTGATCATCGAACTGATGACCACTCGATGACGAACGGTATAGTTGCAACAATCAAGGTACTTGAACCTAACAAGTCAAGGATGGAAGTCCAAGTGTTTGTTTAGTTGCAAGTGAGGTTGAGTAATTGGTTTCCCAAGTATTACTCAATGGAAAGGAGATCAACAATGTAAGAAGTCAAATGAAGATGGTGAAATGACCTTAGTCATTAGACACCTTAGCATAGTTTGAATGGGGTACACAATCTTGCTCTAAATTTTAGTATTACTATGCATTCTATCATTGGTTTTTCATTGGTAATGATGCTTCATGATGCATCGCATGGGTTATGGTGCAATGCCTATGCACATGGTATGGTGCAAATGATGCATATGTATGGTGCAGATGGTGCACATGCATGGTATAGTAGTTTTTATAGTTTGAGCAAGACTAAATGAACCACGCACACACAACTCAAGAACTAACTCATGATGTGCAAAGCTTGGATACCGTGGTTGTGAAAGACACTCAAGGAGTAGTGTTACTTTCATGACTCGACCACAGTTAAGGAATTCATAACAGAACGATTGACAAGGAATGTGGGAACATACCCCGTTACCTCGACCTTTCAAAAGCTTGTTCATGTACTACTCAACTTGATTGTATCTTCAACTAGGTCTTAGAGTTACCAGTTGACTTGAGGAGTATCTTCATCAGAAGAAAAACAACTAACTATATGTCGAAGATTATCCCTAGACACCTGGTCGAGATCAATAGACACATCTCTAGTGATACTTCACTTAACCTTCGCTTCGATCAGTCAGGAGGAATGGATATCCTTCTCGATCACTTTAGTGGAGTTGAAGTCACACTCTTCTTAGAGTAACTCAATCTGGTGGTGGATGTTGGATCCTATTGAAGGTGGAATCTTAATTGATCGTCTTCTTGTTGACACGACTCGTTGTTACCAAGGTTGATGGTTGAACATCACTATTAATTGAGTGCTCACTTTCCCCCTTAAAGTTCCAAACCAGGATGTCGAAGCGTACTTCAAACAATCCTCATGGGAAGATGAGATGCAACTCGAGTAATTGCGACCTGCGTTCAACATCACAAGGTGTGATGTGGCAAGTCACATAAATCAAACACTAGTATGTCTATCCGAGGGAAAAAGGCTTCAATGAGTTTAACACTCCATTCAACTTGGCAAAAAGTTGGGTCCTAACTTCCGTTGGTTACGATACTCCTCGAATTGAAATCGAGAACCGAATGCCTAACAAAAACCAAAAGGTTCAAACTGGCCAGGCTATGGTGACAAATGACTAGTCTGGATTCAAACTCGATTTTGATCCAGTTAATGGCAAAATCAGATCTTGAGTTGAATAAAAAAGTTAAAGTAAACTTCAAGTCCTTTCCAAAAAGTATTGTTTTTCCTCCAGATCATCTCTGGTTTGCAGGTTATGCTAGTTTAAATTCAGAAAAAATTTCTGCACTTTCAGCAGAACCTGCTTAAAAAGTAGCAGTTTTGATCTAAAGTTTTCAGGTTGTTCTGATGGAAATATGGAAATATTCTTATTTACAAATTTGTAGACAATGTAATAAGATTCCCAGAATGCATTTAGTTTTATTCATATCAGTCCTGGTTTAAAAGATATGAATTTTTGAAGTTGGGAAAAATTTCAGCATTCAGAATTTGAATTCAGTTCAGATTTACCACTCTGCATTCAAACTTGATTTGGAATAAGCGGACGACAGATTCAGGTCTGGAGCCAATTGCAAAAATTATATATGACTCCCTAACCTTTCCAATGGTTACTCGCGCGACACCATTGGATCAAGGGTCTGCGAGTTATGGATTAAATTCAGAGGTGTACAGATTGCTGTCCAGTTTGGGTGTGCCTGGACAGTCTCTGCGATTATCCAAATTTCACCCACTTAGAAAAGGATTTCGGTCTTGAACTGAATAGGGAACATGTAGAGGACTTCCAAAGATTTCCAAAAAGTCTTCATTTGCTCTCATAGCACTTATGGTTGAGGAGGTATGGATTTTTAAAGTCCAGTTATGTCACCAGATTTTTAATAAAATTTTTGACAGAACTTCCTTTGTTTGTTGTTCATTTTGTCCACAATTTTCAGATAGTTAAACATTGATATATGCAGAAACAATGTATTAAAAAATTGTTACATACATCCTCAGGATTCCATAAATGCATCACATGAAGTCATTCGACAATTCCACAGCCAGTTATGCGAGAAACAGTAACTGTATACAGGACTGTCCACTCGCTGTCCAGATTTGATCAAGTTTAGAAATTTGAAATTTTGAGTATGTTAGAGATGGATTCTGCTCTGGAGTTCTATAGAAACGTTGTATAGGACTCTCTACACTTTCCAATCACATAAAGTAGGCCTGCAAAGGTGAAGTCTGCAAAAATTTATGATTCAATTGGCGAAGAGTTCATATTCTGTCCCCTCTTCCGGGCTGCCAGAACCTCTTATACGACACTTCAATTTAGACCTTGTTAATGTGAGTTTTAGACTCAGAGTCGAATAGAAACGCGTTAGAGGATTCCTTAAGCTTTCCAGGCATGTATATATATGCCTATGTTGCTGTTCTAATTTCAAAGTTATGGCTGTTCAAAGTTCAACAATTTTCCAAGTTGGTTCAGGTAGTACATATAGTCTTGTTCCAGTTTTTAACTCAAGTGTTTAAATACTTCTTATCTGAATTTGGGGCATTATTGAATTACAAAGTTGTAGTCTAGCTCCTCACCTTTCCGAAAATGTATCACAAAGGCATGGAAGAGCTTTCTACGAAGAGATAGGGCAAAACACTAAAGTTGGTCCAATGTTTCAAAGAAATGGGATTAGTGTTGATTTTTGGTGATGGGAATCGATTCAAAAGGCTTTCATGCCCAAACTGTTCAAAGAACAGTCGTAGAGGACTTGAAGATCTTATTAACCATATAGCACACTACTAGATTCTATGAAGTTTCACTAAAAGCACCTCTTGATATAATCGAGCTAGATTCCGTCAAGAGTGAACAACAACCTTAATCTTCATCCTTCTTCCCATTGCACTCTCCAAGTCGAAACTTTGACCCAAAACTTTCCAGCAACTGGGAGTTGGATCTTATAAGATGATAATGAAGCCATTCTTTTGTGGGGGATGGTCAAAGTATCAAATGTGATACCGACGGTACTACTTGCCTTATCAAAAGAAAAGTCTAACCCGATATATCCGGATACGTCTATAGGTGGTCCTAATATCGATCACTCACAAACGTGTTCTACACGGGTCGCTACCGGAGTTAGTGTACCTGCAGAAGACAAACAATCCCCTTTAACACCTTCACACCTCAAGGGCGGCACGGGGAAACACGATAGGCAGTCACAATAATATATATGAAAGTAAATGCATACGACTCTGGTGTAAGTCACCCTTGAGCGAAGTCATGTCTCGAGGTACATGGCTGTACTACGTCTGTACAGCAAGGACTCCCGCACGAACCGGCTTATACACGCTCGGGCATATGTGTTTCGCATGCTCCCATAGAACATGAATAGTTCTAGAGATGCATACTATCGGGTTATACACCACCCCACTAATTTTGTGTCACACTGGGGTACCGCGTGTCATATGTTCTCAGAAACATGGAAAGTTTCAGAGACTCATATTGAGTTTCCATGCTAAGCCACGGAAATATCACATACCACATCTCGTATGCAGAGCTTACCGAGATTGATCCGCTCTCGGCGGCGTACCTTGCCTCTTACCTTGAAGATAGAGTGTCGTTATAGAAATAATATAACAAGTTAGTTCACCACCTTTATAACTTATACTAGTAATAGTCCTTAATGGGCATATATCTAATCCTCACTCGACTACTTCGGAGTTTTCGAAAATAGGCTTTTTTCGAGCGTGCTATTCCCAATGAAGCTCCGATACCATGTCTGTGGGGATCGGAGTCCACACATCCGAGAATCTCATTGGGTGGTGTCGTGCGATGCGACACCTAATAGCACACACAAAAAGGATACCAAAATATATAAAGTTTTCATTTCATAATAAGAAGAGTTTACAAAAGAGTTCACAATAGAAGTACACACGCGGCGGAAAATACATACTCATAATCTCACCTAACTAAGCAGGAGAGAAGATGTCCATGCCCTAGGACGCTTCTCACTAGCAACAAGAGGACCATTCAGTAGCGGCGTGGTTCACATGAGATTTATCTCAACACCTCGAGATCTCATGTACAACTTGAACAGCAGAAATAAACCTAATACCTGCAAAAGTTGTTAAAGCGCAAACGTGAGCATAAGGCTCAGCAAGACTAACCCGTCTCACTAGACATATGCAGGGGTGAATACTAAGCATAGGTAAGGAATAGCATAAATAGACTCGCCTAAAAGTGGATCCTTATAGTCATGTTTTAAGTAGCACATGACATTCTTCAAGCACGGCACATCATAGACTACACAATCAAACAAGAAATGCTTGCCGATGATATGACATGACCAAAGCACATAATGCTATTACAGAAACCGTAAGCTTTTAATTGTACTATCTCTAAGCCAAACAAGGTTGCAAAGCAATTATAATTCAATATATCATATTCTTTTGAATTCTTTAGTATTTACTACGTCACGACAGCGACGGACAAGTGGTACTCTATTAGCGCGATGGACGGTGATTGCAATCAGGACACACCCGGACTGCACGACACGCACACCCGCGTGGGAGACACATACGTTCTCTCCTCCCCGCATCATATGTGGCCACCTTTCACCCAAGACCCCAATGTCGACAAACCTCTTCATCCCGAGCAAAAGGTCCCCTACACGGACACGTCGAAGTTGCCCGCTAGAAGATTTACACCTTTATGTCTTCGCATCTCTATTCAAGGACAACCGAGGAGTCTCCACACTACAGTCTGGAGTTACATCAGTTTATTGGGGCCCATTAACCCATTATGCAACCGGTACAGTTAAAGCTTGCCCAACGGTGCCGCATATGGCACGGTCCTCAAGCGATACAGGCAAGGCTATGCGCCTGAGACTCCATCTCATCAACTCCTATTCTCCCTGCCCGGTCTCGTATTTATTTCATAAGCTATTTTGTCATCTTTCACCCTCATATGAACTTTTATTACTATCTCGCGAGTAGATTCCAACTAATCGACTTCTACCGGTATATCTACAACATTAGCATTGGCAGTTCTACCCGTCAGGCTGTAAACCTTTCCAACACTCCCATAGGATTTGTGGATATGCAAGTGGAGTATCAAACACCTTATACGTAAATGCACAATATCAACTGAAGACGTAAATGAATAAAACTCAAAAACTTTGAAAAGCTCTTAAATGCAAACCGGGGCTTGCCTTAGTTTGCGCTAAGTCAATGTCAGTAGTTAGTCTTGTGCCTTCCTCCAAAGTGTCTGCCATGGAACTTCAAGTGGAAACACCTTGGCCTTCTCCTCCAAGCAAAGTTTCTTGTTGATCACCTATCAGCACGTTCCTATCGACATGATATGCATATAAGTAATTAAGTAATTTAATAATGGACTCCACGGGGTTGTGTAAACTTTATAAACGAGGAGTTTGACTAGGAAGGACAGATATACCTCTGTTGTGTGGGTAACCAGAGGATGAGTGAAGGTGGACATAGTAGTGTCGGTATGAACTAAAAGGTACAACATAAAGCTACATTGCAACTTAGCATACCACACTTCAAGCTATGCCACGCGAGATTGACAATTCCTAATGGTGAAGAAGTGTTGGGCGGAGAAGTGTAAGGACGACCCAAAATTCAAGGTGGGACATCGAAAGCTTGAGTATGAGTGGAGTGTACAAGACGAAGGTCGCGATTTAGCGGTCAACCAATGAACTTGACTTAACTCATAAAGGAGTAAACCTAGTTAAGTGAGCAGTGCTGTTGTAGGATCCTGACTTAGGATGAACCATGATGAAACCTAATGACACTTGGGACTGAATTGAGATCAACATGGCTTGGACTTAAGAAGTCATTACAAGCATTGTTAACCCTGCATGAGTACCAAGACAATGTTCAAACCGCTTTTAGGTAAACCAGTTGCTACAACTAACGTCACAAGCATCGTTCAGGTGCTTACACGACGACACTAATGTACTATCTCCCGCAAGCTTGTCCAGGTGAGCTCGGTAAGGTCTCGGGACTTAAACATGATGCAAGACCTTGCCGTGAAGGCATGCTTTGCCATCTCGAGAAGATCGTCTTAGCGACGTCCACAACAACCCGGACTCGTCAATGGGGTGAGCGGTATCCCGAACACCACCTTGTGAGTCTTAAGGCTAGTGATGTCGACTCGGTTGTTGATAAGCGACTCGACGAACCTGCCGTCGATGAAGTGTTACACCAAGTTAACCAATCCTTTGATCGGTTAGGGAACATCCTCGACACAACCAAGGAACTCTTATCCAAGGTTCCCCTTGGTCTAGTTCTCCTTGTTGATCGCAATGTTCTTGCATCCTCTACCCTAGGTCATCGGTGATCACCGACACACCTGGTTCGACCAAGAAGGCATTTCATCGAGCACCCTGGCTACACCTAGGACTCGACGAGTCTCTCCTCGACTAAACCCTAATTTGGCTAAATGACCGTCGACTGTTGTGTCATGGTTGTGTTTCAGCATCATGTACGTTACAGGCATCCTTAATCTCGATGCCAAGACACGATGAGAGCTCGGAGCGTCACAACAACGTCATGTGGTCAATGACGTCGACACGGCTCATGGTGGAGCATCACGAGCACGCACAGACAGGCCAACGTGATACAAACGACAAAGGAGGTCAACTTGGGGATTTCTATAGGAGTGATATCATGGCGGAAAATGGACGTATGGCTTGAAGACACATGAGTACCCTTAGCGGTCACCACGAATGGACTTCGGGGCGTCAAGCAAGGCATTACAGGGCAAGGCTCACCTTGTAGGCATTTCACCGAATAACTTGGGGTTGTACTTGAGTTCCGTCGCTTCATCCCATTCAAAGGTATCTTGGCACATGTCCTTGTCGATTTGCCACATCATTCTACCCCTGCATCACAGACCAGCTATAAACATCAACAAAGTTGGTTCTTCCCTTGTAAACATTTCATCGAACACCTTAGCTACAGTCATTGATCCAATTAATCTTGCAAAATCAGAGCTAACCTTGGACCAGTTATCGATGCTGGTGTGTCAACGACGTGTTCCTGCATATCCTCCATCCCACACATCACTCGCAGCACCGTTTGGACTCTGCACGTGGTCAGAACGTCGTGTTGACGCCATGTAAATGATGACGCCAAGTAAATGACACAAGGCAACACATCACAACTTATGTGTGAACTTCCCAGGGACGCATGGGCGGTGGGACACGCTACTGGAGGCAACGGTTTGGAGCCGAGGAGAACTTGTGGCAGCGGCCGACGTTGAAGTGGGCGCACGGCAGGAGATGACCGGGGCGACTAGGAGGCCATGCGCCAGAGTATAGCGCCGCCAGGGCGCGGTGCGCGTGGTGCACGGAAAGTGCGGCCAGTAGGGCGGCCGACGGGAGGAGCAAGCGGCCGTCGTCGTGGCTGGGCGCGAGCGAGCAGAGGCACAGCGTGGCGGCGAGCGGTGGCGTGGCGCTGGCGCGGCAGGGAGGAGCTGGGGTGACGCGCGCAGGTCGTCGGCCATCGTGGGGTGGCGCTACAAGCGGCCGGGAGGAGGCAGGGCGAGCGGCGGCTGGTGAGGGGTCAAGCGCGGCGTCGGCGGCGCGTGGATGGGCGCTGGAGCGAGGCGGGGTGCCGTGGGATCGGTGGAGCGCCAAGGCTCAGAGGGAGTCGGGCGCTATAAGGAGCAACGCAGAGCAGAGCAGGAAGAAACGAACTTGAGTTCTGCCTCTGGAGATATACATGACATGTGGGACCCACTTCACTCTCCTCCCTTCTCCTTTTCAATTTCAAATAGAGCTAGCAAACATGCTTGAAAAATATTCAACTTTGGCCCAATGACTAAATAAAATTTGAAGAATTTTATGGTGCAATCAGATTTCAGAACTGAGCAAGTTGATATTTGAACTCAGGATTGAATTTGAATTCAAGCGGTGATACTTTTTTCAAGGAAATAAATGGTAGATGCGGTGAAACTTTGAAGTTAACCTTTTTGAACCATAAGGGACCTCGAGAAAAAATTAGAGTTGATTTGGACAAGAATAGGTACAAAGTTTAAATTTGAAGTTGACTTTGATTAAACTCTCAGTGCGTGTCTAATAAATGGAAAACGTGCTTCAAAAATTTTTGAAACTTTACCAAGAGTCAATTTGGAATATTAGAAGGTCTTGGAAAAATTTACAGCCGTAGATTTGAATTTTTTTGAATGTCCCATTTGAGGGTTGGAATAATTCCTTTTGCTTTCTCTCTATTTTGTTTTCTTTTCTCCTTTAATTTTTTTCATTGAAAATGTGAATACTTGGAAATTAAGGATTTTACCCCTTAAGTTCCAAATACATTAGCAACCATGTTCTATATGTAAAATATTAACAAGTTCCTATTTTTAGTGAACATGGGTTAACTCATATGGTTCATGTGAGTTTGGATTTCCAAGTCCACTTTCAAAATTTTTAAGTTCGCATTTTTGCGTTTTTGTTCTTCCAAAAAGCGGGCTTTTACACGAAATGAACTAAATATCCTTGATGCTCGGAACATGGCTTGAAAACTTGCATACCTGTATGCCATCTTCAAAATCTATTGATTGTGGTATGAAAATCATCTCTCTCTATTTTCTCTGAAAAACTATGTTAATTACTTGATCTTGGTGAATTATGGTCATAGTTTGATTGTTGTATGTTTACTAATCATATTCATCAAGATTATTTATGTGTTTTGCCCCCTATTTTCTTAGTAAGCACCTTCGAATATATACAAATGGTCTAACTGGTTCTGTTCTGGTGACCAGAGACTAGTCCGTGGTTACCCGGACTAGTCCGTAGAGTTCTGGTAGTCCAGACTAGTGCGGTCCGACCACGGACTAGTCCGGCTTTTGAATCCATAACCCTAGGGCCGCCATAACCTAATCGTCTTCATTCTCACAACGTACCTCATGTTCTCTCTCCTCACTCGCGTGCCCCCAAGGTGATTTGGCGAGTTCTCAACCAAATCTCCGTGGGAAATGATATTCATCGCAAGGGGATCGATGACCCCGAACTTGTCCGCATCAAAACTCCTCCAACTCCGAAAATCAAAGGATTTGGTAAAGTTTATGTACAAACCCTAGAACCTTCAATTTCTCTTGTTTTTGCTCAAATAGCTTAGTTCCTTCTGTTAATACATGATTCCTTGTTGTATTACAACGGCATTGAGCCACTTTTGCATTGAGAAACACCATTGCTCTGCTAGTTAGGGTTCAAATAGATGAATATCGGACTAGTCCGTTCTCAATGCGGACAAGTCCGGTACTCCGTACTAGTCCGCACTTGAGCACCAGACAAGTCCGATTTCTGACCGGACACAACCCTAATTTCCTTCAACTCAATGCATTCCCTTGGCATCAATCCTTATCTATGTCATGTATAACCTCCTTGTTAGTACAATGTCGAATGAAAACATCTCCGACTTTGAAGATGAGATGGATCAAGATGTGTTGTCGCGAGTCTTGAAGTCCCGCGCTAACAAAAGGCAAGAGCGTGCTGCCGAGCCTTCGCCTACTCCACCTACAATGCGGCGGAAGGTTGCGGCCAAGAAGCCAGCTTCGAAAAAATGACAGCTCCAAGACAAGGGAATAGAGACCCCTCGGATGAAAATTTCAATAGCAAGGGGAGTGATGTGGCTTGGAAGCTAAGGAAAGTTGATGCTTATGGCAGTGCTAAGAAGACAGTTGATCCAAGGTTTTGGCACATGAACTACTATAGTTCAGTGTACTTGCAGATGAAGACTCTAGTAGTCCGCAACCAATGGACGTGGAGCCACTTTGAAAGGAAAAGTTGTGGTGCTTTTGATGAAGTTGTACAGGCTGCAGAGAGGCATGGCCTCAAGGACTTTTTTGCTTTCAGATGCAACTAGAATGATGAGGTCATAGCACAATTCTTTGCAACCTGCTTCTTATCCAGTGATGAAGAAGAGCGAGTGACTTGGATGACTCATGGATCCAAGTACACTGTGACATATGATGAGTTTGCTAGGCTGCTGCACCTTGGCGATGCTGGCAGCAATGAAGTGATTATTCACAACATTGGGATTTTAGAGAAGGACAAGATGGACTTTCTCTATGATACCCGTCTCAAGAACAATCCTCCCACAACCAAGAACATGAAGCCGTTCTTCATGGTTCTCAACAGGGGGCTTAGGAAGACAATTGCTCCGAAGGATGGAGATGCAGGGAGTGTCCAAGGCTACCTGAGGACATTTATGAAGGTGATTAGTAAGAGCAGGAAATTTGACATCTTCGACTACATTAGTAAGAGCAGGAAATTTGACATTTATGAAGGTGATTAGTAAGATGCAAGACCTTCCTCTAACACTAGGGCCCTCCTCACAAAGGGTCTCCTAGTGGCATTATAAAGTACCTGTCTGCTATTTTTGGCTTTTGCCAGAAAGCTGAAGTGAAGATCCACAAGTTGAACAAGGCAAGGAAAGAGGACATGATGCAAAATGTCAAAGCCATATGCCAGAAGCTGGAGATTGAGCCTCTTGGATCTCTAGTTATCTCCGGGGACTCTCCTTCTGACTTTTCAGAACTTCCACCTCTTTCTCTTTCTAAACTTGCCTATTTTGGCATTGGGAGCTCGGCGAGTGGTTCTCATCCTCATCCTCCCCAGGCTGCCAACAATGAAGATAATGAAAGGACAGACAGCGAGGAGTGACTCGGCGACGCCTAGTAGATACCTCTTCTCCTTTTTGGTGCCTTGATGCCAAAGGGGGAGAGATTTAGTGGGAGTCATTAGGTTGTAGCAGTAGATGAGAGATGAGAGCTCTATTTGTATCTTTTGCTCTTTGTTATGCTTTTGGTGCTGTGAGACTTATTTTGATGTTGTAAGACTCTTATTATGTTTCTAGTTATAATTATGAAGTTTGTGATGATGCTTTGATATGATCTATGTTTATGCTCTGAAATTAGCATACATGCTGGATGTTGATATGGTTATGTCACTTACCTCATTCCCATCACAATTATTGCACATATGTCTTATGTTTTCATTGCTTAATTTGTTCCAAGCTCATATGTGCACACTTATAAAAATCTGGATTTTTATCATATTTGTGAAATCTCAATTGGTTGTCATCAATCACCAAAAAGGGGGAGATTGAAAGTGCATCTAGGCATCCCTTGTGGGTTTTGGTTGATTTATGACAAAAAAATGAGATACTAACAAAATTATTGAGATGAGCACATGTTTTAATGAAATTATGAAGAAAGCGTAAAAAGAAAGGAGAATGAGGAATCCAAGATGGAAAAGAGCTCAAGAGCTGAATAGAATAATTTGTTGTGTATGGAGTGTGTTGAAGAAACACACCCCAAGAGTTCAAGCAAAAGAAATCACCCTCACTGCACAAAATTTCACAAGTCCGGACTAGTCCAATATTCTCCGGACTAGTCCGAAATCTCTCTGACTAAGATCGGACTAGTCCCCCCTAGTGTGGACTATTCCTCAGCACTTCACATCTGTACAAACACGGACAAGTCCGAAATCACCACGGACTAGTCTGATATCTTTCTACTAAAAACGGACAAGTCTGCCCCACTGCAGACTTGTCCTCAAGACCTTACACTTTACACAGAACCGGACAAGTCTGATATTACCACGGACTAATCTGAAAACTCTCTGACTAAAATCGTACAAGTCCTCCCACTATGGACTTGTCCTAAATTCTATATGAGGTTCACCACACCGGACTAGTCCGATATGTGCCGGACTAGTCCGAACACTTCCAGAGCCCAAATCGGACTAGTCCTCCCTTTGACGAACAAGTTCGATATATCAGAACACTTAAGGTTTCCCACACGCCGCACACCGGGCTAGTCTGGAGTCCACCATGGACTAGTCTGGACATCGCAAACCCTAAAGGTAACTTTTAGAAACCCTAGTATAAATAAAGGTGTATAGCCCTACAACAAACTCTCTTGATTCCCTGCGTCGTTACACCCCCCAGGAGCCCTAAAAACACATCTCTCCACACATGGTAACCCAAAGAAGATCAAATCTTTGAGGATTAGCAGTGATCAAAAGGAGAGACTTGCTTCACACGTCTTGAGCTCTTGGGTTTGTTTCTCTCGCACACTCTTGTTGTTTACTGCATATATTTCGAGTGTGTTTTGGTGGTGTTCATCTTTGTAAATCTTGGGGAGCCCTCAACTTGTGAGAAGGCCCCTTGAATTTGGTTATTTGCCCCTTTGAGATTAGTGGAAGAGAATCAGCCTCCGTGGCGATTCGACGAGGGTAGGGATGGTGAAGACCCGGTCCTCCATGGACTCCTCAACGTGGATGTAGGTTTCCTTCGTGGGAATCGAACCAAGGGATAAAATCGTGTCTTGTGCACTTTTGTTCTTATTGTTCATCTCATTCTAGGGTTTACTCAATCTTGGATAACTTACGTTAAAACATTGAAATGAAAGTTAATTTGTGCCATACATAGTTTCATTGTCGTGATACATCTAATTGACAACTTTTTTCCGCTGCATAGAGTGCTTGACATGAATTCTTCGATCAAACTTGATCATTCTAGTCCGCACACATCGGACTAGTCTGCACCATACTGGACTAGTCCAATTTCTCTGTATTTGATCAAGTTTGTTAAGTGTTTCAGGATCCGACAAAATTTCATAAAGCCTATTGACCCCCTCCCCTCTAGGCTACATTCACCCGACCTTTTTCATCTTATCATCATGATGGGGCATCACACTCTTCTTGGTGTTGGGGGCCCTGTGCTTCCTTTTGTCGAAGATAGTCCCGACTGCCTCCTCATCGAAAGAGTGGTTGGTGGCAACATCGAGAAGCTCCTTGCCGCTTCTTGGTTTGATGCAACCAAGCTTGTGGACCAAGGACTCGCAGTGTAAAAGCCCGCCTTTCGAAAGATTAAAAACGCAAAAATGCGAACTTAAAATTTTTGAAAATGGACATGGAAATCCAAACTCACATGAACCATATGAGTTAACCAAAGTTCACAAAAAATAGGGACTTGTTAAAATTTCACAAATAGTACATGGTTGCTAATGTATTTGGGACTTAAGGTGAAAAATCTTTAATTTCCAAGTATTCACATTTTCAATGAAGAATTAAAGGAGAAAGGAAAACAAAATAGAGAGAGAAAAAGGAATTACTCCAACCCTAAGATGGGACATTCAAAAATATTCAAATCTAAGGCTGTAAATTTTTCCATGACCTTCTAATATTCCAAATGGACCCTCGGTCAAGTTTCAAAGTTTTTGAAGCACGTTTTCCATTTATTGGACACGTACTGAGAGTTTAATCAAAGTCGACTTCAAATTTAAACTTTGTACTTAACCTTTTCCAAATCAACTCCAAATTTTTCCTGAGGTCCCTTATGGTTCAAAAATGGTAACTTCAAAGTTTCTGGATTTTTGAACCTAATCTACTATTTATATCATTGAGTCAAGTATCACCACTTGAATTCAAATTCAAAATTTGAATTTGTTTGAAACTTTACCAAATACTGAAATTGATTTGCCCAATAAATTCCTCATATTTTGTTTACTGTCCCTGCCCACTTTTAACACTTTTAGAGCCTGTTAGATATTTAATTGCAGTTAGAATGAAGATAAGAAGGAGGGAGGTGGGTCCCACAGGTGGTGCCCACAAGTCAGGTCGGCACCTACTCCTCTCCTTCCTCCCCTGCCTCCACGCAGGCGCATGCATAATCCACCGTGATGAAAACGTCAGTACTTATCCCAGCACCCTGCCTTCTCCCGGTCCTATCCATGGCACACCACTCCTCGCCGGCACTCCACCTCCCGGCCTGCGCGCGTCCCACTCCCGCTCGCCAATGCCGGCCACCGGCACGCGTCTTCCCGTCGGCCCGTGCGCATCGCGCCGCTTCTCCCGTCGGCCGCACCCCACGCCGGTCGCACGTCCTCCTGCACCCCCGCGCTCGGCCGCCCACGGCGACTGCACCGCCCCACGACGGCCGCCGACTTGCCCGCGCGCCCTGACCGCTGCTCACGCCTCCCCGCCGTCCGCCTCTCTCGGCCGCACGCCCGCGCACCGACCATGCGCTGCGTCTGAGCTCTGCCTTGCTGCCACAGCCATGCTCCCTGGCCGTCGTCTTGCCGCTATGGCCGCACTTCTGGCCGTAGCTCGCCGCACTCCTGCGCAAGGGCGCCCCGAGGACGCGCCCGCCACTGCTCCTCACCGGCGCCGCCCCGATGCGCCGCTCGCGCCCGCGTCTCGCCAACGTCCCAACAGCGCTCGCGCCCCAGCTGGCCTCGCCGACTTGCTCGCGCCTTGCCCAAGCTTGCTGTTCGCCGCGCACACCCTGAACCGTGCCGTACACCCAGCGCCGCCGCGCCCGCGTTCTGCTCCAGTTCACGCGTGTGGTATGTCGCATCGCACCGTCCTCTGCCAGGGCGCGCCTCCGCTGCATCTCGCGGATCCGGCTCCCATCTGTCCCGCTCACGCCGTGCTTGGTTTCCTTGTGCGTCATGTCCACAGTGACCCAAGTTGTGCTGCCCTGCCCACCTACCAAGTGCCATGCTCATCGCGTTAATTGCCATCCACGCCGCCGTCCATGACGACAGCCGTTCATGCCACCACTGCGCCAGTGACGGCCGTCCGCCCTTGCTGTTGTCCAGACCCAGCACCACGCGCAGACACTCGCCCGCCGTGTCCCTGCTGGCTACGCCTTTCCGAGCCGACCGCAAGCACCATGACGCCATGTCCGCGTTCCGCGCCGTGGCTATGTCCTGGAAGCAAGGCAAGTAATGGGTGTGATGGACGAAACGCAGGAACACGTCGTTGACACACTAGCATCGACAATTGATCCAAGGTTAGCTCTGATCTGTACAAAGATTGGTTGGATCAATGCTGCAGTCAACCTGTTCAATGAAATGTTTACAAGGAAGAAACTAGATGTATTGACGTTCCATGCTAGTCTTGGATGCAGGTCTTTTGTGGGGTGGAAATCGACCAAGATATGTGCCAAGATGCATTTTGAAGGGTGATGAAGCGACGGAATCAAGTACACACCCAAGATGTTCGGCGAAATTCCTACAAGGTGAGCCTTGCCCTAAAATGCCTTCTTTGACATCACTGAAGTCCATTCGTCGTGATCGCTAATGATACACATGTGACGTCAAGTCGTACGTCCATGTTCCGCATTGATATCGTTCCTATAGGAATCCCTAAGTTGACCTCCTTTGTCATTAGTATCACGTTGGTCTGTCCGTGCGTGCTCGTGATGCTCCACCATGAGCCGTGTCGACGTCGTTGACCACATAACGTCATCGTGATGTTTCGAGCCATCATCGTGCCCTGGCATCAAGATGAAGGATGCCTCAGATGAGTGTGGTGCTGAAACACAAGCACGACTCGTCGGACAATAGTTGTCAAGCAAAATTAGGTTTTAGTCGATGTGAGGGTGATCGATTCCTAGGTGTAATCTAGATGGTCGATGAAATGCCTTCTAGGTCAAACCAGGTGGGTCGGTGATCACCGATGACCTGGGGTAGAGGTAATGCGAGAACGTTGCGACCGACAAGGAAAACTAGACCAAGGGAAACCTTGGATAAAGAGTTTCTTGTTCGTGTCGACGATGTTTCCTAACTGTCCACATAATTTCTTAACTAGGTGTGTCGTTTCATCGACAGCAGGCTCGTCGAGTCGCTTAGCAACAACCGAGTCGACATCACTAGCCTTAAGACTCACAAGGTGGTGTTTGGGATTCCGCTCATCACCATGGACGAGTCTGGGTCGATGTGAACGTCGATGAGATGATCTTCCCGAGAGAGCAAAGCACATCGTCGCAATATAGTAATGCCTTATGCTCGAGTTCCAGGAGTTCACCGAGCTCATCTGGACAATCTTGCAAAGTAAACTACAATAGTGTCATGTAAGAACTTGGGTGATGCTTGCGGAGATTGTTGTAGCGACTGATTTACCTAAAAGCGGTTTGAACGTTGTCTTGGTACTCATGCTAGGTTAACAGTGCTTGTAATGACTTCTTAAGTCCAAGCCATGTTGATATCAATTCAGTCCCAAGTGTCGTTAGGTTCCGTCATGGTTCATCCTAAGTCAGGACCCTACGACAGCACTGCTCACTTAACTAGGTTAACTCCTTTATGAGTTAAGTCAAGTTCATTGTTCGACTGCTAAATCGCAACCTTCGTCTTGTACACTCCACTCATACTCAAGCTTTCAATGTCCCACCTTAATTTTTGGGTCGTCCTTACACTTCTCCGCCCAACACTTCTTCACCATTCAGATTTGTCAATCTCGCGTGGCATAGCTTGAAGTGTGGTATGCTAAGTTGCAATGTAGCTTTATGTTGTACCTTTCAGTTCATACCGACACATCTATGTCCACCTTGACTCATCCTCTGGTTACCCACACAATAGAGGCATATCTTTCCTTCCTAGTCAAACTCCTCGTTCTTAAAGTTTACACAACCCCATGGAGTCTATTATTAAAATACTTAATTACTTAATTACTAATATGCATATCATGTCGATAGGAACGTGATGATAGGTGATCGACGAGAAGTTTCGCTTGGAGGAGAAGGACAGGGTGTCCACTTGAAGTCCATGGCGGAGACTGCACAGAAGGACCACTAACAATTGACATTTATTCGAGTCGCAAACTAAGGCAAGCCCCGGTTTGCATTTAAGTGCCTTTTAATGTTTTGCTTTTATACACATTGTATTAAATAGACTTAATATGTGCATTAGGTCTATGTTGATTGAATACCCCACATGCATGACCAAATAATCCTTGAAGTGGATGGGTAGTATAAGACCCCCTCAGTTTATATTGCTATGCTTAATGTTTAGTTAGGAAGATCGGTAGAAGTCGAGTATGTTGGATACTACTCGTGAGATTGGTCACATTTTACTGATCACAAGTCAAGTAGTTGAATTCTACTTGCGAGAGAAGTCGAGTGAGGGAAACCTACTCGCGAGTTGTTACCATAACGTTAACTCTTTAATATGACACGTGGACGGGGATTTGTGTAGGTTGGTTTGCCCACATCGTGCCTAGGTCGGTAATGATGAGGCAGGTGTTGAGAGATGGATTGGTAGCCCCGTCTGTGTCGGTTAAGGCCCGTTCATATGCGGCCCCATCGGACAAGCTTGAATTGTACCGGCGACATAATGGACATATGGAATCCAATAAACTGACGTAACTCGATAACTGGGGTGTCGAGGCCCATTAACTCACCATCGATAGGGGTGGGTTGAGGACAGTAAGGCATAAATCGATCGGCAGACACATGAGGTGTTCTGTGCGGAGACCTTCTGTTTGCGGAGGTGAGACGGGCTCGGCGTTCGGGTTTCTTGTGAAAGGTGGCCATATACGCCTAGTATTGAAGTGTTACGTAGGTACTGGTGTACTCGCTGACACTTTCGAACGACGTATGTGTCGTGTTGTCCGAGTTTGTCCTGATTGCAATCATCGTCCCTCGTGGTAATAGAGTACCACTTGTTCACTGAGTTGTGACGTAGTAAATACTGAAGAAATCAAAAGGATATGATGTATTGAATTATAATTTTTGTGCAACCTTGTTTGGCTTAGAGATAGCATAATTAAAATTTACAGTTTCCCCATACTTTACCTGTAATAGCATCATGTGCTTTGGGCATGTCATATCATCGGCAAAACGTTTCTTGTTTGATTGTGGAGTCTATGATGTGCCATACCTGAAGAATGTCATGTGCTACTTAAAACATGATTATAAGGATCCACTTGTAGGCGAGTCTTTTATACTATTCCTTACCTTGCTTAGTACTTACCCCTGCATATGTCTAGTGAGACGGGTTAGTCTTGCTGAGCCTTATGCTCACGTTTGCACTTTAATGATTTTTGCAGGTATTAGTTTTATTTCTGTTGTTCAGGTTGTACATGAGACTCGAGGTGTCAAGATAAATCTCATGTGAACCACGCCGCTGCTGAATGTTCCTCATGTTGCTAGTGAGAAGCGTCCTAGGGTATGGACGTCTTCTCTCCTGCTTAATTAAGTGAGGTTATGAGTATGTATTTTCCGCTGCGTGTGTACTTCTATTGTACACTCTTTTGTAAACTCTTCTTATTATGAAATGAAAACGTTATATGCTTTGGTATCCTTTTCGTGTGTGCTGTTAGGTGCCGCATCACACGGCACCACCCAATGAGATCCTCGGATGTGTGGACCCCGGTCCCCACAGACATGGTATCAGAGCTTCGTTGGGAATAGCACGCTCGAAAAAGAGCCTATTTTCAAAAACTCCAAAGTAGTCGAGTGAGTATTAGCTATATGCCCATTAAGGACTATTACTAGTATAAGTTATAAAGGTGGTGAACTATCTTGTTATATTATTCTGTAACGACGCTCCGCCTTCAAGATAAGAGGTAAGGTACGCCACCGGGAGCGGATCTGAAAGTTGCCTAGAGGGGGGGGGGGGGGGAATAGGCTAATTGACCTGCAAATGACTCAATAAAACGAGATTAAATTACAGGGGGCGGACTAGTCCGGTCAGGGGGCGGACTAGTCCGGTCAGCCTGCGTGAATAACCCTAAAAAATGTTTCTAGCAAGTTTTAGGGAATTTTCTCGTTGCTACAAGTGAGTATATGTTTAAGTCAAGCTGAGCAACAACCTACACAAGAGCAAGTCAAGTTTCCACAAGTTTGTAGCAATGCGGAGTATGAAACGAGACTACCAACCCTAGAACAAAGTAATCAATAGAATGAATGCGAAGAACACAAGGGGGCAAGGATTTTATCCCGAGGTTTGATTCCACACAAGGAATCTACGTCCCCGTTGAGGAGTCCACAAAGGACCGGGTCCAACAACCCTTCCCTCACCAAGTTTACCGCACGGGCCTAACTTGGTTCTCCACTAATCACAACGGTGATTACAAAGTTCGTTGGGGCTTCTCACAAACTGAGGCTCCCACACCACAAAGATGATCAACACAATAAAACAAACTCAATACACAGCCCACAAAGACTCAACGAGTGCAAGAGATCAAACCGGGAGCACAAGCGCGATGTTCTTCCTCTTCTCCACCTCACTAAACCCTAATCCACTCAATAATTAGTTTTAGAGGGAAAGTAGGCAAGAAGGAGGCTTAGGAGTGCTCCAAGTTGGCTGTGGCGGCGCTAGGGTTTGAGTTTTTCCAAAAGGTATTCGAAATGAGGCCGGGGGTCCCCTTTTTATAGGGGTCCCAAGCCCAATCTGCTGACTTCAGCAAAAGGGCGGACTAGTCCGGCCACTGGCCCGGACTAGTCCGGCCTAGGGGACCACTGACCCCTTTGTCAGGTCCCGACAGCTGACACACTATCGTCACGCTACCCGCCAAACTTCAAATTCAAACGGTCACTTCCAGAACGGACTAGTCCGGTCAACACCGGACTAGTCCGATCTCACACAGAGCCTTCTGCTCCGTGTGAAAACGGACTAGTCTGAGGACCACGGACTAGTCCGGCCCCTAGGGCGGACTAGTCCGGTCCTCCCAGACTTAGCCACAGAAGCACCTTTTCCTAGCCAACCCGGACTAGTCCGGCCCCACGGGCGGACTAGTCCGTTCTCACTCAGGACCTCTTGGTCCTGTCCAAAACGGACAAGTCCGTGATTTTGGGACTTCATCCCCAAAACCCACTCACAGCTACCCGGACTAGTCCGGTCACAAACGGACTAGTCCTATCTCGGTCAGATCCTTCTGGTCCGGCCGATAACGGACTTGGCCGGCCAGGGGCGGACTAGTCCGGCCTCCTGCATGGACTAGACCGGCCCTACGGCCAGACCACTCATTCACTCATTTCTTTCATAGGTTTGACCTCTAAACCACTTTGAGCTCCCAAACTTGATCTCAATGCACTTTACACACACACTCTCCTATTACTACGGCTAGTCTAACTCAATCACGCTAGAAACCCTAGTTTCTACGCTTCGAGTTGACTCCGTTTCCTTCCTTTTCCTTTTTGAGGGTTTGCGTCTCCGATTGAGTCTTCACCTGTGCTAAGATCACTTGAGCTCATTAGCGACTTAATTGTCATCATCAATCATCCAAAACCCACGGGGAACCTAGATGCACTTTCAATCTCCCCCTTTTTGGTGATTGATGACAACACATTAAGTCCTTCACAAATAAGAGTATAACGTTTTGGTTTTCATAACATGTGTGCGTATGAATGACTCCCCCTAAATGTATGCAACATGTAAAAGAGATGGAGAAGTTCTTTCATACCCACACACGTTATGGTGGGGTGCCTACGTGATGTGCTCAACAGTTTGTGACAAGACATGAATAACATCAATACATTCATAAGATTGACAATAAGAGCAATATATTGATAGTAAGCAACATTAACGAGTCTTGCACAAATGTAAACATCCAAGAGCATAAATATGTTACATGATAGTCATACATCACAAAACACACTTACATGACAGTCATACATCACAAAACACACCCACAAAAGGACTAAACTCACTAAACTCCCTTAACTCTCCCCCTTTGGCATCAAGGCACCAAAAAGGAAAAGAAGGGGGAACAACTAACTAAACCTAGTCCTCATCTTCTCCACTTTCGCTCTCAGTGGCTTCGGAGTCTTCAATGTTTGCCTCTGGCTCTTCGTCGTTGTCGTCGTTGTCGGAGGATTCCCTTGCCGAGGGAGCTGCCCGAGAGGAGCTTCCATCCTCCTGGAGCTGAGCAAGCTCATCGGCAGTGAAGACGGGGAAAGGAGTGATCTCCCCATCACTCTCCTCAGGAGATGACATCGGAACTTCAAGCTTCTCACACACCGCCTTGAGATACTTCTCTTGGCGCTTGTGTGCCCTCTGAGCGCGAATCTCTTGCTTCCGGCACGAGGTGAAGATGGCCTTGAAGCATTTGAAGAACGCACTCATGGACTGAGGCGGAGGCGGAGACGGAGGCGCCACTGGGCGAGACGGAGGATCAGCATTCTTGCGTCTTGGAGGCACCGGCACATTTGGCGGCTTCTGGGGGCGCAGAGGTCGGTGCGATACATCCTTGACAAAGGACACGCCCGACACCTTCTCAATAAGGCACATAATGTAAGGGGCATACCCGCACGCCCTGTTGGGGGTATGCGAGATGTTGAAGATGTCGTCGAAGATGTAGTCGACGAGATTGAACTTCTCTTCCCCATCAATCAGAATGAGCAGGTGCCTTAGGTTTCCTTGAATGACCCCTGCATCACCGTCCTTGGGTGCAATGGTCCTCCTAAGTATCCGGTTCATGATGCTGTAGAATGGCTTGATGTTCCGAGCTAGTCCGGCATCAAACGGGAGATGGCTTGGATACATGTAAGCCAGCTCCTCACGATCCACTGCCTTGAGGTTCGAGATAATGATCTCGTGGTCCATGTGAGCCTCAAGACCAAGGATCCTTGCAAACTCAGCATAGGTGACAGAGTATTGTTCACCATGAGTCATCCAAATTATCCTCCTGTCACCTGAGCTTGTGAAATAGATTGTGGAGTAGAATTGGAGAATAACTTCCACATTCCAATCATATTTGAAGCCCATGATCTTCTTTAGATCATGGCGCTCGGCAGCTTCAATCACGGCATCAAAGGCCGAGTGCTCCTTCTTCGCCATATAGTCCCAGTCCACCCACTGAGCCTCTATCACTGGCTTCTTCATTTGTTGGTAGACTAGCCTGTAATAGTCACAGTGGAAGTCACACCAAAACCTGGGATCAGCTGTGCTCCTTTCAAATTTATAGACCTTCTCGGTCCTTAGCCTTCGGGCCTTTTCAGCCCCTTTGCCATGGAACACATTTGCCGACAGTTCCTTTTGCCGGTTGGGATTCCTTTCCGGTGTGTGGACTTCAAGGGGGCCAATAGAGGTGGCCTTCCCCTTTTCCTTGATCACAACCCCACCAGCAGCCCTCTTAGCTCATATCTTGACTGCGGGGTTCTTCTTCTTTGGCTCGATAGGAGCCGGAGCTTTTCCCTTCTTCGGGTCACGCTCGACCCTAGGGACAGCCTCTTCTTGGGCTGGCTCCTTGCCCTTAGCCTTCTCGCCAAGAGTGACGAGCTTCTTCCTCTTTGGGGCATTGGCCTCAGCGGCCTTGGAGTTATGGGCCTCCCTATCCTCTCTTTTCTTCTTTCGCAGCTCATTCAGTGATTCTGCGGTGGCACGGGCAATGGCTTCATCCTCATTGTAGATGCTCGCAGCCACCTTGGATGCTTCGAGTGCCTTGAGCTTTCTTTCCTCCTTGGCCTTCTGCACCTCCATTAGCGCAGCCTTAGTCCGAGCCTCGGCAATTTGGGCCTTGGTACGCCCCTCGAGGTTGACACGCGGAGGAGAGCGCTCGGAGTTCGACATTCTGTGCAAATGATGGAGAGAGGAAGATATGAGCCTAGGAAGAAGAAGTATTGCCGAAAAGATCTCGAGAACCAACTAGAAGTAGGGTTTGCCCTGTGCAAACCGGACTTGTCCGCCTGGTGGCCGGACAAGTCCGGGTTGCGCATTTGTGAACCAATGCGCAATACTCCTAGGCTATGATCGCAAGGGTGTATAGAACAACATTAATGAAGGTGTTCCTATCAAAAACTTGAAGAATCAAGAATGGGGCTAGTTTTTGAGGAACGGTGAAATACCTTCAAAAATCCGCTTGAGTCGTCGAAATCGGCGTGGATCTCGAAGGTGGAGCGCGGGGAAGTGATCCCTCACTCCCAAGGACTTTGATGCGCGGATTGGAGTTGAGTTTTGGTGGTTGGAGCGCAAAATCGCCGATTTGGGGGCGATTGTGCGCGCGTGGAAGCTTGAGAGTCAAGTGAGAGAGAGAGAGAGGGGGTCCGGGCCGCCTGGGGGTTTAAGTCCCCAAGGGCCGGACTAGTCCGGTTGAGGGGCCGGACTAGTCCGGTCTGCGGACCAGACCCAGACTAGCCCGGGTCCGGACTTGTCCGGTGGAAGGCCGGACTAGTCCAGTGTGCGGACTAGCCGCGGACTAGTCTGACCCGGACTTGTCCGGCCATAGGGGCGGACTAGTCCGGTCCAGCTGGGCTGAAAAACAATATATTTGGGTTTTGCCCATAAAGATAAGTCCTTTTGGACAGATATAGCAAGGAAAACATGACAAACATGATTATGAGTCAATAAAGAACAACTTATGAACATTTTCATGAAGAAAATAGATTTCTCAAACAAATTTGAGGAGAAATCGACATAGAGAGGAGTTTTTCGAAATGTGGCTCAAAATATATGAGGAATGTGGTTTAAGCCACGTTCCGAGAATCCAACACATTGAGCTCACTTCTTAGCTCACAGAAACGCTTCTCGTCAAGAGGCTTGGTGAAGATGTCCGCAAGTTGATGTTCCGTCCTCACATGCGAAATCTCAATGTCTCCCTTCATTGAGTGATCTCGCAAGAAATGGTGTTGAATGTCTATATGTTTGGTCCTAGAGTGTTCCACCAGATTATGGGCTATCTTGATTGCACTCTCGTTGTCACACAAGACTGGAATTTTACGCAGGTTAATCCCATAATCCCCAAGCGTTTGTCGCATCCAGAGAAGTTGTGCACAACAACTTCCGGCTGCAACGTATTCAGCTTCGGCGGTGGAGAGAGCAATAGAGTTTTGCTTCTTAGAGGACCAAGACACAAGAGATCGACCTAAGAATTGGCACGTACTCGATGTGCTCTTCCTATCAACTTTGCACCCCGCATAGTCCGCATCGGAATATCCGATGAGGTTAAACTTGGATCCTTTGGGGTACCAAAGTCCTAGGGTAGGTGTGTGTACAAGATATCTCAAGATCCTTTTAACGGCGGTCAAATGACAAGCCTTGGGTGCTGCTTGAAAGCGTGCACACATACACACACTTAGCATGATATCGGGCCTAGATGCACAAAGATAGAGAAGTGATCCGATCATAGACCTATATAGCTTTTGATCCACACTTGGACCGTCCTCATTTAGGTCTAGGTGTCCACTTGTCCCCATAGGGGTTTTGATGGATTTTGCTTTGTCCATGTCAAACTTTCTTAGAATATCTTGAGTATACTTAGTTTGACTTATGAACGTCCCTTCTTTGAGTTGTTTCACTTGAAATCCTAGAAAGAACTTCAACTCACCCATCATGGACATTTCAAACCTCTCCGTCATTATCTTGGAGAACTCGTCACAAAACACCTTATTTGTGGAACCAAATATGATGTCATCCACATATATTTGGCACACAAAAAGATCCTCGTTGAAGTGCTTTGTGAAAAGGGTATAATCCGCTTTTCCTATCCTAAAACCATTCTCAACTAGAAAGTCTCTTAGGCACTCATACCAAGCTCTAGGAGCTTGCTTGAGGCCATAAAGGGCCTTTCGCAATTTGTACACATGGTTAGGATAGTCTTGGTCTTCAAATCCCGGAGGTTGCTCTACAAAAACTTCTTCCTTGATTGGACCATTTAGGAATGCGCTCTTAACATCCATTTGGTAGATCTTGAAATCATGATGAGTAGCAAAGGCTAATAGTATCCGAATTGACTCAAGCCTAGCTACGGGGGCAAATGTCTCATCAAAATCCAATCCTTCAACTTGTGAGTATCCTTTTGCCACAAGTCGTGCCTTGTTCCTAGTTACCACGCCATGCTCATCTTGTTTGTTGCGAAACACCCACTTGGTTCCAACAACATTAGCTTGAGGGCGCTTGACAAGCTCCCAAACCTTGTTCCTTTCAAAGTTGTTGAGCTCCTCTTGCATGGCAACTACCCAATCCGGATCCCTTAAGGCATCTTCAACCTTATGTGGTTCCAAGGATGAGACAAAAGAGAAATGCTCACAAAAGTTTGCAACACGTGAGCGTGTTGTTACTCCTTTTGTGATATCTCCTAGAATGTTGTCAACGGGATGGTCCCGTTGAACACTTTGATGAACACGAGGATGCGGGGGTTGACCTCTTGAATTACTTGGTTCATCTTCTTCACTTTGGTCTCCCCCTTGATTCATGCCTCCCCCTTGATCTTCATTCTCATTATCACTTTGGGGAGCATCTAGAGGATCTTCAACTTGTCCAATGGGGTTTTGACCTACTTCATAGAGAGGATGGTCACTTGAACTTTGAGATGGTTCTTGTGGGCGAACATCTCCAAGTGCCATTTTCCTTAGAGCTTCTAGTGGAGGTTCCTCTTGATCAAGGGTATGTTGATCAACCTGCTCCACTTGAGAGCCATTGGTCTCGTCAAACACTACGTCACGTGCTACTTCAATAATTCCGGAGGATTTGTTGAACACACGGTACGCATGAGTGTTTGAGTCATATCCAAGCAAGAAACCCTCATCGGACTTTGAAGCAAACTTCGAAGTCCTAGGCTTCTTGTTGAGGATATAGCACTTGCTACCAAAGACCCGAAAGTAAGAAACATTGGGTTTCTTACCAATGAGAAGCTCATAAGGAGTCTTCTTGAGGAGGCGATGAAGGTACAATCGGTTCACGGCATGGCAAGCGGTGTTAACCGCTTCCGCCCAAAACCGGTCCGATGTTTTGTACTCATCTAGCATCGTCCTTGACATCTCAATAAGTTTCCTATTCTTTCTTTCGGCTATGCCATTTTGTTGTGGAGAATAGGGAGCGGAAAACTCATGCTTGATGCCCTCCTCATCTAGGAACTCTTCTACTTGCATGTTTTTGAATTCGGTGCCATTGTCACTTCTTATAGCCTTTATCCTCAAGGTGAACTCATTTTGAGCTCTCCTTAGAAATTTCTTGAGGACACCGGGAGTTTCACTTTTATCATGCAAGAAGAACACCCAAGTATACCTTGAAAAATCATCAACGATAACTAGACCATACTTGCTGCCACCAATGCTAATATAGGCAATGGGGCCGAAAAGGTCCATATGGAGTAACTCCAAAGGTCTAGTTGTCGTCATGACATTCTTAGAGGGGTGTTGAGCTCCTACTTGCTTTCCCGCTTGGCAAGCACTACATGGCCTATCCTTTTCAAATACTACATCCTTTAGGCCACGAACATGCTCACCCTTAAGGAGCTTTTGAAGGTTTCTCATTCCAACATGGGCTAGCCTTCTGTGCCAAAGCCATCCCATGTTGGCTTTTGCCATTAAGCATGTGTCAAGTTGAGCTTTATCCGCGGTGAAGTCCACAAGATAGAGCTTTCCCTTGAGCACTCCCTTAAAGGCTATCGAGACATTACCTTCTCTAATGACACTCACTCCCTCACTAGTAAACACACATTTATATCCTCTATCACATAGTTGTGATATGGATAGGATATTATAGTCTAGAGAATCAACATGCAAGACATTTGATAAAGTATGTAATGAGGAGATAGAAATTTTACCGGAGCCAAGGATTTTCCCTTGGCTATTGTCCCCAAAGAAGATTCCTTCACTTGGGTCCTTATTCTCCTCATACTCTATGAACATGCTTCTCTCTCCGGTCATGTGGTTGGTGCATCCGCTATCCAATACCCATTTCGATCCACCGGAGGAGTAAGCCTACAAAACAAGTTTTATGCCTTTCTTTTAGGTACCCAAGCGGAGTTGGGTCCTTTGACGTTAGTGGTTAGGCATTTTGGCACCCACACGCAAGGCTTGGGGCTCTTGCGGAGTGGCCCAACATATCTAGCAAACACCTTGCCGTGTTTGTTCTTCTTCAACACATAAGATGCATCAAAATCATGAAATAAATGATGCGGTTCAGATTTAGGCAAGTTTTTGCTAGAGGGTGAGTTCTTTTCATTTTTAGTTTGGGATGAACTCCCCTTAACAAAGACAATCATGTCTTTGCCATACTTGGTGGTTTTGGCGTTATGCCTTGCACCTCTAGTATAGCCAAGACCATCCTTGACATGGGGTGGTCTTGTGTTGGTGAATGCACTTCGTGCATATGCCACCTTTTCCTTGTCAAAGATGGCACCCTTAGGTGCTTGTTTGCCTTGTGCTAGGTTGAGTTCATCCTTAAGTTTAAGGATCAAGTTGGAGCACTTGCAAGGTGATGTTGCCTTGGATGAGGCCTTTGAGGGGGTTGAGCTCTTGAAGGAAGAGGCTACATTGTTCTTGAGTGACTCAACTTGAGTCTCAAGGATCTTGTTAGCTTTTGACAAGCTTCCAAGTTCATCCTTGAGCTCAATCGACTTCTCCTCAAGACTTGAACACGTTTTCTTGCAAAGAGCAAGTTCGTGTTCCAATGCCTTGCTCTTCTCTCTTTCGAGCTCAAGGAGCTCATCAAGCTCTTGACATCTCTCCTTCTCAAGGATGAGCATGTCCTCTTGTCTATTGATGAGATCCTCCTTCTCAAAGATCTCATCCATAAGCAATTTCATCCTTCGTAGGGTGCTTTTACTTATGTCCTTAAACATACTTTCATTTTCACTAGCGCTATCAAAATCATCATGTGAGGAAGTTGGGGAGGAAGGATGAGATGTTACCTTTCTCTTTCCTTCCCTTGCCATAAGGCAAGTAGGCTTGTGGTCGTTGTTGAGGTTGGGGAAGAGCTTGCCTCCCTTGGAGTTCCTCCCGATGGCTATGGTGGCCATCTTCTCCTCTTCTTCTTCGGAGGAGGACTCATCGTTAGAGTCCCACTCCTTCCCCAAATGGGCTTGTCCGGAGGGCCTCTTCTTCTTGAAGAATCTCCTTTCTTGAGGCTTCCCTTCCTTCTTCTTCTTCGTTTCTTCGTGTGGGCAATCAGCGATGAAGTGCCCATACTCGCCACAGTTGTAGCAAGACCTTTTTGATTTGGGCCTTGCTCTTTCCTTTCCCTTGCCCTCATAGTTGTGCCCCCCTTTCTTCCTCCTCATCATTCTCTTGAATTTGTTGATGAAGAAGGCCTCTTCCTCATCGGTGTCGAGGCTCTCCTCATCACTTTCTTCTTGCTCCTTTGAAGAGGGCGTTGCCTTGAGTGCAACATTCTTCATCTTGGAGGCGGTGAACTTTTGGAGGTCGTTGTAGAAGAGCGCCTCCTTCTCCATGATTTCATGGTTGATGATCCTCCCAAGGACCTCCTCCGGGGTCATTTGAGTGAACCCCGGGCTTTCCCAAATCATGGAGCACAGAGAGACGTTCCTAGGCATGAATGCCCGGATCATCCTCTTCACCACCTCGTGGTCGGTCCACTTGGTGCAGCCATATGATCGGCTCTTGTTGATCAGCACCTTCAGCCGGTTGTACATGTCTTGGGGGGATTCACCATCCAAGATGGCGAATCTCCCAAGCTCTCCATCGATGAGCTCGATCTTGGCCTCCTTGACCACTCGGATTCCCTCATGCGCCGTCTTGAGGGTGTTCCATATGTCTTTGGCCACTTCAAGGCCATCGACACGGTTGAACTCATCTCTAGAGAGAGATGAGATGATCACACCCGCAGCTTGAGCGTTGCGGTGGATGAGGATGGCTTGTTCTTGAGTTATGTTGTCCTCATCCTTTGGAATCTCAACCCCGGTCATGACAATTTGCCACAACGCTGGGTTGAGTGACACGAGGTGGATCTTCATGTTGTGTTTCCACATACCGTAGTCCGTTCCATTGAATTGGGGAGGTTTCCCCAATGGGATGGATAGGTAGTGGTTGTTGGCGGCAAGGCGTTCATAGTCGAACCCTTGCCGGTTGTAGTTGGCTCCGCCACCACCACTTGATTGGTTTGACGGATCAATCTTGGAGATGTTCAACTTCTCCCGGAGCTTCGCCTTGAGTTGGCGAGTCTCCTCATCGTCCGTTGGCTTATCTTGATAAGCTAACGTCTCCTCACGGGTCGCCTCATAGTTGCTGCTCGATGCATCGTCATTCACCACTCCGGCCATCTCTCCGAGTTGTTAGACTCTTTGTGGAGAGTCCGGCTCTGATACCAATTGAAAGTTGCCTAGAGGGGGGGTGAATAGGCTAATTGACCTGCAAATGACTCAATAAAACGAGATTAAATTACAGGGGGCGGACTAGTCCGGTCAGGGGGCGGACTAGTCCGGTCAGCCTGCGTGAATAACCCTAAAAAAATGTTTCTAGCAAGTTTTAGGGAATTTTCTTGTTGCTACAAGTGAGTATATGTTTAAGTCAAGTTGAGCAACAACCTACACAAGAGCAAGTCAAGTTTCCACAAGTTTGTAGCAATGCGGAGTATGAAACGAGACTACCAACCCTAGAACAAAGTAATCAATAGAATGAATGCGAAGAACACAAGGGGGCAAGGATTTTATCCCGAGGTTCGATTCCACACAAGGAATCTACGTCCCCGTTGAGGAGTCCACAAAGGACCGGGTCCAACAACCCTTCCCTCACCAAGTTTACCGCACGGGCCTAACTTGGTTCTCCACTAATCACAACGGTGATTACAAAGTTCGTTGGGGCTTCTCACAAACTGAGGCTCCCACACCACAAAGGTGATCAACACAATAAAACAAACTCAATACACAGCCCACAAAGACTCAACGAGTGCAAGAGATCAAACCGGGAGCACAAGCGCGATGTTCTTCCTCTTCTCCACCTCACTAAACCCTAATCCACTCAAGAATTAGTTTTAGAGGGAAAGTAGGCAAGAAGGAGGCTTAGGAGTGCTCCAAGTTGGCTGTGGCGGCACTAGGGTTTGAGTTTTTCCAAAAGGTATTCGAAATGAGGCCGGGGGTCCCCTTTTTATAGGGGTCCCAAGCCCAATCTGCTGACTTCAGCAAAAGGGCGGACTAGTCCGGCCTAGGGGACCACTGACCCCTTTGTCAGGTCCCGACAGCTGACACACTATCGTCACGCTACCCGCCAAACTTCAAATTCAAACGGTCACTTCCAGAACGGACTAGTCCGGTCAACACCGGACTAGTCCGATCTCACACAGAGCCTTCTGCTCCGTGTGAAAACGGACTAGTCTGAGGACCACGGACTAGTCCGGCCCCTAGGGCGGACTAGTCCGGTCCTCCCAGACTTAGCCACAGAAGCACCTTTTCCTAGCCAACCCGGACTAGTCCGGCCCCACGGGCGGACTAGTCCGTTCTCACTCAGGACCTCTTGGTCCTGTCCAAAACGGACAAGTCCATGATTTTGGGACTTCATCCCCAAAACCCACTCACAGCTACCCGGACTAGTCCGGTCACAAACGGACTAGTCCTATCTCGGTCAGACCCTTCTGGTCCGGCCGATAACGGACTTGGCCGGCCAGGGGCGGACTAGTCCGGCCTCCTGCACGGACTAGTCCGGCCCTACGGCCAGACCACTCATTCACTCATTTCTTTCATAGGTTTGACCTCTAAACCACTTTGAGCTCCCAAACTTGATCTCAATGCACTTTACACACACACCCTCCTATTACTATGGCTAGTCTAACTCAATCACGCTAGAAACCCTAGTTTCTACGCTTCGAGTTGACTCCGTTTCCTTCCTTTTCCTTTTTGAGGGTTTGCGTCTCCGATTGAGTCTTCACCTGTGCTAAGATCACTTGAGCTCATTAGCGACTTAATTGTCGTCATCAATCATCCAAAACCCACGGGGAACCTAGATGCACTTTCAGGATCAATCTCGGTAAACTCTGCATACGAGATGTGGTATGTGAAATTTCTGTGGCTTAGCACGGAAAGTTAATATGAGTCTCTGAAACTTTCCATGTTTTTGAGAACATATGACATGTGGTACCCCAGCGTGACAAAAAATTAGTGGGAGCCCCCGTCGGGTGGTGTATAACCCAAAAGTATGCATCTATAGAACTATTCATGTTCTATGGGATCATGTGAAACACGTATGCCCGAGCGTGTATAAGCCGGTTCGTGCGGGAGTCTTTGTTGTACAGACGTAGTACAGCCATGTACCTCGAGACATGGCTTCGCTCGAGGGCGACTCATACCAGAGTCGTATTCATTTACTTTTGATTATATCTTATTCTGACTGCCTGTCATGTTTCCCCGTGCCGCCCTTGAGATGTGAAGGTGTGAACGGGGATTGTTTGTCTTCTGCAGGTACACTAACTCCGATAACGACTCGTATAGCAAACGTTTGTGAGTGATCGATATTAGGACCACCTATAGACGTATCCGGATATACCGGGTCAGACTTTTCTTTTGGTAAGGCACGTAGTACCGTCAGTATCACATTTGATACTTTGACCATCCCCCACGAAAGAATGGCTTCATCATCTTCTTGTAAGATCCAACTACCAGTTGCTGGTAAGTTATGGGTCAAAGTTTCGACATGGATAGTGCAATTTGAAGAAGGATGAAGGTTAAGGCTTTTGTGTACTCTTGACGGAATCTAGCTCGATTATGTCAAGATGTGCTTCTAGTTACACTTCATAGGACATTGTAGTATGCTATAGGGATGGGGGAGATCTTCAGGTCCTCGACGATTTCTCTATGGACGAGTTGGACAGAACAACACTGGAAAAACTCGTCCAAATCATTAGAAACCAGCATTTTTCACCTCTTTGATATAATGAACTAGCCTCGGCATTTCAACCATAACTCTTTGTAGAATCGTCGAATACCTTTGTGTAATATATTTCCGGAAACCTTCCAACTTGTACAACAAGTTTGTAATGGGACTTGCTGTCAAATTATGAGGTTATCCATCTAAAAATCAGTGGTCAAATCAGCTTTAAACAACCATGATCTATCAAACTAAATTCTGAAACCTGAACCGATTGTTCCACTTCAAAAATCCGTATCTCTTTAACCTGGAGGGCTTTGGAGGCAAGTGAATATCTTTCGGAAAGCCTTTGAAGTATTCTAGAAGTTTTCTATTGACCTCCAAGCCAAAAGACGTTTTTATGGTGATGAAAATGCACCGTTATCACAGCAGCTGCTGTTCTGAAACTACATGGACCAGTATATGAATTTTTGCCATATTTCCTTGTAGAAAGCTCTTCTATTCCATTATGATACATTTCTGAAAAGGGTAAGAGCTATTCTACAACTTTGTTATTCAATGTTACCTCAAATTCAGTTTAGAACTAATTAGAAACTGGAGTTGAATATAGTACATGTATATAGGTGCTATCTGAAACAGTCAAAAAAATTCTGAACTTTGAACGGCCATAACTCTTAATCTAGAAATGCAACCTATGCATATTTATACATGTATGGAAAGATTAAAGAGTCCTATATCAACTTCCTATTCAACACAAAGGCTAAAACTAGCAATAACATGGTCTAAATCAAAGTATCGTTAAAGGCATTGTGACATTTCTGAATCTGGCAGATTTGGATTTAGTTGTTGTTTAGACCCTAGCTTTGAGTAGGATCATCGATTGGCTTTGGGTTTTACCTTTCTGGAATCTTGAGAATGTATGCAACAAGTTTTCTATGTGTTATTTTTGCAAATGTTGATATTTTTATATCTGAAAATTGTGGACAAAATCAGCCTTAAACAAAGGAGGTGTTGTCCAAATTTTCAGAATAAAAAAAAAACTGTCAACTTGCAAATGCCATAGCTTCTCAACCAGAGGTGCTACGAGGGCAAGTAAGTACTCCTTAGAAATTTTTGGAAGTCCTCTACATGTTCTCTATTCATATCAAGACCAAAATCTTTTCTTAAGTGGGTGAAATTTTGGAAATCGCAGAAACTGTCTGGGACTACAGAAACTGGACAGCACTCTGAACTTTTCTGAATGTGACCCATAACTAGCAGATTTTGCATCCAATGGTGTCGGGCGAGTAACCGTTGGACAGGTTAGTGAGTCAGCTACAATTTGTGTAATTAGCTTCAGACCTGAATCTGTCGTCTATTTTTTCCAAATCGAGTTTGAATACAATGTGGTCAATCTGAACTGAACATAAAAGTCTGGATGCTGAAATTTCAGCAAACTTTAAAAATTCATATCTCTTAAACCAAAACTGCTATGAAGACAAATAAATACATTCTGGAAATATTATTACATTGGCTACAGCTTTGTCAATAATAATATTTCCCGATTTCCATCAGAACAGCCTGAAAACTTTAGATCGAAAGTGCTACTTTTTAAGCAGGTTCTGCTGAAAGTGCAGAAAAATTCTGCTAAATTTAAAATAGCATAACTTGCAAACCAGGGATGATCTAGAAGCAAACCAATACTTTTTGTAAATATCTTGAAGTTTAATTTAACTTTGTTATTCACCTCAAGATCTGATTTTGCCATTAATTGGATAAAAATCGAGTTTGCGTCCAGGCTGGTCATTTGTCACCATAGCCTGGCCAGTTTGAACCTTTTGGTTTTTGTTAGGCATTCGGCTCTCGGTTTCAATTTGAGGAGTGTCATAACTAACCAAGAGTTAGGACTCAACTATTTACCAAGTTGAATGAAGTGTTTAACTCATTCGAAGCCTTTTCCTTTGGATAGGCATACTATACTAGTGTCTGATTTATGTGACTTGCCACATCACATTTTGTGATGTTGAACGCAGGTCGCAATTACTCGAGTTACATCTCGTCTTTCCCTGAGGATTGTTTGAAGTACGCTTCGACATCCTGGTTTGGAACTTTAAGGGGGAAGGTGAGCACTCAAGTAATAGTGATGTCCAACCATCAGCCTTGGTTACAACGAGTCGTGTCAACAAGAAGACAATCAAGTAAGATTACATCTTCAAGAGGATCCAACATCAACCATCAGATTGAGTTACTCAAAGAAGAAGTGTGACTTCAACTCCACTAAAGTGATCGCTAAGGATGTCAGCTCCTCTTGCCAGAATCGAAGCGAAGGTTAAGTGAAGCATCACTAGAGACATATAGTTAGTTGTTTTTCTCCTGATGAAGATACAATCAAGTTGAGTAGAACATGAACAAGCTTTCGAAAGGTCGAGGCAACGTGGTATATTTCCCACATTCCTTGTCAATCGTTCTGTTATGAGTTCCTTAACTGTGGTCGAGTCATGAAAGTAACGCTACTCATTGAGTGTCTTTCACGACCACGGTATCCAATCCTTGCAAATCATCAAACATTGCTTGAGTTTTGTGGGTGTGATTCATTTAGTCTTGCTCAAACTATAAAAGCTACTGCACCATGCATGTGCACCATTTGCACCATACATCTGCATCATTTGCACCATACATATGCACCATTTGCACCATACCATGTGCATATTCATTGCACCATACAATATATGATGCATCATGAAGCATCATTACCAATGTAACACCAATGATGGAATGCATGATAATACTAAAATTTAGAGCAAGATTGTGTACCCCATTCAATCTATTCTAAGGTGTCTAATGACTACAATCATTTCACCATCTTCATTTGACTTCTTACATTGTTGATCTTCTTTCTATTGAGCAATACTTGGGAAACCAATTACTCAACCTCACTTGCAACTAAACAAACACTTGGACTTCCATCCTTGATTTGTTAAGTTCAAGTACCTTGATTGTTGCAACTATATCGTTCGTTATTGAGTGGTCATCAGTTTGATGATCAACCTGTAAAAGCCATGAAATCTCCCTACTCGCGAGGATACCGTTCGATTGTCAACCTCGTGAAACTCTTTGGGTCCATCTAAGATCTTGTGGTGTTATATGGTAACCTTGCTACACTAATTACCTTGTAGTTACCATATGATTGAGTTCTTTGCAGTGTTGAAACAAATGAGGATGTTGAATCCTTAAATCCTCGTGTGCCACCGCAAAGGGTCTTCATCTGCTATTTCTATTGTTTGAAGATGTTGATATACCCAAAAACCTTGTAGTCACCATACCTTCAGTATTCCTGCTGTTTTGCCCACATAAGAGTGTTGCGTGCCTTGCTACTCTTATGCTACAGCTAAGGAATCCTATGGTTGACTAAACATCAAACGAGGTTAATGATTGTTGTTTAACCTCGTAAACCATCTTAACTCATGTCAGAGAGAATACCACATTGAGTTATAAGGACCTACGTAAAAACCAATCAAACAACCAAGAGTCAATGCGGAAATAGTTTCAAACTATCATGGTGACCTAGAGAAGCAAAGAACCAGTGCTAATTCTTCAAGTCAAGACTAGGACAGAACAAGATGTCATGCCAGTGTAAGAGTACAGCAATAAAGGTTCAGTAACAGACGTGAGAGTTTTACAACGTGATATTGTCATGTCGAGCATCTTGTCAAGATTTTCAACCTAAAGACTGGAATCACTTGAAGCAAACTTTGGAATTTCTTAAGATGCCTGAAGATAATCACTATTTCATAGAACCCATGTCTTTAAGGGCATTGTCATTTTACTTAGTAAATTACCCTCTTTTACGGATCGTTCCCTCATCGTTTCTGTATTTTCTACTTGTTAGAATCTCGGGACGAGATTCCTTTAAGGGGGAAGGATTGTAAAAGCCCGCTTTTTGGAAGAACAAAAACGCAAAAATGCAAACTTAAAAATTTTAAAAATGGACTTGGAAATCCAAACTCACATGAACCATATGAGTTAACCAAAGTTCACAAAAAAATAGGGACTTGTTAAAATTTCACATATAGTACATGGTTGCTAATGTATTCGGGACTTAAGGTGAAAAATCTTTAATTTCCAAGTATTCACATTTTCAATAAAGAATTAAAGGAGAAAAGAAAACAAAATAGAGAGAGAAAAAGGAATTATTCCAACCCTAAGATGGGACATTCAAAAATATTCAAATCTAAGGCTGTAAATTTTTCCATGACCTTCTAATATTTCAAATAGACTCTCGTTCAAGTTTCAACATTTTTGAAGCACGTTTTCCATTTATTGGACACGTACTGAGAGTTTAATCAAAGTCGACTTCAAATTTAAACTTTTGTACTTAACCTTGTCCAAATCAACTCCAAATTTTTCTTGAGGTCCCTTATGGTTCAAAAAGGCACCTAATCTACTATTTATATCATTGAGTCGAGTATCACCACTTGAAATCAAATTCAAAATTTGAATTTGTTTGAAACTTTACCAAATACTGAAATTGATTTGCCCAATAAATTCCTCATATTTTGTTTAGTGTCCCTACCCACTTTTATCACTTTTAGAGCCTGTTAGATATTTAATTGCAGTTAGAATGAAGATAAGAAGGAGGGAGGTGGGTCCCACAGGTGGTGCCCACAAGTCAGGTCGGCACCTACTCCTCTCCTTCCTCCCCTGCCTCCACGCAGGGGCATGCATAATCCACCACGATTGCCACCGCGATGAAAACGTTGGTACTTATCCCAGCGCCCTGCCTTCTCCCGGTCCTATCCACGGCACACCGTTGCTCGCCGGCACTCCACCTCCCGGCCTGCGCGCGTCCCACTCCCGCTCGCCAACGCCGGCCACTGGTGCGCGTCTTCCCGCCGGCCCGCCCGCGTCGCGCCACTCCTCCCGTCAGGTCACGCCCCACGCCGGTCGCGCGTCCTCCTGCACCCCCACGCTCGGCCGCCCACGGCGACTGCGCTGCTCCACGACGGTCGCCGCCTTGCCCGCGCACCTTGGCCGCCGCTCTTGCCTCCCCGCCGTCCACCTGTCTCGGCTGCACGCCCGCGCGCTGGCCATGCGCCGTGTCCGAGCTCTGCCTTGCCGCCACAGCCACGCTCTATGGTCGCCGTCTTGCCGCTTCGGCTGCGCTTCTGGCCGTTGCTCGCCGCACTCCTGCGCATGGGCTGATGAGTAGGTTTAGGCCCGATCTTCCGAAAGGTATGTCGATTGGGGTGGAGAACTCAACGTTGATGATCCGCGGCACTCGAGCGGTTCGAGTACCCCTGCAATCACTACACCACGGCTCCGTTGGTTATCAACCGTGCTGCACACTCTTGACCTCGCCAAGAAGGCTAATCCCTACAAGTGCAATCGAGAACACGAGCAAGAATGTAGAAGACACAATCGGAAATCGGGAAATTGCACTACTACAAAAAGCATTTTTACAGGCGCCTCAATTTTTCAAACACAGGCGGTCCTTAAAAATATGCGACTGTGATGACGAATGATATAATAACCGTCTGTGATGAAAGAACAACACAGGCGGATTTTAAAGAACAACCGTCTGGGTAAATACATGATCTTCAGAATCGGTTCTTAATTAAGAACCGCCTGTAATGCAACGAACTTCACAGACGGATTTTAAGAAACAACCGTCTGGGTAAATACATGATCTTCACAGACGGTTATTAATTATTAACCGTCTGCAATGCAATGAACTTCACAGGCGGATTTTAAGAAACAACCGTATGGGTAAATACATGATCTTCACAGACGGTTATTAATTATCAACCGTCTGCAATGCCATGAACTTCACAGACGGATTTTAAGAAACAACCGTCTGGTTAAATACATGATCTTCGTTGGCGGTTCTTGATTAATAACCGTCTATAATGCAATGAACTTCACAGATGGATTTTAAGGAACAACCGTCTGAGTAAATACATGATCTTCGTTGGCGGTTCTTAATTAATAACCGTCTGTAATGCAATGAACTTCATAGCCGGTTCTTGATTAACAACGGCCTGAGAAGATCATGTATTTTCAGTGGCGGTCATTGTTTAATTATCATAAGCGGTTTTCATTGAAATTACAGGGATGTAGTTGCAATTATATATCACAGCCGCATGTAGTCGTGCAGGCAAAATTGTATCAGGAAAAAACACAGATGAGCTAGCGGATACTAGTACAGTAATGCATTATAGGAAATGCTCGATCACCAGTGAGGCTGGCTTAATTGTGATAATACACCATTAGAGGCTTTACAATTGTTCAAAGATAATTTCTTTACACATTGAACAAAAATCATGCTACATTCATTGTAGATCGACGATGAAGCTCCCATCGATCAATCTAAATTGTACCGTCCTGCTTGCTCCCGAACACGTCTCTTATATTCCGCTGGATCCTGAAAATATTGACATTATTTAAATTAACAAATGTCGAAGGAGGAATGAATAACCTACATTGGTCACTAAGTCCAAGTGTCATCTAACCTTGATAAGTAGATTATAGCAATCATTTTCAACATCAGGCACATTTGGCTAATGCAGCAAACGCTGAACTTCAAGTAGTATAGTTTTGATTGTAAAAGCACTGCACCACCCCTACGAAATATAATTTAAGCAATATAAGAAACCAGTTCAAATAAGTTCGACAAAAATTATAAGTAATAATTACATGAACAAAATAGGTCTATCTTACAGTCTCTTGATCAAGAATCCCGATGCAGAGTGCTCCCAAACGATGGACATTTGGGTGGAAGAACCCAATTGGAAAGGAGCATCTTGGAGGCACCAAGGGATAGTCCTCAGAGAAGGAGATTGTCAGGGGGTAGTAACCATCTTCCCATTCAGTCTGCAAAAGAAATTTATTAATAGGAGGACGATAGTTAAACTCATATTGTGCTTGTTCTTCATGACTTACCCCTTCTTTACCGGGGACGATGCACTGCCACTTCAATAAATCTCCCGATTTAGGCTTCGCAGAGAAACCCTACGCGGAGAAATTGAAAATACCAAAAACAAACAACACGGAAAAACAAACTACAGTTAAGTTCATCAGTCCATTACAGATACATATGTATATACAACCATGTGACCGGTGTGCCATATGTACATACATGGGGATGGTTCTTGCGCCACGCCAAGCGCTCCTCCTTCAATCGGCTACACGCCCGAGACATCATTATCTGAAGAAAGACCAAACTTCCAAACTTCCAAATCATTGAGTCCAAACGCATATGTACACAAATGCAAAAGGACACAATCCATATACCAACATTGTTCTAAGTTGATTTCAGAAGATACAAATATATACAATATATATCATCTCGCATTGCTATATACATTTTTTCCAGCATTGACATCTTCTCGCATATAGGGTTTCAAATTCTTTTTAATGCTTCTCTCTACGCGCTTGATGTTTTCTGGTTCGGTGAAAAGGTACATCTCTTCATACTGATTATATTCCTCTTCATTATCTCCCACATTGTCAACCCCAACAATATTTTGCTTTCCAGAAACAACTACGTGCAACTTCTCAGTTTCTGGATCTTGAACATAAAAAACTTGTACAAAACACAAGAAAAATGTACAAGAACACTTGATTGAAATCCTAAAACTACACTACGGCCCCGCCTCCTCCATCCTCTCCGCCAGCTTCTCAAACCAAGCCAAGCGGTCCTCCTCTGACTCGTCGTCGTCGTCGTCGTAGTCGTCACCATGGTGGTGGTCGCCGTCGTCGTCGTCGCCGTCGTCAGTGGACGACTCGTCGTCGCCGTCGTCGGTGGACGACTTGTCGTCGCCGTCGTCGGAGGACGACTCGTCGTCGCCGTCGTCGGAGGACGACTCGTCGTCATCATCGTCGTCGTCGTCGAAGTCGTCCTCCTCCTCCTCCTCCTCCTCCTCCTCCGGCGACGATGCAGCAGGAGAGAGGGTCGGCTTCTCCGGCTGAGCCGATTGCTCAGGCTGTACCGGTGGCTCCGGCTGCACCGGCGGTGGAACGCGCTGGTCGTCATTCACCCTCTCGGGGGAGCTGCAGCGTATCCGCTTGCAGGGTGGCTGCCTCGGCGGGCTAGGTGGCGGAAGGTTGGCCATGGCTGTGGTGGTTAATCGGCGGCAGGCTAGGAGAGGTGGAACGATGGAAGAAGAAGAAAGGAGTGGAAAAAAGTTTTGTGCTTGTCCATAACCGACGACGCGCCTTATATAGGTCTGTGCGGAGTAGACGAGGGAGCGGTTCGTTTCCCGCGCATTGAACTCTTTGCAGACCTCGTGCGGCGCACAATTAAACCACTGTGGAAGACGATCTTGAGAGATCCTTGCACGCGTCCCTGCACCACGGCTTCTCAACTTCTCCGCAGACCTCGTGCGGCGCGTCAGTTAATTAACACTTCTCAGGTCGTTAATTAACATATTGTAGTTTCAAAAATGATTATCTCAGGCGGGTATTACTTATAAACCGCCTGAGAAAAAAGAAGTAAAAATCTTCACAGACGGTTGGTACTTAACAACCGCCTACAAATACGTTTATCTAAGGCGGGTATAACTTAACAACCGCCTGGGATAATGCCCGATACTGTTCTGCAGTTTCCTTATCCCTTGCTTCTTTTTTATTTAGATTCCATTATAAATACTCAAACATGTTTACATTCTGCAAATTGTGTTCAAATTCGATGATTCTTTCTTCTACATTTGTATTAAATTAACATCTACCAACTAAACAAAATATTTTGTTCATTGCGCATTGAACTCTTTGCAGACCTCGTGCGGCGCACAATTAAACCACTGTGGAAGACGATCTTGAGAGATCCTTGCACGCGTCCCTACACCACGGCTTCTCAACTTCTCCGTAGACCTCGTGCGGCGCGTCAGTTAATTAACACTTCTCAGGCCGTTAATTAACATATTGTAGTTTAAAAATGATTATCTCAGGCGGGTATTACTTATAAACCGCCTGAGAAAAAAGAAGTAAAGATCTTCACAGACGGTTGGTACTTAACAACCGGCTACAAATATGTTTATCTAAGGCGGGTATAACTTAACAACCGCCTGGGATAATGCCCGATACTTTTCTGCAGTTTCCTTATCCCTTGCTTCTTTTTTATTTAGATTCCAATCTAAATACTCAAACATGTTTACATTCTGCAAATTGTGTTCAAATTCGATGATTCTTTCTTCTACATTTGTATAAAATTAACATCTACCACCTGAACAAAATATTTTTAAAACTTGTATAGCTGACATTGTAATGTTTTGGTAAATATCAAATTAATTTCTACTCACATATTATTCACATTTGTGTATCTCATAAAAAAAAAAGTTCCTTCACTCAAAATTGTTGGTATGAACATATTTGTATAATTTATACATGTATGAATTTTTTTGATTTTTTTAAAAGCATTCCAACATGTCAAACTTCAAATTATCCACCATTCTAACTAAATGCTCATATTCATATGAGGCATTCATCAAATTATGAACACACATTGATTCCAAAAAATTTAAAAAAATATGAAAAAATTCGTAGATGTTGGTATGATGATTAAAAATGTCCACTGAAAAAATAAATGAAAAAAGCATTATATTCATCAAGATAGAAAAATGAAAAATAGCATTTGTTGTATGTTTTTTATGTTCTGACCAATTTCAAAAGATTTATGAAGTGAAATTTAATGGTAACCTTTACTTATCAATAATATTACAAGAAAGTGGATTTTTGCCTTTTTAAAGGACTACATTTAATCAAGAATATTAATTAAGAATAAGTAAATATCTTCACAGGCGGTTATTGCTTAACAACCGCCTGAGATAATGCCCGATACTGTTCTTCAGTTTCCTTATCTCTTGCTTCTTTTTTATTTAGATTCCAATATAAATACTCAAACATGTTTAGATTCTGCAAATTGTGTCCAAATTCGATGATTCTTTCTTCTACATTTGTATAAAATTAACATCTACCACCTGAACAAAATATTTTTAAAACTTGTATAGCTGACATTGTAATGTTTTGGTAAATATCAAATTAATTTCTACTCACATATTATTCACATTTGTGTATCTCATAAAAAAAAAGTTCCTTCACTCAAAATTGTTGGTATGAACATATTTGTATAATTTATACATGTATGAATTTTTTTAATTTTTTTAAAAGCATTCCAACATGTCAAACTTCAAATTATCCACCATTCTAACTAAATGCTCATATTCATATGAGGCATTCATCAAATTATGAACACACATTGATTCCAAAAAATTTAAAAAATATGAAAAAATTCGTAGATGTTGGTATGATGATTAAAAATGTCCACTGAAAAAATAAATGAAAAAAGCATTATATTCATCAAGATAGAAAAATGAAAAATAGCATTTGTTGTATGTTTTTTATGTTCTGACCAATTTCAAAAGATTTATGAAGTGAAATTTAATGGTAACCTTTACTTATCAATAATATTACAAGAAAGTGGATTTTTGCCTTTTTAAAGGACCACATTTAATCAAGAATATTAATTAAGAAGAAGTAAATATCTTCACAGGCGGTTATTGCTTAACAACCGCCTGAGATAATGCCCGATACTGTTCTTCAGTTTCCTTATCCCTTGCTTCTTTTTTATTTAGATTCCAATATAAATACTCAAACATGTTTAGATTCTGCAAATTGTGTCCAAATTCGATGATTCTTTTTTCTACATTTGTATAAAATTAACATCTACCACCTGAACAAAATATTTTTAAAACTTGTATAGCTGACATTGTAATGTTTTGGTAAATATCAAATTAATTTCTTCTCAGACGTGAAATTTTAATTAACGATGAACACACTACATTCATTAACAATATTCAATCATTCACACAGTTGAAGAACACACAAGATACTCATTCATTAACAATATGCACATCTCACAAAAGAACACACAAGATGCACAATATTTACACAAGAACACACAAGAACACAAAAGATACACAAGTAATATTCAATCACATAGATGAAAAAAGATAGATTTCATTCATTAACAATATTTACAAAACAGAAGCAACTAAAAACAACAAAAAGAAAAACTAATTAAATCATACTCCTACTCCTCTTCCTTCTCCTCCTCCTTGTCCTCCGGCGGCGACTCCGGCACCGGTGCAACAGGAGACAGGGCCGGCTGCACCGGCTGCACCGGCGGTGCAACCCCGAGGTTGCTAGCCGTCGCCTCCACCAGCGTTCTACGGCCCTCGGGGCCAAGAACCTGGGCCATCGTCGCGAACAGAATGTCGAGACGATCAGCCACCCCCAAGAGGGCGTAGAGGTAGTGGCCCAAGGTACCCATTCCAGTATACTCTGGAAGGGTACCCAGCCCCAAGGCACTCATGGCGCGAGACGTATTGTTGTACGCCTCTCGCGCCATGAGGAGGCGCTGCTCGGTGTTGATCTTCTCGGGGGAGCTGCAACATTGTTTCTTGCAAGGTGGCTCCCTCGGAGGGCTTGGCGGCGGAAGGTCGGCCATAGTGGTGTTGGGTCATCGGAGCGGAGGAAGACGAAGAAAACAAGAGGATTCAAAGTGAGCGATGCGCTTGTGAGCGATAGCGCGTCTTTAAGGCCGCGCGGAGTGGAAAAGAAAGGTCGCACCTCGGGGAAAAGAAAGGTCGCGCACGCGTGACATGGTCACTGACGTGTGGGACCGGGTCCACATGTCAGTGACCGCTGATTAAGTCAGGGGATCCTCATCCCGGTTGGTGAGGGGTATTTATGTAGGCGTTCATCAAATTAAGAAGAAGTAAATATCTTCACAGGCCCATGTTTAACTCAGGCGGGTGTTACTAACCAACCGCTTGAGATAATTGTATCTTCTCAGGCGGTTGGTAAGTAAAATCCGACTGAGGTAACAGTCTTCCCTGACGGTCGGTACTTAAAATCCGCCTGAGAAAATGTGAGTCTATATATACCCCTCGGCAGCATTGGAAAAACCTAACCCGGGCGAAACACTTAGACGCCGTTAGGCTGCCAAAATTTCGTTTGTCGCCAAGTGTTCCCCCTCGTCACTTCCAGGTACGCCGCCGAGCTTCGCCGTCGCCGAGCTTCGCCGTCATCGCCGAGCTTCGCCGTCGCCGCCGAGCTTCGCCCTCCTCACTTCCAAGTACGCCGAGCGAAGCCATTTCCGTCGCCGCCGAGCTTCAAGGTAAACCCTAAACCCTTCGACCTTCCATCCTCCTTCGCCGTGCCGCCTCCCTCCCCGTCCTCGCTGCCGCCTTGCATATCCTTGGTTAGGGTTCGGGAATTAGATAATGGTAGGCATCCTTGGTTAGGGTTCGGTGGAATTCGAAAAACTGTCAAGTTCGGTGGCATCTTTGGTTAGGGTTCGGTAGGGCAAGATTTATGTGGATGGTTATATCACGATAAATTGGTAGTTGGTTCTGTGTGTCTGAAACTGTTCTGACACATTAGTGGTAAACATGATTCTAGACTCTAGTAACAGTAGTATATTCCCTATTTCTGTCATCGGCCTTGCATATGCCACATAATTCTCTATTAGGGGCAAGATTTAGCTATATTTGGTTAAGTTGACCATATTTGGCTAATTTTGGCTAAGTTACATTAGATATAGTTATACTTGACTAATTTTGACTAAGTTATGCTATATTTAGCTATATTTGGCTACTTTTGCTTAGAGTTAGCTATGCTAGACTAAGTTTGGCTAAGTTTACTTTTATTTCTCTAAGTTTCATTTGAGCAATTGTAGCTAATCTGTGCTACCAAAGATGTCTGCACTTGTGGCTCCATCAGCTTCATTTGAGCAATTGTACCTAATCTGAGCTACCAAAGTTATGCTATATTTAGCTCTAAAGCCAAACAAAAGTTGCTGGCCAACTCATTTGTGATGCCAGGAGCATCCTCACGCCCATATATAGGTAACACTAGGTGTGGCGATGGAGTCTGAGCATATGATGCCGATCTCTATGATACAAGAATTTAGTTAGACCTATATAACTTCAAAAATGTGTTTTGGCTAAATTTACTTAATTGAGCCAAAATTGAGAAAATTTGTTTTAAATATGACCAAATTTAGTTATGCCATTTATTAGATTTTTTGTCTTATTAGATCTAGCATGGAAAGCCCTAAGAAGACTGGTCCTGATAGTAACAACAAAGAAGACAATATGGAGTTTACTGACTCCAGCAGTTTAGGCTCCTATCACAGTCCTTCGGATCCTTTTCCGAATATAAAAATTAAAAAGACTTCAGTGGATCTAGACCCGGAATATGATCCTGCCGACGAGGTATGGATCACGAATCTTAACTTCAGCAGTTCAAGTTAATGTTGGTTGTCAAGTATACGAAGTCTTATAATTTTTTTCTACCTAGATTAATCTCGAAGACAATGAGGTGACATCGGCTCCTAAAACCGCAGAAGGTTCACCAATGGATGAATCCTCAGCTTCACTCAAGCGGAAACAAGGGCAACGAGGTCCCAATAAGGGTCCATTGGACCGCATCATGTACATAACAAGGGTCGGTCCAGGTGGGCTTCCCCAAGAACCACTGGATTCAGTTACCAAGTACCGTAATGCATGCGGTTTTCTTGTTAGGGAGGTTGTGCCGATCACAACCGAGAATTGGAGGAAATTACCCGAGCAGACCAAGAATGAGTTGTGGGAAAAGATAAAGAAACAATTCAAGTTCCCGAAAGGCACAGAAGAAGCTGTAAAGAAAGCAACATTGGTCTCTTGCGGCAAGAAGTTTCGATGCTGGAAGAGTGAAATGAATGCTTATGTTAAGGCCAATAAGGTCCCTAGCCCGAGGAAGATGGGAAAAATCACACAAGCTCAGTGGCAAGAGTTTGTTCGTCAAAAGAGCACACCTGATGCTAAAGCTCTAAGTGCAACTAGGTCAGAGCTTGCAAAAAAGAACAAATACCATCATCGCTTGGGGTTTGCCGGATATGGCCCCAAAGTCCAGAAATGGAATAAGATAATAGACGAAATTCTTAGTAAGGGCAATCCTCACCCATTAGAAGGGTGCGATGAGCGAACTCAACGCTGGGTCTTTGCTCGGTCAGGTTTGACCAGCGAGGGCAAACTTGAAAAGCCCGACTCTCTGAATGAAGTAGAGGATAAAATGAAAGAAGTAATTGAAAAGCAACAGAAGGGTCTCTTCAAGCCGAAGAGGGAGAATGACCAACTTACCGCTATCTTGGGAAACCCTGAACACAGCGGACGGGTTCGAGCGGTCTCTTCTCAAATGTCTTGGCTAGATGGTTTCCCTAAAGATAAAGACACATATAGAAGACGTGAGAAGTTTAAGAAAACACTTGATGAAACAATTGCTCAAAAGGTCAAAGAAAATATGCAAGAAATAATGGAACAACTTAGACAATCAGGACAATTAGTGGCACCGAGTACAATGATGGTTCCGGTGCAAAAGGAGCAATTAGTATCTCCAACTGCCTACCCTAGCAGCGTTGGTTCCGTGCCAGGCTCAGGGTCAGCCCATAAGTTCCCTGTCGATGATATTGCTAACGACAAATCTTGTCGTCTTCTTGTCCCGATAGGCAGAGCAGGGAACAAAACCAAACAGGTTGCCACTGCTATGGCAAAGCCTGATCGTGACTTCAACGGGAGTCCACTTCCGTTGTATTATTCTGTGGTGCAAGTTCTTCAGATCATTGATAATGATTATGAAGATTATGAAATAGACCACGTCACACCTGAGGGGATCGCGACTCTGGGGCAGGCTGTCAACCAATTAATCCTTTGGCACCGACGCGATATCGTGTTGGACGATGAGCCAATTTCTAGCCCCGTCGCATCTCCAAATACTGCAACCCCATCTTCTAAGGCGAAAGTGCATGAAGATCCACTCCCAGTCCGGGAAGATCCACTCCCCCTATGTCTGAGCAAGGATGATGATATCCAAGAGCAACAAGTTGAACAACAACTTCAAGCAGTACCAGAGCAAGCTGTTGCTAGTAAAGAGCAACTAGTTGAGCAACAGCTTGAAGTAGTACTAGAGCCAGCTGCTGGGAGTAAAGAGCAATTAGTTGAACAACAGGTTCAACAACAAGCCAGTGTCCAACTTCCGACGACTACTCCTCGATCATCAGTGCCTGTCAAAGTTAGCTCATACGAAAATAAGAAACCTTCATCAGAAGTGACAAAGTATTTGGAAGCTATGAAGGAAAATATTAGAAAATCGAGTGCATCTCGTTCTTCTCATGAGCCAGCATTAGAAGATATCGAGGAGTGGGAAGAAGACGGTGTCATGTATAATCGGCGGACGGCTTTAGTTAAACCAGGAGTTCCAATATACAAGCTTGAGGATGTTCCTCTTAAATTTGAGAATGGGAAGCCGTTAATGACATCCGTACAACTTAGCAAACAACCCGTCGCGCTCAGAAGAATGCATGAGTGGTACATCACTGCCAGCACAAAATATGGTCTTAATTGCGTCACATTTCGTATTCCAAAAGAAGCATTCTAGAGCACTGGAGTAGATAAACGAGTCATTTTATTTGACGAGTTGCTTTCCCTTTTCCATCGGGGCATGCTCGAAATCAACCTGCTGCTCGTCTGGTGCTTGTAAGTGCTCTAATATTTTGTATTTGCTTTTCTTACTACACGCATACTCATTTCATGAGATTATAACAATTCTGGACTTCTTCAATAGGATGCAATACATGGATAATAAAAAGTTGGCGCACAAGACAGGTATCCTTGACCCTACTAGGATTGCAAAGTCGCTATTCGACGTCCAGGCGAATCGAGAATCAAGCCAGTACAAACACATGAAAAAAAAAAGATTTTGAAAGAGCAATTGCAAAACTTAAGAAGGATAGAAAGGCAGAAGTTGCAGCTTACATAGGACATGCGATGTTTAACTTTGTTAGAGACGGCCAGAACCTCGTAAAGGCTCCGTACCACTTCGAGTAAGTTCGACACATGGCATTGAAATAGCAATTATTGGTAATTGTTAACACGTGTGTTTGTATGTTTGCAGTAATCACTACATAATGATCTTCATCAAGCCAACGCAGGGAATGGCAACAGTCTTGGACTCGGCCGATTACCCACCAGATCGTTACAAAGATTTCCTTTCCATTTTGAAAAAGTACGTTTATTCAATAATTTTAATTTACGCACATTTAGAATGTGTTGACAAGTTTTATATGACATTTCTTGTATTACAGCGCTTGGCGGTTTTACGCGGAACAGCTTGGCGGCCAGAGACCTCCTAATACGAATGCATTGGACATTAAAACGTATTATGCTTGTCCGAAGCAGCCTGCTGGGAGTGTCTTATGCGGGTATTATGTATGCGAGCATCTTCGGACCGCCGCCGTATATAGAGTCAATCGTGAGGATGTAAGTTATCCTTAATGTCGATACCTTATTTTCTTACTTTTGTGTTTCATTTTCATTGTAACTAGCATAGTTTAATGCTTATATTCTCTGCTGTTCAATATTACCAGAAACATTATTTTCATATTTTGATTCCAACTTCAAAATTCAATTGCTCATAGTACAACTGCTCCAAAAATACCTACTAAATTCTTGTATACTCTCACTTTGATCTATACTTTGAGATTGTTCAAACCAACACATTCTAAACCTTGTTATGTGTTATATTGCAGCACAAGAAGAATCTGAACGAAGAATGGCCGGTTTGTAGAAGTATTCCTGATGGAGGAGCCGACAGGATTGCTTCTGAACTCTGTCAGTTCATTCGTCGCGAAATTTTGCACAAAACGGGGAAGTTCTTTGATAAGAGAGGTTCAGCAGCTGATGTGCCAGAACTTTCCGACTATACCAATCTAAACAGTTTTTAGTGAAAACTTGTAAACTTTGAGATGAAATTGTATCTGTAACTTGTGTGTATGTATATTGTTTTAGTGAAATTGACTTCTGTGATGATAATATTGTTGTCTTTTGTTCTGTGATGATTGTTGTTTTTTGTTCTGTGATTATATTGAATTGACCTGGAAATTAGAAATAACAGCAGTAGTACTGCATGACTGTGAAAAACAATTATCACAGGCGGCTAGATACAAGTAAAGAAACATCTGTGATAACCTAATTTTCACAGGCGGTGTCTGTTATGGTAGAAACCTGCTGCGTTAAAGGGTCTTCACAGACGGCTGATATAGGTAAACTCCGTCTGTGATAACACCATTATCATAGACGGGTTAGTTATGCTTCAATAACCGTCTGTAAAGACACATTATCATTAACGGTTAGTTATGCTTCAAAACCCGCCTGTGAAGACATATTATCATAGACCGTTAGTTATGCTTCAAAATCCGCCTGTGAATACACATTATCATAGACGGTTAGTTATGCTTCAATACCCGACTGTGAAGACTCATTATCATAGGCGTTTAGTTATGCTTCAAAATCCGCCTGTGAAGACAAATTATCATTGGCGGTTAGTTATGCTTCAATACCCGCCTGTGAACACTTCTTATCATAGACGGTTAGTTATTCTTCAATAACCGTCTGTAATAAGATGTTTATCACAGACGGTTATATATGCTGCACGACCCGTCTGTTATAAAGTATTTTCACAGACGGCTAGCCTAAGTAAAGAACCGCCTATGATAATCGGTCTTCACAGGCGGCTATCCTTAGTGAAGAACCGCCTATGTTAATTAGTCTTCACAGGCGGTTTCACTTCTCCGCCTGTGAAATTGCGGATTATCACAGACTCTTCGTTTCAGGCGGTTTTAAAAGCCGTCTGTGATAATAGGTTTGGAGCCGCCTGTGATGAGGCTTATTGTAGCAGTGTTGGGGTCTCACAAACCGTAGAACGGCGATATTATTGATCTAAGCAAAACCCACAGAATATGACCGGCGGCTGCAGTATTTATAAGCTAGGGTTCGACCAAAACACGATTAGACGCGTCCCTAATGGACTCTTACGGGATACAAGACCCAAAGGCCCGATTCGGTGGCGTAGCACCGGACAGAAATCTGGACTTGATTTGTTTCGACGATTCCCAATGACTCCGGAGGAATTTTGATGTGGGACCAGAACCATTGGAAATTATATCTTCTCCTCTTTCCGTGCATATGTAGAACGTCGAAAACGGAGTTCTTATGCCTCCTGGGCGTCTAATTTAAGGTGTACTGCTCCTGGACTCCGAGTTGAATTCGAGTCCGAGTTGTAAACTGTTTCCATCTACTTGTGGACGTCCCAGGTGGTTCTCCACGCTCCCAAGGCCTCCTTCCTTCACTTGTTGATCTTTTCCATTATTCCTAATAACAATTAATTCATCACATAGCAATCTATTCTCAAACTCACATGCAAAAGAAGTTAAGAACGAATTCACCTGCTGATTTAATAACCGTGCCCGTGCTCTTGTGATTGGTCCTTGTAGTTCAATGCGCGTCTCTGCTGTTGTGATGTCCTCATCATCCTCCCCCTCTTGAATTGGAGTCGTCCTCGACTCAAGTTCATCTTCTTCTCCCAAGTACGGTCGCAAATCTGAAATGCTAAATGTAGGACTAACCCCAAAATCGGGAGGCAATTCAAGCTTATATGCATTATCATTAATCTTTTCAACGATCTTAAAAGGACCAGCACCTCGTGGCATAAGTTTAGATTTTCTCAAGTCGGGAAATCGCTCTTTTCTCAAATATAACCACACCAAATCGTCCGGTTCAAGTTTTACTTCTTTTCTACCTTTACTACCTGCAATCCTATACTTCTCATTCATCATTTCAATATTTTTCTTTGTAGTTTCATGCATCTTAAGAATGAATTCAGATCGTTGTGTAGCATCCAAATTTATAGTTTCAGAAGGAGGCAAAGATAGTAAATCAATAGGAGCACGGAGATTGAAACCATACACTACCTGGAATAGACTTACCTTTGTCGTGGAGTGAACGGATCTGTTGTAAGCAAATTATATATGTGGTAAACACTCCTCCCACAACTTCAAATTTGTTTTCAAGACAGCCCGTAACATAGTGGATAAAGTACGATTAACTACCTCGGTCTGTCCATCTGTTTGTGGGTGACATGTAGTTGAAAACAGCAACTTGGTTCCCAATTTATACCACAAAGTTCTCCAAAATGACTTAAAAATTTTGCATCACGATCAGAAACAATGGTATTTGGCACACCATGTAAACGAACAATTTCCGTCACAAAAAAAATCAGCAATGTGTGAGGCATTATCATTCTTATGACAAGGTATAAAGTGTGCCATTTTGGAAAAACGATCAACAACTACAAAAATACTATCCCTCCCCCTCTTAGCCCTAGGCAATCCCAAAACAAAGTCCATAGAAATATCCTCCCAAGGTACACTAGGAACAGGAAGAGGCATATAAAGACCATGTGGGTTAAGACGAGACTTAGCTTTGTTGCAAGTAGTGCATCGTGACACGTAGCGCTCGACATCACGCCTCATCTTTGGCCAAAAGAAGTGTGTGGCAGCACGTCTTCAGTTTTCTTCACTCCAAAATGTCCCATCAAACCTCCTCCATGTGCTTCCTGCAAAAGCAATAGACGAACGGAGCTAGCTGGAACGCATAGCTTTTTAGCACGATAGAGGAGACCCTCTCGCAGCACATATTTATTCCAAGTTCTTCCTTCTCTACAATTTTCAAAAGCAACTTTGAAGTCCAAATCAGTAGGATATAATGCTTTAATTGTTTCCAAACCAAAGATTTTATGATCGAGTTGGGACAGCATGGTATAACGCCTAGATAATGCATCGGCAATGATATTTTCCTTCCCTTTCTTATGCTTAATGATGTATGGAAACGACTGTATGAACTCAATCCATTTAGCATGTCGTTTATTCAGATTGGTTTGACACTTAAGATACTTCAATGATTCATGATCGGAATGTATGACAAACTCCTTAGACCAAAGATAATGTTGCCAAGTTTGTAATTCACGGACTAAGGCATACAATTCCTTATCATAAGTGGAGTAATTCAGAGAAGGACCATGAAGTTTTTCACTAAAGAAAGCAACGGGTTTACCTCCTTGTATGAGAACGCCTCTAATACCAATGCCGCTTGCATCGCATTCTAGCTCAAAGGTCTTGTCAAAATCAGGAAGTTGTAGTAATGGTGCTTGTGTAAGCTTCGATTTGAGAGCATCAAAAGCTTGTTGCTGCTGTTCGCCCCATCGAAATGGAACTCCCTTCTTCGTTAGCTCATGTAGAGGTGTTGCAATGGTGCTGAAATCCCGCACAAAGCGCCGATAAAATCCTGCAAGACCAAGAAAACTACGAACCTGTGTGACGGTAGTTGGGGCTGGCCAGCTGGTGATTGCTTCAATTTTTGCCTCATCCATCTCAATTCCCTGCGAGGAAACGACATAGCCAAGAAACGAGACTCGATTGGTGCAAAAAACGCACTTTTCGAGGTTACCAAACAAACGTGCATCTCTCAAAACAGTAAAAACAGCACGTAAATGATCAAGATGTTCATCATATGACTTGCTGTAAATGAGGATATCATCGAAGTAAACCACCACAAATTGTCCAATGAAAGCACGTAAAACCTCGTTCATTAATCGCATAAAGGTGCTGGGTGCATTAGTTAAACCGAAAGGCATGACTAACCACTCATAAAGTCCAAACTTGGTTTTAAATGCAGTTTTCCATTCATTTCCTAGTGCCATTCTAATTTGGTGGTAACCACTACGCAAGTCAATTTTTGTGAAGATGATAGCACCACTCAATTCATCAAGCATGTCATCTAATCGAGGAATAGGATAACGATACCGAATGGTGATGTTATTAATCGCTCGACAATCAACACACATGCGCCAACTACCATCTTTCTTAGGAACCAAAAGAACAGGAACGGAACAAGGGCTAAGGCTTTCACGAATGTACCCGCGGTCCAAAAGATCTTGGACTTGTCGCTGAATTTCCTTAGTTTCTTGTGGATTCGCCCTGTATGCTGCACGATTTGGCAAACTTGCTCCTGGAATCAAATCGATCTTGTGTTCAATGCCTCTCATCGGTGGTAAACCAGGGGGTATCTCGGAGGGAAACACATCCTCAAACTCCTGCAAAAGGTTAGCAACAGCAGGGGGCAATGCAATAGACAATTCATGAAGTGAAAACATGGCTTCTTTGCAAACTAAAGCATAGCACATCCCCTTAGCATCGAATAAATCAGCAAGTTCAGATTTAGTTGCGAGCAATGATGGTGATTTTAACTTAATAACTTGCTGTTTTTCAGATTCTAATTTAGTTGCTTTGCCCTCACGAATTTTACTCTTCTCAAAATGCACAATTTCAGCAGGAGTCATGGGGAGCAAAGTGATTTTCTTTCCCTTATGCATGAGAGTATATTTATTGGTTCTACCATGATGAATAGCATCTGTATCAAATTCCCAAGGACGACCCAATAAAAGAGAACAAGCATCCATAGGAACAACATCAAAATCAGCAAAATCATGGTATGAACCAATTGAAAAATGGATTCTCGCTGTTTGTGTTACCCGGACCTTACCGCTGTTGTTGAACCATTGAATGTGGTACGGATGAGGGTGTGCTCTTGTTGTCAAACCGAGTTTCTTGACGACGTCCGTGTTTACCAAGTTATTGCAGCTACCTCCATCAATTATAGTGTGTGCACGGCAGTCCTTAACGACGAGAAACATGTGGAAGAGGTTGTGTCGTTGTAGCTTGTCGTCGGTCTCCACTTTGGAGCTCAAGGCACGCTGCACAATGATGCTCCTATAGTTCTCCGTCGCCGCTGTACCAAGTACCTCTTCTTTGGTGTGTTCGTCATTTGGATCTGTAAAGTCAGTAGCAAGAGAATATTCATCTTCAACATCCGAAGTACTATCATACCCGCCATCGTCGCGTGCTATGTATGCTCGTTTGCTCGGGCAATCTCTCATCATATGACCAAGTCCTTGGCAGCGGTGACACTTAATGTCGGAAGTATGACCCGTAGAAGGACTGGACGACGAAGGCTTGAATGATGTCGCCTTGCTGCCTTCCGGCACGCGAGAAGGTGGAGCAGCAGGTATAGTTCGTTGGCCGCCATTGGGTGGTGTAGTCGCTGCACGGGGGGCCGAAGATGGTGCTGTTTTGGATGGTGTAGTTGCTGCACGCGGCGTGAAGTTGCTCCTCGTGCGTTGTTGCTGTTGTTGTCGGCCCTGCAATTCTTTTTCTGCCAACATAGCAAGCTGAAACAATCTGTTAACAGTATCATATTCTTTGTAATCAACAATGTCCTGAATTTCACACCTCAACCCCCCATAAAAACGAGCTATTTTATCATCCATGTCCTCTACTACCCCACAACGCAGCATACCCTTTTGTAACTCTTGATAATACTCCTCTACAGACATGTTACCTTGGTCTAAATGCTGCAATTTTTTGCGAAGGTCCCGCTGAAAAGATGGAGGAACAAATCAAACACGCATAGCTTCCTTTAATCTATCCCATGTTGGAGGATCAGTTCTAGTTTTAACAAGTTCATTCCACCATATGATAGCAAAGTCCTTAAACTCACTAGTGGCTTGACGAACTCTATGTTGTTCAGGAACAAGATGGGAATTAAATTTTTGCTCTACTGTCATCTCCCAATCAAGATAAGCCTCAGCATCATAAGCACCAGAAAAAGAGGGTATAGTAAATTTCACTTTAGCAAAAGGGTCATCAGGAGGGCGGTTATAATTGTTATGATTATTACCTCCCATACCTCGACGATAAAGTGGTAGTCTTGGCTGATTACTATGATCTTCCAGTTCATCATAAGCATTGTCTTCTTGTCTTACAGCGAGAGGCAACCGAGCCTCAAAAGTATTCATCCGAAGAGCAAGGTCATCCAGATTGCGAGTCAAGTTCGCCAATGACTCCTCCGTTGATGCGTTGTATTTGGCGAACATATCACGTAACTCAACATGTTGAACACATTCGTCATTATTTTCTTCTCCTGCCATTGTTAGTAGGAAACAAAAGACAACAAAAAAAATGTTATCCCTATCAACTACAGTGACAATGTGGAAGGTGGAAGAAAACAATCTCTCTCGCTCAAGCGTCTTACCACGCTCTTACAAGTGTTCTTACCGACACAGCAGGTGGTGTGGACGGTGAGATGAACCAATGAAGCGTGGGGTGATTGCAATGGTACATGTTATGCTCAAGAGAAAGGTGGAGCTTGGATGGCACAATATCGTGGCTAATAAGCAGAAAATCGTTAACAGCTAAACAAAGTTGAATAAGTATTCAATGTAGGAAACTGTTGCTGGTCAACTGAGTGCCCTAGAGCCTAGCACAACACAAGGAAGTATCAAGGCAAAAGAAAGACAGAATGATATAACCAAACAAACAGCACCAAGTGGTATAAGCCAATTGCTTTAATATGCGTGCTCTTCACTATTTTTTTTCTTTTTTGTAATATTTTTTTGATATTTTTTCTTAACTCAGTAGCACAAATATAGGAAGCACACAAATTTGCAGCTCAATTGTATGTAATATGCAGCCTATAGAAAATCAAGAAGGTTCTTTAAAATTCGTGCTGAAACTTCGGAGGCCGGATAGCCTATCTTCCGAGGGGAATTTGGGCAATCTAATTTCGCCGAACGCGGCTACGACGCGGAAAATCAGATGCGAAATTTCGCGTAGATGAATTTGAAAAAAAATTCGCCCGATTTCGAGTTCGTATGCGAAAGTTATGGCCGTTTTAAGGTAGGTTGTCCGAGTTACGTTTTTTGGATGTTGATTCCAACTCGGTTTGAGAACAGAACTCGCAAACGGATACGAAAACGATCGGGAATTTGCACAGCAACTAATGGGGTGGTGTGTGATGATTCAAGGATGAATGGCACAAAGATTTGTCACCTAATCTAGGGCTGGCGATGCGGGAGTTCACGCAAGGCGGCTAGCTAGGGCAAACCGATAAACGTGGCGGATCGGTTTGTTATTTAGGGATTGTGGAATAGGTGTCGAATAGCAAGAAAACAAGGACGAAACACGATAACTAGGACCAAAAACACAAAGCTAAACCAGCAACAAGACTCAACCACACGAATGCAAACTCAACAATGCAAACTGAAAAACGCAACTGCAGGCACTATAGTCTGGGAAGCGGTAAAAACGATCTAATTTTTTTTGTGGCTTTTTTGTGGACTCTAGGTACAAAACAAAATCGATCTAATGGAAGGAAAGAAAACAAAGATACCTCACGGGCAACCTGGAAATCTGATACCAATTGATGAGTAGGTTTAGGCCCGATCTTCCGAAAGGTATGTCGATTGGGGTGGAGAAGTCGACGTTGATGATCTGCGGCACTCGAGCGGTTCGAGTACCCCTGCAATCACTACACCACGGCTCCGTTGGTTATCATCCATGCTGCACACGCTTGACCTCGCCAAGAAGGCTAATCCCTGCAAGTGCAATCGAGAACACGAGCAAGAACGTAGAAGACACAATCGGAAATCGTTAAATTGGGGTCTCACAAACCGTAGAACGGCGATATTATTGATCTAAGCAAAACCCACCAAATATGACCGGCGGCTGCAGTATTTATAGGCTAGGGTTCGACCAAAACACGATTAGACGCGTCCCTAATGGACTCTTACGGGATACAAGGCCCAAAGGCCCGATTCGGTGGCGCAGCACCGGACAGAAATCTGGACTCGACTTGTTTCGACGATTCCCAATGACTCTGGAGGAATTTTGAGGTGGGACCAGAACCATTGGAAAGTTTATCTTCTCCTCTTTCCGTGCATATGTAGAACGTCGAAAATGGAGTCCGTATGCCTCCTGGGCGTCTGTTTTAGGGTGGACTGCTCCTGGACTCCGAGTTGAACTCGAGTCCGAGTTATAAACTGTTTCCATCTACTTGTGGACGTCCCAGGTGGTTCTCCACGCTCCCAAGGCCTCCTTCCTTCACTTGTTGATCTTTTCCATTATTCCTAATAACAATTAAATCATCACATAGCAATCTATTCTCAAACTCACATGCAATAGAAGTTAAGAATGAATTCACCTGCTGATTTAATAACCGTGCCCGTGCTCTTGTGATTGGTCCTTGTAGTTCAATGCGCGTCTCTGCTGTTGTGATGTCCTCATCATGGGTGCCCCGACGATGCACCCACCTCTGCTCCTCGCCGGCGCCGCCCCGACGCGCCGCTCATGCCCGCTGCTGCGCGCCCTGGGCGCTGAAGCGTCGCGCCATGCCAACCGTGTGTGCCACGTCTGCGTGCCTCGTGCCCGCGTCTCGCTAGCGTCCCAGCAGCGCCCGTGCCCCAGCTCGCCTCGCCGACTTGCTCGCGCCTTGCCCAAGCTTGTTGTTCGCCACGCCAACCCTGAATCGTGTCGTACACCCAGCGCCGCCGCGCCCGCGTCCTGCTCCATTTCACGCGCGTGGCACGTCGAGCCGCACCGTCCTCTGCCCGAGCGCGCCTCCGCTGCATCTCGTCGGTCCGGCTCCCATCTGTCCCGCTCATGCCGTGCTTGGTTTCCTTGTGCATCATGTCCACAGTGACCCAAGTTGTGCTGCCCTGCCCACCTACCATGTGCCATGGTCATTGCGTTGATGGCCGTCCACATCGCCGTCCATGACACCGGCCATTCATGCCACCACTGCACCAGTGACGGCTGTCCGCCCTTGCTGTTGTTCAGACCCAACACCACGCGCAGACACTCGCCCGCCGTGTCCCTGCTGGCTGCGCCTTTCCGGGCCGACCGCGAGCACCATGATGCCATGTCCGTGTTCCGCGCCGTGGCTATGTCCTGGAAGGAAGGCGAGTAATGGGTGTGATGGACGAAACGCAGGAACACGTCGTTGACACACAACCATCCACAATTGATCCAAGGTTAGCTCTGATCTGTGCAAAGATTGGTCGGATCAATGCTGCAGTCAACCTGTTCGATGAAATGTTTACAAGGAAGAAACTAGATGTATTGATGTTCCATGCTAGTCTTGGATGCAGGTCTGTTGTGGGGTGGAAATCGACCAAGATATGTGTCAAGATGCTTTTTGAAGGGTGATAAAGCGACGGAATCAAGTACACACCCAAGATGTTCGGTGAAATGCCTACAAGGTGAGCCTTGCCCTAAAATGCCTTGTTTGACATCACCGAAGTACGTTCGTCGTGATCCCTAATGATACACATGTGTAGTCAAGTCATACGTCCATGTTCCGCATTGATGTCGTTCCTATAGAAATCCCTAAGTTGACCTCCTTTGTCATTAGTATCACGTTGGCCTGCCCGTGCGTGCTCGTGACGCTCCACCATGAGCCGTGTCGACGTCGTTGACCGCATAATGTCGTCGTGACGTTTCGAGCCATCATCATGCCCTGGCATCGAGATGAAGGATGCTTGTGATGAATGTGGTGCTGAAACACAAGCACGACTCGTCAGACAATAGTTGTCAAGCCAAATTAGGTTTTAGTCAATGTGAGGGTGATCGAGTCCTAGGTGTAATCTAGATGCTCGATGAAATGCCTTCTAGGTCAAACCAGGTGGGTCGGTGATCACCGACGACCTGGGGTAGAGGTAATGCGAGAACGTTGCGACCGACAAGGAAAACTAGACCAAGGGGAACCATGGATAAAGAGTTTCTTGTTTGTGTCAACGATGTTTCCTAACCGTGTGCAGAATTTCTTAACTAGGTGTGCCATTTCATCGACGGCAGGTTCGTCGAGTCGCTTAGCAACAACCGAGTCGACATCACTATCCTTAGAACTCACAAGGTGGTGTTCGGGATTCCGCTCATCACCATGGACGGATCAAGGTCGATGTGAACGTCGATGAGATGATCTTCTCGAGAGGGAAAAGCACATCGTCACAACATAGTAATGCATTATGTTCGAGTTCCAGGAGTTCACCGACCTCATCTGGAAAATCTTGCAAAGGACACTGCAATAGTGTCATGTAAGAACTTGGGCGATGCTTGCGGAGATTGTCGTATCGACTGATTTACCTAAAAGCGGTTTGAACGTTGTCTTGGTACTCATGCTAGGTTAACAGTGCTTGTAATGACTTCTTAAGTCCAAGCCATGTTGATCTCAATTCAGTCCCAAGTGTCGTTAGGTTCCATCATGGTTCATCCTAAGTCAAGACCCTACGACAGCACTGCTCGCTTAACTAGGTTTACTCCTTTATGAGTTAAGTGAAGTTCATTGGTCGACTGCTAAATCGCGAACTTCGTCTTGTACACTCCACTCATACTCAAGCTTTCGATGTCCCACCTTAATTTTTGGGTCGTCCTTACACTTCTCCGCCCAACAGTTCTTCACCATTCAGATTTGTCAATCTTGCGTGCCATAGCTTGATGTGTGGTATGCTAAGTTTCAATGTAGCTTTATGTTGTACCTTTTAGTTCATACCGACACTTCTATGTCCACCTTGACTCATCCTCTGGTTACCCACACAACAGAGGCATATCTGTCCTTCCTAGTCAAACTCCTCGTTCTTAAAGTTTACACAACCCCATGGAGTCTATTATTAAACTACTTAATTACTTAATGCATATCATGTCGATAGGAACGTGATGATAGGTGATCGACGAGAAGTTTCGCTTGGAGAAGAAGGCCAGGGTGTCCACTTGAAGTCCTTGGCAGAGTCTGCACAGAAGGACCACTAACAATTGACATTTATTCGAGTCGCAAACTAAGGCAAGCCCCGGTTTGCATTTAAGTGCCTTTTAAAGTTTTGATTTTATACACAGTGTATTAAATAGACTTAATATGTGCATTAGGTCTATGTTGATTGAATACCCCACATGCATGACCAAGTAATCCTTGAAGTGGATAGGTAGTATAAGACCCCCTCGATTTATATTGCTATGCTTAATGTTTAGTTAGAAGATCGGTAGAAGTCGAGTATGTTGGATACTACTCGCGAGATTGGTCACATTTTACTGATCACAAGTCAAGTAGTTGAATTCTACTTGCGAGAGAAGTCGAGTGAGGGAAACCTACTCGTGAGTTGTTACCATAACGTTAACTCTTTAATATGAGACATGGACGAGGATTTTTGTAGGTTGGTTTGCCCACATCGTGCCTGAGTCGGTAATGACGAGGCAGGTGTTGGGAGATGGATTGGTAGCCCCGTCTGTGTCGGTTAAGGCCCGTCCGTATGCGGCCCCTTTGAACAAGCTTGAATTGTACCGGCGACATAATGGACATATGGAATCCAGTAACCTGACGTATCTCGATAACTGGGGTGTCGAGGCCCATTAACTCACCATCGATAGGGGTGGGTTGAGGACAGTAAGGTGTAAATCGGTCAGCGGACACATGAGGTGTTCCGTGCGGAGACCTTTTGTTCGCGGAGGTGAGACGGGCTCGGCGTTCGGGTTTCTTGTGAAAGGTGGCCATATACGCCTAGTACTGAAGTGTTACGTAGGTATTGGTGTACTCGCTGACACTTCCGAACGACGTATGTGTCGTGTTATTCGGGTGTGTCCTGGTTGCAATCACCGTCCCTCGCGGTAATAGAGTACCACTTGTTCACTGAGCTGTGACATAGTAAATACTGAAGAAATCAAAAGGATATGATGTATTGAATTATAATTGTTGTGCAACCTTGTTTGGCTTAGAGATAGCATAATTAAAAGTTTACAGTTTCCCCATACTTTACCTGTAATAGCATCATGTGCTTTGGGCATGTCAAATCATCGGCAAAGCGTTTCTTGTTTGATTGTGGAGTCTATGATGTGATGTGCCTGAAGAATGTCATGTGCTACTTAAAACATGATTATAAGGATCCACTTGTAGGCGAGTCTTTTACTATTCCTTACCTATGCTTAGTACTTAACCCTGCATATGTCTAGTGAGACGGGTTAGTCTTGCTGAGCCTTATGCTCACGTTTGCGCTTTAACGATTTTTGCAGGTATTAGTTTTATTTCTGCTGTTCAGGTTGTACATGAGACTCGAGGTGTCAATAAATCTCATGTGAACCACGCCGCTGCTGAATGTTCTTCATGTTGCTAGTGAGAAGCGTCCTAGGGCATGGACGTCTTCTCTCCTGCTTAATTAAGTGAGGTTATGAGTATGTTTCCGCTGCGTGTGTACTTCTATTGTACACTCTTTTGTAAACTCTTCTTATTATGATATGAAAACGTTATATGTTTTGGTATCCTTTTCGTGTGTGCTGTTAGGTGCCGCATCGCACGGCACCACCCAATGAAATCCTCGGATGTGTGGACCCCAGTGCCCACACGCGGGTGGTCCCAGAGAGGAATGTCACAATGATGTCAACATCGACGACATCAGGGAACTCGTTGCACTTCTTGGAGAAGCGTCATATTTACTCAAGAAGGGTCTCACCTGACCTCTGTCGGCACCCTTTGTGGTCCCACTAATTACCATGGCATACGTACGTGCCCTGGAATTTGCCGAAGAAGGTGTTTTGGAGCTCGGCGCAACTCCGGATGCTATCAGCCGGGAGATACTCCAGCCAGGTTTGGGTCATGTCTCCTAGATAGATGGGGATGTATTGGATGATGAAGAATTCACCATCAGCCCCGCCGGCCCTGCATGCTAGACGGTAGTCCTCCAACCACACATTGGGATTGGTCTTGCCGCCATACCTCCCAATATGGGTCAGGGCCCGAAAAAAAACCAAGAGATGGGTGTTACGTATCCGCCTCCCAAACACACGGGGCCCGAGCGAATAGGGGCTCGAGCTCTGATCCTCGTCATTGTCGTAGCAGCCACCATGGCGGGGTCGGCGCCATCAGGGCTCGGGTCATGAGTCCATGATGGCCCCTGAGCTCTACGCCGAGCCTCGAGGGTTCGATGGAGATCGGATGGCTCCACACGCTCGTGGATCGAGTTGCACAAGGGGGTCGACGATCTGGTCCTCTTAGCCCTAATCACTAGACTCAGGGCGCAGGTCCTGGCGGGGCTCATGTCGCTCTTGATGTGCCCCAACTCTTGTCGAGGGCTGATGAATCCAGCTGTCGATCTAGGGAGCTCTTCGCCTGTTGTGTGGTAGCCTTATCCAACAGGGTACGGAGGTTCTGGTACTGGTGCCGAGCTTCAAGATCAACGGGCTTAGGCACACTATGCAACACCGCTGCCGTGGCTGCCATGTTGTGGCTCGCTCGCTCGAAGTGTGTTGGGCATCAACATTGTTTGTGACATTGGCTTGAACATGGGGCGCACGGAGGCGCGATCTTCCCTTGTTGGGGTAAGAGCCCAGCTTTGCCATGAATGTGGCGGCATTAGCGTCTAGATGTGCTTGCCCAGCCTTGATGGTAGCATGTTGTGCCTCGAGCTGGTTGAATATCTTGTGGCGCTGCACTTTTTGCTACTCGAGGCTCAATTGTGGTGGAGTGTTGGCAGGCGTGTCAATGGAGCTGTCACCAGCTTCGATGTTGTGGCACTCGCGCGAGGAATGCTCTCTCCCCTCAGTGCCGTCGTTGGAGCCGAAGCTGAAACTAGCGGTGTCCTCCCGGATGTGGTAAAGGGACGATGACATGTAGTCGAACATCCCTACGAAGGACGGTGCCGAAATGTTGTTGGCGGCATCCATATCGACATCGTAGGCCATCCTTCCTATCAAAGGTTGGATGATGTATTTCCAGTTGGAGACCCGAAGGTTGCCAACGTTGCTGGCAAAGAAGTCCTGGCTCCCAAAATGAAGAGCTTGGTGTTGGGGAAGATGGGGTTGGCTTAAGCTGCCGCCACAGGTGATGGTGAACTCAAAGTCTCTGATATAGACCTTCATGCTGGGCATGGTGGGTGAACGTGGTGAAGCCGTCGAGGAAGCAAAGTGGAAACGCACCATAGTCCCCCTTCCTGGCATGCCAACTGTCAGTGTTTGTACTACCAGAGCATCGATTTTGCCATGTGTTCATCCTCGCAGTGGTCTAGCTACATAGACACAAGGATTTATATTGGTTCGGGCGAATGCCCTACGTCCAATCTTGATCTGCTGCTCTTTTGTTGATCAAAAGAGGGAAATGGTGTTACAAGCGATCGGAATCTGCGTGCTAGGTCGTGTGTGGTTGGGGTGTTCATCGTCCAAGCTCCCCGTGCTAAGGTGGCCTTCTGGTCCATTTTATAGGTAGCTAGGTGCTTGCCTTGTCTAAACGCCCTATGTACCCACGACCTCCTCATAAATGGGGCGGAGGTTATAATGGTTCTTATCTCTACAACATAGCTCCCAACACGCCCCGGGCTATGGCCGGGACGCGGAAGTCATCTCCGTACCTACCATAGTCTTATCGCCTGCCAGTGCCATATCGCATCACACGCCCGCCAAAGTGCTGGATGGGATGAAGCGTGGAATGTGTGAGCAGACCCTGTGGCCTCTGCCAGGAGGACGCTCGAGTGCGGTTGTCCTCTCGACAATGAAGGCATCTTCTCAGCCCATGTCATATTGAATGCCACTTCCTACCTCCGCTCCGGAGCTCGTGCTCAGTCGGCTTCGATGCCGACCTTAGCGGTTGAGGGTCGAGCACACTTTTCACCGACCTCAGCGATCGAGTCTCAGACATCGGGTGTCACCTGGGCTGGCAGTTAGATACGACCGCACACCGTATTTTGTCACAACTATATCGTCGGTCCATGACTTTCGATAGCCGGGGTACGGAACAATATGTATGTTGTTCCTTTTTTTAGAATGTGATTTGGCTCAAGATCCCATATTAGTCTATTGTTTGCCCTTATTTACTTATTTCTTCATTGGCCTTTATTAGACTTTGGTATAAGTATTTATTCATATTTATATATGTATTCTTATCTTTCTTTCATTCCATATTTGATAATTATAAATAGATTACGTGGTTGAAGTGTATATGGGGTACTTGTTATTATTTAGATCTAGTTTTGACTGATGGTTTTAAACACTCATTACTCTAATGGCACATTCCCATTTGTTTATATACTTTAATTGATGGTGCTCACCTCTATGTGCATATGTGTATATTTTTTGTTCGAGTTCCTTTCATCCGTACTTTCCACATTTGTATTTCTTTTATTTCCAATCTTCGTTTTATGGTCGTTATGTGCACACTAATTTATTTCGACTTTTTTCTTGACAATTAATAATTGTTCAAAATTTTAAATTCGGGGTGAATTTTATCATCGGTTAGAAATTCGAGCTGTGACAATTAGCTCATGGAGGCCCAGTACGACATGTGTAAAATTAGACCGGGCCAGAGCCGAGTTGCAAGCCCGTTGTGCCATCCCAGTCCATTCCTGTGCTTTGACAGACCGAGGCTTTCAAGGCCCAAGCCCAGCCAGGCTCAGGCCGGCCCGGCACTATACCTAGAGTATTACTTGACAATCTTGGGAGAGGGCTTAACTTGAAGGGCAAAGGTTTTCTGCAGAGGCAATATTTGGCGAGGCTACTCATAGTTCAGAAGCCCGTGGAGGAACTCGAACCGTGGCAATCTGGAAGGAAAGAAACGATGGTGCTGGACAGTGCAGAGGGACAACAGGCTAATCTCTGGGTTGCTGTGGGGCAAATCACCTAGGTGCTATTCTAGGGAGAATCAGGGACGCTTGAGTGTGCTCTCCGGATGAGTGCTAAATACCATGTACTTTACTAATATTTAAGATTAAAAGGAGTAATTTAATAAGCGCAATTAAAGAGGAAAGTCAACCTTCAGAGGCTTATAGTTTGGGGGCTCACCAGAAAATTGTTAGCACTGCAATTAATTTTTTTTTCTTTCAAAAGATGGCATATGGCCCTGTGTTTTGAACCGGGAGGAGATTTTTGCCAAAAAAAATAATCTGTCGAAACATGTGAATGCTGAGTAGGAAATCCGGTCATTTTGTTAATCAGGAAAAAGAAAAGGAAAAGGGAAAACCAGAAAACAAAACTAGAGGGGATTTGTACCAGGAACTTCTTCAGGTGCGCAGACCAGAGTAAGTACACTCAGTATATAAGCCTGTCGATCTCTCCTAATTCCTCCTCTGCGCGAAGATCTCGGATTTCTTTGTGCTCATGGGAATCGTTTATAGTGCCTAGGTTGTTGAATCTTGGGGTGCTGAGTTCAGGAGAGATCGGAAATCGAAATCTTTCTTGGTTGCTTCGTGGTGTGCTTGCGAGGAGCTATACGGAGGCGGCAGGGAGCTAGGCAACATATGGTGGGGGCATGGAGAAGGGGTCCCTGCAGCAGTGCAACCCCAAGGTGATGCTGTACATGCACGACGGCGTCGCTATCCGGACTGCGTCACCCATTAAGGCTTCGTTTGGAAAGGCCGGTATTGGAGTGGATCTAGGCTCAATCCACGTCATGAATAGATTCAATTACACATGGGAGCAAAATACACGTTATAGGCTAAAAATGCATTTGGATAGGCACGGGATTCGGCGGCCCACGCCCCGATCCACTCGCATTGGAGAGGAAATCGCGCGACTCCTCTCAACACCGGGAACTCCGCCCACTCCGAGTCACCTGACTCGCCCCCGTCGCCCGCCCTAGAGCGGCGCTCGCCTGACTCTCCCAGCGGCGGTCGCGGCGGTGCCCCTCCACCTCTTTGCTCGAGCCATGCTTCCTCTAGCTGTCGCCACTCGCTTGCTCGCTCACTCTCGACGTGAAGCTCCTAGCAAGTCGCCATGGCCTCAACCACCCTCTCCTCCACCTTCTCCCTCCTCGCCCGCCCCTCCTCCATCCTCTCTGCCTCGCTCGCGAGGTCCTCCGTCGCTGTGCCGCTCCGCCGCGGCCGGCGCGCCGTGGCCGTCGCATCCACCGCCACCGAGTCCCCCAAGGTCGTGGAGCTCGGGGACGCCATCGCCGGGCTAACGCTCGAGGAGGCCTGCAGCCTCGTCGACCACCTCGAGGAGCGCCTCGACTTCTCCACGGCTGCCTTCACGCCCGCCGCCGCCCGTACCGGTGCGGAGGAGGCGGCCCCCGCCGAGCAGACAGAGTTCAACGTCGTCATCGACGAGGTCCCCAGCAGCGCTTGTATCTCGACCATCAAGGTGGTGCGCGCGCTGACCAGCCTCGCGCTCAAGGAGGCCAAGGACCTCATCGAGGGCCTCGCCAAGAAAGTCAAGGAGGGCATCAGCAAGGACGAGGCCGAGGAGGAGGACACCGCCGGGAGTACATGGGCAGACCCGTGCAGTACTTGGGCGCCAGCGCCGAGCTGGTCGTCTTCAACGCTAGCCGCTGTACCGACGGGTACGCCCTGGGCCTCTCTGTCGGGCGCCGCTTCAGCGATGTCATCCGGGGCAGGATGCAGCAGGACCTCGTGCTCCGGGAGCAGCTGCTGCCGTTCGCGTCGATAGCGAAGGCGCGACCACTCCTCGCCGCGCTTCAGGCCCAGTGCGTACCCCGTCGACCAGCTCTGCACTCCGCACACTGCTACCGAGGTCACCATGGTCGTATTTGATTCTGACTTTCTCCACCAGCCAAATGAGCAACACAAATGTCTTGAGGAGTTTCTGAACCCCACGTGGTTTGGGTGGCCGACGGGATTCACCCAATCCACTCGTGGAGGAAATTACACGTGTGTTTGCTCCCCAACATGTCAAACAAAGCCTAAGGAGGATGAAGGCGGAGCGAGTCATCCAGAATCAAATGCTTCTCCTGTAAGAAGCTGCAGCCCATAAGGGCACGACAACGTACCTGATCTCACCTTTTTTTATGCGGTATAGGCGCTATGCGGTATGTCACAGCCCGAATTTTAACAAATGGTAACAATCACTCCGAATTATTTTTTTTATAAACCTCTAACAAACTCTGGTTGCAAATAAAAATAGAGACACGTCTTTGTACCAATACAAATACATATACAGAAACACAAATCCTTACATAATTAGATACAAAGCAAACTACAAAATAAATCTGAAATAAGTAACAACGCATGTGGAAGTATAAACAAAGTTGATGTATGCAAACATTTACGAACATGTGAGCTCACCATTAATTAGAATAAAATCAATAAATAATACTGTGCCATAAAGACCTTCGATCAGACCTAGATCAAAATACGCTAATGGATACCCGTAAACAATTTAAATTAAGTAATAGATGTATGATGACCAACCATAAAAAAAAATAAAGATAATATACATATGTGGATATGAATGAAAATACGTGTACCCAAAGTCAATGCAAGCCATCGAATAGATGAATAAGGGAGAACAAAACACTGATTAAACGATATAGGATTTTAAATCAAAAACGGAATTCAGACTTCAAATGCAAATGCCAAGCAAACCTAAAAATTACCGAAACTAGACTCAAATTCAAATCCGAATAATTCAACCACCTTGAAAAATTATGAAATATAAATATTTAAATTGAGTGAACTGGGAGAAGATCAGTTAAATCAAAACCAGCTTTGAAATCAAACTCAAACTCAAATGGAAGTTAAATAGACAAGGGGATGAAAATCAGCCAAAAATAAGAAAAGGGAATTTGGTCCAGTCCTCCAGCTCGGCCCATCATTTTCTTCCTCATGCGGCCCGTCTGACCTCCTCCCGCGCGGCCCACTCCCTCCTCTCCTCTTTCTTCTCTGCGGCCCAACTTCTCCCCCTCTATTCTTTACCGCGCGGCATGCGACCCAGCCCAACTCGGCAGAACCGCCTTCTTCCTCCCCGTCCCCTCCTTCTTCCCCAATCGAAGCCGACACCGTCCCGGGAAAACCACGACACGACGTCGCCCGTCCCGTCGCCTGCGCCCTGTGAAGTCTGTTGCACCGCCTTGGTCACCTCCCACCTTTTCGTGCCTCACCATCATGGCTGCTATGAAGTGCACGCGCCACGAAACCCGCTGCACCGCCTTTGCCCGCGCCAAAAGCAGAGCCGGCCGTCTCCTCTCGGCAAACCGCTTCTCTACGGATATAAAAGGATCCCTTGACCCTCCATTCGAACGAGAATACTCCTACTCTCACTTCCACAGCACACCACGGGACTCGAGCGGCCTTCTCTGAGCGGGAATTCGCCGTTCCCCTTTTCTCCCCCGGCGCCGAACACTGTCCCCGTTCCCGCTCCGAGGAAGTGAGGTAATCAAATTAACCTCCAATGTTGTTTCCCTATCGTGTAGAACACGTAGAACACTAGTTGCCTTGTGATTTAGTGCACCACAGAATAGATCCCGACGACCTCTAGCTGGCGTCGCCGCGGGCCATTGCCGCCGGCGAGATATGGGCTCGTTCAGCCAAAGACACTTTGGCTGTTAGACTCGCCGTAGCATGTAGGTAGTGCAGGTATATCGCGGTGTGGTGGAACACCTTCGGGAGTAAGAACACGGCGCGCCGCCGTCTTCCCCGGCGCCATCGGCCGTCGCCCGTCGCCGTTGAACCCTACCCGACCTGTACGAGTGCACCAGGACGCTCACCGAATTCAGGAACGCCACCCTGACACTTTGGTCCATCGAGATCTTGTCCGCACGAGTAGATCGACGAGCCACCGCTCGCTGTCGTTGGCCGCCGTAGGGACCTCCCCAGACTGGCTGAGCGTCCCAACACCTTCCTCCCACGCTGGGACGCACCCCCGGCAAGCCGTCCCACTAGATTGCAGCACACATACACGGATCACCAGAGCACCACCACGAACGGCCACCACGTCTTGCCGCCGGCCGCTGTCTGTTCCGCTTCGGTCCTGCCTAGAGCTCCCCCACGCTCCACTCAAACCTAGCTCAGTGTAGGTGCGATTGTTTCTTCCATTCGCTGCACACAATCCGGACCTCGTCGAAACACTGGCCAACTCGCCGCCGCCATCCACTGCTGCGTGCCACCGTCGGCCACTTAAGGCTTGCCCGTACCTAAACAAGCTCCCTGTGCGCTCGCACGCACCGCTGTGCACCCGCCGGACTAGGCGAGCTGGCTCCGGCTGGACGCCGGCGAGCCCCGGGTCGCCTCCCTTCCGCTCCCCCTGTTCTTGATCGCGGTGCCTGCGTGGCGCGCACGTGGCTGCCACCTAGGCACCACATCCGCACCTAGATGCCCCAGTCAGCGCCACATAAGCTTGGTCTACCACCCAACACACGCACCGTGAGTGCACTCGGTCCATGGACCGCTGGTCAAGCCCGCCCTGACACGCAGGACCTCTGGACCCATTAGTCAGCCAAATCACTTTGGGAAAGAAAATGCTAAGTGCACACGCCAACTACAAAGGACAGCAGGCCAGCCTCTGTTCAGTTTCATGAAACTGCTAGGACCACACATCAAATGCACACAGGGATTTATAAAACGTACTTTTCGAATGTAGGAAAAATCCCATAAAATCTCATAAAATAATAATCAACTCTTAGAATGTGCTAGTAGTGATTTATGTTTAAAAAAAATTAGATGAATTAGTAAAATATATATAACCATTGATAGATAATTAAGAAATTGAGAAAGTCCCACAATTAGCCTCCAAAATAGGTAATATCTCCACAAACAATAATATGAAAATTCTAGAAATATTATTTTATACCTATAAATAATGTAAGTAATAATTACGTTAAAATAAATTATGCGATAATAAAATAATTATTATCATTATCGAAAAGCTATTTAAATAACTATTAATTAGTAAAATTCACATACAAGCCCTAAATAAAATAATTTTCCTACTAATAATTATTTGAAAAATCCCTAGAAAATATTGTTGTGCATGTAAAACATAATGTAAGTAGAAATTGGCTAATATTAAATATGGGATATATAACTGATTATCATTTCTATAGGAAAATCAATGAAAAATCATAATTAGTGAAATACACGTAGAAGCTCTCAATTAAATAATATTTCCACAAATGACCTCCCAAATATTCCAAGGAATGTATTACTAGAACTTTAGAATAATAATTGAATAAAATAAAATATAATAAACTAACTAGTGTCATTATAGAAAAACAATCAAAGAGCTATTGGATAATGGAAACTCATATACAAGTCCTAAATAGAATAGACCCTTCACTAGTAATTCCCTAATGTCATAATATCCATACACTCAAGGAATTCTATAATAAGTCCATAACCTGTAGAGTATACTAAGACAATAATATATTAATAAATAGGATTAGATGGTAAGTCACACACTAGTCTTCACTAGAAACATTGCTTTAAGTCCAAAAACGTTAGGACTCATGCTTAGTCTCTAAAATACGCGAGACTTGCATTATTAGAACTTTAGAAAATATACTATTGTGAAGATAGAATAATTATAAAGAAGACCCATAGAAATTACGTTCACCACAATATAAGTAATTTATAACATAAACTAGTGAATTTTATATAATGGTCATAAACCTTGTAAATAACTAGAAGACCGATAAGATCGTCATAACCTTCCAATGACCATTTGGTTGACCGATGAAATAGTAATGTTCTCAAATAACCCACCAGAATAATATCATATTCTACGATGAGCCTCCTAAGAATCCTAGAAAACGCGTTATTAAATGATTGTTGGTATTTATTGGAGTTTTATTTGGATTTCTTGGATCCTTATCGATGGATCATATTTTCTTCGCGTAGCTATGTACTTAGTAATCGGAGAGTCCACAAAGGAGATATTCAAGACCCGGATCACGAAGAACAAGACAGGGACCTTGGTAAACCACTGTAAAGGCAAGCTCTAACTCCTTGGTCATATTTCACCTGTGTTTTGCAATCGCACCTATGGCTTGTTTTCATTGCATGACTATATGTCTATTTTAAAATGTTGTTATGCTATGAACTACTTGATGTGGTAGCATGAGCTATGTTGATGACTAGATGTCGGTGTTAGCTACTAGCCAACGATAAACAGTAACAAAGAAGTTACTCGCTATCAATGGCTTGAAACAAGACACTGTATCAGTTACGATAATAGCAGTGACTATCACAATTCCCTCCTTGACCTTGACAACACAACCCCTTAACAACCTGATAGCTTCATCACTGCGCTATAGCAGCGATGTGAGCACCTCCTTGTTAGTAGTACTATGCTTAGGAACTCCTGCGATGTTCGCATCGCAAACCACTACACACTGTATACATGATTGCGAAATGTGTTAAAAGGTGTTTGGTGGTGTGAGTTAGGATATGGGTCGGATATGAATGAACTGTGTGTGTGAAGGGGAAAGGGTGGTTGAGGCAGGTATGGTGATGGGATGTCGCGGGCTCCCTAAGAGGTATAACAGCTGCGGCTGTGTATTCGGTGTAACCCACCGATTGGCGCTGAGTGCTTCAGTAGTAGTACGATGACCATGTTTTCCGCACTAGTCTTGTGTTGAGTACTTCAGCTTAGTTCGATGTTGTGTGTTCCGAATTAGTCCTCTTGCCAAGGACGGTTGGAGCCGCCTCATCAATATAAGGACCGGTTCATTTGAACTCAACATAGTGATTTCGTACAACCATATAACCTGTATGGGCGGGACTCCCCTACCTTTATGGTAACTGCCACAAGAGAAAACCTGGAGAGCCAAGGAGGGCATGATGGACCAGGAAATGGCACAGAGACCGAGGGTCGTCTGGTGTCTGGCTAGGTTGGTAATACCCGAATAGCCCCTAGGTCGGGCCGAGGTGTGATTGTGGGGTTACGCGGGAAAGATGGGATGAGCGTCATGTCATACCCTTGCTAGGTGTGCATGGCCTGTGGGTAAAGTGTACAAACTCTCCAGAGTCTTGATCTATCCGGATAGTTGTTGTCACAGTCTTGGCACACTATGCTTTGAGCTCCTATTGATTAGTATTAGCGCATCTACTTGAAGTGTGTGTGGGTGGCCAAGGCCGCCATGTTTTGGGAAAGAGTTGGCATGCGTACCAGAGTCGTCAGGGCCTTGGGTCCGAAGACTCATATAAAAGTGAGGGAACTGGCGGGATAGTCGGAAACTCCCCAAAGGCCCGCCAACTATAATAATACTGATTCAACTACTTCTCCCTCTTATTGCAAAACTCTTTTTAAAGAGAACCTTGCATAAAATGCTTTTCGGCAAAACTAAGTCATATGGCCTCTCCTTGCCACAAGCCCCAATGCATGAAACACCTTCCCTTGAGTAGTGTTAGGTCTTGCGGAGTACCTTATGTACTCACTCTTTCTTTATATGTGGTTTGTCAGAAGACAAAGAAGCTGAAGCGTGTGAGGATGACAACTAGGTCTAGTCCTACTTCCCAAGTCTGCCTGTTGGGCATGGCGCCATTCTGCTTCGCTGTTTTGAAGATTTTTTTCTATTTTGGTGGTCATCTCCGACCACATCCAATGTAACTTAGAACATGGTTGTAAGACTTTTATTGATTATAAATAAATAATCATTGTATGAATCTCAATCTATTCTGTTGTGCGTACCAACTACTGATCCAGGGATTGGTACAGGATGCACAATTGGACCCTCGGAAGGCGGGTCCTGACAGAGTGGTATCAGAGCCATACTTGGCCGTAGGATGAAACCATAGAGTTATCCTAGTTCCTGAACCTATATTTTGAAAAGTATAAAACTATTTTTGAAAGATTCTCTCTCTCCCCTATGTTCTTTCTGTACGTACCTCCTTCTATGTTGAAAACTCAACTCTATCCTATCAATGATTTCACCAACCCCCTCAAAACACTTTTATCATTCAAGAGTAAGATGGACACCAACGTGATATGCAAGGTTGGAACCGTGCAACGTCTGCACCGAACCATTCGAGGATTTGATCAGTCGAACAACCTTCTAATCAACTCAAGAGAGTATGTAAAGATAGAGGAAGAAATTTCTCTACTAAGACTACTCAAAGACATCAATGACACACATCAAGAACAACATCAGATCTATGGAAAGAACACCCGCGTGCAACCCTATGCTCCTAAGTCACATCTATAGAATCATAGAATGACCGTAGTGCCCATGAAAAGAATGGCTTAGCACTATAGTGACCTAGGGTAATCCACGAATAGAACGATTAATAGTATAATATATAAGTTTGTAACCTAGTTATGTTTGGGTGTGATTCGCTGGTTTTCATTTGGCTCTTTGATTGAGTGAAATTGTGTGCTCTAATACCAACACAGATCAATAATCAAATGAAAGAAGATAAGTTGGGTCTATAATAAAATAAATACATATGGGCTACGTGTATTTATATACCTACGCACGTATGCCTGTATGTATACCAAATATAATGCACCAATAAGAATACACAATATAAAATTTAACATATATGCAAATGTACGTATATATGTGAGTATAATAATAATGATCAAAACAAAATCTTCCACTCCTCTCTTTTCACCAGATCAACAAAATACTCATTCAGAAGCCTATCCCCGTTCGAGCTCACCATGAGCACACTGCTCATGCAGGAACACCGTGTCGATCCAAAGTACTCAAAATAACCCTCAAAGTCAATAAATAAATAATTAAATACATAAATAAACCAAACAAAACAAAACAAAACTACTAATAATAAAATATAAATATGTCAATAATAATAGAAATAATAAACCCGCATTAATGAATAATTAAAGAAATATATAGTAGTTAAAATCCTATTTAAGTGGGGTAGGATCTTAACAGAACTAAAGACTCATAAGACGAACGGTGTGGATCATACCCTCATGGATTGGTTGGCACACCGGCAAGGATTTACACCCTGTGCCAACCGAAAGGTCACCACGGTTAATCACGTTGAGATAACGATAAGAAGTAAGTCGCAAGAGTTCCTATGGAATTCCTGACACGTAGATTGGAAGCTACGCTCATAGAACGAGTGTTGGAAATGTATACATGCTCAGATATGGATCTGGAAGGATCAAAAGGAATGGAACCATACATAGGCATGAAGTTTCTAACCACGTTAACACTCGAAGCAACACTGAGGGCAAGGAGATCCTATCAGATGGACACATATTGATTGATCAAACGCAAGAGACATACCCGTAAGATACGAGAAGGGATTTTCTGACTGAGTTCATCACCATAGGGAACCCCAGTGTTGTGGCCAAGCAAAAAGAAAGCAAGCTCAGGACCTGCATCGTCTACCGAACATCAGATGAAGTAGCGGAAATAGATGTTACCCTGAGTCTATGACTTTCTTAACCAGATAAGAGATTTAGGTACACCTATGAATTGGGGTCAAGGTAATACCAATTCAAGATCATACATGCTCACATCATGAAGTCGGTGCTCGTGACCCAATGTGGAAAATACAAGTTTCCACGATGACGCCCTTCGTGCTAACCAGCACATCAGTCTGCTTCTTGAGTCATATGGACAAGATAGCAGTAGAGGAGCTAGCAACAAACCTTCCTTGAATAAGCCCTAAATGCCAAAGTCATGGTAGTGGACCCCACAAAGTCTAAAGATGTCACCGTCCGAGACCCTGTATGATACTGAATATTGAGCCACACTATTATGATCAGAGATGAAAGAACATCATTTTGTGGCTCCGCCCGTAGTGAGGGCCCTAAGAGACAGAAATCGGTGCAAGAGGCAGTCAATGGTAACAATAAACAAACAACCACTGTGAGAATTCACCACCACGGTACTGATTGCGTGTACCCTAGGGAGACACCGGTGTGGGGTACAAACGAATTTTTGGAACTAAGGTATGTTGCCTCCATGACCAGTCGGACCAGACGAGATAATTGGAGCCACAGCCTAATACCGTAAGTACCAGACAAGGATGCTAGATACACGCCCCTCGAGGTGTGCAATCACAGGCAAGACAGGTACAAAGTCCTAAAGAGCAAGTACTGCTTGATGCAATGGATCAACAGACTGATACCGCATATCGAGAACTAGTTGTACAAATACTCGACATTGTGGCAAGATAAACAAGAACAGTTACAGTACAGTGATGACGAGTTCAAAGGAGTGACCATCTTAAGGCAATAAAGGAAACCTTAGGAAATAAATCAATACCTACCTAAGACATTCTTCGAATCCCGAGGACGAGATTCTATTTAAGTGGGGTAAATCTGTCACAACCCGAATTTTAACAAATGGTAAAAATCACTCCGAATTAATTTTTTTATAAATCTCTAACAAACTCTGGTTGCAAATAAAAATAGAGACACATCTTTGTACCAATACAAATACATATACAGAAACACAAATCCTTACATAATTAAATACAAAGCAAACTACAAAATAAATCTGAAATAAGTAACAACGCATATGGAAGTATAAACAAAGTTGATGTATGCAAACATTTACGAACATGTGAGCTCACCATTAATTAGAATAAAATCAATAAAAAATATTGTGCCATAAAGACCTTCGATCAGACCTAGATCAAAATACGCTAATGGATACCCGTAAACAATTTAAATTAAGTAATAGATGTATGATGACCAACCATAAAATAAAATAAAGATAATATACATATGTGAACATGAATGAAAATACGTGTACCCAAAGTCAATGCAAGTCATCGAATAGATGAATAAGGGAGAACAAAACACTGATTAAACGATATAGGATTTTAAACCAAAAACGGAATTCAGACTTCAAATGCAAATGCCAAGCAAACCTAAAAATTACCCAAACTAGACTCAAATTCAAATCTGAATAATTCAACCACCTTGGAAAATTATGAAATATAAATATTTAAATTGAGTGAACTGGGAGAAGATCAGTTAATCAAAACCAGCTTTGAAATCAAACTCAAACTCAAATGGAAGTTAAATAGACAAGGGGAAAAAATCAGCCAAAAATAAGAAAAGGGAATTTGGTCCAGTCCTCCAGCTTGGCCCATCATTTTTTCCTCATGCGGCCCATCTGACCTCCTCCCGCCCAGCCCACTCCCTCCTCTCCTCTTTCTTCTCTGCGGCCCAACTTCTCCCCCTCTATTCTTTACCGCGCGGCCCATCCCCTTCCCGCTCGCGTGCGCAACCCAGCCCAACTCGGCGGAACCGCCTTCTTCCTCCCCGTCCCCTCCTTCTTCCCCGATCGAAGCCGAAACCTCCCTGGGAAAACCGCAACACGATGTCGCCCATCCCGTCGCTTGCGTCCTGTGAAGTCTGCTGCACCACCTTGGTCACCTCCCACCTTTTCCTGCCTCGCCATCATGGCCGCGACGAAGCGCACGTGCCACGGAACCCGCGGCACCACCTTTGCCCGCGCCAAAAGCGGAGCCGGCTGTCTCATTTCGGCAAACCGCCTCTCTACGGCTATAAAAGGATCCCTCGACCCTCCATTCGAACGATAATACTCCTACTCTCACTTCCACAGCACACCACGGGACTTGAGCGGCATTCTCTGAGCAGGAATTTGCCGTTCCCCTTTTCTCCCCCGGCGCCGACCACTGTCCCCCGTTCCTGCTTCGACGAAGTGAGGTAATCCAATTAACCTCCACCGTTGTTTTCCTGTCGTGTAGAACACATATAACACTAGTTGCCTTGTGATTTAGTGCACCACAGAATAGATCCTGACGACCTCTAGCCGGCGCCACCGCGGGCCATTGCCGCCGGCGAGCTATGGGCTCATTCAGCCAAAGACTCCTTGTCCGTTAGACTCGCCGTAGCATGTAGGTAGTGCAGGTATATCGCGGTGTGGTGGAATGCCTTCGGGAGTAAGATTACGACGCGCCGCCGTCTTCCCCGGCGCCATCGGCCGTCGCCCGTCGTTGTTGAACCCTACCCGACCTGTACGAGTGCACCAGCACGCTCACCGAACTCAGGAACGCCACCCCGACACTTTGGTCCGCTGAGATCTTGTCCGCACGAGTAGATCGACGAGCGCATGCCTACCTCGTTCGTGCACAGCCGCCGCTCGCCGTCGCTGGCCGCCGTAGGGACCTCCCCGGACTGGCCGAGCGTCCCAACCCCTTCCTGCCACGCTGGGACGCACCCCCGGCAAGTCGTCCCGCGAGATTGCAGCACGCATACGCGGATCACCAGAGCGTCACCGCGAATGGCCACCACGGCTCGCCGTCGGCCGCCGTCTGTTCCGCTTCGATCCTGCCTAGAGCTCCCCTACACTCCCCTCAACCCTAGATCAGTGTAGGTGCGATTGTTTCTTCCATTTGCTGCGTGCAATCCCGACCTAGTCGAAGCACCGGCCAACTCGCCACCGCCGTCCGCTACTGCGCACCACCGCCGGCCGCTTAAGGCCTGCCCCTGCCTAAACAAGCTCCCTGTGAGCTCGCACGCACGTTGTGCACCCGCCATACTAGGCGAGCTGGCTCCGGCTGGACGCCAGCGAGCCCCCGATCGCCTCCCTGCCACTCCCCCTATTCTGGCCTGCAGTGCCTGCGTGGCGCGCACGTGGCACTCGCGTGGCTGCCCTAGGCACCACGTCTGCACCTAGATGCCCCAGTCAGTACCACATAAGCTTGGTCTACCACCCAACACACGCACCGGGAGTGCACTCGGTCCATGGACCGCTGGTCAAGCACGCCCTGAGACGCAGGACCTCTGGACCCATTAGTCAGCCAAATCAGTTTAGGAAAGAAAATGCTAAGTGCACACGCCAACCACCATGGACTGTAGGCCAGCCTCTGTTCAGTTTCATGAAACTGCTAGTACCACACATTAAATGCACACAGGGTTTATAAAACATACTTTTCAAATGTAGGAAAAATCCCATAAAATCTCATAAAATAATAATCAACTCTTAGAATGTTCTAGTAGTGATTTATGTTTTAAATAAATTAGGTGAATTAGTAAAATATATATAACCATTGATAGATAATTAAGAAATTGAGAAAGTCCCACAATTAGCCTCCAAAGTAGGTAATATCTCCACAAACTATAATATGAAAATTCTAAAAATATTATTTTATACCTATAAATAATGTAAGTAATAATTACATTAAAATAAATTATGCGATAATAAAATAATTATTATCATTATCGGAAAGACATTTAAATAACTATTAATTAGTAAAATTCACCTATAAGCCCTAAATGAAATAATTTTTTTACTAAAAATTATTTGAAAAATCCCTAGAAAATATCGTTGTGCATGTAAAACATAATGTAAGTAGAAATTGGCTAATATTAAATATAGGATATAGAACTGATTATCATTTCTATAGGAAAATCAATGAAAAATCATAATTAGTGAAATACACATAGAAGCTCTCAATTAAATAATATTTCCACAAATGACCTCCCAAATATTCCAACGAATGTATTACTAGAACTTTAGAATAATAATTGAATAAAATAAAATGTAATGAACTAACTAGTGTCATTTTAGAAAAACAATCAAAGAGCTATTGGATAATGGAAACTCATATACAAGTCCTAAATAGAATAGACCCTCCACTAGTAATTCCCTATATCATAATATCCATACACTCAAGGAATTCTATAATAAGTCCATAACCTTTAGAGTATAGTAAGACAATAATATATTAAAAAATAGAATGAGATGGTATGTCACACACTAGTCTTCACTAGAAACATTGCCTTAAGTCCAAACACGTTAGGACTCATGCTTAGTCTCTAAAATACGCGAGACTTAAATTATTAGAACTTTAGAAAATATACTATTGTGAAGATAGAATAATTATAAAGAAGACCCATAGAAACTAGGTTCACCACAATATAAGCAATTTATAACATAAACTAGTGAATTTATTATAATGGTCATAAACCTTGTCAATAACTAGAAGACCGATAAGATCGTCATAACGTTCCAATGACCATTTGGTTGACCGATGAAATAGTAATTTTCTCAAATAACCCACCAGAAGAATATCATATTCTCAGATGAGCCTCCTAAGAATCCTAGAAAACGCGTTATTAAATGATTGTCGGTATTTATTGGAGTTTTATTTGGATTTTTTGGATCTTTATGGATGGATCGTATTTTCTTCGCGTAGCTATGTACTTAGTAATCGGAGAGTCTGCAAAGGAGATATTCAAGACCCTGATTACGAAGAACAAGACAGGGACCTTGGTAAACCACTGTAAAGGCAAGCTCTAACTCCTTGATCATATTTTACCTATGTTTTGCAATCGCACCTATGGCCTATTTTCATTGCATGACTATATGTCTATTTTAAAATGTTGTTATGCTATGAACCATTTGATGTGGTAGCATGAGCTATGTTGATGACTGGATGTCGGTGTTAGCTACTAGCCAACGATAAATAGTAACACAGAAGTTACTCGCTATCAATGGCTTGAAGCAAGACACTGTATCAGTTACGATAATAGCAGTGACTATCACAATCCCCTCCTTGACCTTGACAACAGAACCCCTTGACAACCTGATAGCTTCATCACTGCGCTATAGCAGCAATGTGAGCACCTCCTTGTTAGTAGTACTATGCTTAGGAACCCCTACGATGTTCGTATCGCGAACCACTACACACTGTATACATGATTGCGAAATGTGTTAAAAGGTGTTTGGTGGTGTGATTTAGGATATGGGTAGGATATTAATGAACCGTGTGTGTGAAGGGGGAAGGGTGGTTGAGGCGGGTATGGTGATGGGATGCTGCAGGCTCCCTAAGAGGTATACCAGCTGCGGCTGTGTATACGGTGTAACCCACCGATTGGCGCTGAGTGCTTCAGTAGTAGTCCGATGACCATATTTTCCAAACTAGTCTTGTGCTGAGTACTTCAGTTTAGTTCGATGTTGTGTGTTCCAAACTAGTTCTCTTGCCAAGAACGGATGGAGCCGCCTCACCAACATAAAGACCGGTTCATTTGAACTCAACATAGTGATTTCATACAACCATAGAACCTGTATGGGCGGGACTCCCCCTACCTTTCTTGTAACTGCCATAAGAGAAAACCTGGAGAGCCATGGAGGGCACAGTGGACAAGGAAATGGCACAGAGACCGAGGGTCATCTGGTGTTTGGCTGGGTTGGTAATACCCGAACAACCCCTGGGTTGGGCCGAGGTGTGATTGTAGGGTTATGCGGGAAAGATGGGACGAGCGTCATGTCATACCCTTGCTAGGTGTGCATGGCCTGTGGGTAAAGTGTACAAACTCTGCAGAGTCTTGATCTATCCGGATAGCTGTTGTCACAGTCTTGGCACACTATGCTTTGGGCTCCTATTGACTAGTATTAGCGCATCTCCTTGAAGTGTGTGTGGGTGGCTGAGGCCGCCGTGTTTTGGGAAAGAGTTGGCATGCGTGCTAGAGTCGTCAGGGCCTTGGATCCGAAGACTCATATAAAAGTGAGGGAACTAGCGGGATGGTCAGAAACTCCCCCAGGGCCTGCCAACTATAACAATACTGATTCAACTACTTCCCCCTCTTATTGCAAAACTCTTTTCAAAGAGAACCTTGCATAAAATACTTTTTGGCAAAACTAAGCCGTATGGCTTTTCCTTGCTACAAGCCCCAATGCATGAAGCACCTACTCTTGAGTAGTGTTAGGGCTTGCAGAGTACCTTATGTACTCCCTCTTGCTTTATATGTGGTTTATCAGAAGACAAAGAAGCTGAAGTGTGTGAGGATGACGACTAGGTTAGTCCTACTTCTCAAGTCTGCCTGTTGGGCATGGCGCTGTTTTACTTCACTGTTTTGAAAAATTTTTCTATTTTGGTGGTCATCTCCGACCACATCCAATGTAACTTAGAACATGGTTGTAAGACTTTTATTGATTATAAATAAATAATCGCTGTGTGTATCTCGATCTATTCTGTTGTGCGTACCAACTACTGATCCAGGGATTGGTACGAGATTCACAAGTGGACCCTCGGAAGGTGGGTCCTGACACGGTAGCTAAACATTTATCTTTTAACTAGACGATGGGGATTAAAAACATTTTTATCGGTTAAAAAGAACATAAAATCTAAATCAAATAGGTTTCTCAACAATGTGTTTTTTGAAAATATATAGATTTTCAATTACAAATAGAAATTTCTTTCCAACCAGATTTTTTCCAGCCATTGAAAAAATATCCACATGCCACTAGTTACACGCCGAAATTATTTTTTCCTTTTTTCTTTCTCCAAGCTTTTTGAAGCTTCTCCAATTTTCACATCTAAAATCAAATTTTTAGGAATCCCCAGCTTAATGAAACCCATTCTAAGCAGCCGACACACTTTTTTTCAATTTTTCTCTGCTTCTTTATGTTTAAAGATGTTTTGACAACAAGTAGGTTGAGTACAAACGGATCACCGATGACATGCATAAAAAAGATGAATAACAAGCTTGATGCACCGTCGCACATAACATAGATTTGACAGACTGAGTATTTTTATATGTTGTCTCCTACTGATGCTCGCAGGCAGTGTCTATGATGGGGAGAGTTGGGGTCAAAGAATAACACTTGTGTTGATTCCCTTTAGCCCCTGCTACTTGCCAGGATTTTCGGTTAAAAATTACTGGCAAGAACAAAAGTCATATGAGTTCCTTTCTTAATGTTCATGAAGAACTTATATGAGGTTTGTCACTGCTTAAAATGAACTAAAGTAGAAATCCTTCCCAAGCAATATATATAATAACTGCTTGTCCTGCTGGCAAGCTTGAAGTACTAGCTTCAATTAGTTTACTGTTTTGCACTTTGTGTAACACTAAATATGTATTTGTAAGCCTATCATGGCTCCTGAACAGGCTCAGGCCGTTTGATATATGGATAAAAACTATTTGTAGAACAGTAAAGCAATTTGTGTTTCTTTGCTCGTTTGGATTGTATCCAACTTTTTACTTTTAGTTCCAAATCCATTTCTTATCACTACAGGAAATTCGACCATTTGCGACAGCTAGTTTAGTTTGCGATGGCCGGCCGTCGCAAATCACTTAACTTGTGACTGCTCGCATTGACCATCGCAAATTAGTTGGTTCACGACGATTCAGGCCCATAGCCATCGTAAATAAAACTGCCGTCGTAAATAAGAGCTTAACAAAACATGGCCTAAACCTAAACTGTGATAAATAAAATGGCCGTCACAAATAGGAGCTTACTTTGCGACAGCAAACCCTAATACCATCGCAAATTAGTTGGCCTTCGCAACTTAAGGGGATATACCCCCAGTCTGTGTGGCCCGCCCCCCTCTTTTCCTCACAACGCCGCCTCCGCCCTCGCACGCTCCTCAAGCCGCCGCCTCGCCTTCGATGCAGTGCCGCCCCAGAGCTCGTCTGCCCCCCGACGCTAGCGCCTCCCCTCTTCCGACAACCAACTTTTATGCTTATATTGCGGTTTATGCTTATGTTATGGTTTATGCTTATGTTTATGTTGAGAATTGAATTGCTTATGTTTAGGTTTATGCTTATGATATGATGAATTACAATTTAATAATTGTTATGTTTAGGTTTAATTGAATTGATTTGATTTTTGAATTATGGTTACAATTTTTAATTTGATTGCTTGAGTGTTACTATATGTACATAAATAGGCTTCGGGCCGGTTTGACCCGATACAATCCATTTAGGGCCCGAACACGTATTGACAAAAGCACGAGATGGGGGTTGAACTGATCCTACTCAGATTTGGAAGAGAGGTCACATAGACCCTTCTCAGTCTGAGCAATGCAGCCAAGTCGCAGCCGAGCGGCTGGTAAGTTTGAAAATCATTCAAAATAATTCTAAGTATATAGATTATTGAACTTACACGGTATCCATATTTTTCAGGCTAAGTATGGGCACGAGGCCATGATGATACACGACGAAGATTTCGATTGGGAACATGAGCCAATCGATCCTCAAATCGCGCATGCAAGCGAAGGCGGCAAAGCCCATGGAAATTGAGTACTTCATTTTATTGTTTTCAATTCAAGATATTTCAATTTGATATTATTGATTCTTTTTTGTAGGATCGCCATATTCGACATAGTTCTCAACTCGAGGACGCCTCGACCTTCGAGAAGCAGCTCCATGCAGGCTTCATCGATGGACACGTCGAGTCGCCGTGTCTCACAGAGAGACATAGAGGTGCAAGCCCTCCGACAAAGTTTTGAAGAAAAGCTTGCGCGGCAAGAGGAGGCGCACAGGGTCGCGGTAGAGGCCACGTTGTCGTACCAGGCCGCCTGCATGGCGCATGGGAGGTGATGGAGGTAAGAAATAAAAACTAAAGTAATTTAAATTGATCGCATGCTTAATAATATGTAACCTCTAGTTTTTGCAATGATAGGCCAAAGCTTGACAGCAGGGGGACAAATCCAGCTACCTCCATTGCCGGTTGCAGCCACTACCGCCAGTGTAGACCATGCCAGACACACCTTCTCCAGCATTTCAGGTAACCAAAACCGTACTTATTCTAGTCTTACTTCATCAAACATAGTCAAATCTAACTTAACTTAGCTATTCTAGTCTTACCTTATCAAATATAGCCAAATCTAGCTCAATTTAGCTAAATTAAGTTAAATATGGTGAATTCTAGCTTATTTTATCAATTCTAGTCAAAAACAAAGTTTCAAACTAATAAATATGTCTATCTACTTACATGTATTGCAGGAATCGGCGATGGAGGCTCAAACTCCGTCGCTATCAGTGCCTCGAGTGATGCGCGAAGACCACGTCTATGGTTCCGTTGGTAGTAGAGGGGCTAGTGTATATCCCATCTTGTTCACTAGCTCTTCTACTACCTCCAGAGCCTTAGACGTTGTCGCCGTGCGTCACTCGATGCACCGATATCGACGACTACAGTTTTAGAGCTTCTGTCACCAATTCCTGCAATACATGTAAGTAGTTTGACATGTTTATTAGTTTGGAACTTTATTTTTGACTAGAGTTGATTATATAAGCAAGAATTGATCATATTTCAATTAGTTTGAAACTTCATTTTTGACTAGAATTGATTAGATAAGATAGAGTTGATCATAATTAGCTTAATTGAGCTAAGTAGAGTTAGATTTGACTATGTTAGATGAGGTAAAACTAGAATAGCTAAGTTGAGTAAGATTTGCATATGCTTGATGAAGTAATACTACAATAAGTACAGAGATGAAACCGCTCTGTCAGGGTCCGCCATCCACGCGCGGGTGCGTGTCGTCCTCACCATCGCCATTCGCCTCCGTTTCTATCTAAACGCATACTTTACAACTAAATATGCCTTATTGGGCCCTAAACGGGCTGTGTCGGGCAAAGCCGGCCCAAAGTCCGTTTAGGTACATATAGTACCTAAACACTCAAGCAATCAAAATAACAAGACAAAAAATTATCAATTCTAAAAACAGGCATAATAAACACATTTAGCAAAGCAAGACAAAAAAATTATCTAAACCTAAGCAAGCATAATCATCTAAGCAACATTTACATCACACACTTTACATAGGCTAAACTAGAAACATGGTGATGAATATGTAAAGAAAATGATTATAAAAAACAGCTGGAACATTATACATGTCAGGACAACTATTATAAGAGCATCAAGTCGTCATATACAGCTCAAAACACTTTACTCTGTCATATACAGTATGAGAATAATGATGATGTCATACCTAAGCAGTGAAGTGAAGCTGAGTGTGCACGATGGACATGAGCAATGTAAAGAAAATGCACTATATCAAGACTGATTAGAAAAAAAAACTGCTAGAACACACGTTAATGTTCCATCCACCAGTCTCTGCGCAAGGCCCAACCTCACGCGGCTCAACTCATGTTTGAGTTACCTCAAAGGAAGAGCCCTGATGGTTTTCTAGTCCGGTCCTTGCATTTCTGTCTAAATTTTTTCAAAGTGTGCGTAAGGTACAGTAGTGAGCTGAGGATTTAGTGTAGTGGTAAGATATTCGCTTAGGGAGCGAAAGGACCCAAGTTCAATTCTCGGAATCCCCAACCTCAAATCCTTTTGGCTTTTTGATGCCAGGTGCAGATGGTCATGGGTCATGTTCAGGGTTTCAGATAATGTGGACAATGCAATCTGAGTCACATTCAGGTCCTGAAGATAAGGTCCAAAGCCCACAGCCACACAAGGAACCTGACCTATACCACTATAACAAATTTTCAAGGTGGCTGACATATTCAGTTCAGTGATATTTTATCAGTTTAAAGCTGAGAAGAATCCATTTTTTTTCAGAGAACAACTGTGCTACTATTACTCTGTGAGATCAATGATTAATTAGCACTGGACAAACAGCATCAGTAGCTGCACAGTGGTGTCCAGTAGTAAACACTAGGTTCATGTGTCATCATTGCAGCTGTCTACAATCTTTATTCAAGATTGACTTACTTAGCAACTAGTCGACTTATGTTAACGGAACTTATCTGCTTACTTGGGCAGAATCAACATAGTAGAATATAACTTGTGAGTAAAATATTTCTCCTAAATCCTGAATAACATGAAGGTATTTCAATGGTGTCATGTGTACTCTACGTAATTATTTTTTCCTAGTTACACACGCCCTGCTCCTTTCTAAAAAACAGCTACAACTCAATAGTAAGCAACGGCACTAGGCAAACTCTGATTTGGACTTCTATCACATAACTTATTGCAATGTAACTTCAACAATATTGTTGGATGATTTGGGCATTGCAGGATGTCGATGCTCACCTTACAATCTTAGATGCTGCTCGGGTAGGAGGGAAGGCTGTAGGATCAAAGAGCACATGAAAAGCTACCAGAGGAAGGTGAATGGTAGATTTAAACTTTTTCAACGTAAGCAATAAAACTTCCCGACAGAAAATCAATCTGATAGAGAAACTGTGTGTGCGAGTGTTTTTAACGTGTTCAAAATGTGACAAATCAGTGTAGATCGTAGAAAATCAAGTTACAAAGACAATAAAATAAGAATCACGAGAAAATGTCAAGTAAAACTCAAGTCAAGGCCGAAACCCTGAGCAAAAGTCAATTTGTTCTAACAGAGAGCAAACAGATCGGTGACGCTGCAAAGAAACTCGCGTAACTCGAAAACCACAAATGCAATGACTGTGAAATTTGCACAGATAATAGAGTATTGAGTTGTGAAGATAACACAAAAAGAATCACATCAATTGGATCTGTAAAACTTGAGTTATGATAAAAAAATGAAGAAAGGTTAGGCAATACAGAAACTCGACGAGAACTACTTGACGAAAACAAGTCGGACGAACAAGGAACAAAAGCTCCTCTAACTACAATATTTTATTCAAAGAAACACAAGAGGAACAACCCAAAGTCGTCTACCTACGAGCCTTGGCTCCCCTGCTTATATAACCAGCTTTAAGACTAACCCTATCCAAACTAGGACTCATATTCTTACTTGAATTCAAACTCAACCTTACCATAATTGCTTAGGACTCTTCAATACACAGATAGAAGCAATCCCAAGACTTCCAAACACCTTAGAAACGTTCCAAACATTCCTAAAACAACTCTACTTTGTGTCTAACCTAAATCCAATCATAACCAACTCAAATGTTTCTATATTTGAGCCGGTTGGACCTTTCCAACCATATATTGACTTCTATATATCTTCACCACGCCTTGTAACAATGGTAGTCATGTCTATGAACCCCTTGCATTCGTGCAAACACTTTCCACAACACCCACGATACCTTCATATGCATTTTTCCTGACCAAAACATGCTGTGTAACCTTCTTGATCAACTCAACCACAATTCCTTCCAAACTTTGTTGTTGAACCACATCTTCTCTCTAAGACTAGTTCAAGGATCTCCATCACCAGCCATGTCTTGACCTCAAGCAACACCTGCACATGAATAAACAACCAATCTTTGCGGGCCCAAGTCCACGACTTGACTCTCGATGGTCCGAAAACACAATATCTTATATGAACACTTCACATAAGCATGTTGCAAACCATATCAAAATGATATCAGCCATAAACCCCAAAACATACCAAAACCTTAGCAAATGAATACTAAGCAAACCTTCCGATAAGGCAAAAACAAGTTCGAAACATTGTGAGTTAAAACAGAGCAAAACAGAGCAACCAAACTCAATATGAAAGCTCTGTGCAATAACTGTTACTCCCAAAATACATTGAGAAAGTTTGGACAGTCAAAAACCATCGAGAGCAATGTTACTCCCAAAACACATTCAAAAGTTTGGACAATCCTAAGTGAAAACCATGTGCTGATCACGTGATGTTGAGTTCAGACTGTGTAAAATGGATTCCTGCAAGTTCGAACAATCTGAAGTGGGCTTCTCGGGTTGGTTCAAAACTTTACATGTAAACTCTTCACCTTTATTCTTATTGCCAATGTATTAAGCACACATAGATCTCATAGAGGCGCGTCGCCGGCGTCGGGGAAGAGGGGACACTACGTAAGAAACCCAAAGAGGAGACAAAGATCAAAAACAAGCTCAAAGGTATTTGTCTCCGATAAGAAGAAACGAGACGCGCCTGCATCAATGAGGATCGGAGCTGGCTCGGTTGAGGGTAGAAGGAGACGGTCTACTACAAGGTGTGTCTCAGTTAAGTTAGTATTCGATATGCGCCCTCTTATCTGACAAAAGGGAGACAGTCATAATTACAATGCGACTCATATTAGTAAAGTAAAGGAGATGGTCTTTCCATGGCGCCTGTCTCCTTTTATCATCGTAACGGGCGCGTCTCCCATACCGACCGGTCAGGCGCGTCTCCTTTTGTCATGGGAGCGGGCTCGTCTCCTATTCCCTCTATAGAGAGACGGTCTTTAAAAAAGATTGTCTCGATTTTCTATTGCCCTTATAGGAGCACCAACTATGGCAGAACAAGTGGCTGCCAGACCTGCCCTGTTCTTGCCTTGTTCATTCCCTCTTTAGAGGTGACCTTCTAAAATTCTTGTGATGATTATCAGTGGCCCTTGAAACAAAGGGTTAGTCCTCTCCTCTTATCATCTTCCTTACTATTTTTTTACCCCTTTAGATCTTGACTATCGGTGGCTTCGAATTTCTTTGATTTAGCTCTTCTTTTGTGTACATAGATGTTGTCGGATCGAAGTTGGATGCATGGGCCGCGCCTTTGCAATGAGTATATCAAAGAGGTAGATGCATTTATTGATTTTGAGAAGAAATACATGTTCGACAACATTAGAGGGAATATTTGTTGTCCTTGCAAACATTACAAGAATGAGAAGAGATATCGCACAGATGAAGTGTTGAGGTCACATTTGCTCACGCATGGTTCATGGTGGATTATCGATGTTGGAACAAACATGGGGAGGAGGGGCTTAATGAAGCAGAGATGAGAGATTCATATTTGGAGAGGGAGGCCCCTACCAGTGTCGAAGAAGATCGGACGATGATATGAACGAGCCAGATATATTAGGGTTCACTGATAACGATATTGATTTTCAGGTGCATAACATAGAGTATAGGGCACGCAATGTTGAGAGACATGACGATGATGATCAGTACAGTAATGGTGAACTTGCAAATTACAAGAAGATGATCAAAGACTCAAAGAAGCCATTGTATCATGGTTGTGCGGCTAAGTACACGAGACTGTTTGCGATGATAAAAATTTTCCAGTTGAAGGCGAGCAATAGATGAAGTGATTGTAGTTTTGAGGAATTGTTGATGCTCCTTAAGGACATGTTACCCCAAGGCAACACAATCCCTACGACAGTTTATGAGGCAAAAAAAATAATTTGCCCACTGGGTTTGGAGGTGGAGAAAATCCACGCATACAAGAATCATTGCATTCTGTATCGTGGACCTAAGTACGAAAACCTCGAGGAATGCCCTATTTGTGGACTCGGCTGATTCCATCATAGGAAAGACGACGATGATGACGAGAACTGCAATAGAAGAAAAAGAGGGTCTAAAAAGGTGTTTGGTACTTTGCTATCATTCCTCATTTGAAGCATTTGTTTGCAAACAAGAAGGAGTCAGAATTGTTGTGATGGCACAAAGAGAAGCATAAGGAGGATGCTGGAATGATAAGACATCATGCTGATGCCACATAGTGGTGAAACATTGATTCACGAAATCCTGAATTCGCCATTGATCCGAGGTTGAAGATCTGAAGCAGTTGTGGTGCAACGACGGAGTGCAGGTCTGGGGTGAGCACATGCGTGAGTACTTTGGTCTCAAAGCCATTTTATTTGTGACTGTTAGTGATTCTCCAGCGACACGTAACTTGTCCGTACAAAGTAGGAAAGTTGGTTGCGAATGTCCATATTGTTTGAGAGAATCAAACTCACAATATTTGACACTACTACAAAAAGCATTTTCACAAGCGCGTCGATTTTTCAAACACAGACGGTCCATAAAAAGGCGACCGTGATGACGAATGATACAATAACTGCCTGTGATGACAGAACATCATAAGCAGATTTTAAAAAACAACCACCTGGGTAAATACATAATTTTCTGAGGCGGCTATTAATTAAGAACCGCCTGTACTTTAACAAAGTTCACATGCGGTTCTTAATTAACCACCGCCTAGGTAAATATATGATTTTCACGGGCGGCCATCGTTTATGAACCTTATGTACTGGTTCAATCATCACAAGCGGTTTTTATTGAAGAACCGCCTGGGGAAAGTCACTGTTTTCACAGGCTGCTTGTTAATTAAGAACCGCCTGTGATGCTGATAAGCTCCTGTCAAGCTAATACCGGCACAACAAGCTCTTGTAGATGCAAGTAACAGCTGTGGCCCATCATTTGGATTGTCGAAAGCCTCAATTGAAGCCTGACAATCCCTTGTAAGGATTTTCCCATCCATTTGAAGGATTTCTTTCCCTCCTATGCATTTGAAAACCTAGGAAGATGTTCCTTTCTCAATTTTAATGCCTAAATATATTGACTAAAAATCAGTATATACTCTCTTAGTGCTTCACACAAGCGAGGAAGCGAACAACTTCAATCACAAATCTTGTTTTTACCCTTTCATAGGAATTTGACCTTAATCTTACAAGCATATATTTGTCAATAAGTGAAGCTTCCTTATCACACATGTTAATGGCAGTTATAAGCGAAGGGTGTGCCGAAACTAATGAAATCTGAATTGGACTGAAGATAAAGAGATCCTGCATATGAGTGATAATGTTCAGGTTAGACAGCGTGATGCTATGATGGCAACTTTCAACATCATAGCTTCATGTTGTCTAACCTTGACATTGCCACTCATATGCAGGATCTCTTTATGTTCAGTCCCATTGAGATTTCGTTAGCTTTGACACACCCTTCACTTGTAACTGCCATTAACATGTCTGATGAGGAGGCTTCACTTATTGATAAATCTATGCTTGAAAGATTAAGGTTAAATTCCTATGAAAAGGGTAAAAACAAGATTTGTGATTGAAGTTGTTCGCTTCGTCGCTTGTGTGAAGTACTAAGAGAGATGATACTAATTTGTAGTCAATATATTCAGCCATTAGAACTGAAAAAGTAGCATCTTCGTAAGTTTTTAAAATGGAGAGAAGAGAAAGAAATCTTTTAGGGATTGTTTGGGTGTACTCAATATATATGGATTGATGTGGATTGAAGTGGAGAATAAACTAATTTTCTCCTCAATCCACTTATATTGAAGTGGATCCACTCCTATCCAAACAAGCCCTCAAAAAGATGGGAAGTATCGTCAGACTTCAATTGAATCTTTTAACAATTCAAATGATGAGTCTCGGGTGTTACTTGCATCTACAAGAGCTTGCTCTGAAGGGATTAGCTTGACAGGAACTTCAAGAGTTGTGCTTCTACATGTTGTTTGAAACCAAGCTGTTGGAAAACAAGTCTGATCATCATAGGTCAGATGAAATTTATATACACATACAATTTGATACTTATGGGACAGGTGAAGGTGATAAATATGATAGTTAACAAGCCAAAAAAGATCACTTGTCCAAATTAGTCTTCTCTACAGAAGCTAAATTTAATAATGTTCGAAACATGCTATCTAAAGCTGTAATGGAGCATTGTTCTAAGTTGATTTCAGAGGATACAAATATATACAATATATATCATACAGTTTTTCTAGCATTGACATCTTCTCGCATATAGGGTTTCAAATCCTTTTTAATGCTTCTCTCTACGCGCTTGATGTTTTCTGGTTCGATGAAAAGGTACATCTCTTCATACTGATTATATTCCTCTTCATTATCTTCCATATTCTCAACTCCAACAATATTTTGATTTCCAGAAACAACTACGTGCATCTTCTCAGTTTATGGATCTTGTACATAAAAAACTTGTGCAACACGATCGGTAAGAACCCACATGTCACCTTTATAACCCACTTTGTTCAAGTCTACCAGTATCAGCCCGTAATTGTTCACTTTCACACAATCAGGATGTTTGACCCATTAGCACTTAAATACAGGCATTACCATTCTTTCGCCGTAATCGAGTTCCTATATTTCCTCTATGAACCCGAAGTATGTGGTCTTCTGCCCTTGTGAATCATAAGCCTCAATACGAACACCACTATTTTGTACAACACTCTTATCGTCTTTTTCTTTAGTGTAAAATGTGTAACCATTGATGTCATATGCTTTCCATGATGTCACTAAAGCAGATGGGCCAGAAGCTAACTTCTTCATTGTTGCCTCTTCTATAGAGTTTCTGTGTAGTATATTTTTGTCCATTAACCATTCAGTGAAACATCTTTTGTGCTCTTTCATGATCCAGTCCTCTGTGTGGTCTTGGTTTTTTTGTGAAGCTCAATTTGGTTTTCCTCGATGTACGACTCAACTATTGCGAGCTATTGTAGTACACGAAAATGTGCACGATGTACATTCTTGTAATCTTGAACGATAAAAGTTTTCTTACCCACTTTGCCTCTCCCACGTAGTCTACCCTCATGTACTGGTATAGGCGCAACTATCGGTTTTCCATCTTTGATGTAACCAGCGCAACCCTCAATCACTTCTTCCATGGTGTATCCTTCCATAATTGAACCATCTGGGTGAGCACGATTCCACACATAGCATTTTAATACTCCTAAATATCTCTCCATCGAAAACATATGATGTAAATATAGTAGTCACAATGCTTTTATCTGATCAACAAGATGTATGATTAGGTATACTTGCATATCAAAAAAGGATGGTGGGAAACACATCTCAAGCTTGCACATAGTCTCAATGATGTATGTTTTCAGATAGTCTAAATCTTCACGTGCTATCACCTTTTGCGATACTGCATTGAAGAAGTAACACAAACGTGTGATGACAACTTTTATATGCTCAGGTTTGATGACTCTTATTGCAATGGCAAGGAGCACTGTCATCATCATGTGACAGTCATGAGAATTATAGCCGAATAAAGACAAGTATTTCATCGAGACTAGTTTGCGGATATTGGATGAGAAACTCGTGGGCACTTTGATACCACGCAAGCATTTGCAAATTGCCTTTTTCTCTTCTAGTGTCAAGTTGTAGCTGGCTGGGGGAAGGTAATACTTGTCGTTCGCCTTTTCTACTGGAAGAAGCCTTGGTCTCATATCAAGATTTACTATGTCCATACGTGAATAATTTGTCCTTTGTTTTCCTTGACATGTCCACCAAGGTCCCAATGATGCTATCAAATACATTCTTTGTGACGTGCATCAAATCAATACTATGGCAAAATTCCAGATTCTTCCAATACAGAATATACTTGAAAAAATTGATTGTTTTTCTTGAAAGCCATGTCAGTTGAGTCACCCGAAGATGTACTTTTCTTTCTCTTTGTTCCTTTACATTTTTTGCCCTTACCAAAAGCAATATGAATGTTCTTGACGATTTCGAACATGAGTTTTCCACTATAAGGTTTTGTTACAGTATCTTTTTCGATTTTGTTATCAAATTGTTCTTTCATCTTCCTATACTTGTGTGTATCTGTCAAGATCCGCTGGTGTCTCATGTACACCGTCTTTCTGGATGAAGTGAGGTATAGAAATCCTGTTCTATCCACACACCTTACACAACCTTTCTTCCCTTTCCTTTGCCTTGATAATGTAAAGAGTTCGGGATAATCATGCACGGTAACGAATATCGTTGCTCTTAGTGTGAAATACTCCCGCTTGTACTCATCCCATGTACATACCCTTTCATCCCACAATTTCGCCATATCTTCCATTAAAAGTTCCAAGAACACATCAATTTTGATGCCAGGTTGTTTCGGATCTTGGATAAGAACAGATAACAAGATATATTTCCTTTTGTGATACAACCACGTTGGTAGGTTGTACATCGTTAAGATCACATGCCATGTGCTGTGTATGCACTTTTTTTCACCAAATGGATTTGTTCCATCTGTACCCAACGCAAACCTTACATTTCTGATTTCCTTTGCAAATTCTAGATACTGAATATCAAAAGTTTTCCACTGCGTTGCATCACCAGGGTGTCGAATATGTTTTTCATTCTTCTTTCGCTGCTCGGAATGCCAACACACAAGTTCAGCCTCCCTAGGGTTTGAAAACAAATGCTTCAAGCGATAAATTACCGGAAGGTACCACATCACCAAGGCATAAATTTTTCTCTTATTCTTTCCGTCTGCATTGCCAGAAGTATCATCATCGTCACCTTCAGGACTAATAATAAACTATTTATTCTTCTAATACTTTTTCATGTTGATAACATAATGGTGATTGTAATCCTTCTTATATCTACTAACAGCACAAATAGAGCATCTAGTTGCAAGCTCATGCTCTTTGCGATACAGAATATAATGGTTCACACAAGCGTGTACTTTTGTCACACCTAGTGCCATCGGGCAAAGAAGTTTCTTCGCTTTATAAGTGGTTCTGGGCAGTTCATTTGGATTTGAAAGAACTTCTGCCAAAAGATTCAAAAGATCAGAGAAACTACAATCAGACAATCGGTGTATGGCTTTCAACTTTAGTAGTTCTAGGACCGCACACAATATAGTAAACTCTTTATCACAATCATTTGATTTATCATATAAAAGCTCCGTTGCCGTATTCTGCAATATCTCTATTTTACTTAAACCTTTACTTGCTCCCATAGAAGTCAATACATAGGTTCAATGTGACGCAACATCTCCTTACAATCGAACTCATCATCATCATCACCATTTTGATTGTCATTACCATCATCGATATGAACATTATCGTCATCTGAACCTCTATCATTATCTTTATCCACTTCATGTGTATCTAACTCACCACGCTCTGTCCATATTGTGTAGTTTTTTTTGAAACCTCTTATCACCAAATGAGATTGGATTACTATAGTATCTATCCAAACAATCTTATTTTTGCAGTCGATACATGGACAATATGTCATCTATCTTTTGCAACTTCGCATGTATCTTGTACGCTTCAATAAAATTTGCAACATTATGAATGTACATAGGATCGGGTCTTAGCATATTATACATCCACGCTCGACGCTCCATGCTTCAATAATAGAATTTTGTAAGATTTATGAAATTTGGCCACAGATATTCCCTAATGGTCTTCTATAAAATGAATTTACAGAGATATAGCAAGTCTGTATCATATGAGTGAATACTGATATCATATAGGTCTGTTAATAAGGGTTCCAAGAAAATTTGTTTCATAATTTTCTCAGCTTTCTAGTGGCCATAATGGATTTTTGAAGTTAGGCTTATTCATTGAAACATTTCATCGAACACGTGATGTGCTTGTATTCATCTTCAACCTTTAATCCTTCAAATCTACTTCTTGTTCTATAAAATTCATAGGTGAGCTCATGGGGAGACTCAACTACATCTTTCAACCTTTAATATTTCAAATCTACTACAAATCTCAAGTGGTGGTGGTAGTGGTGGGGGGCCTGGAGGCATATGCAAACTCAACAAAACAAAACTGAAAACAGGACAACAAATTGAAAACATGACAGTGAAGAAGAAATCTCCTCTAACCTTTTCTCTGTTCGAAGTTTGATCAACTGATGAATGCAGTACTGGCCCGCGCACGGTGGAAAATTTTGGCAGCTTAGCGGCGTCGATGGAAAATCTCCCGGGTTAGATTTTCTGTGGTGCCCGAGGGGTCTTTATAAAGGCATCGTTTTCACAGGCGGTTTTTCACGAAACAACCGTCTGTGAAAAAAATTAATAAAGTTCAGGCGGTTTTTAACTGCTTCATAGGTGGTTGTTAACTAAACAACCGGTTGCGATAATGGCCTGAGCCTGTTCTTCAATTTTCTTTTCCCTTGCTTCTTTTTTTATTTAGATTCCAATATAAATACTCAAACTTGTATAGATTCTGCAAATTGAGTCCAAATTCGATGATTCTTTCTTCTATATTTTTCAAAAATTAACATCTACCACCTGGACCAAATATTTTAAAACTTGTATACTAACATTGTAATATTTTGATAAATATCAAATTAATTTATACTCACATGTTACTCACATTTCTGTATCTTCCAAAAAAAAGGATCCTTCACTGAAATCTGTATGTATGAACATATTTGTCTTATTTATACATGTATGAATTTTTTTTAATTTTTTTAAAGCATTCCAACTTGTCAAAATTCAAATTATCCTCATTCTAACCAAATGCTCATGTACATATGAGACATTCATCAAATTTTGAACACACATTGATTCAAAAGAATTTAAAATAATCTGAAAAAATCATAGAAGTTGGTATGATGACTAAAAAGGTTCATTGAATAACTAAATGAAAAAAATCCTTATATTCATCAAGATAGAAACATGACAAATAGCAATTGTTATTTTTTTTTATGTTCTGACAAAATTCAAAGGCTTTATGAAGTGAAATTTAATTGTAACCTTTAATACTCAAGCATATTACAAGAAGTGGAATTTGGGGTTTTAAAAAGCCCCACATTTCATCAAGAATATTAATTAAGCTTATATAAAGATCTTTTCAGACGGTTGGTACTGAATAACCGCCTGAGAAGATTCTTATCACAGACGGGTATTACTTACCGCCTGCGATAGTGGCCTTAGCTTGTTCTTCAATTTTATTTTCTCTTGCTTCTTTTTTATTTAGATTTCAATATAAATACTCAAACTTGTATAGATTCTACAAATTGACTCCAAATTCGATGATTCTTTCTTCTATATTTTTCAAAAATTAACATCTACCACATGGACAAAATATTTTAAAACTTGTATAGCTAACATTGTAATATTTTGGTAAATGTCAAATTAATTTATACTCATATATTATTCACATTTTTGTATCTTTCAAAAAAAAGGGATCCTTCACTAAAATCTCTTTCTATGAACATATTTGTCTTATTTATACATGTATGAATTTTGTTAATTTTTTAAAGCATTTCAACATGTCAAAATTCAAATTATCCATCATTCTAACCAAAGTCTCACATACATATGAGACATTCATCAAATTTGGAACACACATTGATTCAAAAAATTTAAAAAAATCTGAAAAACTTCATAGAAGTTGGTATGATGACTAAAAAGGTCCATTGGAAAACTAAATGAAAAAATCATTATATTCATCAAGATAGAAAAATGACAAATAGCAATTGTTATTTGTTTTTTATGCTCTACCCAATTTCAAAGGCTTTATGAAGTGAAATTTAATGGTAACATTTAATACTCAAGCATACTACAAGAAAGTGGAATTTGGGCTTTTAAAAAGCCCCACATTTAATCAAGAATATAAATTAAGCTTATATAAAGATCATTTCAGGCAGTTGGTACTGAATAACCGCATGAGAAAAGTCTTTATCTCAGACTGATATTGCTTACCAACCGCCTGAGATAAATACATCTTCTCAGGCGGGTGGTAATTAATAACTGGCTGAGATAACCCTCTTCTCTGGCGGTAGGTACTTAATAACCGCCTGAGAAAATCGGCGTCTAAATATAGCCCTCGGCTGCGTTGGAAAAATATAACCCGGGCAAAATCACTTAGATGCCGGTAGGCTGCCAGATTTTGTTTGCCGCCAAGTCTTGCCGCTCTTGCCACCGAGCTTCGCCGTTGCCACCGAGCTTCTTCGTTGTCACCGTGCTTCGCCCTTGCCACTTCCTTTCCTTCCTTCTAGGTACGCCGAGCTTTGCCCTCGCCGTCGCCGCCGAGCTTCAACCTTGCCGCCAGGTACGCAGCCGCTTCGTTCCCTCCTCAGTCCCCGCGATGCCTCCCTCCTCGCCTTTGCCGCCGGCCGAGTGATGTCCTCGTTGCCACCGCATGCTAGGTTCCTATCTAATTTTTTAACCCTAGGTGTCTTGGTCAGTGGCCTCAAACCCTAGGTTCCTATCTAATTTTCATTAATCAAAGTTTTTGAACATGCAACAAAGTGAAATGAAGATTGTAGGTCATATGAAGATTGGCAATGAATATTGTAGGTCATATGTTATCTCTTACCTAGAGAGTATGATGTGAGCTATTCCAAGTTTCACAAATAACCAATACATGTATGTTATCTTGTCAATGGGGGCACTGAGAGGTAAGGCCAACTTTACTTAGTACTTTAACATTGGAGCATAATATTGATTTGTTGATGGTCACATTGGTATTAAGAGGTGGCAGGATATTTTCCTTATTTGTTCAGTCAACATTTATTTGTTAATAAAGCCTTCCTCATGATTATACATTCTAATTTTATATTGCTTTGAAATATTATTTGGTGCACTTTGTTATACTCGTGGGTAGTTACTAATGTAGTAGCATAGATGTCTTTTTGTTTGCCAAAAGAAAAATACAGCAGGAAGATTATTTTGTGAAAAATTTTAAGTTTTAAACTTTCCCCTGTTTAAAGCATTTACAATTATAGTATAAAGCAAAGAACCATGCAATGAAACTTGAAATAAAACATGAAGATAGAAGATTATCAGTGGTTTATGCTCTATGTGCTTATTGTTCCGAACATGAAGATGAAGATGGAAGATAGAGCATAAACCATATTGAAATTGGATTTTGAAAAGCATATTGAAATAAAACATGAAGATGGAAGCATTATCAGTGGTTCAATTAATACCTATAAAACATGAAGATGTATCGCCCTTTGAATTAATTTGCTATTTTTGAATTAATTTGCTTCTGAATTTTGTTTGCTGATTGCTACACTAAAGGTATGTGTGCTATACTCCTAATATATAATTATATATGTTGATATATATAGGGTCGACTAGACATTGCCATAAAAAATGGCCTAGACGATTAGAGGACTGACTAGGGTCGACTATGATCGATTAGTCGCCCTAATCGACGATTAGTCGTCCTAGCCGACCTAGTCGATGGGTAGGCGACTAGGGTCTACTAGGCAACTTGAAAACATTGTGAATTGTTTAATTGCTGATATATTTGTTCTTGTCGGCTTTTGATACAAGTAATACACATGCCTAGCTAATGCCTTGGTCAGTCGGCTCAAACCCTAGAATGGAACTTGGTCAATCACCTTGTTCAATCTCCTTAAACCCTATAATGCCTTATCAAATCCTAGAATGCTTCCATCTTTTTTCTTCATACAACACTTCATGTAGACTTAATATGCCATTCATTATACTTTTTGTCTTATTAGTTCTAGCATGGAATGCCCTAAGAAGATTGGTGCTGGTAGTAATAATTAAGAAGGCAATATGGCGTTTAGTGACTCTAGCAGTTCATGCTCCATTCATAGTCCATCGAATCCTTTTTCGAATATAAAAACTAAAAAGACTTCAGAGGATCTCGACCCGGAATATGATCCTGCCGACGAGGTATGGATCACAAATCTTAATTTTAGCAGTTCAAGTTAATGTTGGTTGTCAAGTATACAAAGTCTTATAATTCTTTTCTACCTAGATTAACCGCGAAGACAACGAGGTGACTTCGGCTCCTAAAACCGCAGAAGGTTCTCCAATGGATGAATCATTGGGTTCACTCAAGTGGAAACGAGGGCAACGAGGTCCCAATAAGGGTCCATTGCACCACATCATGTACATAACAAGGATGGGTCTAGGTGGGCTTCCCCAAGAACCACTGGATTCAGTTACCAAGTACCAAAATTCATGCAGTTTTCTTGTTAGAGAGCTCGTGCCAATCACAAGCGAGAATTGGAGAATATTACGTGAGGAGACCAAGAATGAGTTGTGGGAAAGGATAAAGAAATAATTTAAGTTCTCGAAAGGTACGGAAGAAGTTGCAAAGAAAGCAACATTGGTCTCTTGCGGCAAAAAGTTTCGTTGCTAGAAGAGTGAAATGAATGCTTATGTTAAGGCCGATAAGGTGCCTAGTCCGAGGAAGATGGGAAAATCACACAATCTTAGTGGCAAAAATTTGTTCGTCAAAAGACCACACCTTATGCTAAAGCCCTAACTGCAACTAGGTCAGAGCTTGCCAAAAAGAACAAATACCATCATCACTTGGGGTTTACCGGATATGCGCTCAAAGTCCAGAAATAGAATAAGATATTAGATGAAATTACTAGTAAGAGCAATCCTCACTCATTAGAAGGCTGCGATAAGAGAACTGTAATGTTCCAAATATTTAAGAAAAAAACATCACACCAGAATCAATAAAGGGTTGATCAAACTTCGACTCATTCAACGATTTCTCTGATGAACGATCAGAGACCGTAGATGCGTTGAGTTTGTCAAAATGATTTAAGAAAAAATAACTTCATTGCAAGAAACGCTAGAGGGTTTACCAAAGTTTGACTTCTTGAATCTTTGATCCGATGGATGATCAGAGATCGTAGATTCATAGAGCTTGTTTAGAAGATTTTATTTCACTACTCAAACGCTTGATTCGGAGAATGGATGAGTCAGTTATGAATTAATTTATTTTGGACCGTTGGATATTCTATTAGGTTACCTGGACATAAAAACCATCTACAGGTTATTTCCTTTTGTTGATCCCCTCCACCAGCGCCATCAGCGCCGCCAGAGATAACTTCACCGATATCCTCTGTGCTTTCCCCAACTCGGCAGCCATCTTCTTCTCCCTTGCACCTGTTGAGTTGCCGCTTTTCTTTGTGCCATTCTGCTCCTTGACCGTGCATTGCTACCTGCTTGCTTGTGATGTGCTGCCGGCTTCCAGGTGATTTGGGGTTGCGGTAGGGTCAGAGCAAGGAAGGGAAGCTGGATGGGTTGCAGGTGATCGGTGATTTTTCCCTGCTTTGTTTGTTGTTCCGGTGAGCTTTTCTCCATTGATTGCCATTGCTCTCCCAGCTGTGGGTTTCTGGTGCTGCCGCTGTTTTGCCATCTGCGGGCTGCTGCTGTGCGGTTGTAGGGCATAGACAAGGAAGAAGAGGAAATAAGGAGGGAGAAAGAGATAAATTTATGTATTTAACAAATTCTTCTGTTAACTAGCGTGCTCTTTTTCAAGGGTAATTTCTAAGTAGTCTTTAATTATTCTTGGATGGTTCTATTTTAAGATGCGTGGTAAATTATGCCGCACTAGTTCATTCAGATTTTAGAGCCATACTTTATTTCCAAATCTGGTACTAATTGCAGCAAAATTAGACTATAAGATAATAACGGAAGTCCTAGGTACAATTTTTATCTTTCAAACGGTTTTGGTTTGGCTTAACTCTAACCAACAGTTAAGGAGAAATCTCCAAAAAAAATAGCACTGTTGCCTCCGGATTTATGTTCTGTATAGTAGTATGTTAATTTATTTTGATCTAATTAGAGAACGATTTGGCAAGTGAGTTGAGAAGAGAAGTTTTATGAAATTGTCAAGAGTTGTTCCTGCTGCATGCATTTATGTTATCTGGTTAGGTAGATTGAAAGTAAGAGTAGAATAAATTTTGTTACGTCCTAAATATGTTTCTAAGTGTGGTTATGTTTTATAGGTTTGGAGGATCTTGGTGTCGAGGAGTGTCTTCGTTTCTCGTCTCGGTTAAGGCAAGTGCATGATGAGTTTGTTCTAATGTTTGTGAATTGTTTGTAACTAAGCTTCCTTGTGTTGTTGATTCGTTAATTGAGTTTTCAAGATTCATTTGCTACATTATTCTATTTATTCAAACTTCAAGATTCAAGTTATTCGTTAATTATCATTCAAGTACCGATTAAGTCCAAAATTGTTCTTATATTCAAGTTTGTATGAGTAAGTGCTGATCACACTTGCTCGGCTTTACCGGTAAACGCTAAGGAGAATTCAAGTGTCGTCTGTTTTAGACGGAAACTACTATTTCAATGTTCTTCCATTCAAATTCAAGTATTGCTATGTTTCATTCGATTTGATTCTATTGTTCTTCAAGCTCTAAGTGTACTTGCTAAGTGAATTTACTCACTCTTATTTTTATTTGGTTTTTAGGTTTCCGTTGATCAAATCATGCATGGAAAGAGGGTAACACCCGCACTTGAGCACACCAACCAAATACTAAACTTAGATTGTGAACTTTATTAATTAATTTACTGAGCTATTGCATTTTTAATAACTGTCGGGAGGTCGCCTGATCGTTCGAACGTTTACTTCAGGTATGATGGTTGAATGCTGCTTATTGTTGCTTGGGGGTATTATTATGATTATATTTGCATTGTCTTGCCCGCGACTGGTTATGTTTACAAGGGAGACTCTGCCATAATTTTTAATAATTTTTATACTTAGTGTAAAGTTTAGATGTTAGTAGTAGCGCCCAGGGGAGTTTAGAACTGGGGCGTTATAGTTGATACTCAGAGCCTAGGTTTTATAGTTTAGTTTTAGATTTTAATGGCTAGCGAGTATAAAATAAATTTAAGTAGGACTATAATTAAATTGACACACTTATGCATAATAGGATGGATTTCATGGGCATATTCAGCATTCATGTTTCCGTTGCATTTATTCTCGTGTTTATTTTTTTTATTTTGTCATTGTGCTATGTTATTAATCATACTCTTATTGATATTTAAATTATTATAATTATGCCTCTAGGGAGGTGTCCACGTGTTATCACTATGAGAGGTTATGATAGAAGAATTTTAGCATTATTGCACTCTCTATTCCTGGACTTGTATGAGTGAGTGTGGAGACTGTCGGGAGTCTTCATGGGACGCAATGCTTAATATAGTAAGGTGACGGAATAAATCCTTCCACCACATACACAAGGTAGTTGAGGGTCATAGACTCATAGGGGTATGAAGGCATAATTTGATCTCACTGTTCTACAGTAGAGACATGGAGTGAGTCTAGCAGTAGTGATCAAGGGTTCAGTAGTCAGAATAGTCTGCTCAAGATCCCCCTTTCAAGTAGTCTACGGCAAATCAATCTTCTTATCAGTTTGCAGACCTAAGCACTCAAGATATTGGTCTTCGATAGGACAACACACGTTGAGTGACACATTTATACAACCAGCTCCAGAACATGGTTTGATTTATTTCAAGTGTTAGAAGCTCCATCGTGTTGCAGAGTGTAGTTTTTTTCAAGACATGTCCTGTTTGTGAGAGAGATAAATATAAAGTTATAGTTTGCAATACACACTCATAATCTATCAAGTTGTAGAGGTCAGGTCTTTCTTCATCATGACCCACTTCAATGGCTAGTTCTAAATGTCAGCTCCAACAATCAGTGCTCGTCGTAGCATGATTCAGATGATGACTGGTCTAGCTACATTTTAACTATTTTCTCGATAGTACCTTCCTCCACTGGACTACTATTGGCCTCAACTTCATATGCTACACATTCCCCTACGAGTATATGCTCCTCCTGCTTCTCTAGCTCAATCCACTCAAGACATTGCGGTTGAATCTACTTCCACTCCTGCTGGATTGTACACCATGCCTATACCTTCTTTGAGTCACCTACGTGTGCTTCTAGACAAATATTTCAGTCAATAGATATCTCAATTGGTTCGTGTTAATTCTCCTTGAGGCTTGGTTTCTAGCTCTGTGGGGTGTCCTGGTTGCACTATTTCTATAAGAAATGACGAATTCATAGCTAATCTAATGGTGATTCCACTACCGGTTTTTGATGTTATCCCGAGCATGGATTGGCTATATGCTATCAAACTATTATATCTTGTTTGAAGACCATTACATTCGAGGCGCCATCTGAGAAGATCATCACTTTTCAAGCGGATGCACCTCTTTATTCTTTATCTATGATGGCAAATCTTTTTCCCGGTCGTTATCCTGTAAAGATAGCCTTTCTATGGAGCCTTGTTGAGAAGGAAACAAGGTCATTGTTGATTGGAGATATTCCAGTAGTGTGAGACTATTCTGATGTCTTCCCTGATGAGCTGTCAGGAATGCCATCTAAGCGAGAAGTGAAGTTTCGCATTGATCTTATACCTGGTACCCGTCGTGTATCCATTGGTCCCCACCGATTATCTCGTCCTTTTCAAGAGGAGTTGAGGAAGTAGTTGAATGATCTATTTGCTAAGAAGTTTATACACTGTAGTGTTTCACCATGGTGAGCTCCAGTCATGTTCACTAAAAAGAAATATGGAAGTTGGCGTAGTGTGGATTATCATGGCTTAAATGTCGTGACGATTAAAAAACAAGTATCAATTACCTCGCATTGATGTGTTATTTGATCATTAATAGGATTCAGAGTCTTTTCCAAAATTGACCTTCAATCTAGCTATAATCAAATTCCTATTTGAGAGGAGGATATCGAGAAGACAACTTTTTCCACCATGTATGGTCATTATGAGTTTAGAGTTATGTCTTTTGGACTCACTAATGCACTCGCATACTTTATGTAGTGGTTTTTATTGATGATATGCTTGCCTTTTCTGAAGTAGAACATGAGAAAAATTTTAGGAGGGTTCTTGAGACTCCGAAGAGTCATAAGCTCTATGCCAAATTGAAGAAGTGTAAGCTATGGTTGTCTAAAGATGGATTTCTTTGTCATGTAATTAATCAACATGACATCTCTGTTGATCTAAGAAAAGTTATATAATAGTTAAATTGGAAAGGCCAACCAATGTCAAGGAAGTTAGAAGTTTCTTGGGTATGGTTGGTTATTACCTTCGCTTTGTAAAAGATTCCTCCAGCATTGCTAAGCATATGACACAACTTACCCAGAAGAATGTCAATTTTGTGTGCACTTAGCAATGTGAGTGGTTCTTCCAATTATTGAAGGAGAAGTTGGTCACTTCTACTATCCTTGCCCTTCCTGAGCCTGGTAGACGTTCCACAGTCTATTCAGATGCCTTTCACGTGGGGCTTGTTGTGAACTTTTGCAAGAAGAAAAAGTGTGCCCCAAGAAAGTTAAAGGTGCATGAGCAGAATTATGCCACCCACGATCTAGAGCTTGCTACTGTAGTTTTCGCGCTGAAAATCTAGAGACATTATTTATATGGAGAGTCATGTGATATTTTCATCGACCATAAGAGCGTAAAATATATATTCACTAAGATGGACTTAAATTTGAGGCAACGAAGATGGTTGGAGTTGACCAAGGACTATGACCTGAATATTGAATATCCAGTACACACCTGATAAAGCAAATGTGGTGGCTGATGCATTAAGTCGTAGAGCTACCCCCTTACTATGAATTCCTTAATAGTTGATTTTGAACAGATGGATATTTCTTATTGCTATGTTGGAGTTGCGGAGGTGGAGACTCAACTAACCTTATCACTAGATATCGCAAAATGAGTCTTAGAGGCACAACAATGAGACCACTTGTTGCTATATGTTAAGAAACAAATTCAAGAATAAAAGGTCGAGGATTTCACTTTGGACACCGTTGCGATCGTTCAGTTTCGTGGTCATTTATGCGTGCCACAAACATCTCAATTTAAGGAAGATATTCTTAAAGAGGCGCATCATACTCGTTATACCGTGCATCCTGGAGAGAATAAGATATACCATGTTTTGAGGAAAATCTTTTGGTAGAAGAGGATGAAGGTGGATGTAGCGAAGTATGTGGCTTCATGTGGGGTTTGCCAACGAGTGAAGATTGAGCATAAGAGTGTCGCTAGGAAATTACAACCTCTTGAGGTTCGGGTGTGGTCGTGGGAGGATATCACTATGTTTTTTGTTGTTCGCTTACCACGTTCTCCAAGAGAACGAGATACTATTTGGATGGTAGTTCATCGTCTAGTAAGGTGGCTCACTTTGTCCCTATTCGTTCCACTAGTTCGGCGAGTGATTTGGTGCTAATTTATATGAGGGAAGTAGTGACTGTATAGTGTACCTCGCACCATTATTTCAGACCGGGATGCTAAGTTTGTCTCCAAGCTGTAGGAGAGCTTACAATTAGTATTGGGCACAACACTAAGGATGAGTACCGCATTTCACCTTAGACAGATGAATAGTCTCGGCGTACGATTCGGATGTTGGATGATATGCACAGGTCAAGTGTACTATCTTGGAAAGGAAGTTGGAAAGACCACTTACCTTTTGTTGAGTTCTCTTATAATAACAGCTATTAGTCTAGCATTCGATGTGCACCTGACCTTATGAGGCTCTTTATGGAAGTAAGTGTAGGTCGCCACTTTGTTGGGATGCAATTGGTGAAAAAACTACTTTGGTTACAAATTGGGTTCAACAATCGTCTCAGCAAGTTGTTGAAATTCGAGAACACCTGCTAGCAGCACAAAGTAGGTAGAGTAGCTATGCTAATATTAGATGGCGATACTTGGATTTTTAAGAAGGTGATGAGGTTCTTCTATGGGTGTCGCCTACCAAGTGTGTTGTGAGATGTGGTATAGGGGAGAGCTTAGTCCAAGCTATATAGGACCGTTTGTTATTAGGCAGCGAGTGGGAAAAATTAGCATATTGGTTAGAGTTGTCGGAGTCAAAAGGAGGAGTTCACAATGTATTCCACGTCTCAATGTTGAGAAAGTATCTCAGGGATCTAGAGCATCACATAGTGATAAAGCCAACAACTATTGAACAAGATCTATCAGTTGTGTCTCGCACATTGAGGATTTTGGATGCATCTGAGCGGATGCCTAGACGCAAGTCATTCAAGTTTGTGAAGGTTTTATGGATGATCAAACTGAGCGTGAAGTGACCTGGGAGTTGAGTCGGGGATGCGAAACAAAAACCCTGAACTATTCGAATCCGAGCGTTTATAGTTCCTTCAAAGTATCAGTTTTGCATCATTTTTCTATAGTGATATCAAAGAATTCGAGAGCGAATTCTGTTGAGGGGGGGGGGGGGGAGAGAATGTAATATCCCGAATATTTAAGAAGAAAAACATCAAACCAGATTCAATAAACGGTTGATCAAACTTCGACTCGTTGAATGATTTCTCCGATGAACGATCAGAGACCGTAGATGCGTTGAGTTTGTCAAAATGATTTAAGAAAAATTAACTTCATTGCAAGAAACACTAGAGGGTTGACCGGAGTTTAACTTCTTGAATCTTTGATCCGATGGATGATCAGAGATCGTAGATTTGTAGAGCTCGTCTAGACGATTCCGTTTCACTACTCATACGCTTGATTTGGAGAATGGATGAGTCAGTTATGAATTGATTTATTTTGGACCGTTGGATAGTCTATTTGGTTACCTGGACATAAAAACCATCTACAGGTTATTTCCTTATGTCGATCCCCTCCACCAGGGCCACCAGCGCTGCCAGAGATAACTTCACCGATATCCTCTGTGCTTTCCCCAACTCGGCAGCCATCTTCTTCTCCCTTGCACCTGTTGAGTTGCTGCTTTTCTTTGTGCCATGCTGCTCCTTGCCCGTGCATTGCTACCTGCTTGCTTGTGACGTGCTGCCGGCTTCCAGGTGATTTGGGGTTGCGGTGGGGTCAGAGCAAGGAAGGGAAGCTGGATGGGTTGCAGGTGATCGGTGATTTTTCCCTGCTTTGTTTGTTGTTCCGGTGAGCTTTTCTCTATTGATTGCCATTGCTCTCCCAGCTGTGGGTTTCTGCTGCTGCCGCTGTTTTGCCATCTGCAGGCTGCTGCTGTGCGGTTGTAGGGCATAGACAAGGAAGAAGAGGAAATAAAGAGGGAGAAAGAGATGAATTTATGTATTAACAAATTCTTCTGTTAACTAGCGTTCTCTTCTTCAAGGGTAATTTCTAAGTAGTCTTAATTATTCTTGGATGGTTCTATTTTGAGATGCGTGGTAAATTATGCCGCACTAGTTCATTCAGATTTTAGAGCCATACTTTATTTCCAAATCTGGTACTAATTGCAGCAAAATTAGACTATAAGATAATAACATAAGTCCTAGGTACAATTTTTATCTTTCATACAGTTTTGGTTCGGCTTAACTCTAACCAACAGTTAAGGAGAAATCTCCAAAAAAAAATAGCACTGTTGCCTCAGGATTTATGTTTTGTATAGTAGTATGTTAATTTATTTTGATCTAATTAGAGAACGATTTGGCAAGTGAGTTGAGAAGAGAAGTTTTAGGAAATTGTCAAGAGTTGTTCCTGCTGCATGCATTTATATTATCTGGTTAGGTAGATTGAATGTAAGAGTAGGATAAATTTGGTTACGTCCTAAATATGTTTCTAAGTGTGGTTATGTTCTATAGGTTTGGAGGGTCTTGGTGTCGATGAGTGTCTTCGTTTCTCGTCTCGGTTAAGGCAAGTGCATGATGAGTTTGTTCTAATGTTTGTGAATTGTTTGTGACTAAGCTTCCTTGTGTTGTTGATTCGTTAATTGAGTTTTTAAGATTCATTTGCTACACTGTTCTATTTATTCGAACTTCAAGATTCAAGTTATTCGTTAATTATCATTCAAGTACCAGTTAAGTTCGGAGTTATTCTTATATTCAAGTTCCTATGAGTAAGTGCTGATCACACTTGCTCGGCTTTACCGGTAAACGTTAAGGAGAATTAAAGTGTCGTCCGTTTTAGACGGAAAGTACTATTTCATTGTTCTTCCATTCAAGTTCAAATATTGCTATGTTTCATTCGATTTGATTCTATTGTTCTTCAAGCTCTAAGTGTACTTGCTGAGTGTTTTTACTCACTCTTATTTTTATTTGGTTTTTATGTTCCCGTTGATCAAATCATGCTAGCACCTGCACTTGAGCACACCAACCAAATACTAAACTTAGATTGTGGACTTTATTAATTAATTTACCGAGCTATTGCGTTTTTAATAACTGTCGTGAGGTCGCTTGATCGTTCGAACGTTTACTTCAGGTATGATGGTTGAATGCTGCTTATTATTGCTTGGGGGTATTATTATAATTATATTTGCATTGTCTTGCCGTGGCTAGTTATGTTTACAAGGGATACTCTGCCATAATTTTCAATAATTTTTATACTTAGTGTAAAGTTTAGATGTTAGTAGTAGCGCCCAGGGGAGTTTGGACGTGGGAGTTACAAGAACTCAGCGGTGGGTCATTGCTCGATAAGGTTTGACTAGTGAGGCAAACTTGAAAAGCCCAACTCTGTGAGTGAAGTAGAAGAAAAAATGAAAGAAGTAATTGAAAAGCAACAGAAGGGTCTCTTCAAGCCGAAGAGGGAGAATGACCAACTTACCACTATCCTAAGAAACCCTGAACACAATGGATGTCTTGGCTAGATAGTTTCCCGAAAGACAAAGAGACATAGAAGATGTGAGAAGTTCAAGAAAACACTTTGATGAAACGATTGCTCAAAAGGTCAAGGAAAATGTGCAAAAAATAACGAAACAACTTAGACAATCGGGACAATTAGTGGTACCAAGTACATCGATGGTTCCCATGCCCAAGGAGCAATCGATATCTCCAACCGCCTACCCTAGCAACGTAGGTTCTGTGCCAGGCTCAAGGTCAACCCATAAGTTTGTTGTCGATGATATTGCTAAGGACAGATCTTGTCATCTTCTTGTCCCGATCGGCAGAGCAGGGAACAAAACCAATCAGGTTGCCACCGCTATAGCAAAGCCTGATTGTGAATTCAACGGCAATCCACTTCCGTTGTATTATGTTGTGGAATAAGTTCTCCAGATCATTGATAATGATTATGAAAATTATGGAATAGACAACATCACACATGAGGGGATCACAACTTTGGGGCAGGCTGTCAAACAACTAATCCTTTGGCACCGACGCAATATCGTGTTGGACGATGAGCCGATTTCTAGCCCCGTCGCATCTCAAAATACTGCAACCCCGTCTTCTAAGGTGAAAGTCCAGGGAAATCCACTCTGAGTCCAGGAAGATCCACTGCCCCTATGTCTCAGCAAGGATGATAATAACCTTGCTAGTAAAGATAACCAAGAGCAACAAGTTGAACAACAGCTTCAAGCAGTACTAGAGCAAGCTGTTGTTAGTAAAGATCAACCAGTTGAGCAAAAACTTGAAGTAGTACTAGAGTCAGCTGCTGGGAGTAAAGAGCAATCAGTTGAATAACAGGTTCAACAACAATCCAGTGTCCAACTTCCGACGACTACTCCTCGATCATTAGTGCCTATCAAAGTTAGTTCATACGAAAATAAGAAACCTTCATCATAAGTGTCAAAGTATTTGGAAAATATAAAGAAAAATATTAGAAAATCGAGTGCATCTCGTTCTTCTTATGAGCCAACATTAGAATATATCGAGGAGTGGTAAGAAGACAGTGTCATGTATAATCAGCATACGCCTTAGTTAAACTAGGAGTTCTAATATACAAGCTTGGGGATGTCCTCCTAAGAACGTGAATGGGAAGCCGTTCATGAGATCGTTACATCTTAGCAAACAACCTATCTCACTCGAAAGAATGCACGAGTGGTACATCACTAGCAGCACAAAATATGATCTTTCTTACGTCACATCTTGTGTGCCAAAAGATGCATTCTGGAGCATGGAGCAAATAAAAGAGCCCTTTTCTTTAAAGGTCTACATGTCCTTTTCTATCGAGGCATGCTTGAAATCAACCTGCTACTCGTATGGTGCTCATAAGTGCCTCTAATACTTTGCATTTGCTTTTCTTACTACACGCATGCACATTTCATGAGATTATAACAATTCTGGAGTTCTTCAATAGGATGCAATACATGGATAATGAAAAGATGAAACGCAAGACAGGTATTCTTGACTCTACACAGATTACAAAGACGCTATTTGACGTTAAAGCAGATCGAGACTCAGTATAGTACATGCACATGAAAAAAAAAGAATTTGAAAAATCAATCGCAAAACAAAAGATGGATAGGACAGAAGTTGCAGCTTACATAGGATATGCCATGTTTAACTTTGTCAGAGATGGCAAGGACCTCGTAAAAGCTCCGTACCACTTCGAGTAAGTTCGATACATGACATTGAAACAACAATTATTGCTAATTGTTAGTTAATATGTGTGTTTGTACGTGTGCAGTAAACAATACATAATGATCTTCATCAAGCCAATGCAGGATTTGGCAACAGTCTTGGACTCAACCGATTACCCACCAGATCGTTACAAATATTTCCTTACCATTTTGAAACTGTACGTTTATTCAATACTTTTAATTTACACATATTTAGAATGTGTTGACAAGTTTTATATGACATTTCTTGTATTATAGCGCTTGGCGGTTTTACGTGGAAAATCTTGGCAGTCAGAGACCTTCTAATATGAATGCATTGGACATTAAAACATATTATCTTTGTCCCAAGAAGCCTGTTGGGAGCATCTTATGCTGGTATTATGTATGCGATAATATTCGGACCGCCAGCGAATATAAAGTGAATCGTGAGGATGTAAGTTTTCCTTAATGTCGATATATTTTCTTACTTTTAAGTTTCATTTTCATTGTAACTAGCGTATTTTAATACTTATATTCTCTGCTGTTCAATATTAGCAGAACATTATTTTTAGATTTTAATTCCAACTTCAAAATTCAATTGCTCATAGCACAACTACTCCAAAAATAACAAATAAATTCTTGTATACTCTCACTTTGATCTATACTTTGAGATTGTTCAAACCAATACATTCTAAACCTTGTTATGTGTTTTATTGCAACACACAAAGAATCTGAACAAAGAATGGCTGGTTTGTAGATGTATGCCTGGTGGAGGAGCCGACAAGATTGCCGGTGAACTGTGTTAATTCGTGCGTCGCGAAATTTTGCACAAAAGAGGGGTGTTCTTTGATGAGGATGGTGTAATAGTTGATATGCCAGAACTTTGTGACTATTACAATAGAAACAATTTATTGAAACTAAAACTATGAGATGACTTGTATGCGTAACTTGTACATATGTATATTGTTTTAGTGAAATTGACTTCTGTGAGTGACTTTTGTGATTATATTGTTTACTTCTGTGATTATATTGTTGACTTTTGTGATTATATTAAATTGACCTGGAAATTAGAAATAACAACAGGTAGTACTGCATAGGGTATACCTTATCACAAGCGATTATTTACCTACGGCTGGACCTGCTGTGAAATATCATTATGACAGGCGGCTAGATATAGGTAAAGAACTATCTATGATAAACTCATTATCACAGGCGGTTATTATTATGGTACAAATTGACTGCTATAATTTGTCTCCACAGGCAACTTGTCATAGGTAAAGATACGTCTGTGATAACACCATTATCACACGCGGTTATATATACTGCACGACCCGTCTGTGATAATGTGTGTTCACAGGCGGCTAGTCGTAAGTAAAGAACCGTCTGTGATAATACCATTATCATATGCAGTTTCACTTCTCCGCCTGTGAAATGGCAGATTATCAAAGGCTCTTCGTTTCGTACGGTTTTAGAAACCGCGTGTGATAATACATTTGGAGCTGCCTGAGATGAGGCTTATTGTAGCAGTGTCAGCAAGTCACGAAAAATAGTGTACGTGGACATCGATGCTACATTCCAATGCAGTACCCGTTTTGGAGTATGAAGGATAATTTAAACGGTAACACTGAGAAGAGGCGTCCTCCACCGCCTCTCACGGGTCATGAAGTCTATGAAATGGTCAAGGATATCCATGTTGTCCTTGGTAAGCGGAAAAGGACTAGCAAAAATACTAGCGAAGATGGTATGTCGAAGAAGAAATTAATTTTTTGGGAGCTACCGTATTAGAAAAACTTAGACGTCCATGATTCGATTGATGTGATGCATGTTGAGAAGAATGTGTGCAAGAGCCTGCTCGAGACATTGCTTAACAGGGATGGGAAAACTAGTGATCATGGACATGCGCGAGTATATCTAATGAAAATGGGAATTAGGCCTGAGTTGTGGCTCGATGACTTGGTAAAAGGAAAGGAACTACCCACATCATGCATCACCCTCTCAAACACATGAGAAGAAAGAGTTTTGTGGGTTCATGAAAAATGTGAAAGTACCATCCAGCTACTCGACAAGCGTCTCATGACTTATTTCATTTCCAGATCTAGATGTAGCTCTCAGTGTGAAGTCTCATGATTACCATGTATTGCTTACGCAAAAGATTGCTGTTGGAATTCGTAATATCTTACCAGTCAATTTTTGGGAGGCTATAATGAACTTTTGCATTTTCTTCAATGCAATTGGTCAAAAAGTACTATGTGAAGAAGATCTCGAGTCATTAAAAAAGGCACTATGAAACTTTATGCTTCCTTCAAATGCACTTTCCACATGCCTTTTTCGACATCAGCGTCCATTTCACAACTCATCTTATTAAGGAGATAAAGTTACTTAGCCCTGTGTTCCTTCACCAGAGGTACTCGTATGAGAGATTCAACGACATATTAAAGTCCTTCGTTAGAAATCGAGTTACCCTGAGGGCAGCATGGTACAAAGATACTGTACAGAAGAGGTTGTGGACTGGGCTCTAAACTACACTGACTCGAGTAACCCGATTGGTGTTCCCAAGTCTCCTCAAGAGGGGAGGCTCACGGGAAATGGGACCATTGAGAAGAAGGCTATAACTCCAGATCCACATTTATTCTTCTGCGCTCATTTCCATGTGTTGCAACAGATGTCCATTGTGTCGAAGTACTTCGATGAGCATAAGGAGGTGCTGCTTAGAGACAATCCTCGCTGCAATGAATCATGGTTAGCAAATAAACACAAGAGAAAATTCATTGGCTTGCTCCGGATCGGATTTCTCACTCATCGGATACTCAAACAAGTGAATACCTCATGGTCCTATATTCACAGTTATTACATATCAAGAGTACGACATAAATGGATACACGTTCTACGCTGTAGAATAAGATAAGAATAACACGTATCACAATAGTGGTGTCTGTGTTGATGCTTATGATGCTACAGGCCAAGACAAAAACATGCCTTTCTGTTGCAATAGAGTTGATGGAATCAATGGTGTCATACAAGACAAGTACAAGTTCACTAGCATTGGTCTTAACCGTTAAGGATATAAGTTGGAGCATTTTGTGTTAGCAGAACACGTTGCTCAAGTGTTCTATGTTTCAGAAACAACAAATAAAAGACCTAAGGTAGTTATACCTGGAAAACGACGAATCATCAGAGTCAAGAATGTCGTCGATGTGGAAGAGTTTGATCAATTTGATGAGATTCCTCCTTTCGTCACCTCGAAGATAAAGCCAAGAATACCATTGGCCAACTAAGGTCCTTACTTGCACAACGGCCACTATGAAAAAGTCAAGAATTTCAAAAAACCAAGACTCAAGTAGCAAATTGATTGTGTGTAATATGCTTAAATATGTGAAAATATGGTCAATTGATTGAAAAATTTGACTTTCATTTGGATATTTGTGTGATATATGCTTAAATCTTTGAAAATATTGCCATTTGAGTGAAAATTTGACTTTCATTGGTCATATGTACTCTGTTTCTCATGGAGCAGTACTGATGCCTTGTGTTCTGTTTCTCATGGAGCACTACTGAATTTGGCACTACATAAGCCCGTCTCGTATGCCGCTGTGAATGTCCCACCACGGAAGTAGAAGGGAGATGCGCTCAAAATAAGCTCGTCTCGTATGCGAGAATGAAGATCTTTTGTCTTACTACAAAAATCTAAGCGCGTTGCAACGAGCATATAAGGTGTGGCATTGAGAAACATGCGCAAATTGCTGTTCACACATCGGAGCATGCCTCTGCGCTGATGCATGAACAACAAGTTGCGCAAGGCCACAAGGTAATGCGAGAAGTACCTTCCAATGGCGCGTCTCTGAACGATAATCTGGAACTTGTTTTGTTTCCCCTTCGACATTTGTATTGTAACTTGTTTGTAACAAACTTGAATGCTTTATTTACGAACTTGAATGCTTTTTATAACTTGTTTGTCCATAGATCTATGTCGTGGGCGCATTTGATAGTCGATAACAAACATTCATAATCAAGGAAACATTCATAAACATTTCATTAAAATAATCATTATTACAAACAACAAAAGAAAAAAATAGACGATTGCCTAGTCCTCCGGTCGGTACTCCGTGCCACACTTGTCGGTGATAGCCTCCACCAAACCCTTGCGGCCTTCCACCCCAAGCACCTCACCGACCGTCTCCCACATCGCGTGAAGATGACTGACCACTGCTCTTAAGTCGAAGAGGTAGTGGCCTATGTTAGCTTCCCGGGCCAATCCAGTACATTCTGGAAGGTCCCCAAGACCCAGAAGCTTCATGGAATGCGATGTGTTGTTAAATATATCCCTTGCCATCAGCTCGTGGCACGGTTTAAGGTCGTGCTCCTTTGACATGACGGCAACCAAAGTCTCCAGGTGAGCGATTTTACCAAGCAAGTACTGTTGCTTTTCTGCCCAGGAAGGCGGCGGAGGTGCGGTTGGAGCCGAGGACGGAGGCACGATGAGTGGAGTGGATTGACGGGAGCGCTTCGGCGTTGGTGCCATTGAGAAAGACTAGGGCTAGGAAGAGGAATCTAGAGGAAGAGGAAGGCTGTGGTGCGGTGAGGAAGACGAAGACTAGAGGAAGAGGAAGACTGTGATGGTGCAGAGAAGGTGAAGGCATCCCCTATATATAGAGGATCCCCCTGACTTGTGACTTGGTCACTGCCATGTGAGGCCCACGTGGCATAGTCCCACATGTCATAGACCAAGTGACTATATAATGGTGCAGAAAAGACAATGAGGTCGAGGCACTTCGAATTCTGCGCGCGAATGACATTATGGCAACAGATGCACTATAAATTTTGAGGCTTGATGTGGGCCCTACTCCTGTGTGGAACCATTGCGGTTTCTGATGGAGAAAAGGGAGACGCGCCCGAATCAAGCGTGTCTCTGATGTGAACCCATATACTTGTGGGACCCAAATGTTGTTTAAGTTGGAGCAAAAGCGAGATGCACCTAGCTGAGGCTTGTCTCCGATTTGAGTAAAATGCGAGACGATCTCTTATGAGTCATCTCTTCGATTGTTTCCCTAAGGTACTTTTTAGCTCTCGCGCGTGCTCTCTTTCCAACACTTAGCAAAAGTTTTTAACACACTCGCTCTCGCGCGGTGATCACATTTTGTCCTAGAAACTGATGCGTTGGCGCTACGGCCATCTCGTCCCCAGAGCACGCCGCCGCGTCGTACCCTTCACCTGAGATCATCGCCGCCTCGACACTGCCCTCTTGGTCATTGTCGCGCTGCCGCTATCGACCTTGACTCCTCCTCGATCCTACCTAGAATCGTAAAAAGTTTTTATGTATTGGGTGTTGTTACTAAGGTTTGTCGCACTTTGGTTGGAGTCAAAATGGTCTGCACTTGATACTCTTTGGTGGTTCAATGTTTAGTATATTGACATGTAACCGGTCAATGTTTAATATATTTTTGGAGTACTACGCTGAGAGTATTACACTTTGGCTAGTACTGTACCTATTATTTTAAGTCTCGAACTGCCTTTTTCTGGAGTACTGCACTAGAAGGTCTTGAGGTATCTTTTTATGGAGCCATTGTCTTTACCTGTAACTTGTGTGATAGACTTTTTTCGGAGCTAGTGTCTTTACCTATAGAATGAGTCTTTAATATGGGGTTAGAACATTGATCTGTTGTTCTAATTACTTGTGATAATCTATTATTTAATGATTGTGTGATTTTGTTACATTGCTTTGGATTGTCCTTACACTTGGACTGAAATTTGATAATGTTTTATAGGATTGTAGTGATTTTTATTGAATTTTAAGATGTCTCAGTCGAAGCATCAGCAACATATTGAAGAGGAGGCTCAACATCAGACTCCTAAACAGCTGCGGGCCCAACAGCAGACTCATGAAGAGGATGCATTGAGTGGATTACATTCGGAACCTGCCTCTGGTAAAAGAAGGAAAAGGTCGTAGACGCCATGGTCGACAGACGTTGTGATTGTTGATGAGGATAATGACGAATGCTTACCCCTTGAGAAGAAAGTGAGTGCGAGACTGTTTAGGGTTTGTGGTCTAGCTGCCTGGGAAAGGGTGCCGCTAAACCTGCAGGGATTCGATGAGTTAATCAAAAATGAGAAGGATGAACTCTTCGAAACTTCTATCCAAGCATACATTCAATATCCAAAACAAAAGAAGCAGAAGGGAAAGAAACTAGCTATAAAGATGATCTCTCATGCTTGGAGGACCTACAAGTATAAGCTTGTGAATTTTCTGAGGAACCAGGAAACCCCCTTCCATAACTATAAACATTTGTCAGAAGATGATTGGGCGAGATTTGTTGAAAAATGCGAATCACAGGACTTTACCAAGAACAGTGAATATATGAAGTGGCTCGCAAAACAAGCTTGACCACCACCTCGGCAACACCGGTTATGTCGAAAAAAAGGAGTTGTGAAGAAGAGGATGAAAGATTGGCCGAGCTAGGTCTTGAGAATCCATACGACAGTTTCCGTGGAGGCTGAGACCATTTATACATGCTCGTTCTAAGATGAGTGAGTCAGGCCAGGTCACATTCTACAGCCAAAGCACCTTTGATGTCGCTCAAAGGGCCTCTAGCCCGAACAACAAAGACTCAAATGGTGAGAGGGAAAAACGATGCCTCAGCCAGGCTATTCAAACCAAGGAGCAACGAGGTCGTGTTCGTGGTGTTTCTAGTAAGTTGACATGGAGGGAGGGTTTTCTGGAACACAAAAATACGTATCGGAAGCGGAGAACAACCTTGACACCACAGGTTGACGTGGAGGAGCTGAAAAGATACTTGAGAAGGGAGATCCCAAGAGACCTGAAGCCTATACTAAAGGGAGCAGGTATACAATTCCCTAACACGTTCTTAAGTAATGACGAGGACCATAGGAGAAGCTTATCTTCTACAGTAGCTAGGGTGGACAACCACATGAGGATCTTCAGGCACTAGCGTCTGGACCCTCAATTGAGTCGGACACGATCAATAACTTGGCTCAGCCAACAACATGCAGCCTTATGCTAACTCTCAGAGGAAACATTTGAGTGGACGTCAGGAGACAGCTAGTGTATCCCAATCATACCATGCTTGATGACATCCAGGTCGACACAACATCATATGCTGTGGTCAAGGTGGACATGGTGCATGAAAATACGAAAGACCTGAAGCTTGAAGTGCCACCGGACGATACAACGCTGACTATGCGGGATACAATTGCTAGAAGGGTTAAGTGGAGACGAACTTTTATTGTTGTTGACCCAGCTGCAGCAGCTTCAACGTCAACCTCTACTGCTTCGATGTCTCCTGAGGCACTTCTGCTTCTGCCTCCAAATCCAGAGCCGATGGCTCTATCTCCAACTTCAAAGCGGTCGTTGCCTCCAATTATAGAGAAGCAACAGAAGTCTTCAATTGGAGAGCAGTTGCCTCTAGTTACTGAGAAGCAGCATAAGTCTCCAATTGGAGAGTTGTTGCCTATAGCTACAGAAAAGCCACATCTGTCTCCATCTCTAGAGTTGTCGCATAAGTATCCACTTGAAGAGCAGCTGCGTCGGTCTCCACCTCGCACTCGGAGTACCCTATTCCCCACACCTGATTAGCCGTCGGCAAAGCCGATGAAAAATGTACGTGCCAAGAACAAGAGTCAGCCGCAGTGGTGATTGTCAAAGGAAGCCTGCAAGAAACCAGTAAAAGAGTCGAAAGTTAACCCAAGGGAGCCGAAAGCTATGACGCATGCTAACCCGAAGTTTCTAATGGGAAAGCCGATGTTAACTATGGGCGCACTCAAACAAGTTGGTAAACCTTGTGTTGTACTTCATAACTACTAAATGGAAAATTACAAAAATTTTCAAACCATAATAGGGGGATTCAAGAATAACCACTTTGTCATAGGTGATGGCTATTTTCTCATCGAATGGTCCGATCTGTACAACCTTTTCAACCTCAACGCGTTGGATGTCTCTCTATTACGTTGCTTCACATTGTAAGTCCTAAAAAACTAGGTTCTTCAATATATATACTCAATATAAGTGCTATATGTAACAAATTTAGCATTTTGCGTGTAGGCACCAGCAACAACTTACTCGTCATAAATGGGAAACGCGTCTCCTACATATGTTGACCCACAAATACCAGCGATAACTAATCTTTTGAGCAGTCAAAAAGATGTTGTTTTATATTTTGTCAAGGCAATGAAACACAACAGTGATAAGGAGCTCATAGTCATACCGTCCAGCCCGGGTAACTATTGGGTAACCATATATAGCAATTTCTACAAAGTACGACCAATTCTGGTATTGTGACTCCTCAAGGCCGATAGATGAAAAAATAGGAAAGCGAGGAACCCGTAATTGGGATGATATCTCTTCCATTATTGACGAGTAAGTTCCTTCTTCACTTTAGTTTATGACTGTTTTATCATTGCACGACAATTTTACATTAATTTTTAATGTTTTTGTTTAGGGCTTTTGCATAATAAAGATGTTATCTTTAGTCTTCAAATGTTCATATACTTGGATGAAGCATTTCTTGTTTGATTGTGGATTCCATGTATGTGTAGTGTGTTGGAGTAGTATTTATGATTGTGCTATACCATGTTCATTACATTATCATAAACACTATAAACCCCCACTATATTCTAATTAGCTACTATATGGTTATGTTAACATGAATCACTTATGCTAGGAATTAACATTGGTTCAACAATGATTTACTTCATTGCCTTAGGATGGCTTGTGCCTAGGCTCTTAAGGTAATTACTTAACATGCTAGCATGGTGCTAGGATAGAGAGTAGCGTTGAATGTCTCGTAGACTGAAGGATTGAAGAGGTAGGCAGGTGGTGGTGACATCCTTATCTGTCCTTTGTAATCCTCCACGTTCGGCTATGCCACAGACTCTTGGTGGGAGTCGCCTAGTGTTGCTAGGGGTAAACCCGTGTCTGATGTGTTAATCCAGTTAGCATGAGAATTCATAATTAACATGATCATTAGTAACTAACTTGGGCTATGTATGTGTACAGTAGAAGTATAGGAGGAGTATCTACCTAACTCTTAGCCTAGCTCCTCTATTACCTCATTTATCCCCTTAGGATAGAATGCTATTGTGTGTGTCACACTACCTAAACTTATCATTAACCCATCCTTGCTAGAACCCTACCTAGACCAACCTAAGCCTTTCCACTTGATGATTGTTTTACTTTCATCTAGCCTTCCTTTGGGAAAATATAAATGACACTTTTCCGGAATTCTCTTTAAAGGGGAAATGCTACATCGATAGTTTTCGTGCGTTTGCGGACATTCACTTGAGAATTGAACCTACCAACAAACATTTCTGGCACCACTGCTAGGGATGAATTGTTAGGAGTGCATAGGAAATATCAACACTCGGTGAATTGAATGGGCGGCCACAGAACATTGGTGGTCGCACTGGTGGCTGCCACCTTTGACCGGACGGTGATCGGTACACCATATGGTACTTTTGTGGAGCTCTGCCACTGTTGCATTGCGGAGCACTCCTTTTCTTTTCTATCACCAGCTCGTGTGTCACATCCTCTTATACAATCGGAATATTGACAAATTCATTGAATGTGCCCGAACTTGTCCTTCATTTTAGCATTCCGAAACCCGTGAAGTCTGTGACAACACGGGCCATTTGGGCAATGACTGCCCAGAAACCCGTGAGGATGCCCTATACCTAGCAAACAATGGAAACAACAATGGTTATTGTCCACGAGGTCAAGGGTGGGGCCAACCATGCCGATTCTTTCAAGGAGGGTACAACAATAATGGCAACAATGGAAATCAATCCAACATGAGAGAACTTGCCATTGGCCAGCTAAAGATCAATGATGCTCTATCCAAGACGTTGTCGGCTAATGACAAGACCCTAGAAAGCATCAATGCCAAGATTGAAGGACTATTCCTAGCCTTAAAGAATCAATTGAGTTTCAACAAGATGTTGGAGACTCAGTTGGCTCAACTGGCAGCTGCTGTTCTTCCAATGGAGAATGGCAAGATGCTAGGACAACCTGAACCTCCTGCGGAAAGTGCCAATATGATTTATCTGCAAGGAGGCAACTGGCTGAAGGACCCTGTATGTCCTACAATTCATGCTCAATTGGGGCACACCACTTTGACAAGGCCCTTTGTGACCTTGGAGCAAGCGTGATTGTGATGCCCAAGGTGGTTTTCGACCAGCTGAACTTCATGGAGATTACTCGAACACCAATGCAGCTCCAACTTGCTCATTCTTCAGTCCGTTATCCGGGGATATTTCTGAAGATGGTCTAGCGAAAATCCAGAACTGCTCCATACCCGTGGATTTTGTGGTGCTCGACATGGAGGTCGAGAAGGATACACCTCTCATTCTTGGGCGCCCGTTCCTAAGCACCGTGAAGGCTCGCATAGATGTGAGAGCCGGAGAAATCCACTTCCATATCATCGCAAGGAAGAGAAGTTTAACTTTTGCCCAAAGTTGGAGAAATGGTCCATGATCCGTATCAAGTATAGGCCTAATGTTAAATACATTCTAGAGGTCGAAATCACACCTCCAAAGGTGGACCCGCTCATTGCATTTATGAGGAATTTGATCTATGCAAAAAACCCGTTTTATCGTCCACACCGACATCCCAAGAAGGTGGAGAAGTACGGGCCTTCCCAGAGGCCCAAGTCCACCAAACCACCAAAGAAGGTATGGCGGAAGAAGCAAGACAAGCCATTTGAGCCCATCCCTCCGGGCCCGGATATCAAGAAATAAAGAAGGAGGAATGCCCATCTCATTGGACGGTGGTGGGACCTAGACAATAGGTTAAATTGGTAGTTATGCTTTTCTTTTTTTCATTTCTCTTTATTATGATTTCCCCATTTAGTTTGATTCTCCCACTGCATATTTGATTTTCTTAGCATTGAGAATCTTATATTCTCAACTATTATTTTTATTTCTTTATTTTTCAGAAAAATAAAATTGTTGGGTTTCTGAAAACGGAATTTTTATTTGGAAAACAATCTTTCTGAGTTGCAAAAGTGGTATTTTGCCAACGTGGTGATTCCATAGCCGTTGCGGAGCCACATGACAAAAGGGAGAACAGGGGGGCTCGCATGTCCGGTCGGCCGACCCCCTCCCCCCCCCCCCCCCCCCCCCCGCTCAGCCGACTAGGGAAAGGGCCAATTTGGCTCTCTCTCCTCCAACGGCTACATTTGGTGCCCTTGTGACCGTTGGGGATTGCACACTATAAATGGGGCCCGTGAGGAGCTCTTCTCTTCACACTTCACCTCATTTCATACATCTTCAGAGTCACTCTTGCTAAAATTGTTTTTCTTTCTCTTCAGTGAAACACTCTTGCTCAAAATCCAACTCTAAAAGATTTGCTTTTGATTGCATTTGCAATTTGCTCTCATGTTCTTCAAGGGAAAATTCACCACGATTTTGTTTTCACTAACATCACCTCTTTCGAGTTTTTGCCTTGTTGTGGCCATGAAAGGAATTAAAAGGTTGTTTGGGAAGAGGAAGGAGGCTGCAAGCTCAGGCCATGGCAGAGACTCAAGCGCACGCCCCTCTTCCGTTGCTACACCAAGTTCACAGAGGAGGATTGTAAGAGAGGACACTCCCATGGGCAAGTGGAGCAACCCTCACCAACTTCTTCAAGACGACGACCTCGACATCCAAAGTGAAGTTGAAGATCAAGCATGCAAGCTCCTCCAAGGTCGTGAGTTTTCTCATACGAAAGCTTATGATCCGGATTTGATCTCCAAAATAGGTATGAATTCTGAATTCTTTTCTATTTGGCGTGCACTAGGATGGGAAATTTTTGCTCACATAGAGGAGAAAGGTTCACGCCTTCTCTCTATACAATTCCTTTGCACACTCAAGATAGGATTTGATGGTATTACTTTTCGATTATTTCAAAAAGAATACAATATCATATGGAAAGAATTATGTGAAATCCTAGGCTTTGATAAACGTTGTTTGCTAGAATTAGACAATTTTCCTAAGTTTAACAAACAAAGTTTTTTGCAAGATTTAATTGGTAAGGTCAAATGTAGTGCACCTAAGAATATCGACTGGCACAACCCCACTTTACGCTTCATGAATAGATGGGTGGCTATGAATATGCTCCCTAGAGGAGATGTAAGGATAGTGCGTGATGATGAGCTGGAAATTTTATTTGCCATGATTAAAAAGATAAAATTTGCTCCAGTTATTGCCATGATGATACAATGTTTAGATTACATTCCAAGGGTAGGGCCAATTGAAAGCACTTCATTGATTACCCGTATTGCTACTAGGGTAGGAGCACTTGAATATTCTTCATTTGAATACACTGAAAATGAAAGAGAATTAATTGATGAAGAATATTTAGTGCAAGGGCATACCCTTAAGCATGATCAAGATGATTCTTTGATATTTTGTTATCCTGGCTTTGTCATTGAAATTCGGTTACATAACCCGAATTATCCAGGACACCAAGAAGTCCTTGAAGGCTATCTACAACACCGTCGACGAGGACTCTGATATCTCCGACAACGAGCATTGAAAGACTCTCCATATGATATATGGAGGGTCCTGGGATATTACCTCTCGGCGTGTCTTCAAGACAATGTGTCGGGAGATGGCTGCCGCAGCTCCCACCGCCAAGGCAGAACCTCATCGCAAGTGGATGGATACTGCCATTACCTTCGATTCTTCGGATTGTCTGAAGAACATGACCAGAGCTAGTCAGTTACCATTTATGGTCTCTCCTATTATCAATAACATCCAGCCCTACCATGTCCTGGTGGACAGAGGTGTGGCGCTCAACCTCCTCAGCTTTGCAGCTTTTGTGAAGCTCTAGCTCTGCTTATCAGACCTTAGTCCCTCACGTCATTTCCCCAGAGTAGGTCCGGGAGCCATCACTCCTCTCGGGTCAGTTACACTCCTGGTGACTTTCGGGACTCAGGACAATTATAGGTCCAAGAAGCTGGTGTTTGATGTGGCACACATCAACCATCCCTTCAACGCCATCCTAGGAAGGCCAGCCCTGTATAGGTTCATGGTTGTAGCCCATTACGACTATCTAGTGTTGAAGATTGTAGGATCGAAGAGCACGTGAAAAGCTACCAGAGGGGGGGGGGGGAGTGAATGGTAGATTTAAAAATCTTACGCAGCGGAAACAATTAAACTCCAACCCCTTCGGCAGAAAAACGATATGTTAAAGAAATCGTGTGTGAGACTAATGTAAACGTGTTTCACCATGACAAAAGTGATAGATATCAGAGAGAATCAAGTCACCAAGACAACACAAGAAGAATCACTCAAATCCGTCAAGAAAAACTCAAGTTATGATCGAAAGATCAAACAAAGGTCAATCTGCCCTACCCGAGGAAAAAAAAACATTTTTGGAACGCTGCAAAGAAACTCGTGTAGATCATAGAACACAAATTCAATGACCGTGAAATTTTGACAGATGATAGATAATCAAGTTGTGAAGAAAACCCAAAAATAATCACGTCAATTGGATCTGTAAAACTCGAGTTATGATAAAACCACTGACGAAAGGTAGTGCTGTCCAGAAACTCGATGAGTAAAACTTGTCTGGAACAAGTCGGACGAACAAAGCACAAAAGTTCCTTCAAACTACGAATTTTATTCAATAGAACACAAGAGGAACAGCCCCAAAGTCGTGCACCACGAGCTCTGGGCTCCCTTGCTTATATAACCAGCTCGAAAGCCAACTCAACTCAAATCAGGAACCTAATCCTACTCTGTTCACGAATCGTAACTTTCTATAACTGCTTAGGATTCTTCTATACGCAGATAGAAGCAATCTTAAGACTTCCAAACACCTTAGGAACGTATCCCACATTACTAAACAACTCAAATTCGTGACCCACACGAAATCCTATCATAACCAACTCAAACCTTTCCATATTTGAGTCAAACCCGACCCAGCCGCAGCCTAAGTCCATAACCTAGTCGGTTGGACCTTTCCGATCAACTCTTTACGTCCACATCTCTTCATCACATCTCAGAACCATGTAGCCACGTCCATGCACTCCTTGCACACGTGCAAACATCTTCCAATGACGTCCACGATACCTTCACATGCATTGTTCTTGATTCAATCATGCCGCGCAACCTCCTGATCAGCTCAACCACAATTCCTCCTGAATTTGGTTGTTGGAACCTCATCTCCTCCGTGAGACTAGTCAAATGGATCCAATCACCAGCCGTGTCTTGAACTCAAGCAACACTTGCACATGAATAAACAATCAATCCATACGAGTCCAAGTCCTCGACTTGACTCAAGTTAGTTCCGAACACAACACCTTACGTGAGAACCTCACATAAGCATGTTGCAAAACCACAGTAACACGTATCATCCATATCAACCAAAAACGCACCAAAAACTTAGCAAATGAATGCTATGCAATCTTTATAGAGATGTAAAGCAAGTACGAAACATTGCAAATAAAAAACAGAAGCACTGCAGTCAAGTTCCGGACCTTGCCAGAGCAACCCGAACCTTGAGCCGGAGCTTACCAAAAGCTAGTAGAACCTAGCGCCGGAGCTTACCAAAACTAGTATAACCAAGTAAACCCAAAAGCCGGAGCTAGAAAAATCAACTCAGAGCTTAGCAAAACTAGTCGGATCTTAATAAAAAGGTGTTTTGGTGATAATCAAAACTTTTATCGTCAAAGCAAGTGTATTCACTACAAGCCAATGTATTCAGCACACATAGGTCTTACAATCTCCCCCTTGATGAATACATTGGCAACACCATTTAAAATCCGAACATTGGCTTATTCACATAAAAGTTTTGAAGGCAATTTCTCCCCCTTTGTAAATCAAAAGTAAAATGAGAAGAAAATCCAAAAATTATCCCATATTATCTCTCCCCCTTTATTATCTCTCCTTATGCACATATTCTCTTTCTGTTCATGCTTATCTCTCTCCCTTTGACAATGTATTCAGCAAGTCATGAGCATATAAACAAATTATCTCTCTCCCTTTAGTTCTTATGAGCACATTATAACATATACATATAAACAAAGCTCATCCAAGTCATACTATCAAGTACCTTACATTATCACATCAATGAAATACATAAAGTAGTGTAAGCCATGCTAGAGATCAAATGTAATATTCAATTTAAGTAAGTCATGATCTCACAAACTTAACTATTTCAAAACCTGAAATCATGACACTAATTGATGTATTTTATTATTTTTCAAAGCATAAATTTAGATCATATGATATTTGTAAGAGATTATATGCGCATCTGACTTATTCTAACTAACCAAGCCAAGTCTATGTCATTTGACAATCAGAATCTTAAGGACATGGTTTTAGTCATACACAACTTCTTCCAAGTTCATATCTAAGTGCAATGATAAGCCATCTCAAAAGAAGAAGTGTGATGCATGCATATTCTCTTGATCTTTTCTCAATTTATATTTGTTCATAAAAACTCAACATATGAGTTGATTACTTGATTAATTCTTAATGATTAAAAGCACTTGTGAACATGTAACATGTTCAAAACAGCAAGAAAGTTCGACCATGACCAGTTTTAGTGTAAGTAATTATTCCAATTACTAGACGTGGCAAAAACTACAAAATGAATAACACGAGTAATGTAGTAAGAACTTTCAGCATGTAAAAGGAGTCACAATGTCATATATGTATGAAATACTATGCTCATATTATTTCAATTTCAGATTCACACATAGACTTCCCAAGTTTCAAAACTCCCCCTCAATTTAAGCCATGAGGATGCATAACCCCTATTTCACTACGAATGTAACAAAAACGAGTGAAATTCAAAGGTTTTGTAAAACTGTCAGCCAATTGTTGTTCGGTATCTACATGGTGAAGCACAATGTTTCCTTTTTCAACATTATCTCGGAGAAAGTGATACCTAATGTCAATGTGCTTAGTTTTAGAATGTTGCACAGGGTTTTTAGCAATGCAAATGGCACTAGTGTTATCACAGAATAGTGGAACACTATCTAGATCAACCCCATAGTACTTAAGTGTTTGAACAATTCAAAGAATTTGTGAGCAAGCACTAGCAGCAGCTACATATTCAGATTCGGCTGTGGATTGTGCAACTGAATTTTGTTTTCTAGAGGACCAAGCAACAAGAGAATTACCAAAAAAATGACAAGCACCGGATATACTTTTCCTATCAATCCTACAACCCCCAAAATCAGCATCCAAAAAAGCTTTCAAAGTAACGGTTGAGGAAGAAGGAAGAGAAATTCCAAATTCTTGAGTTCCATGTAAGTACCTGAGAATCCTTTTGACGACTTGATGATGTGTAGCACGTGGGGAGGCTTGAAACAGTGCACAAAGACATACGCTAAATTGTATGTCTGGTCTTGATGGCCTGAGGTACAAAAGTGATCTGATCATGCTTCTATATTCTTTTTGATCCATGGGTTCACCATCTTCATCAAGTCCAAGAGTTGTTGCTATTCCCATTGGTGTCCGAAGAGGCTTGCTTTTGTCCATGTTGAAGCGCCTTAGGAGATCTTTTGTATACTTCGTTTGATGCACAAAGGTACCCTCCTTTATTTGCTTGATTTGCAGCCCCAAAAAGTACGTGAGTTCACCCATCATACTCATATCAAATTATGAACTCATCATAGCTGAAAACTTGTACACAAGATCATGAGAAGCACAACCAAAGATAATATCATCCACATACACTTAAACGAATAATGAGTCATTGCCATGCTTAAGCACAAAAAGAGTTTTATCAACCTTGCCCATGGTAAACCCTTTTTCAAGTAAGAATGTTTTTAACCTATCATACCATGCTCTAGGGGCTTGTTTGAGATCGTACAAGGCTTTGGACAGTTTGTAAACATGATTAGGAAAATCTGGATTTTCAAAACCTGGTGGTTGCTTGACATAAACCTCCTCATCTATGTAGCCATGTAGAAAAGCACTTTTAACATACATTTGATATAGCTTGAAACCTTTAGGTGCAGCAAAGGCTAACAAAATTCTTATGGCTTCTAATCTAGCAATGGGAGCAAAAGTTTCATCAAAATCTAGACCTTCCACTTGAGTGAAACCTTGAGCAACCAACCTAGCCTTATTCCTAACCACAATCCCATCCTTACTTTGTTTATTTTTAAATACCCATTTAGTTCAAATTAAAGTGTGACCTTGAGGTGGAGGTACAAGTTTCCAAACATTATTTCTTTCAAAATTTTCTAACTCTTCTTGCATGGCAATAATCCAAGATTCATTAGTGAGTGCATGTGATATATCTTTGGGTTCAAAAGAAGCAAAAAAAGCAGAGTGAGCATAAGAGTTTGGATCGCAAAACCTGGACCGTGTGACTTGTTCGTGCAAGCTTCCAATCATCTGTTGTGGGGGTAATCTTTGTAAAACCTTAGGGAACAGATGTCTCACAAGCTTCTCCTTCTTCATGTTCATCACAAATCGATGAGCTTGTGACTTGAGGATGATTTGAATCAGCATCGATGGTTGTCGGTGCTTGTTGAGAATTAACATCCGGAGCTGAACCAAAGTCTTTAGTTGCTGAATTTTCGGGCATCAGCTCCAATTCTTCCTCATCTTCAACGAAAATGCTCCCCCCCTCTGCGGATATGGATCTGGACCTGCAATGTTTGAGCTAGTACCTGGGCTAGCTTCATCAAAAGACACTTCACAAGTCTCCACAATTTTGTTAGCGTCAATTAAAAGAACACGGTAACCTCTAGTATGAGATGGATAACCAAGAAACATGCTATCAAAGGATCTAGGTTCAAATTTATCTAGATTACCATGTTTCTTAACAAAGCTTTTGCAACCAAAGACCCGAAAGTGTGTAACACTAGGCCTATGTCCAAACTGGAGCTCATATGGTGTTTTACCTAGCTTAGCATGCAAGAAAACACGATTTGAGACATAACAAGCGGTTGCTAATGCACCAGTCCAAAATTTCCTAGGAGTTTGATATTCATCAAGCATAGTCCTAGCCATCTCAACTAAGGTTCTGTTCTTTCTTTCTACAACACCGTTTTGTTGAGGTACATATGGTGAAGAAAATTGATGATCTATTCTATTTTTAGCACAAAAGTGATCAAAAGATTGATTTTTAAATTCAGTTAAATTATCACTTCTAATTGCTTTTAAATATCCTGGGTAATCAATTGATAATCTAAGAAATAAAGTTCTAAAGTGACTAAAAACTTCATTCTTAGTCGCCATAAAGTAAACCCAAGAGTATCTAGAATAATCATCAACAATCACAAGTACATATCATTTACCTCCGAAGGATGGAACATGTGAAGGTCCTAGGGTGTCAAGCAAAAGTTGACATGGTTCAGTTGTCATGATCATTGTGAGAGGAGTATGTGAACCTGCAACTATCTTAGCATGTCTACAAGAAGAGCACACAATTTCTTTGTCCCCTTTAAGCTTAGGCAGCCCACGTATGCGATCAAGAGCACTAACACGTGTTAGGTGATCAAGGCCTACGTGACCAAGTCTACGATGCCAAAAATATAGGTCCTTTGAATCATTAGCAACTAGACACCTATGCTTAGAGGAAGACATATCAAAATCAGCTTTAAAAACTCTTCCAAACTGAGACATGTTAAAAATAAGCTCACTATTTGAACTTACAACTTTGCAACAGTTTTTATTGAAAATAATTTCTAGATTTTCATCTAGCAATTGTGAAACAGAAAGCAAGTTGTATTTCAAAATTTTGACAAATGCCACATCCTTCAAAGTGTAGTGATCAGTTACTCTAACCGAACCCTTAGCAATTATAGGAGTTGAAGAATTATCGGCAAAAGTAACATTCTCTACACATGACACAAAAGAGAGAGAGGAGAACCAATCTTTGTTACCGGTCATGTGGCGTGAGCAACCTAAATCCACAATCCAAATGTTCTCCTTCCTCAAACGTGTAACCCACATAGAAGCACAATACGTCGATGACTCAATACTGGGGTTAGTCAAAAGGCATTTAGGAATCCAGTACTGAGTCACGCGACGTGCAGCAGGAAAAACACGCGAAAGCTGAGACAAAACAGCAGGTTTATGAGTCAAAGTTTGAAATTTTTTATTCTTAACTACTGACCTATAAGGTGTTACTTGTGTAGCAGAAAAATCTGTAGCTCTGGAGGCAAAAACAGAAGGTCCGGAGGTAAACTTCGAATGTTTTTGACTCAAAACAGCAGGTTCTACATTCGGTTCAATATGTGCAGCAAATTTTGCATGAAAGTTATGAGATCTAGCAACCATTCTTTCCCTTTTCTGTTGTTTAGCTAGTCTATAAAAAAAATCTATGACATGAACATTTCTATCACAGTAGGTACAATGAAATTTAACTTTCTGTTTATGTCTAGATGAGCAAACAACATTTTTATTTGAAACCGAATGAGACAATACTCCTGCAGATTTGAAAACCACTTCTTTTTTGTTTAGGAACTGTTTGAATCGAACCACTTTCTAATGACTTTACAATTTTAGGTGGATGTGCCTTAGCATGAGCATGAGAATCAAAACCTAAACCAGTTTTATCATTGCAAGACTTGGATGAATTCAGCAGCAAGTTTAGGTTCTTATTCCCATTACAAAACCGATCAAATATCTTATACATGTTATCAAGTTTATTGGACAGATCAAGACAATTTTCACATGAAGTTTTTTCTTTTAATTTGCAATTGGAACAATATTTAACTTCATGACAACGTAAAGCATTGTTCAATATAAAGATTTCATTCGTAGCATCTTGCAGTTTCTTATCAAAATCATCACAACTAGAACAATGCAAATCAATTGTAGAACAAGAAGCATCTTTTAAGTTTTCAATATTAAGTGCAGCAAGCTTTTTGTTCTTTTCCATTTCAAGTTCAAGTTTATCAAGTGTGGAGGTATGTGCACTTCTTAGGGAGGACAATTGTTCATATATTAAGTCACATGAGGAACAAGAATCATCACTAGGAATCAATGATTTCAAACGATTAATTTCAGATTCTAGTGAATCAATTTTAACAGCATTGTCCCTCAGCTTTTTGTCTTTTTTCTTAGCAATAACAGTGGCACGAGAAATAGCATCACACATTTCTTCGCAAGTAGGACATACCTCTTCATTGTCGCTATTGTGTTCTGCCTCCTCCATACTTGATCTTGACTTGCCCGCCATGAAGCACAAGTTCGCCAAATCATCTTCATCTTCATCACTTCCAATGTTCACGTCGCTTGAGTCAAGTTCCTGGAGTGCTGAGATAAAACTGCTCACCAATTGACGTCCTGTAAAACCCTTCTTTTTCTTCGTATCTTTTGCAGAGGAGTGCTTCATTCTTGTTTTCTTTTCATCCCGGGAAGTAGGACCTGAAAGGTTAAGGCAACCTGAATGAAAATGTCCTGTCTTACCACATTCAAAGCATCGTTGAGGTCCGGAGCTTCCTCTCCTTCTAGTTCTCACATTTTGCAATGCTTTTGAGAACTGGGTAGAGATGAGCGCTAGCTCCTCCTCTGGAAACTCCTCAATCTGTTCAAGGGTTAGAGAGGACATCAAAGCAAGTGTAACATAAGATAATGTTTGACCGGAACTAGGCATGTCACGTTGAGAAACAAAAGCAATAGACTTGTTGGGGTTCTTACGTGAGATTATGTCAATTTCATGAGTTTTTAACTTGGAATATAGCACATCTAAAGTAAGTAAACTGATGACAGTAGATTCACGAATAGATGTGACTTTCATCTCCCAAATTGACATATCTAATGCACTTAGCAATTGCCTAGCATTTTCAGCATCTGAAAAATTAACATTGACACTACGCAAGTTGCTGAGAATCTTATTAATGCGAGCAAAAAGGTCATCAATAGACTCACCGGGTTGCATCTCGAAGGGCATGTATTCTTTCTTGAACATGTCTTGCCTTACCTCTTCGATCTTGTTGGATCCTTCGTGGTAGTCACAAAGTGCTTTCTACACATCGTATGCAGATCGGAGGTGTGCAACACGGTCGAAGTCGCTTTGTGTTAATCCTTGTATGATCAAGTTTCGAGCTTTGTTGTTGTTGTCGACATCTCTCAGATTTGTAGCTGTAAATTGATTGTTTGATGGCACTTCGTAAGGCTTGTATACCTTCTCCCATATTGCAGAGCCTCGTGCCTAGATGAAAGCCTCCATGCGTGCCTTCCAAACCTGAAAATCAATACCAGCGAACACACAAGGTTTGGCAGAGTACTTCTCCATGATGATTAGTCAAAAACACGCGCAAATCACAAAGATTAGAGCACCGTGGCTCTGATACCAATTGTAGGATCGAAGAGCACGTGAAAATCTACCAGAGGGGGGGGGTGAATGGCAGATTTAAAAATCTTACGCAGTGGAACAATTAAACCCCAACCCCTTCGGTAGAAAAACAATCTGTTAAAGAAATTGTGTGTGAGACTAATATAAACGTGTTTCACCGTGACAAAAGTGATAGATATCAGAGAGAATCAAGTCACGAAGACAACACAAGAAGAATCACTCAAATCCGTCAAGAAAAACTCAAGTTATGATCGAAAGATCAAACAAAGGTCAATCTACCCTACCCGAGGAAAAAAATAGTTCTGGAATGCTGCAAAGAAACTCGTGTATATCATAGACCACAAATCCAATGACCATGATTTTTTTACAGATGATAGATAATCAAGTTGTGAAGACAACCCAAAAAGAATCACATCAATTGGATCTGTAAAACTCGAGTTATGATAAAACCACCGACGAAAGTTAGTGCTGTACAGAAACTCGACGAGTAAAACTTGTCTGGAACAAGTCGGACAAACAAGGCACAAAAAATACTTCAAACTACGAATTTTATTCAATAGAACACAAGAGGAACAGCCCCAAAGTCGTTCACCACGAGCTCTGGGCTCTCTTGCTTATATAACCAGCTCGAAAGCCAACTCAACTCAAATTAGGAACCTAATCCTACTCTGTTCACAAATCGTAACTTTCCATAACTGCTTAGGATTCTTCTATATGCAGATAGAAGCAATCTTAAGACTTCCAAACACCTTAGGAACGTATCCCACATTCCTAAACAACTCAAATTCGTGACCCACACGAAATCCTATCATAACCAACTCAAACCTTTCCATATTTGAGTCAAACCCGACTAAGCCGCAGCCCAAGTCCATAACCTAGTCGGTTGGACCTTTCCGACCAACTCTTTACGTCCACATCTCTTCATCACGTCTCGGAACCATGTAGCCACGTCCATGCACTCCTTGAACACGTGCAAACATCTTCCAATGACGTCCACGATACCTTCACATGCATTATTCTTGATTCAATCATGCTGCGCAACCTCCTGATCAGCTCAACCACAATTCCTCCTAAATTTGGTTGTTGGAACCTCATCTCCTCCCTGAGACTAGTCCAATGGATCCCATCACTAGACATGTCTTGAACTCAAGCGACACCTGCACATGAATAAATAACCAATCCATACGAGCCCAAATCCTCGACTTGACTCAAGTTAGTTCCGAACACAACACCTTACGTGAGAACCTCACATGAGCATGTTGCAAAACCACAGTACCACGATATCATCCATATCAACCAAAAATGCACCAAAAACTTATCAAATGAATACTAAGCAATCTTTATAGAGATGTAAAGCAAGTACGAAACATTGCAAATGAAAAACAGAAGCACTGCGGTCAAGTTCCGGACCTTGCCAGAGCAACCCGGACCTTGAGCCGGAGCTTACCAAAAGCTAGTAGAACCTAGCGCCGGAGCTTACCAAAACTAGTATAACCAAGTAAACCCAAAAGCCGGAGCTAGAAAAATCAACTCGGAGCTTAGCAAAACTAGTCGGATCTTAATAAAAAGGTGTTTTGATGATAATCAAAACTTTTATCGTCAAAGCAAGTGTATTCACTACAAGCCAATGTATTCAGCACACATAGGTCTTACATGCCGACTCCTTTAGGCGTCCTTCGAATTTGAGGGAAACGCACAACTGGAGTCACTGCGCTGGAAAAACTTCATGCGCTCGCAACGGTGCAAGAAGTAGAATCTGGTAATGAGCGACCAGCTCAACCACCTTCGAGCTCACATCAGCATGGCTCAACCTCTGCCCCTCATGTGCAACCAAGCGGCAACACTGACATCCCCGTCAAAGTCCTCCAAATTGGTTCTGATGCTGCCTAGACCACTCGTATGTCAGGAGGTATGGACGACAAATGAGAACTCGCGCTCATCACTTTCCTCTGGGCAAATATCGACGTGTTTGCATGGAAACCATCATAGATACTTCACTAGGAAGGTGATCGAGCACAGCCTGAAGATATACCCTGATGTACAACCACTAAATTAGAAGCCTCGGAAGCAATCTATCGAGCGGAAGAACTTAATCATACAGGAAATCAAGAAGCTGCTCAATGCTGGTTTCATCCAGGAGGTTTACCATCCCCTGTGGCTGGCAAACCCGATCATTGTACCAAAGGCCGGTGGGAAGCTTCGGATGTGCACCGACTACACCACATTGAATAAGGCATCCCCAAAAGACCCATTTCCACTTCCTAGAATAGATTAGATAGTGGATTCTACCTCCGGGTGTTAACTACTATGTTTCCTAGACGTATATTCTGGATATCATTAGATTCAAATGTCTAGGGAAGATGAAGATCATATTGCCTTCATTACAGTAGATGGGTTGTACTGTTGCACTGCCATGCCTTTTGGTCTAAAAAATGCCGCTTCAACTTTTGTGTGAGTCATGCACAAAACGTTTGGAGAGCTCATCAGGGACTTGGTGGAGGTCTATGTCGATGACATTGTCTTCAAGGTGAAGAACAAGGAATCACTCCTTGAAAATCTAAAAGTCATCTTCCACAAGCTGCGCTTGACACGTACGAAGCTCAACCCAGACAAGTGCGTCCTCGGGGTTAACTCTGGAAAGCTCCTTGGTTTCTTGATGACTCACCAAGGAATTGAGGCAAATTCGAGCAAAATCAAGGCCATTGAAGAGATGCGGCCTCGAGCCCGCATCAAGGACGTCCGGAAGCTAACTGAGTGTCTAGCTGCACTCAACCGGTTCATCTCAAGGCTGGTAGAGCGAGCGCCTCCCTTCTTCAAAATATTGAGGAAGTCCGAACCATTCCAGTGGTCTGAAGAAGCGAAAAAGGCATTCCGGGAGCTTAAACAGCTCCTCACCTCACTACCAGTTTTGGTAGCTCCAAAACCTGGTGAGCCTCTTCTGCTTTATATTTCAGCAACTACAAGGTTGTCAGCATGATTCTGGTTGCAGAGAGACTAGAGCCATCATCAGCTCAGGAGCCTAGACCCCTCCGAGAGGGTTCGGAGCTACTTGAAGGTGAGTCTGGATCCCAGCCTCAGGAACGGATCCTAAAGGCAAGATGCCTATGGATCAACCTGTCTCAACCAAGAGAGTTCCCCCAGTTCAAGAAGAAGGTCTGGACCCATTTTGGAAGGTCCGGGCTAAACAAGAAGAAGCTTTGTACCATTTTGGGAGGGTTCGGGCTAATGAAGAGGAAGCTCCAGGCTCCTCCGAAAGGGTACAGACCGTCCGACAACCGGTGTACTTCATCAACGAAGTACTCCATGACGGCAAGAATTAGTACATTTAGGTGCATAAGATGCTATATGCGGTTCTTATTGCCTTAAGGAAGCTTCATCACAACTTCCAAGCCCACAAGATATCAGTGGTAACCTCTTATCCACTGCGCACTATTTTACACGATCCCAATTCTATGGGAAATGTCGCCAAGTGGGTAGCGGAGTTAGAAGAATTCGGTCTTCAATTCTTGCTGCGCCACACGATCAAGTGTCAAGTGCTGGCAGATTTCGTGGCAGAATGGACTCCATCTTCATCAAATCTAGAGGGTCCCAACGAGCAGAAGCCAAAACCCAAGGTCCCGATCTTCACTGAGCCTCACTAGACTCTCTACTTCCACGACTCCAAGCAGAAGCAGGGGGTCAGAATTGGAATACTTCTCCTCGCTCCAACTGGGGAGAAGGTCAAGTACATGGTGTGTCTTGACTTCAAGGCAACCAACAACATGGCAGAGTACGAAGCTCTCATCTACGGACAAGGTGGTGCTATCATATGGCATCCGACAGCTGCTGGTGAAGGTTGACTCTCAACTCATCATCAAACAAGTCAAAGGTTAATGCAGTTGCAACAGCCCTCAGCTTACTGCATATCTACTTGAAGTCCAGAAGCTGCAGAAGGACTTCCACATCCTTGATCTCTGCCATGTCCAACGTCTTAACAACGTTGAAGCCGATGATCTCTCGACGAAGGCTTCAACCGAGGCTCAAGCACCCGACAGGGTTTTTGTAAGGAGATTGTCCTCACCTGCCGCTCATCCTACCGAACTGAGTGATGGGGGCGAGACTAGCACCTAGAAGCAGGCGGTCCCGGTGGCCCTGTTACAAGCACACAAGATCCAGAAGCTCAAGTTAGCTCCAATGCATGGATCTCGGAAATTCGGAGCTACTTGAAGGATAACATCCTTCCTAAGGATGGTGCTTCCGCTGAGCGAGTCGTCAGATTGGCTAAAAGATACACGTTGGTAGAAGGGGATCTCTACCAACGTGGTGCCAATGATGTTCTAATGCGGTGCACTTTTTGGGAAGAAGGACGCAAGATACTCGTGGAGATCCATGGAGGCGAGTGTGGGAATCATGCATCATCCCGCACATTGGTCGATAAGGCCTTTCGGCATGGTTTTTATTGGCCTACAACACTCTAGGATGCAGTCAAGTTGGTAAAGAAGTGTGAAGCGTGCCAGTTTCATGCAAAGAAGATTCACACACCATCTCAGTCACTACAAATGATACCTCTCACGTGGCCATTCGCTGTGTGAGGGATGGACATTTTCACCTTTCCCAAAAGCCGTAGGAGGTTACAGGTTCCTGTATGTCGCCACTGACAAGTTCTCAAAGTGATCGGAAGCTACTCCAGTTGTGACAATCAACAAGCAATCTGCGATCAAGTTCTTGAAGTCCATCATCTGCAGATTTGGAGTTCCTAATAGAGTCATCACTGACAACAGAACCCAATTCACAAGCGCATCCTTTCAAGAGTATTGTAAAGATCTTGGCATACAAGTAAGCTACGCATTGGTAGCTCACCCGACAAGCAATGGCCAAGTTGAGAGAGTAAATGTAGAGATACTCAAGGGACTCAAGATGTGCACATACGAGCGCTTGAAGAAACATGGTGCCAACTGGATTGAAGAACTTATGTCCGCTTTGTGGGCAAGCAGGACAACACCTAGTCAGCTACTGCAGAGACACCTTTCTTTTTGGTGTACGGAGCTGAAGCAGTCCTTCCTCCGGAAATCACCATGGGGTCCCTCGGAGTCCGGACCTTCGACAAAGCTGCGCAGGAAAAGCTTCAGCGTGATGTCTTGCACCTCGTTGATGAGGGAAGGTGCCAAGCAGCTATTCGGAATGCACGATACTGCCAGGCACTCTGGCGCTATCACCAAAGGCATGTGCGCAATCAACAGCTAGAAGAAGGCGATCTGGTGCTGCGGAGAATATTAACTCATGAAGGGATGAACAAACTCTCCGCCAGCTGGCAAGGTCCCTTCCGATTGATTAAAGTTTCCCATCCTGGATGCGTCCTCTTGGCAACAGAGGATGGGAACCCGCTTTCCAATCCATGGAGCATCGATCATCTCCGTAAGTTTTACTCTTCGTTTCACGAAGGTGGGTCTGTATTTACACATACTGTACCTTATAGAGTCTATGAACAGAGCCGGGTAGGTCCTATTTAAAAAGCACACTTAACTTGGTCATTGTACTTAAGTGTGTCTTTACCTTCCCTGGGTTAGAACAAGATGAATATCACACTTAACTTGGTTCTTTACTTTAAATGTCCTTGTCTCTCTTGTTATTCGGATACATTTTTATGTGAAAGCAGACTCCACGTGCATTACTTTTGTGCAAGCTCGTTACTTTTGTTATCTTTTCCTTCTTATCTATAGCAATGTTGTGCAGTCCCTTTGAAGTTTAGTCCTGGATATCCGTGTGATATATAAGTTGTATTGGTAACCTCCTTTTGGGTCCTAGTACTACTAGATGGTCTACTCACCTGAAAATCAAAAGCCAATGACAGGTCTAGAATGCGCTATCGACTTAGTCTGGTCAAGTACCCTAAGTATGCTGCTCTACCTATATCCTGTCAGGTCTCAGTAGGGCGGGTCCGGAAGGCGTTCGGACTTAAAGGGCTTTAACCACTACACTTATCCTTTTCCATTGAGTTCCTCAGGACCCAAAATTAAAAAATGAATAATAAGCTGCAAGTAAGTTATAGACAAGAGGACAAATTTTATTGCTTTCTTTTGTTTCTTATGTGCAAGAAATATGAATATTCGATGGTGATTTGCTCGGTGATGGTGGATGTTGTTGAAGCTACAAAGCTCTAACAACTCCCAGGGGGCCCGCCATCAACATTCTAAAGCATTGACAATGGGCGCCGTCGAAGCTACCAAGCTCCAACAACCTCCAATGGCCCGCCGTCGACGTTCTACGTGTTGACAGTGGGTGCCGTCGAAGCCACAAAGCTCCGACAACTCCCAAGGTGCCTGCTATCGACATTCTACGCATTGACAGTGGGCACTGTCAAAGCTACCAAGCTCTGACAACTCCCAAGGGGCTCACCATCGACGTTCTACGCATTGATAGTGGGCGCTGTTGAAGCTACAAAGCTCTGACAACTTCCAGGGGGCCCGCCGTCGACGTCCTATGCGTTCACAGTGAGTGTCGTCGAAGTTATGAAGCTCCGACAACTCCAAGGGGGGGTCCACCATCGATGTTCTAAATGTTGACAGTGGGTGCTGTCGAAGCTACGAAGCTCCGACAACTCCTAGGGGCCCGCCGTCGACGTTGTAAATGTTGAGAGTAAGTGTCGTTATAGCTATGAAGCACCGACAACTCCTAGGGGGCCCACCGTCGACGTAACAAAGGTTCCTCGGAGAAGTCGAAGGAAAACTTCAGATCTTGGAGCTATCACTTTAGCTACGAGTTCGAAGTCAAGTCTTCAAGACATTATCAAATCCTTTTGGTACATGTCACAATCAAATTGTGTGCATCTACCAAAGTGCCAATAAGACAAAGGGCAATGCATTGAAGACACACAAAAAATGGAATTCAAAAGGATTTCATTCATTCAAAATCAGAGGATTACAATATGAAGGCAAAAAAATAGGGGTCCTAACTACTAGAATTCCTATTGAAGAATGAGGCAACTGTCTGGGCTGCTTCTTGAACGCTGGCTCTTGCGGCTTCTTCCTCCTCGGCAACGGGTCCTTCGAACATCAGAGTTAAAGACATTTGGGGGTCCCAGCTCTGAAACACGCCAGTATATACTATGCAACGTTCTTGTCCAGGGACAGTCCTTCCATCTCCAGTTGGTCAACGACCACGTCTCCCACAGCTTCCAACTTGTTGCCCACGGAGTTCAATACCACCAGTTCTTTGTCCATCTTCGGCTCCAGGTCAGCCGGACGTACCGGGCTGAAACCAAATGGCACCAAAGCTTCATTCGCTTGCCCCAAAAAGTCCCTAACTTGATGGGACTCAGTTGCTCTCAAGCTCTTAAGCTCCTCCAGTGATCTCCTAGCACCCGAGAGTTTCGGAGAACCCTCCTTGGAGAAGAGCTCAACTTCTTTAGCATGCTGCTGGATCATTTTGGCCACCAGATTCTCTTGATCGCTGAGCTCCCTCTCCTAGAGGTGAATGCGGTTCCTCCATTCTGCAAAATCCTTCTCCTTGGCCTTCACCTTCTTCTTCCTGGTGGAGATGTCAGTCTCTCTTTTGGAGACGTTTACCCCCACCTACCATATCCGGTCTTTCTCTTGTTTGCAACACAGATTGAACTGTTCCGTGCAATTAGCCAAGCTATGCTCCCCCAGGGAACATTTCTAGGAGAGTTCAACCTTCCTCTCCATGAGGTCTTCCTCCGTCTCTAGGAGTTTATCCTCCCTTACGTCAAGGGCTTCTCGGCGCTTGAGGACTTGTTCCCTCAATTCATCGAGAGTCTACGATTGGCTGTCATCCCATTCTCTGGCTTTTTTAGCATGCTCGTAGACCTACCGGGTCTTCTAAACAAGGGCCTTGATGATGGACTCTCTCTCATTGAGCGTGCGGTCTAACCGCTCCAGCCAGCCCTTCTCCATCGCCACCACCTCCCGCTGGTCCGCAAGCCTTGATTGTGTCAGCCTCGTATCGAAGTGAAGCCTACTACACCAATGCCTCAGGGTGTTGTGTTCATCTTTGAGAGTCTTGCTTTCGTATTGAAGGCAAGTTGGACCTGGCGAAGACTGAGCAGGCATTGTCGATTGACAACGCCAAGTGAATTGGCTCCGGACCTGCTTGAGTTTCCTCTGCCAGTTCCAAAGAGTCCTCCAAAATAACCGAAGAAGCTCACAACTCGAGCTCGTTCTCCAGTAGCTCAACGTCAGCAGGGCTGATCTCCAGGAGCTCGTCCATCTCAATGGCGGCTGACGATGGTCCTGCAGCCGGAACTTCTACCTCCAAAGCTGATGAGGATGGCCCCCCATCCGGATCTTTAATCATTGGCTCAGAAGGTAGAGGACCTGCGGCTGGATCCTCTGGTTGCACCATCTCGGACATGGTCACCTCCAGAATTGTCGCCTCCGAGGCTGGCACTCATGTCAGAGCTTCTGTCGCTGACTCTGAAACTGTCAGAGCTTCCTCAAGTACTATTTCCACATGGTTCGGCACTACCACGGGATCTTCTGGCGTCGACACTAGACTTGTCTCCACGACCACCACTGGGTGAGAGGCAGAGTTTCTGGCGTCAGAGCTGCCATGTCGTCCGCCACCACCACTTATTGAGAGGCAGAGTTTGGGGCAGGAGCTTCAGCCGATGCAAGCTTCAGAGCTGCAGTAGGTACTGGAGCTGCTGTACTTGCTCCCGTCGTTCTGGAAGTATAGAATAAGGAATTCAAGACGACGCAAGAAAAAAAATCAAGACAAAAGCTAAAGAGCCGACCCTTACCTAGGGGTATTGCCACTCCAATCGGCATGAATCTACTTCCTCGGGTGCCTAGAGCTAGAGCTCGCCATCGTCGGTGTGGTGGATGCTCCAAGCCCTGAACTAGGTGTTCAGGCAAGCGCTGGTGCTGCCATGCTTGGTACGTCCATTGAAGGATGAATTGCTCCGGACCCAGAGCCCTCTGCTCGCACCGGGGCCAGAGTCGACTTGCTGGAGCTGGCACCCTCTGTGGGCACTGGAGCCGAAGGACCAGCCGGAGCTGGGGGCACAACCACCACAGGCCTAAGACAAGGTTGAGGGGTCACTCCTTTTGGATCTTCCCCCACACTGCTCCCATCACTCCTTGTCAAGTTCAGCTTGGGACTCGGAACTTCGACGGGAGCTTTCTCTTTGCCTTCGCTGGAGGTTGATTTCTTGGAGGTGAAGCTGTGGGTACTTTGCCTTTGCCACTAATTGACATAGGTATGGAGGCTTCATGGGAGCAAGGAGCTCCGAGGATCACAATCCCTACCGGAGGAGTGCTCCGACGCTTCTGCACGAGGCCCAGATCATCAAGTGCTGGCATCTTCTTTCGCATCTCCCTCCTAAACTCTGGCACCATGTTTAGGGGCAGGAACTCCGCCAGAGGTGTCATATCATCAGGGTGAATGGCTCAGTTGTGCAGATTTTGGAGATGAAGCTTCAAAGCCTTTTCATTTAAATTGGGCGCGATACTAGTCTCAATCCGGTATGGATCCATCTCACCACCGAATGCCCACGCCGGCCATTCCCTCTTCATCAGCGGAGCCCACCGGTTGGTCAGGAAGTTGGCGATGACCATCAAAGGAGTCACCCCTCCTTCAACGCACTCCCGTATCCTTGTCAAGATCAGATTATACTCCAACAGCGTCAGAACCACCTCCCAAGCGTGAGTGTCAACGGCTGGAAGGCTGTTAGGCAGCTCCAGCATGTCGCGGCGATTCACCGCGATGACCACCTAGTCCTTCTTCTAGCCGTCCCACTTCCCAGAAGGGAACGTCTTTTAGATACTTGAGGGGTGGGTTCTTGCACGTTATGAAGTAGTAGAAGCCAAGAAACTCATTGCTCTTCCCAGTTGCATGGACCATGAAGAAGGTCTGGAAAAGCTCAATGCAGGGCGACACACCCAACCACATCTCGCAAAAGTGGATGAATGTCGCCACTAGCAAGAAGGAGTGGGGGCTCAGGTGGTGGAGTTGCAGGCCGTAGAAGTCCAGTAGAATCAGCAGGAAGCTGGAGAATGGCGGGATGAGACCCACCATGGCAAACGCCATGAAGTACACGATCTCCCTGGAGTTCTCCTTCTTGAAGGGGAACTTGCTTAGGCGAATCAAGTTGTTGAAGTAGTCGCTTGACCACCCCATGTAGGTGCGGACCCTTGACAAATCTTCATCTTTCTTGATCCAGTTGCGAGGAAGAACCAACTCCATCGCTGCAAAGTGGAGCAGAAGTGGAAGAAAAGTTGCAAGGGCGGAGAGCTCTAAGTGCAAGATCAGATGAAGGCGTAAAGAGTTCTCTCCCCATGCCGACTTTCTCCCTTAAGTAAGCCTCCGCAACGCTTGGATGGAAACTACCTCTGGACCCAAATCTCAAATGACCTCGTCAATGACAAGGGGATTCGGGTCCACTGTGCTAAAAGTCGCACCAGGTGAACCGTTGTCATGATGGGAAGTTTGAAGCCCGGGGGCGACAACCTGAGAGAGCTACAAAGATTACACTCGGAACCGATACAAATTTCATATTGGGAACCGACGACCTTCAATTGCGTGAGATCCGCACGCAAGGATCCCACTCACCATACCAAGAAGTGCCACGCAGCAATGACATAATTGCGTTTCGCTGTCCTAACTGCCCATGAAAAGACCTTTGAAGCAGCAACATGAGAATCGATGATTGCCCCACCTCTGTTAGCGAGACCTCTCCTAGAGGTGTGCCCGGGGGCCACTGTCGGTACCCTAGATACCAACTACCTCCTAATACTGTGGATAAAGTCATGGAGTTCCGCCTTCCAATGTTGAAGACTTCGAAGGTAACACGCGTCCCATAGCACTGGGCCCGCCTCCCTCGTTTGTGTAATTCGGGAGCTACCACATGTCCTGCAGGGCTGGACCTACCTCTCTTCACACAAAAGCTCTAGTGCTGCCACATGTCCAATAGCTCCGGACCTAACCCCCAATAGAGGGAAGCTCTGGTGCTGCCACATGTCAAAGTAGCTCTGGACCTGCCTCCCCGCAGATGGAAGCTCTGCAGCTGCCACATGTCAGACATTCGGAACTAAGCAGGAACAGGAAGACAGCTGGATCTCCAATGGCACAAACATTCAATAGGCTATTAAACAACCGTTACAAGAACTGGTTAACACATGACTAATGCTGTATTAATGACGCACGATCGATGGTCTATCAAGACTGATAACGCCGCCACTAAGGCACATAATCACACTGTTGATCACCCATAACACTAGTAGATCGTGTATAAAGTGTTTATGATAGTCGGGGCCACTTGTTGGGCCAGAATACAGTGTAGCGGCTAGTCCTTAGAATATAAAAGGGCTGTGCCATATGGTAGAGGACGGGCTAGCAAACACACTCACACATTAAAGAACAAGCCCGTGGAGTAGGCTATTACGCTCAGGCGTCCCGAACCACATAAAAACCCTCAGTGTTCACCTCTTGTTCTTTATCTTACGCGCTCCCCAACCGAATACAATCCTCCGCAGAATACGCTTTAGTAGTACTGGGGGCAGTGTCGTTGCTACACATCGACAAAAGCAATCCCATTTCTTTTCTTCAGTGTTCACATGATCCACGGTGTACTGCGCCAAATGGTTGAAAGCCTTGGAGTACTCGTGAGCACTCCCCCCCGCCTTGCTTTAGTTCAAGAAATTCTTGAAGCTTGCGTTTCATTATCCCGGGAGGTATGTGGTAGGCATGGAATGCCTTCCGGAAATGTTATGGTGCGACCAGCTAGCAGAGAGGCGATGTAATTCGCCCACCCTGTGCGGGCGGAACTGTGATGGTGCTGCGCCACGAAGAGCGCCTTCGGCTGTTCGGTGCATTGGAGCAACCCGAACTTTGCCTTTGTTATGCGGAGCCAAATATCAACCTCAAGAGGTTCATTGGCCTTCGTGAAGACTGGTAGATGAGTCGCTAAGAGATCCGAGTAGGTGCATTGTTGAGGCCGATAATTGCTTCCGTTTGCACATCCCTGCTGACGGGACGTATTCTGCACGAGGGTTCACAACAGCTTGGTATGCTCGCCGCGTAAACCCACCATTGCTGCAATCACATCTGCCAATGTAAGTAGAGGAGGAGGTGGCGGTGGTGATGATGGTTGTCACTGATTCTGAGTTCTCTGCTGCTGGGAGTCATCACCTCCCTGGCTTGAGCCACCGACCTCGAACATGTTACGGGTGCGCACCATTCTGTAGTCACAACCATGAATCCAACATGAGACATTATATTGAAATATCACTTAAGGATAAAAACAATAGTGTGCGTATTAATAACCAAACTTGCATAATAGTGTCATATATCGATAAAGTATAGATTTTATACAAAATACATCATCCTTGGACCAATGTTACAATAGCGAGTTCCGAAATAATGAACTCTGTGGATTGAAGTTCATTTCGACTATCGTTGGTCGTGACGGGAGGTTATGCACGTTATCGTGCGAATACGCTCTCTTATCTTCAATATGACAGAAACATGGTCATAAAAAGGAAAGAGGTTTAAGTGGGTGAACCCTTAATTCCACTGGTAAATGGTTGAGTATGGACATCTGGTCTGTTACAACACTTCTCTAAGTGAAATTGAGGACCAGATTCATAACAAGACCAAATTATGCCAAACCGATGAAGTTTCTGTGGAAACCTGACAAGTTTGTACTCAAACACAAATTAACCAAGTAAATGGCAGAATCATATCTTGAGGTGAACTACAAAGTTGAATAAAACATCAAGACCTTTTCAAAAAGTTTTTTGCCTCCAGATCATTTCTGTTTGAACAGATATGGCATTGCGAGGCTGACAGTTTTTCTTGAAATTTTGACAGCAACTCCTTTGTTTATGCTGATTTAGGGGCACAATTTCCAAATATAAAATAGCAGAATTTACAAAAGCCATACATCACAAATTTGTAATACATAAAACAAGCATTACAGAAATGTCTCTCATGACCCGGTTCGAATTTTCTGAAGTGAGATATGGTCAAAATAGTATGGAGTCCAGAGAGGGTTCCAGTTTCTGTCCAGTTTGGCAGATTTTGGAACTTTGAAGTTTTGATCATGGTAGAGAGGAATTATGTATAATCAAAGAGCACGTGAAAAGCTACCAGAAGAGGGGTGAATGGTCGATTAAAACTTTTTCAGCGGAAGCAAAAAAAAACCCTCAGCAGAAAATCAATCTGTTAAGAACTCGTGTGTGCAACTGATCTAAACGTGTTCAACCGTGAAAAAAGGGGTAGATATTATAGAGAATCAAGTCATGAAGACATGAACACAAGAATCACGGAAAATCATCGAGAAAAACTCAAGTTATGATCGAAATATTCAACAAAGGTCAATCTCTTCTACCTGAGTAAAAACAGATTTGCAACACTAGAAAGAAACTCATGTAGATCCGAAACAACAAATCCAATGACCGTGAAATTTTTGCAGATGATAGATAATCAATTTGTGAAGACAACCCAAAAATAATCACGTCAATTGGTTCTGTAAAACATGAGTTATGATAACGTAGTGCTGTGCAGAAACTCGACGAGAAAAACTTGTCTGAAACAAGTTGGACGAACAAGACACAAAAGCTCCTCTAAACTACGAATTTTATTGACCAAAACACAAGAGGAACAGCCCAAAGTCATCTCAACATGAGCTTTGGCCTCTCTTGCTTATATAACCAGCTCTAAGGCCAACCCAATCCAAACTAGGACTCTAATCCTACTGAGTTTCAACCCTTTCCATAACTGCTCAAGACTCTTCCATATGGATATAGAAGCAATCTTAAGACTTTCAAACACCTTAGGAACATCCTAAACATTCCTAAAACAACACAACTTCGTGACCCACACAAAATCTAATCAAAACAAACTCAAAACTTTCTATAAACAAACCATAACAACCTCAGCCGCAGCCTGAGGCATAATCCAGCCGGTTGAACCTTTCCGGCCAATTATTTACATCCACTTATCTTCATCACGCCTTGGAACCATGTTGCCACGTCCATGCACTCCTTGCACACGTGCAAACACCTTCCAACAACGTCCATGATACCATCATATGCATTGTTCTTGACCCAAACATGTTGCATGACCTCCCAATCAACTCAACCACAATTCCTCCTGAACATGGTTGTTAAACCTCGTCTTCTCACTAAGACTAGGTCAATGGATCCTGTCACAAGCCATGTCTTGACCTCAAGCAACACCTCCACATGAATAAGCAACCAATCTTTGCGAGCCCAAGTCCTCGACTTGAGTCTCGTTAGTCCGAAAGACACAACACCTTACGTGAGCACCTCACATAAGCATGTTGCAAACCATTGCAAGATTATTTCCACCATGATCAGCCAAAACACATAAAAAACTGAGTAAAAGAATACTAAGTAAGTCTTCTCATAAGTGTAAAGCAAGTTTGAAACATTGCAAATGAAAAACATAGCAGCCACACAATTATTTCAGCACATAGAAAGTCCGAACAGTTCTAAATAGCCACTATGCATTATACAAGAAAACCTACACATTTAACACAATTGCCAATGTATTCAGCACACATAGGTCTCACAATCTCCCCCTTGATGAATGCATTGGCAACACAACCTAAAATCGGAACATTGGATTATTTACATGAAAAGTAAAAAAAAAACAATTTCCTCCCCCTTCTGAAAATCAAATGAGAAAGAAATTTCAAAAATAAATATTTCTCCCACTATACATATTTCTCCCCCTTTGACAATGTATTCAGCAAGGTTCAAAAGATAAATTTCAATAGTTACGAGCATATTATAACATATACATAAAAAAAGCTCATCCATGTCATACTATCAAGTAACTTACAATATCACATTAATGAGATACATAAAGTAGTGTAAGCTATACTAGAGATCAAGTGTAATTTTTCAATTTAAGCAAGTCATGATCTCACAAACTTAACTATTTCAAAACTTAAAAGGATGACACTTGTTGCTGCATTTTTATATTCTTTTAAAGCACAATCTTTGATCATATGACATTTGCAAGATATTATATGCCGCATCAGCCTTATTCTATCCAACCAAGCCAAGCCTATGTCATTTGACAATCAGAAGCTTAAAGATATGGTTTTTGTCATACACAACTTCTTCCAAGTTCATATCTAAGTACAATGATAAGTATCTTAAAAGAAGAAGTGCGATGCATGCATATTCTCTTGATATTTTCTCATTTTTTTATTTGATCATAAAAGCTCAACATGTGGATAGTTGATTAATTAATTTTTCATTATAAACACTTGTGAGCATGCAACAAGTTCAAAACAGCAAGTAAGTTTGATCATTACCAAATTTAGTGTAAGTAATTATTCCAATTACTAGTCACGACAAAAACTACAAAATGTATAACACAAGTAATGTAGTAAGAACTTTCAGCATGTAAAAGGAATCACAATCATATATATATGAAATACTTATGCTTATATTATTTTACTTTCAAATTCACACATAGACATGCCAAGTTTCAAATACTCCCCCTCAATATAAGACATGAGGATGCATAACCCCTATTTCACTACGAATGAAACAAAAAGGAGTGAAGTCTAAAGGTTTTGTAAAAATGTTAGCCAATTATTGTTCGGTATCTACATGGTGAAGTACAATGTTTCCTTTTTCAACATTATCACAGAGAAAGTGATACCTAATGTCAACGTGCTTTTTCACGAATGTTGCACTGGGTTTTTAGCAATGCAAATGGCACTAGTGTTATCACAAAACAGTGAACTCTATCTAGATCAACCCTATAGTCCTTAAGTGTTTGAAGAATCCAAAGAATCTGTGAGCAAGCGCTAGCAGTAGCTATATATTCAGATTCAGCTGTGGATTGTGCAACTGAATTTTGTTTTCTTGAGGACCAAGCAGCAAGTGAATTACCAAGAAAATGACAACCACCTGAAGTCCATTTCCTATCAATCCTACAACCCCCAAAACCAGCATCCGAAAAAGGTTTCAAAGTAACAATTGAGGAAGAAAGAAGAAAAATGCCAAATTCTTGAGTTCCATATAAGTACTGTAGAATTCTTTTGATAGCTTGACGATGTGAAGCACGTGGGGAAGCTTGAAACCATGCACAAAGACATACACTAAATTGTATGTCCGATCTTGATGCCGTGAGGTACAAAAGTGGCCCGATCATGGTTGTATATTCTTTTTGATCCACGGGTTCACCATCTTCATCAAGTTTAAGTGTCGTTGTTGTACCCATTGGTGTCTGAAGAGGCTTGCTTTTGTCTATGTTGAAGTGATTAAGAAGTCTCTTGTATACTTTGTTTGATACACAAAAGTACCCTCCTTGGTTTGCTTGATTTGCAGGCCCAAAAAATATGTGGGTTCTCCCATCATACTCATCTCAAATTCTGAACTCATCATAGCTGAAAACTTGGACACAAGATCTTGAGAAGCACAACCAAAGATAATATCATCCACGTACACTTGAACGAATAATGAGTCATTGTCATGCTTCATCACAAAAAGAGTTTTATCAATCTTGCCCATGGTAAACCCTTTTTCAAGTAAGAATGTTTTTAACCTATCATACCATGCTCTATGAGGTTTTTTGAGACCGTACAAGGCTTTCAATAGTTTGTAAACATGATTAGGAAAAGCTGGATTTTTAAAACCTGGTGGTTGCTTGATATAAACCTCCTCATATATGTAGCCATTTAGAAAAAAACTTTTAACATCCATTTTATATAACTTGAAACCTTTAGATGTACCAAATGCTAATAAAAATCTTATGGCTTCTAACCTAGCGACGGGAGCAAAAGTTTCATCAAAATCTAAACCTTCAACTTTTGTGAAACATTGAGCAACCAACCTAGCCTTATTCCAAATCACAACCCCATCCTCACTTTGTTTATTTTTAAACACCCATTTAGTTTCAATTAATGTGCGACCTTGAGGAGGAGACACAAGTTTCCAAACATGATTTCTTTCAAAATTTTCTAACTCTTCTTGCATGGCAATAATCCAAGATTCATTAGTGAGTGCGTGTGATATATCTTTGTGTTCAAAAGAAACAACAAAAGAAGAATGAGCATGAGAGTTTGGATTGCAAAACCTGGATCGTGTAACTCGTTCATGCAAGCTTCCAATGATTTGTTGTGGAGGTTGACTTTTGAGGATGCAGAGGGGAGTAGACACTTCACAAGCTCCTTCTTCTACATGTTCATCACAAATTGAAGAACTTGTGGCTTGAGGATGATCTGTACTAGCTGCAATAGTTGTTGGTGCTGGTAGTGGTGCAAAATCAGCATCGTGATCAAAATCATTTGCTTCTATATTTTTGAGCAGCAGCACCACTTCTTCATCTTCTTCGATGAAAGTAATCTCCCCCTGCGGATATGGATCTAGACCTGCAATATTAGAGCTAGTACATGGGCTAGCTTCATCAAAAGAAACCTCACAAGTCTCCACAATTTTGTTAGTGTCAAGTAAAAGCACGCTGTAACCTCTAGTATGAGATTGATAACCAATAAACATGCCATCAACAGATCTAGGTTCAAATTTATCAAGATTACCATGTTTATTAACAAAGCATTTACAACCAAAGATGCAAAAGTATGTGACATTAGGCCTATGTCCAAACCGAAGTTCATATGGTGTTTTTCCTAGCTTAGCACGTAAGAAAACACAATTTGAGACATAACAAGCGGTTGCAATTGCATCAACCCAAAATTTTCTAGGAGTTTTATATTCATCAAGCATATTCCTAGCAATATCAACTAAGGTTCTGTTCTTTCTCTCTATGACACCATTTTGTTGAGGTACATAGGGTGAAGAAAATCGATGATCTATTCTATTTTTAGCACAAAAATGATCAAATGATTGATTTTTAAATTCGGTTCTGTTATCACTTCTAATTGTTTTTTAAAGATCATGGGTAATCAATTGATAATCTAAGAAATAATGTTCTAAAGTGACTAAAAGCTTCATTCTTAGATGCCATAAAATAAACCCAAGAGTATCTAGAATAATCATCAACAATCACAAGAACATACCACACGTGAAGGACCTACAGTGTCAGGGTGCAAAAGTTGTCCCGATTCAGTTTTCATGGTCATTGTGAGAGGAGCATGTGAGCCTGCAACCATCTTAGCATGTCTACAAGAACATCACACAATTTATTTGTCCCTTTTAAGCTTAGACAGCCCACGTATGCGATCAAGAGCACTAACACGCGTGAGATGATCAAAGGCTACGTAACTAAGTCTACGATGCCAAAAATATGTCTTTCGAATCATTAGTAACTGGACACTTATGCTTAGAGGATGACATATAAAAATCAGCTTTAAAAACTATTCCAAACCAAGACATGTTAAGAAAAGCTCACTATTTGAATCTACAACCTTAAAACAATTTTTAGTGAAAATAGTTTCCAGATTTTCATCTAGCAATTGTGAAACATAAAGCAAGTTGTATTTCAAATTTTTAACAAGTGCCACATCCTTTAAAGTGAAGTGATTATTTACTCTAATCGAACCCTTTGCAATTATAGGAGTTGAAGAATTATAGGCAAAAGTAACATTCTCTACCTGTGACACAAAAGAGAGGGAGGAGAACCACTCTTTGTTACCGGTCATCTGGCCTGAGCAACCTGAATCCACAATCCAAATGTTATCCTTTCTCAAGCGTGTAACCTACATTGAAGTACAATACGTCAATAACTAAATACTGGAGTTAGTCAAAAGGAATTTAGGAATCCAGTACTAAGTAATAGGACGTCTAGCAGGAATAACATGCGAAAGTTGAGATAAAACAACAGGTTTATGAGTTAAAGTTTGTGAATTTTTGTACTCAACTACTGACCTACAAGGTGTTACATATGTAGCATGAAAAATAGTAGGTTTGGGAGCAATCATTGCATGTTTTATGACTCATTACAACAGGTAGCATGTTTCTAACTTTCGATTCAGCATGTGCAACACATTTTGCATGAGCGTTATGAGATCTAGCTTGCATTCTTACCTTTTTCTAATGTTTAGCTAGTCTATAATAAAAATCTATGACATGACCATCTCTACCACAATAGGTACAATAAAATTTAACTTTGTGTTCATGTCCAGATGAGCAAGCAACATGTTTATTTGAATCTGAATGAGACAACACTCCTACAGATTTGAAAACAACTTCTTTTTGTTTAAGAGCTATTTGAGGCCCCCTTTGGCCGAGCTCCACGAAGTTGATTCTCAGGAAGAATCAGGGAAGTTGTGCCAAATACTGTTTTTCAGAAAAAGTTATTCTTGGCTGATTCTGTGAAGTGATTCTCTAAAATGAACTAAGGAGCTAGAAGCTGAAAAAAGTAGCTTCTCCTGATTCTGTGAAGTGATTCTCTGTCCTAATTCTAAGAGTTTATTGTAAAGAATCATTTTCAGCCACAGAATTACTTCACCAGAGAATCAAGAGTGAATCTAGAGAATTACCTTTGTGGAGCTGTACCAAAGGGAGCCTGAATCAAACTACCTCCTAATGACTTTACAATTTTAGGTGGATATGCCTTGGCATGAGCATGGGAATCAAAACCTAAACCAGTTTTATCATTACATTATTTAGAGGAATTTAGCAGCAAGTTTAGATTCTTATTACCATTACAAAACCGTTCTAGTGTCTTATTCATGTCATCAAGCTTCATAGACAAGTCTAGGTAGTTTTCACATGAAGTTTTTCCATTTAGTTCGCAATTAGAACAAAATTTAACTTCATGAGTACTAAAGCATTGTTCAATATAGAAATCTCATTCATAGCATCGTGTAGTTTCTTATGAAGATCAGCACAAGTAGAACAATGAAAATCAATTGTATAACAACAAGCACCTTTGAAGTTTTTATCATTAAGTGCAGCAAGATTTTTGTTCTTTTCAATTTAAAATCAAGTTTATTAAGAGTGGAGGTGTGTGCACTTCTTAATGAGGACAACTTTTCATATATTAATTCACACGAGGAACAAGAATCATCACTAGGAATCAAAGATTTTAAACAATTAATTTAAGATTCTTGTGATTCAAATTTAAAAGCATTATCCCTAAGTTTTTTGTCCTTTTTCTTAAGTATAACAGTGACACGAGAAATACCATCACACATTTCATCGCAAGTGGGACATACCTCTTCATCGTCGCTGTTGTGCTCTTCTTCCTCCATACTTGATCTTGAGTTGTGCGCCCTAAAACACATAGTTGCCAAATTGTCTTCATCCTCATCACTTCTGGACTCCACATCGCTCAAGTGGTTGTCTAGTAGAGCAGATAGGATATGGTCCACCACTTGGCATTTTGTGAAAGTCCTTTTTTACTGTTGTTGTTGCCAGAAGGGGACTTAAACTTATTTTACTTTTCATCACAGTTAGAAGGACCCGAAAGGTTAGGGCAACCTGTACGAAAATGTCCTGTCTTACCACATTCAAAGCATCGTTGAGAACCAACACTTTCTCTCCTTCTAGTTCTCACATTTTGTAATGCTTTTGAGAATTGAGTAGAAAGAAGTGCTAGCTCCTCCTCTAGAAACTCTTCAATTTGATCAAGGGTTAGAGAGGATAGAAAAGCAAGTGTACCACATGATGAAGATTGACTAGAGCTAGGCATGTCATGTTGTAAAACAAATGCAAGAGACTTGTTGGAGTTCTTACGTGATATTGTGTCAATTTCATGAGTTTTTAACTTAGAATATAGCACACTAATGTAAGTGTACTCATGACAGTGGATTCACGAATAGATGTAACTTTCATCTCCCAAATAGACATGTCTAAAGCACATAGTAATTGCCTAGCTTTCTCAGCATCTAAAAATTAACGTTGACACTACATAAGTTGCTGAGAATTATATTAAAGTGAGGAAATAAATCAACAATGGAGGAAATAAATCGTCGATGGACTCACCTGGTTGCATCTCAAAGCGCATATATTCTTTATTGAATATATCTTGCCTTACCTCCTTCATCGTGTTACATCCTTCATGGTAGTTGCAAAGTTTCTTCCACACATCTTACACAGATCGGAGGTGCGCAACTCGATCGAAGTCGTTGACTCAATCCTTGTATGATCAAGTTCTATGCCTTTTTGTTGTTATCGACATCTCTCATGTTTGTAGCTCTGACTTGATCATTTGGCAGCACATCACAAAGCTTGTACACCTTTTCCCATATTATGAAGCCTTGCGCCTGAATGAAAGCCTCCATACATGCCTTCCAAACCTGAAAATAATTGCCACTAAAGACACAAGATTTTGCAGAGTATTTCTCCATGTTGATTAGTCACGTGCAAATCATAAATACCAATTGTAGGATCGAAGAGCGTGTAAAAAGCTACCAGAGGGGGGTGAACGGTAGATTAAAACTTTTCAGAAGCAACATAAACCTCTCGGCAGAAAATCAATCCGGAAAACCACAAATCCAATGATCATGAAATTTTCACAGATGATACATAATCAAGTTATGAAGACAAAAAAAAAGAATCACGTCAATTGGATCTGAAAAACTCGAGTTATGATAAAAACACCAAAGCAATGTAGTGTTGTGTAGAAACTCGACGAGAAAAACTTGTTTGAAACAAGTCGAACGAACAAGGCACAAAAGCTCCTCTAAACTACGAATTTAGTTGATCAAAACACAAGAGGAACAGCCCAAAGTCATCTCACGATGAGCTCTATCCTCCCTTGCTTATATAACACGCCCTAAGGCCAACCCAATCCAAACTAGAACTCTAATCCTATTCAGTTTCAACCGAAACTTTTTATAACTGCTTGAGACTCTTACATACTCAGATAGAAGCAATCTTAAGACTTCCAAACACCTTTGTAACATCTTTGAACATTCCTAAAATAACTCAATTTCATGACCCACACGAAATCTAACCAAAACAAACTCGAAACTTTCAATAAATGAACCATAACCACCTCAGCCGCAGCCTGAGGTATAATCCAGTTAGTTGGAACTTTCTTACCAATTCTTTACATCCACTTCTCTTCATCACGCATTGCAACCATGTTACCACATCCATGCACTCCTTGCAGATGTGCAAACAACTTCCAACAATGTCCATGATACCATCATATGCATTGTTCTTGATCGAAACATGCTGCATGACCTCCTGCAACTCAACCACAATTCCTCCGGAACTTGGTTGTTAAACCTCATCTTCTGTCTAAGACTCATTCAATGGATCCTGTCACCAGCCATGACATGACCTCAAGCAATACCTGCACATGAATAAACAACCAATTTTTGTTAGCCCAAGTCCTCGACTTGACTCTCGTTAGTCCGAAAAACACAAGACCTTACGTGAGCACCTCACATGTTGCAAACCATCGCAAGATAATGTCCACCATGATCAGCCAAAACACATAAAAAAATGTAAAAGAGTACTAAGCAAATCTTCCCACAAGTGTAAAACAAGTTTGAAACATTGTAAATGAAAAACATAGCAGCGACACGATTATTTCAGCACATAGAAAATTCGAACAATCCAAAACAGCCGCTATGCATTATACAAGAAAACCTACACATTTAACATAAATGCCAATGTATTAAACACACACATGTCTCACAAATTGAGCTCTTGAGTTGCACATAATTTTTTAGAGGACTTCCTAAGATTTCCATCCATGCAAGATACAACCTTCATTGAGGTTTTATACTGGCAGATATGGTTTCTCAAAGTCAGATATTTTTCTGGCAGAAAACAGGACACTCTGTTTTTGAATCTTGTGACTTCAAAACCTACACCAATTTTGAAAACCTAGTTCAAAATAAGAGCTCGATAACTAATACCTTTAATCTTACATCTTATTGGTTCCATCTACATCAAAGTTGTTAATGCATCAATGGGATACATGTTGGTACTACGTGCCTCACAAAAGTGAAAATCCTAACCGGTTACACCGGCATATACAAATCAATCTGTGGCACTATAAACGGTCACTCAAAAATGTTTTCTAAGAACAATATGATCACGCGGTTAGTGTACCTACATAGCACACACAATTTACAAAACACTCATATGGTGTCGTACGGCACAGCCCGTATGAGCGATCATTTCAGGCAGTCACAGTAATGTATATGAAAGTAATACATCCATCCCGTATCATTCCATACGGGTCGCTCCGAGCTGAGCCACGTCTCAAGGTACATGACCGGGTTTTCTACCACCCAATGGTGGTCCCACATCATTGCATAATTGTGCACCAGTAGGAGTCGCTTTTGTGTGTTTATTAAAACACACACTAGGTGCTTTTCAACCACACGATAGGTTCCCACATCATTTATCTCTTGCGCTAGGGATCAGCATTGCGTATGGCCCTTTAAAAATTGAATGTTCAAGATTTGCATACTTCGTGTTTTTTACCACACAATGGGGTCCTCACTTTTGCATGAAGCACGCTGGGGGGCAGCGTTTCATATGTTCCCAGAACCATGAAAATGTTTAGAGACTCATATTATCTCCCGTGCCAAGCCACGGGGAACAATCATTGTACTACCTCTCGTCCGCAGAGCTTACCGCAATTGATCTGCTTGCGGTGGCGTACCTTACCTCTCACCTGACATTGGAGCATCGTTACAGAATATAATAACATATGGGTTAGATTCGCCACCTTAAGTAACTATGCTAATAATAGTCCTTATGTGGGCCACTATCGATTCCTCATCATTAACCTAAATTTTTCTTGTAATACGATCCTTTTTAAGTGTGCTATTCCTAGTGCGGCTATGATATCAGGCTGTGAGGACCGGAGTCTCGACATTTCAGAAATCATAATGGGGTGGTGTCGTGCGATGCGGCACCCAACAACACACAGAAAAAGATACATCATATTACATAGAAAAACATAGTGTTATACATGCTTTGTCTTTTACAAATAATATACATTAAAATCCACTACAGCGGAAGATAAGTTCATAGCTCTCGACACTCAAGACTAAGCTATGTAGGAGTCATTCCGTTCGGCCCGCGAACGGAATCACACTAGCAGCACACAAGTAAAAGCCCAAAAATTCATAGTGCAAAGTTCAAATAGGAGAATTTAAAGATTCGAATGGGAAAAATAAATCAAAATGGCAATTGAAAAATCGAACCAATTTAAAGTTCAATAGAGGGAATTCAAAAATTCAAATTAGCTCCCATTCAAACCTTGACAAAATAAAAATTTGAGTTCACCATTGGCTTCTAAATATTCAAAATGAAGTATCTGCCAAATTTCAGAAATTTTGATGTCCATTTGATATTTATTTCAGTGGCTCCATTGAATTGCATTCGAATTCAAATTCAAATTCAAATTTTGAATTCCAATTAAACTTGGTCAGATTTATGATTTAATTTCAGAATCATATTCTACATAATTTATTTAGCCTCCCCACAAATATCTGGAATTTTTGGACAAACCTTGGTGGGTAAATTGAAGAACCAGAGAGTAGATGAGGGTGAGGTGCCTATGGCACTCACATTTCAGTGTCTAAAATAGAGCAACCGACGCTGAGCTCTGTTCCCCGCCTTTCAACGCCGGTGCAGCTGCGTCCCCACTCACCAAGCACATAGGCATGCTGCTCGGTGGAAAGGGGAGTTTAAGGCATCCTCATCCCCTCACTGATCCAGTTCTGCACACCATCGTCGTCCCAGTGCTCTGCTCATTTTCCTGCCTCCCATGAAACAGAGCCCCACCGTTTTTCTTGCCTCACCGGTGAGCACATCGGTCCAGCTCCCTTTCACTTCGATGTAAACAGCAAAAATGTTGTCAAGGCTATGCTCTATCATCTCCACAATTTAGTTCATCGTTTTCCTCACTGGTTCGCCAGTATTTTGAAGTTTCACGGATGCCGCAATTAGCCGCCGAGGAGGACCTTCTCTGCCTCGACGTCGCACCGATGAACCAGCCCAGTTCGTTTGATGACTTCAACAGAAAAAACGAGGGCAACTTCACCCTCTGTCTCACGGCGAAAACCATTCTTAGGTCAATCCCTTATCCAGCACAAAATATTCATTTCCTTTCGGCATGCCTTTAGCCTTCTTGTTAAGTTTACCTTTCAATTTGTTTTCTAGACTATCTTCTAATCCAGTTGGATAATAGCTTCCTAACCTCCTTGTGCGTCTGCTAGAACAAAAACCAGAGAGAATAATCAAGGAATGGCTGGGCTATGCCGATTTTCATCACCGTCATGGAAAATGGTTCGGTCCCTCGCCGAAATCAATTTTTCCGGTTGTTCCCCCATTTTTCTCTGCACTGTCATCTTCTCCATGATTCCCAGAAGCTTTCCAATCATTCTCCGAGCCGTATAAGCTACGGGGCGGCAGTGCCGATATCGCCAGAACCCTAGCTGCCGCCGCCATCGTCGTGCCGCCATTTCCGGCCGTCGCCGTGTCGATTCGACCCCACCATCGTGTTCCTCGAGCCTCGAAACGGTTAGGAGGAGAATATCAGCAAGGGACATGGACGAGAGAAGGGTGACGCTGAGCTCGCTAGCACAGCACCGCCGCAGCGGGCCATGCATTCGGAGGTTGAAGACGACGATGCAGGTCCCGCGTGTCAGCCTCTGTTTTACTCCCTCGAGATCTGCTGTGGCCGCAAGATCAAGTTTGGCTACGCGGCTTAAAACTGTGGTCCTCGGTGTGCCCCAATCCGGTTGGCCCATTTTAAATGGGTGGGACCCGGCCGGATTAATTCAAACTTTTCCCTTACCAAATAAATCCAAATTCTGAGCAAACTTCTAAATTCAATTACTCCTAGTATACTTTCTCAAATAATTCCAATAAATTCTGGTAGACTCATCTTGATCCCAATTTTGCAGTGGCGCAATTTGTTAGACCTGAAAGTCATAGAATTTTCATAATAAATTCCTTTGAGCTAACTGCTTGGGAAATTAATTACTCCTGTTATGCTAATTGGAAAATTCCCAATTTTTGTAGAACCTGCAATCTAATAAATGTGAACTTCAGTAAAAATTTCAAGTTCATTGGACTTCATTTACTGGACCAAACAGTGTGCAAATCCCCAATGTACATAGAAATTTCAGAAATGTACAAAAACATTTCCAGATTTTATCCCACACTTGTAAAATCAATTTCTCCCCGTTGGAAGCTCAGAAAATTATGAAACAAATTTCCATAGAACCAATGGGACCTTGTCTACCATAATCATCCAATGTTAGCCATGACAAATCTCCAGATTTAATACCAAATTTCAGAGAAGAATTTTATTGTTGGAATTTTAGAAACAACAAGCTTCCTTGAACATTTCCAATTCTTGATCCAGATATTGCTTACCTAGTATGCACTGTAAAAATCCCAAAGCCAATTAAAAAGATTTACATACCTGATCTGTATTTAGAAAGTCTTTAGTATAGTTTAAATATCACTCATGTACTTTATATATTGCATATCATATAGTGACCGAGATCGAGGAGGAGCCAGAGCCCTTGGAGAGTACGTCACCAGAAGCTAACTTTCCCTCTGACTCGCAGCCAGGCAAGCCCTCCTTGCATTTAAGTGCTTTTGCAAAGTTTTGGTTCATATCACTTATGTCTAGGGTGAATATTGTGCATTAGGGCTAAGGTGCTTGTTACTCCACTTGCATGAGCCACAAATCCCATGTAGTATTGGGTAGGTCTACAGCTTGACGAGTAGAAAATGCCATGCTAATGTTTTGAGGAATTAGGTAGAAGTCGAGTAGTTGGAATCTACTCACAAAATAGAATTTTATCACACAAGATGGATTTGATCAAAGAATGGTTTATGAATATGAATTTGAGACCGAGCAGCGGATAGGATGCAGCGAGATTTGGTCTCACGTGCGTAGCGCTGCTTGTGTCGATTGAGGACCGATCCGTGTGCGGCCCTGCTAGACAAGTTTGGACTATACCGGATGCATACTGGGCATATGATACCCAGGAAACCGATGTAACTTGATAACTTGGGTGTTGAGGCATAGCCTACTGTCGATAGGGATGGGTTGAGGGCAGCAAGGTGTAAATCTACTGGCGGGCACAAACATGCTCCGTGCGGGGACCTTATGCCTCCGATGGTGGGACCAGTTCGACGTTTGAGTTTCTTGTGAAAGGTTGATGCGTATGGTGTCGTGAGAACCATTGCACGTTTCTCACGCACGGGTATACGTGACGTGTTATCCGGGTGTCTACTGATTGCCATCAGCGCCCCTCGCGGTTATTTGAGCACCGCTTGTTCACTGAGCTGTGACGTAGTAAATACTGAAGAAGCTAGAAGAATATGATGTATTGAATTATAATTTCTTTGAAATGATGGTTGTTGTAGTATATTGCTCACTAAAGTTACATTCTGAACATTTAATTTGTTGCTAATAACTTGGAATTAAGGATCCACTTGTAGGCGAGTCGTTTATGCGATGTCACGACCTATGTTTATATGTATCCCTACATGTAGAGTTCCATCCTTAGGTGGGACAATTAAGTCTTGCTGAGCCTTCATGCTCACGGTTGCTATATGAAGTTGTTTGTAGGTGAGACATATGAGGAAGGGCCCGAGGATGAGGCGATTCCCACGTCAGGGTATACTACTAAGTGGGAGCCCTACACGCCGCCGTGATATGTTGTGTGCTGCTAGTGTGTAGCGTCCCCGGGCTGGACGGCTGCACTTTTGCATAGCTAGGCTGAGAGTTTAGCTATGAGTTTGACTTACGCTGTATATTAAGTATTGTAAAAGATTTCCGCTGTTTGTATAAATAAAACTTTGTATTCTATCGTATTCTTTTCGTGTGTGCTGTTGGGTGTCGCATCGCACGGCACCACCCTCTGCTATTCCTGGACTGTGTGGACCCGGTCCTCACAGCAGCGTGCAGGGTTCCCACTCGGTCGTGTACTCCGACGGTGGCAACACCTCACCGGTGAACCCTTCAACATAGATGTCATCATCTGCAGCAAAAACTTAAAATAGAAACCGTGAGCATGAAGGCTCAGCAAGACTTAACCGTCTCCACTAAGCATGGAACTCTATATGCAGGATATATGAAATATAGGACAGCAGTTTGCAATATAAGACTCGCCTAATTCTTTATTCTTATTTTCAGTTTTAGCAGCAGATTAAGGCTTCAAGAATCTGAAATTCAGTGAGCAATTTGTTCTACAGCAATACAAGTATCAATACACAATATTTCATAAAGCATGATTCAATAATATTCCAACTACAATAATTAACTACATCATGATGCAGTGAACAAGCGTACTCATAACACCACGAGGGACGGCGACTTGAACCGATATACACCTGCAGGGATACCCGAATAGCATGACACATACACCCACACTCAGAGCTGCGAAGGCACACTCCACTGATGTTGTATGCGGCTTCACCTGCTACCTACAAGCCGAACCGGTCCCACCGCTATGAGCAGGAGGGCCCAACACGGAGTACGACGTGCCCGCTGGCAGGTTTACACCTGCTGCTCTCAGCCCGTACCTATAAGGCAGTTGGTTATGCCTCGATGCTAAGGTGGACAAGTTACATCGGTTTACTGGATCTCATATATCTAGTATGACTTCAGTACATTCAAACTTGCTCAACAGGGCCGCACATGGATTGGACCTTGACCGACACAAGCACAGCTATAGCTCACAGGCCCCTATGTCCGGCTGCTCCTACTCCATGCTCGGTATCATATTTAACCAAAAGGTGAATCTCTCACTCGACCAATCCAGTCTGAACCCAATTCCTAAACTCGCGAGTAGATTCCAACTACTCGACTTCTATTAAAGAAACTAGTTGGAATAGACACATTGAGGACTTAACACATTTACCCTGCTCTCATGGGTGCTCTGCTCATGCAAGTGGAAAACTCCAAGAAAACCTAGACCAAATGCGCAATACATTCTAACCCATATAGTGTGATACAAATAAAAATACAAAACAATGTTTGTAAGACCTATGTGTGCTGAATACATTGGCTCGTAGTGAATACACTTGCTTTGACGATAAAAGTTTTGAATATCACCAAAACACCTTTTTATCAAGGTCCGACTCTAGCTCCGGTGAGTTTTGTCTTTAGCTCCAACATGTTTTTGTTAGCTGTGGCTCAAGGTCCGGGTTGCTCTGGCAAGGTCTGGAACTTGACCGCAATGCTTATGTTTTTCATTTGCAATGTTTCGTACTTGCTTTACATCTCTGGAAAGATTGCTTAGTATGCATTTGCTAAGTCTTTGGTGCATTTTTGGTTGACATGGATGATATCGTGTTACTGTGGTTTTGCAACATGCTTATGTGAGGTTCTCACGTAAGGTGTTGTGTTCGGAACTAACTTGAGTCAAGTCGAGGTTTTGGGCTCGTATGGATTGGTTGTTTATTCATGTGCAGGTGTTGCTTGAGTTCAAGACATGTCTGGTGATGGGATCCATTGGACTAGTCTCAGGGAGGAGATGAGGTTCCAACAACAAAATTCGGGAGGAATTGTGGTTGAGCTGATCAGGAGGTTGCACAATATGATTGAATCAAGAACAATGCATGTGAAGGTATCGTGGACATCATTGGAAGATGTTTGCACGTGTGCAAGGAGTGCATGGACTTGGATACATGGTTCCGAGACGTGATGAAGAGATGTGGACGCAAAGAGTTGGTCGGAAAGGTCCAACCGACTAGGTTATGGACTCAGGCTGCGACTGAGTCGTGTTTGACTCAAATATGGAAAGATTTGAGTTGGTTATGATAGGATTTCGTGTGGGTCACGAATTTGAGTTGTTTAGGAATGTGGGATACGTTTCTAAGGTGTTCGGAAGTCTTAAGATTGCTTCTATCTGCGTATAGAAGAATCCTAAGCAGTTATGGAAAGTTATGATTCGCGAACAGAGTAGGATTAGGTTCCTGATTTAAGTTGAGTTGGCTTTCGAGCTGGTTATATAAGCAAGGGAGCCCAGAGCTCGTGGTGCACGACTTTGGGGCTGTTCCTCTTGTGTTCTATTGAATAAAATTCGTAGTTTGAAGGAACTTTTGTGCCTTGTTTGTCCGACTTGTTCCAGACAAGTTTTACTCATCGAGTTTCTGGACAGCACTACCTTTTGTCGGTGGTTTTATAATGACTCAAGTTTTACAGATCTAATTGACATGATTCTTTTTGGGTTTTATTCAAAACTTGATTGTCTATCATCTGTCAAAATTTCACGGTCATTGGATTTGTGGTCTATGATCTACACGAGTTTCTTTGCAGCATTCCAGAACTGTTTTTTTTCTCGGGTCGGGCAGATTGACCTTTGTTTAATCTTTTTATCATAACTTGAGTTTTTCTCGAAGGATTTGAGTGATTCTTGTTGTGTTTTCTTTGTGGCTTGATTCTCTATGATATATATAACTTTTTTCACGGTGAAACACGTTTAGATTAGTCTCACACACGATTTCTTTAACAGATCGTTTTTCTGCCAAAGGGGTTGGGGTTTAATTGTTTCCGCTGCGTAAGATTTTTAAATATACCATTCAACCCCCCCCCCTCTGGTAGCTTTTCACGTGCTCTTCGATCCTACAATTGGTATCAGAGCCACGGTGCTCTAATCTTTGTGATTTGCGTGTGTTTTTGACAAATCATCATGGAGAAGTACTCTGCTAAACCTTGTGTGTTCGCTGGTATTGATTTTCAGGTTTGGAAGGCACGCATGGAGGCTTTCATCTAGGAACAATGCTTTGCAATATGGGAGAAGGTATACAAGCCTTACGAAGTGCCATCAAATGATCATGTTACAGCTACAAATCTGAGAGATGTCGACAACAACAACAAGGCTCAGAACTTGATCATACAAGGATTAACACAAAACGACTTCGACCGTGTTGCACACCTCCGATCTGCATACGATGCGTGGAAAACACTTTGTTACTACCACGAAAAATCCAACATGATCAAAGAGGTAAGTCAAGACATGTTCAAGAAAAATACATGCGCTTCGAGATGCAACCCGGTGAGTCTATTGATGACCTTTTTGCTCGCTTTAATAAAATTCTCCGCAACTTGCGTAGTGTCAATGTTAATTTTTCATATGCTGAAAATGCTAGGCAATTGCTAAGTGCATTAGATATGTCAATTTGGGAGATGAAAGTCACATCTATTCGTGAATCTACTGTCATGAGCTCTCTTACATTAGATGTACTCTATTCTAAACTAAAACCTCTTGAACTTGACATCCTAGCACGTAAGAACCCAAATAAGTCTATTTCATTTGTTTGACAATGTGATATGTCTAGCTCCGACCAATCATCACCTTGCAATACTGTTGCTTTGTTGTCCTCACTAACCCTGGAGCAAATCGAAGAATTTCCAGAAGAGGAGTTAGCACTCATCTCTACTAGATTCTCAAAAGCATTGCAAAATGTGAGAACTAGAAGGAGAGGAAGATCCGGACCTCAACGCTTTTTTGAATGTGGTAAAACAAGACACTTTCGTATAGAATGCCCTAACCTTTCAGGTCCGACCACCCGGGAAGACAAACAAAGCAAGGTTCGGACCTCCTCTGGAAATTCCAACAAGAAGAAGAAAGGTACCATAGGACGCAAGATGATAAAAAGTTTCATCACCGTGCTTCAAGAGTTCAGTTCAAGTGACATAGACTTTGAAAGTGATGAAGATGATGTTGACCTGGCCAACATATGCTTCATGGCGGGCAAAACAAAATCAAGATCAAGTCAAGAGGATGCAGAACACAACAGTGATGATGATGAGGTATGTTCTACATGTGATGAAATGTGTGATGCTATTTCTCGTGCAACTGTTATTGTCAAGAAAAAGGACAAAAAACTTAGGGATAATGCTACTAAAATTGAACCACTAGAATCTGAAATCAATCTGTTAAAATCTTTAATTCCTAGTGATGATGCATGTCCCTCTTGTGACTTGATCTATGAACAATTGTCCTCCCTAAGAAGTGCACATTCCTCCACACTTGATAAAATTGAACTTGAAATTGAAAAGAACAAAAAGCTTGCTGCACTTAATATTGGAAACTTAAAAGATGCTTCTTGTTCTACAATTGATTTGCATTGTTCTAGTTGTGATGATCTTGATAAAAAACTGCAAGATGCTATGAATGAAATTTCTATATTGAACAATGCTTTACGTTCTCATGAAGTTAAATATTGTTCCAATTGCAAATTAAAAGGAAAAACTTCATGTGAAAATTGCCTTGATGTGTCCAATAAACTTGACAACATGCATAGGACATTAGATCGGTTTTGTAATGGGAATAAGAACCTAAACTTGCTGCTGAATTCTTCCAAGTCTTGCAATGATAAAACTGGTTTAGGTTTTGATTCTCATGCTCATGCTAAGGCACATCCACCTAAAATTGTAAAGTCATTAGGAAGTGGTTTGATTCAAACAGTTCCTAAACAAAAAGAAGTGGTTTTCAAATATGCAGGAGTATCGTCTCATTCGGTTTCAAATAAAAATGTTGTTGGCTCATCTAGACATGAACACAAAGTTAAATTTCATTGTACCTACTGTGGTAGAGATGTTCATGTCATAGATTTTTGTTATAGACTAGCTAAACAACAGAAAAGGGAAATAATGGTTGCTATATCTCATAACTTTCATGCAAAATTTGCTGCACATATTGAACCGAATGTACAACCTGCTGTTTTGAGTCAAAAACATTCAAAGTTTACCTCCAGACCTTTTGTTTTTGCCTCCGAAGTTACTGATTTTTGTGCTACACAAGTAACACCTTATAGGTTAGTAGTTAAGAATAAAAAATCTCAAACTTTGACTCATAAACCTGCTGTTTTGTCTCAGCTTTTGCGTGTTTTTCCTGCTGCACGTCGCGTGACTCAGTACTAGATTCCTAAATGCCTTTTGACTAACGCCAGTATAGAGTAATCGACGTATTGTGCTTCTATGTAGGTTACAAGTTTGAGGAAGGAGAACATTTGGATTGTGGATTCAGGTTGCTCACGCAACATGACCGGTAACAAAGATTGGTTCTTCTCCCTCTCTTTTGTGTCACGTGTAGAGAATGTTACTTTTGCCGATAATTCCTCAACTCCTATAATTGCTAAGGGTTCGGTTAGAGTAAATGATCACTACACTTTAAAGGATGTGGCACTTGTCAAAAATTTGAAATACAACTTGCTTTCTGTTTCACAATTGCTAGATGAAAATCTGGAAATTATTTTCAATAAAAACTGCTGCAAATTTGTAAGTTCAAATAGTGAGCTTATCTTTAACATGTCTCGGTTTGGAAGAGTTTTAAAGCTGATTTTGATATGTCTTCTTCTAAGCATAGGTGTCTAGTTGCTAATGATTCAAAGGACCTATATTTTTGGCATCGTAGGCTTGGTCACGTAGGCTTTGATCACCTAACGCGTGTTAGTGCTCTTGATCGCATACGTGGGCTGCCTAAGCATAAAGGGGACAAAGAAATTATGTGCTCTTCTTATAGACATGCTAAGATGGTTGCAGGTTCACATACTCCTCTCACAATGATCATGACAACTGAACCATGCCAACTTTTGCATCTTGACACCGTAGGACCTTCACGTGTTCAATCCTTCGGAGGTAAATGGTATGTACTTGTGATTGTTGATGATTATTCTAGATACTCTTGGGTTTACTTTATGGCGTCTAAAAATGAAGTTTTTAGTCACTTTAGAACTTTATTTCTTAGATTATCAATTGATTACCCAGGATCTTTAACAGCAATTAGAAGTGATAATGGAACTGAATTTAAAAATCAATCTTTTGATCACTTTTGTGCTAAAAATAGAATAGATCATCAATTTTCTTCACCATATGCACCTCAACAAAATGGTGTTGTAGAAAGAAAGAACAGAACCTTAGTTGAGATGGCTAGGACTATGCTTGATGAATATCAAACTCCTAGGAAATTTTGGGCTGATGCGTTAGCAACCGCTTGTTATGTCTCAAATCGTGTTTTCTTGCGTGCTAAGCTAGGTAAAACACCATATGAGCTCCGGTTTGGACATAGGCCTAGTGTTACACACTTTCGGGTCTTTGTTTGCAAATGCTTTGTTAAGAAACATGTTAATCTTGATAAATTTGAACCTAGATCTATTGATGGCATGTTTCTTGTTTATCCATCTCATACTAGAGGCTACTGTGTGCTTTTACTTGACACTAACAAAATTGTGGAGACTTGTGAAGTGTCTTTTGATGAAGCTAGCCCAGGTACTAGCTCAAACATTCCATGTCCAGATCCATATCCGCAGGGTGGACATTTTCATTGAAGATGAGAAAGAATTGGAGCTGCTACCCGAAAATTGAGCAGCTAAAGACTTTAGTTCAGCTCCGGATGTTAATTCTCAACCAGCACCAACAACCATCAATGCTGATTCAAATCATCCTCAAGTCACAAGCTCATCGATTTGTGATGAAAATGAAGAATAAGCTTGTGAGTCATCTGTTCCCCTATGGTTTTACAAAGATCATCCCCCACAACAGATGATTGAAAGCTTGCACGAACGAGTCACACGGTCCAGGTTTTGTGATCCAAACTCTTAAGCTCATTTTGCTTTTGTTGCTTCTTTTGAACCCAAAGTTATATCACACGCACTCACTAATGAATCTTGGATTATTGCCATGAAAGAAGAGTGAGAAAAATTTGAAAGAAATAATGTTTGGAAACTTGTACCTCCACCTCAAGGTCACACTTTAATTGGAACTAAATGGGTATTTAAAAATAAACAAAGTGAGGATGGGGTTGTGGTTAGGAATAAGGCTAGGTTGGTTGCTCAAGGTTTCACTCAAGTTGAAGGTCTAGATTTTGATGAAACATTTGCTCCTGTTGCTAGATTAGAAGCCATAAGAATTTTGCTAGCTTTTGGTGCATCAAATGGTTTTAAGATATATCAAATGGATGTTAAAAGTGCTTTTCTTAATGGCTACATAGATGAGGATGTTTATGTGAAACAACCACCGGGTTTTGAAAATCTAGATTTTCCTAATCATGTTTACAAACTGTCCAAAGCCTTGTACGGTCTCAAACAAGCCCCTAGAGCATGGTATGATAGGTTAAAAACATTCTTACTTGAAAAAGGGTTTACCATGGGCAAGGTTGATAAAACTCTTTTTGTGCTTAAGCATGGCAATGACTCATTATTCGTTCAAGTGTATGTGGATGATATTATCTTTGGTTGTGCTTCTAATGATCTTGTGTCCAAGTTTTCAGCAATGATGAGTTCCGAATTTGAAATGAGTATGATGGATGAACTCACTTACTTTTTGGGGCTGCAAATCAATCAAACAAAGGAGGGTACCTTTGTGCATCAAACGAAGTATACAAAAGATCTCCTAAGGCGCTTCAACATGGACAAAAGCAAGCCTCTTCGGACACCAATGGGAACAGCAACAACACTTGAACTTGATGAAGATGGTCAACCCGTGGATCAGAAAGAATATAGAAGCATGATCGGATCACTTTTGTACCTAACGACATCAAGACCAGACATACAATTCAGCGTATGTTTTTGTGCACGGTTTCTACCCTCCCCACATGCTTCACATCGTCAAGCCGTCAAAAGGATTCTCAGGTACTTACATGGAACTCAAGAATTTGTTATTTTTCTTCCTTCTTCCTCAACCGTTACTTTGAAAGCTTTTTCGGATGCTGATTCTGAGGGTTGTAGGATTGATAGGAAAAGTACTTCCAGTGCTTGTCATTTTCTTGGTAATTCTCTTGTTGCTTGGTCCTCTAGAAAACAAAATTCAGTTGCACAATCCACAGCCGAATCTGAATATGTAGCTGCTGCTAGTGCTTGCTCACAAATTCTTTGGATTGTTCAAACACTTAAGGACTATGGGGTTGATCTAGATAGTAGTTTCATTGTTCTGTGATAACACTAGTGCCATTTGCATTGCTAAAAACCCCGTGCAACATTCTAGAACTAAGCACATTGACATTAGGTATCACTTTTTCCGAGATAATGTTGAAAAAGGAAACATTGTGCTTCACCATGTAGATACCGAACAACAATTGGCTGACATTTTTACAAAACCTTTGGATTTCACTCGTTTTTGTTACATTCGTAGTGAAATAGGGGTTATGCATCCTCATGTCTTAAATTGAGGGGGAGTTTTGAAACTTGGGAAGTCTATGTGTGAATCTAAAATTAAAATAATATGAGCATAGTATTTCATACATATATGACTTTGTGATTCCTTTTACATGCTGAAAGTTCTTACTACATTACTCGTGCTATACATTTTGTAGTTTTTGCCATGTCTAGTAATTGGAATAATTACTTACACTAAAACTGGTCATGGTCAAACTTTCTTGCTGTTTTGAACTTGTTACATGTTACAAGTGCTTTTAATCATTAAGAATTAATCAAGTAATCAACTCACATGTTGAGTTTTTATGAACAAATATAAATTGAGAAAAGATCAAGAGAATATGCATGCATCACACTTCTTATTTTGAGATGGATTATCATTGCACTTAGATATGAACTTGGAAGAAGTTGTGTATGACTAAAACCATGTCCTTAAGCTTCTGATTGTCAAATGACATAGGCTTGGCTTGGTTGGTTAGAATAAGGCAGATGCGCATATAATCTCTTGCAAATATCATATGATCTAAATTTATGCTTTTAAAAATAATAAAATGCAGCAACTAGTGTCATGCTTTCAGGTTTTGAAATAGTTAAGTTTGTGAGATCATGACTTGCTTAAATTGAAAATTACATTTGATCTCTAGCATGGCTTACACTACTTTATGTATCTCATTGATGTGATAATGTAAGGTACTTGATAGTATGACTTGGATGAGCTTTGTTTATATGTATATGTTATAATATGCTCATAACAACTAAAGAGGGAGAGAAAATTTGTTTATATGCTCATGACTTGCTGAATACATTGTCAAAGGGGGAGAGATAAGCACGAAGAGAAAGAGAATATGTACATAAGGAGAGATAATATAGGGGGAGAGATAATATGGGATAATTTAGATTTTCTTCTCATTTTACTTTTGATTTACAAAGGGGGAGAAATTGCCTTCAAAACTTTTATGTGAATAAGCCAATGTTCGGATTTTAAATGGTGTTGCCAATGCATTCATCAAGGGGGAGATTGTAAGACCTATGTGTGCCGAATACATTGGCTCGTAGTGAATACACTTGCTTTGATGATAAAAGTTTTGAATATCACCAAAACACCTTTTTATCAAGGTCCGACTCTAGCTCCGGTGAGTTGTGTCTTTAGCTCCGACATATTTTTGTTAGCTCCGGCTCAAGGTCCGGGTTGCTCTGGCAAGGTCCAGAACTTGACCGCAATGCTTCTGTTTTTCATTTGCAATGTTTCGTACTTGCTTTACATCTCCGGAAATATTGCTTAGTATTCATTTGCTAAGTCTTTGGTGCATTTTTGGTTGACATGAATGATATCGTGTTACTGTGGTTTTGCAACATGGTTATGTGAGGTTCTCACGTAAGGTGTTGTGTTCGGAACTAACTTGAGTCAAGTCGAGGACTTGGGCTCGTATGGATTGGTTGTTTATTCATGTGCAGGTGTTGCTTGAGTTCAAGACATGGCTGGTGATGGGATCCATTGGACTAGTCTCAGGGAGGAGATGAGGTTCCAATAACCAAATTCGGGAGGAATTGTGGTTGAGCTGATCAGGAGGTTGCACATCATGATTGAATCAAGAACAATGCATGTGAAGGTATCGTGGACGTCATTGGAAGATGTTTGCACGTGTGCAAGGAGTGCATGGACGTGGTTACATGGTTCCGGGACGTGATGAAGTGATGTGGACGTAAAGAGTTAGTCAGAAAGGTCCAACCGATTAGGTTATGGACTCAGGCTGCGGCTGAGTCGGGTTTGACTCAAATAGGAAAGATTTGAGTTGGTTATGATAGGATTTCGTGTGGGTCACGAATTTGAGTTGTTTAGGAATGTGGGATACGTTTTTAAGGTGTTTGGAAGTCTTAAGATTGCTTCTATCTGCATATAGAAGAATCCTAAGCAGTTATGGAAAGTTACAATTCGTGAACAGAGTAGGATTAGGTTTCTGATTTGAGTTGAGTTGGCTTTCGAGCTGGTTATATAAGCAAGGGAGCCCAAAGCTGGTGGTGCATGACTTTGGGTCTGTTACTCTTGTGTTATATTGAATAAAATTTGTAGTTTGAAGGAACTTTTGTGCCTTGTTCGTCCGACTTGTTCCAGACAAGTTTTACTCGTCGAGTTTCTGGACAACACTATCTTTCGTCGGTGGTTTTATCATAACTCGAGTTTTACAGATCCAATTGACGTGATTGTTTTTGGGTTGTCTTTACATCTTGATTATCTATCATCTTTCAAAATTTCACGGTCATTGGATTTGTGGTCTATGATCTACACAAGTTTCTTTGCAGCGTTCCAGAACTGTTTTTTTCTCAGGTAGGGCAGATTGACCTTTGTTTGATCTTTCGATCATAACTTGAGTTTTTCTCGACGGATTTGAGTGATTCATGTTGTGTTGTCATCGTGACTTGATTCTCTCTGATATATATCATTTTTTTCACAGTGAAACATGTTTAGATTAGTCTCACACACGATTTCTTTAACAGATCGTTTTTCTACCGAAGGGGTTGGGGTTTAATTGTTTCTACTGCGTAAGATTTTTAAATCTACCATTCACCCCCCCCTCTGGTAGCTTTTCACATGCTCTTCGATCCTACACTGTTAAATGCAAACCAGGGCTTGCCTGGCTGCAAGACTGGGTTACAGTTAGTCTCCGGGTTGATGACTTCCAGTGTCTCTATGGTCTCCTCGAGCTCGGCAACTATTCAATATGCAAAGAATACGCAAAGTGATTCAATAGTGATAATATAACGTAGTTGAATGGAAACACATATAAGTATTTTAAATAATGGCCACTGGTTCTGGAAATTTTACAGTGTACACTAGGTACTAAGAGTGAGGTTCTGGCAAAAATTGGGATCAATTCATGGAAGTCTCTGATGTCTTAAAATCAATGAAGCTAGACACTTCCCAGAATTTTTTGGTAAAACAAGGAATTTAACATGGACAAGACTTGGTGTTCTGTTTAGAGGAGGTTAAGACTGATGAAACAAAATTTGTTTCATAATTTTCTAAGTATTGTACTGTGAGAAATTGAATTTATAAATTTGGTCAATTTCCTGAAAAAAGTTTCTAGACATTTGGAATTTTCAGGTACATACAGGTTTGGAATACAATTTGGCCATTCAAATAAACTCCAATGGACCTCAAATTTTTATTGGAACTCAAGCGAAATATGTGGAAGAATCTTGACAAGTTTGGGAAGTTTTGCTTCATGGAATTATTATAGACAAACTAGGGATTTCCATACTGATCAAACTGTACCACTTGAAAGTATAGATCACCCTGGTTCTAACAAAATTTATTTGGGAATTGATCGCCAAGTATTCTAGGAGATATTGATTTCTAAGATTGGATCAAATCTGGAATAAAAATCAAATGGAACAGTTTGAATTAAACAACGGGCCCACGAAATTTAAATTAGCCAATGGGTCACAAGCCACATGAGGGCCACAAGGGGCTCTCTGTGGCCACACCGGATCGCCACGCCATAGCAGATCTGGGGCCTCACCTTCTGAGGCTGATAGGTCGGGCCCGCAAGGGGTCTTCTTCCCCCTTGCGATGGCGGCGCTAGGGGCAGCGCTGGGTGGTGCCAGGCGGCGGCCCCTCACCGGTGCTTGTGCTAGGGCACGGCGGCCCTTGAAACTCGCCGCTTCTAATTAATTTTCGATGGGGAACTCACTCGTAAGGTCCGGGGCGGTGATAGATGGCCGGAAATGGCGGTGCAACGGCGGCAGGTGGAACTAGGGTTCCGGCGAGGTCAAACCCGCCTAAACCTACCTCAAATGGCTCAGGAATCAATAAAAAATCTTCCTTGGATCATGGTGAGGGCAAATAGAACGACGCGACGAAGAACTTAGCCTCTCCAGCGGAAGCACGACGAAGACCACCAACAGCGGCTCCAGTGAGGGTGCGATTGGATCTATGCTAGTAGTAGTACCAAGGGTGCAAGCTACCCCCCCCCCCCTCAACCCAAAAGACAGTGGCTCAAGTGTCGTCCAGCCGCTAGAGCTACCAGGGCCCTAGGTAAGGCGTCCCTACAAAGTCTTGTAGTCCTATTTCCATTGCTTATTTTGTTTGAACAGATCTAGCTCCTGCTTCGTAGATTGTCTCCAGCTGATGTAACGCCCCTACTACAGCAAGCAGCGGAGTAAGGTGCTCCTGTCTCTGGGGGCACAAGAACAATGATGATGGAGCAGGCTTCTGAGCCAGCCCCCGATCCGGTCTATGAGACCGTCCCTCCAGTGCCTAAATCTGGCGCAACAGTGGAGGCGCCAGCTCCAGGTGACGACACCACTCCTTCAAGTGGCGCACATGTTCTGGCTTCAGGGGTGACACCGAGTGCGGCTCCGTTGACGGGACGATGACATCACACCCCTCCCCAAGCATCCCGCAAGGGAGGATGCCCCATCTTCTGGTAGCAACGCAGGCTGCATTCCAGAGGGTGCGCGGGAAGCAGGCTTGGAGCCAACGCTGGAACCTGCACGAAGCAATGAAGCTCCAATTTCCGAAGTCGGTGTTGCGGCTAGTGGAGATGCAGCAGACACCAATGCTACCTCTCCTGGTGGTGCAGATGGGGCCGCACCATGGGACGATGTAGCAGACGATGACGCACCTGCGCTAGGCATGATGCACCCGCACCAGGCGACAGTGTGTCCCTCCTTAGAGCCCCCTGAAATGGATGTTGATGGTTCCTACGCACTTCTGACAATTCATCTCTAGCGGTAGTGCTAGAAATGCTTGTTAATAGATTTTAGATTATACATATAAATCCGCAAGCGCGCGGAAACTATCGATGTAGCATTTCCCCTCTAAGGGTATTCCCAAAGGGTGTCATTTATATTCTCCCAAAGAAAGGCTAGATAGAAGTAAAATAATCATCAAGTGGAGAGGCTAGATTGGCCTAGGCAGGGTTCTAGAAAGGATGGATAAATGATAATTGGAGTAGTGTGACACACACAAGAGCATTCTATCTTAAGGAGATAAATGAGGTAAAGTGGGACTAGGCTAAGGGTTTGGTAGAGACTCCTACTATGCTTCTAGTGTACATATACATAGCCTAAGTTAGTTACTAATGATCATGTCAATTATGAATTCTCATGCTAAGTGGATTAACACATCGGGTATGGGTTTACCCCTAGCAATACTAGGACGACTCCTGCCAAGAGTCTTTGGCATAGTCGAACGTGGAGGATTACAAAGGACAGATAGGGCTGTCACCACCTGCTGCCTACCTCTTCAATCCGTGGGCCTACGAGACATTCAATGCTACTCTCTATCCTAGCACCGTGCTAGCATATTAAGTAATTACTTTAGAAGCCTAGGCACAAGCCATCATAAGGCAATGAACTTAATCATCGTTGAACCAATGTAATTCATAGTATAAGTGATTAATCATGTCATAGATAATTAGACTAGTGGGGGTTTGTAGTGTTTATGATGATATAATGACAATGGTATAGCATAATCATAAATACTACTCCTACCACATACATGGAATCCACAATCAAACAAGAAACTCTTCATCCAAGTATATGAACAATTGAAGACTAAAGATAACATCTTTGTTAAGAATAAAGTCACAAATACAAATAATATATAAGAGCCATACCTTTCCCAATTAGGAATTGGGACGAGACTCCTTCTACTCCTCTCCTACTTGGACTACTGACTAGAGACTCTTCTCTCTACAGCCTATACTACTCTAAACCAATGGAGAGTAGTGGATACAATAGATGAATACTCAAGTGGTGAGTGTTGAAGTGAGGGGTGAGGGGTCCTATTTATAGCTTGGAGAAGGGTCGATTCCTGCCACCAAAAGCGTGCAAATCAGTCACCCATGACCTCTTCAAGCCGGGAGGAGCCAACACGTGGCGTTTGACTGCGTTTGGCGCCAGGACCAAGTCGGCCGACTAGGGGGGTCGACCGATGTGGTCTTTGCCCCTTTTGCGGTGTGCTTACTCCATGTCTCTGCTAGTTGGTTCGCATTGACTATTATTGGTGCTACACCGTTCGATGGCCTCGGATACTTTTTTTTTGTGGGCCATTTGGTCCATGTGGTGCCGCATGTCATTGCTTGATTGGCTGTAATAATATTTTATAGGATCCATCCCCTTGTTTCACTTCAATTCTGCATAAGCTCCTTGCATGCACTACTTTCTCCAAGGACAAGTGGAAATAGGTTAAATAGAAATGTGATGTGTGCAAAGAACGATATTTCCTTCATATAATTGAGTTATATTGTTGGGTGAAATTGGTATATAACAGCCGTCAACAATGGACCTGGGGCCGATGGTGCTGGTGCTCTTACCGACATACGTCGATGAGGTGGAGGTGATCCAAAGGCAGCCTCCAGTGGAGATAATCGAGCCATTCCCCCTCTCCGAGGCCATTGCCTTGCCACACTCTGGCCTCCGCCAAGCGCAGACTGCTCTCGACCATGAGTGGGGAAAACTGCGGGCAGAGGACGAACACCTCTAGGGTTGGGCAGAAGTGTTGAAGTTCAAAACCCGGGAGGCCTAGAAAAAGGCAAAGAGACAGTGGGACAACACAGGAGGAGAAGCCAATTGCAAAGGAGCGCGGCTTAATATAGAAGCTTGAAGCCCAGTCCCGAAAGCTCTCGAAGGAGGCCCGGGAGACCAATGTCGATGCCGACGCCCGCCTCATGGCCTGCAATGAGATGCGACTGGGACTTTCCTGCCGTGAGGTCACCGTCGCAGAGCGGGAGTGAGAGTTTGGGAAAAAAAGAAAGAGGCCTCCCGCAAACTACAGTTGGGCCTGGATGAGTTGAGGTCCTGCACCGAAGACCTCGATCGCTAGGAGGCCGACCTGACGTGGGATCAAGAGCTCCATGCGAAGGAGCGCCAAGCCTTCTTTCAGCGGGAGCTCGACGTCGACCTCTTGAAGACTGCCCTGGATCACTGTTGACATTTCTTACGTACAAAATAAATGCCGCAAGCGTGCGGAACGATGTAGTATTTCCCTTAAAAGAGTATTCCAAGGGTATCATTTATTTTATCCAAGGTTAGGCTAGGTGGAAATGTAGCAATCATCAAATGGAATGTGTAGAATGGTCTACGTAGGTTTCCAGTAAGGATGGTAATAGATAATTGGAGGTATTGTGACACACATAAGAGCATTCTATTCTAAGGGGGATATATGATTCCTAATGGAGATTAGACTTAGAGTTGGTGAGTTGCTGCTACAATGCTTCTAATATACATATACATAGCTTAGGTTGGATACTAATGAGCATCTCAATGGTGAATCCTTATGCTAAGTTGTTCAACACATCGGGCACAGGTTTACCCCTAGGAATACTAGGATGACTCCCGCCATGATCTTGTGGCATAGCCAAACGTGGAGGACTACTAGGAGAGATAGGGTTGTTACCACCTACTGCCTACCTCTTCAATCTGTGGGTCTACAAGACATTCATCGCTACTTAACAATCCTAGCACCACGCTAGCATATTAAACAACTACCTTAGGAGCTGCAACACAACCCATCCTAAAGCAATAAACTAAATCATCATTGAAACCAATGTTGATATATAGCATAGGTATTCATATTAACATGTTCATATGATAACTAATTGGACTATGGGGGGTTATAGTGTTTATGGTGATAGAATAAGATCATTATGGCATAATCATAAAGACTTCTCCTCCACATACATGGAATCCACAATCCAACAAGAAATGCTCCATCCAAGCATAAGTATAAAGGAAGACTAAAGATAATATCTTTATTATGCATAAAGTCACAAATACAAGAATGAACATATTGGCCATGCCTTTCCGAGTTCGGAATTGGGAAGAGAGATTCCCTCGATTCCTTTCCTAATTTTGACATGGAACTAGAGACTCTCCTCTCTACAACCTAACTCCTCTAAGGACTAAGAAAAGTAGTGTATACAATAGAATGAATCTCAAGTGGTGTGTGTTGAAGTGAGAGGTAGGGGTCCTATTTATAGCTGAAGAAGGGTCAGTTCTCACCACCAAAAGTGCGCAAATCAATCCTCATCGTTACCAAGATATCACAGGGAGTGGACATGTGGAAGTTGGCCGCATTTGGCACCAGGAAGAGGTCGGTCGAACAATCGGTTCAGCCCACCTGGTCTTTGTACCACTCCGTGTGTGCTTCCTCAAGGTGACTTCCAAGTGGGTCCTATTGACTGATATGGGTGATACACCATTTGATCTCCTCGGATAGATTTTTTGTGGGCCATTTGATCCATGTAATGCCATGTGTCATCGCGTGATTGGTCAGGATGATACTTTTTAGGATTGCTCCACCTCTTTCACCTCAATTCCTGTGACACCCGGTTCCGAAAATGAACCAAGTGAACGCATATGTGTGCCCAGGACGTTCAACACACATACACGAGTGCATTCACAAAAGGATATACAAAAAATTACCACAGAACAAGATTAATTAACCACTTTTATTACAGAATTCATAATATCCTCGAATACAGGCTCTAATGAATATTAATGACAAGTTTGAACTAATGCAGCAGAAATAAACTAATTAAGCAAAATAAGCAGCTAAGCAGCATAAGCAAATAGAGTATAGTGCAGCTCCAATTAACTCCACAGACAAAGTTGACGGCAGACATGGCCTAGAACTCTGCATTATCATCGTTAAACTCCCAATCCTGACCTGCAACTGTTGGTGGGGAAATTGCAAGGGTGAGTACATGTCGTACTCAGCAAATTACGAAAGTATGACATGTAGCTGATTCAAATGACGAATGTAATATTGGCTAAGTGTTGAAAAGTACATTAAAAAATTTGAAAAGCAATATGTATATTACATCTATGTAAAATAAACCCATCATAAACCATAAGTAATATCATAGTACCAGTCAATATTTCATTACCATCGTCCAAATTCAAGATTTCACCATTACCATTAATCATATCCAATACCAGAATTGAATCCATAAGCAACCATAACCAGTACCAAACCATGATAATCCCAAGTCCAAATTTCCCTCTAATCATGGAAGTTGTCCAGGTGCTCATAACCGGGAGCACGGCTATCATGATAGTTTTAAAGACACTCTGCAGAGGTTATACCACTTTACCCACGCGTTCGTGATTTAATCACCTTTCGCTGACTAGAACCTCTATTATGCCGTCTCACACTTCCGTCGATGTGTGGCCAAGAGATCACAAAATATCCTTTACAAAGGGATTATTAGCCTATTTAGACCCCATTGAGATTTCACCGGTGGCGATGCCTCCAACTGAGCACATCTTCAACCAAGGGACCCCTCTTGAGACATTCAGATCCCAAGGTAGTCCCACCAATCATCAACAAACCCAATCCAACTACTCTTTCCCGAGCATCCATAATGGTCCAAATAGCAATGGCAAAGCCCTAATTAATCAGCTACGCCGCACCCATACTTGGCCTCGTGGTGGCACTATAGTCCTGGCTTATTCTTGCATGAACCGATCCTTAGATCTAAAGCAAGAAAAAACACCATAACATCCAACCCATCCTCATACCAATCTTGCTTAGATCACCCATTACCACATCATATTAACCAGTTCATAATAACCATAATCCTGTTTATGCATAATTAAATGATATAGTTGTTTTCCCATCCCAATTAATTAAGCAAAGCAAAATGGGTAAAAAGCCCATACCGACTCTGTACCATGAACTCCAGGTGACAAGGGTGGTTATACAAAGCTATTAAACTTCCTATCATAGCATTCCCATCAAATTGACGCAAGCATGCAGTTTAGCAAATAAAATATTTATTTTAGAAACATGATCAATTTGTTCAAGGACACTTGCCTTGCTGTTGGGCTTGATTGGGATCAAAGACTTCAAACTCCTAGTGCTGGAGATTCTCCACAGCACTGTCTAGCGTCAATCCATCTAAACCGCACAATAAACATACAGGACAAGAAACACAATCAAAGAGTGCACAAATATTACTCAGTATGACATGTCATGCATGATTAATGCAAATGCGAAGCAAAACTAGTTAATAAGTTGTTAATAATGTTTATTAATCAATTACAATGGTTATTAAGAAGTCTACACAGGTTTGGAGTTGATTCAATCTAATTTTGGAATTAATTCAAGATAGTTTAACCAGGAAAATCGGACTAGTCCGCTAGGGACCGGACAAGTCCGCACTTCGTAGAACTAGCAAAATAGGGTTTTCTAGATCAATGTGAATCTGGATATTTGGGGTTGAATTCATGTAAGAAGGGGAAGTAGAAGGTATACCAGGGGTCTAAGACTCCAAAGAATCAAGGGTATTGGAGGCAACACTTGGATCTTGACGATCTAGGGTTGATGAAGAACTTGATGGTCAATCATTGACAAAGAACAAAAACTTGATGGATATCTTGACCCTCTTTCGGTTCCTCCTCTTCTTCTTCTTGCTCTTGATCTTCTTCTCCCTCCTTGGTGGCGGCTATTCACGAGCTGGGGTTTGGGTGTGATTGAAAAGTGGCAAATAGATGTCAAGCCAAGGGGTGGGGTTGTTTAGAGGGCTAGGGTTGGGTGGATTTCGAGTTTGAGATGAGTAGGGGTCGATTTGGAGTCCCACGTGGGATCTAAAAGAGTTAGGCACGACGTCCCTAGGCCCACTTAATGTCAAACCCAAGAAACAAGTCGTGAAACAAAAGATCAACTCAGAGTCACGATTTACAGGACAAGTCCAAAAAGGGCTGGACTAGTCCGAAGTTAGATAGAGAGATATCGGACAAGCCCAGACTGGACATTGGACAAGTTCGAACTTATCCAGATGGGAAAATAGATAAGTTTGGCCAAAATCAGACAAGTCCGACTTTAGTCAGATGGGAAAATGGACAAGTCCGCTGCAAAACCAGACAAGTCCGGACATGTCCATGGACTTAGCAAAATGTCCAAGGAATTGGAACACCGGACTAGTCCGCACTAGACCGGACAAGTCCAAAGGTGTCCAGAGAGAAAAACATACTAGTCTGCAGCAAAACGGACAAGCCCGATTGAAGTCAGAGAGAAATCGGACTAGTCCGCACCAAAATCAGACTACTCCGCACTTCCCAGAATTCTTAAGTGCATTTTTTTTTCTAATTCATTTTAATCTTGTTCCTTTTTATGTTGCTCAATGTTAAACATATTTAATGATGGATGCAGGGCATGATGCATGAAAATGAGGGTGTTACAAACCTACCCTGATGAGTAGGGTTAGGCCCGATCTTCCGAAAGGTATGTCGATTGGGGTGGAGAACTCGACGTTGATGATCCGCGGCACTCGAGCGGTTCGAGTACCCCTGCAATCACTACACCACGGCTCCGTTAGTTATCAACCGTGCTGCACACGCTTGACCTCGCCAAGAAGGCTAATCCCTGCAAGTGCAATCGAGAACACAAGCAAGAACGTAGAAGACACGATCGGAAATCGCGAAATTGGGGTCTCACAAACCGTAGAACGGCGATTTTATTGATCTAAGCAAAACCCACCGAATATGACTGGCGGCTGCAGTATTTATAGGCTAGGGTTCGACCAAAACATGATTAGACGCGTCCCTAATGGACTCTTACGGGATACAAGGCCCAAAGGCCCGATTCGGTGGCGCAGCACCGGACAGAAATATGGACTCGACTTGTTTCGACTTCCCAATGACTCCGGAGGAATTTTGAGGTGGGACCAGAACCATTGGAAAGTTTATCTTCCCCTCTTTCCGTGCATATGTAGAACGTCGAAAACGGAGTCCGTATGCCTCCTGGGCGTCTGTTTTAAGGTGGACTGCTCCTGGACTCTGAGTTGAACTCGAGTCCGAGTTGTAAACTATTTCCATCTACTTGTGGACGTCCCAGGTGGTTGTCCACGCTCCCAAGGCCTCCTTCCTTCACTTGTTGATCTTCTCCATTATTTCTGATAACAATTAAATCATCACATAGCAATCTATTCTCAAACTCACATGCAAAAGAAGTTAAGAATGAATTCACCTGCTGATTTAATAACCTTGCCCGTGCTCTTGTGATTGGTCCTTGCAGTTCAATGCGCGTCTCCGCTGTTGTGATGTCCTCATCATTCTCCCCCTCTTGAATTGGAGTCGTCCTCGACTCAAGTTCATCTTCTTCTCCCAAGTACGGTCGCAAATCTGAAATGTTAAATGTAGGACTAACCCCAAAATCGGGAGGCAATTCAAGCTTATATGCATTATCATTAATCTTTTCAACGATCTTAAAAGGACCAGCAGCTCGTGGCATAAGTTTAGATTTTCTCAAGTCGGGAAATCGCTCTTTTCTCAAATGTAACCACACCAAATCGCCCGGTTCAAGTTTTACTTCTTTTCTACCTTTACTACCTGCAATCCTATACTTCTCATTCATCATTTCAATATTTTTCTTTGTAGTTTCATGCATCTTAAGAATGAATTCAGATCGTTGTGTAGCATCCAAATTTATAGTTTCAGAAGGAGGCAAAGGTAGTAAATCAATAGGAGCACGGGGATGGAAACCATACACTACCTGGAATGGACTTACCTTTGTCGTGGAGTGAACGGATCTGTTGTAAGCAAATTCTATATGTGGTAAACACTCCTCCCATAACTTCAAATTTGTTTTCAAGACACCCCGTAACATAGTGGATAAAGTACGATTAACTACCTCGGTCTGTCCATCCGTTTGTGGGTGACATGTAGTTGAAAACAGCAACTTGGTTCCCAATTTATACCACAAAGTTCTCCAAAAATGACTTAAAAATTTTGCATCACGATCAGAAACAATGGTATTTGGCACACCATGTAAACGAACAATTTCCGTCATAAATAAATCAGCAATGTGTGAGGCATTATCATTCTTATGACAAGGTATAAAGTGTGCCATTTTGGAAAAACGATCAACAACTACAAAAATACTATCCCTCCCCCTCTTAGTCCTAGGCAATCCCAAAACAAAGTCCATAGAAATATCCTCCCAAGGTACACTAGGAACAGGAAGAGGCATATAAAGACCATGTGGGTTAAGGCGAGACTTAGCTTTATTGCAAGTAGTGCATCGTGACACGTAGCGCTCGACATCACGCCTCATCTTTGGCCAAAAGAAGTGTGTGGACAGCACGTCTTCAGTTTTCTTCACTCCAAAATGTCCCATCAAACCTCCTCCATGTGCTTCCTGCAAAAGCAATAGACGAACGGAGCTAGCTGGAACGCATAGCATGTTAGCACGATAGAGGAGACCCTCTCGCAGCACATATTTATTCCAAGTTCTTCCTTCTCTACAATTTTCAAAAGCAACTTTGAAGTCCAAATCAGTAGGATATAATGCTTTAATTGTTTCCAAACCAAAGATTTTATGATCAAGTTGGGACAGCATGGTATAACGCCTAGATAATGCATCGGCAATGATATTTTCCTTCCCTTTCTTATGCTTAATGATGTATGGAAACGACTCTATGAACTCAATCCATTTAGCATGTCGTTTATTCAGATTAGTTTGACACTTAAGATACTTCAATGATTCATGATCGGAATGTATGACAAACTCCTTAGACCAAAGATAATGTTGCCAAGTTTGTAATACACGGACTAAGGCATACAATTCCTTATCATAAGTGGAATAATTCAGAGAAGGACCATGAAGTTTTTCACTAAAGAAAGCAACGGGTTTACCTCCTTGTATGAGAACGCCTCCAATACCAATGCCGCTTGCATCGCATTCTAGCTCAAAGGTCTTGTCAAAATCAAGAAGTTGTAGTAATGGTGCTTGTGTAAGCTTCAATTTGAGAACATCAAAAGCTTGTTGCTGCTGTTCGCCCCATCGAAATGGAACTCCCTTCTTCGTTAGCTCATGTAGAGGTGCTGCAATGGTGCTGAAATCCCGCACAAAGCGCCGATAAAATCCTGCAAGACCAAGAAAACTACGAACCTGTGTGACGGTAGTTGGGGCTGGCCAGCTGGTGATTGCTTCAATTTTTGCCTCATCCATCTCAATTCCCTGCGAGGAAACGACATAGCCAAGAAACGAGACTCGATTGGTGCAAAAAACGCACTTTTCGAGGTTACCAAACAAACGTGCATCTCTCAAAACAGTAAAAACAGCACGTAAATGATCAAGATGTTCATCATATGACTTGCTGTAAATGAGGATATCATCGAAGTAAACCACCACAAATTGTCCAATGAAAGCACGTAAAACCTCGTTCATTAATCGCATAAAGGTGCTGGGTGCATTAGTTAAACCAAAAGGCATGACTAACCACTCATAAAGTCCAAACTTGGTTTTAAATGCAGTTTTCCATTCATCTCCTAGTGCCATTCTAATTTGGTGGTAACCACTACGCAAGTCAATTTTTGTGAAGATGATAGCACCACTCAATTCATCAAGCATGTCATCTAATCGAGGAATAGGATAACGATATCGAATGGTGATGTTATTAATCGCTCGACAATCAACACACATGCGCCAACTACCATCTTTCTTAGGAACCAAAAGAACAGGAACGGAACAAGGGCTAAGGCTTTCACGAATGTACCCGCGGTCCAAAAGATCTTGGACTTGTCGCTGAATTTCCTTAGTTTCTTGTGGATTCGCCCTGTATGCTGCACGATTTGGCAAACTTGCTCCTGGAATCAAATCGATCTTGTGTTCAATGCCTCTCATCGGTGGTAAACCAGGGGGTACCTCGGAGGGAAACACATCCTCAAACTCCTGCAAAAGGTTAGCAATAGCAGGGGGCAATGCAATAGACAATTCATGAAGTGAAAACATGGCTTCTTTGCAAACTAAAGCATAGCACATCCCCTTAGCATCGAATAAATCAGCAAGTTCAGATTTAGTTGCGAGCAATGATGGTGATTTTAACTTAATAACTTGCTGTTTTTCAGATTCTAATTTAGTTGCTTTGCCCTCACGAATTTTACTCTTCTCAAAATGCACAATTTCAGCAGGAGTCATGGGGAGCAAAGTGATTTTCTTTCCCTTATGCATGAGAGTATATTTATTGGTTCTACCATGATGAATAGCATCTGTATCAAATTCCCAAGGACGACCCAATAAAAGAGAACAAGCATCCATAGGAACAACATCAAAATCAGCAAAATCATGGTATGAACCAATTGAAAAATGGATTCTTGCTGTTTGTGTTACCCGAACCTTACCGCTGTTGTTGAACCATTGAATGTGGTACGGATGAGGGTGTGCTCTTGTTGGCAAACCGAGTTTCTTGACGACGTCCGTGTTTACCAAGTTATTGCAGCTACCTCCATCAATTATAGTGTGTACACGACAGTCCTTGACGACGAGAAACATGTGGAAGATGTTGTGTCGTTGTAGCTTGTCGTCGGTCTCCACTTTGGAGCTCAAGGCACGCTGCACAATGATGCTCCTATAGTTCTCCGTCGCCGCTGTACCAAGTACCTCTTCTTCGGTGTGTTCGTCATTTGGATCTGTAAAGTCAGTAGCAAGAGAATATTCATCTTCAACATCCGAAGTACTATCATACCCGCCATCATCGCGTGCTATGTATGCTCGTTTGCTCGGGCAATCTATCATCATATGACCAAGTCCCTGGCAGCGGTGACACTTAATGTCAGAAGTACGACCCGTAGAAGGAGTGGACGATGAAGGCTTGAATGATGTCGCCTTGCTGCCTTCCGGCACGCGAGAAGGTGGAGCAGCAGGTATAGTTCGTTGGCCGCCATTGGGTGGTGTAGTCGCTGCACGGGGGGCCGAAGATGGTGCTGTTTTGGATGGTGTAGTTGCTACACGCGGCGTGAAGTTGCTCCTCGTGCGTTGTTGCTGTTGTTGTCGGCCCTGCAATTCTTTTTCTGCCAACATAGCAAGCTGAAACAATCTGTTAACAAGATCATATTCTTTGTAATCAACAATGTCCTAAATTTCACGCCTCAACCCCCCATAAAAACGAGCTATTTTATTATCCATGTCCTCTACTACCCCACAACGCAGCATACCCTTTTGTAACTCTTGATAATACTCCTCTACGGACATGTTACCTTGGTCTAAACGCTGCAATTTTTTGCGAAGGTCCCGCTGAAAAGATGGAGGAACAAATCGAACACGCATAGCTTCCTTTAATCTATCCCATGTTGGAGGATCAGTTCTAGTTTTAACAAGTTCATTCCACCATATGATAGCAAAGTCCTTAAACTCACTAGTGGCTTGACGAACTCTATGTTGTTCAGGAACAAGATGGGAATTAAATTTTTGCTCTACTGTCATCTCCCAATCAAGATAAGCCTCAGCATCATAAGCACCAGAAAAAGAGGGTATAGTAAATTTCACTTTAGCAAAAGGATCATCAGGAGGGCGGTTATAATTGTTATGATTATTACCTCCCATACCTCGACGATAAAGTGGCAGTCTTGGCTGATTACTGTGATCTTCCAGTTCATCATAAGCATTGTCTTCTTGTCTTCTAGCGAGAGGCAACCGAGCCTCAAAAGTATTCATCCGAAGAGCAAGGTCATCCAGTTTGCGAGTCAAGTTCGCCAATGACTCCTCCGTTGATGCGTTGTATTTGGCGAACATATCACGTAACTCAACATGTTGAACACATTCGTCATTATTTTCTTCTCCTGCCATTGTTAGTAGGAAACAAAAGACAACAAAAAAAATGTTATCCCTATCAACTACAGTGACAATGTGGAAGGTGGAAGAAAACAATCTATCTCGCTCAAGCGTCTTACCACGCTCTTACAAGTGTTCTTACCGACACAGCAGGTGGTGTGGACGGTGAGATGAACCAATGAAGCGTGGGGTGATTACAAAGGTACCTGTTATGCTCAAGAGAAAGGTGGAGCTTGGATGGCACAATATGGTGGCTAATAAGCAGAAAATCGTTAACAGCTAAACAAAGTTGAATAAGTATTCAATGTAGGAAACTGTTGCTGGTCAACTGAGTGCCCTAGAGCCTAGCACAACACAAGGAAGTATCAAGGCAAAAGAAAGACAGAATGGTATAACCAAACAAACAGCACCAAGTGGTATAGGCCAATTGCTTTAATATGCGTGCTCTTCACAATTTTTTTTCTTTTTTGTAATATTTATTTTTTCTTTACTCAATAGCACAATTATAGGAAGCACACAAATTTGCAGCTCAATTGGATGTAATATGCGGCCTATGGAAAATCAAGAAGGTTCTTTAAAATTTGTGCTGAAACTTCGGAGGCCGGATAGCCTATCTTCCGAGGGGAATTTGGGCAATCTAAATTCGCCGAACGCGGCTATGCCGCGGAAAATCAGATGCGAAATTTCGCGTAGATGAATTTGAAAAAAAAAATTCGCCCGATTTCGAGTTCGTATGTGAAAGTTATGGCCGTTTTAAGGTAGGCTGTCCGAGTTACGTTTTTTTTGGATGTTGATTCCAACTCGGTTTTAGAACAGAACTCGCAAACGGATACGAAATCAATCGGGAATTTGCACAGCAACTAATGGGGTGGTGTGTGATGATTCAAGGATGAATGGCACAAAGATTTGTCACCTAATCTTGGGCTGGCGATGCGGGAGTTCAAGCAAGGCGGCTAGCTAGGGCAAACCGATGAACGTGGCGGATCGGTTTGTTATTTAGGGATTGTGGAATAGGTGTCGAATAGCAAGAAAACAAGGACGAAACACGATAACTAGGTCCAAAAAACACAAAGCTAAACCAGCAACAAGACTCAACCACACGAATGCAAACTCAACAATGCAAACTGAAAAACGAAACTGCAGGCACTATAGTCTGGGAAGCGGTAAAAACGATCTAATTTTTTTGTGGCTTTTTTGTGGACTCTAGGTACGAAACAAAATCGATCTAATGGAAGGAAGGAAAACAAAGATACCTCACGGGCAACCTGGAAATCTGATACCAATTGATGAGTAGGGTTAGGCCCGATCTTCCGAAAGGTATGTCGATTGGGGTGGAGAACTCGACGTTGATGATCCGCGGCACTCGAGCGGTTCGAGTACCCCTGCAATCACTACACCACGGCTCCGTTGGTTATCAACCGTGCTGCACACGCTTGACCTCGCCAAGAAGGCTAATCCCTGCAAGTGCAATCGAGAACACGAGCAAGAACGTAGAAGACACGATCGGAAATCGCGAAATTGGGGTCTCACAAACCGTAGAACGGCGATTTTATTGATCTAAGCAAAACCCACCGAATATGACCGGCGGCTGCAGTATTTATAGGCTAGGGTTCGACCAAAACATGATTAGATGCGTCCCTAATGGACTCTTACGGGATACAAGGCCCAAAGGCCCGATTCGGTGGCGCAGCACCGGACAGAAATATGGACTCGACTTGTTTCGACTTCCCAATGACCCCGGAGGAATTTTGAGGTGGGACCAGAACCATTGGAAAGTTTATCTTCCCCTCTTTCCGTGCATATGTAGAACGTCGAAAACGGAGTCCGTATGCCTCCTGGGCGTCTGTTTTAAGGTGGACTGCTCCTGGACTCCGAGTTGAACTCGAGTCCGAGTTGTAAACTATTTCCATCTACTTGTGGACGTCCCAGGTGGTTGTCCACGCTCCCAAGGCCTCCTTCCTTCACTTGTTGATCTTCTCCATTATTCCTGATAACAATTAAATCATCACATAGCAATCTATTCTCAAACTCACATGCAAAAGAAGTTAAGAACGAATTCACCTGCTGATTTAATAACCGTGCCCGTGCTCTTGTGATTGGTCCTTGCAGTTCAATGCGCGTCTCCGCTGTTGTGATGTCCTCATCATACCCCCTTTAAAATGAATCCCCCCCTCGAGATTCGATGCGGAAGAGAAGAGATAGGGAAATTCCTTCTTGAGATCATCCTCCAACTCCCATGTTGCTTCTGATTCTGTGTGATGCTTCCATTGAACTTTACACCATCTAATAATCTTGTTCCTTGTGACTCTCTCCTTGGTTTCCAACATTTTGACCGGTTGTTCAACGCAAGTCAAATCAGCCTCTAGTTCCAACTCTTCCATTGACACTTGTTCCCCCAGTTCCCTCAAACACTTCTCCTCTTTTGTCCAAAATATTGAATGGTCCAATATAGCGAGGTGCTAGCTTGCCTCTTATATTAAACCTCTTATGAACTCTTATTGGTGACACCTTGAGATAAACAAAGTCTCCTATTTCAAAGGCTAGTTTCCTTCTCCTATTGTTCGCATAGCCTTTTTGTCTTGATTGAGCAGCCCTCAAGTTCTCGCGAATGACCTAAACTTGTTTTTCAGCTTCTAGCAACACATCCGGACTCAATACTTGAGTTGCTCCTGTCTCATTCCAGAATAAAGGTGTCCTACACTTCCTTCCATTTAGTGCTTCATAAGGTGACATCTTCAAACTTGCTTGGTAACTATTGTTGTATGAGAATTCCGCATATGTCAAGATCTTATCCCAACTCTTCCCATGCTTTAAAGCACAAGCCCTTAACATATCTTCTAAAATCTGGTTAGTCGTCTCAGTTTGCCCATCAGTTTGAGGGTGATATGCTGAGCTGAAATTCAACCTTGTTCCCAGCGCTTCATGCAATTTTTACAAAAACTTGAAGGTAAACTAAGAACCTCTATCCGAAACTATCCTCTTTGGAACTCCATGTCGGCACACAATATGCTGCATATATAGGTCTACCAGTTGTATTGCGGTATACTTGGTCTTGACAGGGATGAAATTAGCTGATTTGGTCAACCGATCCACAATCACCCAAATTGAGTCATAACCGGACTGAGTACGCAGTAAACTAACTATGAAGTCTATTCCAATTTCTTCCCACTTTCATTCTGGAATCCTCAATGGCTGTAATAATCCAGCTGGCCTTTGATGTTCCGCCTTGACTCGTTGGCACACATCACACAAAGCTACATATTCGGCTATATCCTTCTTCATGCTAGCCCACCAATAACATGTATTCAAGTCTTTGTACATCTTTGTACAATTGGGTTGAATTTAGTATTGCGAGTCATGTGCCTCCTTTAGTATTGTCTCCCAAATATTCTTCACATTAGGCACGACAATCCTTTTTCCAAGCCATAAGGTAACATGGTCATCCTCATCAAATCTGAATTCTCTCTTCTCTTGGGTCCTTTCCTTGATCTTCTGAATCTCCTTATCCATTGCTTGACCCTCTCGAATGTCATGCTCCAAAGTCAAATTTAACTCCATCATCCCCATATCATTTGCAAATCCAATGTTCAACCGTTCAAACTCCTTGCATAGCTCGGATGGCAGCCCTTGAACCGCGAGTTGATGACTTATTCCTTTCTGGCTCAAGACATTGGCCACTATATTGGCTTTTCCGGAATGATAATTGATTCCCAAATCATAATCCTTGATGAGCTCCAACCATCTTTGTTGCCTCAAATTCAGGTCCGTTTATGTGAAAATATACTTCATAATCTTATGATCTGTATAAATTTCACACCTATGTCCAAGGATATAGTGTCTCCAAATCTTCAATGCGTGTACCACGACTGCAAGCTCCAAATCATGTGTTGGATAATTCTTCTCATGTTTCTTCAATTTTCTCGATGCATAGGCTACCAATTGACTTTCTTGCATGAGCACACATCCAAGTCCTTGTCTCGATGCATCACAATAGATATCAGAACTCTTACTCACGTCCGGCAATATCAAAACTAGGGTTGTTGTTAACCTCTTCTTCAACTCCTCAAAACTCTCTTTACAAGATTGAGTCCATTGAGACGTTGTCCCCTTCATTAGCAACTCCGTCATTGGCTTGGATATCTTGGAAAAGTCCCTGATGAATCGACAGTAATATCCAGCCATTCCAAGAAAACTTCTAATTTCCTTGACATTTTGCGGGGGTTCCCATTTCAACACGTCTCTCACTTTTCCGGGATCAATCGATACTCCTTCTCCAGAGATGATATGACCCATAAAGGACACTTCTTTCAACCAAAACTGGCACTTGCTGATCTTGGCATACAATTGGTGCTCCCTCAATTTTTGCAACATAAGCCTCAAGTGTTCCTCATGCTCCTTCTCATCCTTCGAGTAGATCATAATGTCATCAATGAAAACCACAATGAACTTATCCAAGTACTCCATGAAGACCTTATTCATGAGGTACATAAAATATGCAAGTGCATTGGTCAATCCAAAGGACATAACTGTATACTCATAAGATCCATATCATGTCCTGAAAGCTGTCTTGGGTATGTCCGATGGTTTAATCTTCATTTAAAAGTATCCCAACCTCAAATCAATCTTGGAGAAAACAAAATCACCCTTCATCTGGTCGAACAAATCTTCAATGCGCGGCAAGGTATACTTGTTCTTGATTGTCACCTCATTGAGAGGTCGGTAATCCACACACATATTCTTTGTGATCCATCCTTCTTATCCACGAGAAAAATGGGCGCTCCCCAAGGTGAAGAGCTTGGGCGAATGAAACCCTTCTCTAGTTGTTCTTGAATCTGCTTCTTGTGCTCTGCTAATTCCTTAGGAGGCATACTATACGGCCTCTTAGCTATAGGTGCAATTCTAGGTATTAAATCAATAAAAAATTCAATGTCTCGATCAAGTGGCATACCTGACAACTCATATGGAAACACATCTAATAATTCACACACCATTGGAATCTCCTCAATTGCAGCATTGTCCATGTGATTCAACTCCAATTGCTTTGGTGCGGTTTGAGATGCTTCAAACTCTATGGTGATCCCTTCCTCGTTGGTCAACTTCACCATCTTCGTTGCACGTTCGATGACTCCATTGTGCTTCCTCAACCAGTCCATACCTAGTATAATGTCCAATCCTTGAGAATCCAAAACAATGAGGTTGGCGAAGAAGTCTACCCCCCTTATTCTAATGCTTACTTTTGGACATACTATATTTGTCCTTATCTCTCCTCCAGGAGACATAACCAATAGAGTAAACTTCATATGAGAGATAGGCAAACTATACTTGGCAACATATTTCGATGCAATGAATGAATGCGATGCTCCAAAATCAAATAACATAGTCGCTGGGTTAGAGTTTGTGAGAAACATACCAATCACCACGTCATCCACTTGTTGAGCATCCTCCGTAGAGACATAGTTCATGTTGCCACGAGCAAAATTCTGCTGTCCAAGGTTACCTTGCGGCTGTCCTCCATCGGGTCTTGGGTTTTGCCTCGGCGCATTGCTTCCTTGACCAAGGCCTGACCTAGGACATGGATGTGCAAAGTGTCCAACGTCTCCACAAGTATAGCACTACTTTGCTGCACCAGAATTTGGACGGACTTGATTCTACGCATTGGACCTGGAAAGTTGGCACGAGGTACATAAGGCATTGGAGGCCTAAGTGCTTGCATAAGAGGGCGTTTGTGCACAAACTAAGTTGGGCGCGGTGCATAACCAGGGCACTGTACAGGAGCAGAGGAGCTGTAATATGGCGCATTTGGTGGCGCAAAGCGAGGGGGCACATTACTTTCTTGTTACTGTCCTTTATATGGCGCCTTCCTCTTGTTGTCTTGCTCCATCTCACGGACCTTGTTCTCCACAATAATTTTTTTTGTCCACAAGTTTCTAGAAGTTGGCATAGTCACAATTCAGCAGTTGTACTTGGATTTCATTGTTCAAGCCCCTCATGAACAAGTATTGCTTCCGGCTGTCCCGGCTCACATCCTCAGGTGCATACCTTGAGAGTTCAGTGAATTTATTGAGGTATTCACCCACACTCAATCTTCCTTGCCTTAAGTTCTCAAATTCTTGCCTCTTCAAGATCTTAACTCGTTCCGGCACATAATGAGAATGGAACCTCTCTTTGAATTCAGCCCAAGTAATTCTCTCTTTATTCTCATCGGTGTTGCGTAGCGAATCCCACCAATCGGCAGCTTCTCCAACAAGTTGATGAGAAGCAAATAGGACCTTCTCCCAGTCGCTGCATTGAACAATAGAAGGCTTCTTCTCTATAGACATGAGCCAATCATCAGCATCCATAGGGTCAGTAGCTTGAGCAAAGGATGGCGGCCTAGTCCTCATAAACTCTCCCAACAGGTTATGAGGAGGTGGGGGTGGCGGTGGAGGCATGTGGGGATGATTGTTGTTGTTATTAGCCTGCAGCTGTCCCATAGTTTGTATCATGGTCTGCATGAGCTAGTTCTGCATAGCCAATAGCTGCTCGATATTGATAGCTCCATGAGCAGGTCCTTGTCCATTGTTGTTCTGAGGTACTCCATTGTTCTCCTCCTTGTTATTGTCATCTCTCTAGTTGCGAGTCCTCACCATCTGAAGAAAAGCCAGAGATAAGAATCTAGAAGACATCCCCAACTATATGCATCAAGGGATATGAAACTAAACAACTACCTATACAATCCTATGTGGACATGGCAATGCTAAAGCATCCCAAAATCCTCTATTAAGCACACAAGCAAACAATATATAGCAAATAGCACACCGAGCAAAAACACATCAATCCCAGAGTGTTCCTATGTGCCCTAAAGTGTCCATTCTATCTAGGTTGCATTTTACGATCAACCTGTAGCCCTGATACCAATTTGTGACACCCGGGTCCAAAAATGGACCAAGTGAACGCATATGTGTGCCCAGGACGTTCAACACACATACACGAGTACATTCACAAAAGGATATATAGAAAATTACCACAGAACAAGATTAATTAACCACTTTTATATAGAATTCATAATATCCTCGAATACAAGTTCTAATGAATATTAATGACAAGTTTGAACTAATGCAGCAGAAATAAACTAATTAATTAAACTAAGAAGAATAAGCAAATAGGGTATAGCACAACTCCAATTAACTCCACTGGAAAAGCTGACGGCAGACATGGCCTAGAACTCCGCATTATTATCGTTAAACTCCCAATCCTGACCTGCAACTAGTGGTGGGGGAATTGCAAGGGTGAGTATATGTCGTACACATCAAGTGTGGAAAGTATGACATGTAGCTGATTCAAATGACAAATATAATAATGGCTAAGTGTTGAAAAGTACATTAAAACATTTGAAAAACAATATGTATATTACATCTAAGTAAATAAACCCATCATAAACCATAAGTAATATAATAGTACCAATCCATATTCATTATCATCATCCAAATTATAGATTTCACCATTATCATTTATCATATCCAATACAAGAATTTAATCCATAACTAGCCATAACCAGTACCAAACCATAACCATCCCAAATCAAAATTTCCCTCTAATCATGGAAGTTGTTCAGGTGCTCATAATCGGGAGCACAGCTAGCATGATAGTTTTAAAGACACTCTGCAGAGGTTGTACCACTTTACCCACGTGTTCGTGATTTCATCTCCTTTCGATGAATAGAACCTCTATTATGTCGTCTCACACATCCGTCGGTGTGTGGCCAAGAGATCACAAAATAGCCTTTACAAAGAGATTACTAGCCTATTCAGACCCCACTGAGGTTTCACTAGTGGTGATGCCTCCAACTGAGCACATCTTCAACCAAGGACCCTCTCTTGAGCCATTCGGATCCCAGGGTAGTCCCACTAATCATCAACAAACCCAATCCGACTACCCTTTCCCCGAGCATCCATAATGGTCCAAATAGTACTGACAAAGCCCTACTTAATCAGCTATGCCACACCCATACTTGGCCTCGTGGTGGCACTGTAGTCCTGGCTTATTCTTGCATGAACCGGTCCTTAGATCTAAAGCATGAAAAACCACCATAACATCCAACCCATCCTCATACCAGGCTTTCTTAGATCACCCATTACCACATCATATTAACCAGATCATAATAACCATAATCCTGTTAATGCATAATTAAATGATATAGTTGTTTTCCCATCCCAATTAATTAAGCGAAGCAGAAAGGGTAAAAATACCATCCTGACTCTCTACCATGAATTCCAGGTGACAAGGGTGGTTATACAAAGCTAGTAAACTTCCTATCACAGGATTCCCATCAAATTAATGCAAGCGTGTAGTTTTGCAAACAAAACATTAATTTTAGAAACAAGATCAATATGTTCAAGGACACTTACCTTGCTCTTGGGCTTGATTGGGATCAAAGACTTCAAACTCCTGGTGCTGGAGATTCTCCGCAACACCCTCTAGCGCCAATCCGTCTAAACCGTGCAATAAGCATATAGGACAAGAAACACAATCAAAGAGTGCACAAATATTTCTCGATATGACATGTCATGCATGATTAATGGAAATGCGAAGCAAAACTAGTTAATAAGTTATTAATAATGTTTATTAATCAATTACAATGGTTATTAAGAAGTCTACATAGGTTTGGAGGTTATTCGATCTAATTTTGGAATTAATTCAACACAATTTAACCAGGAAAATCGGACTAGTCCGCTAGGGACCAGACTAGTCTGCACTTTGCAGAACTAGCGAACTAGGGTTTTCTAGATCGACATGAATCTAGAGATTTGTGGTTGAATTCACATAAGGAAGAGGAAGTAGAAGGTATAACAGGTGTCTAAGACTCCAAAGAATCAAGGGTATTGGAGGAAACACTTGGATCCTGATGATCTAGGGTTGATGAAGAACTTGATAGTGAATTGTTGATGCATAACAAAAACTTTATGGAGATCTTGACCCTCTTTCATTTCTTACTCTTATTCTTCTTGCTCTAGATCTCCTTCTCCCTCCTTGGTGGCGGCTATTCACGAGCTAGGGTTTGGGTATGATTGAAAAGTGGCAAATAGATGTCCAGCCAAGGGGTGGGGTTGTTTATATAGAGGTGGAGGGCTAGGGTTGGGTGGATTTCGAGTTTGAGTTGAGTAGGGGTCGGTTTGGAGTCTTACATGGGCTATAAAAGAGTTAGGCACGACGTTCCCTAGGCCCACTTAATGTATAACCCAAGAAACAAGTCGTGAAACAAAATATCAACTTGGAGTCGCGATTTATCGGACAAGTCCAAAAAGGGTCGGACTAGTCCAAAGTTAGATAGAGAGGTATTGGACAAGTCCGGACTAGGCATCGGATAAGTCCGAACTTATCGGGAGGGGAAAAATAGACAAGTCTGGCCAAAATTGGACAAGTCCAACTTTAGTGAGATGGGAAAATGGACAAGTCCGCTGCAAAATCGGTCAAGTCCAAACATGTCCAGGGACTTAGCAAAATTTCCAAGAAACTGGAACACTGGACTAGTTCACTCTAGACCGGACAAGTCCGAAAGTGTCCAGAGAGAAAAAAACAGACTAATCCGCAGCAAAACAGAAAAGCCTGATTGAAGTGAGAGAGAAATCGGACTAGTCCGCACAAAAATGCAACTAGTCCGCACTTCCCAGAATTCTTAAGTGAGGTTTTTGTTTCTAATTCATTTTAAACTTGTTCCTTTTTATGTTGTTCAATGTTAAATATATTTAAAGATGGATGCAGGGCATGATGCATGAAAATAAGGGTGTTACAAATCCTGCATAAAAAACTTGCATGCACTATTTTTCCAAGGACAAGTGGAAATAGGTTAGATATAAACGTAATGTGTGCATGAAATTACTTGTACTTCACATAATTGAGTTATATTGACGGGTGATATTGAGATATAACAGCCGTCAATAAACTACCCCAAGCTTATCCATTGCTCGTCCTGAGCAAAGTCAAGTCTTTAGCTTGATGATAAGGAGTTTCTACAATGTTCTATCTTTCAAAAGTACCAAGTGTACAACAAAATACTCTACCCACTGTTGCAAAATTTGGCTATAGTACTCTACCCATCTTAAGTCATCATGGGACTTATGCTTTTCCCATTCATGGGCAGTTGAAAGATAGAACAGTTAACTGAGCAAGCATAGAGTAGATATCAAGTTACACATAAATTTTGAAGAGTTTCAATTAAATTCTAAGTACCTCAATTTGATTCTCTCAATCACCCCTTTTTGTGTAGTGGAAATATATTCTCACCAAGGCATTTGCCTATACTAATCATAACAGTAAATATGGCTTATATGTAGAGCTTGGTAGGGAATGAGAGTAGGCATATTTGTAACACATAATATTGCTAAGTCAAAAGAGTAAGCCTTAGGAGAAATCAATTAAAAACATTTTGATTCAAGACTTGTGCATGTGTGATGTAAGTGGATGTGGATGTGGAAATGTTGAGAGTAACTCCTTTTGATGTGGACTCTCTTTGTTGCAGGGATGAAACATGGCTACTTTCTCTATTTTTCTCATGCTTATGATGTAAGCATGCATTTTTATTATAGCCATGTCTTCTACTTGCTTTATGCAATAAACTTGAAGAGAGTACTAGGTATGAAAGGCACGGAGATTCTATTTTTATTGTGGAATGATGATATGAAGGAATTTTGCTAGCTTCTAGTGTAGAAGTTTAGCATGTGCAAGTGAAGTCTTGAATTCAAGAAGAAATGAATAAATCCTCACATTGGACTATACTAGTTTGACTAGGCTCAATGTGAATGCAAATAGCATATACATAAGGTTTATCAATGTAAAACATCATATGGCTTGGTAGGTACTTCCAATCAAATGAGGGTAACTTAAATCTTTTTATAATTTTTTTGGAAATCTAATTTTTCACTTTTAATCTAGGAATAGTTGCCCTATTACTATTTCAATCTCACAACAACCCAGAATTAGATTAAGCTTTTGCTACCCATAATTTCTCAATAAAGACAAAGTTAATTTTAGGCAATGAAAGCAATATTTAGAGAGTAGCAAGTTGTAAACTAGGGACTTAGGAAAAATAAAATAGAGCAACTATTCATCATTGGAGGGCATGCTAAGAGCGTGTGCGCTAAAGTATGGAGGAAGTTGGGACAAAAGTCTGCCATATGTTGAATTCTCCTACAACAACAGCTGCCAAGCAAGTTTGAAGATGTCTCCATATGAGGCACTGTATGGAAGGAGGTGTAGAACACCCCTGTTTTGGAATGAGACAGGGGAAACCAAAGTAATTGGACCAGATGTGATACAGGACACCGAAAAGCAAGTCTAGATAATCTGTGAAAACTTGAAGGCTGCTCAGTCATGACAAAAGGGATATGCAAATAATAGGCGAAAAGACATAAATTTCTAAGTGGGAGACTTTGTATATCTCAAAGTGTCACCTATGCGGGTCATAAGCGATTTAACGTCAAAGGCATGTTGGCACCTCGCTATATCGGACCATTCAAGATTGTGGACAAATGTGCAGAAGTGGCATATAAATTGGAGTTGCGAGTAAGACTTTCTTATGTTCATGATGTATTCCATGTTTCTCAGCTCAAGAAGTGCTTAAGGGTACCAGAAGAATAGGTCCCATGGATGAATTGGAGCTAGAGGCATATTTGACTTATGCCGAGCAACCGATCAAAATCTTGGAAACAAAGTAGAGAGTCACAAGGAACAAAGTGATTCAATGGTGCAAAGTACAATGGAAACACCATATTGAGTCTGAAGCAACTTGGGGGCAAGAAGATGATCACAAGAGAGAATTTCCGTATCTCTTTCCTTCAACATCAAATCTCTAGGGTGAGATTCATTTTAAGGGGGTAGGTTTGTAATACCCTCATTTTCATTCATCATGCATTGATCTCATGCTTATAAATGTCTAACATGATACAACATAAAAAGAAAAAAGATTAAAATTAATTAGAACCAAAATAAAAATTTGAAACCTGGCTTAATACGGACTCGTCTGAATTAGACCCCGGACTAGTCCGATATGGCTACTGTTGTCCCCCGGACTTTTCCTCTAATTGATATGAATTAGTCCGGACATCGTTTCTGATGTTCCCCGAACTTTTATCTTGATTTTGCGATCTAATCCGGTTTTATTTATGTTCCCGTCTGGACCTGTCTGTTGTGTATATAGACTATCCGATGATCACTACCGAAGACTCCCCAAAAAAATGGCATGGATTTGATACTGGACAAACCCCGGACTTGTCCAGCTTGACACCGAACTTGTCCGATTGACTTTCTGATCTTGGACAGACTTGTCTGGCATCACAACAGACTTTTCCATTGAACTTTCTATACCTGATCAGACTTGTCCGACCTCATTATGGACTAGTCTAGTATGTAGGGTTCCAACTCGGATTCTTTTTTTCCTCCACGATGAGTTGTTGGGTAATTGCCTTAATTTTGCCCAGGAACATCGCGCCCCACCCCTAAGGAGTCCAAATGGGACCCCACCAATGCCTCTACCTATCCCCACCGACTTATACTTGGATTCTACCCTAACCCCACCCCTCTCCTCCCATATAAACACACCACCGCCCACCTTTCACCCTTTTGCCCACGATAGAGAATCCTTAGCCCCTGTCACATCGTGTGCAGCTGTTCTTCAAAAACGAAGGAGCCTTCACCGCAAGGAAGAACTGGGAGGGATGGGAAGAGGAAGAGAAGGAAGAAGTTGTTTCAAGCAAGATTATCATCGCTGCTGCGATCTTCTTCATTCATTCTTTGACGTTAGTGTTCTTCTTTGTCAATTCTTTATCTTCATCGATCTAGCCGTTGAGTTCTAGCGTTTTACCTATTCTTCGACTAGTGAACCCTTGAATTTGCGGTAAATACCTTAGATCCATCTTTCCTATGTCAATCTTGGTCCCATATCAAATCAAACCGTGCCCTGGTTCAGAATTTTAAAAAACCCTAGTCTCAGTGGACTTGTCCGGTCCAGTGCGGACTAGTCCATTGAACTTTCTAGTCTAGAGCGGACATGTGAGGCCCATTGTGCAAACTAGTCTGGTCTTTCAATTCTGGAATTCTTGAAACTTCTTTAGTTTTCTCAAAAATGACTCAAAACTTGCTCTAACATGTAAAAATTAATTGTAACTTGATAGTACGCAACAGTAGCAACCTAATAACATGTGTTACTACATAATTGCATCATTATTGCATGTCATGGCATATTGAATACTATGTGAGCATTTATAGATTGTAATGTTTGTTTCGCATGTTTGTCGAGCAGTATAGAAGGTAACGCTCTAGAGGGTGCTTACGAGGTCCTCCAGAACCAGAACTTTGAAGCTTCTGATCCAAACCAGCCATTGGAGCAAGGGAAGTGTCCTTGAACATTTCGATCCTGTTTTGAAATGTTTTGTTTACAAAATTGCATGCTTGTGTCCAATTGATGGGAAACTCATGATAGGTGTTTACTAGACTTGTGTGACCATGCTTGTCACTTGGGTTATATTGTTGAGAGTCGAGAAGGGTATTTTACCTTTTTGCTCTGCTTTAACTTAATTGGGATTGGAAACAACCAAAAGGTTTAACTATGAATTAATGAACTTATGGATGATGAGAATTGATGAATATGACTATTGGTAACATGGGACTTGGGTGATCTAAGTAAGTATGGTTTATGAACTGGGTTGGATGATATAGTGGTTTTGTTTGCCTTAGATCTAAGGACTAGTTCATGCGAGAATAAGCCAGGACAACAGTGCCACCACAAGGTCAAGTATGGGTGCAACTTAGATGGTTAATTAGTTGTGTTGCCAACATTGTTTGGATCATTTGGAAGGCTCAGGGATTGGGAGTTGGTTTGGTTTGCATTAGTGGCGGGACTACTCAGGGATCCGAACGGCACAAGAGGGGGTCCTTGGATGGATGTGCTCAACTGTGAGACATCACCTCACATGCTGGTAGTCCCTTTGTAAAGTCTATTTTGTGATCTCTTGGTCTAAACATGCTGGTAATCTCAGTAATGAGCAATCTTAGGTGTACGGCCAAGAGATCACAAAATGGCCTTTATAAAGGGACTACCATCATGTTTAGACCCGCTAAGGTTTCACCGCAGGTGATGTCTCACAACTGAGCACATCCATCCAAGGGCCCCCTCTTGTGTCGTTCGGATCCCTGGGCAGTCTCGCCACAAATGCAAACCCAACCGAATCCCATTCCTCAAGCCTTCCAAATGACCTGAACAATGCGGGCAATACACCCAATTAATTAGATAAGTCGCGCCCACTTAAGGACTAGTGATCATGGACATGTATCTTTCGTGTTTGTTATGTTTCAAACTATTGTAATCTCTATTTGGATGCCTATTTTGTTTAAATATGAATGTGTCATGCTCAATCTATTCTTGTGATTGTAATTGTTGTGTTTTTCATTATGCACATCACAATATCTGCTCACACACACTTTTTGGGCACCCCACCATAAAGAGTGCATATGTGTGAGAAATTTATTGTTGTTCATATGTCATTTTCATATATGCACACTTTCTAAAAATCAATGTTTACTCGGAAATCTCAATTGGTTTTCATTAGTCACCAAAAAGGGTGAGATTGAAAGTGCATCTAGGTATTTCCTTGTGGGTTTTGGACGATTGATGACAAAAAAATGAGATCCTAATGAATTCGTTGAGATGAATGCAGGTCGACAAAGACTAGAACTTATGGTGCACTCAAAAAATGTAAAAAATGAGGAGTGAGAAAAGGAAAATCCCAAATGATCAAGGAAACGCAAATTAGATATCAATGTATAGGATGTGTGTGAGAGACACATCCCAAGAACTTATATCTTTGCATAGAGAGTAAGGGCTAAAATTAATTAATTCATTAAGCAATTCATTGAAGCATCGGACAAGTTCGTTCACCAGCGGACTGGTCCGATTAACTTTTTGTTCTCACAAGGACAAGTCCGAACAGCACTGGACTAGTCCGTTCAACTCACTGACCTTAGTCAGACAAGTTCGGACACATGCTGGACAAGTTCGTTCATCTTTCTGATATTCACTCAACACATTTCACCATGCACCAGACAAGTTCGTCCTGTTGCGGACTAGTCCGATTGAGTCTCTGGACCCATCAGGACTAGTCCGGATAACTTATGTTCCAATACGGACAAGTACGATACACTTGATACAAATTAGGATCTCAGGTGTGCTACACAATTCATGCAAGTTTTACACAGCACGCCGGACTAGTCCGGTCCCTAGAGCGGACTAGTCTGACCGTCGGGATCCCTAATGGTAATTTTTTTAGAAACTCTATAAATAGGTGATCCACAACCCCACAAATATGTATCGTACACAATAGTGAACAACTAAGAACCCTAGCACTGCCACTCATCCCAAGAACTCAAAACACCTCTCCCCACACATCCAAAGCCTGTAAAAAGTTAAATCTTTTGGGAATCCAGATTTGGGTTTGATCTCTTATACACTCTTGCATCTGTTGTAAATCTTTTGAGTATGTTTGATCGCTCTTCTCTCTGTAATATTATGGGAGCCTTCAACGTGTTATGTTGCTCCACCGACTTGGTGATTGCCCCCGTGATAGTGGAACTCAAGTCGGCCTTCATGGTGACTTGAAGAGGTAAAGGGTTGATTTAGAACCGGCTCTATGTGGGCTCCTCAGCGAGGATGTAGATCTCTCTGGTGACATTAAGCCTCGATAAAAATCCTTATCTCTTGTGTTATTGTTATTTACTTTTGCAATCATCATCATCTAGGGCATGGTTGATTAATCTTGCAACTTATATTAATCTTGTATTCCTTGTTCAAATCAATCATCCTAAAACTTACACAAGTTGTTAGGATAACTTAAATAATTCCACTGCTATAATATTGGAGGAGAATACATTAAACAATCTATGTTTTTGTGGGTATAATTAGCATACCGGACTAGTCAGTACCAACAACGGACTAGTCCGTCCCTCCTGTATTTGACGAATCTATTAAGTGTTGGAGGAAAAGTTTTCAACGCCTATTCATCCCCCCTCTAGGCCACATTCGATTTTGATAAAATAATATTTGCTTCATACTATATGAGTCACTTGGAAATTTATTTTATGGAAGATAAAAGCAATAGCTTACTCCTCAATGATACAAAATTCCCACCAATGTCATATAATGAAATTCGTTGAAAACCTCATGCATATGTTTCTCATTGAACTTTGTCAAATTATTGTGACACATGGGCGTGACTTTGCATGAATTTTGATCAAGAATAATGTGCATCCCATTTTGCAAAACTTATACACTAGAAGATCGCACTCCATCATTTTCCATCCATCCATTGAACAAAGTACTCTCCCTAAATTAGGTACCCTCTCTCCCTCTCTCTCTCAATGTATATTGATGCCAAAGAGACATGGGCTACATTAAAAAAATTGAAAGGTAACCCATGATCTCAAAAGATCGAAAAGAGAGAGCATCCAAAAAAAGAGGGAGGGTATCATTTATCATCCACATCAACCATTCATGTGCACAAGTCTTGATCAATCATTATGCATTATCTTCTCCTTGGATCTCGTTCTTGACATAGTGATATATGAAATGCAAGTATGCCTTTTTTACCGTACTTGAGATCCACATAACTCATATTTAGATGTGGAAAAGGGGGCATAATTTTTGCCAACTTGAGGATAGTTACACATTGAGCGACTGAAGAAAATCATTGAAGGAGTGTAGCTATGGTTTTGTGTTTGGAAATTTATCAAATTCCAAGTGACTCAACAGAAGGAGTGGAGATAAACTACGTCAAGACTATTCCATGTCTCAAATACCGAAGGTGATGTGGTATACACATCAAAGTTTTTGGTCACACGTATGATATGGAATAACTTGGATGCTCACTTCATACGTTTAATAGAGTCATGCTAATTTTTTATCATTGCCTTATGTGAAACCCCATAACTTGAGAAGGACAAGAAGGTAAAAATGTGAATTTAAAAATTTTTAAAGCTGAATGGGAAATGCAAAACTCACTTGAATTAATTTGCATATTGAATTATATTAAAAAATAGGAAAAATGCATAATGATTTATAAACCCTAAATCAAGAGGTTGAAAATTCAAACTAAGCTTATGTTCAAATTAGGTCAAACATCAAATTTGAGGTCACAAGTTTATTCCCCAAATCTCAAATAGCATCCATGCCAATTTTTATAATTTTTGATCTTCATTTGCTATTTAATTCAATTAGGGCATTGAAAATCATTTGAATTAAAATTCGAATTTGAATTTGACTGAAACTTTGCCAAATGTCAAATTTGACTTCTGAATTAGATTCTACATATTTAATTTAGCCTTTCTACGTATTTTAACAAATTTTAGAGCAAGTTTAAACCACTAATTAAATGTGACATAAATTCAAATTCAATTTGAATTTCACATTCAAATTTGATCAAAATTCAGTTTAAACTCTCCCATGGTTTCTCCATATGGTTTTGCCTACCCCGCCAAGATTTTTGCCTTGTTAGAAGATATTTTGCTTATTGTCTCGAGTGGAAAAGGAGGGGATAAGGAGGAAGGGTGGACCCCACCTGCCAGAACAGAGAGGAATTCCTTTCCCTCCTGTTTCCAGTGCAGCATGTGCTCTGCACCATTCCTTACCGCCTCTTGGCCACGTGAAGCCAACCGAGCGCCTTCAACTCATCCTTAGCCATGCACAGCGCTCCTCATCATCCCATCCTCTCAAGCAAAGGTGACTTCCCACAGTTCTTGTTTTCCCTAGCGCATAAGTTGGCCATTAGTGGTGTTCTTCTCGGTTCCGGCCGAATCCCTACTGCGAGGAGTGTTGTGATTCTTTTTCATCCTGCCTCAAGATTCCTGACGATGTGCGCGGCTTCTAACTCTCTCTATGACCAGCTCAAGCCATTTTGGGGCAAGAATCGTTGCAATAGTGGCCGCCAAAGCCGACTATCGCCACAGTTTCGATGTTGCCTCGGCATTCCTGCAGAACTGAGCTCTCTCTCATGCCATCCAAAGCACCAACAGGTTCGCACGAACTTCCTCGACCACTCTCTCCACCAATCTCGCCGTGCTTTGCATCGTAGCTTCTATATTTTCTTTTTCCCCATCAGCATACACTATAGAACCAACACATTTCTCTCTGGAATTTGTTTTACACGGTCCCATAGAATCGAGCACTCTCTCGTGCCATCCAAAGCACCAAGAGGTTCGCATGAACCTCCTCGACCTCTCTCTCCACCAAGCTCGTCGTGCTTTGCATCGTAGCTTCTATGTTTTCTTTTAACCCATCGGCACGCTCCATAGAACCACCACCTTTCTTTCTGGAATTCATTTTACACGGTCCATCTCCCTCTAATCCAGTGAAAGGTTACCTTTAGTACATTCCTACGAGTTCCCTGGTCAATTTTCAAGGGAAACAATTGACCCTAGCCTCGGGGCAAGGTGTTCTCGTGGCCACCGGTCTTGATGACCTAGGTCATCCATGGAAACTATTTTGCAGACGATTTTACACTGATAAAGAGACACTTTCAGACTCCTCATGGCCCTAGGTTGCCTTAGAGCAAGTTCCCAAGCTAGGAGTTGCTTCCCCGAGCCCTAACGAGCTCGTCGGAAATCTCCTTGCCGCCGCCATCGTGGGGAGCCCTATCCCGGCCATTGATGGTTGTCGCAGTGACCACCATCGGATTTGCCATCCTTTGCTGCACCGAAGACAACCTATGTGGCTCGGAGACTACAACGCGGTGACCAATCTGGCAGTGCGCCGCTAGGCACCGACGCCCTAGTGCTGCCCCTTCTCCCTAACCGAAGGTTGGAGAAGGCAGGGTTGAGGATGAACCCCGGGACCCACCCATCGGTCTCACAAGCCATTCCCTCTCTGGATCTTTTTTTCAAGTTGATCAAGTGTGTCCACGTGGTTAAAAACCTTGTGGCCCCACTACGGCTTGTCTATGATTAGATGCTTGACAAGAACATTGTGAGACCTATGTTTGCTGAACAAATTGTCTATGACGATAAAGTTTTGAATGTTGCCAAAACACCTATCTCATCAAGGTACAACTCGAGGTTCGAGCTCCTGCATGGTCCGACTCTAGGTCCTAGCTCCTGCAAGGTCCGACAATAGGTCTAACATGTTTTGGGTAGCTCCAGCAAGGTTCGACGTAAGGTCCGACTAATTTTGGCTACGTCCGACTTCTTTGTCTAGGTCCGACTTATTTTGGCTAGGTCCGAATTTCTATGGATAAGTTTGACATGTTTTTGCTATGTCTGCCGTGATGTCCGACTAGCTTTGATAAGCTTCGGCGCTAGGTTCTACTAGCTTGGGTAAGCTCCGACTCAAGGTCCGGTTAGCTTTGGCAAGATCCAGTGCTAGATTGAAATGGTTATGCTTTTACCGTGCAATGTTTTGAACTTTGTCAAAGTGTTTGATACGACACTTCCCCCGGACTCGCTAAGAAGCAGCCCGCAGAGGTTCTTTTATGGTTGGGGTATGCAGAGATCTAGATCAAGATGATGACACCAAAGATTTACGTGGTTCGGGCCGCCTGAGCGTAACACCCTACTCCACGGGATTTGTGTTGTTGTATTGTGTGAGTATGTTCACTAGTATATGGGCCAGCTGGGATCAGATCGAATCAGTCTGTCTCCCGAGTTCGTGCGGTACAACCCTTTTATAGTTCTAAGGACTGTCCGTTACAATGCTTGCCTGGCCCGACATGTGGCCCTGGCATATTTAATGGTCTAATACACTGTCTAAAGAGTATTAAGCATGATTAATAGTGTGATAGCATGCCCTAATGGCTGTGTTACCCATATTAACAGTGCTTTGATTGCGTGTCGTTAATACAACATTAACGACACGTAATTATATTTTGTAACTGCTGCTTTAGTTACGCTTGATGGCTCATGCTGAAGGAGATCTGCTGGTGTACGCGTCGATGAAGGTCCAAAGGCTCCACATAGAGAAACTCTGGAGCCTTCCCATACGGGAGGTTAGGTTCGGGGCTACTGTACACATGTCATCACCGGAGCTCCTCTCTGCTGGGGGTTAGGTCTGAAGCCGTTGTACACGTGTTGATGCCGGAGCTTTCTGTTGTTGGGAGTTTAGTTCCGGTCTTCTTTTACACGTGTTAACTTAGGAGCTAACTATATGAGGGGAGCGGGTCCGGTACAGCGTGATATGTGGGACTTGAATGGATCTTTGACTCCGGCGGGTGGAACTTTCTTGCACTTCTTGCGCTATCGTGGGGAACCCGGTACGCAGGGTACCGATAGTGGCCCCCAGGCCCACCTTTGGGATGAATCCTTTGGGTTAAGTTATCCTACCGGAGGTGGGGCCATTCTCGATTCCTGCGCTTTGATTTTCAAAAGTCCTCTGATGTGCTTGTGGAGCGATGGTTCGAGAGTGAACCATTGACGCGTGGCTTGTTATGAATGCAGTAGATGAGATCTTTGAGTGCGGATCTCATGCAATTGAAGGTCGCCGATTCCCAATATGAAAACCGTATCGGTTCCACGTGCCTGTCAGGGCGCCGACCTTGGGTTTCCTGCTGCTCATCATGGCAACGGTTCGCCTTGGGTAAGAACCTCGATCTCTCGTCGGGGTGGCCCCATGCCCACTCGTCATTGACGGGGTAGATTTTTGAAAAGTGCCTTCGATCTCACCGCAGTTTCCATCCAAGCGTCACGGAGGCTTACTTAAGAGGGAAAGTGTGCACGGTTTGAGGACTCTTTATGCATTTGATCATATTTGCACTCAGAGCCTCCCAAACTCCGCCTAACTTCCCTTCCTTTGCTCCACTTTGCCGCGATGGTGTCGGGTCTCCCCAAGAGCCGCCTCAAGAGCGATGACGATCTGAAGAAAGTTTGAACCTACATGGGGTGGTACAACAACTCCTTCAACCATCTGGTCCACGCCAGCAAGCTCCCGTTCAAGATGGAGCGCAATGGCGATATGGTGTACTTCATAGCATACATCATGGTGGGATTCATTCCACCTTTCTCTTCTTTTCTTTTGATGTTGCTAGACTTTTATGGTTTGCAGCTGTATCACCTTGGCCCCCATTCTCTTCTCCTCGTGGTGACATTTGTCCACTTTTGCAAGATGTGGGTGGGTATTCCCCCCCCTGCGTCGAGCTATTCCGCACCTTCTTCACCATCCACACCACCAACAAGGGGAGTGAGCTTCTTGGCTTCTACTATTTTGTGAAGCGCAAGAACTGCACCTTGAAATACTTGAAGTCATTTCCTTCCAGCAAGTGGGGCAACTAGAAGAATGATTGGATCATCATTGCGACAAAGGAGCACGAGAAGTTGGAGCTGCCCGAAGGTCTCCCCAATGTTGACACCGACGCCTGGAGTGTAGTTCCGGTGCTGTCAAATGCCTTCAGCCCCATCTTGACCAAGATCAACGAATGCGTGGAGGGTGGAGTTAATCCCCAGATGGTTTTCTGCAACTTCCTGGTTAATAGATGGGCTCTGCTGAAGAAGAGGAAGAGGCTCGCGTGGGCCCCCAACAGCGTGATGGATGACGATCGAATTAAAACCAGTCTGAAATCCAACTTGGATGACGAACCTTTGGAGTTTCATCTCAAGAAATTACAGCATGGAACAAACGTCAATGGCGATGACTTAGTTCCGTTGGCAGCTTTCCTCCCTCTGAACATGGAGGCGCAGTTCAGTAGGGAGCTCCGGAGGAGTTTGCCAGTGCTTGACGACCTTGGTGAGGTAGAAAGGCGTTCAACCACGAGATTGGTGATCCCTAGAGCTTTTGAGGGCGGTCCTGCCTCCGCCCCGAGCCGGAAGACTGAAGACACCGGCGAGGGCAAGGGAAAAGAGCCAGCTCAGCCCTCCAACTGGAAGAGAAAGTTGAAGCACGCTGACGGGAGGTCCGTTAGACCTGCTCCTTCTACCACAGCTCCTTCTCCCGGGCAGGAGAGGTCCTCCGCAGCTACTCCTACTCTGGTGCAAGCGTCTTCAAGAGCCGTCAGCTCTGGGCAGTCGACCCCGGCCTCAGTGCCGGCTAAAAGCTCCAAGCCCAGGAGTTCTTCCCAGCCAAGAGAGCTCCGGCTGGGAAGACTCCGGCTCCTACAAGTGGCCCTCAACTGAGGTTCGAAGCTGCAGTCTCACCAGACTTGGTGGGCTCTATCTCCGGGCCTTAGAAGAAAAGACTCCGAGGCGTTTGGGGTGGCATCATCCCTAGGTAAGCATTGATTGCTCACCCTAAAATGCTAGTTGTGTCTTTGACATGTCTTTAATCTTCTCTTCCCTTTATTTCTAGGGTGTCGAAGATGGGGCCGGGAACTTCAATGCTTGTCGCAGCGACTGGGGTTGTACTTGCCGTAGCTTCGGCTTCAAGAGCCGAGCCTCCTCGTCAAGCAGAGGCGAAAGTCGCGACAGCTCTGGCGCCAGCTGTCGTGAGCGTGGACTCGTAGTCCTCGCCCGAAGCTCCTGTGGTAGCGCCGAACCACAAGGGAGAAGTCAAAGATATACCCCTAGCGACGGTGACGGAGGCTGATGCTCCAGCACCAGCGATGCGAGAAGTTCAGGCTTCTGAGCCAAAAGTTGTTGAAGCCCTGGTCGCTGAGCCACAGGTAGTTGAAGCCCCAACTATTGAGCTGGAAATGGTTGAAGGTCCAGCAGCTGAGCCGGAAATGGTTGAAGATCCGACAGCTGGGCCAAAAATGGTTGGAGCTCCGGTAGTTGTACCAGAAGCAAGTGACGTGTCGGTGTCTAGGCCAGCTGCGGAGGGGCGCCGGATGAAACCCCAGCTACTACTACGGAGGTAGTTGTTCCTGAGGTGTCTGGGCTAGAGCCAGAGCAGCTTGAAGAATTGGCGACAGGTCCTCCGCCTTCGGAGCCGACAACTAAAGACCCTGAAGCAGCGCCTTCAGTTGCTCCGGAGATGGATGTTCCGCCAGTGGGTTCTTCTGCTACCGCTGAAGGGCTCCCGAAGAGCGGTCCTAGTGCCGCAGAAGTTCAAGGGTCCTCTCTTGTAGAGTGGGACCCTATTTTTGTGATGGAAACCCCTCTAGAGTCTGCATAAATGACCCCAACAGGTTCGGAGCCTATCCCTCTGGCGTTGTCCATAGACAATGCCTGCTCGAGTCTCCGATAGGTCCATCTTGCCTTTGACCATAAGAGCAAAGCCTTGGAGGAGGAGCGCCACACCTTGAGGTGTTGGCGCAACAGACTCCATTTTGAGACCAGGCTTGCCCAAACGAGGCTGGCTGACCAGAAGGAGTGGATTAAGAGGGAAAAGGTTCGGTTAGAATACTGGGACAAGCTAATTGAGGAGAAGGAAGCCGCCATTCGGGTGCTCGACGCCCACTCCAGGGAGATCCTGGAGCAAGCCAAGGAGAGGCGTGATGCTGCTGACGAGCGTCACAAAAAACTCACCGAATTGAATGAAATTCTCCTGAAGCATCGAGCGGACCTAGATGCGAATGAATGAAATCTCCTAGAGCAGCAGGAGGATGTCATGAAGAGGGAACCAAAGGTCACCTAGAAGTTGACTCTGGGTGAACAATATTTGGCAGATCCCTCAAAGAAGTTTGAGCAGTGGAGTGAAGATGAAAGGAAGAAGTACCGGAAGATGGGATAGAAGCTCTCAAAAAGAGAAGTTGATGTTGCTATCAGGGAAGGGAAGGTGAGAGGCAGGGAGAAGGACCTGGCGGAGAGGCGGAACCGCATCCACCTCCGGGATTCAGAGCTGACCGACCGCGAAAAGCAGGTTGCTGAAAGTATGCAGCAACATGCCAAAGTGGTGGAACGCCTTGCTCGGGAGAGTTCGGAGCTAGCGGCCGCTCGGGGGGTCACTGGAAGAGCTGCGGAGCTCGAAGGAAACTAAGTCCTTAATGGTATGGGACTTCTTGGGACGTGCAGACAGGGCCCTTGTGCCTCATGGTTTTAGTCCAGTACGCCCAGAGGACCCAGCGCAGGAGCTGGACCACATGCTAGTGGCACTTGGCTTTGCTGGCAACAAACTCGACGCGATGGGTAATGTCATATCTGATGACCTGGAGACGGAGGGTAAATCCTTGGCCAAGAACGTCGTCGAGTATGTCTTGGCATGTTACAAAAGCCGAGACCCCCAGTTCTCTCTTGATCCGGTCTTTGAAGGAATCATCGCTGAGGAAAAGGATGCCGCTAGATCTAGTGTCCAAGAAGCTGCTGAGAAGATTACTTCCTTTTTCCACTGAACTTAGATCGTCCAGTGGATAGGACTTTTCTCTTTTGCCCCTTGCAATCCCAAATTTGTAATCCAGTACGTTTGATTAATGAAATCCACCTTTCCGTCTTAAATTTCACTTTGTCTTCAATATATTGTGCTGAATCTTGTTGGCCCCCTGGTACATGTGTACAATTGAAGTGTGTACATGTACCAATGGTTGTGGTAGTATGTTGATGACTTGAATGCTTCACACTTGTAGATTTTAGATCCGAAGTCTTCAATTCTGAGGCGTCGAAGACAGCCCCCTGTGATGGTCGGAGCTTGGTAGCTCCGACGTCATCCACTGTCAACATATTAAATGTTGACGGCGGACCCCTCTTGGACGATGTCGGAGCTTAGTAGCTCCGGCGTCGTCCACCATCGCTATGAATTTTCGCTTTTCCTGCACATTAAAGGCAAGAGAGAAAATAAAATTTGTCCTCTTGCCTATAAATTGGTTGTGACTTATTGTTCTTATTTGGACTTTAGGTCCGAAGAAACTCAACATGATAACGAGCGTTTTGATATATTCATTCTAGATTGCATGCCTTTTTAGTACTCGCCCTACTGAGGCCTGTCGGGGTGTAGGTAGAGCGGCGTACTTGGGGTGCAGGACCAGGCTAAGTCGATAGCACACTCCGGACCTATGTTGGCTTGGCGTTCAGGCAAGTAAACTATGTAGCAATGTTAAGATCCAAAAAGACTAACAATAAGGCTTGTAATGCATGTGAATTACTTGAAACAAAGCTCAAAAAGATCTGCACAACTTCATTATAGACAAGCAGGGTGAAAATAATTTGATATATTGAGCCTTGCACAAAAGGTAAATGCATGTGGAGTCTGTTTTCACACAACAATGCCTTTCATTATAGGTCCGGATTACAGGGTAGACAAGAACACACTTAGGGTGTTGGACCACGCTAAATGTGCTATACATCTTGTACTAGCCCAGAGCAAGTAGTTACACTTTTAATGTTGTGACTATCTCAAGTGTTACTTAAACTTCACGGGCCCGCCCAGAGGGGTCCGGATGTTCTCCCGGAGGACATGTCCGTCTCTGTATAGTGACTCTACAACATGCATCGTGTGTAATTACAGACTCACCTTTGTTATTCTAGGCATAAAACTTATGGAGGTGCTCGATGTTCCAAGAATTGGGAAGTGGTGTCCCTGAATGTGGCCTAGAGGGGGGGTGAATAGGCCTTTTGAATTTCCTGCACACTTAATAGAATCGTCAAAACTTGGTTGGCCGGACTAGTCCAGTCGTGTGGGCGGACTTGTCCAGTGTGCTAGAAATATGTGTGTTGATCAGGTGTTATTTGGGAAACTAAATTTCTTTAGCAGCGGAAATGAGAACAACTGATATTTTTGTTTGAGATTAATGTAAGAATGCAAGTGACAACTTATAATTGACTTAGATTGATGTTTAGCACTCAAGTAATATAATGAACAAAATGTAAAGGAAATAAGGCGCAAGACACACGAATTTTTCCCGAGGTTTGATCTCACCACGAGATCTACGTCCTCGTTGAGGAAGCTCACACAGAGCCGGGTCTCCAACCCTTTCCCTCTTCAAGTCACCACGAAGGCCGACTTGATTCCATTATCACGGGTAATCACCAAGTTTGTGGGGCAACCTCACACGTTGAGGGCTCCCACAAGAATTACAAAGAAAGAAGTGATCAAATACACTCAAAAGTATCGCAATGCAGAGTATGAGTGTAGAAAGATCAAACCCCAAGAGCTCGCAATGAAGGAACGACGATCTCCCAATCCCGAATCCAAGTGTTCAATTGATTTCACTCTTTTTACACTTTAGATGTGTGGGGAGATGTGTTTTGGGCTCTTGGGACGAAGTGGCAGCACTAGGGTTTGTGTTTGCAGCAGTATATGTCATGTATGTCTTTTGGAAGGCCGTGGATTCTCTATTTATAGGGTTTCCAAAGAGTAACCGTTGAAAAAACTTAACATCAGACTAGTCCGGTGCAAGTCTGGACTTGTTCGGTCTCAGTGTACTTTCAAGTCCAGAAAGTCTGCCGGACTAGTCCGGTCCAAGCTTGGAGTCCAAGCTCGGACTAGTCCGGTGCTGTGTGAAGGTGAACTCCAGAAAGTTTAACGGACTAGTCCGTGGACTAGTCCGATCTCCACAAAAGGGAGACTCCAGAAAGATCAACGGACTAGTCTGGTGAACACACGGACTAGTCTGGTCTCTCAATATGAGAGACTACAGAAAGTTCAACGGACTAGTCCGGTGGACACACGGACTAGTTCGGTCTCCCAATTTGAGAGATTCCAGAGAGTTAAACGGACTAGTTCGGTCCATGATCGGACTAGTCCGGTGCATTGTGAATTTTAAGTTAATTTTAAGCCCTTACCCCAATGCAAAGTTGTGAGCTCTTGAAGTGTGTCTTTCATACACTCCCTATACATTCAAAATCTAATTTTGATCTTCCAAGCTCCATCAAAGTATCCCTCTTTGGACACCACTCCATTTTTCACCTTTTTGTGTGCACTGAGCAGTTTCACTTATCTGTCCTGCAGTCATCTCAATAGTTTCATTTGGATCCCATATGTTCGTCATCAATTAGCCGAAACCCACAAGGGATATCCTAGATGCACTTACAATCTCCCCCTTTTTGGTGATTGATGACAACCATTTGAGATATCACAATTGAGAATAAAAAAACTTGATTTTCATAAGGTGTGCACATATGAGAATAACGATGAATCCACAGAAAGCTTCTCACATATGCACACACCTTATGGTGGGGTGCCTAACAGGTGTGTGATCAACAAGGTGTGATGAAGTAAAGGTAATCAATAATGAGCATAGAGATAATCATTCAAGCAACAATAAGCATCACAAATAAGAGAAGAAATAGTGCATTACAAGGTTTTAAAAATAAGTACATGTCCTTGATCACAAAAGCATAAAGACACCAACTAGAGATGGTCTCAAACTACTAGTCTCAATCTCTCCCCCTTTGGCATCAAGGCACCAAAAAGGGAAAAATTGAGGGGAATCACTCATCGTCACTCTCTTCTTCAGTCTCCGTCCGGTCCTCATCTTCACCACCATCATCATCATTCGCCAGAGCAGACTCTTCCTCGGAGTCCTCAAAGGCAGGCGGGGATCTCACCGGCTCAATCTCCAGCTTGTCACAGATATCTTTGATGTTGGCATTGACATATTGTTGATGCTTCTTCTGCCCGACTTCAATCTTGCGGCAGCAGGCAAAGATAGAGGTGAGCATTTTGAGCACACCACCGGAGGGTTCATCGGCAGGTGCAGAGCTAGGAGGAGCAGCTGAAGATCTTGTGGCATTCACATCCCGAGTTTGTTTAGTCCTCCTCTCAGCTTCATGGGAGGGAGGTGCATCAGGAGCCGAGGGTAGAGTGTACTCGGTGGGCTTTTGCGGTTTCAACCCCGTATGATGAACATCCTTGACAAACTCAAGTCCAGTCACTTTCTCAATCATGTACATGATGTACGGGGCATACCTGCAAGATCTGTTTGGAGTGATTGAGATGTTCACAATGTCATTGTAGATGTATTCAAAGACATTGAACGGTCTCCTCCCACCAATGACCTTCATTAGGGTCCTCAAAGTTCCCTGAATAGTCCCCGCATCTCCATTTTTCGGGGCTATTGTCTTCCTCAAAATTCTGTTGACGACCACATAGAAGGGCTTCAAATACTTGATAGTGGGAGGGACATATGGCATCCTTGTGTCATAGAGAAATTTGAGCTCATCCTTCTCCAAGGGTTGCAGATTGTGGATGACAAGATCATGGTCCAAAGTGTGCTCAAGGTGGAGGATCCTTGCAAATTCATCATAAGTGACACTGTACTTGGAACCATGAGTCATCCAAGTAAGACTGTCTCCATCACCACAAGCAAAATAGAGGGTAGAGTAGAATTGGGTGATGACCTCATTGTTCCAGTCACACTCAAAGGCAAATAGATCCTTCAAGTTGTGCCTCTCCAGGGCCTCAACCACCTCACGAAAGGCAGGATATCTCTTCGACTGTAAGTATCCAACATTCACCCGTTGACTCTCTACCACGGGATTTTTCATCTTCATGTACAAATGCTCGTAGTAGTCGGCATGGAAGTTGCTCCAAAATCTTGGGTCTGAGCATTGCCGAGGTTGATCATACACATTAACCTGCCTGAAGCTATCGGCAAGCTCACCCCCTTTTCCGGTGAAATCCTTACTCGAGCGCTGCCTGTTGCGGTGACTTGGGTTCTTCATCTTCAGGGGTCCGATGGGACCACTAGCGAGCCCCTTTCCTTTGTTGAGAGTCCTCTTTGGCCCTGAGGAGCTCTCGCCAGCTTTTCCTTGGGCCTTCTTAACAATCACCTTCCTTTTCTTGGGCAAATTGTCGTTGGAGGGTGGAGAGTGCACATTGACATCATGTCTTTTATTCATGTACCTCTCCTTTGCTCTCTTCACTTTTTCATGTTCAACTTCTTCATCAACGTGGAAGGAGCTGTCATCTGAGCTTGAAGACATCGTGCCTAATAAAGAGTTCATGGATTAGATGAGAAAGAACCAAGAATTTAAAGAGATGTGAGGATTCAAATGTCAGATACTGGACATGTCCGATTCCAGAGTGCAGACTTGTCTGGTGCACCGGACTAGTCCGGCCTGGCATAAGAACCCTAACAACACTTATGAATCACAGCTTCTATCTAAGGATGCAAGAGGGCATGAAAGAGAAAGGAATATATCTCTGAAGCTAATGTACTACGTTGGAATCAAGGGAAACAAGCTAGAACTAGATAAGTTGAGAGTTTGATTTTAGGGAGAAATTTACCGAGATTTGAAGATTCGTGTTGAAGGAGCACGAATCTGTCCGTATGAGTTCGGAGTGGAGTATCAACTCGTCGAGGGGAGGATTTCCCACAGAGAAAACTTGGATTTTGAGGGCTCAACTCAAAAATCACTTTTGGGGGCTAGGGTTTGAGAGGTGAGGGCTCAACTCAAAGTGGAGGGAGGTTTGAAATTCGGGCCGGCCAGTTGCTTATATATGCGGCCGACCGGACTAGTCCGGTCAGAGGACAGACTAGTCCAGTGCCCCTGGAAAACCTAGGAGAGAAGGACTATCCGGACTAGTCCGGTGGCAAACCTGACTAGTCCGGTGTCACTAGAAAAACTAAGTATTTAGAGATAACTAATAGTGATCCAAGGACATGTTTTGCAAATAATCTTGATACTTATGGCCAGAAGGCAATCAACAATGAAAAGTGGTCAAAAACTCCATGATTTCTTCATTAAAATTAGTTTTCTTAGAAGAAAAAGAGGTGAGGGCAGTTTTAGCAATAAAATGTAACATTTGAAGTATCAACCAGATGTGCAACGTTTCAAGCCACATTCCGAGAGTACCATTTCTTCATCATCAATATCGGTGCTCTCGTCGCTTGTATGCCCATCGTCTTGATCTTCACGAGTTTCTTTGAGTTTGGGTCGGCATGTTGCTTTGAGAGCAACCTCTTTCTTTTTGGAGGAAGTGAGTTCGGCCAAGTCTTTGATGTATTGTGCCTCTTTCTCCATCATTTCATGATTTATGATCTTCCCCAACAACTCATCGGGAGTCATTTTGTGAAACCCGGGGATTTCTCTAATCATTGAGCAAAGTGTGACATTTCTTGGCATGAAGGCTCTAATCATTCTATTGACCACCTCGTGATCCGTCCATTTCTTACTTCCATAAGCACAAATTTTGTTGATGAGTGCCTTCATCCGGTTGTACATGTCTTGAGGTGATTCGCCTTCTTCAATAGCAAATCTCCCCAACTCTCCTTCAAGCATCTCGATTTTAGATTCACGAACTGACCTATTTCCTTCGTGAGCTGTCTTGAGTGTATCCCATATTTCCTTTGCACTTTCTAAGCCATCGATCTTGGTGAATTCCTCTATACTTAGTGATGATGTGATCACGACGACGGCTTGTGCATTTCTGTGAATCTCTTGTTCTTGTTCTGGGGTGAGTTCTTCATCCGTGTCCAGGATATCTATGCCAGTGCAAACAATGTGCCACAGACTAGGATTTAGGGATATTAGATGCATCTTCATGTTGTACTTCCACATGGTATAGTCGCTTCCGTCAAACTATGGAGGTTTTCCCATAGGAATGGAAAGATAGTGATTGTTTGAATTGAGATGGTTGTAGTTGTAAGGATGTCGGGAGTAGTCGTGATGACCACTCCCTGTCGTCTTCTATTCTTCTTTTTGCTTTTGTCCTAGTAGTTTCTTTCTCAGGAGTGCCTTTAGTTGTCGCACTTCCTCATCATTGTGCGGGCTCTCTTTCAGCACATCAAAGGCTTTAGTTTCTTGTTCCTCCTCATTAATGTTCATCTTCGAGATATCGTTGTTCTTCTCAGAGGCTATTGATCTCTCCGAGATGTGAGTCTCGTTAGCGGAGAACCTTGCTCTAATACCAATTGAATGTGGCCTAGAGGGGGGGGGTGAATAGGCCTTTTGAATTTCCTGCACACTTAATAGAATCATCAAAACTTGGTTGATCGGACTAGTTCGGTCGTGTGGGCGGACTTGTCCGGTGTGCTAGAAATATGTGTGTTGATCAGGTGTTATTTGGGAAACTAAATTTCCTTAGCAGCGGAAATGAGGACAACTGATATTTTTGTTTGAGATTAATGTAAGAATGCAAGTGAAAACTTATAATTTCCTTAGATTGATGTTTAGCACTCAAGTAATCTAATGAACTAAATGTAAAGGAATTAAGGCGCAAGACACACAAATTTTTCCCGAGGTTCGATCTCACCACGAGATCTACGTCCTCGTTGAGGAAGCTCACACAGAGCCGGGTCTCCAACCCTTTCTATCTTCAAGTCACCACGAAGGCCGACTTGATTCCACTATCACGGGTAAACACCAAGTTTGTGGGGCAACCTCACACGTTGAGGGCTCCCACGAGAATTACAACGAAATAAGTGATCAAATACACTCAAAAGTATTACAATGCAGAGTATGAGTGTTGAAAGATCAAACCCGAAGAGCTCGCAATGAAGGAACGACGATCTCCCAATCCCGAATCCAAGTGTTCAATTGATTTCACTCTTTTTGCACTTTAGATGTGTGGGGATATGTGTTTTGGGCTCTTGGGACGAAGTGGCGGCACTAGGGTTTGTGTTTGCAGCAGTATATGTCATGTATGTCTTTTGGAAGGCCGTGGATTCCCTATTTATAGGGTTTACAAAGAGTAATCGTTGAAAAAACATAACACCGGACTAGTCCGGTGCAAGTCCGGACTTGTCCGGTCTCAGTGTACTTTGAAGTCCAAAAAGTCTGCCGGACTAGTCCAGCCAAGCTCGGACTAGTCCGGTGTTGTGTCAAGGTGAACTCCATAAAGTTCAACGGACTAGTCCGCGGACTAGTCCGATCTCCACAGAAGGGAGACTCCAGAAAGATCAACAGACTAGTTCGGTGAACACACGGACTAGTCCGGTTTCTCAATATGAGAGACTACAGAAAGTTCAACGGACTAGTCCAGTGGACACACGGACTAGTCCGGTCTCCCAATTTGAGAGATTCCAGAGAGTTAAACGGACTAGTCCGGTCCATGATCGGACTAGTCCAGTGCATTGTGAATTTTAAGTTAATTTTAAGCCCTTACCCCAGCGCAAAGTTGTCAGCTCTTGAAGTGTGTCTTTCATACACTCCCTATACATTCACAATCTAATTTTGATCTTCCAAGCTCCATCAAAGTATCCCTCTTTGGACACCACTCCATTTTTCACCTTTTTGTGTGCACCGAGCTGTTTCACTTATCTGTCCTGCAGTCATCTCAATAGTTTCATTAGGATCTCATATATTTGTCATCAATTAGCCAAAAACCATAAGGGATATCCTAGATGCACTTTCAGTCCCATCCTTAGTTGCCAAGCGAACGCATCCGGGTCGGGATACTTTGATCACTCGGAATGGACCTTCCAAGCTGGGGGGCAGTTTGTTCATTCCTTCTCGAGTTAATATCTTCTGAAGAACCATATCGCCTTCCTCGAGTTGTCGGTTGCGTACATTCCTTTGATGATTCCACCGGAGCTCTTGGCGATAACGTACATTCTGAACAGCTGCTTGGCACCTTCCCTCATCGACGAGGTCAAGGTCTTCACGTCGGAGCTGGTCCTGCGTGGCTTCGTCGAAGGTCCGGACCCAGAGAGACCCCAAGGTGATTTCCGGAGGAATGATTGCTTCTGCTTCGTACACGAGAAAATGGAGTTTCCCTGGTTGACCGGTTTTGAGTTGTCCTGTTCGCCCATAATGTGGATGGAAGATCTTCAATCCAGTTGGCTCCATGCTTTTTCAGGCGCTCATATTTGTGCGTCTTGAGTCCTTTTAAGATTTCTGCATTTGCCCTCTCGGCTTGGCCATTGCTTGCTGGATGAGCTACTGAGGCGTAGCTAAGTTGAATGTCGAGGTCTTCGTAATATTCTTGGAATGCAACACTTGTGAATTGAGTTCCGTTGTCAGTTATGACTTTGTTTGGAACTCCAAATCTGAATATAATGGACTTCAAGAACCTGATTGCTGATCGCTTGTTGATTGTTACCACTGGAGTTGCTTCCAGTCACTTGGTAAACTTGTCGATGGTGATATACAGGAACCTGTAACCTCCGACGGCTTTTGGGAAAGGTCCCAAGATGTCCATGCCCTACACAGTGAATGGCCATGTAGGAGGTATCATTTGTAGTGATTGAACCGGTGTGTGAATCTGTTTTGTGTGGAACTGACACACTTCACATTTTTTCACTAGCTTAATCGTATCCTGAAGTGATGTAGGCCAGTAAAGCCATGCCGGAAGGCTTTACCGACCAACGTGCGAGAAGAAGCATGGTTCCCGCACTCGCCTCCATGGATCTCCGAGAGGAGCTCGCGGCCTTCTTCCCTTACAATGCACCACATTAGGATGCCATTAGCACCGCGTCGATAGAGATCCCCTTCTACCAACGTGTATGTTTTAGCCAATCTGACAATCTGGTCAGCAGATACACTGTCTTCAGGAAAGATATTGTCTTTCATGTAACTCTGGATCACCGAGATCCATGCATCGTAGCTTACTTGAGCTTCAGGGCCTTGCGTGCTGGGTTGCTCGGAGCTTTCGACAGCACCTACGACCCTTGGTGCATGCCATGGTTGCAGGGCCATCGGGACTACCAGAGTCTCGCCCCCTTCGCCTAGTTCGGGAGGCTAAGCTATTGGTTTTGACAACCTCTAGACGAATATTCCGTCAGGAGCTGAAGCTCCAGTTGAGGCTTTCGTCAAGAGTTCGTCGGCTTCAGCGTTATGAAGACGCTTAACATGATGGAGATCCAGGACTTCGAAGCCCTTCTGAAGCCTCTAGACTTCAAGGAAATAAGCAGCTAATTGAGGATTGTTGCAGGAGCATTCACCTTTGACTTGTTTTATGATGTGTTGTGAATCTCCCTTCACCAATAGCTGTTTTACACCGTAGGACAGTTCCACCTTGAGTCCGTAGATGTGAGCTTTATACTCCTCCATATTGTTTGTCGCCTTGAAATCAAGGTGTACCATGTACTTGACCTTCTCCCCAGTCGTAGCCAGGAGAAGGATTCCAGCTCCGATCCCCTGCTTTTGCATGGAGCCGTCTAAGTAGAGGGTTCAGTGAGGCTCGGTGAATACCGAAACTTTGGGTTCTGGTTTCTGCTCACTGTGGCCCCCAGGGTTTGATGGAGAGGGGGTCCATTCCGCAACAAAGTCAGCCAAGGCTTGACTTTTGATTGCTTGTCTTGATACGAACTCTAGATCAAATTCGGCCAGTTGCGCTGCCCACTTTGCAATGTTCCCAGTAGAATTAGGGTTATGAAAAATAGCACACAGTGGAAAAAAGTTAGAACTGATATTGTGGGCTTGGAAGTAGTGATGAAGCTTCCTTGAGGCAATAAGAACTGCGTAAAGCAGCTTATGCACCTCAATGTATCTTGTCTTGGCGTCGTGGAGTACTTCATTGATTAAGTACACGGGGCGTTGGATAGTCCGGACCCTATCAGAAGGACCCGAGCTTCCACTCCATCGACCTGGACCCTGCTGGAGGGTTCCGAACTTCCATGTTGTGCTTGTTGGATCCTCCCGGAGGGGTCCAAAACTTCTTCTTGTTCAACCCGGACCTCGCTAGGAGGAACCAGATCATCTGGTCAGCCAGGTGAACCTCCTCAGATGTATGAGGTTGATCCGCTAGCATTTTGTCTTGAGGTTCCGTGTCTTGGAGCTGAGACCCAGTCACGTCTTCAGGTGATTCCGGACCCTCCCGTAGGGGTATGGACTCCTGGATTGGATGTGGATCTGATCTGTCCGCGACCAGGACCATACTGACAACTTCGGTGATTGCTGAAATGTAAAGCAGTAAAGGCTCACTAGGATTAGGAGCTACCAATATCGGTAGTGTGGTGAGAAGTTGTTTCAGCTCTTGAAATGCCTTTTCTGCTTCTTCAGACCAATGAAATGGTCCGAACTTACTCAAGAGTTTGAAGAAGGGTAATGCTCGTTCTGCCAGTCTTGAGAAAAACATAATGAGCGCAACTAGCCATCTAGTTAGCTGCTGGACATCTTTAATGTGGGCTAGGGGCCACTTGTCTTCTATGGCCTTGATCTTCGCCAGATTTTCTTCTATTCCTCGATGAGTCACCAAGAACCCCAGAAGCTTCACGGAGCTAACGTCGAAGACACACTTGTCCAGGTTGAGCTTGGTGCACGTGGTGCGCAGCTTGTCGAAGACGGCTTGTAAGTTGTCAAGGAATGACTCCTTGTTTTTTGATCTTCACAATGATGTCATCGACATACACCTCAACCAAGTCTCTAATTAGCTCTCCAAATGTTTTGTACATAGCTCGCACAAATATTGAAGCAACATTTTTAAGACAGAATGACATGGCATTATAACAATACAATCCATCTACTGTTATGAAGGAAGTATGCTCTCCATCTTCCTTAGACATTTGAATTTCATTATATCCAGAATATGCATCTAAGAAACACAATAGCTCACACCCGGAGGTGGAGTCCACTATCTGATCTATTCTAGGTAGTGGAAATGGATCCTTTGGACATGCCTTATTTAAGGTGGTGTAGTCGATACACATCCGAAGCTTCCCACCGGCCTTGGGTACAATAGCTGGGTTTGCCAGCCATTTTGGATGGAATACTTCTCGGATGAATCCAGCTTCGAGCAACTTCCTGATTTCCTGTCGAATGAAGTTTTGTCGCTCGATTGATTGCTTCCGGGGCTTCTAGTGTATAGGTCGTGCGTTTGGGTATATCATCAGATTGTGCTCAATCACCTCCCTAGGGATCCCAGGCATTTGTGATGGTTGCCAGGCAAACACGTCAACATAGCCCGGAGGAAAGTGACGAGTGCGAGTTCCTATTTGTTGTTTAGACCCCCCGATATACGGGTAGTCTGAGCAGTATCGAAACCAATTTGGATGACCTTGATGGGAATGTCGGCGTCGCTGCTTGGTTGCACACGGGGTGCGGAGGTAGAGCCTTTGTGACGAATGCTCGGAGGATTCGAAGCTGGCTCCTTATCAAATTCTTCCTCTTGCATTGTGGTAAGCGCATAGAGTTCTTCTAGTGTAGTAACTCCTGCGGTACAGTCTCCACGGATCCAGAGAACACCCGTGGGTGTTGGCATCTTCAAGACCAAGTAGCCATAATGGGCAACAGCCATGAACTTGTATAAAGCTGGCCTACCCAAGATGGCATTGAAGGCAGACTGATCTACACGACTTCAAAGACCAATTTCTCGGTTCTGTAGTTCTCCCGGGTCCCCAAGGTCAATGAGAGTGTGATGGAACTGAGAGGAGTAATGGTTCTTGGACCTACTCCACAAAATGGTCGGGATGGGCGAAGGTCCGAAGGCCGGAGCTGAAGCTTAACGAAAGCTTCAAAGCATATGAGGTTTAGCCCAGAACCTCCGTCCACCATTACATGGTGGATTTGAATATTGTTAACGGTGGGTGACACCATCAACGGGAGTTTGCCAGCCCCGATCATGTTTCGGGGGCAGTTTGAAGAATCGAAAATGATGGGAGTATCCATCCACTTTCGATGTGGCTCTGCCTTAGCAGTGGGAGCTGCCACGGCCATGTCCCGCTGCATTGTCCTGAGAATGCGGTGAGAGGTGATATCCCAAAAACCACCATAGATGGTGTTGAGGGTCTTCCGGCGCTCGTTGTCAGAGGCGTCGGAGTCATCGTCGATAATGTTGTAGACAGCTTTCAGGACCTTTTTGGGGTCCTGGAAACTTAGCTCCTCTTCGGCCGGAGCTTCATCGACTTTTTGTTTTCCTTCCCTTTGACGGAAAGGAGCTTCTTCCCGGCGCTTGTTATAGCGCTCGACAAGGTTTTGAACCTCCCGGCATTCTTCCAAACTGTGTCGATCCGTCTTGTGGATCGGACACCACACTTTGGAACTGCCTCCATCTTCTGACGATGGTCGAGGCCATTTCTTAGGGCGTGGCCCCCGACCACCAGGAGCTGCAGTAGCAGCAGCGGCTGGTGCGCCGACCGATGGCTTTTTCTTGCCATTGGATTTCTTCTTCTTCTTGCCACCGCCGGAGATAGTGGCTTCAGCTTTGGAGGGTTTTTTGTTATCCTTCGGAGCTGGTTTGGAGTGCATTTCACGGCCCTCCACAGCTTTAGCACATTTGTCTGCCAAGCTAAAGAGTTCTGTGACACTGGTGACTTCATTGGTCGCCAGTTTCTCCAACATCTTCTTATCTCAAATGCCTTGTCTGAATGCAATGATAACAGAAGAGCTCGAGATTGAAGGGATAGTATTTTGTACCTGAGAGAACCGCTGGATGAAGGATCGTAGCAATTCCACCAATGTTTGCTTTACGACAAACAGGTCCAATTCAGTGTCGGGTCGGGTGTAAGAGCTCCTGAAGTTGGCAGTGAATTGTTGGCATAGCTTCGCCCAACTATTAATGGAGTCAGGTGAAAGACTCATAAACCAGGACCTTGTAGTCCTAGTTAAAGCCACCGGGAAGTAATTGGCCATCACAGCCTCATCACCCCCCGTTGCCAGTATGGCAGTGGAGTAGATTTGAAGGAATTTGGCGGGGTTGACAGTCCCGTCGAATTTTTCCAGCAAATGAGGTCGGAAATTTTGTGGCCATCTGACCATGCGCAAATGCATGGCCAGGGCAGAACAACCTCCTCTTACTCCTTGAGGAGCTGGGTTGTCCCAAGCCTCACGCCTTTCACGAGCCCGCTCGATATGGACACGACCGTCCTGCTGCCGGTAACGGCAATCTAGTTCCGACCGCAGGTCATGAGTCGGGATCCTGGTGATGGTATGGGTGAGTTGTGCCCCGGGAGGCAACAAAGTCACCTCCTGGGAGGGAACACGTCTCCTTTGTTGCGAGACTTGCGGACCAAGTCGACCCAATAAGGTCCATCGTTGAGATGGTGCTTGCCCCGAAGGGGGAGGACCTTAATTGTTGGTGCCTGCAGCCGCAGCTACGACCAGATGGTCAACATCAGCTCCCCACTACTCCAAAGCACCCTGGGGTGCACCTAGAGGCGGTGGATGTTGTAGGAGAGCTCGCGTAGCAATGAGCGCATGCTCAGGGTTGTTGTTTGTCAATGCAGGGATCGACGCGGATGATCCATCTTGTTGACTAGCATTGTTTGCCGAAATAGATGGTGAATGTGGTGCCATAGCGCCTGCTGGAACAATGGCACCTGCTGGTTGTTGAACGTTGGAGGGATTGCCTCCGGCAGGTTGTCTAGCGTGGGTGCCATTGGAGGATCTAGCAGCTGCATTCACCATCTTGTGATCTCGTGATTGCCCACCCCTACCTGGCGCGCCAAATGTTGAAGTGTTTGATACGACACTTCCCCCGGACTCGCTAAGAAGCAGCCCGTGGAGGTTCTTTTATGGTTGGGGTACGCAGAGATCTAGATCGAGATGATGACACCAGAGATTTACGTGGTTCGGGCTGCCTGAGCATAACACCCTACTCCACGGGATTTGTGTTGTTGTATTGTGCGAATATGTTCGCTAGTATATGGGTTAGCTGGGATCAGATCGAATCAGTATGTCTCCCATGTTTGTGCAGTACAACCCTTTTATAGTTCTATGGACTGACCGTTACAAAGCTTGCCTGGCCCGACATGTGGCCCTGGCGTATTTAATGGCCTAATACACTATATAAAGAGTATTAAGCATTATTAATAGTGTGATAACGTGCCTTAGTGGTTGCGTTACCCCTATTAACAGTGCTCTGATCACGTGTCATTAATACAACATTAACAACACGTAATTATATCTTGTAATTGCCGCTTTAATTATGTTTGATGGCTCATGCTGAAGGAGATCTGCCAGTGTACGTGTCGATGAAGGTCCGAAGGCTCCACATAGATAAACACCGGAGCCTTCCCTTACGGGAGGTTAGGTCCGGGGCTACTGTACACGTGTCGTCACCGGAGGTCCTCTTTGCTGGGGGTTAGGTCCGGAGCCATTGTACATGTGTTGATGTCAGAGCTTCCCTTTGTTGGGAGTTTAGTTCCGGTCTTCTTTTACACGTGTTAACTAAGAGCTAACCTTATGAGGGGAGCAGGTCCGGTACATCGTGACATGTGGGACCTGAAAGAATCTTTGACTCCGACGGGTGGAACTTTCTTGCACTTCTTGTGCTATCGTGGTGTACACGGTACGCAGGGTACCGACAAACTTTTTTTACATTGATGGAAATTTTGCTTAGTATTCTTTTAATAAGTTTTTTGTGTGTTTTGGTGGTAATGGCTGAAACCGTTTTGCTATGGTTTGCAACATGCTTATGTAAGGTGCTCAAGTAAGGTGTTTTTGTTATCGGAACGAATGAGAGTCAAGTCGAGGACTTGTGCTCGTAAGTATCGGTTGTTTATTGAATGTGTCCTAGAGGGGGGGGGGGGGGGGGGTGAATAGGTCTTTTTGAATTTTGTCGGAACCTGCAACACTTAACAACTAGATCAAATCTCGAGATATCAGACTAGTCTAGTCAAGTGCGGACTAGTCTAGTGTGTACCGACTAGGTTAATCAAATTTGATCAATTAACTTGATTCTAGGATGTAAGCAGTGGAATTATACTTGTAATTTAAGTGTAGCACAAATATAAACTAGGGTGTATCACAATTTAATCTTAAACTCAATGTTTCAAAGTAAAGTGAGCATGATTGATCAAAACCCTAGATGTATATATGAAATGTAAGAACAATGAGCGCAAAAAAAGAACACAGTGATCTTATCCCATGGTTCGGTTCCCACAGAGGCAACCTACGTCCACGTTGTGGAGTCCACAAAAGGACCGGGTCTTCTCCAACCCTACCCTCGTCGGATCGCCACGAAGGCCAATCCTCTTCACTTATCACAAATGGTAAATAACCAAATTCAAGGGGCCTTCTCACACTTTGAGTGCTCCCCAAGATTACAACAAGAACTCCACCAAGAACACACTCGAAATATTAGAATGAAAATCACAGGAGTGTGTTAGGGAATCAAACCAAGAGCTCAATGAGTGATGAATCGTGTCTCTCCAAAGATCCAAAGTATATCCTCCAAGGATTGATCTTTGTTGCGTTTGATTTCGTGGAGAGATGTGTTTTTGAGGCTCTTAGGAGGTCTGACGGTGCAAGGGGTCAAGAGAGGTAAAAGTTGGGCCGTGCACATATATTTATATGGGGTTTCTAAAAGTGACCGTTAGGGTTTAGAAAGATCGGACTAGTCCGTGGTGGACATCGGACTAGCCGATGTTCTGCGTGTAGTAAACCCTAAGTGTCGTGAAATCGGACTAGTCCGGCTAGAAGCCGACTTGTCCGATTTCGCTTCTGGAAATCTTCAGACTAGTCCGATAATCATCGAACTTGTCCAGATCGGTGAAACGCTAAGTGAATTGGGTGACAAGTCCGCACTTGGAGGACTTGTCTGATTTGGGTCAGAGGGTTTTTGGACTAGTCCGTGCCAATATCAGACTTGTCCGATTTACATCAGAATGATATTGGACTAGTATGTTGTGTGATCGGACTTGTCCGATTTTGTGCAAATTGTGAAGTGGTTTGAGGACTAGTCCACACTGGGGAGGACTAGTCCGATTCTAGTCAGAGAGATATCGGACTAGTCTGTGGTGATATCAGATTTGTTCGATCTTGTGCAGAAAGATATTGGTCTAGTCCGATGTCATTCGGACTAGTCCGGTCCTGTATAAATGTAGGATCAAAGAGCACGTGAAAAGCTACCAGAGGGGGGTGAATGGTAGATTTAAAAATCTCACGCAGCGGAAACAATTAAACCGCAACCCCTTCGGCAAAAAAACGATATGTTAAAGAAATCGTGTGTGAGACTAATCTAAACGTGTTTCACCATGACAAAGGTGATAGATATCAGAGAGAATCATGTCACGAAGACAACAAAAGAAGAATCACTAAAATCCGTTGAGAAAAACTCAAGTTATGATCGAAAGATCAAACAAAGGTCAATCTGCCCTACGTGAGAAAAAAAACAGTTCTGGAATGCTGCAAAGAAACTCGTGTACATCATAGAAAACAAATCCAATGACTGTGATATTTTTACAGATGATAGATAATCAAGTTGTGAATACAACCCAAAAAGAATCACATCAATTGGATCTGTAAAACTCATGTTATGATAAAACCACCGATGAAAGGTAGTGCTGTCCAGAAACTCGACGAGTAAAACTTTTCTGGAACAAGTCTGACAAACAAGGCACAAAAGTTCCTTCAAACTATGAATTTTATTCAATAGAACACAAGAGGAACAGCCCCAAAGTCATGCCCCATGAGCTCTGGGCTCCCTTGCTTATATAACCAGATCGAAAGCCAACTCAACTCAAATCAGGAACCTAATCCTATTCTGTTCATGAATCGTAACTTTACATAACTGCTTAAGATTCTTCTATACGCAGATAGAAGCAATCTTAAGACTTCCAAACACCTTAGGAACGTATCCCACATTCCTAAACAACTCAAATTCGTGACCCACATGAAATCCTATGATAACCACCTCAAATCTTTTCATATTTGAGTCAAACCCGACTCAGCCGCAGCCTAAGTCCATAACCTAGTCGGTTGGACCTTTCCGACCAACTCTTTATGTCCACATCTCTTCATCATGTCCCGGAACCATGTAGCCACGTCCATGCACTCCTTGCACACGTGCAATAATCTTCCAATGACGTCCATGATACCTTCACATGCATTGTTCTTGATTCAATCATGCTGCGCAACCTCCTGATCAGCTCAACCACAATTCCTCCTGAATTTGGTTGTTGGAACCTCATCTACTCCCTGAGACTAGTCCAATGGATCCCATCACCAGCAATGTCTTGAACTCAAGCAACACCTGCAGATGAATAAACAACCAATCCATATGAGCCCAAGTCCTCGACTTGACTCAAGTTAGTTCCGAACACAACACCTTACGTGAGAACCTCATATAAGCATGTTGCAAAACCACAGTAACACGATATCATCCATATCAACCAAAAGCGCGCCAAAGACTTAGCAAATGGATACTAAGCAATCTTTCCAGAGATGTAAAGCAAGTACGAAACACTGCAAATGAAAAACAGAAGCATTGCGGTCAAGTTCCGGACCTTGCCAAAGCAACCCGGACCTTGAGCTGGAGCTAACAAAAGCTAGTCAGACCTTGATAAAAAGGTGTTTTGGTGATATTCAAAACTTTTATCGTCAAAGCAAGTGTATTCACTACAAGCCAATGTATTCAGCACACATAGGTCTTACAATCTCCCCCTTGATGAATGCATTGGCAACACCATTTAAAATCCGAACATTGGCTTATTCACATAAAAGTTTTGAAGGCAATTTCTCCCCCCTTTGTAAATCAAAAGTAAAATGAGAAGAAAATCCAAAAATTATCCCATATTATCTCTCTCCCTTTATTATCTCTCCCCCTTTGACAATGTATTCAGCAAGTCATGAGCATATAAACAAATTATCTCTCCCCCTTTAGTTGTTATGAGCATATTATCACATATACATATAAACAAAGCTCATCCAAGTCATACTAACAAGTACCTTACATTTTCACATCAATGAAATACATAAAGTAGTGTAAACCATGCTAGAGATCAAATGTAATTTTCAATTTAAGTAAGTCATGATCTCACAAACTTAACTATTTCAAAACCTGAAATCATGACACTAGTTGCTGTATTTTATTATTTTTCAAAGCATACATTTAGATCATATGATATTTGCAAGAGATTATATGTGCATCTGCCTTATTCTAACCAACCAAGCCAAGCCTATGTCATTTGACAATCAGAAGCTTAAGGACATGGTTTTAGTCATACACAACTTCTTCCAAGTTCATATCTAAGTGCAATGATAAGCCATCTCAAAAGAAGACGTGTGATGCATGCATATTCTCTTGATCTTTTATCAATTCATATTTGTTCATAAAAAATCAACATGTGAGTTGATTACTTGATTAATTTGTAATGATTAAAAGAACTTGTGAACATGTAACAAGTTCAAAACAGCAAGAAAGTTCGACCATGACCTATTTTAGTTTAAGTAATTATTCCAATTACTAGACATGACAAAAACTACAAAATGTATAACACGAGTAATGTAGTAAGAACTTTCAGCATGTAAAAGGAATCACAAAGTCATATATGTATGAAATACTATGCTCTTATTATTTTAATTTCTGATTCACACATAGACTTCCCAAGTTTCAAAAAACTCCCCCTCAATTTAAGCCATGAGGATGCATAACCCCTATTTCACTACGAATGTAACAAAAACGAGTGAAATCCAAAGGTTTTATAAAAATATCAGCCAATTGTTGTTCGGTATCTACATGGTGAAGCACAATATTTCCTTTTTCAACATTATCTCGGAGAAAGTGATACCTAATGTCAATGTGCTTAGTTCTAGAATGTTGCACGGGGTTTTTAGCAATGCAAATGGCACTAGTATTATCACAGAACAGTGGAACACTATCTAGATCAACCCCATAGTCCTTAAGTGTTTGAACAATCCAAATAATTTGTGAGAAAGCACTAGCAGCAACTACATATTCAGATTCGGCTGTGGATTGTGCAACTGAATTTTGTTTTCTAGAGGACCAAGCAACAAGAGAATTACCAAGAAAATGCAAGCAACAGAAGTACTTTTCCTTTCAATCCTACAACCCCCAAAATCAGCATCCGAAAAAGCTTTCAAAGTAACAGTTGGGGAAGAAGGAAGAGAAATTCCAAATTCTTGAGTTCCATGTAAGTACCTGAGAATCCTTTTGACGGCTTGACGATGTGAAGCACGTGGGGAGACTTGAAACTGTGTACAAAGACATACGTTGAATTGTATGTCTAGTCTTGATGCCGTGAGGTACAAAAGTGATCCGATCATGCTTCTATATTCTTTTTGATCCACGGGTTCACCATCTTCATCAAGTCCAAGTGCTGTTGCTATTCCCATTGGTGTCTGAAGAGGCTTGCTTTTGTCCATGTTGAAGCGCCTTAGGAGATCTTTTGTATACTTCGTTTGATGCACAAAGGTACCCTCCTTTGTTTGCTTGATTTGCAGCCCCAAAAAGTACGTGAGTTCACCCATCATACTAATCTCAAATTCTGAACTCATCATAGCTGAAAACTTGGACCCAAGATCATGAGAAGCACAACCAAAGATAATATCATCCACATACACTTGAACGAATAATGAGTCATTGCCATTCTTAAGCACAAAAAGTGTTTTATCAACCTTGTCCATGGTAAACCCTTTTTCAAGTAAGAATGTTTTTAACCTATCATACCATGCTCTAGGGGCTTGTTTGAGACCGTACAAGGCTTTGGACAGTTTGTAAACATGATTAAGAAAATCTGGATTTTCAAAACCTGGTGGTTGCTTGACATAAACCTCCTCATCTATGTAGCCATTTAGAAAGGCACTTTTAACATCCATTTGATATAGCTTGAAACCTTTAGATGCAGCAAAGGCTAACAAAATTCTTATGGCTTCTAATCTAGCAACAGGAGCAAAAGTTTCATCAAAATCTAGACCTTCAACTTGAGTGAAACCTTGAGCAACCAACCTAGCCTTATTCCTAACAACAACCCCATCGTCACTTTGTTTATTTTTAAATACTCATTTAGTTCCAATTAAAGTGTGACCTTGAGGTGGAGGTACAAGTTTCCAAACATTTTTTCTTTCAAAATTTTCTAACTCTTCTTGCATGGCAATAATCCAAGATTCATTAGTGAGTGCATGTGATATATCTTTGGGTTCAAAAGAAGCAACAAAAGCATAATGAGCATAAGAGTTTGGATCGCAAAACCTGGACCTTGTGACTCGTTCGTGCAAGCTTCCAATCATTTGTTGTGGGGGATGATCTTTGTAAAACCGTAGGGGAACAAATGTCTCACAAGCTTCTTCTTCTTCATGTTCATCACAAATCGATGAGCTTGTGACTTGAGGATGATTTGAATCAGCATTGATGGTTGTTGGTGCTGGTTGAGAATTAACATCCGGAGCTGAACCAAAGTCTTTAGCTGCTGAATTTTCGGGCAGCAGCTCCAATTCTTCCTCATCTTCAACGAAAACGCTCCCCCCTGCGGATATGGATATAGACCTGCAATGTTTGAGCTAGTACCTGGGCTAGCTTCATCAAAAGACACTTCACAAGTCTCCACAATTTTGTTAGTGTCAAGTAAAAGCACACGGTAGCCTCTAGTATGAGATGGATAACTAAGAAACATGTCATCAATGGATCTAGGTTCAAATTTATCAAGATTACCATGTTTCTTAACAAAGCATTTGCAACCAAAGACCCGAAAGTGTGTAACACTAGGCCTATGTCCAAACCGGAGGTCATATGGTGTTTTACCTAGCTTAGCATGCAAGAAAACACGATTTGAGACATAACAAGCAGTTGCTAATGCATCAGTCCAAAATTTCCTAGGAGTTTGATATTCATCAAGCATAGTCCTAGCCATCTCAACTGAGGTTCTGTTCTGATGAGTAGGTTTAGGCCCGATCTTCTGAAAGGTATGTCGATTGGGGTGGAGAACTCGACGTTGATGATCCGCGGCACTCGAGCAGTTCGAGTACCCCTACAATCACTACACCACTGCTCCGTTGGTTATCAGCCGTGCTGCACATGCTTGACCTTGCCAAGAAGGCTAATCCCTGCAAGTGCAACCGAGAACACGAGCAAGAACGTCGAAGACACGATCGGAAATCGCGAAGTTGGGGTCTCACAAACCGTAGAACGGCGATATTATAGATCTAAGCAAAAACCCACCGAATATGACCGGTGGCTGCAGTATTTATAGGCTAGGGTTCGACCAAAACACGATTAGACGCGTCCCTAATGGACTCTTACGGGATACAAGGCCCAAAGGCCTGATTTGGTGGCGCAGCACCGGACAGAAATCTGGACTCTACTTGTTTCGACTATTACCAATGACTCCGGAAGAATTTTGTGGTGGTACTAGAACCATTGGAAAGTTTATCTTCTCCTCTTTCCGTGCATATGTAGAACGTCGAAAATGGAGTACGTATGCCTCCTGGGCGTCCGTTTTAAGGTGGACTGCTCCTGGACTCCGAGTTGAACTCGAGTCTGAGTTGTAAACTGTTTCCATCAACTTGTGGACGTCCTAGCTGGTTCTCCACACTCCCAAGGCCCCTTTCCTTCACTTGTTGATCTTCTCCATTATTCCTAATAACAATTAAATCATCACATAGCAATCTATTCTCAAACTCACATGCAAAAGAAGTTAGAAACGAATTCACTTGCTGATTTAATAACCGTGCTCGTGCCCTTGTGATTGGTCCTTGCAGTTCAATGTGCGTCTCCGTTGTTGTGATGTCCTCATCATCCTCCCCCTCTTGAATTGGAGTCGTCCTCGACTCAAGTTCATCTTCTTCTCCCAAGTACGGTCGCAAATCTGAAATGTTAAATGTAGAACTAACCCCAAAATCGGGAGGCAATTCAAGCTTATATGCATTATCATTAATCTTTTCAACGATCTTAAAAGGACCAGCAGCTCGTGGCATAAGTTTAGATTTTCTCAAGTCGGGAAATCGCTCTTTTCTCAAATGTAACCACACCAAATCACCCAGTTTAAGTTTTACTTCTTTTCTACCTTTACTACCTGCAATCTTATACTTCTCATTCATCATTTCAATATTTTTCTTTGTAGTTTCATGCATCTTAAGAATGAATTCAGATCGTTGTGTAGCATCCAAATTTATAGTTTCAGAAGGAGGCAAAGGTAGTAAATCAATAGGAGCACAGGGATTGAAACCATAGACTACCTGGAATGGACTTACCTTTGTCGTGGAGTGAACGGATCTGTTGTAAGCAAATTCTATATGTGGTAAACACTCCTCCCACAACTTCAAATTTGTTTTCAAGACAGCCCGCAACATAGTGGATAAAGTACGATTAACTACCTCAGTCTGTCCATCCATTTGTGGGTGACATGTAGTTGAAAACAGCAACTTGTTTCCCAATTTATACCACAAAGTTCTCCAAAAATGACTTAAAAATTTTGCATCACGATCAGAAACAATGGTATTTGGCACACCATGTAAACGAACAATTTCCGTCATAAATAAATCAGCAATGTGTGAGGCATTATCATTCTTATGATAAGGTATAAAGTGTGCCATTTGGAAAAACGATCAACAACTACAAAAATACTATCCCTCCCCCTCTTAGTCCTTGGCAATCCCAAATTAAAGTCCATAGAAATATCCTCCCAAGGTACACTAGGAACAAGAAGAGGCATATAAAGACCATGTGGGTTAAGGCGAGACTTAGCTTTGTTGCAAGTAGTGCATCGTGACACGTAGCGCTCGACATCACGCCTCATCTTTGGCCAAAAGAAATGTGTGGACAGCACGTCTTCAGTTTTCTTAAATCCAGAATGTCCCATCAAACCTCCTCCATGTGCTTCCTGCAAAAGTAATAGGCGAACAGAGCTTGTTGGAACGCATAGCTTGTTAGCACGATAGAGGAGACCCTCTCGTAGCACATATTTATTGCAAATTCTTCCTTCTCTACAATTTTCAAAAGCATCTTTGAAGTCCAAATCAGTAGGATATAATGCTTTAATTGTTTCCAAACCAAAGATTTTATGATCAAGTTGGGACAGCATGGTATAACGCCTAGATAATGCATCGGCAATGATATTTTCCTTCCCTTTCTTATGCTTAATGATGTATGGAAACGACTCTATGAACTCAATCCATTTAGCATGTAGTTTATTCAGATTGGTTTGACACTTAAGATACTTCAATGATTCATGATCGGAATGTATGACAAACTCCTTAGACCAAAGATAATGTTGCTAAGTTTGTAATACACACACTAAGGCATACAATTCTTTATCATAAGTAGAATAATTCAGAGAAGGACCATAAATTTTTTCACTAAAGAAAGCAACAGGTTTACCTCCTTGTATGAGAACGCCTCCAATACCAATGCCGCTTGCATCGCATTCTAGCTCAAAGGTCTTGTCAAAATTAGGAAGTTGTAGCAACGGTGCTTGTGTAAGCTTGGATGTGAGAGCATCAAAAGCTTGCTGCTGCTGTTCGCCTCATCGAAATGGAACTCCCTTCTTCGTTAGCTCATGTAGAGGTGGTGCAATGGTGCTGAAATCCCGCACAAAACTCCAATAAAAACCTGCAAGACCATGAAAACTACGAACCCGTGTGACGGTTGTTAGGGCTGGCCAGCTGGTGATTGCTTCAATTTTGGCCTCATCCATCTCAATTCCCTGCGAGGAAATGACATAGCCAAGAAACGAGACTCGATTGGTGCAAAAGATGAACTTTTCGAGGTTACCAAACAAACGTGCATCTCTCAAAACAGTAAAAACATCACGTAAATGATGAAGATGTTCATCATATGACTTGCTGTAAATTAGGATATCATCGAAGGAAACCATCACAAATTGTCCAATGAAAGCACGTAAAACCTGGTTTATTAATCGCATAAAGGTGTTGGGTGCATTAGTTAAACCAAAAGGCATGACTAACCACTCATAAAGTCCAAACTTAATTTTAAATGCAGTTTTCCATTCATCTACTAGTGCCATTCTAATTTGGTGGTAACCACTACACAAGTAATTTTTTGTGAAGATGATAGCACCACTCAATTCATCAAGCATGTCATCTAATCGAGGAATAGGATAACGATATCGAATGGTGATGTTATTAATCGCTCGAAAATCAACACACATGCGCCAACTACCATCTTTCTTAGGAACCAAAAGAACAGGAACGGAACAAGGGCTCAGGCTTTCACGAATGTACCCGCGGTCCAAAAGATCTTGGACTTGTCGCTGAATTTCCTTAGTTTCTTGTGGATTCGCCCTGTATGCTGCACGATTTGGCAAACTTGCTCCTGGAATCAAATCGATCTTGTGTTCAATGCCTCTCATCGGTGGTAAACCGGGAGGTATCTCGGAGGGAAACACATCCTCAAACTCCTGCAAAAGGTTAGCAACAGCAGGGGGCAATGCAATAGACAATTCATGAAGTGAAAACATAGCTTCTTTGCAAACTAAAGCATAGCACATCCCCTTAGCATCGAATAAATCAGCAAGTTCAGATTTAGTTGCTAGCAACGATGGTGATTTTAACTTAATAACTTGCTGTTTTTCAGATTCTAATTTTGTTGCTTTCCCATCACGAATTTTACTCTTCTCAAAATGCACAATTTCAGCAGGAGTCATGGGGAACAAAGTGATTTTCTTTCCCTTATGCATGAGAGTATATTTATTGGTTCTACCATGATGAATAGCATCTGTATCAAATTCCCAAGGACGACCCAATAAAAGAGAACAAGCATCCATAGGAACAACATCAAAATCAGCAAAATCATGGTATGAACCAATTGAAAAATGTATTCTCGCTGTTTGTGTTACACGAAACTTACCGCTGTTGTTGAACCATTGAATGTAGTACGGATGAGGGTGTGCTCTTGTTGTCAAACCGAGTTTCTTGACGACGTCCGTGTTCACCAAGTTATTGTAGCTACCTCCATCAATTATAGTGTGTACACGGCAGTCCTTGACGACGAGAAACATGTGGAAGAGGTTGTGTCGTTGTAGCTTGTCGTCGGTCTCAACTTTGGAGCTCAAGGCACGCTGCACAATGATGCTTCTATAGTTCTCCGTCGCCGCTGTACCAAGTACCTCTTCTTCGGTGTGTTTGTCATTTGGATCTGTATAGTCAGTAGCAAGAGAATATTCATCTTCAACATCCGAAGTACTATCATACCCGACATCGTCGCGTGCTATGTATGCTCGTTTGCTTGGGAAATCTCTCATCATATGACCAAGTCCCTGGCAGCGGTGACACTTAATGTCGGAAGTACGATCCATAGAAGGAGTGGACGACGAAGGCTTGAATGATGTCACCTTGCTGCCCTCTGGCACGTGAGAAGGTGGAGCAGCAGGTATAGTTCGTTGGCCGCCATTGGGAGGTGTAGTCGCTGCACGGGGGGTCGAAGATGGTGCTGTTTTGGATGGTGTAGTCGCTGCACGCGGCGTGAAGTTGCTCCTCGTGCGATGTTGCTGTTGTTGTCGGCCCTGCAATTCTTTTTCTGCCAACATAGCAAGCTGAAACAATCTGTTAACAGTATCATATTCCTTGTAATCAACAATGTCCTGAATTTCACGCCTCAACCCCCCATAAAAACGAGCTATTTTATCATCCATGTCCTCTACTACCCCACAACGCAGCATACCCTTTTGTAACTCTTGATAATACTCCTCTACGGACATGTTACCTTGGTCTAAGCGCTGCAATTTTTTGCGAAGGTCTGGCTGAAAAGATGGAGGAACAAATCGAACACGCATTTAATCTATCCCATGTTGGAGGATCAGTTCTAGTTTTAACAAGTTCATTCCACCATATGATAGCAAAGTCCTTAAACTCACTAGTGGCTTGACGAACTCTATGTTGTTCAGGAACAAGATGGGAATTAAATTTTTGCTCTACTGTCATCTCCCAATCAAGATAAGCCTCAGCATCATAAGGACCAGAAAAAGAGGGTATAGTAAATTTCACTTTACCAAAAGGATCATCAGGAGGACGATTATAATTGTTATGATTATTACCTCCCATACCTCAACGATAAAGTGGCAGTCTTGGCTGATTATTGTGGTCTTCCAGTTCATCATAAGCATTTTCTTCTTGTCTTCCAGCGAGAGGCAACCGAGCCTCAAAAGTATTCATCCGAAGAGCAAGGTCATCCAGTTGGCGAGTCAAGTTCGCCAATGACTCCTCCGTTGCTACGTTGTATTTGGTGAACATATCCGTTATGGTCTTCATCATATCACGTAACTCAGCATGTTGAACACATTCGACATAATTGTCTTCTGCTGCCATTGTTAGTAGGAAACAAAAGACAACAAAAAAATATGTTATCCCTATCAACTACAGTGACAATGTGGAAGGTGGAAGAAAACAATCTCTCTCGCCTAAGCGTCTTACCACGCTCTTACAAGTGTTCTTATCGACACAGCAGGTGGTGTGGACGGTGAGATGAACCAATGAAGCGTGGGGTGATTGCAAAGGTACCTGTTATGCTCAAGAGAAAGGTGGAGCTTGAATGGCACAATATGGTGGCTAATAAGTAGAAAATCGCTAACAGCTAAACAAAGTTGAATAAGTATTCAATGTAGGAAACTATTGCTGGTTAACCGAGTGCCCTAAAGCCTAGCACAACACAAGGAAGTATCAAGGCAAAAGAAAGACAAAATGATATAGCCAACAAAACAGCACCAAGTGGTATAGGCCAATTGCTTTAATATGCGTGCTCTTCACTATTTTTTTCTTTTTTGTAATATTTTTTTGATATTTTTTCTTTACTCAGTAGCACGAATATGAAGCACACAAATTTTAAGTTCAATTGGATGTAATATGCGGCCTACAGAAAATCAAGAAGATTCTTTAAAATTCGTGCTGAAACTTCAGAGGCCGGATAACCTATCTTCCGAGGGGAATTTGGGCAATCTAATTTCTCCCAACGCGGCTACAAGGAGGAAAATCAGATGCGAAATTTCACGTAGATGAATTTGAAAAGAAAAATCGCCCGATTTCGAGTTCGTATGCGAAAGTTATGGTCGTTTTAAGGTAGGCTGTCCGAGTTACGATTTTTTGGATGTTGATTCCAACCCGGTTTGGGAACAGAACTCGCAATCGGATACGAAAACAATCGGGAATTTGCACATCAACTAATGGGGTGGTGTGTGATGATTCAAGGATGAATGGCACAAAGGTTTGTCACCTAATCTAGGGCTGCCGATGCGGGAGTTCACGCAAGGCGGCTAGCTAGGGCAAACCGATGAACGTGGCGGATCGGTTTGTTATTTAGGGATTGTGGAATAGGTGTCGAATAGCAAGAAGATAAGGACGAAACACGATAACAAGGACCCAAAAACACAAAGCTAAACCAGTAACAAGACTCGACCACACGAATGCAAACTCAAGAATGCAAACTAAAAAACGATACTGCAGGCACTATAGTCTGGAAAGCGGTAAAAACGATCTAATTTTTTTGTGGCTTTTCTGTGGACTCTAGGTACGAAACAAAATCGATCTAATGGAAGGAAAACAAAGATACCTCATGGGAAACCTGGAAATTTGATACCAATTGATGAGTAGGTTTAGGCCCGATCTTCCGAAAGGTATGTCGATTGGGGTGGAGAACTCGACGTTGATGATCCGCGGCACTCGAGCGGTTCGAGTACCCCTGCAATCACTACACCACGGCTCCGTTGGTTATCAACCGTGCTGCACACGCTTGACCTCGCCAAGAAGGCTAATCCCTGCAAGTCCAACCGAGAACACGAGCAAGAACGTCGAAGACACGATCGGAAATCGCGAAGTTGGGATCTCACAAACCTTAGAACGGCGATATTATTGATCTAAGCAAAAACCCACCGAATATGACCAGCGGCTGCAGTATTTATAGGCTAGGGTTCGACCAAAACACGATTAGACGCGTCCATAATGGACTCTTACAGGATACAAGGCCCAAAGGCCCGATTCGGTGGCGCAGCACCGGATAGAAATCTAGACTCGACTTGTTTCGACTATTCTCAATGACTCCGGAAGAATTTTGAGGTGTGACCAGAACCATTGGAAATTTTATCTTCTCCTCTTTCCGTGCATATGTACAACGTCAAAAACGGAGTACGTATGCCTCCTGGGCGTCCGTTTTAAGGTGGACTGCTCCTTGACTCCGAGTTGAACTCGAGTCCGAGTTGTAAAATGTTTCCATCAACTTGTGGTCGTCCCAGCTGGTTCTCCACGCTCCCAAGGCCCCTTTCATTCACTTGTTGATCTTCTCCATTATTCCTAATAACAATTAAATCATCACATAGCAATCTATTCTCAAACTCACATGCAAAAGAAGTTAGAAACGAATTCACCTGCTGATTTAATAACCGTGCTCGTGCCCTTGTGATTGGTCCTTGCAGTTCAATGTGTGTCTCCGTTGTTGTGATGTCCTCATCATGTTCTTTATTTATACAACACTGTTTTGTTAAGGTACATATGGTGAAGAAAATTGATGATCTATTCTATTTTCGGCACAAAGGTGATTAAAAGATTGATTTTAACATTCAGTTCCATTATCACTTCTAATTTCTTTTAAAGATCCTGGGTAATCAATTGATAATCTAATAAATAAAGTTCTAAAGTGACTAAAAACTTCATTCTTAGTCGCCATAAAGTAAACCCAAGAGTATCTAGAATAATCATCAACAATCACAAGTACATACCATTTACCTCCGAAGGATTGAACACGTGAAGGTCCTACGGTGTCAAGATGCAAAAGTTGATATGGTTCAGTTGTCATGATCATTGTGAGAGGAGTATGTGAACCTGCAACCATCTTAGCATGTCTACAAGAAGGGCACACAATTTCATTGTCCCCATTAAGCTTAGGCAGCCCACGTATGCGATCAAGAGCACTAACACACATTAGGTGATCAAGGCCTACGTGACCAAGTCTACGATGCCAAAAATATAGGTCCTTTGAATCATTAGCAACTGGACACCTATGCTTAGAGGAAGACATATCAAAATCAGCTTTAAAAACTCTTCCAAACCGAGACATGTTAAAAATAAGCTCACTATTTGAACTTACAACTTTGCAGCAGTTTTTATTAAAAATAATTTCCAGATTTTCATCTAGCAATTGTGAAACAGAAAGCAAGTCGTATTTCAAATTTTTGAAAAGTGCCACATCCTTCAAAGTCTAGTTATCATTTACTCTAACCGAACCCTTAGCAATTATAGGAGTTGAAGAATTATCGGCAAAAGTAACATTCTCTACACATGACACAAAAGAGAGGGAGGAGAACCAATCTTTGTTACCGGTCATGTGGCGTGAGCAACCTGAATACACAATCCAAATGTTCTCCTTCCTCAAACGTGTAAACTACATAGAAGCACAATATGTCGATGACTCAATACTGGGGTTAGTCAAAAGGCATTTAGGAATCCAGTACTGAGTCTTGCGATGTGCAGCAGGAAAAACACGCGAAAGCTGAGACAAAACAGCAGGTTTATGAGTCAAAGTTTGAAATTTTTTATTCTTAACTACTGACCTATAAGGTGTTACTTGTGTAGCACAAAAATCAGTAGCTCCGGAGGCAAAAACAGAAGGTCCGGAGGTAAACTTTGAATGTTTTTGACTCAAAACAGCAGGTTTACATTCGGTTCAATATGTGCAGCAAATTTTGCATGAAAGTTATGAGATCTAGCAACCATTCTTTCCCTTTTCTATTGTTTAGCTAGTCTATATCAAAAATCTATGACATGACCATATCTACCACAATAGGTACAATGAAATTTAACTTTGTGTTCATGTCTAGATGAGCAAACAACGTTTTTATTTGAAATCGAATGAGACAATACTCCTGCAGATTTGAAAACCACTTCTTTTTGTTTAGGAACTGTTTGAATCAAACCACTTCCTAATGACTTTACAATTTTAGGTGGATGTGCCTTAGAATGAGCATGAGAATCAAAACCTAAACCAGTTCTATCATTGCAAGACTTGGATGAATTCAGCAGCAAGTTTAGGTTCTTATTCCCATTACAAAACCGATCAAATGTCTTATGCATGTTATCAAGTTTATTGGACAGATCAAGGCAATTTTCACATGAATTTTTTCCTTTTAATTTGCAATTGGAACAATATTTAACTTCATAACAACGTAAAGAATTGTTCATTATAGAGATTTCATTCATAGCATCTTGCTGTTTCTTATCAATATCATCACAACTAGAACAATGCAAATCAATTGTAGAACAAGAAGAATCTTTTAAGTTTCCAATATTAAGTGCAGCAAGCTTTTTGTTCTTTTCAATTTCAAGTTCAAGTTTATCAAGTGTGGAGGTATGTGCACTTCTTAGGGAGGACAATTGTTCATATATTAAGTCACATGAGGAACAAGAATCATCACTAGGAATCAAGGATTTCAAACGATTAATTTCAGATTCTAGTGACTCAATTTTAACAGCGTTGTCCCTAAGATTTTTGTCCTTTTTTCTTAACATTAACAGTGGCGCGAGAAATAGCATCACACATTTCTTCACAAGTAGGACATACCTCTTCATTGTCGCTATTGTGTTCTGCCTCCTCCATACTTGATCTTGACTTGCCCGCCATGAAGCACAAGTTTGCCAAATCATCTTCATCTTCATCACTTCCAATGTCCACGTCGCTTGAGCCAAGTTCCTGGAGTGCTGAGATAAAACTGCTCACCAATTGACATCCTGTAAAACCCTTCTTTTTCTACGTATCTTTTGCAGAGGAGTGCTTCGTTCTTGTTTTCTTTTCATCCCGGGAAGTAGGACCTGAAAGGTTAGGACAATCTGTACGTAAGTGTCTTGTCTTACCACATTCGAAGCATCGTTGAGGTCCGGAGCTTCCTCTCCTTCTAGTTTCCACATTTTGCAATGCCTTTGAGAACCTCGTAGAGAGAAGTGCTAGCTCCTCCTCTGGAAATTCCTCAATCTGTTCAAGGGTTAGAGAGGACAACAAGGCAAGTGTACCACAAGATGAAGATTGGCCGGAAATAGGCATGTCATGTTGAGAAACAAAAGCAATAGACTTGTTGGGGTTCTTACGTGAGATTATGTCAATTTCATGAGTTTTTAACTTGGAATATAGCATATCTAAAGTAAGTGAACTCATGACAGTAGATTCACGAATAGATGTGACTTTCATCTCCCAAATTGACATATCTAATGCACTTAGCAATTGCCTAGCATTTTCAGCATCTGAAAAATTAACATTGACACTACACAAGTTGCTGAGAATCTTATTAAAGCGAGCAAAAAAGTCATCAATAGACTCACCGGGTTGCATCTCGAAGCGCATGTATTCTTTCTTGAACATGTCTTGCCTTACCTATTTGATCGTGTTGGATCCTTCGTGATAGTCACAAAGTGCTTTCCACACATCGTATGCAGATCGGAGGTGTGCAACACGGTCGAAGTCGCTTTGTGTTAATCCTTGTATGATCAAGTTTCGAGCCTTGTTGTTGTTATCGACATCTCTCAGATTTGTAGCTGTAACTTGACTGTTTGATGGCACTTCGTAAGGCTTGTATACCTTCTCCCATATTGCAAAGCCTTGTGCCTGGACGAAAGCCTCCATGCGTGCCTTCCAAACCTGAAAATCAATACCAGCGAACACACGGGGTTTGGTGGAGTACTTCTTCATGATGATTAGTGAAAAACACGTGCAAATCACAAAGATTAGAGCACCGTGGCTCTGGTACCAATTGTAGGATCGAAGAGCACGTGAAAATCTACCATAGGGGGGTGAATGGTAGATTTAAAAATCTTACGCAGTGGAAACAATTAAACCCCAACCCCTTCGGTAGAAAAACGATTGTTAAAGAAATCGTGTGTGAGACTAATCTAAACGGGTTTCACCGTGACAAAAGTAATGGATATCAGAGAGAATCAATTCACTAAGACAACACAAGAAGAATCACTCAAATCCGTCGAGAAAAACTCAAGTTATGATCGAAAGATCAAACAAAGGTCAATCTGCCCTACCCGAGGAAAAAAACAGTTCTGGAACGCTACAAAGAAACTCGTGTAGATCATAGACCAAAAATACAATGACAATGAAATTTTTACATATGATAGATAATCAAGTTTTGAAGACAACCCAAAAAGAATCACGTCAATTGGATCTGTAAAACTCGAGTTATGATAAAACCACCAACAACAGGTAGTGCTGTCCAAAAACTCGACGAGTAAAACTTGTCTGGAATAAGTCTGATGAACAAGGCACAAAAGTTCCTTCAAACTACGAATTTTATTCAATAGAACAAAAGAGGAACAGCCCCAAAGTCGTGCCCCACGAGCTCTGGGCTCCCTTGCTTATATAACCAGGTCGAAAACCAACTCAACTCAAATTAGGAACCTAATCCTACTCTGTTCATGAATCGTAACTTTCCATAAATGCTTAGGATTCTTCTATACGCATATAGAAGCAATCTTAAGACTTCCAAACACCTTTGAACGCATTCCACATTCCTAAAAAACTAAAATTCGTGACCCACACGAAATCCTATCATAACCAACTCAAATCTTTCCATATTTGAGTCAAACCCGACTCAGCCGTAGCCTAAGTCCATAACCTAGTCGGTTGGACCTTTCCGACCGACTCTTTACGTCCACATCTCTTCATCACATCTCGGAACCATGTATCCACGTCCATTCAATCCTTGCACACGTGCAAACATCTTCCAATGACGTCCATGATACCTTCACATGCATTGTTCTTGATTCAATCATGCTGCGCAACCTCCTGATCAGCTCAACCACAATTCCTCCTGAATTTGGTTGTTGGAACCTCATCTCCTTCCTGAGACTAGTCCAATGGATCCCATCACCAGCCATGTATTTAACTCAAGCAACACCTTCACATGAATAAAGAACCAATCCATACAAGCCCAAGTCCTCGACTTGACTCAAGTTAGTTCTGAACACAACACCTTACGTGAGAACCTCACATAAGCATGTTGCAAAACCACAGTAACACGATATCATCCATATCAACCAAAAACGCACCAAAGACTTAGCAAATGAATACTAATCAATCTTTTTAGAGATGTAAAGCAAGTACGAAACATTACAAATGAAAAACAGAAGCATTGTGGTCAAGTTCCGGACCTTGCCAGAGCAACCTGGACCTTGAGCCGGAGCTAACAAAAGCTAGTCGGACCTTAATAAAAAGGTGTTTTGGTGATATTCAAAACTTTTGTCGTCAAAGCAAGTGTATTCACTACAAGCCAATGTATTCAGCACACATAGGTCTTACAATAAACTTGTGCAATGTGTGTGATTATTTATGCTTGAGCTCTTGGGGTGTGTTTCCTTAACACACTCCATACAATATGATCTACTACACTTGTTCCTTGAGCTCTTTTTCACATTGCTCCTCATTCTCCCTTCTTTTTAGCTCTTTGCTCATTTCCTCATTAAAACTTGTGCTCATCTCAACAAATTAGTTAGGATCTCATTTGCATGTCATAAATCATCCAAAACCCAAAAGGGATTCCTAGATGCACTTTCAATCTCCCCCTTTTTGGTGATTGATGACAACCAAATGAGATTTCATAAAATATGATAAAAAGTTGAGATTTCCATAAAGTGTGCACATATGAGTCCAAAATACATCAAGCAATGAAAACATGATCCATATGTGCACTCTTTGTGGTGGGATGCAGCACTAAGTGTATAGAAAAAATATTCGATATGAGAATGACATAATTTACATCAACACATCAACAATAAGCATATATGTCATTTTTATAGCAGAAACACAGATTTCATCAATTTCAACATAAGCATTTCAAAACATTGCATCACAGGACCATAAGTATCATAAGAGCATATTAAGAGATTTACAACCCACAAAATAGACAAAAAGCATAAAAAGAAGCCCTCCTCGCATCTTACAGCTAAGACCTAAGACTCCCCCTCAATCTCTCCCCCTTTGGCATCAAGACACCAGAAAGAAGGAGAGGAGGGACCTAAAGTCTTCAAGCCTCACTGTCGGTCCTCTCGCCGTCTTCATCTTCATCTTCTGGCTGATGAGGAGGAGGAGGAGGAACGGAGCCACTCGAGTCCCCAATGCCAAAATAGGCAAGTTCGGAGGGAGTCAAGGGCCCGAGCTCGGTGTAGTCAGAGTCAGAGTCATCAGAAATTACTGGAGATCCAATGGGCTCGATCTCTAGTTTTTGGCAATTCTGCTTCACATTTTCCTTGACATACTTCATGTCAGCCTTTCTTCTCTTGTTGAGCTTGTGGGCCTTCACCTCGGCCTTTTTGCAGGAGGCAAAAATAGTAGCCACGTATTTGAAGATGCCACTTGCAGATCCCTTTTGAGGAGCTGCCCTAGTGGTAGGGGCAGCCCCGACATCTCAACTCGATCTCGCTGGAGCCTCTGCACTAGAAGCAGGAGAGGGAGCAGCTTGAACATTTGCTTGTTGAGGCTTCTGAGGCCTCAATGGTGTGTGCTCCACATCTTTGAAAAATTCGATGCATGTGACCTTCTCAATCATGAACATGAGGTAGGGGGCATAGCCACAAGATCTGTTTGGGGCACTAGAGATGTTGACCATATCGTTCCAAATATAGTCAAACATATCAAACTTGCGATCCTTGCTTATGACCTTCATCAAGGTCCGGAGATAGCCCTGTACACTCCCTGCATCCCCATCCTTTGGGGAAATTGTCTTTCTCAGCACTCTGTTAAGCACCACAAAGAAGAGCTTCATGTTCTTTGTGGAGGGAGGATTGACCTTCAGTGATGGGTCATATAGGAACTTCATCCTATCCTTTTCCAAGACCCCAAGGTTGTGGATCACTAGTAAGTTATTGTCGGTGTTCTCCAGTGGAGGAGACTGGTGAACTCATCGTAGGTAATGGTGTACTTGGACCCGTGAGTCATCCAAGTCACCCGCTCATCCTCACCACTAGCAAAGTGACAAGTAGCATAGAACTGGGCTATCACTTCGTCATTCCAGTTGTACTTGAAGGCGAAGAGGTCCTTCAAGCCATGTCTCTCAGCTGCCTCGACCACCTCATCAAAGGTGGAGCATCTCTTCCTCTCAAGATGTGCCCAATCTATCCACTGACTGCGCACCACTAGGGTCTTCATGTGGTGGTAGACAGACTTGTAAAAGTCTGCATGGAAGTTGCTCCAGAATCTTCCGTCTGCAGCCTGCCTGGATTGGCTGTAGCAATCCATATTTCTCAGCTTTGCAGCCGAGTCGCTGCCCTTCCTGTTGAAGATTTCCTCAGTGGGATCCCGAGCTCCTTGCTTCGGAGCTGACATCTTTAGAGGGCCAATCGGGGCATTGTGATCCCTTTGCCTTTCCCTTTTGCTTGGTGAGCACTTGCCGATCTAGGGCCACCACAAGCGGAAGCCCTGGAAGCAGGCACCTTGCATCGAGCCACCCTTTTCTGAGACCGAGGAGGGGAGGGGGCTGGCTCGGAAGGGCGCTTCTTGTTTTGGCCCGTCGAGGACCGAAGCAGGGCTTCTTGGTCCATCTCGTCTTCGAAGTCGGAATCTTTTTTGTGAGAGTTCGACATGCCCTGAGAAAGGATTGTACAAGGTATGGGTGAGAATGGATAACAAGGAATTGCATTGAGGAAATAAAAGGTTAGGTTTGAGTTCAGAAAAATCGGACAAGTCCGGTGTACAGGCACGGACTAGTCCGGTTGACCGGACTTGTCCGTGCATGGACCGAACTAGTACGGTATTCATCCTCAAGAACCTTAACTATGAGACAAATGGAGTTGCTCAATGCAAAACTAGCCTAACAGCAATGTAATACATCAAGGACACTAGTATTAGGTGAAAGAAGCTAGGCTATTCGATCAACAATGATGAAAATGGAGGTTTCTACGGTTTGGGGGAAAATTACCGAAAAATTGCTTGAATATCGGAGAGGAGGGTGTTGAATGGTGGACAAGTCCGCGAACTTCAATCCCTAAGTGAAGGAGCTTGATTTCCACCCAAACTTGGAGCTTTTTGATGGAGGAGTGGTCAAATCGCCTTGGGGAGCTCGAGCGTGGAGAGAGAAAGCTTGAGGCAAGTGTGGGGGTGAGGAAATTAGGGTTTGGTGGCAGCTAGGGTTATGGACACAAAAAATCGGACTAGTCCGTGGTCTGCCGGACTAGTTCGGCCTAACCGACACTCTGTGGACTATTCTGCATTGGCGGACTAGTCCGAGTAACCACGGACTAGTCCGGGGTCACCAGGGAAGAAATGCCTAGCCCATTCATATATATTCGAAGGTACTTATTTAGAAAATAGGGAGGCAAATCAAATCAAGTAATCTTGATGAATATGATCAATAAGCATACAACAATCAAGCAATGACCATAATTCACCAAGATCGAGTAATTGACATAGTTTTTTGAGAAAATTGAAAGAGATGATTTTCACAATCCAATCAAAATATTTTGAAGAATTCATACAAGTATGCAAATTTTCAAGCCACATTCCGAGCATCAAGGATATTTAGTTCACTTCGAAGCTCGCAAAAGCGTTTTTCATCAAGTGGCTTGGTGAATATGTCGGCTAATTGCTTTTCGGTATTTACATGGGAAATGGCTATATCTCCTTTCATGGAGTGGTCTCTCAAGAAGTGATGCCGGATGGCTATGTGTTTGGTTCTAGAGTGCTCAACTGGATTATGGGCAATTTTAATGGCACTCTCATTATCACAAAGGAGTGGAATGCGGTTCATATTGTAATTGTAATCCCTTAGAGTATGTAGCAACCAAAGGAGTTGAGCGCAACAACTCCCGGCTGCAACATACTCCGCTTCGGCCTTGGATAGGGCAATGGAGTTTTGTTTCTTGGAGGACCAAGAAACTAGGGATCTCCCTAGGAATAAGCCTGTACCGGAGGTACTTTTTCCATCTACTTTGCATTTGGGATAATCTGCATCGGAATAGCCAATGAGATTGAATTTGGAACCTTTGGGGTACCAAAGGCCTAGGTTGGGTGTATGAACTAAATACCGCAAGATTCTCTTAACAGCTGTCAAATGACACTCTTTTGGGTTGGCTTGAAACCTTGCACAAAACCATACACTCAACATAATGTCTGGCCTAGATGCACATAAGTATAGTAAAGATCCAATCATGGAGTGATATACCTTTTGATCGACGCTAGGTCCATCATCATTGAGATCCAAGTGGCCATTCGTTGCCATGGGAGTCTCTATGGGCTTTGCCTTGTCCATTCCAAACTTCTTGTGTATGTCTTGAGTGTACTTAGTTTCACTTATGAACGTCTCTTCCTTTTGTTGCCTCACTTGGAATCCCAAGAAATACTTTAGCTCTCCCATCATAGACATCTCAAACCTATCTGTCATAATTTTACTAAACTCCTCACAAAAAGATTTGTTAGTTGAGCCAAATATTATATCATCAACAAATATTTGACAAACAAAGAGATCATTGTCAAAGTTCTTTGTAAACAATGTATAATCTACTTTACCAATCTTAAAGCCATTTTCAATTAAAAAATCTCTAACACACTCATACCATGCTCTGGGAGCTTGTTTCAGGCATAGAGAGCCTTACACAATTAACATACGTGGTCGGGGAACTCTTCATCTTCAAACCCAGGGGGTTGCTCCACATACACCTCCTCCTTGATTGGTCTGTTGAGGAAGGCACTTTTCACATCCATTTGATAGAGCTTGAAATCATGGTGAGTAGTATATGCAAGTAATATTCTAATGGACTCAAGTCTAGCTACGGGAGCAAAGGTTTCATCGAAATCCAAACCTTCGACTTGTGAATACACTTTGGCCACAAGTCGTGCCTTGTTCCTTGTCACCACCCGTGTTCATCTTGTTTGTTGCGGAAGACCCATTTGGTGCCGACAACGTTGGATTTGGGTCTTTCGACTAGTTCCCACATCTCGTTCCTTTTGAAATTGTTGAGTTCTTCTTGCATGGCCACTACCCAATCTGGATCCTTCAATGCATCCTCAACCCTGCGTGGTTCCAAAAAGGACACAACGAGTAGTGCTCACAAAAATTAGCTATGTGAGATCTAGTTGTTACTCCCTTTTGGATGTCACCAATGATGTTGTTGATTGGGTGATCCCTTTGGACACATTGGTGTACTTTTGGGTGTGGTACTTGATGTCTTGAATCTTCATGATCATCTTCTTCTCCCCCTAAATGGTTGCCCTCATTGACTTGTTGATCATCTTCACTTTCTTGAGATTGATCTTGTATGGAAGCTCCCCCTTGATCATTGGTTTCCTCTTGTTGTTCGTTTTCCTCATGCATATGTAGAGGTGGCTCTTGTGGTCGAACATCGCCTAACGCCATTATTCTCAATGCTTGACAAGGGGCTTCTTCTTTATCTAGGACACATGGATCAACTTGCTCTTTTTGGGAGCCATTAGTTTCATCGAACACTACGTCACGTGCTACTTCAACAAGTCCGGAGGTCTTGTTGTAGACACGATAGGCGTAAGTGTTCGAATCATAACCAAGCAAGAAACCTTCATCGGACTTCAAAGAGAACTTTGAAGTCCTAGGCTTCTTGTTCAAAATATAGCATTTGGAACCAAAAACTTGAAAATATGAAATATTAGGCTTGTTACCGGTGAGTAGCTCATAGGATGTCTTCTTGAGTAGTCGATGAAGATAAAGTCGATTTATGGCGTTGCAAGCGGTGTTGATTGCTTCTGCCCAAAGTCGATCCGAGGTCTTGTACTCATCAAGCATTGTTCTCGCCATCTCTAAGAGGGTTCGGTTCTTCCTTTCGGCAACTCTGTTTTGTTGAGGGGAGTAAGGAGATGAAAACTCGTGTTTTATGCCTTCTTCATCTAGGTACTCCTCCAGTTGTGTGTTCTTGAACTCTGTGCCGTTGTCGCTTTGAATATTCTTGATTGTCAATGATAATTCACTTTGAGCTCGCTTGAAGAACTTCTTGAGTATTCCTTGTGTTTCTAACTTATCATGTAAAAAGAAAACCCAAGTGAAGCGAGAAAAATCATCAACAACTACTAAACCATATTTGTTACCGTCGATGCTTATGTAGGCAATTGGACCAAATAAGTCCATGTGAAGTAACTCGAGCGGTCTTGTTGTAGTCATGACGTTCTTCGCGGGATGGGGTGCTCCTACTAGCTTCCTGGCTTGGCACGCGCTACAAGGCCTGTCTTTCTCAAAAACAACATCCTTCAAACCTCGGATGTGATCGCCCTTGAGGAGTTTTTTAAGGTTCCTCATACCAACATGTGCTAGCCGTCTATGCCACAGCCAACCCATGTTGGTCTTTGCAATCAAGCATTTGTCAAGTTCAGCTTTATCTTTGTTGAAGTCAACAAGGTAAAGCTTTCCCTTTAACATACCCTTAAATGCAATGGAACCATCACTCCTCCTAGAGACGGTCACACCCTCATTTAGTGAACAGGCAATTATAACCTTTGTCACATAATTGAGATATGGACGGCAGGTTATAATCTAAGGAATCAACATGTAATACGTGAGAAAGAGTGTGTTAGATGATATGGCAATTTTACCGGTACCGACACCTTTTCTTGACTATTGTCTCCAAAATAGATGCCCTCATTTCGATCCTCATTTTCTTCATACTCAACGAACATTCTTCTTTCTCCGGTCATATGGTTGGTGCAGTCACTGTCTAGCACCCATTTGGATCCACCGGAGGAATAGGCCTGCAAAAACAAATTATGCCTCGGTTTTAGGTACCCAAGCTTGCTTGGGTCCTTTTAGGTTATTCACAAGGGATTTGGGCACCCACACATGAGATTTTGTGTTCTCATGGTGTGGACCAAGATAATGAGCATAAACTTTTCCATAATTACTTCTCATTAAGACATAAGATGCATCGAAAGTTCTAAATAGCAACTGTTGTTGTTTATACACAAGACTAGTATGGGAGACCGGATTTGTCCAAAGGACCGGACTTGTCCGGATCCCGACCGGACTAGTCCGGTGATCATGCGTGTTGGATTCATTAATTTTGGATTTTCCAGTTTGAGAGGGTCTTCCCTTTACAAAGACATTGCTCTCCTTGTCATTCTTATGGCTTCTAGCATGTTTCTTTTCACCATAAGAGTAACCAATGCCATATTTGACATTTGGAGGTCTTTTGACCAAGTATGCACTACGTGCATATTTGATCTTATCCTTGACAAATATGCCATTTTGTGAAGGATGCTTGTCCTTAGTAGAGGTTGACTTGTCTTCAAGCTGGTGTCAACTTTACCACATGTATAAGTACAAGCAACTTCAGTTTTAATGGGTTGAGAAGGTGAACTTCAAGAGGATAAAGGGTCACCTTGCTTGAGTGACTCAACTTGCACTTCAAGGATCTTGTTAACCATGATTAGGTTAGCAAGTTCGTCCTTGATTGTATCATTTGAGTCGCTTAACTCCAAGCAAGCTTCCTTGCTTGAAGCTAACTCAAGCTCCAGTGACTTGCTTCGCTCCTTTTCAAGCTCTAGAAGTTTGTCAAGTTCAACATATTCCTCCTTTTGGGAGATAATCATGTCTTCTTGATGATGTATCAACTTCTCCCTTTCTCAACAAGTTGTCAAGTACGAATTTCATTTTTGTGGATGTTTTCTTATCTAACCCAATGAGCATATCTTCATTATCACTATTAATTTCACTATCACTGGAATAGGAATGTACGGAAGAGGGTTTTGTTCTTACCTTGCGTTTACCTTCCTTTGCCATGAGGCAAGTGCTATTCCCCTTCCATGCGCCGAGAGTAGGGAAGAGAGTGGACTTCTTGGATGTCTTCTCGATGACTATGCTAGCCATCTCTTCTTCTTCTAATGATGAGGACTCATCATTTGAGTCCCACTCATTCCCTATATGTGCTTGTTTGGCTTGTTTCTTCTTTTTGAAGAATTTCTTGGGTTGAGGCTTTGCTTCTTTGGTCTCCTTCTTGTTCTCTTCATATGGGCAATTAACTATAAAGTGGCTATACATACCAGAATTATAGCATGCCAACCTCAACTTTGGCTTTGATCTTTCCTTGCACTTTCCTTCACTTGGTTTAGCGCCTTGTCTCTTCTTCATCATCTTCATTAATTTCTTCATGAATAGTATCATGTCATCTTCATCCAAGTCACTGCTTTCATCATCACCGTCTTCTTCTAGATGAGTTTCTCGAGCTTCTTTAGACAAGGGCTTAGGGGTGGACTTTAGAGCGACCCCTTTCTTCTTTGCCGAGGTGAGGTCGGCAATTTCCTTAAAATATTTAGCTTTTTTTTTCCATCATCTCAATGTTGATGATTTTCCCAAGTAGCTCATCCGGGGTAATCTTCTTGTATCTGGGGCTTTCTCGTATCAATGCGAGGCATGGAGGCTCTAAGGATGAGCTTCACTACCTCGTGGTCGTTCCACTTCTTGATTCCGTATGCTTGCACCTTGTTAATGAGTGTCTTCAATCAATTGTACATGTCTTGTGGTGACTCATCTTCTTCGATTGCGAACCTTCTTAGCTCCCTTCAATCATCTCGATCTTCGCTTCTCGCACATGACGATCGCCTTCATGTGCGGTTTGCAATGTATCCCATATTTCTTTTGCGATCTTGAGTCCATCCACTTTTGTAAACTCATCACGACTGAGCGATGAAGTGATGAATGCAGTAGCTTGGGCATTTCGATGGATGGCTTGCTCTTGACTAGGTGTGAGCTCCTCATCATCATCCGGGATATCTATTCCTGTGCATACTATGTGCCACAAACATGGATTGAGAGAAATCAAATGCATTTTCATGTTTTGCCTCCACATTGAGTAGTCCTTGCTGTCAAAATGTGGGGCTTTTCCAAGTGGAATGGATAGATAATTATTATTGTTAGAATTTAAGCGATCATAGTTAAAAGGATATCTGGAGTAGTCGGTGTGACTACTTCCCTTTTTTTTCTTCTCATCTTCGATTTTCACCTTTCCCTTGGAAAGGGTTTTCTTTCTTAGGAGCGCCTTGAGTTCCAACATCTCCTAATCGTCATCCTCGATGTCTTGAATGGCTTCGAGGAGCTTCTCCAATTTTTGGTTCTTGTCTTCATCAACCTTCTCTTGGTTGTTGCTCTTGTGTACGTCCTTCATGTCTGACATGATCTCTTCGAGCGATTACTCTCCTTTTGAAGAACCCTGATCTGATACCAATTGAATATGGCCTAGAGGGGGGCTGAATAGGCCTTTTTGAATTTTATCAGAACCTGCAACACTTAACAACCAGATAAAATCTCGAGATATCAGACTAGTCTGGTCAAGTGCGGACTAGTCCGGTGTGTACCGACTAGGTTAATAAAATTTGATCAATTAACTTGATTCTAGGATGTAAGCAGCAGAATTATACTTGTATTTTAATTGTAGCATGAATATAAACTAGGGTGTATCACAATTTAATCTTAAACTCAATGTTTCAACGTAAAGTGAGCACGATTGATCAAAACCCTAGATGTATATATGAAGTGTAAGACCAATGAGCGCAAAGAAAGAACACAATGATTTTATCCCGTGGTTCAGTTCCCACAGAGGCAACCTACGTCCACGTTGAGGAGTCCACAAAAGGATCGGTTCTTCTCCAACCCTACCCTCGTCGGATCGCCGCGAAGGCCAATCCTCTTCACTTATCACAAAGGTTAAATAACCAAATTCAAGGGGCCTTCTCACACATTGAGGGCTCCCTAAGATTACAAAAAGAACTCCACCAAGAACACACTCGAAAAATTACAATGAAAATCACAGGAGTGTGTTAAGGAATCAAACCAAGAGATCAATAAGTGATGAATCGTGTCTCTCCAATGATCCAAAGTATATCCTCCTGGGACTGATCTTTGTTGGGTTTGATTTCGTGGAGAGATGTGTCTTTGAGGATCTTGGGAGGTGTGACAGCGCAAGGGGGTCGAGAGATATAAAAGTTGGGCCGTGCACATCTATTTATATGGGGTTTCTAAAAGTGACTGTTAGTGTTTAGAAAGATCAAACTAGTCCATGGTGGACACAAGACTAGATCGGTGTGCTGCGTGTAGTAAACCCTAAGTGTCCCGAAATATCAGACTAGTCCGGCTAGAAGCAGACTTGTACGATTTTGCTTCTGGAAATCTCCGGACTAGTCCGATAATCATCAAACTTGTCCGGATCAGTGAAACCCTAAGTGAATTGGGTGACAAGTCCGCACTTGGAGGACTTGTCCGATTTGGGTCAGAGGGTTTTCGGACTAGTCCATGCCAATATCGGACTTGTCCGATTTACATGAGAATGATATCGGACTAGTCCGTTGTGTGATCGGACTTGTCCGATTTTGTGCAACTTGTGAAGTGTTTTGAGGACTAGTCCGCACTGGGGAGGACTAGTCTGATTCTAGTTAGTGAGATATCGGACTAGTCCGTGGTGATATCGGACTTGTCCGATCTTGTGCAGAAAGATATCGGACTAGTCCAGTGTCAGTCGGACTAGTCTGGTCCTGTATAAACTTGTGCAATGTGTGTGATTATTTGTGCTTGAGCTCTTGGGGTGTGTTTCCTTAACACACTCCATACAAAATGATCTACTACACTTGTTCCTTGATCTCTTTTCCACATTGCTCCTCATTCTCCCTTCTTTTTGGCTCTTTGCTCATTTTCTCATTAAAACCTGTGCTCATCTCAACAAAGTAGTTAGGATCTCATTTGCTTGTCATAAATCATCCAAAACCCACAAGGGATTCCTAGATGCACTTTCATTTATTCATGTGCAAGTGTTGCTTGAATTTAAGACATGGATGGTGATGAGATCCATTGAACTAGTCTTAGGGAGAAGATGAGATTCATCAACCATGTCTGGGATGAATTTTGGTTGAGTTGATCGGGAGGTTGCGCAACATGTTTGAATCAAGAACAATGCATATGAAGGTATTGTGGACATTGTTGGAAGATGTTTGCATGTGTTCAAGGAGTGCATGGATGTGGCTACATGGTTCCAAGGTGTGATGAAGGGATGTGGACGTGAAGAATTGGTCGGAAAGGTCCAACCGACTAGGTTATGGACTCAGGCTGCAGCATAGTCGGGTTTGACTCAAATATGGAAAGATTTGAGTTGGTTACATTAGGATTTTGTGGTGAGCACGAAGTTGAGTTGTTTTAGGAATGTGGGATACGTTCCTAAGGTGTTTGGAAGTCTTAAGATTGCTTCTATCTGGGTATGAAAGAGTCTTGAGCAGTTATGGAAAGTTTTGGTGGAAACTGAGTAGAATACGAGTCCTAGTTTGGTTTGAGTTGGCCTCATGGCTGGTTATATAAGCAGGGAGGCCAGAGCTCATGGTACACAGATTTTGTACTGTTCCTCTTGTGTTCTATTTAATAAAGATCGTAGTTTAAAGGAACTTTTGTGCCTTGTTCGTCCGACTTGTTTCAGACAAATTTTTCTCGTCGAGTTTCTGCACAACACTACCTTTCTTCGGTGCTTTTATCATAAATCGAGTTTTACAGATCCAATTGATGTGATTCTTTTTGGGTTGTCCTCACAAATTGATTATATTTCATCTGTGAAATTTTCACGGTAATTGCATTTGTGGTTTCTGATCTATACGAGTTTCTTTGCAGTGTTGCAGATCTGTTTTTACTCAGATAGAATAGATTGACCTTTATTCGATCTTTTGATTATAACTTGAGTTTTTCTTATCGGTTTTTCGTGATTATTGTTGTCGATTCTTCGTGACTTGATTCTTTATAATATCTACTACTTTTGTCACAGTTGAACACGTTTAGATTAGTTGCACACACGATTCCCTTAACAGATCAATTTTCTGCCAAGGGGTTTTTTATTGCTTCCGCTGAAAAAGTTTTAATCTACCATTCACCCCCCCCCCCTTGGTAGATTTAGACGTGCTCTTTGATCCTACAATGGTATCAGAGACACGGTGCTCTAATATTTGTGATTTGCATGTGTTTTTGACTAATCATTATGGATAAATACTATGCAAAGCCTTGTGTATTTAGTGATAATGATTTTCAGGGTTTGGAAGGGACGTATGGAAGCCTTCATCCAGACGCAGGGCTTTGCAATATGGGAAAAGGTGTACAATCCTTATGAAGTGCCGTCAAACGATCAAGTTACGGCTGCAAATCTGAGAGATGTCGACAACGACAACAAGGCTCACAACTTGATCATACAAGGACTAACTCAAAGCGACTTCGACCGTGTTGCTCACCTCCGATCTGCGTACGACATTTGGAAAGATCTATGTGATTACCACGAAGGATCCAACACAATCAAGGAGGTAAGGCAAGATATGTTCAAAAAGGAATACATGCATTTTGAGATGCAACCAGTTGAGTCCATCGATGATTTATTTGCTCGCTTTAATAAAATTCTCAACAACTTGCGTATTGTCAATGTTAATTTTTCAGATGCTGATAATGTTGGCCAATTGATAAGTGCATTAGATATGTCAATTTTGGAGATGAAAGTCATATCTATTCGTGAATCTACTGTCATGAGTACTCTTACATTAGGTGTTCTATATTCTAAATTGAAAACTCATGAAATTGACATAATCTCACGTAAGAACCCCAGCAAGTCTCTTGCATTTGTTTCTCAACGTGATATGCCTAGCTCTGGCCAATCTTCATCTTGAGGAATACTTGCTTTGTTGTCCTCTCTAACCCTTGAACAGATTGAAGAGTTTCCAGAGGAAGAACTAGCACTCATCTCTACTCAGTTCTCAAAAGCATTGCAAAATGTAGAACTAGAAGGAGAGGACGTGTTAGACCTCAACGTTGCTTTGAATGTGGTAAGATAGGACATTTTTGCATGGATTTCCCTAAGCTTTCAGGTACTACATCCCGTGATGAAAAGCAAACAAGTACGAAGCACTCTTCTGCAAACAACAACAAGGAAAAAATTACAGGACGCCAATTGGTGAATAGTTTTATCTCTGCACTTCAAGAACTTGGCTCGAGCGATGTGCACAACGGAAGTGACGAAGATAAAGATGATTTTCCAAATTAGTGCTTCATGGCAGACAAATCAAGATCAAGTATGGAGGAGGCAGAACACAACAGTGATAATGGAGAGGTATGTCCTACTTGCGAAGAAATGTGTGATGCTATTTCTCATGCCACTGCTATAGTTAAGAAAATGGACAAAAAGCTTAGGAACAATGCTGTTAAAATTGAGTCACTAGAATCTAAAATTAACCGTTTGAAATCTTTGATTCCTAATGATGATTCTTGTTGCTCATGTGATTTAATATATGAAAAATTGTCATCTCTAAGAAGTGCACATACCTCCACACTTGATAAGCTTGAGTTAGAGATTGAAAAGAACAGAGAGCTTGCTGCACTTAATGATAAAAACTTGAAAGATGCTAGCCCTTCTACAATTGATTTGCATTGTTCTACTTGTGATGATCTTGATAAGAAACTACAAGATGCTATGAATGAGATTTATATATTGAATAATTCTTTACATGCTCATCAAGTTAAAAATTGTTCTAATTGCAAATTAAAAGGAAAAACTTTATGTGAAAATTGCCTTGATCTGTCCAATAAACTTGATGACATGCATAGGAAATTAGATCAGTTTTGTAATGCAAATAAAAACTTAAACTTGCTGCTGAATTCTTCCAAGTCTTGCAACGATAAATCTGGTTTAGGCTTTAAATCCCATGATCATGCTAAGGCACATCCACCTAAAATTGTGAAGTCATTAGGAAGTGGTTTGATAAAACAGTTCCTAAATAAAAAGAAGTGGGTTTTAAATCTGCAGGATTGTTGTCTCATTCGGTTCGTAATAAACATGTTGCTTGCTCATTTAGACATGAACACAAAGTTGAAATTCATTGTATCTACTGTGATAAAGATGGTCATATCATAGATTTTTGCTATAGACTAGCTAAACAACATAAAAATGAAAGAATGCAAGCTAGATCTTGTAACTCTCATGCAAAATTTGCCGCACATGTTGAACCGAATGTTAGGAGCTTGCAACCTATTGTAATGAGTCGAAAACATGCAAAGATTGCTCCCAAACCTACTGTTTCTTGTACTACACATGTAACACCTCGTAGGTCAGTAGTTGGGTACAAGAATTCTCTAAATCTGGCTCATAAACCAGTTGTTTTATCTCAGCTTTCGTGTGTTATTCCTGCTGGATGTCGTGTGACTCAGTATTGGATTCCTAAATACTTTTTGACTAACCCCAGTATTGAGTCATCGATGTATTATACTTCTATGTAGGTTACACGCTTGAGGAAGGAGGACATATGGATTGTGGATTCGGGTTGCTCATGTCACATGACCGGTAACAATGAATGGTTCTCCTCCCTCTTTTTTAGTCACGTGTAGAGAATGTTACTTTTGCCAATATTCTTCAACTCCTATAATTGCTAAGGGTTTGGTTATGGTAAATGATCACTACACTTTGAAAGATGTGGCACTTGTCAAAAATTTGAAATACTAATTGCTTTCGGTTTCATAATTGCTAGATGAAGATCTGGAAATTACTTTCACTAAAAATTGCTGCAAAGTTGTAGATTCAAACAGTGAGATAATTTTAACATGTCTCGGTCTGGAATAGTTTTTAAAGCTGATTTTGATATGTCATCCTCTAAGCATAGGTGTCTAGTTCCTAATGATTCAAAGGACTTATAATTTTGACATCGTAGACTTGGTCATGTAGGCTTTGATCATCTAACGCATGTTAGTGCTCTTGATCACATACGTGGGTTGCCTAAGCTTAAAGGGGACGAAGAAATTGTGTGCTCTTCTTGTAGACGTGCTAAGATGGTTGCAGGTTCACATGATCCTCTCACAATGACCATGACAACTGAACTGGGTCAACTTTTGCACCTTGACACCGTAGGACTTTCACATGTTCAATCCTTCTGAGCTAAATGGTATGTTGTTGTGATTGTTGATGACTATTCTAGATACTCTTGGGTTTACTTTATGGCATCTAAGAATGAAGCTTTTAGTCACTTTAGAACTTTATTTCTTAGATTAGCAATTGATCATTCAGGATCTTTAAAAGCAATTAGAAGTGATAACAAAAATGAATTTAAAAATCAATCGTTTGATCACTTTTGTGCTGAAAGTGGAATAAATCATCAATTTTCTTCATCTTATGTACCTCAACAAAATGGTGTTGTAGAGAGAAAGAACAGAACCTTAGTTAAGATGGCTAGGACTATGCTTGATGAATATCAAACTCCTAGAAAATTTTGGGCAGATGCAATTGCAACCGCTTGTTATGTCTCAAATTGTGTTTTCTTGCGTGCTAAGCTAGGAAAAACATCATATGAACTTCAGTTTGGACATAGGCCTAGTGTCACACACTCTCAGGTCTTTGGTTGTAAATACTTTGTTAAGAAACTTGGTAATCTTGATAAATTTGAAGCTAGATCTGTTGATGGCATGTTTCTTGGTTATCCATCTCATACTAGAGGCTACCGTGTGCTTTTACTTGACACTAACAAAATTGTGGAGACTTGTGAGATTTCTTTTGATGAAGCTAGCCCAGGTACTAACTCTAATATTGCAGGTCCAGAGCTATATCCACAGGGGGAATGTATTTTCATCGAAGAAGACAAAGAAGTGGTGTTGCTGCCTCAAAATTCAAAGCAAATGGTGTTGATCACGCTGCTAATTTGAACCACAACCAGCACCAACAACTACTGAAGCTGGTAAAGATCGTCGTCAAGCCACAAGTTCTTTGATCTATGATGAACATGAAGAACAAGGAGCTTGTAAAGTGTCTACTCCCCTCCGAATCCTTAAAAGTCATCCTCCACAACAAATTATTGGGAGCTTGCACGAATGAGTCAAACGGTCCAGGTTTTGTGATCCAAACTCTCATGCTCATTCAGCTTTTGTTGCTTATTTTGAACTCAAAGATTTATCACACACACTCATTAATGAATCTTGGATTATTTCCATGCAAGAAGAGTTAGAAAATTTCGAAAGAAATAATGTTTGGAAACATGTACCTCGACCTCAAGGTCACACTTTAATTGGAACTATATGGGTGTTTAAAAATAGACAAAGTGAGGATGGGGTTGTGATTAGGAATAAGGCTAGGTTGGTTGCTCAAGGATTCACACAAATTCAAGGTCTAGATTTTGATGAAACTTTTGCTCACGTTGCTAGATTAGAAGCCATAAGAATTTTTTTAGCCTTTGCTGCATCTAAAGGTTTCAAGTTATATCAAATGGATGTTATAAGTTTTTTTCTTAATGGCTATATAGATGAGGAGCTTTATGTCAAGCAACCACCTGGTTTTGAAATTCCAGATTTTCCTACTCATGTTTACAAACTGTCCAAAGCCTTGTACAGTCTCAAACAAGCCCCTAGAGCATGGTACTTACATGAAACTCAAGAATTTGACATTTTTCTTCCTTCTTTCTCAACCATTACATTGAAATCCTTTTTTCAGATGCTGATTTTGGGGGTTGTAGGATTGATAGGAAAAGTACTTCGGGTGCTTGTCATTTTCTTTTTAATTCACTTGTTGCTTGGTCCTTTAGAAAACAAAACTCAGTTGCACAAGCCATAGCCAAATCTAAATATGTAGCTGCTGCTAGCGCTTGTTCACAAACTCTTTGGATTGTTCAACCAATTAAGGACTATGGGGTTGATGTAAATAGTGTTCCACTGTTTTGTGATAATACCAGTGCCACGTGCATTGCAAAAAACCCCTTGCAACATTCTAGAACAAAGCACATTGACATTAGGTATCACTTTCTCCGTGATAATGTTGAAAAAGGAAACATTGTGCTTCACCATGTAGATACCGAACAACAATTGGCTGACATTTTCAAAAAAACCTTCGGATTTCACTCGTTTTTGTTTCATTCTTAGTAAAATAGGGGTTATGCATCCTCATGGCTTAAATTGAGGGAGAGTTCTGAAACTTGGGAAGTCTATTTGTGAATCTAAATTTAAAATAATATGAGCATAGTATTTCATACATATATGACTTTGTGATTCCTTTTACATGCTGAAAGTTCTTACTACATTACTCATGTTATACATTTTGTAGTTTTGGCCATGACTAGTGATTGGAATAATTACTTACACTAAATCTATTCATGATCGAACTTTCTTGCTGTTTTGAACTTGTTGTATGCTCACAAGTGCTTTTAATAACAAAAAATTAATCAATCAACTATCCACATGTTGATCTTTTATGATCAAATAAAAATGAGAAAATATCAAGAGAATATGCATGCATCACACTTCTTCTTTTGAGATGGCTTATTGTTGCACTTAGATATGAACTTAGAAGAAGTTGTGTATGACTAAAACCATGTCGTTAAACTTCTGATTGTCAAATGACATAGGCTTGGCTTGGTTGGTTAGAATAAAGCAGATGCAGCATATAATATCTTGCAAATGTTATGTGATCATAATTTGTTCTTTAAATAATATTCAAAAATGAAAATGCAGCAACAAGTGTCATGCTTTCAGGTTTTGAAATAGTTAATGTCGGAGTGTTGATTCGGCAATTCTCCCGGTACTATTGTTGGTAGCCCACGGAGTTTGTAGTTCGATATTGGGCGCACAAAGATTCAGAACACGATGGCAAATAGACACAAGGATTTATGTGGTTCGGGCCGCCTGACCATAATACCCTACTCCACGAGGTGTGTAGTTGTTGTATTGGGTGTTAGAACTGAGTATGGGAGAGGTCTCAGAGTTCAAAAGAGCCATCCCCTGTGTATTGTCGACCAGTCCTTTTATAGTACAAGGACTGGTCGTTGCACCATTAGCTTTGCCCGACATGTGGCCCTGGCGGTTACTGATGCTTAATGCACAATTAATGAGGTCAATTACCCTTAATAGCATGGTAATGGGCCTTGGAAGTGCCATTACTGGTATTAAGGCCATCCGATAGTGTGTCATTAATATGGTATTAATGACAATTAATCGGGTCTTGAAGTCTTTGATTGCCCATTGAAGGTCTGATCCGTTAGGGGTCCACCAGTCTGATTGTTGAGGCTCAAGGTCCGACGATTGGACACGTGGTAGCATCGGAGCTTTCCGTCTGGGACGGATAGGTCCGGTGTATATGTACACGTCTCTGTACCGGAGCTTCCCTCTGTCGGGGGTTAGGTCCGGTGGTGCTGCACAGGTGTTTAGCCTGGAGCTGTCCCATGTGTGGGATGTAGGTCCGGATGCTGTATACACGTGGCAGCACCGGGACTAACCATAGATGGGAAGCAGGTCCAGTCTGGCATGACATGTGGGGCCTTCGCGGGACTTCAACTCAGACAGGTCAAGTTCCTTTGGTCTTTTTGTAGTCGCAAGGGGTATACGATACGTAGGGTACCGATAGTTGCCCCCTGGGCCCACCTCTGGGAGAGACCTTTTGGATGAAGTCATTCTGCCAGAGGCGGTAGTCTGCAGTTAAACCAACGCCGTGTGGCATATCCAGGATGTGGCAGGTGAGATCTGAGCGTGCGGATCTCACGCAATTGAAGGTCGCCGGTTCTATATACAAAAACCGTATCAGTGCCGCGCGCCCTGTCAGGCCGCCGCCCTCGGGCTTCCCGCCTTTCATGATGACAACTGTTCGCCTGGGGTAAGGACCTCAACTTGATCATCGGGGTGGCCACAGGCCCCCTTGTTATTGGCAGGGTGAAGTTTTTGAATTGTATCGTCGGCTCCTCTGTGGTTTCCATCCAAGCATTGCAGGGGCTTACATAAGAAGGAAAGCGAGCACCGTTTTGGGATTCTTTACGCCTCCATTCGAACTTGCGCTCAAATCCTCCAAACTTTCGCTCGCCTTTTCTCTCTCACCACGCTGTGCTGTGATGGAGTTGGGTCTCCGCAGGAGTCGACTCAAGACCGATGGTGATTTGAAGAAGGTTCGGGCCCTCATGGGGTGGTCCAGTGACTTCTTCAACCATGAGGTCCGTGTCGGCAAGCTTCCGTTCGAGAAGGAGCACGCCGGCGACATGGTGTACTTCTCCTCGTACGCCATGGTGGGACTGATCCCACCCTTCTCCCCTTTTCTCTTGATGCTGTTGGACTTCAATGGTCTGCAGCTGTACCACCTTGGCCCTCACTACATTCTTATGGTGTCGATCTTCATTCACTTCTGCAAGATGTGGGTGGGCATTCCCCCCTGCGTCGAGCTCTTCCGCACCTTCTTCACCATCCACACCACCGACAAGAGTGACGAGTACCATGGCTTCTACTATTTTGTGAAGCGCAAGAAGTGCCCGTACAAGTACTTGCAGTTGTTCCCTTTTGGGAAGTGGGATGACTGGAAGAAGGATTGGATTGTCATCAGGGTGGAGGAGCATGAGAAGCTGGAGCTGCCCGAAGGTCTCCCCAACGTCGATACTGAAGCTTGGAGTGAAGTTCGGGTGTTATCGGACGCCTTCAACCCTGCTTTGACCAGGATCTGCCAATGTGTGGAGGGAGGGGTGACTCCCCAGGTAGTATTCTGCAACTTCCTGGTCAACAGGTGGGCTCTGTTGAAGAAGAGGGAGAAGCTTGCTTGGGACCTCAACAGCGTGATGGATGATGATCGGATAGAGACCGGTTTGAAGTCCAACATGGAGGGCGCAACTTTGGAGTTTCACCTCAAGAAGTTCCAACACGGCATCGATGTCGACGGTGACGACTTGACTTTGCTGGCGGCTTTTCTCCCTCTAAACATGGAGGTTGAGTTCAGTAGGGAGCTCTAGCGGAAGATGCCGGTGCTAGATGACCTTGGTCAAGTCGAGAGGGGTCCGACCACCGGGTTGGCGATCCCCGGTGCTTCCGAGGGTGGTCACCCTTCCGCCCCAAGACAGAGAGTTGAAGTCGTGGGCAAGGGCAAAGAGTTGGCCGAGCCCTCGAGCCGTAAAAGGATGCTGAAGCACTCTGACGGGAGGTCCGTCAGACCTGCTCCTTCCATAGCGGCTCCTTCTCCCCGGAGGGGAAGGTCTTCAACGGCAGCAACCACTCCAGCATCGGCATCTCCCCGGGGTGCTAGCTCCGGCCATGCGGCTCCAGTACTAGGGCCAACTGAAGGCTCTGGGTCCGGAGGTCCTTCCCAATTGAGGGGGGCCTTAACCAAAGTGACGCCGATAGTAGCAGCGAGCTCTGAAGAACCTTCCAGAGCTGGCACACCAAGGGCGACAGGGTTCGGCCCCGAGCGTCCGGGGAAGAGGTTCTGCGCTAGCTTGAGCGGAAGCCTTCGAAGGTAAATTTTGTTTTTTTACCTCAGTTGATTGTTTTCTATAGCAATTGAGTTTTGAGTTCCTTCGTCCTTCATCCACAGAGTGCCCAAGAAAGGGGCCGATGCTCTGGTTCCTGCAGCAACAGCTGAGGCTGTGCAGGCGGAAGCTCCGGCTCCAATACCAACGCCTCCCCAAGAGGTGACTGAGGCTGCGACAGCTCCGGCGCCGGGTGTCGTGGTCCTGGACCTCGACTCATCCCCAGAAGCTCCCTTAGTAGTGCCGGACCACTGGAATGAAGATGTACCATCGACACCAGCCCCGAAAGTTGAAGCTCCAGGTTTGGATGTTGAGATGACAGACGCTTCAGCCTCAGAGCCGGAGGTAGTTGCAGTCCTAGCCCTAGGGCTGGACGTTGTTGAAACCTCGGCAATCGAGCCAATGGTTGATGAGGCCCCGGCGATAGAGTCGGGTGTTGATGAAGCCCCGGCGATAGAGTCAGTGGCTGATGAAGTTCCGGCGCCTGAGTTGGTTGCTGTAGAAGTGTCGGTGCCCGGGCCCATGACGATCAAAGCGCCAGCGCCTGAGCCGGCGATGGAGGAGGCACCAGATCGGAGTCGGAAGTGGCTTCAGCTCTTTCCGAATCTTCAACACCTGCCCCGAAGGTGGTGGTCCCGGAGGTTCGCGCGCCTGAGTCACGGTGCCTAGATGAAGCTGCCGGCCCCCTGCCTAAGGGGCCAGTTGTTGATGACCTGGGGGCGGGACCTTCAGAGCCAACTCTGGAGGTTGAAACTTCTGTTGCAGGACCTTCCTCGACAGCGGATGAGGCTATCTCGGAGGAAGGCCCTAGTGCCGTGGAAGCCCAGGGGACCGCTCTTGTAGAGTGGGACCCAATTTTTGTCATGGAGAACCCACTGGATCCAACAGAGAGAACCCCGGCAGGTCCGGACCCGATTCCTCTGTCGTTGTCTATTGACAACGCCTGCTCCAGTCTTCTTCAGGTCTAGCTGGCTTTTTACCACGACAGCAAGGCCCTTGAGTAGGAGAGCCAAACTCTTAGGAGGTGGTGCAACCGGCTCCAATTCGAGACCAAGCTGGCGCAGTTGAGGCTGGCTGATGACAAGGAGTGGGTGAAGAATGAGAAGGTCCGGTTGGAGTATTGGGGTAAGCTCCTAGACGAGAGGGAAAGCATGGTGTGATCCCTTGACAACCAATCTCGGGCCATCCACGAACAGGCTGTAGCATCTAATAACGCGGCAAATGATCGCGGGGAGAAGCTCATCGCCATCCACGACAGCCTCGTCAAGCGCCGGGAGGCCCTTGAGGAGTAGGAGAAGAAGCTCGAGGATGAAGAGCAAAAACTCTTGGAGCTACGGGATGACCTCGTGAAGAGGGAGGAAGAGCTTACTCAGAGGCTAACTCTGGGTGACAAGAGTCTGGCAGAGCGCACCAAGAAGTTTGAAGAGCGCTACGAGAAAGAGGAGAAGAAGGCCTAACAGCAAGGACAGGACCTCTACAAGAGGGAGGATGAAATTGATGCCAGGGAGAAGAAGGTGCGGGGCCGGGAGAAGGACCTGGTCAACCATCGGAACAAGATCCACCTCCGGGAGGAGGAGCTAAATAAACTCAAAAGGCAGGTTGCTGAAAAGATTCAGCAGAACGCAAAAGAAGTTGAGCTCCTTGCCCATGAGAATTTGGAGCTTACGGCGACCAGAAGATCCTTGGAGGAGATGCGAGGCTCGAAGGCTGTGGAGTCCCAACAAGTTTGGGACTTCCTGGGCAAAGCCAACGACGCGTTGACGCCAACGGGTTTTAGTCCCGTGCGTCCGAATGATCTGGAGCCGGACCTGGACCAGGGGTTGCAGGCGTTGAGTTCGGCAGGCAACAAGCTCACCAAGATGGGCGATGTCATCGCGGACCAGCTGGAAACCGAGGGACAATCCCTAGCGAAGAACATCACAAAATACGTGCTTACGTGCTACACAAGTCGGGACCCTCAGTTCTCATTGGACCCGGTACCTGAAGGCCCCATCGACGGAGAGGGAGAAGCTGCCCAAGCCGATGTCTCGGAGGTTGCCCAGAAGGTCGCCTCATTCTTCCATAGGGTCTAGGACTCTCTCTTTGTAGCTCCCGCTTGTATTCTCTCTTCTTTTTCTCCAATTTTGTAATCTCTTGTCTCCAGATGAATGAAATCCAAGTTTTTATGAATTTCATTTTTTTTTGTCTTCAACACCTTTGTCTCACTTGGCCCCCTGGTATATGTACACAATTTGATTGTGAACATGTACCAAGAGAATGTAACAGTTGTTGAAGACTTGTGTGCTTCAATCTTGTAGAATGTAGGTCCAAAGTCTTCGATAGTAGAGGACCCCGGAGGTTGTCGGAGCTTAGTGGCTCTGGCAATGACCATCGTTAGAGCTTAGTAGCTCCGGTAGTAGTCTCCATCAATGCATAGAGCATCGACGGTCAGTCCTCTGGGGTGTTGGATCTTGGTAGCTCCGGCAGTGACCTCTGTCAACACGCGGTGTCTCAACAGCAGACCCCACTATGGAGTCTTCCCACCATTGTTTCTTCACGTTGACGGTTGGCCCTCCGGCTTTACCGGAGCTTAGTAGCCCCAGAGACGCTCGTTATCAATGTTTGGAACATCAACACAAGCCACCTTAGGGGATGTCAGAGCTTTGGTTTCTCTGGTCATTCACCATCATCATGGGATCTTTACTTTTCCTGCACACTGAAGTCAAGGAAAACAGTAAAATCCATTTCCTATCTATAACTCAACTGCGACTTACTATTCCCGAGAAAGTTTGAGTTCGAACACAATTCTAAATACAATCAAGTACACTACATTGTTTCCTTCAGGTACGATCGTTTCTGGACTCACCTTACTTCGGCCTGCCAGGGTGTAGGTAGAGTGGCGTACTTAGGGTGCATGACCAGGCTAAGTCAATAGCATACTCCGGCCCTAGATTGGCTTGGCGGCATTCAGACGAGTAGACCATTAACAATGTTTGGACCCAAAAGAATAGACGATGGAACTCGAATTGTACATGAACTGGTCGAGCTAAAGTTTCTTAATAATTGCACAAATTTGTTATAGACAAGAAAGAGAAAAATAAAAGTATTGAGCCTGTACAAAATAAATGCACGTGGGGTCCGTCTTCACACAATGATGTCTTTCATTATAGGTCTGGGGTACAGGGGAAACAAGTACACTCTTAGGGTACGGAACCAGGCTAAGTGTGTTTCGTTTCTCGTTTGACCCAAGGTAGCTAGCTTCACTTTTAGTTCTGAGACTATGACAAGTGTTTCCTGAACTTTGCGGACCTTCTGGGAAGGTCCAGCTGTTCTCCCAGAGAAGCTACCTGACTCTGTACAATGACTCTATAACATACATCACATGTAACTACAGACTCACCTCCATGATACTAAGCGTAGAACTTACGGAGGTGCTCAATGTTCCAAGGATTAGGAAGCGGTGTCCCATCCTCGGTTGTCAAACGAACGCATCCAGACGGGATACTTTGATCACTCGGAAGGGTCCTTCCCAGTTGGGGGAATGTTTGTTTAACCCTTCTCTTGATTGTATTATGCGTAGCACCAAATCGCCTTCCTCGAACTGTCGGTTGTGAACATGCCGTTGGTGATAGCACCGAAGAGCTAGGCGGTATCGGGTATTCTGAACAGCTGCTCGACACCTTCCTTCTTCATGGAGGTCAAGGTCTTCACGTCGGAGCCGGTCTTGCGTGGCATCATCGACGGTCTGGACCCGGAGCGACCCGAAGGTGACTTCTGGAGGAAGGACTACTTCAGCTCCGTACACCAGGAAGAAGGTTGTCTTTCCAGTTGACTAGTTTGGAGTTGTCCTGTTGGCCCATAGAGTGGGCGGAAGCTCTTCAATCCAGTTGGCTCCATGTTTTTTCAGGCGCTCATATGTGCGCGTCATGAGTCCTTTTAGGATTTCTGCATTTGCTCTCTCAGCTTGGCCATTGCTTGCCAGGTGAGCTACGGAGGCGTAGCTGACATGAATGCCGAGGTCTTTGCAATATCCTCAAAATGCAGAGCTTGTGAACTGGGTCCCATTATCAGTTATGATCTTGTTTGGGACTCCAAATCTGCACACGACGGACTGCAAGAGTTTGATAGCTGATTGCTTATTTATTGTCACAACTGGAATTGATTCTGGCCATTTGGTGAATTTGTAATGGCAACATACAAGAACTTGTAACCTCTGACGGCCCTTGGGAAAGGTCCCAATATATCCATCCCCCACACAGTGAAAGGCCATGTAGGAGGTATCATTTGTAGAGGCTGAGCTGGTGTGTGAATTTTCTTTGTATGGAACTGGCATGCTTCGCATTTCTTCACTAGCTCAGTTGCATCCTGGAGCGCTATAGGCCAGTAGAAGCCATGCCGGAAGGCTTTCCCGACCAGCGTGCGAGAAGACGCGTGGTTCCCACACTCGCCTCCATGGATTTCCGCGAGGAGCTTGCAGCCTTCTTCCCTTGTAATGCACTGCATTAGGACGCTGTTGGCACCACGCCGGTAGAGATCCCCTTCTACCAGTGTGTATCTTTTAGCCAATCTGACTATCTGGTCAGCGGATACATTGTCTTCAGGAAGGAAATTGTCTTTCAAGTAGCTCCGGATCTCTGAGATCCATGCATCGGAACTATATTGAGGATTTGAGTCTTGCGTGCTGGTTTGCTCGGAGCTTCCTGCAGCACCTACGACCCTTGATGGACGCCATGGTAACAGGGCCATCGGGACCGCCAGCTTCAAGGTGCTGGTCTCGCCCCCTTCGCTCAGTATGGCAGGCTGAGCTATAGGCTTAGACAACCTCCGAACAAAGGTTCTGTCGGGAGCTGGAGCCCCCGTTGAAGCTTTCGTCAAGAGTTCGTCGGCTTCAGCGTTGTTGAGACGCTGTACATGGCAAAGATTCAGGACGTTGAAGTCCTTCTGAAGCTTCTAGACTTCAAGTAGGTATGCGGCTAGTTTAGGGTTGTTGCAACAACATTCACCTTTGACTTGTTTTACAACAAGTTGTGAATCACCCTTTACCAACAGCTGCTTGACACCATATGATAGTGCCACCTTAAGTCCATAAATTAGTGCTTCATACTCCGCCATGTTGTTGGTCACCTTGAAGTCAAGCAATCCGTAGAGCGAAAAAACTTCAAAAGAAGCTCCGAGTTCCTCCAACCGGAACCCGGAGGTCCATGAACAAGGTTCGGACCCCTCCGGGAGGGTCCGGACAGATGAGGAGGAAGTTTTGGGCCCCTTCGGGAGGGTCTGGACGATCCAACATCCAGTGTACTTCATCAGCAAAGTACTCCATGACGCCAAGACTTCGGAGCTTTGCCATGTACCTAGAGGTGCATAAGCTGCTCTACGCAGTTCTTATTGCCTCTAGGAAGCTCTGACACTATTTCCAAGCTCACAAGATTTCAGTGGTAACCTCTTATCCACTACGTGCAATCTTGCATAACCCCAATTCCACTGGGAACATTGCAAAGTGGGCAGCGGAATTAGTCGAGTTCGACCTTGAATTTGTTCCAAGACAAGCGATCAAGAGTCAAGCATCGGAAGACTTCGTGGCAGAATGGACCCCCTCTCCATCGAATCCTGGGGGCCCCAGTGAGCAAAAGTCGGAACCCAAGGTTCCGGTCTTCACTAAGCCTCACTGGACTCTCTACTTCGATGGCTCCGTGCAGAAGCAGGGGGCTGGAGCGGGAGTCCTTCTCCTCGCTCCGACCGGGGAGAAGGTTAAATACATGGTGCAGCTTCCGGGGCTTCTGGTGTACAGGCCGAGCGTCGGGATAGATCTTCAGATTGTGCTCGTGTAAGACCTATGTGTGCTGAATACATTGGCTTGTAGTGAATACACTTGGCTTTGATGATAAAAGTTTTAAATATCACCAAAACACTTTTTTATCAAGGTCCGACTCTAGCTCTGAGCTACAGGAAGGTCTGACGGTAGGTCCGGCTTGTTTTGGGTAGCTCCGGTTACGTTCGATACTAGGTCCGACTAGCTTTGGTCAGCTCCGATGAGTTTTGTCTTTAGCTCCGACATGTCTTTATTAGCTCCGACATATATTTGATAGCTCCGGCATGTCTTTGATAGCTCTGACATGTTTTTGCTAAGCTCCGAAGGTTATTTTTCTAGCTTTGGCTTTTGGGTTTACTAGTTCCAACTAGTTCTGGTTAGCTCCGGCGCTAGGTCCTATTAGTTTTGTAAGCTTCGGCGGGAGCTTGGTTGTACTAGTTTTGGTAAGCTCCGGCGCTAGGTTTTACTAGCTTTTGTTAGCTCCGGCTCAAGCTCTGGGTTGCTCTGGCAAGGTCCAGAACTTGACCGTAGTGCTTCTGCTTTTCATTTGCAATGTTTCGTACTTGCTTTACATTGTTGGAAAGATTGCTTAGTATTCATTTGCTAAGTTTTTGGTGCATTTTGGATGATATGGCTGATATCGTTTTGCTATGCTTTGCAACATGCTTATGTGAGGTGCTCACATAAGGTGTTGTGTTCGGAACTAACTTGAGTCAAGTCGAGGACTTGGGCTCGTATGGATTGGTTGTTTATTCATGTGCAGGTGTTGCTTGAGTTCAAGTCATGGCTGGTGACGGGATCCATTGGACTAGTCTCAGGGAGGAGATGAGGTTCCAACAACCAAGTTCGGGAGGAACCGTGGTTGAGCTGATCAGGATGTCGCGCAGGATGATTGAATCAAGGGCAGTGTATATGAAGGTTACTGAACATCGAAGGAAGGTGTTCGCACGCATGCATACGGTGCATGACGTGGCAACATGTTTCCGAAGATGGGATAAGGAAGGGAAGATCTGGTTGGAAGGATTGGATCGTACCGGTTGATGACTTTGGCTGCAGCAGAGTCGGTTATGGCTCGATATGGAAAGTATCGAGTTGGTTATGATAGGATTTCGTGTGGGTCATGAATTTGAGTTGTTTAGGAATGTGGAATACGTTCCTAAGGTTTTTGGAAGTCTTAAGATTGCTTCTATCTGCGTATAGAAGAATCCTAAGCAGTTATGGAAAGTTACGATTCCTGAACAGAGTAGGATTAGGTTCCTGATTTGAGTTGAGTTGGCTTTCGAGCTGGTTATATAAGCAAGGGAGCCCAGAGCTCGTGGTGTACGACTTTGGGGCTGTTCCTCTTGTGTTATATTGAATAAAATTCGTAGTTTGAAGGAACTTTTTATTCCTTGTTCGTCCGACTTGTTCATGACATGTTTTACTCGTCGAGTTTCTGGACAGCACTACCTTTCGTCGGTGGTTTTATCATAACTCGAGTTTACAGATCCAATTGACGTGAATATTTTCGGTTGTCTTCACAACTTGATTATCTATCATATGTCAAAATTTCACGGTCATTGGATTTGTGGTTTCTGATCTACACAAGTTTCTTTGCAGCATTTCTGAACTGTTTTTTTTTTTGGTAGGACAGATTGACCATTGTTTGATCTTTCGATCATAACATGAGTTTTTCTCGTCGGATTTGAGTGATTCTTTTTGTGTTGTCTTCGTGACTTGATTATCTCTGATATCTATCACTTTTGTCACGGTGAAACATGTTTATATTAGTCTCACACACGATTTCTTCAAACAGATTGTTTTTCTGCCGAAAGGGTTTGGTTTTTAATTGTTTCCGCTGCGTAAGATTTTTAAATCTACCATTCACCCCCCTCTGTTAGCTTTTCACGTGCTCTTCGATCCTACAATTGGTATCAGAGCCACGGTGCTCTAATCTTTGAGATTTGCACGTGTTTTTGACTAATCATCATGGAGAAGTACTCCGCCAAACCTTGTGTGTTTGCTGGTATTGATTTCCAGGTTTGGAAGGCACGCATGGAGGCTTTCATCCAGGCACAAGTCTTTGCAATATGGTAGAAGGTGTATAAGCCTTATGAAGTGCCACCCAATGATCAAGTCACGGCCACAAACTTACGGGACGTCTACAACAACAATAAAGCCCAAAACTTGATCATCGAAGGACTCACTCAAAGCGACTTTGATCGTGTCGCGCACCTCCGATCAGCATACGATGTTTGGAGAGCTCTCTGTGATTACCATGAAGGCTCCAACGCAATCAAGGAGGTAAAACAAGATATGTTCCAAAAGGAATATATGCGTTTTGAGATGCAACCAGCTGAGTTTATCGATGACCTTTTTGCTTGTTTTAATAAAATTCTCAGCAACTTACGTAGTGTCAATGTAAATTTTTCTGATGCTGAGAATGCTAGGCAACTTCTTAGTGCGTTAGAAATGTCAATTTGGGAGATGAAAGTAACATCTATTCGTGAGTCAACTGTCATGAGTTCTCTTACATTAGATGTACTTTATTCTAAACTAAAAACTCATGAAATTGACATCCTAGCACGTAAGAAACCAAATAAGTCTATTGCATATGTTTCACAACGTGATATGTCTAGCTCCGGCCAATCATCATCTTGCAATACTCTTGCTTTGCTGTCCTCACTAACCCTGGAGCAGATCGAAGAATTTTCAGAAGAGGAGTTGGCACTCATCTCTACTAGATTCTCAAAAGCATTGCAAAATGTGAGAACTAGAAGGAGAGGAAGCTCCGGACCTCAACGCTTTTTTGAATGTGGTAAAACAGGACACTTTCGTACAGAATGGCCTAACCTTTCAGGTCCGACCACCCGGGAAGAAAAACAAAGCAAGGTCCAGACCTCCTCTGGAAATTCCAACAAGAAGAAGAAAGGTACCATAGGACGCAAGATGATCAACAGTTTCATCACCGCGCTTCAAGAGTTCAGTTCAAGTGACGTGGACATTGGAAGTGATGAAGATGAAGGTGATTTGGCAAACTTGTGCTTTATGGCGGGCAAGTCAAGATCAAGTATGGAGGAGGCAGAACACAACAGCGACAATGGAGAGGTATGTCCTACTTGCGAAGAAATGTGTGATGCTATTTCTCGTGCCACTATTATTGTTAAGAAAAAGGACAAAAAACTTAGGGATAGTGCTGCTAAAATTGAATCACTAGAATCTGAAATCAACCGTTTAAAAACATTGATTCCTAGTGATGATGCATGTTCCTCATGTGATTTAATATATGAACAATTGTCCTCATTAAGAAGTGCGCACACCTCCACACTTGATAAACTTGAGTTAGAAATTGAAAAGAACAAAGAGCTTGCTGCACTTAATGATAAAAACTTGAAAGATGCTAGTTGTTTTACAATTGATTTGCATTGTTCTACTTGTGATGATCTTGATAAGAAACTACAGGATGCTATGAATGAAATTTCTATATTGAACAATGCTTTACGTTCTTATGAAGTTAAATTTTGTTCAAATTGCAAACTAAAAGGAAAAACTTCATGTGAAAATTGCCTTGATCTGTCCAATAAACTTGATGACATGCATAGGACATTAGATCGGTTTTGTAATGGGAATAAGAACCTAAACTTACTGCTGAATTCTTCCAAGTCTTGCAATGATAAAACTGGTTTAGGTTTTGATTCTCATGCTCATGCTAAGGCACATCCACCTAAAATTGTAAAGTCATTAGGAAGTGGTTTGATTTAAACAGTTCCTAAACAAAAAGGAGTGGATTTCAAATCTGCAAGAGTGCTGCCTCATTCAGTTTCAAATAAAAATATTGCTTGCTCATCTAGACATGAACACAAAGTTAAATTTCATTGTACCTTTTGTGGTAGAGATGGTCATGTCATAGATTTTTGTTATAGACTAGCTAAACAACAGAAAAGGGAAAGAATGGTTGCTAGATCTCATAACTTTCATGCAAAATTTGCTGCACACATTGAACCGAATGTACAACCTGCTGTTTTGAGTCAAAAACATTCAAAGTTTACCTCCGGACCTTCTGTTTTTGCCTCCGGAGCTACTGATTTTTGTGCTACACAAGTAACACCTTATAGGTCAGTAGTCAAGAATAAAAAATCTCAAACTTTGACTCATAAACCTGCTGTTTTGTCTCAGCTTTTGCGTGTTTTTCTTACTGCATGTCGCGTGACTCAGTACTGGATTCCTAAATGCCTTTTGACTAACCCCAGTATTGAGTCATCGACGTATTGTGCTTCTATGTAGGTTACACGTTTGAGGAAGGAGAACATTTGAATTGTGAATTCAGGTTGCTCATGCCACATGACCGGTAACAAAGATTGGTTCTCCTCCCTCTCTTTTGTGTCACGTGTAGAGAATGTTACTTTTGCCGATAATTCTTCAACTCCTATAATTGCTAACGGTTCGGTTAGAGTAAATGATCACTACACTTTGAAGGATGTGGCACTTGTCAAAATTTTGAAATACAACTTGCTTTCTGTTTCACAATTGCTAGATGAAAATCTGGAAATTATTTTCAATAAAAACTGCTGCAAAGTTGTAAGTTCAAATAGTGAGCTTATTTTTAACATGTCTCGGTTTGGAAGAGTTTTTAAAGCTGATTTTGATATGTCTTCCTCTAAGCATAGGTGTCTAGTTGCTAATGATTCAAATGACTTATATTTTTGGCATCGTAGACTTGGTCACGTAGGCTTTGATCACCTAACGTGTGTTAGTGCTCTTGATCGCATACGTGGGCTGCCTAAGCTTAAAGGGACAAAGAAATTGTGTGCTCTTCTTGTAGACATGCTAAGATTGTTGCAGGTTCACATACACCTCTCACAATGATCATGACAACTGAACCATGTCAACTTTTGCATCTTGACACCGTAGGACCTTCACGTGTTCAATCCTTCGGAGGTAAACGGTATGTTCTTGTTATTGTTGAGTATTATTCTAGATACTCTTGGGTTTACTTTATGGCGTATAAGAATGAAGCTTTTAATCACTTTAGGACTTTATTTCTTAGATTATCAATTGATCACCCAGGATCTTTAAAGGCAATTAGAAGTGATAATAGAACTGAATTTAAAAATCAATCTTTTGATCACTTTTGTGCTGAAAATGGAATAAATCATAAATTTTCTTCACCATATGTACCTCAACAAAACGGTGTTGTAGAAAGAAAGAACAGAACCTTAGTTGAGATGGCTAGGACTCTGCTTGATGAATATCAAACTCCTAGGAAATTTTGGGCTGATGCGTTAGCAACCGCTTGTTATGTCTCAAATTGTGTTTTCTTGCGTGCTAAGCTAGGTAAAACACCATATGAGCTCCGGTTTGGACATAGGCCTAGTGTTACACACTTTCGGGTCTTTGGTTGCAAATACATGTTAAGAAACATGGTAATCTTGATAAATTTGAACCTAGATCCTTTGATGGCATGTTTCTTGGTTATCCATCTCATACTAGAGGCTACCGTGTGCTTTTACTTGACACTAACAAAATTGTGGATACTTGTGAAGTGTCTTTTGATGAAGCTAGCCCAGGTACTAGGTCCAGTGTTGCAGGACCAGATCCGTATCCTTAGGGGGAGGGTATTTTCGAAGATGAAGAAGAGCCGGCGATACTGCCTAGTAGTTTCGAAGTTGACACGTGTCCAGCTCCGGACATTGAACAAGCTTCGACTATCACCTAAGCTGGTCCTGATCGTCCACAAGTCACAAGCTCATCAATCTACAATGAACCCAATGAAGAAGAAGCTTGTGAGACATTTGTTCCCCTACGTTTTTACAAAGATCATCCCCCACAACAGATGATTGGAAGCTTGCATGAACGAGTCACACGGTCCAGGTTTTGCGATCCAAACTCTCATGCTCATTCTGCTTTTGTTGCTTCTTTTGAACCCAAAGATATATCACACGCACTCACTAATGAATCTTGGATTATTGCCATGCAATAAGAGTTAGAAAATTTTTGAAAGAAATAATGTTTGGAAACTTGTACCTCCACCTCAAGGTCACACTTTAATTGGAACTAAATGGGTATTTAAAAATAAACAAAGTGAGGATGGGGTTGTGGTTAGGAATAAGGCTAGGTTGGTTGCTCAAGGTTTGACTCAAATTGAAGGTCTAGATTTTGATGAAACTTTTGCTCCTGTCGCTAGATTAGAAGCCATAAGAATTTTGTTAGCTTTTGCAGCATCTAAAGGTTTTAAGCTATTTCAAATGGATGTTAAAAGTGCTTTTCTTAATGGCTACATAGATGAGGAGGTTTATGTGAAACAACCACCGGGTTTTGAAAATCCAGATTTTCCTAATCATGTTTACAAACTGTCCAAAGCCTTATACGGTCTCAAACAAGCCCCTAGAGCATGGTATGATAGGTTAAAACCATTCTTACTTGAACAAGGGTTTACCATGGCCAAGGTTGATAAAACTCTTTTTGTGCTTAAGCATGGCAATGACTCATTATTCGTTCAAGTGTATGTGGATGATATTATCTTTGGTTGTGCTTCTCATGATCTTGTGTCCAAGTTTTCAGCAATGATGAGTTCCAAATTTGAAATGAGTATGATGGGTGAACTCACTTACTTTTTGGGGCTGCAAATCAAGCAAACCAAGGAGGGTACCTTTGTGCATCAAAGAAAGTATACCAAAGACCTCCTAAGGCGCTTCAACATGGACAAAAGTAAGCCTCTTCAGACACCAATGGGAACAGCAACAAAACTTGAACTTGATGAAGATGGTGAACCCGTAGATCAAAAAGAATATAGAAGCATGATCGGATCACTTTTGTACCTCACGACATCAAGACCAGACATACAATTCAGCGTGTGTCTTTGTGCACGGTTTCAAGCTTCCCCACGTGTTTCACATCGTCAAGCCATCAAAAGGATTCTCAGGTATTTACATGGAACTCAAGAATTTGGCATTTTTCTTCCTTCTTCCTCAACCGTTACTTTGAAAGCTTTTTCGGATGCTGATTTTGGGGGTTGTAGGATTGATAGGAAAAGTACTTCTGGTGCTTGTCATTTTCTTGGTAATTCTCTTGTTGCTTGGTCCTCTAGAAAACGAAATTCAGTTGCACAATCCACAGCCGAATATGAATATGTAGCTGCTGCTAGTGCTTGCTCACAAGTTCTTTGGATTGTTCAAACACTTAAGGACTATGGGGTTTATCTAGATAGTGTTCCACTGTCCTGTGATAACACTAGTGCCATTTGCATTGTTAAAAACCCCGTGCAACATTCTAGAACTAAGAACATTGACATTATGTATCACTTTCTCCGAGATAATGTTGAAAAAGGAAACATTGTGCTTCACCATGTAGATACCGAACAACAATTGGCTGACATTTTTACAAAACCTTTGGATTTAACTCGTTTTTGTTACATTCGTAGTGAAATAGGGGTTATGCATCCTCATGGCTTAAATTGAGGGGGAGTTTTTGAAACTTGGGAAGTCTATGTGTGAATTTGAAATTAAAATAATATGAGCATAGTATTTCATACATATATGACTTTGTGATTCCTTTTACATGCTGAAAGTTCTTACTACATTACTCGTGTTATACATTTTGTAGTTTTTGCCATGTCTAGTAATTGGAATAATTACTTACACTAAATCTGGTCATGGTTGAACTTTCTTGCTGTTTTGAACTTGTTACATGTTCACAAGTGCTTTTAATCATTAAGAATTCATCAAGTAATCAACTCACATGTTGAGTTTTTATGAACAAATATAAATTGAGAAAAGATCAAGAGAATATGCATGCATCGCACTTCTTCTTTTGAGATGGCTTGTCATTGCACTTAGATATGAACTTGGAAGAAGTTGTGTATGACTAAAACCATGTCCTTAAGCTTCTGATTGTCAAATGACATAGGCTTGGCTTGGCTGGTTAGAATAAGGTAGATGCGCATATAGTCTCTTGCAAATATCATATGATATAAATTTATGCTTTGAAAAATAATAAAATGCAGCAACTAGTGTCATGCTATCAGGTTTTGAGATAGTTAAGTTTGTTAGATCATGACTTGCTTAAATTGAAAATTACATTTGATCTCTAGCATGGCTTACACGACTTTATGTATTTTATTGATGTGATAATGTAAGGTACTTGATAGTATGACTTGGATGAGCTTTGTTTATATGTATATGTTATAATATGCTCATAACAACTAAATTTAGAGAGATAATTTGTTTATATGCTCATGACCTGCTGAATACATTGTCAAAGGGGGAGAGATAAGCATGAAGAGAAAGAAAATATGTGCATAAGAAGAGATAATAAAGGGGGACATAAGGAGAGATAATAAAGGGGGAGAGATTTTCTTTTGATTTACAAAAGGGGAGAAATTGCCTTCAAAACTTTTATGTGAATAAGCCAATGTTCGGATTTTAGATGGTGTTGCCAATGCATTCATCAAGGGGGAGATTGTAAGACCTATGTGTGCTGAATACATTGGCTTGTAGTGAATACACTTGGCTTTGATGATAAAAGTTTTAAATATCACCAAAACACCTTTTTATCAAGGTCCGACTCTAGCTCTGAGCTACAGCAAGGTCCGACGGTAGGTCTGGCTTGTTTTTGGTAGCTCCGGTTACGTTCGATACTAGGTCCGACTAGCTTTGGTCAGCTCCGATGAGTTTTGTCTTTAGCTCCGGCATGTCTTTATTAGCTCCGGCATGTCTTTGATAGCTCCGGCATATATTTGATAGCTCCGGCATGTCTTTGATAGCTCCGACATGTTTTTGCTAAGCTCCGAAGTTGATTTTTCTAGCTCTGACTTTTGGGTTTACTAGTTCCGACTAGTTCTGGTTAGCTCCGGCGCTAGGTCCTGCTAGTTATGTAAGCTCCGGCGGGAGCTTGGTTGTACTATTTTTGGTAAGCTCCGGCGCTAGGTTCTACTAGCTTTTGTTAGCTCCGGCTCAAGCTCCGGGTTGCTCTGGCAAGGTCGGAACTTGACCGTAGTGCTTCTGCTTTTCATTTGCAATATTTCGTACTTGCTTTACATTGTTAGAAAGATTGCTTAATATTCATTTGCTAAGTTTTTGGTGCGTTTTGGATGATATGGCTGATATCGTTTTGCTATGCTTTGCAACATGCTTATGTGAGGTGCTCACATAAGGTGTTGTGTTCGGAACTAACTTGAGTCAAGTCGAGGACTTGGGCTCGTATGGATTGGTTGTTTATTCATGTGCAGGTGTTGCTTGAGTTCAAGTCATGGCTGGTAACGGGATCCATTGGACTAGTCTCAGGGAGGAGATGAGGTTCCAACAACCAAGTTCGGGAGGAACTGTGGTTGAGCTGATCAGGAGATCGCGCAGTATGATTGAATCAAGGGCAGTGTATATGAAGGTTACTGAACGTTGAAGGAAGGTTTTCGCACGTATGCATACGGTGAATGACGTGGCAACATGGTTCCGAAGATGGTATAAGGAAGGGAAGATCTGGTTGGAAGGATCGAATCGTACCGGTTGATGACTTTGGCTGCAGCAGAGTCGGTTATGGCTCGGTATGGAAAGTATCGAGTTGGTTATGATAGGATTTCGTGTGGGTCACGAATTTGAGTTGTTTAGGAATGTGGGATACGTTCCTAAGGTGTTTGGAAGTCTTAATATTGCTTCTATATGCATATAGAAGAATCCTAAGCAGTTATAGAAAGTTACGATTCCTGAACAGAGTAGGATTAGGTTCCTGATTTGAGTTGAGTTGGCTTTCGAGCTGGTTATATAAGCAAGGGAGCCCAGAGCTCGTGGTGTACGACTTTGGGGCTGTTCCTCTTGTGTTCTATTGAATAAAATTCGTAGTTTGAAGGAACTTTTTGTGCCTTGTTCGTCCGACTTGTTCCAGACAAGTTTTACTCGTCGAGTTTCTGGACAGCACTACCTTTCGTCGGTGGTTTTATCATAACTCGTGTTTTACAGATCCAATTGACGTGATTCTTTTCAGTTGTCTTCAAAACTTGATTATCTATCATATGTCAAAATTTCACGTTTATTGGATTTGTGGTTTCTGATCTACACAAGTTTCTTTGCACCATTCCAGAACTGTTTTTTTTTTGGGTAGGACAGATTGACCATTGTTTGATCTTTCGATCATAACTTGAGTTTTTATTGTCGGATTTGAGTGATTCTTTTTGTGTTGTCTTTGTGACTTGATTATCTCTGATATCAATCACTTCTGTCACGGTGAAACACGTTTAGATTAGTCTCACACATGATTTCTTCAAACAGATCGTTTTTCTGCCGAAAGGGTTTGGTGTTTAATTGTTTCCTCTGCGTAAGATTTTTAAATCTACCATTCACCCCCCTCTGGTAGCTTTTCACGTGCTCTTCGATCCTACAGCTCGATCACTTCCCTAGGGATCCTAGACATTTGTGACGGTTTCCAGGCAAACACGTCGACATTAGCCCGAAGGAAAGTGATGAGCATGAGTTCCTATTTGTCATTTAGACCTCCCGATATACGGGTGGTCTGAGCGGCGTCCGAACCGATTTGGGCGACTTTGACGGTAATGTCAGTGTTGCCACTTGGTTGCACGCGTGGTGCGGAAGTTGAGCCTCGATGACGAATACTTAGGGTTTCGGAGCTTGCTCCTTTCTGGATTCTTCCTCATGCACTGTAGCGAGCGCGTGGAGTTCTTCCACAGCTGTCACTCTGACGGTGCAATCTCCATGGATCCGGAGAACACTGGTTGGTGTTGGCATCTTAAACACCAAGTAACCATAATGAGCAGCAGCCATGAACTTGTATAAGGTTGGCCTGCCCAAAATGGCATTGAAGGGTAAGATGATCTGCGCCACGTCGAAGACCAACTTCACAGTGCGGTAATTCTCCCAGGTCCCGAAGGTCACCGGAAGAGTAATTGCACCGAGTGGGGTTATGGCCCCCGGACCTACTTCAGAGAAAGGTCGAGAGGGGCGAAGGTCTGAAGGTCGGAGCTGAAGCTTGACGAAAGCTTTGAAGCTTATGAGGTTCAGCCCCAAACCTCCATCCACCATTACATGTTGGAGTTTGATGTTTTTGATGGTTGGAGATATCATCAATGGGAGTTGGCCAGCTCCGATCATATTCCGAGGGTAGTTCGAAGCATCACAAGTGATGGCAGTGTCCATCCACTTCTAGTGCGGCTCCGCCCTTGCAGTCGGAGCTACTAAGGCCATGTCCTGTCACATGGTCTTGAGGACATGGTGGGAGGTGATGTCCCACGAACCACCAAAGATGGTGTTCATGGTTTTCTGATGTTCATTGTCAGAGATGTAGGAGTCATCGTCGACGGAGGTGTAAACAGCCTTCAAGACCTTTTTACTGAAAGCCTAACTCCTCTTCAGCCGGAGCTTCGTCAACTATCTGTTTCCCTTCCCTTTGACAGAAAGGAACCTCTTCTCGGCGCTTGTTGTAACACTCGGCAAGGTTCTGGACCTCCCGGCAGCCTTCCAGATTGTGGCTGTTCGACTTGTGTATAGGACACCACATCTTGGAGTTGCCTCCGTCTCCAGACGACGGCCGAGGTTGTTTTTCGGGGCGTGGCCCCTGGCCACCCGGAGCTGCAGCAGCTGCAGCAGTTGGTGTGCTGGCCAACGGCTTTTTATTGCCGTTGGACTTTTTATTCTTTTTACCACTCCTGGAGGTAGTGGCTTCACTCTTGGAGGATTTTTTGTTGTCCTCCGAAGGTGGTTAGGAGTGCATTTCACGGCCCTCCGCAGCTTTGGCACATTTATCTGCCAAGCTGAAGAGTTCAGTGACGCTGGTGATCTCCTTGGTCGCCAGCTTCTCCAGCATCTTCTTGTCTCGTACGCCCTATCTAAATGCCACAATAACAGAGGCGCTGGAGATAGAAGGAATAGTGTTTCGTACCTGGGAGAACCACTGGATGAAGGATCACAGAGACTCTCCCTCCTTCTGCTTGACAGCAAAAAGGTCCAGTTCGGTGCCTGGTCGGGTGTATGAACTCCCGAAATTGGCGGTGAACTGTTGGCACAGTTCTGCCGAACTGTTGATGGAGTCGGGCAAGAGGCTCATGAACTAGGACCTGACAGTCCCAGTTAAAGCCATGGGGAAGTAGTTGGCCATTACGGCCTCGTTGCCTCCGGCCGCAAGGATTGCAGTGGAGTAGACAGTCCCATCAAATTTCCCCAGCAGGTGAGGCCGGAACTTTTGTGGCCATCTGACCATGTGTAGGTGCATGGCCAGGGCAGAATAGACCCCTCCTACTCCCTCGGGAGCAGGACTGTCCCGAGCCTCTCTCCTTTTGCGAGCGAGCTCGATATGGACGCGGCCATCCTGTTGAAGGTAACGGTGATAAAGCTCCACGCGGAGGTCGTGAGTTGAAATCCTAGTTACCGTATGAGTGCGTCGCGCTCCGGGAGGCAGCGATGTCGCTTGTTGAGATGCAGCATGCCTCCTATGTTGGGAATCATGCGGACCAAGTCTGCCTGACACGGTCTGATGCTACGTTGGGGCCCGCCCCGAGGGGGGAGGACCTTGGTTGCTGATGCGATCGGCTGCTGCTGCAACCAAATGTTCCACATCAGCCCTCCACTGCTCCATTGCACCCTGGGAAGCACCTGGAGGTGGTGGGCATTGGAGAAGAGCACGCGCGGCATGGAGCGCGTGTTCAGGGTTGTTGTTCGCCGATGTCGTGGCCGACGCAGATGCTCCATCCCGCTGTCCAGCTTGATTCACCGGTGCGGAGGGTGGCGGCGGTGGCATGACTCCTGCTGGAGCCATAGCACCTGCTGGCGGCTGCATGTTGGAGGGGTTGCCTCCAGTAGGTTGCGCAGCAGGTTTGCCGTTTGACGATCCAGCAGCGGAGTTCACCATGTTTGAATCTCGGGCGCCCCTACCTGGCGCGCCAGCAGTCGGAGTGTTGATGCGGCAATTCTCCAGGTACTATTGTTGGTAGCCCACAGAGTTTGTAGTTCGGTATTGGGCGCACAGAGATTTAAAACACGATGGCAAATAGACACAAGGATTTACGTGGTTCGGGCGGCTAGAGCATAATACCCTACTACACGGGGTGTGTAGTTGTTGTATTGGGTGTCAGAACTGAGTATGGGAGAGGTCTCAGAGTTCAAAAGAGTTGTCCCCTGTGTATCGTCGACCAGTCCTTTTATAGTACAAGGACTGGTCGTTACACCATTAGCCTGGCCCGACATGTGCCCCTGGCGGTTACTGATGCTTAATACACAATTAATGAGGTTAATTACCCTTAATAGCATGGTAATGGCCCTTGACAGTGTCGTTACTGGTATTAAGGGCCTTCCGATAGTGTGTCATTAATATGGTATTAATGACACTTAATCCGGTCTTGAAGTCTTTGATTGCCCCTTGAAGGTCCGATCCGTTAGGGGACCACAAGTCTGATTGTTGAGGCTGAAGGTCCGGCGGTTGGACACGTAGCAGCATTGGAGCTTTCCATCTGGGACGGGTAGGTCCGGTGTAGATGTACACGTGTCGGTACCGGAGCTTCCCTCTGTCGGGGGTTAGGTCCGGTGGTGCCGCACAGGTGTTTAGCCCGGAGCTATCCCATGTGTGGGATGTAGGTTCGTTTGTTGTATACACGTGGCAGCACTGGGACTAACCATAGATGAGAAGAAGGTCCGGTCCCGCATGACGTGTGGGGCCTTCTCAGGTCTTCAACTTAGACAGGTGAAGTTCCTTTGGTCTTTTTGTAGTCCCAAGGGGTATACGGTACGTAGGATACCGACAGTTAAGTTTGTGAGATCATGACTTGCTTAAATTGAAAATTACATTTGATCTCTAGCATGGCTTACACTACTTTAGGTATTTTATTGATGTGATAGTGTAAGTTACTTGATAGTATGACTTGGATGAGCTTTGTTTTATATGTATATGTTATAATATGCTCATAACAAATTAAAATTTCTATTCTGTACTTTGCTAAATACATTGTCAAGGGGGGGGGGGGGGGTTGATCACACATTGCACACATTCACAAGTGTTTTGACACGATTCTTCTCAGGGGAGATTTTTTGTTTTTCTTCTCATTTTATTTCTTATTTACAAAGAGGGAGAAATAAGTATAGGGGAGAAATATTTGTTTTGAAATATCATTCTAAGTATAGTTGGAGAAATATTTGTTTTGAAATTTCTTTCTTTCTCATTTGATTGTTTTTGAAACTTCTCATAAGCAACGTTCAGATTTTAAGTGGTGTTGCCAATGCATTCATCGTAGGAGAGATTGTGAGACCTATGTGTGCTGAATACATTGGCTATGATGATAAACGTTTTGAATTTTGCCAAAACACCCATCTCATCAAGATCCGACTCTAGGTCTGTGCTCCTGCGAGGTCCAACTCCAGGTCTGAGCTTCTGCAAGGTCCAACAATAGGTCTGACGTGTTTTGGTTAGCTCCGTCAAGGTCCGACGTAAGGTCCAACTTATTTTGGCTAGGTCTGACTTCTTTATCTAGGTCTGACATATTTTGACTAGGACCGACTTGCTATGGCTAGGTCCGACATGTTTTTGCTAGGTCCGGCACAAGGTCTGACTAGCTTTGATAAGCTCCAGCGCTAGGTTCTGCTAGCTTTGGTAAGCTCCGGTTCAAGGTCTAGTTAGCTTTGGAAAGATCCGGTTCAAGATTGCAATGGTTCTGCTTTTACCGTGCAATTTTTCGAACTTGTTTTACATTGAAGGAAAGTTTGCTTAGTATTCTTTTGCTAAGTTTTTGGTGTGTTTTGGAGGTTATAGCTGATATCGTTTTGCTATGGTTTGCAACATGCTTATGTTAGGTGCTCACGTAAGGTGTTGTGGTTATCGGAACTAACGAGAGTCAAGTCGAGGACTTGTGCTCGAAAAAATCGGTAGTTTATTCATGGACCAACAACCAAGTCTTAGGGAGAAGATGAGGTTCAACAACCAAGTTCAGGAGGAATTGTGGTTGAGTTGATTGGGAGGTTGCGAAACATTTTTGAGTGAAGAACAATGCATATGAAAGTATCATGGACGTCGTTGAAAGATGTTTGCACGTGTGCAAGTTGTGCATGGACATGGCTACATGGTTCCAAGGTGCGATGAAGGTATATGGACGTAAAGAATTTGTGGGAAAGGTCAAACCGACTAGGTTATGGACTTAGGCTGCGGCTGAGTCGGGTTTGACTCAAATATGGAAAGATTTGAGTTGGTTACGTTAGGATTTCGTTGTGAGCATGAAATTGAGTTGTATTAGGAACGTGGGATACGTTCTTAAGGTGTTTGGAAGTCTTAAGATTGCTTCTATTTGTGTATGGAAGAGTCTTGAACAGTTATGGAAAGTTTCGGTGGAAATTGAGTAGGATACGAGTCCTAGTTTGGTTTGGGTTGGCCTCATGCCTGGTTATATAAGCAAGGGAGTCCAGAGCTCATGGTACACATATTTTTGGCTTTTCCTCTTGTGTTATATTGAATAAAGATCATAGTTTAAAGGAACTTTTATACCTTGTTCGTCTGACTTGTTTCAGACAAGTTTTCCGCGTCGAGTTTCTGCATAGCACTACCTTGCTTCAGTGGTTTTATTATAACTCGAGTTTCACAGATCCAATTGATGTGATTCTTTTCGGATTGTCTTCAAAACTTGATTATCTTTCATCTGTGAAAATTTCACGGTCATTGAATTTGTTGTTTTTGATCTACACGATTTTCTTTGCAGTGTTGCAGATCTGTTTTTACTCAGGTAGAACAGATTGACCATTGTTCGATCTTTTGATCATAACTTGTGTTTTTCTTGATGTTTCCTCGTGATTCTTGTTGTAGATTCTTCGTGACTCAATTTTCTATAATATATAGTACTTTTGTCACAGCTGAACACGTTTAGATTAGTCGCACACACGATTTCTTTAACATATCAATTTTCTGGCAAGGGTTTTTTCGTTACTTCCGCTGAAAAAGTTTTAATCTACCATTACCCCCCCCCCCTCGGGTAGCTTTTCACGTGCTCTTCGATCCTACAAACAAAGTTTCCAATTGGAAAATTAATCCAGAAACTTGGTAAACTTGGGAAAATCATATCTCTCGGTATAGTTGACCAAAGTTTCCCAAATAAATTTTGTTGGACTACTCTTTACATGTACTTTGCAATGGTGCAATTTATATGGTATGAAATCTCTGTGATTTTCTGAACAATTCATTTTCCATTTTCCTTTAGGGATTAATTCCAGAAGTTCTACTTAGTGGAAAATTCCTAAACTTTTGCCAGAAAGTTCTTCATATTATCCTTGAATAGAAGTAAAAATTACAGCCTTAGTATCCTTAATTAAAGGTGTTAATTACGGAGGTTCATCTCGGGTTCATTAAACATCCATAATATGTCCAGAAACATTTTGAGAAAATGACCAAGACGTTGTAAAATCCATATCTCCTTCTAGGAAGCTTAGAAAATCATGAAACAAATTTTGCTGGACTCCATTTGACCATACCTACAAGAAAAAAAATATCCAATATGAGAAAACTCCAGTTTTTCTCTGTAAATTCAGAGAGTGAAAAAGACTTAGGGAATTTTGTAGAACACATTCTGCCATAGCAGAGTCTGATATTTTTCTAGCACTCTCCTTAGTATCTCTATAACTACTACAAAATTATTAGCTCTAGTATGTGCTATCTTCATCAGATTCTCTCGTTATTAATGTCCCCTCACATGAATATTCATATTGAAGATCATAAGGTCATTTTCTAAGTATCTGTTTACAATTATCCCTTAAACCAGATTTGAGTTCCAGTAGAGAATCTTCTGTAGTTTCTCTTAGCATGTTAGAATGCTCTTATAACTCGTAAAGTAGTTCTTCATTACTAAGTTTCAATTTATCATATGTGCATTTCATATCAATAGTGCTCGTGACAACGAAGGACTTCGTGGAGGGATTTCTTCTGGATGGACCAGCAGCTGATCACGCATACATTCTCGCTGACTTTGACTAACCATTGAGCAAGACAAGCTCTGGTTTGCATTTAACAGCTTTTACAAAATTTTTCTTTGTATCACATTATGTCTTGGAGATGAATTGTGCATTAAGTCCAGATGATTTTGATACTCCACTTGCATGATTAGAACACCCATGGAGTCACTACAGGAATCCCGATCAATTACGTCGGCTAGGGCCGATGTAATTAGGGCCTATACAGACATATGTTATTTAATTAGTCGGTTTTTCATTAATTACATTGGTTGTCAGTTGACAAAACAGTTTGGACGTGATTAAGGTAAGTCTCCAGCTCCAGCTCCCTCGACCTCTCCAGCTCTGCCCCAGTCTGCGCCAGCGTCTCCTTCAAGGCAAGGAGAACCAACTAGTTCTGCGAGAGACGATCACTTGAGGGCCCAATAGACGAGGCCTGCGTTGATGAAGCGCCTCTCAAAGATCGTGCCGACCTCGAGCCGACAACTCCATCAAAAGTAGCAAACCTGCAAAAGAATGAAAATGCTAAGTAGAAGAAGATAAATTGAAAAAGAAATAAAACAAATGACCAAGTCACCGTCCATGGGCCTTCCTGCCTCCACTCACGTACGCAGCCTGGGGGGTCGATCGGCGCATTTTACCAATCGTAATCCGCACCGTGTATCTTCGTGACCTCCTGCGCGTACTTTGCCTACAAAACAAAGAAATCATGTAAGCATGTCAATAATAGTATTAGTTATAATGAAATTGATCAATTTCGAAAACTTACCAATCGATCAGCCGCAACCTGACTACACTGCCTTGGATGAGAAGGGTCACTTCCCTGGTGACCTCTCTTCCACACCTGTGTCGGGGTCAGCTCCTGAACGTCTCTTGCTCCTGTATAGCCGTGTTAGTGAGATAAATATATTAGGAACACATAAATAAATTGAAAAAGTACTTAACATGCGTGTAGACAAACGCAAGTAGCCGTTGCTGCCACAGTTATGCTTGCCCTCGGACCCCATGCGGCACTGTCTAGCCTTTGTGGTCTTACCGATGAAAGCTTCGCTAGCCGAGTGCTGACAGAGAGGTAAGTATGCCACGGAGTTACCCTGTAACCAAGAAATACTAACCTGCACATATTTCATTTTTCATCAATGCAGTTAACATACATAGGCATTGTAAATATTTAACAATATTAAAAACTTACCTTCGCGTACTGCTCCTCTGTCAAGTACGTGTCAGAATCCTTCCTAAATGGACCCCTTTGCTGCTCCTGCCCCTGGAGGTGCAGCTTGTAATATGCGTTGATGGCTTGAATCCGGGTATTCGACAACACCGCCGTCATGAGCTTCCGAGCATTGTAATGGAACACGCGTCTCGCGTGGTCCTCCATGCTCGGTTCCTCTACTTGGTACCTCAGCTTTAAGAAAGCAAACATTTAAGTGATTTTCATTAACAATTCAAATGAGTTGAAAAAATGAAACAGTTAAACTTACCATAAAATCATTCCACACGACTCCCTGAACAGTGTCGTGGACCTCGTGAGAGACACGAGCGTAGTCATCCCACGACATGGCAGGGAAACCATCAATAACACCAGGTTAGTGCAACTTCACTATAGCAGCCATGACACTGTTAACCTACCTGTGGTGTTTCTTGGCCACCGTGAACGATGTGTCGTACCAATATCTGCAAAACATATTAAATCATTGAGTAACGGAAAACAACATCTAATATTTAATATACTATATACATTTTTTACCTATCTTCGATAGGACAGATAGTTATCCGCTGAGCAAGAATTAGAGGAGGAGTTGCAAAGTGGGTCCTCCTCATCCGTTGCCTCTGCTGCGGTGCTGCTGCATCCTGTGACCCTGAAGGCTCTGGAGAGAAGCTAGCGCCTGCAGGCTCCGGAGGGAGGCTAGCGCTAGCCGGCTCCAGCGGCCCCCTAGCCTCTGACTCAGGCTCCTGTAGTGGCCCCCTAGCCTCTGACTCAGACTCACATGACTCTAAGTCAGACTACACAAAAGAAAAAGATTGATAATAAATAATTATTAACCAGTGCAATTTATAAATTAACTTGATAGTAAACTGGAATTTACCTCAGCGTGCTGAAAGCACCTGAGTGTAAAAGCCCTAAATTTCATAGTGCAATGTTTCAGCTGAAAGGATAAAAACAAGAATGAGAAAAGAAGTTGAACTGGCAATTTAAAAATCAAATCAATCCAAACCGTAATGGAGGAAATTCAAAAAATCTGAAGTAGGCTACTCTTCAAACTAATTCCAAATAGAAGTCTGAGTTCACCATTAGATTCCAAATATTCCAAATAGCATCCGTGTCAAATTTCATAACATTAGCACATTTTCTATTTAGTTCAATGTGTACATTGAATCCCATTCAAATTCAAATTCAAATTTCAATTTTAGATGAAACTTGGTCAATTCAGTGAATTGATTTCAGAATCAGATTCTCCATCTTTGAAATTTCCTCACCACAAATTTCTGAGAGTTTTGGAGCAATGTAGGTAGGAGAATTAAGTGACCAGAGAAGGGATGAGGGTGAATCAATGTGGGACCCACTGGTCAGCCTCCCATTTACCTTGAACTGACTGAGTGCTCTGTTTTCTCTGCCTCCCCGCCGTTCTACGTCCTGTGCCGCCTCCAGCTCGATGGTAAGCAGCTGTGTGGCCTCCCTTGCGTGTACTTCAAGCCCTCTCCATCCCTATCGTCATTTCTCTGGCTGAAGTGGAAAAGCATGAAGCTTCCTCGCTCTGTTTTATCTTCTGCCGCTGCACAGCATCGCCGCCGTTGTTGCTTGTCACTTGTCGGCCAAACAAAGCAAGGTCTCGCCATGCTCCCGACAGGGAAACTAGGCGCAACCCTGTGCTCTTCATTCCCATCCATTAACTTGCTCGATTCCTTGCTTATTTGTGTGGTATTTTGAAGCTTCGTCGCCGCCGTTTAGTGTGGAACCCAACGACCGCCTCTGCCCTCCCATCGCATCGACAATACAAGCCATCTCGTGCCTGGCATTCAACAGAAAAGTGGTGCGTATTTGCTCACAGATGATGCCTACAAAATTTTACAGCTTGTCATAGGGTATAGCTTTGGTATTTTCTGTTTCCCCGACAGCAAGTTCGTATCAATGAAGCTAGGTCTCCACTTCGATTCTGTTTCTAGGTAGGACCGCACCTTAATCCAGTTAGGTATTCTGTTCAGAACATTCTAATGCACACCTTGACCAAGAATCAGTAGAATCCATCGGGTAATTTAGCTAGGAGTCGAGTTTTCGTAGCCGCCTTAGGAAAACTCGTCGGCTAACTGTCGGACTTGAGGTTTCCGTCCATTTCACTCCTATTGCACCCCATTTTTGTACTCATCATGATGCAAGGAATCTTTTAGACTGTTTGCCGGGTCGTTTGAGCCTGATTCAAGGATTTCCGACCATCGTCGGAACCCTATTGTTGCCGCCGCCGTCGTGCGTTCGCCTCCGGCCGTCGCCGCCTCGGTTGCACATCACCATCATGTTGCGCAACCGATTTTAGGGCCAGGCGGACAAAGTAGTGTCGAGAGGAGCTCAGCACAGCAAGTCCGGCGGGGCGCCACCACTGCTCCGGAGAGAAGCCCCGCCCCGAGCCAGAGGTTGAAGAAGATGAGGCGGGTCCCACTAGCAGCCTCTGTTTTACTCTTTCTGGATCAGCTGTGGCTATGTGATCCGGGGTGGCCATGCACCTTAATTTTGTGACCCAGGTGTGGCCCGTTCTGATTGGCCCATTTTAAATGGATGGGACCAGGGAGAAGTAATTCAAACTTTTCTATTAAAGATTAATCTAGAATTCACTCAAACTTCAAAAATCCACTACTCCTAGTATACTTGCTCAAATAATTCCAACTAAATTCTGGTAGAATCATATTGATCCCAATTTTGCAGCGGTGCAATTTGTTGGACATGAAAGTCCCAGGATTTTCATAATTAATTCCTTTGAGCTAACTGCTTGATAAATTAATTATGCTTGTTCTGCTAATTGGAAAGTTCCCAATTTTGGTAGAACATTCAATCTTATACACTTGATCTCCAGTAAAAATTTCAAGTTCATTGGACTTCATTTACTGGACAAAGCAGTGTTCAAATCCCCTATGTCATTTGAAAAATGAGAAATGTTCATAAACAATTTTAGAATTCCTTCCAAACTTGTAAAATCAAATTCTCCCTGTAGGAAGCTCGGAAAATTGTAAACCACTTGGACGTCCTCTACCATAATCATCCACCGTTAGATATGACAAAGCTCCACATTTAATACCATATTCCAGAGAATGATTTTTCTTGTTGGAATTTTAGAGACAACAAGCTTCCTTGGCCATCCTCAATTCTTGGTCCAGATTCTCATCATAGAACCTAGAATCCACTATAAAAATCCCAAAGTCAATTAAAATCATTGAGTAATAGAAACTGTATTTAGAAGTTGATTCGTATAGTTCTATGTCACTTATATACTTTCATATTATGCACATCATATAGCAATCGAGGTTGAGGAGGAGCAGGAGGCCTTGGACAGCAGACTCCCAAAGACTAACTTCGATACTGACTCACAGCCAGGCAAGCCCCGGTTTGCATTTAAGTGCTTTTGCGAAGTTTTGATTTGTATCACTTATGTCTAGGGTGAATTTTGTGCATTAGGGTTAAGGTGTTTGTTACTCCACTTGCATGACCCACAAATCCCATGGAGTATTGGGTAGGTCTACAGCTTGACGAGTAGAAATTTCCATGCTAATGTATTGAGGAATCCAGAGGAAGTCGAGTAGTTGTAATCTACTCGCAAGATAGGATTTTATCAGAGTGGATGGATTTGATCAAAGAATGGTTTATGAATATGAATTTGAGACCGAGCAGCGGGATAGGATGCAGCGAGACGTGGTCTCACATGCATAGCCCTACTTGTGTCCATTAAGGACCGATCCGTGTGCGGCTCTACTGGACAAGTTTGAACCGTACCGGATGCATCTGGCTATATGAAAACCAGGAAACTGATGTAATTGGTTAATCTGGATGTCGAGGCTTACCCTACCTTTTTATAGGAGTGGGTTGAGGGCAGCAAGGTGTAGATCTGCCGGCAGGCACAGAAACGCTCCACGCACAGTCCTCCTACCTGTTACAGAAGGACTGGTTTGGCATTTGGGTTTCCTTTGAAAGGTTCATGCATACAACACAGTATTTTAGTGTGATTCGCTCCACTTCCGAAATGGGTGTATGTGACGTGTTATCCGGGTGTCTACTGATTGCAATCACCGTCCCTCGCGGTTATTTGAGCACCGCTTGTTCACTGCGCTGTGATGTAGTAAATATACTGAAGAAGCCAGAAGAATATGATGTATTGAATTATAATTGCTTTGCAATCATGATTGTTGTAGTATGCTGCTCACTAAAGCTACATTCTAAACATCTAATTTGCTGCTAATAACTTGAAAGTAAGGATCCACTAGTAGGCGAGTCGTTTATGCAATATCACTGCCTACATTTATATGTATCCCTGCATGTAGAGTTCCATGCTTAGGTGAGACGGTTAAGTCTTGTTGAGCCTTCGTGCTCATGGTTGCTATATTAAGTTGTTTGCAGGTGAGACGTATGAGGAAGGGCCCGAAGATGAGGCGATGCCCCTGTCAGGGTATACCGCTAAGTGGGAGCCCTGCATGCTGGCGTGATATATTTTGTGCTGCTAGTGTGTAGCATACTTGAGATAGATGACTGCACTTTTGCATAGCTAGGGTGAGAGTTTAGCTATGAGTATGACTTCCGCTGTATATTAAGTATTGTAAAAGACTTCTGATGTTTCTATAAATAATTTTTTGTATTTTCTTCTATTCTTTTTGTGTGTGCTATTGGGTGCCGCATCGCACGGCACCACCCTCTGCGATTCTTGGAATGTGTGGACCCGGTCCTCACAGCCAAGTATCAGAGCTGCATTGGAAATAGCACGCTCGAAAAGAGCCTATTTTGAAAACTTAGAAGTAGTCGAGTGAGGATTAGTTATTATGACCACACAAGGTCTATTATAGCATTAGTTACTTAAGGTGGCTAGCTAACCTATGTGTTATTATATTCTGTAACGACGCTCCGACATAAGGTAATAGGTAAGGTACGCCACTGCAAGCGGATCAATTATGGTAAGCTCACCATGCGAGAGGTAGCATGTGATTGTCCCCGTGGCTTGGTACGGGAGCTAATATGAGTCTCTGAACCGTATTTGGGTTCTGGGAACATATGAAAACACTGCTCCCCAACTTACTTCAGGGAAAAGCGAGGATACCCCATCATATGGTCAAAAATACGAAGTATGCAACTCTTGAACATTCCATGTTCAAAGGGCCATACGCAGCGCTGGTCCCTAGCGCACGAGATAAATTATGTGGTTACCTATCATGCGGTTGAAAAACACGTAGTGTGTTTTTTAATAGACACGCAAAAGCGCCTCCTACTGGTGCAGCATTAGGCAAAGACGTGGGACCCCGCCGGGTGGTACATAACCCGTTGCGCCTCCTACTGCTGCAGCATTATCCAAAGACGTGGGACCCCCATCGGGCGGTAGAAGACTCGGTCATGTACCTCAAGACGTGGCTTAGCTCGGGGCGACCCGTATGGAATAATACGGGACGAATGTTTTTACTTTAATGTATATTTTTGTGACTGCCTGAAATGATCACCCGTGTGGGCTGTGCCGTACGGCACCATATGATTCATCAGTAATTGTGTGTAGTTGCAGGTAGACTAACCACGTTTTAAGTAGCTCGAGTTGAAAATGTTTGCGAGTGAACGTTATTAATGCCACCATTGAGACGTATGCCGGAATACCGGCTTAGGATTTTGTTTTGGTGAGGGCGTAGTACCGGCATTGCATTCGAGTTTCATCAGGTACGTCGACGACGATATCCGTGCTGGAGGTGTGACTCAACAACAAGTAAAAATTTTCAACATAGGACTAAGTTTGAATTTGTAATCTCTGCTTTGGAACGTGCTGGTCAGATTGCCAATGAATTATTTCATCACTGCGATAAGCAGGCATATGGTTTGAAAACTTTAGGAAGTCATCCACAAGTTTCAATTTCAGCTCCAAGGCAGATTTCAAGAATTAAAACTGGAAAATTTCATTTGAACTTAAACTGCCAGGTTCCTGATTCAAACTGAGAATCTGGCAGCAAAATACTTAACTTTGGAATAGCATACCTCTCTGCAGGATTAACCACTGAAAGTATATGATACATGTTTGGAAAGTTTAGAGAGTCATCTAAAATGCTTAAGTTCAACTCCAGATCAGAATCCCCCTGTAAACTAATGAAAAATTCCAATTTCCAAACTCTAATCTGGACAGAGACTGGACAGTTTCTGTACCCTGTCACTATTTTTATCATATCTCCTAGTAGAATCGATGAATGACTTCATGTATAACATTTCTGGAATTCTGAGTATGTATACAACAATGTTGTAATTTAGGATTTTTGCATATATTGACGTTTTGTATCTGGAACAATGTGGACAAAATCAGCCTTAAACAAAGGAAGTGCTGTCAAATTTTTTCCAGAAACACCGTCAACTTGCAAAAGTAATATATCCTCATACAGAGATGATATGGAGGCAAATAAAGACATTACAGAAAGATATTGGAGTGTACTATAACTTTGTAGTTGAACTCAAGTCCTGAATGTGCCTCTAACTGGATGACAATTGCGATTTTCTCCAGATGGTCCGAATGAACAGAAAATGTGACAACAATTCCAGTGTGATGTTTCATTTGACATTTGAATTTGAATTCACTTTCATAATTTAATTATCACATCCCGGAACTGTTTATCAACAATTGTTGAATTTGAGTATTTGACCCATTCAAATACTTCTTTTATAGATGCGGATGCAATGCTATTGTTGCCGGACGGATGGGTGTTCTCCACGTGCGCTAACCATCCGGGTTTCCCAATCATGCTGCGGAAAGTGCTTGAGCAGTTTGGCTTCATCGAAATGCCATGCTATTGGGGTAAAGAGATGAATGACAGAGGCGTACTATCGTGCACCGTCCTTGTTGACGTCTCTGCTAGTCCACTTCTTCATGGATGGGCTCCTTTTTCGGTCACTACCTTGGGAGCTCGTTTGGAGGACACGTGGGCCGTCGCAGCGGGCGAAGTGCTTATGAAGCTATGTGAGCTTCATCAAGATGCCATGGCTGGGAGACAATTTGTTCTTCTCCTGGTCTGTGGTGCGGCTGGTCTGGAGTGGCAATGTCGTATGGTTGAGGCCTATCAACCGAACGGTGACACGACATCAACGACACTTGGGACTTATGCCGCGGCATCCAACATGGGTATTATTACACAAGGGGTAATAATTCAGCAGCAGGTGAAGCCTTGAGGCAAGTGATTGAACGGGGTGATACTCTTGATTACATCAATGAGAACCTACGTTCGTTCCTGTTTTCGACGAATCACTGGCTGAACCAACGCGAGAATCAGCTGCAACACACTCGCAATAAACTGCGGAAAGCTCGCGCCGAACTACGGCGGGCTCGCTGGGAACTGCAGCAAGCTCGTGGTTAGCTGCAGATGAACCAACTGGTGGTGCAGCAACAGCAATAGCAGCTGTTGGTGATCACCGAGGCACAAAATGAAGCCATCGACGAAGCTCAGGGTTGGGAAGCCGAGGTAGTCCAAGTTCAAGAGGACTTGTGGGAGGCTCAGGCACACTTGCCGCAACAAGTCGTGTATCCACTGGCTGAGGACATGTCGCTGAACATGGGCGCGCAGGTGCTTCTATGTCCTGAGAAGGAGGAAGATCCTGAGTTACTCGAGTTCACCGACAAGGATTAATAGGAGTAGGATGGGGTAGCACTACTGCCATCACGGGGCAACATATAATTAATGGTTGCTCGCGTTTATTTTGTAGTATGTTTGTATCATATTATAAATAGTATTGGGTATGTATGAGATGACAATGTGTGTATGACGTCTCGTGGAGACCAAGTATAGTTGAGATGCACTTCCATAGTGGGAGTCCGTCATTTTGGAGTTCACTATTGTAAACTTGGTCATAAGATAATATATCTTATATAAAGTTTGTACTTTATCAATATATGTGAATGTTATGCAATTATCACATTGTCAATGCTTGCACTACTATGGTATGGACTGGATGAAGAAAACAAACATGTTGCTGATTTTTAAATTATGTGGATGTATAATGGTGCGTACACGTTCTATGCCCAAGATGGGAGGCTCTAGCCAAGGTTGTGGGGATGAATCTCCGACACGGGAGCAAACCACAACACCGCAGCAACAAGCTCCACCACAACCACCTGAACCTCCAAGGACTCTCGCGGAGATTCTCGCCGTAGTGCTCGGCTTGCGCGACGAGCAAACCGAGTTGCTGCAGATGTTGGTGCAGAATTCATCATGTCAAGGGGGGCGACAAGACAATGGGCAACGCCAGCCCCAACAGGGTTCCTACTTGGATTTCTTGGTAACACATCCACCGGTCTTCATGGAGACCGAGGAGCCTCTAGAGGTAGACAACTTTATCCGCACCCTTGAGGCGAAGTTCGGTCTGCTTCGATGCACCAAACAGCCGAAGGCGCTGTTTGCAGCGCAACAGCTTCAAGGATCTGCTATTGCTTGGTGGGCGAACTACATCGCGTCACTGCCGGCTGGTCATGCAATCACCTGGACCGAGCTCCGGGAGGTGTTCCGCGCCTACCATATACCTCCCGGTATCATGAAGAGGAAGCTTCAGGAATATCCGGAGCCAAAACAAGGCGGGAGGAGTGCTCATGAATACTCCCATGCGTTCAACAATCTCGTGCAGTCCGCGCCGGATTATGTTGGGACAGAAGACAAGAAGCGAGACACGTTTTTCCGGGGCCTTAATCCCAAGATGAAGGTCCAATTTGCACAATGCAATCACGGCACCTTCAACGACATCGTCAATGCCTTGATTGTACAGGAGCATGCTCAGCGCGAGCTCGTTTCTAATAAGAGGAAATGCAGCGTGCCGTCGAGCAGAAGTGGTGGTGGTCCACAGAAGTACATTTTGTTGTATCGCTCACCATCCGGGCAGCGATGGCAGCCACCGGCGTGACCAAAGCAGTTCCGCGGTCCTTCCTTCAATGTGTCGTGTTTCCGACCGCCATTTCCAAAGACGCAGCAGCAGCAGCAAAGGATTGTCCCGCATGTGTATAGAACACCACCACATCCACCGGGATTCCGTCCGCAGCTTGCAGGGAACCCGACACAATACGCATGCTATACGTGTGGCCATGTCCGGCGTTTTGCGAGGGACAGCCCCGAGCAGCAACAGAGCAGCGGGCAAGCACCACATCAGGGTGCAGCTCAACCCCGCAACCAGCCCAAGAAACCAGCAGCAAAACCTGGCAAGGTCCACCACCTAGCTATCGAAGACGTGCCGGAAGGTGAACCTGTCCTTGCGGGTACATTTTCTCTACTCCAACATCCCGTAGTCATATTATTTGACGTCGATGCCACCCATAATTTCATTATCCAATCATACATCATAAAATACCAATTACCTATTATTCCCACAAAATGTACATATTTGATTTGCTCTGCGGGTGGGAAAGTAGCAGCTGATAGGATGGTCTATAGAGCACCACTTCAATTGGGTGGGAATCTATATCCGACTTCTCTAATTATATTAGAGAGTCAAAAGATCGATGTCATCTTAGGAATGTCATGGTTACACCGCCATGGTGTTGTTCTCGACATCGTTCCACGTGTGGTCAAATTAAACTCTTCACTTCATGAGCCACACACTCTCATTCGAGACCGCCTTATCCAAGAAATTCCAGCCACATATAACATGGAAGCCACAAAGCTGGAGGACATTCATGTGGTCCGTGAATATCCAAACGTGTTTCCCAACGACCTTCTGGGTATGCCACCAGATAGGGACATCGTGTTCAAGATTGAACTGATTCCGGAACCACGCCTATTTCTCAAAGGCCGTATAAGATGGCACCAAATGAGTTTGCAGAATTAAAGAAGCATTTAAAGGACCTGCTGGGCAAAGGTCTCATACGCCAAAGTTCATCACCGTGCGGCTGCTCCGCCTTATTTGTGAAGAAGAAAGACAAGACGTTACGTATATCTGTGGACTATTGTCAACGCCGTGACGATCAAAAACAAGTATCCACTATCGCGCATTGATATTTTATTCAATCAATTAGTGGGTGCTATGGTTTTCTCAAAGATGGATCTTCAGACCGGATATCATCAAATAAAAATCCGACCGGGGGTATACCAAAGATGGCATTCTCGACGAGATACGGGCTCTACAAATATCTTGTCATGTCATTCGGACTTACCGACGCGCCAGCTCACTTTATATACGTCATGAATTTTGTATTCATGTCGGAGTTGGAAAAGTTTGTCGTGGTCTTCATGGACAACATTCTGGTTTATTCAAAATTAGAGGAAGAACACGTCAAATACTTGCATATCATGCTCTAACGATTGGGAGATCACAAGCTTTATGCAAAATTCAGCAAGTGCGAATTTTGGATTAGCCAAGTACCCTTTCATGGTCACAATATTTCAGCGGAAAGCATCGCTGCTGATCCAAGCAAAACTATGCAAGTGCTGAAATGGGAGTCTCCAAAGTCCGTTCAAGAAATTTGCAGCTTCCTCGGGTTAGCAGGATATTATCGGAGGTTCATTTGGAGCTTCTCAAAAATTGCTAAACCAATGACGGAGCTGCAGAAAAAGGGGACCAAATAGAATTGGAGAAAGGCATTTGAGGATGCATTTCAAGCATTAGTGAAGCATCTCACAACAGCCCCAGTGCTAGCTCAGCTGGGTACGACCACATCTTTCGACGTTTATTGTGATGCGTCTGGTATTGGTCTCGGCTGCATGTTAATGCAGGAAGGCTGCGTTATTGCTTATGGATCACGGCAGCTCTGGAATCATGAGATACATTACCCAACTCATGACCTTGAGCTCGTTGTTGTGGTACTTGTTTTGAAAATGTGGAGTCATTATTTACTCGGAAACCTAGTGCATCTCTACACCAATCACAAGAGCCTAAAATATATCTTCACTCAGAATAAGTTGAATATGCGACAGCAAAGAAGGTTAGAGCTGATCAAAGATTATGAGATTGAAATTCACTACCATCCTGGCAAGGCGAATGTGGTTGCCAATGCGCTAAGCAGCAAGTCTCATGTCAATAATCTATCCATCACTCCAATGGACAAGGACGAGCCGAGTTTATACTTGGTTCCATATGGAGTGCTATATAATATTGCTCTCATTCCTACCATACGAGAGGAGATTATGGAAGCTCAAAAGAAAGACGTGGGTATGTCGCACATTCAGAGGAGAATGAAGAATGGGGAGATGAGGTGCTTTCACAGTGATGAACATGGTACTCTAAGGTTCAAAGATCCATAGTAGTTCCCCGTGATATGACAATTCGGAAGAAAATGTTGAATGACGCTCAATTGTCCAAGTATTCTATTCATCCGAGCAGCAATAAAATGTATCAAGATCTGAAAACCAGATTTTGGTGGACAAGAATGAAAAGAGAAATTTGCAAAGTATGTATTCGATTGTGATACGTGTCGGTGGGTGAAAGCCGACCACATGAGAAAGGACGGACAGCTGCAACCATTAAACATTCCGGCCTGGAAATGGAAGGACATTAGTACGGATTTCATTGTTGGATTACCTCTCATGTTCCAAAAGCATGATTCGATTTGGGTGATAGTCGATCGACTAACTAAATCAGCTCATTTCATCCTTGTACATACAAAGTACATTGCTAAGAAGTATGCGGAGTTGTATATTGCGAGAGTCATGTGCTTGCACGGGGTTCCCCAGACAATTATTTCAGATCGCGGTGCGCTGTTCGTTGCTCGCTTCTGGGAACAACTGCATGTGTCATTGGGGACGAAACTGATCCGAAGCTTGCATATCACCCGCAGACGGATGTTCGAACTGAGCAGGTGAATCAAGTTCTTGAAGATATGCTACGCGCTTGTGTCTCCCACCACGGTAAAAATTGGGATGATCATTTACCATTGGCGGAGTTCTCATATAACAATGTCTATCAAGCTAGCATCAAGATGGCGCCGTATGAAGCTCTCTACGGCTGGAAATGTTGCACACCGCTGAACTGGTGTGAGTCCGGCGAGCGAGTGATGTACGGCATTGATCTTGTGAATGAAGCTGAAGAACGAGTGCGAATGATCCAAGCCAATCTCAAGGCTGCTCAATCTCAGCAGAAAAGTTATGCAGATAAAAGACGTTGACCTCTCAACTTCGACATTGGAGACCATGTTTACCTTCGTGTCTCTCCGATGAAAGGAATGCATCGCTTCGGAGTGAAGGGAGAACTTGCTCCATGATTCATCGGTCCGATCGCCACCATTGAAAAATGCGTACTCGTGGCCTATCGTTTGGAGTTATCATCGTCACTCTCGGGAATTCATAATGTATTCCACATCGCTCAGTCGCGGAATTTTCTCAAGTCCTCGGCTGAAATCCGCACTGAAGACAGTGAAGCTCTCCAACCAGATCTCACTTATTCTGAGTATCTGATCCGCATTATCGATGAAAAGACACGCACCACCAGGAACCGGACTTTGTACTTCTAGAAATTCTTGTGGAGTAACCATACCGCACAGGAAGCGACATGGGAAATGAGGACTATCTCCAATCAAACTATCCGGATTTGTTATCATCTCATATCTGATAATTTTTTACCTTTGTCTCTTTCAATTGTAATCTCGGGACAAAATTCTTTAAAGGGGGATGTAAAAGAACTAAATTTCATAGTGCAAAGTTTCAGCTGAAAGGATAAAAACAAGAATGAGAAAAGAAGTTGAATTGGAAATTTAAAAATCAAATCAATTCAAACTGTAATGGAGGAAATTCAAAAATCTGAAGTAAGCTACTGTTCAAACTAATTCAAAATAAAAATATGAGTTCACCATTAGCTTCCAAATATTCCAAATAGCATCCATGTCAAATTTCATAACATTTGGAGCATATTTTCTATTCAGTTCAATGTGTACATTGAATCCCATTCAAATTCAAATTTCAATTTCAGATGAAACTTGGTCAATTCAGTGAATTGATTTCAGAATCATATTCTCCATCTTTGAAATTGCCTCCCCACAAATGTCTGAGATTTTTAGAGCAATGAAGGTAGGGGAACTAAGTGACCAGAGAAGGGATGAGGGTGAATAATTGTGGGACCCACTGGTCAGCCTCCCATTTGCCTTGAACCGACTGAGTGCTCTGTTTTCTCTGCCTCCCCGCCGTTCCACGTCCTGTACTGCCTCCAACTCAACGGTAAGCAGCTGTGTGGCCTCCCTTGTGTATACTTCAAGCCCTCTACATCCCTATCGCTATTTCTCTGGCCGAAGTGGAAAAGCACGAAGCTTCGTCGCTCTTATTTCTCTCCTGCCGCTGCACAGCATCGCCGCCGTGGTTGCTTGCCACTTCCCGGCCAAACGAAGCAAGGTCTCGCCATGCTCCCAACAGGGAAGGTAGGTGCAACCTTGTTCTCTTCATTCCCATCCATTAACTTGTTTGATTCCTTGCTTATTTGTGTGGTAATTTGAAGCTTCGTCACCGCCATTTGGACTGGAACCCAACGACCGCCTCTGCCTCCCCATCTCGCCGACGACACAAGCCATCTCGTGTCTGGCATTCAAAAGAAAAGTGGTGCGTATTTGCTCACAGAAGATTCCTGCAAAATTTTACAGCTTGTCATAGGGTATAGCTTTGGTATTTTCAGTTTTCCCGATGAAAGTTCGTAGCAATGAAGCTAGGTCTCCACTTCGATTCTGTTTCTAGATAAGACCTGTCCTTAATCCAGTTAGGCATTCTGTTCAGAACCTCCTAATGCACACCTTGACCAAGAATCAGAGGAATCCATCCAGTAATTTAGCCGGGAGTCGAGTTTTCATAGCCACCTTAGGAAAACTCGTCGTCTCACCCTCGGACATGAGGTTTCCGGCCATTTCACTCCTATTGCACCTCATTTTCGTACTCACCATGATCCAAGGAATCTTTTAGAATGTTTCCCGGGTCGTTTGAGCCTGATTCAAGGATTTCCGACCATCGTCGGAACCCTAGTTCCGCCACCGCCGTCGTGCGCTCGCCTCTGGCCGTCGCTGCCTTGGTTGGACATCACCATCATGTTGCGTGACCGACTTTAGGACCAGGCGACCAAAGCAGTGCCGAGAGGAGCTTGACGCAGCAAGTCCGGCGGGGCGCCGCTGCTGTTCCGCCGTGAAGCGCCGACCTGAGCCAGAGGTTGAAGAAGATGGGGCAGGTCCCACTGGCAGCCTCTGTTTCACTCCTTCTGGATCAGTTGTGGCAATGTGACCCGGGGTGGCCATGCACCTTAATTTAGTGACCCAGGTGTGGCCCCGTTCTGATTGGCCCATTTTAAATGGGTGTGACCAGGGAGAAGTAATTCAAACTTTTCCATTAAAGATTAAATCTAGAATTCACTCAAACTTCAAAAATCCATTACTCCTAGTATACTTGCTCAAATAATTCCGAATAAATTCTGGTAGACTCATATTGACCCCAGTTTTTCATAGGCGCAATTTGTTGGACATGAAAGTCCCAGAATTTTCATAATTAATTCCTTTGAACTAACTGCTTGGGAAATTAATTACTCCTGTTATACTAATTGGAAAATTCCCAATTTTGGTCATAACATTTACTCTAATATACTTGATATACAGTAAAAGTTTCAAGTTCATTGGACTTCATTTACTAGACCAAACAGTGTTCAAATCCCCTATGTTATTTGAAAAATTAGAAATGTACAGAAACATTTTCAGAATTCCTTGCAAACTTGTAAAATCAAATTCTCCCTGTAGGAAGCTCAGAAAATTGTGAATCATATTTTAACGGAACCAGCTAGACCTCCTCTACAATAATCATCTACTGTTAGCAATGACAAAGCTCCAGATTTAATATCAAATTCCAGAGAAGGCTTTTACTTGTTGGAATTTTAGAGACAACAAGCTTCCTTGGACATCCTCAATTCTTGGCCCAGATTCTCATCATAGAACCTAGAATCCACGTAAACATCCCAAAGCCAATTAGAATCATTGAGTAACAGAAACTGTATTTATAAGTTGATTTGTATAGTTCTATGTCACTTATATACTTTCATATTATGCACATCATATAGTGACCGAGAACGAGGAGGGGCTGAAGGCCTGGGACAGCAGACTCCCTGAGACCAACTTCGATACTGACCTGTATCTAGGCAAGCCCCGGTTTGCATTTAAGTTATTTTGCAAAGTTTTGATTTGCATCACTTATGTCTAGGGTGAATTTTGTGCATTAGGGCTATGGTGCTTGTTACTCCACTTGCATGACCCACAAATCCTATGGAGTATTGGCAAGGTCTACAGCCTGACGAGTAGGAATTGCCATGTCAATGTTTTGAGGAATCTGGTAGAAGTCAAGTAGTTGGAATCTACTCGCATGATAGGATTTTATCACAGGGGGTAGATTTGATCAAAGAATGATTTATGAATATGAATTTGAGACCAAGCAGCGGGATAGGATGCAGCGAGACGTGGTCTCATGTGCATAGCCCTGCTTGTCAATTGAGGACCGATCCGTGTGCAGCCATGTTGGACAAGTTTGAACTGTATCAGATGCATACTGGCTATATGGAAACCAGGAAACCAATGTAATTGGTAAACCTGGGTGTAGAGGTTTACCCTACCATTTTATAGGAGTGGGTTGAGGGCAGCAAGATGTAAATCCATCGACAAACGTTGACACGCTCCACGTGGGGACCTCCTGCCTGTTATGAAAGGTCCGGTTCATCATTTGGGTTTCCTTTGAAAGGTTGTTGCATACAACATAGTATTGAAGTATGATTCACTACACTTCCGAAATGGGTGTATGTGACGTGTAATCTGGGTGTCTACTGATTGCAATCACCGTCCCTCTTGGTTATTTTAGCACTGCTTGTTCACTACGCTGTGACGTGGTAAATACTGAAGAAGCCAAAAGAATATGATGTATTAATTATAATTGCTTTGCAATGATGATTGTTGTAGTATATTGCTCACTAAAGCTACATTCTGAACATTTAATTTGCTGCTAATAACTTAAAAGTAAGGATCCACTAGTAGGCGAGTCGTTTATGTCACTGCCTACGTTTATATGTATCCCTGCATGTAGAGTCACATGCTTAGGTGAGACGGTTAAGTCTTGTTGTGCCTTCGTGCTCACGGTTGCTATATTAAGTTGTTTGCCTGTGAGACGTATGAGGAAGGGCCCTAAGATGAGACGATGCCTCCGTCGGGGTATACGGCCGAGCAGGAGCCCTGCATGCCGCCGTGATATGTTGTGTGCTGCTAGTGTGTAGCATCCTTGCACTGGACGGCTGCACTTTTGCATAGCTAGGCTGAGAGTTTAGCTATGAGTATGACTTCCGCTGTATGTTATGTATTTTAAAAGACTTTTGCTATTTCTATAAATCAAATTTTGTATTTTCTCCTATTCTTTTTGTGTGTGCTGTTGGGTGCCGCATCGCACGACATCACCCTCTGCGATCCTAGAATGTGTGGAACCAGTCCTCACACTGAGCTGAGCGTGGAGAGTGTGCTAGAAATAGGGAACATCGTCTTGAAGTTAATGAGGTCCCTGAGCAAGGGTCTCGTGTCGGCTCAAACCCTCTCACTGGCTTCCCGTTCCCCTTCCCATTCCCCTTCGACAACATCTTGTTGCAAGGAACAAATGATTAATATGCTAAGATAATATACAAAATTAATGTTAAGTTCCTGGGTGGATGATAATATGGGTTTTCAGCATAGGTCAAATTCCTCATGAATAAAACTAGTGGGTCCATCTTTGGAGGTGTGATTTCGACCTCTTGAATGTGTTTAACATTCGGCCCATACTTGATTCGGATCATGGACCATTTCTTCAACTTTGGGCGACAGTTAAACTTCTCCTCCTTGTCATTGATATGGAAGTGGATTTCTCCGGTTCCCACATCTATGCATGCCTTCGCGGTGCTTAGGAATGGTCGCCCAAGAATGAGCGGCGTATCCTTCTCGACGTCCATGTCGAGCACTACAAAATCCACGGGTATGAAGCAATTCTGGATTTTCATTGGAACATCTTCACCGATACCCGACGGATAATGGACTGAAAAATCAACTGGTTGGAGCTGGATTAGTGTTGGATAAATTCCGTGAAGTTCAGCTGGTAAAAAACCACCTTGGGCATCACACTCACACTTGGTCCAAGGTCACAATGGGCCGTGTCAAAGTGGTGAGCCCCAATTGAGCATGAAATTGTAGGACATCCAAGGTCCTTCAGCCAGTTGCCTCATTGTAGAAAAATCATGTTGGCACTTTCCACGGGAGGTTTGGGTTTTCTTGGCATCTTGCCATTCTCTACTGGAGGAACAACAGCTGCCAGTTGAGCCAACTGAGTTTCCAACATCTTGTTGAAACTCAATTGATCCTTGAAGGCTAAGGATAGGCCTTCAATCTTGCCATGCTTTCTAGGGTCTTGTCATTGGTCGACAACTTCTTGGATATAGCCTCATTGATCCTTAGCTGTCCAATGACATGTTCTCTCAAGTTGGGTTGATTTCCATTATTGCCATTTTTGTTGTACCCTCTTTGAAATAATGGGTGTGGTTGGCCCCATACTTGACCTCAAGGCCGATAGCCATTGTTGTTTCCATTGGTGGCTATGTATAGGGAATCCTCACGGGTTTATGGGCAGTCATTGCCCAAGTGGCCCGTGATTGCCACAGACTTCACAAGTGATGTGAGAGTCTAAGGCATATGCATTGCCACATACCTCACCATTGCTTTGTCCATCAATCTTCTTCATAAGGAGGTCCAATTTGGCAGTGATCATGTCCACCTCCTTCAAGGTGAGCATGCCTCACTACCGGGTATGGAGACACTCGTCGCTCCAACCCATGTTTGATATCATCTTCTCAATCAAATCTATGGCTTTGGACACCGTCAATGAGAAGAAGGCACCTCCAGCAACAACATCAACATGGTCACAGGCAGAAGGGATCAGCCTATTGTAGAAGTTTGGATGATGAGCCAATCATCCATCCCATGGTGGGGATATGTTAGGATGTACTCCTGAAGCCTTTCCCAAGCCATGGGAATAGATTCCTTGGCATCTTGCTGGAAGTTGGAAATTCTTCAATGTAGGGCATTGGTCTTGCCCAACGGGAAAAACTTGGCAACGAATGTCGTAGAACACTTCTCCCAACTGCTTACAGCACTTTGGTTCGCGTAGAACCACTGTTTCTCTCTACCAAGAAGAGAGAACAGAAACAGCCTAAGACGAACAGCATCAAGAGATACGTCCTTGATCTTAAAAGTGATGCAGATCTCAAGGAACCGTTGCAGGTGAGCACTTGCATCCTCGTTAGCTTTCCAACAAAATGGGTTGACTTGCACTATAGTGACAAGGCCGGTCTTGATTTCGAAGTTTATGTCTCCCGTGTTAACAGTGGGCCCAACAGGCTGTAGGATCGAAGAGGACGTGAAAATCTACTAGAGGACAGGGGGTGAATGGTAGATTTAAAAAATCTTACGCAACAGAAACAATTAAATCCCAACCCCTTCGGCAGAAAAACGATCTTTTAAAGAAATTGTGTGTGAGACTAATCTAAACGTGTTTCATCGAGACAAAAGTGATATATATCAGAGAGAATCAAGTCAGAAGGAAACACAAGAAGAATCACTCAAACCCGTCGTGAGAAACTCAAGTTATGATCGAAAGATCGAACAAAGGTCAATCTGTCGTACCCGAGAAAAAAACAGTTCTGGAACGCCGCAAAGAAACTCGTGTAGATCCGAAACCACGTTTCGATGACCGCAAAATTTCGACAGATGATATATAATTAAGTTTTGAAGACAACAAAAAAAGAATCACATCAATTGGATCTGTAAAACTCGACTTATGATAAAACCACCGACGAAAGGTAGTGTTGTTCAGAAACTCGACAAGTAAAACTTGACTGGAACAAGTCGGACGAACAAGGCACAAAAGTTTCTTCAAACTATGAAATTTATTCAATAGAACACAAGAAGAACAGCCCCAAAGTCGTGTACAATGAGCTCTGGCCTCCCTTGCTTATATAACCAGCCCTTAGGCCAACCCAATCTCAACTAGGACTCCAATCCTACTACGATCACGAATCAGAACTTTCCATAGCTGCTTATGACTCTTCTATACGCAGATAGAAGCAATCTTAAGACTTCCAAACATCTTAGTAACGTATCCCACATTCCTAAAACAACTCAAATTCGTGACCTACATGAAATCCTATCATAACCAACTCAAATCTTCTCATATTTGAGTCAAACCCAACTCAGCCGCAGCCTGAGTCCATAACCTAGTCGGTTGGACGTTTCCGACCAATTCTTTACGTCCACATCTCTTCATCACGCCTCGGAACCATGTAGCCACGTCCATGCACTCCTTGCACACGTGCAAACATCTTCCAATGACGTCCACGATAACTTCATATGCATTGTTCTTAATTCAAACAAGCTGCGCAACCTCCCAATCAACTCAACCACAATTCCTCCCGAACTTGGTTGTTGAACCTCATCTTCTCCCTAAGACTAGTTCAATGGATCTCGTCGCCAGCCATGTCTTGAAATCAAGCAACACATGCACATGAATAAACAACCAATTCGTACGAGCCCAAGTCCGCGACTCGACTAAAGTCAGTTCCGAACACAACACCTTACGTGAGCACCTCACATAAGCATGTTGCAAAGCATATCAAAACGATATCAGCCATATCAACCAAAACGCACCAAAAACTTAGTAAATGAATACTAAGCAATCTTTCTAAGAATATAATGCAAGTTCGAAACATTGCAAGATAAAAGTAGGAACATTGCGATCAAGCTCCGAACCTAGCAAAAGCTAACCGGAGCTTGAGCTGGAGCTTACCAAAACTAGCACAACCTAGCGCCAGAGCTTAACAAATCTAGTAGGACCAAGAACCGGAGCTTACCAAATCTAGTACAACCTAGCACCAGAGCTAGAAAAATATGTCGGAGCTAACAAACATAAGTCGGACCTAGCAAAGCATATTAGAGCTTAACAAAGACATGCCGAAGCTATCAAAGACATGCCGGAGCTAAAGACAAAACTCACCGGAGCTACCCAAAAACATGTCGAACCTTGACAAAGCAAGTCGGACCTATTGTTGGACCTTGCAGAAGCTCGGAACTAGAGTCGGACCTTGCTAAAAAGATGTTATGGCAGCATTCAAAACTTTTATTGTCAAAGCCAATGTATTCAGCACACATAGGTCTCACAATCTACCCCTTGATGAATGCATTGGCAACACCACTTAAGATCCGTACATTGGCATGACAAGTTTTGAGAACAATTTTCCCCCTTTTTGAAAATCAAATGAGATAGAAATAAATTTCTCCCCCTATACATATTTCTCCCCCCTTGCATGATTCACCATATTATCTCTCCCCCTTTGACAATGTATTCAGCAAGGTTCAAAAGAGAAATTTTAATTATTATGAGCATATTATAACATATACATATAAAACAAAGCTCATTCAAGTCATACTATCAAGTAACTTACACTATCACAACAATGAGATACATAAAGTAGTGTAAGCCATGCTAGAGATCAAATGTAATTTTCAATTTAAGCAAGTCATGATCTCACAAACTTAACTATTTCAATACCTGAAAAGCAGGACACTTGTTGCTGCATTTTATTATTTTTCAAGGCACAAATTTAGATCATATGATATTTGCAAGAGATTATATGTGCATCTGCCTTATTCTAACCAACCAAGCCAAGCCTATGTCATTTGACAATCAGAAGCTTAAGGACATGGTTTTAGTCATACATGACTTCTTCCAAGTTCATATCTAAGTGCAATGATAAGCCATCTCAAAAGAAGAAGTGCGATGCATGCATATTCTCTTGATCTTTACTCAACTTATATTTGTTCACAAAAACTCAACAAGTGAGTGGATTACTTGATTAATTCTTTATGATTAAAAGCACTTGTGAGCATGCAACAAGTTCAAAACAGCAAGAAAGTTCGACCATGACAAGTTTTAGTGTATGTAATTATTCTAATTACTAGAAATGGCAAAAACTACAAAATGTATAACATGAGTAATGTAGTAAGAACTTTCAGCATGTAAAAGGAATCACAAAGTCATATATGTATGAAATACTATGCTGATATTATTTTAATTTCAGATTCACACATAGACTTCTAGGGTTTGAAAACTCCCCCTCAATGTAAGCCATTAGGATGCATAACCCCTATTTCACTACGAATGTAACAAAAACGAGTGAAATCCAAAGGCTTTGTAAAAATGTCGGCCAGTTGTTGTTCGGTATTTACATGGTGAAGCACAATGTTTCCTTTTTCAACATTATCACGGAGAAAGTGATACCTAATATCAATGTGCTTAGTTCTAGAATGTTGCATAGGGTTTTTAGCAATGCAAACGGCACTAGTGTTATCACAAAACAGTGGAACACTATCTAGATCAACCCCATAGTCCTTAAGTGTTTGAACAATCCAAAGAATTTGTGAGCAAGCACTAGCAGTAGCTACATATTCATATTCGGTTGTAGATTGTGCAACTGAATTTTGTTTTCTAAAGGACCAAGCAACAAGTGAATTACCAAGAAAATGACAAGCACCAGAAGTACTTTTTTCTATCAATCCTACAACCTCCAAAATCAGCATTGGAAAATGCTTTCAAAGTAACGGTTGAGGAAGATGGAAGAAAAATACCAAATTCTTGAGTTCCATGTAAGTACCTGAGAATTATTTTGACGGCTTGATGATGTGAAGCACGTGGGGAAGCTTGAAACTGTGCACAAAGACATACGCTGAATTGTATGACCGGTCTTGATATCGAGAGGTACAAAAGTGATCCGATCATGCTTCTATATTCTTTTTGATCCACGGGTTCACCATCTTCATCAAGTTCAAGTGTTGTTGTTGTTCCCATTGGTGTCCGAAGAGGCTTGCTTTTGTCCATGTTGAAGTGCCTTAGGAGATCTTTTGTATACTTCGTTTGATGCACAAAGGTACCCTCCTTGTTTGCTTGATTTGCAGCCCCAAAAAGTACGTGAGTTCTCCCATCATACTCATCTCAAATTCTGAACTCATCATAGCTGAAAACATGTACACAAGATCATGAGAAGCACAACCAACGATAATATCATCCACATACACTTGAATGAACTATGAGTCATTGCGATGCTTAAGCACAAAAAGAGTTTTATCAACCTTGCCCATGGTAAACCCCTTTTCAAGTAAGAATGTTTTTAACCTATCATACCATGCTCTAGGAGCTTGTTTGAGACCGTACAAGGCTTTGGACAGTTTGTAAAAAGGATTAGGAAAATTTGAATTTTCAAAACCCGGTGGTTGTTTGACATAAACCTCCTCTTCTATGTAGCCATTGAGAAAAGCACTTTTAACATCCATTTGATATAGCTTAAAACGTTTAGATGCAGCAAAAGCTAACAAAATTCTTATGGCTTCTAATCTAGCAACAGGAGCAAAAGTTTCATCAAAATCTAGACCTTCAACTTGAGTGAAACCTTGAGCAACCAACCTAGCCTTATTCCTAACCACAACCCCATCCTCACTTTGTTTATTTTTAAACACCCATTTAGTTCCAATTAAAGTGTGACCTTGAGGAGGAGGTACAAGTTTCCAAACATTATTTCTTTCAAAATTTTCTAACTCTTCTTGCATGGCAATAATCCAGGATTCATTAGTGAGGCGTGTGATATATCTTTGGGTTCAAAAGAAGCAAAAAAAGCAAAAGGAGCATGAGAGTTTGGAGCGCAAAACCTGGACCGTGTAACTCGTTCGTGCAAGCTTCCAATAATCTGTTGTGGATGATGAATTTTGACAACCCGGAGGGGAGTGGACACTTCAAAAGCTTCTTCTTCTTCATGTTCATCACAAATCCATGAGCTTGTGACCTGAGGAGGATCTGGACCAGCAATGGTGGTCATCGGTGCTGGCTGTGAGTCAAAATCAAGAGCTCGAACAATGTCATTAGCTGCTGAATTTTCGGGCAGCAGCTCCACCTCTTCCTCATCTTCAATGAAAATGCTCTCCCCCTGCGGATATGGATCTGGACCTGCAATGTTTGAGCTAGTACCTGGGCTAGATTCATCAAAAGACACTTCACAAGTCTCCACAATTTTGTTAGTGTCAAGTAAAAGCACACGGTAGCCTCTAGTATGAGATGGATAACCAAGAAACATGCCATCAATGGATCTAGGTTCAAATTTATCAAGATTACTATGTTTCTTAACAAAGCATTTGCAACCAAAGACTCGAAAGTGCGTAACACTAGGCCTATGTCCAAACCGGAGCTCATATGGTGTTTTCTCTAGCTTAGCGCGCAAGAAAACACGATTTGAGACATAACAAGCGGTTGCAATCACATTAGCCCAAAATTTCCTAGGAGTTTGATATTCATCAAGCATAGTCCTAGCCATCTCAACTAAGGTTCTGTTCTTTCTTTCTACAACACAGTTTTGTTTAGGTACATATGGTGAAGAAAATTGATGATATATTCCATTTTCAGCACAAAAGTGATCAAAAGATTGATTTTTAAATTCCATTCCGTTATCACTTCTAATTTCTTTTTAAAGATCCTGGGTGATCAATTCATAATCTAAGAAATAAAGTTCTAAAGTGACTAGAAGCTTCATTGTTAGATGGCATAAAGTAAACCCAAGAGTATCTATAATAATCATCAACAATCACAAGAACATACCATTTACATCCGAAGGATTGAACACGTGAAGGTCCTATGGTGTCAAGGTGCAAAAGTTGACCCGGTTCAGTTGTCATGATCATTGTGAGAGGAGTATGTGAACCTGCAACCATCTTAGCATGTCTACAGGAAGAGCACACAATTTCTTTGTCCCCTTTAAGCTTAGGTAGCCCACGTATGCGATCAAGAGCACTAACAAGCGTTAAGTGATCAAAGCCTACGTGACCAAGTCTACGATGCCCAAAATATAAGTCCTTTCAATCATTAGCAACTAGACACCTATGCTTAGAGGAAGACATATCAAAATCAGCTTTAAAAACTCTTCGAAACCGAGACATGTTAAAAATAAGCTCACTATTTGAACCTACAACTTTGCAGCAGTTTTTATTGAAAATAATTTCCAGATTTTCATCTAGCAATTGTGAAACAGAAAGCAAGTTGTATTTCAAATTTTTGACAAGTGCCACATCCTTCAAAGTGTAATGATCATTTACTCTAACCGAACCCTTAGCAATTATAGGAGTTGAAGAATTATCGGCAAAAGTAGCATTCTCTACACGTGACACAAAAGAGAGGGAGGTGAACCATTCTTTGTTACCGGTCATGTGGCATGAGCAACATGAATCCACAATCCAAATGTTCTCCTTCCTCAAGCATGTAACCTACATAAAAGCACAATACGTCGATGACTCAATATTGGGGTTAGTCAAAAGGCATTTAGGTATCCAGTACTGAGTCACACGACGTGCAGCAGGAAAAACACGCAAAAGCTGAGATAAAAAAGCAGGTTTATGAGTCAAAGTTTGAGGTTTTTTATTCTTAACTACTGACCTATAGGGTGTTACTTGTATATCTCAAAAATCAGTAGCTCTAGAGGCAAAAACAGAAGGTTCGGAGGTAAACTTTGAATGTTTTTGACTCATAACAGTAGGTTGCATGTTTCTGGCATTCAGTTTAATATGTGCAGCAAATTTTGCATGAAAGTTATGAGATCTAGCAATCATTCTTTCCCTTTTCTGTTGTTTAGCTTGTCTATAACAAAAATCTATGACATGACCATCTCTACCACAGAAGGTACAATGAAATTTAACTTTGTGTTCATGTCTAGGTGAGCAAGCAATATTTTTATTTGAAACCGAATGAGACAACACCCCTGCAGATTTGAAAACCACTTCTTTTTGTTTAGGAACTGTTTGAATCAAACAACTTCCTAATGACTTTACAATTGTAGGTGGATGTGCCTTAGCATGAGCATGAGAATCAAAACTTAAACAAGTTTTATCTTTGCAAGACTTGGAAGAATTCAGCAGCAAGTTTAGGTTCTTATTCCCATTACAAAACCAATCTAATGTCCTATGCACGTTATCAAGTTTATCGGACAAATCGAGGCAATTTTCACATGAAGTTTTTCTTTTTAATTTGCAATTGGAACAATATTTAACTTCATGTGAACGTAATGCATTATTCAATATTGAAATTTCATTCATAGCATCTTTTAGTTTCTTTTCAAGATCATCACAACTAGAACAATGCAAATCATTTGTAGAAAAAGAAGCATCTTTTAAGTTTCCAATGTCAAGTGCAGCAAGCTTTTTGTTCTTTTCAATTTCAAGTTCAAATCTATCTAGAGTGGAGGAGTGTGCAGTTCTTAGTGTGGACAATTGTTCATAGATTAAATCACATGAGGGACAAAAATCATCACTAGGAATCAAGGTTTTCAAACGGTTGATTTCAGATTCTAGTGATTCAATTTTAGCAGCATTATCCCTAAGCTTTTTGTCCTTCTTCTTAACATAATAGTTTGCACGAGAAATTGCATCACACATTTCATTATAGGTAGAACATACCTCATCGTCGTCACTGTTGTGTTGTGCATCCTCCTGACTTGATCTTGATATTGTTTTGCCCGCCATGAAGCATAAGTTGGCCAAATCATCTTCATCTTCGTCACTTCAAATGTCCACGTTGCTTGAGCCAAGTTCCTGGAGTGCAGAGATAAAATTGTTCACCAGTTGGCGACCTGTAAAGCCCTTCTTCTTCTTCTTCTTATCATTTGTTGAGGAGTGCTTCGTCCTTGATTGTTTTTCTTCTCGGAAAGTATAACCCAAAAGGTTAGGACAATCTGTACGAAAGTGTCCTGTCTTACCACATTCGAAGCATCGTTGAGGTCCAGAGCTTTCTCTTCTTCTTGTTCTCACATTTTGCAATGCTTTTGAGAACCTAGTAAAGAGAAATGTTAGCTCATACTCTGGAAATTCCTCAATCTGTTCAAGAGCTAGATAGGACAACAAAGCAAGTGTACCACACGATGAAGATTGACCGGAGCTAGGCATGTCACGTTGTGAAACAAAAGCAATAGACTTGTTGGGGTTTTCACGTGATATTATGTCAATTTCATGAGTTTTTAACTTGGAATATAGCACATCTAAAGTAAGTGTACTCATGACAGTAGATTCACGAATGGATATAACTTTCATCTCTCAAATTGACATGTCTAATGCACTTAACAATTGCCTAGCATTTTTAGCATCTGAAAAATTAACGTTGACGCTATGCAAGTTGCTGAGAATTTTATTAAAGCGAGCAAAGAGATCACCAATTGACTCACCAGGTTACATCTCGAAGCGCATGTATTCTTTCTTGAACATGGCTTGCTTTACATCCTTGATCATGTTGGATCCTTCGTGGTAGTCACAAAGTGCTTTCCACACATCGTATGCAGATCGGAGGTGTGCAACACGGTTGAAGTCGCTTTGAGTTAATCCTTGTATGATCATGTTTCGAGCCTTGTAGTTGTTGTTGACATCTCTCATATTTGTAGCTGTAACTTGATCATTTGACGGCACTTCGTAAGGCTTGTACACCTTCTCCCATATTGCAAAGCCTTGTGCCTGGATGAAAGCCTCCATGCATGCCTTCCAAACCTAAAAATCAATACCAGCAAACACACAAGGTTTGACGGAGTATTTCTCCATGATTATTAGTCAAAAACACGTGCAAATCACAATGATTGGAGCACTGTGGCTCTGATACCAATTGTAGGATCGAAGAGCATGTGAAAAGCTACCAGAGGGGGGTGAATGATTGATTTAAAAAAATCTTACGCAGCGAAAACAATTAAATCCCAACCCCTTCGGCAGAAAAATGATATGTTAAAAAAATCGTGTGTGAGACTTATCTTAACGTGTTTCATCTGGAAAAATGTGATATATATCAGAGAGAATCAAATAATGAACAAAATACAAGAAGAATCACTCAAATACGTCGAGACAAACTCAAGTTATGATCAAAAGGTTGAACAAAGGTCAATATGTCCTACCCGAGAAAAAAAAATAGTTTTGGAATGCTGCAAAGAAACTCATGTAGATGAGAAGCCACAAATCCTATGACCATGAAATTTTTACAGATGATAGATAATCAAGTTGTGAAGACAACCCAAAAAGAATCACATCAATTGGATCTGTAAAACTCTAGTCATGATAAAACCACCGATAAAAGGTAGTGCTGTTCAAAAACTCAACGAGTAAAACTTGTGTGAACAAGTTAGACGAACAAGGCACAAAAGTTTCTTCAAACTACGAATTTTATTCAATAGAAAACAAGAGGAACAGCCCCAAAGTCGTGTACAATGAGCTTTGGGCTCCCTGGCTTATATAACCTGCCCTTAGGCCAACCCAATCTCAACTAGGACTCCAATCCTACTCGGATCATGAATCAGAACTTTCCATAACTTCTTAGGACTATTCTATATGCAGATAGAAGCAATATTAAGACTTCCAAACACCTTACGAATGTATCCCAAATTTCTAAAACAACTCAAATTCGTAAGCCACACGAAATCCTATCATAACCAACTCAAATCTTTCCATATTTGAGTCAAACCCGACTCAGCCGCAGCCTGAGTCCATAACCTAGTCGGTTGGACCTTTTCGACCAATTCTTTACGTCTACATCTCTTCATCATGCCTCGGAAACATGTAGCCACGTCCATGCACTCCTTGCACACGTGCAAACATCTTCCAATGACGTCCATGATAACTTCATATGCATTGTTCTTGATTCAAACATGCTGCGCAACCTCCTGATCAACTCAACCACAATTCCTCCCAAACTTGGTTGTTGAACCTCATCTTCTCCCTAATACTAGTTCAATGGATCCCGTCACCAGCCATGTCTTGAACTCAAGCAACACCTGCACATGAATAAACAACCGATCTGTACGAGCCCAAGTACGCGACTTGACTCAAGTCAGTTCCGAACACAACACCTTACGTGAGCACCTCACATAAGCATGTTGCAAAGCATATCAAAACGATATCAGCCATATCAACCAAAACGCACCAAAAACTTAGCAAATGAATACTAAGCAATCTTTCTAAGAATATAATGCAAGTTCGACACATTTCAAGATAAAAGCAGGAACATTGCAATCAAGCTCCGAACCTAGCCAAAGCTAACCGGAGCTTGAGCTGGAGCTTACCAAAACTAGCACAACCTAGGGCCAGAGCTTACCAAAGCTAGTAGAACCTAGCACCGGAGCTTACCAAATCTAGTACAACCTAGCGTCGGAGCTAGAAAAATATGTCGGAGCTAACCAACATAAGTCGGACCTAGCAAAGCATATCAGATCTTAACAAAGACATGCCAGAGCTATCAAAGACATGCCGGGGCTATCAAAGACATGTCGGAGCTAAAGCAAAACTCACCAGAGCTACCCAAAACATATCGAACCTTGACAAAGAAAGTCGGACATATTGTCGGACCTTGCAGAAGCTCGGAGCTACAGTCGGACCTTGCTAAAAAGGTGTTATGGCAGCATTCAAAACTTTTATTGTCAAAGCCATTGTATTTAGCACACATAGGTCTCACACAGGAACATTGTTAGCAGAGGGAGCCAAAAACTCACAAAGGGTCTTCTGGGCCACTAGCATTTCGGTTGTTGGTGCAGTTGCGCTAGCTTGCTTTGACGCTCAAAACTTCTAAGGAGTAACAACATGAGGTCGATCTTTCAGAAGGGATTCAGGATCTTCAATAAAGTTTTTCAGCAAGCGGAAACCAGACATACACTACCCTGTTTTCACATAGAATGGGAAAACAATGAAGGGTCATCCTACTAAAACCTACCAGGGTCCTATCCTATTCACTCAATCATGCAATACTTTGGCTGCACTCCCCAGCAACGGCGCCAGGAATGCTTATTGACGGTTCCTACGCACTACTAACAATTCATCTCTAACAGTGGTGCTAGAATTGCTTGTTAGTAGATTTTAGATTATACATATAAATCCGCAAGCGCACGGAAACTATCAATGTAGCATTTCCCCTCTAAGAGTATTACCAAAGGGTGTCATTTATATTCCCCCAAAGGAAGGCTAGATGGAAGTAAAGCAATCATCAAGTGGAGAAGCTAGGGTGATCTAGGCAAGGTTCTAGCAAGGATGTATAAACAATAATTGGAGTAGTGTGACACACACAAGAGCATTCTATCCTAAGGGGATAAATAAGGTAAAGAGGGACTAGGCGAAGGGTTAGGTAGAGACTCCTACGATGCTACTAATGTACATATACATAGCCTAGGTTAGTTACTAATGATCATGTCAATTATGAATTCTCATGCTAAGTGGTCTAACACATCGGGCACAGGTTTACCCCTAGCAATACTAGGATGACTCCCGCCATGAGCTTGTGGCATAGCTGAACGTGGAGGATTACAAAGGACGGATAGGGTTGTGACCACCTACTGCCTACCTCTTAAATTGGTGGGTCTACGAGACATTCAACGCTATTCTATATTCTAGCACCATGCTTGCATACTAAGTAATTACCTCAGAAGTCTAGGCACAAGACATCCTAAGGCAATGAACTAAATCATCAATGAACCAATGTTAATTCATAAGTGATTCAAGTTAACATAATCATGTCATAGTTAATTAGACTATAGTGGGGGTTTGTAGTGTTTAGTATGATATAATGACATTGGTATAGCATAATCATAAATACTACTCCTACCACATACAAGGAATCCACAACCAAACAAGAAACGCTTCATCCAAGTATATGAACAATAGAAGGCTAAATATAACATCTTTATTAAGAATAAAGTCACAAATACAAATAGAAGTATGAGAGTCATACCTTTCCCGATTATAATTGGGAAGAGACTCCTTCTACTCCTCTCCTACTTGGACTATGGACTATAGACTCTCCTCTCTATAGCCTATACTCCTCTAAACCTATGGAGAGTAGTGGATACAATGGATGAATACTCAAGTGGAGTGAGGGCTGAGGGGTCCTATTTATAGCTTGGAGAAGGGTCGGTTTCTGCCAGCAAAAGCACGCGAATCAGTCACCCATGACCTCTTCAAGCTGGGAGGAGCCAACACGTGGAAGTTGACCGCATTTGGCGCCAGGACCTAGTCGGCCGACCTTGTCTTGGCTCTTTTTGTGGTGTGCTTCCTCCAGGTCTCTGCCAGGTGGGTCCCATTGACTGTTATTGGTGCTACACCGTTGCATGGCCTTGGATACTTCTGTTTGTGGGCCATTTGATCCATGTGGTGCCACATGTCGTAGCTCGATTGGCTGGAATGATATTTTATAGGATCCATCCCCTTGTTTCACTTCAATTCTGCATAGAATCCTTGCATGGACTACTTTCTACAAAGACAAGTGGAAATAGGTTTAATAGAAAGGTGATGTGTGCAATAAATGATATTTCTTTCACATAATTGAGTTATATTGATGGGTGAAATTGGCATAAAACAACCGTCAACAATAACCGCTCACGAGGATTCACTTTATGTACCACCCATCAAGCTTTGAATTTATTGCATGGATGAGGTAAATAGTACACTTGCTCTACTTGGTGTCCAAGAACAAATGAATCGAATCCTTTCAAGCGCTCCTTGTGTTTTACTTTGACCATGCAAAATTCATTTACTCAAATTCCACGAATGGAATCAAACCATTCACAGTCAAAGAATACTGCTCAAATTTTGTTGTCTATGACAAAAGTGAGTTCAAGGATTTTTTTAATAATCCCATAGTAATGAGTTTCACGTTCTTGTGAATCGATTGCCATCATCACAACATCAATATTACATGTTGTCACGAGAGGATGAAGAGATTCAAATTGAGTTGTACGGAACCAAAAGCCATTAACGTCATATCGACCATAGATTCTGACGTCAACCACTCCATAGGATAGTTGTCAGAAATCTTAATGGACGTTGGCATCTTTTTTGCATTGTCCAAGATATATAATTATTAGAAAATGTAAGCATTCTTAAGTTACAAGAAAACGTTGTTAATATTGATAAGTTAACGAGAAAACGTTACATGATCTCGAAACCAGGAAAGAAAATTAGATCCCCTATTTATTCCTTCTTGTGGGATATATTCTATTTTGTTTGCTCGTGGGTTGATGTCCATGTATCCAAATTTGCTTGTCGAACTTATTGCACGAAAAGAGAACCTTTTAGAATAGACGTGTTGTGAAATATGCTAAAAAGAATAAATGTAGGAGAAACACTTACTTGAAATATTCCTCTATTTCATCCATATTAGAATACATGTAGAAGAAAGCAGTACGCCTTTCTTTTTTGCTAACGTCATAGGAAGTGTAACTACCAACAGTAGTGCCTCTTGTTGCAAAAATGGAGAGATTGCTACAAGGAGGTTGCTCATCCATATTGTACTGCATTTCTGAAGTATTGACATTGTGTTCCTCTAGAAAGTAAAACTTGAGAAGTATCCTACTTCCTTAAGAGTAAAAGCTTCAACGATGCAACCTTCAACCCTTGCCCTGTTACCAACCATTGGTTTCAGATATCTGAGTGATCATTCAATATAATGCATCCACCTATATTGCACGGGACCGCCCACTTTTGCTTCAAATGGAAGATGGATTAAGAGATGTTGCAATTGATTGAAGAACCCTGGAGGAAAAAAATTTCCATCTTACACAAAAGTACCGGAACCTCCTTCTCCAACTTAGTCGTCATCTCTGGCGTGATTTCTTTAGCATAGAGTTCCCTATTGAAGTGGCTAAGCTCGGTGTGAGACCTATGTGTGCTGAATACATTGGCTTTGACAATCAACGTTTTGAATGTTGCCATAACATCTTTTTAGCAAGAACTGACTCTAGCTCCGAGCTTCTGCAAGGTCCGACAATAGGTCCAACTTTCTTTGTCTAGGTCTGACATGTTTTTGGGTAGCTCCGGTGAGCTTTGTCTTTAGCTCCTGCATGTCTTTGATAGCTCCAGCATGTTTTTGTTAAGCTCCGATATGTTTGACTAGGTCCGACTAGCTTTGGTAAGCTCCGGCGCTAGGTTGTACTAGCTTTAGTAAGCTCCAGCTCAAGCTTCGGTTAGCTTTGGCAAGGTCTAGTGCTTGACTGCAATGTTCCGGCTTTTAATGTAAAATGTTTCGAACTTGCTTTACATTGTTGGAAAGTTTGCTTAGTATTCTTTTACTATGTTTTTGGTGCGTTTTGGTTGATACGGCTGATATCGTTTTGATATGCTTTGCAACATTCTTATGTGAGGTGCTCACGTAAGGTGTTGTGTTCGGAACTGACTTGAATCAAGTCGCGGACTTGGGCTCGTACGGATTGGTTGTTTGTTCATATGCAGGTGTTGCTTGAGTTCAAGTCATTGCTGGTGACAGGATCCTTTGGACTAGTCTCAGGGAGGGGATGAGGTTCCAACAACCAAATTCAGGAGGAATTGTGGTTGAGTGGGTCAGGAGGTCGTGCAGGATGGTTGAATCAAGGGCAATGCATATGAAGGTTACTGGACGTCGAAGGAAGGTGTTCGCACGTATGCATGCGGTGCATGACGAGGAAACATGGTTCCGAAGATGGGATAAGGAAGGAAAGATCTGGTTGGATGGATCGGATCGTATCGGTTGATGACTTCGGTTGTGGCGGAGTCGGATATGGCTCGGTGTGGAAAATATCGAGTTGGTTATGATAGGATTCCATATGGGTCACGAATTTGAGTTGTTTTAGGAATGTGGAATACATTTATAACGTGTTTGGAAGTCTTAAGATTGCTTCTATCTGCGTATAGAAGAGTCCTAAGCAGTTATGGAAAATTTCGATTCGTGAATGGAGTAGGATTAGGGTCCTGATTTGAGTTGAGTTGGCTTTCGGGCTGGTTATATACACAAGGGAGGCCAGAGCTCGTGGTGTACAACTTTGGGGCTGTTCCCCTTTTGTTCTATTGAATAAAATTCGTAGTTTGAAGGAAATTTTGTGCCTTGTTCATCCGACTTGTTCCAGGCAAGTTTTACTCGTTGAGTTTCTGGACAGCACTACCTTTCGTCAGTGGTTTTATCATAACTCAAGTTTTACAGATCTAATTGACGTGGTTCTTTTTGGGTTGTCTTCACAACTTGATTATATATCATGTTTCAAAATTTCATGGTCATTGGATTTGTGGTTTCTGATCTACACGAGTTTCTTTGCAGCGTTCCAGAACTGTTTTTCTCGGGTAGGACAGATTGACCTTTGCCCGATCTTTTGATCATAACTTGAGTTTTTCTCGACGGATTTGAGTGATTCTTCTTGTGTTTTCTTCGTGACTTTATTATCTATGATATATATCACTTTTTTAATGGTGAAACACGTTTAGATTAGTCTCACACACGATTTCTTTAACAGATCGTTTTTCTGCCAAAGGGGTTGGGATTTAATTGTTTCCGCCGCGTAAGATTTTTAAATCTACCATTCACCCCCCCCCCTCTGGTAGATTTTCACGTGCTCTTCGATCCTACAATTGGTATCAGAGCCACGGTGCTCTAATAGTTGTGATTTGCATGTGTTTTTGACTAATCATCATGGAGAAATACTCCGCCAAACCTTGTGTGTTTGCTGGTATTGATTTTCGGGTTTGGAAGGCACACATGGAGCCTTTCATCCAGGCACAAGGCTTCACGATATGGGAGAAGGTGTACAAGCCCTACGAAGTGCTACCAAACGATCAAGTTACGGCTACAAATCTACGGGACGTCGACAATAACAACAAAGCCCGAAACTTGATCATCCAAGGACTCACTCAGAGCTACTTCGACCGCGTTGCACATCTCCGATCGGCATACGATGTATGGAGAGAACTTTGTGACTACCATGAAGGATCCAAAATGATCAAGGAGGTAAGGCAAGACATGTTCAAGAAAGAATACATGCGCTTCGAGATGCAACCCGGTGAGTCCATTGATGATCTCTTTGCTCGCTTTAACAAAATTCTCAGTAACTTGCGTAGTGTCAACGTTAATTTTTCTGATGTTGAAAATGCTAGGAAACTTCTTAGTGCATTAGACATGTCAACCTGGGAGATCAAAGTTACATCTATACGTGAATCTACTACCATGAGTACACTTACTTTAGATGTGCTTTACTCTAAAATCAAAACTCATGAAATTGAAATCTTATCACGTAAGAACCCAAATAAGTCTATTGCATTTGTCTCACAATGTGATATGCCTAGCTCCGGCCAATCATCATCTTGCAATACTCTTGCTTTGTTGTCCTCACTAACCCTGGAGCAGATCGAGGAATTTCCAGAGGAGGAGCTAGCACTTCTCTCTACTAGGTTCTCAAAAGCATTGCAAAATGTGAGAACTAGAAGGAGAGGAAGCTCCGGACCTCAACGATGCTTCGAATGTGGTAAGACAAGACATTTTTGTTCAGATTGCCCTAACCTTTCAGGTCCTACTTCTCAAGATGAAAAGCAAACAAGGACGAAGCACTCCTCTACAAACGATAAGAAGAAAAAGAAGAGTTTTACAGGACGTCAATTGGTGAGCAGTTTTATCTCTGCACTCCAGGAACTTGGCTCAAGCGACATGGACATTGGAAGTGATGAAGATGAAGATGATTTGGCAAACTTGTGCTTCATGCCGGGCAAAACAAGATCAAGATCAAGTCAGGAGGATGCAGAACACAACAGTGATGACGGTGAGGTATGTTCTACTTGTAATGAAATGTGTGATGCAATTTCTCGTGCAACTATTATTGTTAAGAAAAAGGAGAAAAAGATTAGGGATAATGCTACTAAAATTAAATTACTAGAATCTGAAATCAACCATTTGAAAACCTTGATTCCTAGTGATGATTCTTGTTCCCCGTGTGATTTAATCTATGAACAATTGTCCACATTAAGAACTGCACATTCCTCTACTCTAGATAGACTTGAACTTGAAATTGAAAAGAACAAAAAGCTTGCTGCACTTGACATTGGAAACTTAAAACATGCTTCTTGTTCTACAATTGATTTGCATTGTTCTAGTTGTGATCATCTTGAAAAGAATCTAAAAGATGCTATGAATGAAATTTCAATATTGAATAATGCTTTACGTTCCCATGAATTTAAATATTGTTCCAATTGCAAATTAAAAGGAAAAACTTCATGTGAAAATTGCCTTGATCTGTCTAATATACTGGATAACATGCATAGGACATTAGATCGGTTTTGTAATGGGAATAAGAACCTAAACTTGCTGCTGAATTCTTCCAAGTCTTGCAATGATAAAACTAGTTTAGGTTTTGATTCTCATGCTCATGCTAAGGCACATCCACCTAAAATTCTAAAGTCATTAGAAAGTGGTTTGATTCAAACAGTTCCTAAAACAAAAAGAAGTGGTTTTCAAATCCGCAGGAGTGTTGTCTCATTCGGTTTCAAATAAAAATATTGCTTGCTCATCTAGACATGAACAAAAAGTTAAATTTCATTGTACCTACTATGGTAGAGATGGTCATGTCATAGATTTTTGTTATAGACTAGCTAAACAACAGAAAAGGGAAAGAATGGTTGCTAGATCTCATAACTTTCATGCAAAATTTGCTGCACATATTAAACCGAATGCCAGGAACATGCAACCTGCTGTTATGAGTCAAAAACATTCAAAGTTTACCTTCGGACCTTCTGTTTTTGCCTCTGGAGCTACTTTTTTGTGCTACACAAGTAACACCTTATAGGTCAGTAGTTAAGAATTAAAAACCTCAAACTTTGACTCATAAACCTGCTATTTTATCTCAGCTTTCGCGTGTTTTTCTTGCTGCACGTCGTGTGACTCAGTACTGGATACCTAAATGCCTTTTGAGTAACCCAGTATTGAGTCATCGATGTATTGTGCTTCTATGTAGGTTACATGCTTGAGGAAGGAGAACATTTGGATTGTGGATTCAGGTTGCTCACGCCACATGACCGGTAATAAAGAATGGTTCTCCTCCCTCTCTTTTGTGTCATGTGTAGAGAATGTTACTTTTGCCAATAATTCTTCAACACCTATAATTGCTAAGGGTTCGGTTAGGGTAAATGATCACTACACTATGAAGGATGTGACACTTGTCAAAAATTGAAATACAACTTGCTTTCTGTTTCACGATTGCTAGATGAAAATCTGGAAATTATTTTCAATAAAAACTGCTGCAAAGTTGTAGGTTCAAATAGTGAGCTTATTTTGAACATGTCTCGGTTTGGATGAGTTTTTAAAGCTGATTTCGATATGTCTTCCTCTAAGCATAGGTGTCTAGTTGCTAATGATTCAAAGGACATATATTTTTTGCATCGTAGACTTGGACACGTAGGCTTTGATCACCTAACGCGTGTTAGTGCTCTTGATCGCATACGTGGGATGCCTAAGCTTAAAGGGGACAAAGAAATTTTGTGCTCTTCTTGTAGACAAGCTAAGATGGTTGCAGGTTCACATACTCCTCTCACAATGATCATGACAACTGAATCGGGTCAACTTTTGCACCTTGACACCGTAGAACCTTCACGTGTTCAATCCTTCAGAAGTAAATGGTATGTTCTTGTTATTGTTGATGATTATTCTAGATACTCTTGGGTTTACTTTACAGCATCTAAGAATGAAGCTTTTATTCACTTTAGAACTTTATTTCTTAGATTATCAATTTATCACCCAAGATCTTTAAAAGCAATTAGAAGTGATAATGGAACGGAATTTAAAAATCAATCTTTTGATCACTTTTGTGCTGAAAATGGAATAGATCATCAATTTTCTTTACCATATGTACCTCAACAAAATGGTGTTGTAGAAAGAAAGAACAAAACCTTAGTTGAGATGGCTAGGACTATGCTTGATGAATATCAAACTCCTAGGAAATTTTGGGCTGATGTGATTGCAACCGCTTGTTAAGTCTCAAATCGTGTTTTCTTGCGCGCTAAGCTAGGTAAAACACCATATGAGCTCCGGTTTGGACATAGGCCTAGTGTTACGCAGTTTTGGGTCTTTGATTGCAAATGCTTTGTTAAGAAACATGGTAATCTTGATAAATTTGGACCTAGATCCATTGATGGCATGTTTCTTGGTTATCCATCTCATACTAGAGGTTGTCGTGTGCTTTTACTTGACACTAACAAAATTGTGGAGACTTGTGAAGTGTCTTTTGATGAAGCTAGCCCAGGTACTAGCTCAAACATTGTGGGTCCAGATCCATATACGCAGGAGGAGAGCATTTTCGTTGAAGATTAGGAAGAGGTGGAGCTGCTGCCCGAAAATTCAGCTGCTAATGACATTGTTCCAGCTCCTGATTTTGATTCACAGCCAGCACCGACGAACACCATTGCTGGTCCAGATCCTCCTCAAGTCACAAGCTCATCGATTTGTGATGAACATGAAGATGAAGAATCTGTTAAGTGTCCACTCCCCTCCGGGTTCTCAAAAGTCATCCTCCACAACAAATTATTGGTAGCTTGCACGAACGAGTCACACAGTCCAGGTTTTGCGATCTAAACTCTCATGCTCATTCTACTTTTGTTGCTTCTTTTGAACCCAAAGATATATCACACGAACTCACTAATGAATCGTGGATTATTGCCATGCAAGAAGAGTTAGAAAATTTTGAAAGAAATAATGTTTGGAAACTTGTACCTCCATCTCAAGGTCACACTTTAATTGGAACTAAATGGGTTTTTAAAAATAAACAAAGTGAGGATGGTGTTGTGGTTAGGAATAAGGCTAGGTTGGTTGCTCAAGGTTTCACTCAAGTTGAAGATCTAGATTTTGATGAAACTTTTGCTCATGTTGCTAGATTAGAAGCCACAAGAATTTTGTTAGCTTTTGGTGCATCTAAAGGTTTTAAGCTATATCAAATGGATGTTAAAAGTACTTTTCTTAATGGCTACATAGATGAGGAGGTTTATGTCAAACAACCATCGGGTTTTGAAAATCAAGATTTTCCTAATCATGTTTACAAACTGTCCAAAGCCTTGTACAGTCTCAAACAAGCCCCTAGAGCATGGTATGATAGGTTAAAAACATTCTTACTTGAAAAGGGGTTTACCATGGGCAAGGTTGATAAAACTCTTTTTGTGCTTAAGCATGGCAATGACTCATTATTCGTTCAAGTGTATGTGGATGATATTATCTTTGGTTGTGCTTCTCATGATCTTGTGTCCAAGTTTTCAGCTATGATGAGTTCAGAATTTGAGATGAGTATGATGGGAGAACTCACGTACTTTTTCGGGCTACAACTCAAGCAAACCAAGGAGGGTACCTTTGTGCATGAAACGAAGTATACAAAAGACCTCCTAAGGCGCTTCAACATGGACAAAAGCAAGCCTCTTTGGACACCAATGGGAACAGCAACAACACTTGAACTTGATGAAGATGGTGAACCCGTGGATCAAAAATAATATAGAAGCATGATCGGATCACTTTTGTACCTCATGGCGTCAAGACCGGACATACAATTCAGCGTATGTCTTTGTGCACATTTTCAAGACTCCCCACGTGCTTCACATCGTCAAGCTGTCAAAAGGATTCTCGGATACTTACATGGAACTAAAGAATATGGCATTTTTCTTTCTTCTTCCTCAACCGTTATTTTGAAAGCTTTTTCCGATGCTGATTTTGGGGGTTGTAGGATTGATAGGAAAAGTACTTTGGGTGCTTGTCATTTTCTTGGTAATTCACTTGTTGCTTGGTCCTCTAGAAAACAAAGTTCAGTTGCACAATCCACCGCTGAATTTGAATATGTAGCTGCTACTAGCTGCTGCTAGCGCTTGTTCAAAAATTCTTTGGATTGTTCAAACACTTAAGGACTATGGGGTTGATCTAGATAATGGTCCACTGTTTTGTGACAATACTAGTGCTATTTGCATTGCTAAAAACCCTGTGCAACATTCTAGAACTAAGCACATTGACATTAGGTTTCACTTTCTCCGTGATAATATTGAAAAAGGAAACATTGTGCTTCACCATGTAGATATCGAACAACAATTGGCTGACATTTTTACAAACCCTTTGTATTTCACTCATTTTTGTTTTATTCGTAGTGAAATAGGGGTTATGCATCCTCATGGCTTAAATTGAGGGGGACTTTTGAAACTTGGGAAGTCTATGTGTGAATCTGAAATTAAATATTATGAGCATAGTATTTTATACATATATGACTTTGTGATTCCTTTACATGTTGAAAGTTCTTACTACATTACTCGTGTTATACATTTTGTAGTTTTTGCCATGTCTAGTAATTCGAATAATTACTTACACTAAATCTGGTCATGGTCGAACTTTCTTGCTGTTTTGAACTTGTTGCATGCTCACAAGTGCTTTTAATCATAAAGAATTAATCAAGTCATCAACTCCCATGTTGAGTTTTTATGAACAAATATAAATTAAGAAAAGATCAAGAGAATATGCATGCATCGCACTTCTTCTTTTGAGATGGCTTATCATTGCATTTAGATATGAACTTGGAAGAAGTTGTGTATGACTAAAATCATGTCCTTAAGCTTCTGATTGTCAAATGACATAGACTTGGCTTGGTTGGTTAGAATAAGTCAGATGCGCATATAATCTCTTGCAAATATCATATGATCTAAATTTGTGCCTTGAAAAATAATAAAATGCAGCAACAAGTTTCATGCTTTCAGGTATTGAAATAGTTAAGTTTGTGAGATCATGACTTGCTTATATTGAAAATTGCATTTGATCTCTAGCGTGGCTTACATTATTTTTTGTATCTCATTGTTTTGATAGTGTAGGTTACTTGATAGTATGACTTGGATGAGCTTTGTTTTATATGTATATGTTATAATATGCTCATAACAATTTTAATTTCTCTTTTGAACCTTGCTGAATACATTGTCAAAGGGGGATAGACAATATGGTGAATTACGCAAGGCGGAGAAATATGTATAGGGGGGGACATTTATTTCTATCTCATTTGATTTTTAAAAAGGGGGAAAATTGTTCTTAAACCTTTTCATGTCAATGTTCGGATCTTAAGTGGTGTTGCCAATGCATTCATCAAGGGGGGGATTGTGAGACCTATGTGTGTTGAATACATTGGCTTCAACAATCAAAGTTTTGAATGCAGCCATAACAACTTTATAGCAAGGTGCGACTCTAGCTCCGAGCTTCTGCAAGGTCCGACAATAGGTCCGACTTTCTTTGTCTTGGTCCAACATGTTTTTGGGTAGCTCCGATGAGCTTTGTCTTTAGCTCCGGCATGTCTTTGATAGCTCCGGCATGTTTTTGTTAAGCTCCCATATGTTTGACTAGGTCCAACTAGTTTTGGTAAGCTCCAGCGCTAGTTTGTACTAGCTTTGGTAAGCTCCGGCGCTAGGTTATACTAGCTTTGGTAAGCTCTAGCTCAAGCTTCGGTTAGCTTTGGCAAGGTCCGGTGCTTGATCGCAATGTTCCGGCTTTTAATGTGAAATATTTCAAACTTGCTTTACATTGTTGGAAAGATTGTGTAGTATTATTTTACTAAGTTTTTGGTGCATTTTGGTTGATATGGCTGATATCTTTTTGATATGCTTTGCAACATGTTTATGTGAGGTGCTCACGTAAGGTGTTGTGTTCGGAACTGACTTGAGTCAAGTCACAGACTTGGGCTCGTACGGATTGGTTGTTTGTTCATGTGCAGGTGTTGCTTGAGTTCAAGTCATGGCTGGTGACAGGATCCTTTGGACTAGTCTCAGAGAGGAGATGAGGTTCCAACAACCAAATTCAGGAGGAATTGTGGTTGAGCGGGTCAGGAGGTCGTGCAGGATGATTGAATCAAGGGCAATGCGTATGAAGGTTACTGGACGTCAAAGGATGGTGTTCGCACGTATGCATGCGGTTCATGATGTGGCAACATGGTTCCGAAGATGGGATAAGGAAGGAAAGATCTGGTTGGAAGGATCGGATCGTATTGGTTGATGACTTCGGCTGCGGCGAAGTCGGATATGGCTCGGTATGGAAAGTATCGAGTTGGTTATGATAGTATTTTATATGGGTCACGAATTTGAGTTGTTTTAGGAATGTGGGATACGTTTCTAAGGTGTTTGGAAGTATTAAGATTGCTTCTATCTGTGTATAGAAGAGTCCTAAGCAGTTATGAAAAGTTTCAATTCATGAACGGAGTAGGATTAAGTTCCTCATTTGAGTTGAGTTGGCTTTCGGGCTGGTTATATAAGCAAGGGAGGCCAGAGCTTGTGGTGCACGACTTTGGGGCTGTTCTTCTTGTTTTCTATTGAATAAATTCGTAGTTTGAAGGAACTTTTGTGCCTTGTTCGTCCGACTTGTTCCAGACAAGTTTTACTCATCGAGTTTCTGGACAGCACTACCTTTCGTCGGTGGTTTTATCATAACTCAAGTTTTACAGATACAATTGATGTGATTATTTTTGGGTTGTATTCAAAACTTGATTATCTATAATCTTTCAAAAATTCATGGTCATTGGATTTGTGGTTTCTGATCTACACGACTTTCTTTGCAGCATTCCAGAACTGTTTTTCTCGGGTAGGACAGATTGACCTTTGTTCGATCTTTTAATCATAACTTGAGTTTTTCTTGACGGATTTGAGTGATTCTTCTTGTGTTTTCTTTGTGACTTTATTCTCTCTGATATATATCACCTTTGTCATGGTGAAACATGTTTATATTAGTCTCACACAAGATTTCTTTAACAGATCGTTTTTCTGCCAAAGGGGTTGGGATTTAATTGTTTTTGCTGCATAAGATTTTTAAATCTACCATTCGGCCTCCCCCCCTCTGGTAGATTTTCACGTGCTCTTCGATCCTACACTCGCCTAACACCTTCCACACCGCATCGTCAAAGTAGCCTCAAAACATAACAGACATAAGTCTTTCCATGATTATGTGATAATCATGACTCTTCAACCCAATGAGCTTTCTGTTTTCACATTCACGGCAAGTCTCGGACTAGCTGCATAACCATCTGGGAATTTCAAACTTTGCAACCATTCGATAACTTCTTTCTTTTCTTAAGGTCAAAGACGGAAAGGAGAGCATGCTTTACCACCATTTTCGGAGAGCTCAAGAGTTTGATGGTTACAAAGCTCGGCGAGATCCTTTCGAGCTTTTAAATATTCTTTTGTTTTGCCCATCATGTCCATGCATGAGCTTATGATACATTCGACCATGTTACTCTCTTGATGCATGACATCAATGTTGTTCCTTAGAATCAACGACTTCACATACGGTAGCTCCCGAAGTCCACATATGTGAGTCCAATTGTGTTCGTCTCCGTAACCTTCAAAATATATAGGAAAACCTTCATCTGGCACCAATTTGTCCAACATATCAGATATTTCTGACCTGTTAATATGTTTCGGTGGTCCTTTAGTGACAACGGTGTTCTTTCTGAATACATTCCTTTGTTGTCTTAACACGTGATTCGGAGGCAGCCAATGTCTATGTCAATCTAACTCAGATATCTTGCCTCCGTGGGCAAGTCGTAAGCAATCGGTGTCCAAATCACATATCGGACACGTCAACTGACCATGAGTGCTCCATCCAAAAAACATGTCGTATGTCGGAAAATCATGGACGGACCACAAATAAGAAGCTTGAAAGTTGAATTTATGCTTCTTGTAACAGTTGTACGCTTCGACTCCTGTCCACCACATTTTCAACTCTTCGATAGACAGTTTCAACATCATGTTGAGACATGACCCAGGATGATACGGCTCAAGTACAATGAGGCTAAGAAACATGAACTTATACTTCATGCAAACAGCCGGTGCAAGATTGTACGGAATGACAAAGATGGGCCAACAGGAGTATGGTCTGGCGTTTGTGCTAAACGGCGTGAACCCATCTATCACCAACCAGATGGGAACATTTCTCGCTTCACGACCGGATTCTGGATCGAACCAGTTTAGCGCCATCCATGGCTCACCATCGGATGGGTGCGTCATGACTCCATTGTTCTGACACTCACCTTCTTTGTGTCATCTCATATGTCTGGCCGTTTTTTTTTTTGAAAGGAACAACCGCTTCAACCTAGGTTTCACGGGTAAGTAATGAAGCTGCTTACGTGCGACTTCCATCATCACAGTATCACCATCGTTATTAACAACATTGAAAAACCTCGATTGAACATATTTTAAACATTTGTTCTCATTGGCATGCTGTCTCCAAAAAAGCATGCAGTTGTCCGGACACACATCAATCTTCTCGTAGTTAATACCAAGACCAAAACAATTTTTTTTCGACTTATACATATTTTTAGGCACTTTGTTGGCATGTGGAACGGCATCGTTGAATAAATTAATGAGCTCGTTGTAACAGTTATTAGAAAAAGGGAACTTAGACTTAATTACCATAAGTCTACTCACAAAATTGAGAATTGTCATTTTAGTGTGTCCATGCAGCGGTTGTTCTGTATCTTTGAGAAGTTTGAAGAACTCTTTAACTACCATTGTTTGAAGATCCTCCGTATGCTTTGGTCATATAGCTTCCAGCATCTTATCCATCATATCAACCTTCATGGCATCATCATTGTCCTCTTCCACTTCTTGTACAGCTTGAGAAGTTGTCTCGCCGTGGAAGTTCCACAACTCATAAAGTTTTTACACAAGTGCATCGTAAGTTCCACTTTGTCCAAAAAAGTTACATTCTAGTATTTTGTACATGGGCACCGCGCCTTATCGCTATTTGGCAACAAAAAAGGTCATTCCACAAAAGCTTCTGTCTTAGCGTACCACTCATCTGTGTGACCACCAGTTCTGCTCTTCCAACCAGTATACATCCAACTATGATCTTCGCCCATGTTTGACTCTGCTGTTTAAAACGGGCAAACTATCATTAGTTTTTTGTTAATCTATGCATGATAAAATTTTGGCAGCATAACGCCGCTTGTTTTACACTGCACCCCCCAAATACGGCGTAGTTCTTCAAGCTCTGGGGCAACTGACCAAAAATGGTGCAGTTTTCAAGCCGTCGTAAGTAGGTTACGTTAATCTTTTATTTTCGAGTCATTTCAAAACAGAGGAAAGAACGAGAGATAGAAAGAGGAAAGAATGAAAGAGACAGTGAACTGGGTCTGTCAGATTCTGCCATACTCAAGTGCAGGTGGTTTAGACACATACTTTAACTTCACACTAAATGGGCCACGACAAAACCTAAATGGTCCATGGGGTGGGGCGGCGGCTTAATGCGGTAAGGCGCGGCAGTGGTGGCGTTGAGGTGGGGAGGCGGTGAGGCGTTGTGAGGAGGCAGCAGGGCACGGTGGGGAGCGGCTGGGCGCAGTATGGCGCAGTGCCGGTGTGGTAGGGGATATACCCCAACCCACACGACCCACCTCTCTTATATTCCTCATACAACGCTGCCACCACCTCCACTCTCTCTCCTGGAGCCACCGGCCACCCCCAACGCCGCAGCACACAACAGCGGGTCGCCCCTAATGCTGCCCTCCTCATGGCACCCGAGCTCGGTGCCCCCATCACACCTCCCTCACACCGGCCACCCACGTAAGTTGAGGTGTAATGCTGTCGGCCTTTTAACTTACATTGGTTGCGGGATGACAATTGATGAAAGTTAACTTACTTTCATCGGTTGGCCCACGCAAGTTATGTTGGTCGATGTAAGTGTTCGCGTTTCCTGTAGTGCGAGAGGAGGACGCGGAGGAGCGGCCATCACAGACGAAAGGTGGCGGCATCAGCACGGATGAAGGGGGCAGCGCTCCTTCCTCGTCGTCAACCTCCGGACACACAACAGCACGGCGAGCAGGGGGCGCGTGGCGGAGAAGCACGGGGGCAGCGCCATGAGTGAATTGCAAGGAAGCAGGAAGACAATCGAGTGGAGGAAGGAAGACAATCGAGTGTGCTGAGGCAAAATGAAGATGACAAATGCGTCATCTGTTGGTGGGAGAAAAGTGGGGTGAAGAGAGGCATTTGAGGAAGAAATATGCGTTTGGCTATGCTGTTGGAGACAACCGCCTAAGTGACTACTAAATGGCCGTGTCAGGCCCTAAATGGGCCGTGTCGGGAGGTCAGCCCGAAGCCCGTTTATTTACATATAACAATATAAAAACTTAATCAATAAAAGAAGTAATTAAACAATTAATCAATTGAACTATTAATTAACAAAGCACATATACATTAATCATGAAATCAAAACTAACTAAACAAATCAATTATAATTAACATAGCATTGCATAGCATAATCGACAATAAACATGTAATCATCAATTAAACAAGAACAACAACAATTAACATGTAATTCTATTGCATGACATAACTAACAATTCAATCAACATGTAATTCACAATTCCATTGCATAGAAATTAACATTGCATTCACAATTCCATTCACAACATGTAATTCACAATTCAATTGCATAGGGGTGGGCTCGGGAAGGGAGGGTGAGGGTGGGGGTGGTGTGGGGTGGAGGGGGTGGGCACAGGCAGGGGGAGGGGGAGGGTGGGAGGGTAGGGTGGGGGCTCAAGGAGGGGGAGGGTGAGTGTGGGGGGTGGGGTGGGGTGGGCTCGGGGAGGGGGAGGGGGAGGGTGGGGGGCTCGGGAAGGGTGACGGTGAGGGTGAGGGTGGGGGTGGGCTCAGAGAGTGGGAGGGTGAGGGTGGGGGATAAGCTCCGGGAGGCGACGGGTGAGGTTGGGGGGCCTCGAGGAGGCGGCGGAGAGGGTGGGGGGACGGGGGCTCAGGGAGGCGGCGGTTAGGGTGGGGGAGGCGGTAGTGAGGGTCAGGGTGAGGGGGGCTCAGGGAGGGTGGAGGCCAGCGTGGAGGGTGGAGGGAGAGTGGTGGAGCACCAGGAGGAGGAGGCAGAGGCCTTATTACCCTGCAAGAGAGCAAGGAGTCGGCAGCACTCCAGCTTGTGGCGCGCGCAGCCGCGATGGGGCAGCATCGGGGAGGTGGGGCACGATCAGGAAGGGGCGGTGGGGCGCAGTGGGGGCGTCGGGCGGCGCGGGCGGCAACATCTATGCGGCGGCCGCAGGGAAAAGAAGAAGAGGCGCGCGTGTGCGCGCAGCCTGCGTGGATAGGGTAATTTCCGAACTTACGTCGGCTGCTGTAAGTTACGTCGACTGACGTTATGGCCGACTTAAGTAAGTGACAACTTCCATCATCCCAGTTACTAACATCGGCTGCGGGCCCCGGCCGACGTCAGTGACGGTTTAATGATGTCGCTTGCCTTACATACGTCAGCAGCAGGATGGCAACTGACGTAACTTAGGAAACTTACGTCGGTTACCTACGCCCCACAAAAGTTATGTAACTTACGTCGGTTGGCCAACGTAAGTTGTTCCGGCTGACGTAATTGTTCGCATTTCCTATAGTGAGTATTGGGTAGCTGTTAAGTTCTCGTGTAGTAGCTGCTATGCTAAATATAGTATAGAAACCGGTAGAAGTGGTGTAGTTGGAGTCTACTTGCGAGATAGGTTTCACCTCACACGGGATTGTTTTATGGTAGAGAATGACTTGTGGAAATGAATATGAGACCAGACAACAGGGTAGGATGTGTAGTCCTGCCTGTGTCGATTGAGGACCGATTTTGTGCAGCCCTGTTGGGCATGTTTGAGTTGTACCAGATGCATACTGGTATATGGGACTCAGGAAACTGATGTAACTCGTAGACCTTGGTGTGGAAACTTCACCGCTATACTTGAATGGAGATGTGAAGGTATAAAGGTGTAAATCTTCTAGCAGACAACATTGATGTGTCCTTGCAGAGGACCTTTTGATCGGGATGGAGAGTGGATTCAATATTAGGGCCTCTTGTGAAAAGTGGTTGTATATGGCATAGAGTGAAGCGCACCGACGTAGCTTTCTTTTGGGCGTATGTGTCATGCATTGCGGGTTGTTATTGATTGCAATGATTGTTGGTCGCGGTTATAGACTGAGCGTAGTTGTTCGCTAAGTCGTGACGTAGTAAATTAAGAATAATTGAATCATATGAATTATGCTCCATGCTTAATCATTGGTTTACTACTTGTATGCTATAGTTATATGGCTAACTAATATTACTTCTTATGAAACTTTGAATTGCTACTAAATCTTAAAATGAAGAACATACTTTAGGTAAGTTTGTTTTATATATGCAAATTCATCTGCCTATGTAATAGAGTTTCCAGCATGTATAGTTGCATGTTTAGGTAAGACGGTTAAGTCTTGTTGTGCATTATCCTCGCGATTTGTGGATTAATATGTTTTGCAGGTAACATCGCATATGACAGGTAACGTAATGCGGCATCACCCCTGGCGGATTGTATTGCCGAGCGGAAACACCACGAGCCGCTGCTTTGCTTCGTGTTGCTAGCATGAGGTATTCCGGGCTGAATACTCTCACATGTGCAGTAGCTAGGTCAAGTGAGTGTATCATGTACCTTCTGCTGCTTATGTACTCCTTATGTACATTATTTTGTAAACTCGAATATCTTATGAAATAAGGATTTTGTATGTTTCACGTATTCTTTTCGTGTGTGCTATTGAGTGCCGCATCGCACGGTACCACCTAATGCGATTCCTGAAATATTAAGACCCCGATCCTCACACCTTCACTTGATGATGACTAAAGGAACAGGTGTGAAAGAGTTTGTTGATGACCCTTAAGTACCAAATCTGTACGTCAATTCTCTGCATAAAAGATATGAATCAAACAACCAATATAGTGGTAGAAGTTATTTACAAACAATTTCCACAAGTCATGGTGTAATTTTAGTGATCATCAGCGATGCCACACGCTTAGCCAAACACTACTACAATAAGCCTTATCGCAGGCGGCTCCAAACCTATTATCACACGCGATTTTTAAAACTGCCTGAAACGAAGAGCTTGTGATAATCCGCAATTTCACAGGCGGATAAGTGACACCGCCTGTGAAGAGACATTATCACAGGCGGTTTTTTACTTAGCTAGCCGCCTAACCGCCTTTGATAATTGTGTTATTGCAGGCGGGTCGTGCAGCATATATAACCGCCTGTGATAATAGTGTTATCACAGGCGGATCTTGACCTACATCATGCCGCCTGTGAAACAGTCTATCACAGCCGGTTTCTACCATAACAGTAATCGCCTGTGATAATTAGGTTATCACAGATGATTCTTTACCTATATCTAGCCGCCTGTGATAACTGTTTTTCACAGGCAGGTCTTGCCGTTGGTAAATAGCCATCTGTGATAAGGTATAACCTATGTAGTACCAGCTGCTATTATTTCTAATTTCCAGGTCAATTCAATATAATCACAGAACAGAAGTCAACAATATCATCAGAGAAGTCATCTCACTGAAGTCAATTTTACTAAAACAATATACATATGTACAAGTTACACATACAATTCATCTCATAGTTTACAAGTTTTCACTAAAAACTGTTTCTATTGGCACAGTCGCAAAGTTGTGGCACATCAACTATTGCACAATTCTCATCAAAGAACTTCCCTCTTTTGTGCAAAATTTCGCGATAAATGAATTGACAGAGTTCAGCAGTAATCTTGTCGGCTCCTCCACCAGGAATACTTCTACAAACCAGCCATTCTTCGTTCACATTCTTCGTGTTCTGCAATAAAAGACATAACAAGGTTTAGAATGTGTTGGTTTCAACGATCTCAAAATATAGATCAAAGTGAGAGTATACAGGAATTTATTTGGTATTTTTGGAGCATTTGTATTATGAGTAATTGAATTTTAAAGTTGGAATCAAAATATGAAAATAATTTTTCTTGTAATATTGAACAGTAGAGAATATAAGTATTAAACTATACTAGTTACAATGAAAATAAAACTCAAAAGTAAGAAAATAAGATATCGACATTAAGGATAACATACATCCTCACGATTCACTCTATATTTGCTGGCGGTTCGAAGATGCTCGCATACATAATACCCGCATAAGGCACTCCCAGCAGGCTGCTTCGGACAAGCATAATATGTTTTAATGTCTAATGCATTCATATTAGAATGTCTCTCGCCGCCAAGCTGTTCCACGTAAAACCGCCAAGCACTGTAATACAAGAAATGTCATATAAAACTTGTCAACACATTCTAAATGTGTGTAAATTAAAATTATTGAATAAACGTATAGTTTCAAAATGGAAAGGAAATCTTTGTAACGATCTGGTGGGTAATCGACCGAGTCCAAGACTGTTTCCATTCCCTGCATTGGCTTCATGAAGATCATTATGTAGTGATCACTGCAAACATACAAAAACACGTGTTAACAATTACCAATAATTGCTATTTCAATGTCATGTGTCGAACTTTCTCGAAGTGGTATGGAGCCTCTACGAGGTCCTTGCAGTCTCTGACAAAGTTAAACATCGCATGTCCTATGTAAGCTGCAACTTCTGTCATTCTATCCTTTTTACGTTTTGCGATTGCTTTTTCAAATTCTTTTTTTTTTCATGTGCTTGAACTTTGTTGAGTCTCGATCCTCCTTGACGTCGAATAGCGTCTTTGCAATCCGTGTAGGGTCAAGGATACCTGTCTTGCGTTTCATCTTTTCATTATCCATATATTGCATTCTATTGAAGAAGTCAAGAATTGTTATAATCTCATGAAATGTATATGCATGTAGTAAGAAAAGCAAATGCAAAATATTAGAGGCAGTTATAGGCACCAGGCGAGTAGCAGGTTGATTTCGAGCATGGCCCGATGGAAAAGGGAATGCATCTCTTCAAATAAAATGACTCGTCTATCTGCTCTAGTGCTCCAGAATGCATCTTTTGGAATACGAAATGTGACGCAAGAAATCCCATCTTTTGTGCTGGCAAGGATGTACCACTCATGCATTCTTTTGAGCGTAGCAGGATGTTTGCTAAGTTGTACGGATGTCATGAACGGCTTCCCATTCTTAAAATATGAGGAACATCCTCAATCTTGTATATTGGAACTCCTGGTTTAACTAAAGCCGTCCGCCGATTATACATGACATCGTCTTCTTCCCACTCCTTGATATCTTTTAATGCTAGCTCATAAGAAGAATGAGATGCACTCGATTTTCTAATATTTTCCTTCATAGTTTCCAAATACTCTGACACTTCTGATGAAGGTTTCGTAATTTCGTATGAGCTAACTTTGATAGGCACTGATTATCAAGGAGTAGTCATCCGAAGTTGGACACTGGCTTGTTGTTGAACCTGTTGTTCAACTGATTGCTCTTTACTCCCAGCAGCTGGCTCTAGTACTACTTCAAGCTGTTGCTCAACTGGTTGCTCTTTACTAGCAACAGCTTGCTCTGGTACTACTTGAAGCTGTTATCCAACTTGTTTCTTTTGGATATCTTTACTAGCAAGGTTACTATCATCCTTGGTGAGAAATTGGGGGAGTGGATCTTCCTGGACTGGGAGTGGATCTTCCTGGACTTTCGTCTTAGAAGATGGGGTTGCAGTATTTTGAGATGCGACGTGGCTAGAAATTGGCTCATCGTCCAACACGATATCGCATCGGTGCCAAATGATTAATTAGTTGACAACCTACCCCAGAGTCGCGATCCTCTAAGGTGTGACGTGGTCTATTTTGTAATCTTCATAATCATTATCAATGATCTAAAGAACTTGCACCACAGTATAATACAATGGAAGTGGATTCCCGTTGAAGTCACGATAAGGCTTTGCCATAGCAGGGGCAACCTGTTTGGTTTTGTTCCCTACCCTGCTGATCGGGACAAGAAGACGACAAGATTTGTCATTAGCAATATCATCGACAGGGAACTTATGGGTTGACCCTGAGCCTGGCATAAAACCAACGCTGCTAGGATAGGCAGTTGGAGATACTAATTGCTCCTTTGGCATCGGAACCATCGCTGTACTCGGTGCCACTAATTGTCCCGATTTTCTAAGTTGTTCTATTATTTCTTACATATTTTCTTTGACCTTTTGAGCAATCGTTTCATCAAGTGTTTTGTTAAACTTCTCACGTCTTCTATATGTGTCTTTATCTTTTGGAAACCATCTAGCCAAGACATTTGAGAAGAGACTGCTCGAACCTATCCGCTGTGTTCAGGGTTTCCTAAGATAGCGGTAAGTTGGTCATTCTCCCTCTTCGGCTTGAAGGGACCCTTCTATTGTTTTTCATTACTTCTTTCATTTTATCCTCTACTTCATTCACAGAGTCAGGCTTTTCAAGTTTGCCCTCGCTAGTCAAACCTGACCGAGCAAAGACCCACCGCTGAGTTCTCTCATCGCAGCCTTCTAATGGGTGAGGATTGTCCTTACTGGTAATTTTGTCTAATATCTTATTACATTTCTAGACTTTGGGGGCATATCTGGCAGACCCCAAGCGATGATGGTATTTGTTCTTTTTTGCAAGCTCTGGCCTAGTTGCACTTAGAGCTTTAGCATCAGGTGTTGTCTTTTGACAAACAAACTCTTGCCACTGAGCTTGTGTGATTTTTCCCATCTTCCTCGGGCTAGGGACCTTATCGGCCTTAACATAAGCATTCATTTCACTCTTCTAGCCACGAAACTTCTTGCCGTAAGAGACCAATGTTGCTTTCTTTACAGCTTCTTCCATGCCTTTCAGGAACTTGAACTGTTTCTTTATCCTTTCCCACAACTCATTCTTGGTCTGCTTGGGTAATTTTCTCCAATTCTCGGTTGTGATCTGCACGAGCTCTCTAACAAGAAAACCGCATGCATTACGGTACTTGGTAACTGAATTCAGTGGTTCTTGGAGAAGCCCACCTGGACCAACCCTTCTTATGTACATGATGCGGTCCAATGGACCCTTATTGGGACCATGTTGCCCTCGTTTCCGCTTGAGTGAAGCTGAGGATTCATCCATTGGAGAACCTTCTACGGTTTTAGGAGCCGAAGTCACCTCATCGTCTTTGCGATTAATCTAGGCAGAAAAGAATGATAAGACTTCGTATACTTGACAACCAACATTAACATGAACTGCTGAAGTTATGATTCGTGATCCATACCTCGTCGGTAGGATCATATTCCGGGTCAAGATACTCTGAGGTCTTTTTAATTTTTATATTAGGAAAAGGATCTGATAGACTGTGAAAGGAGTCTAAACTGCTAGAGTCAGTAAACTCCATATTGTCTTCTTTATTGTTACTACCAGCACCAGTCTTCTTAGAGCTTTCCATGCTAGAACTAATAAGACAAAAATATAATAAATGGCATATTAACTCTACATGAAGTGTTGCATGAAAAAAAAGATGGAAGCATTCTAGGATTTGATAAGGCATTCTAGGGTTAAGGGGACTGACCAAAAGGTTCCTATACATTGCGAGGGTGACAAGCATGTTAAAGTTGCTCACCAGCAATGGGAATTTTATCTTATTCTAAATAGGCAGTTACTTGTATCTCTGTTCTGAGCACAAGCGATGTTCAATAGCCGTATGCGAGCACATTGCTTTGTTTTGCAAAAGGATAGCGACACCGATCTTGAAGGAGCACAACCCTGTTAGATGAAGTGCGGGGCGGCTACACTCTATTTTCAGTACAAATGCTATTATCCACTCATGTTACCACCAAGTTCCCAGATTTTTAACTGAAATTTGGCAGAGCTTCCTTTGTATGTTGCTGATTTTGTCCACAATTTTCAAATAGAGAACATTGATATTTGCAGAAACAATATATTGAAAACTTGTTACACACATCTTTAGGATTCCATAAATGTAAATTATGAAGTATTTTGATTATCATACTAGAAATTACGATCCAAACAGCAACTGAATGCATAACTGTCTAGATTATTGACTGTTACGACACCTTAAATGATACTTCAATTTAGACCTAGTTTTTGCGTGTTTTCACCTTAGCGTTGAATAGTAAATTGATATAGGACTCTTTAATCTTTCCAAACATGTATAGATATGCATAGGTTGCTTTTCTAATTCAAGAATTATGGCCGTTCAAAGTTCAGGTATTTTCTGGCTGTTTCAGATAGCACTGTACACAGATACTAACTTCAACTCCAGTTTCTAATTAGTTCAAAACCAAATTTGAGGTAACAATGAATATAAAAGTTGTGGAATATCTCTTCCCCTTTCAAAAAATGGATCACAATAGACTAGAAGAGCTTTCTACAGATAATTATGGCAAAAATTCAGATGCTTCTTCATACAGTTTCAGAACAGCAGCTGATTTAGTTAGAGAAGATTTTCATCACCTTACAACAGTCTATTGGCTTGAAGGTCAATAGAAAACTTACAGAATACTTCAATAGCTTTCCAAAAAGTATTCATTTGCCTCTATATACCTTCAGGTTGAAGAGATATGGATTTTTAAAGTTGGACACTGCTACCAGATTTCAGAAGTGAATTTGACAAAATTTACTTTATTTGTGGCTGGTTTGATCCTTGATTTTCAAACAGATAACATCACAACTTGACAGCAAGTTTCATGAGGATTCTAACCTGGAGTTCAATAGAAAATATGTAGAGGATCGCTACAGAAGGCTAACCAAGGATGCCTACCCTTTTCGAATTTCCGAACCCTAACCAAGGAAATCTATGCAAGGCATCATTTGACTCGGCCAGCGGTGAGGGCGAGGAGGGAGGCGACACAGGGACGGAGGAGGGAAGGTCGAAGGGTATAGGGTTTACCGTGAAGCTCGGTGGTGACGGCAATGGCTTCGCTCGGCGTACCTGGAAGTGATGAGGACGAAGCCAACGGACAACGGCGAAGCTCGGCGGCGACGACGAAGCTTGGCGATGATAGTGGCGAACACATGGCGGCGAACAAAATTTTGGCAGCCTGACGGCGTCTAAGTGTTTCACCCATGTTAGGTTTTTCCAACGCAGCCCGAGGGGTATATATAGATGCCTATTTTCTCGGGCGGATTTTAAGTACTGACCGCCTGAGAAGATGGTTATCTCAGGCGGGTTTTACTTACCAACCGCCAGTGAAGATTCGATTATCTCAAGCGGTTGGTAAGTAAAACCTGCCTGAGATAAACATCTTCTCAGGCGGTTATTCAGTAACAACCGTCTGAGAAAATATTTACTTCTTCTTAATTAATATTCTTTTTTAAATGTGGGGCCTTTAAAAAGGCAAAATTCCACTTTCTTGTAATATTATTGATTAGTAAAGGTTACCACTAAATTTCACTTCATAAATCCTTTGAAATTGGTCAGAACATAAAAAACATATAACGATTGCTATTTTTTATTTTTCTATCTTGATGAATATAATGATTTTTTTCATTTATTTTTCTATGGACATTTTTATTCATCATACCAACCTCTATGAATTTTTTTCAAATTTTTTTGAATCAATGTGTGTTCATAATTTGATGAATGCCTCATATGTATATGAGCATTTAGTTAGAATGATGGATAATTTGAATATTGACATGTTGGAATGCTTTAAAAAAATTATCAAAATTCATACATGTATAAATAATACAAATATATTCATACAAACAAATTTCAGTGAAGGATCCTTTTTTTAGGAGATACAGAAATGTGAATAATATGTGAGTAGAAATTAATTTGATATTTACTAAAACATTACAATGTCAGCTATACAAGTTTTAAAATATTTAATTCAGGTACTAGATGTTAATATTTTAAAATTAAAGAAGAAAGAATCATCGAATTTGGACTCAATTTGCAGAATATATACATGTTTGGGTATTTATATTGGAATCTAAATAAAAAAGAAGCAAGGGAAAAGGAAACTGAAGAATAGACTCGGGCATTATCTCAGGCGGTTGGTAAGTAAAACCTGTCTGAGATAAACATCTTCTCAGACGGTTAATAAGTACCAACCGCTTGAGAAGATCTTTACTTCTTCTTAATTAATATTCTTGATTAAATGTGGGGTCTTTAAAAAGAAAAAATTCCACTTTCTTGTAATATTATTGATCAGTAAAGGTTACCATTAAATTTCACTCCATAAATCCTTTGAAATTGGTCAGAACATCAAAAACATATAACAATTGCTATTTTTCATTTTTCTATCTTGATGAATATAATGATTTTATCATTTATTTTTTAATGGACATTTTTACTCATCATACAACCCTCTATGAACATTTTCAATTTTTTTAAGTTTTTTTGAATCAATGTGTGTTCATAATTTGATGAATGCCTCATATGTATATGAGCATTTAGTTAGAATGATGTATAATTTGAATTTTGACATGTTAGAATGCTTTAAAAAAATTAACAAAAATCATACATGTATAAATAATACAAATATGTTTATACAAACAAATTTCAGTGAAGGATTTCTTTTTTTTTAGGAGATACACAAATGTGAACAATATGTGAGTAGAAATTAATTTTATATTTACCAAAATATTACAATGTCAGCTATACAAGTTTTAAAATATTTGGTTTAGGTGATAGATGTTAATTTTTTACAAATATAGAAGAAAGAATCATCAAATTTGGACTCAATTTGCAGAATCTATACATGTTTGAGTATTTATATTGGAATCTAAATAAAAAGAGAAGCAAGGTATAAGGAAACTGAAGAGGCTCGGGCAATTATCTCAGGCGGTTGGTAAGTAATAACCGCTTGAGATAATCTTTTCCTCAAGCGGTTATTAAGCACCAACCGCCTGAGAAAAAATTAAAAACCGCCTCTGAAAATAGACGCCTATATAAAGACCCCTCACCACAGTCAAAATAACCATGGAGAATTTCCATCGACGCCGCAAGGCTGCCGAAATTTCCCACCACCGTGTCGCCGCCCAGCCCGCAATGCCGAGCCGCCGCGCCGCCGCCCAACCCGCACTGCCGTGTCGTCGCCCAGCCCAGCACCGCCACGTCTCCACCCAGCCCCGTGGAGACACGCCTCTACCCAACCCTACATCGCCGCCCCACCGTGCTGATGCCCCGCGCCACAAGGTACCTAGTAAATTCTCATACTTTCCTTACTATGCAAAACTACCTTTATTTTTCCTTACACATGTAGTTTCCTTACTTTTTGTTTGTATATTTACATTAGCTGATAAGCTGCTAGTTTTGTGTGTTCTGGTATATGGATTGTGTCCTTTTGCATGTGTAAGGACTATATTGATGTATGGAGTATATGGATTGTGTCTTTTTTGTGTGTTCTGCTAGTTTGGTCTTTTAGATATTGATGTATGGACTATATTGTAATAAGCTTATTGTAGTTTATACCTATTGTGTGACATGAATATGATGTTTAATTAACAAATGATATTATAATATATATAAGATGCATGAAGTTTACCCGAACTTGTAATTGTAGTTTTATTCGTTTTCCTTTTCAATATTATTCTTGTGTGTGCGTACCTCCTGCTTGCATATATTTAAAAGGAGTGTTTAGGGTTAGCATTCTGGGGACATAGTTTTATAACTCACCCATTTAGTTACCATCGTTGAATGGGATCCTATGTCAAGATATAACGGACCGGATCCCACCCAGACATAGCCCATGCTACTGGGCCTGTTTGCCCCACGACTTCAATCCTTCACCCCCGCTTGCTGCGCCCGACACCTTCGACTCCGTCCGCCTCAATAAGTCGCTTGTCTCCTCCAGACTCCGCTCGACGTCGCCGCCTCCCGTCCGCCACGCTTTCTGTTCGTCACGGATCTTAGAGTCTTATTTGACGTTGCCCCCGCTGTCCTACGTGCCACCTCTCTCTACAACTATGTATCGACTTGGTATTACGGTAAAAACCCTGAGGACGACTGGACATCGATTATCCATCGACTAGGGTCGTTTAGTCGCCCTAATGAACAGACCTACATTATACTAGTCTTCACTCATATGATACAGTCTTATTATGTCTCTGGAAATTCATTTTATAGAAGAAGGGAGTATTTGTGGCCAAATTTTGTAAATCTTACAAAAATTCTATTATTGAAGCATGAACCATCGAGCGTGGATGTATAACATGCACTACAGGAATCGCGACAATAGACAATGGCCAAAAACCGTCGTCTATAAGAGCATTGCCGTCGTCTATAGGTTATAGACGACGATATATCATTAAAGACGACAGTTTCCGGCTGTCTACGATAATTTGTCGTCTATAACTTTATAGACGACGGTTACCGTCGTCAATTACTTAATTGAAGAAGGCTAGTATTAGCTGTCGTCAATAATTTACTCCGCCCACGTGGTCGGGTAAAAACTTTATAGACGACGGTCGCGTCCGGACTGTCGTCTATAATGACCGCTATAGACGACGGCTGTAGTGTTACCGTCGTCTATAAGGTCCCCTAGGGACGACGGGTTATTGACAACCGTCGTCTATATGTGTTTATTATAGACGACGGCCCCTTTACAACCGTCGTCTATAACGGTTGCTTTTAAAAAAAAAAAACAGAAAACAAGTGTTAAACAGATTTTACAGAACAGATCACAATTTCAACAAAACAAATCACAGATTCAACAAAACATTGCACACAACAGATTCCACACATACATAGAAAAAACACTATAAAGTTCACAGGAAGTGCTCCAAGTGCCTCGTCGTCGGCCGCAACCCGTCGTCCCATGAGATTGCCATCCCGGCCTCCGAATGCCTGACACTGCACACCAAAGAAAGCAGAATCAGCTTAAACATAAAGCTTAAACATATCAGCTTCAACATATCAGCTTAAACATATCAGCTCGAACAATATCTGTTTAAATCTTCAGAAATTGTAATATCCATGTAACAATCTATCAGCTCGAACATATGCAATGGATATGCTGTTACTCAGTGCATACTTGGCCTTCAAAGATTTAAACAGCTGTTACTCAAAGCTGTTTCTTAGGCCACACCTTCAAAAATTGTGGGTTGCAAAGCAAGATAGGAATATGTTTTGTCTATCCCTAAGTGTATAACCTTCCAAGCAAAGCAATGAGCACAATAAATTGCTAAAAATTTGAAACAACTCCACATTTGGGCAACCTGAGTGCAAGCTTCTATCAGCTCTCAGTTGTATAATATAATTGCAAAAGCAGTAAGGATGCAAATAGATTTCAAATCGGCTAACCTGACTATCACACGCTACCCCGTCCGCTGCCGCCGGAGTTCAGAAAATCTTCCTCCGGCAGTCGTCCAAGCGCTGGAATCTGGGGCGACGGAGTTTGAGCCTCCGTCCCCGATCCCTGTGATATGCAAGCGTGGTTAGACAAGTTATAAGTACAAAAATGCATATTTTACTAAATTTGAACAAGTTTAACTAGTTTCAGTTATTTTGAATAATTTTGTACCTGTATTCCTGTCGTCGGGACCGGTGGCAACTCCACCGATGGTGGCGCCCACTGCGGAAACACAACCGGCTGTCCTGCGCTCATAGCATGCGAATACAAATCAAATCATTATAACTGTCATTTGTATATTACAATGTTAAGTACAACATTCAGAACTTACCTGGAAGGCAGCTTGCCACTGTAGCATGTACGAGTTTTGATACTCGTCCCTAGCCCTGAGCGCCGCTTCCTGCATCTCGTCCCTAGTCCAGAGCGCTTCTTGCATCCTCTGGAGCTCCTCCCGAAGACTCAGGAGCTCCAGATCTCGTCCCGTACGGCTGCTGCTGGACCCGCCCTGCTGCGATGAAGAGGCTCTCGAGGAAGCCCACGCCTGCCTCGAGTCGACCACTCCATCGAAGATGGCCAACCTGCACAGCGAAGTAAGATGATTAAATTTTTGTAACTCAAAGTTTGTGATAGTAAAATAAAATTAACAAAACTCACCGTCCATGAGGTTTCCCGCCACCGATTGCATATGCGGCTTCGGGGACAATTGGCGCACTCTGCCAATCGAACTCTTCGCCTCGAAGCCTCCGCGCTTCCTGCCTGTACTTTGCCTGGAAACACAGCAAAATAACATTATTGAAACTATTAAAGAAAATTTCGGCAGCATGCTCATGACGGGACGCGAAAATGGTGCAGCTGAGAACAATAGGGTTATGTCGTCGAAATCTCGTCCAGATCCAGACCCGTGTCTCGTCACAAGCCACGCCACCTCGGTTACTCCCAGGCTGTCCAAAAAGGGACAATTCCGAACCTTCACGTCTCACATGCCAATAGGATGTGAGATGTGCCGATCCGAAACGGGTGACGCATTGCTATAGGTTATGTTCCTCATTTTCATTGTTAAGTCATTTACAAGAGGAAAGAACGAGAGAAAGAGGAGGAAAGTTGGCCTTAGATGACAATTCCACGTCCGGATCTACCGTCCGCGCAATCGCGGGTGATTGACTTCCTCACCATCGTCGTTCGCTTCCGTGTCGTCTCGACGCATACGACTATAACTGTTTATACGGCACAAACGTATTTATTCCGTGTCGTGTTTTGTCGGGCCGGGCCAGCCCAAAAACCTGTATATTTACATATTAATAAACAAACCAACTAATAAAGAATTACAAATAATAAACAATTATTGATGAACGACATAATAAACTAACAATTACATAATAAACTAATAATTGCAGTTTGACTAGTGAATTAGAACTTCAAAAGAATAGTGTACTCTTAGCCCATCAATTTTTTTTGCCAAGTTGTTATATCCGACAAGTTAATCAAAAATAAAAAACGATAATACAAACACTACAGTCACACACAAGAAGTGCAGACTGAACACTGAAGGAAACTGCTTGCATATGGCAAGAGGGGAATTAATTTTTTTTTTTGAAAACCCGCAAGAGGGGTACTGTTAACTACTAATCAAGATTCTTCTACCAAGTTAATTATATCTCAATACTAGCAGAGATCAGATGAATAAAAAACAAGGCAAAGCACATGTCACGTGAAAAGCTTCCTCGATACAAGCATTGCATGGCTTCTTTTTAATCCAGAACCAACAGAGTTACTCGAAACAGTATCATTAACCAAAGACATGCCATTCATGACTAGATCCATACATCAGGGCCCCGAGAAAAAAAAATGAAAGGGTACCATGTGGAAAGGGCACCTGCAATCATTCACGGGGAGCGGACACGCGTAAAGAATTAGTAAAATGTGGTGTTATATGTGAAACACATCAGGTTTATCGGTGAATTAACGGATGCAACAAACAGCATGCCTTCACTTCAGTTCAGCATTTAAACCTATTATGTGCGTGTGTACACTCGCACTTTGCCTACATTTAGGTTAAACAAGGTATAACGTTATTAACTCATTATCGCCCCCCAGTAAGAACAGTATACGACCACGAATCAACTGGAAAAAAATCCTCAATGAAGAATTCATTTCATTTTTATTAGGTTTTGTTTGAGTCATGTTTCTCACGTAATCCAACTTATGCCTACGATTGCATGAATGTGGGGAGGGGGAAGCGGCATACCTAGTTGTCGGGTCCTTCCCGGTTGACAGCCGGCGGTGTGATGGTGGCGCGACCGGGGCGATGGCGCGGAGCGGAGGCGGCGGCGCGGAGCGGGGGCGGCGGCGCGGCGCGGCGAGGAGCGGGAGCGGCGGCGCGACGCGGCGAGGAGCGGGGGCGGCAGCAGCAACGATTAGCGAGGAGTGGGGGCGCGTAAATGAAAACGAAGAGGTGCGGCTTGGCAAATAATCCCTAACTCTAATAGACGACGGTAACATGCCCACTGTCGTCAATTATGGACTTATTGACGACGGTATTACCTAGCTGTCGTCTATAACCGCTCAAGTGGGCCAGGTTTCGGCCATTATTGACGACGGTCGTTTATTGACGATGGTTGACCGTCGTCTTTCATTAATTGAAGACGGTACTAGGTTATCCGTCGTCAATAACAGGCTCAGGTGGGCTGGGTTTCAGCCCACATTGGCGACGGGCCATAATCGACGAGGGTCAACCATCGTCTTTAAGTAATTGACGACAATACTTGCTTAACTGTCGTCAATTACAGCAGAATTGACGATGGCTGAAAACGACCGTCGTCAATAATGTAAAAGACGACAGCCCCGTCGTCAATTTATCTGGCCATCGTCTATTGTCGCGTTTCCTATAGTGATGCCATGACCCGATCCTATGTACATTCATAATGTTGCAAATTTTATTGAAGCATCCAAGATACATGCGAAATTGCAAAAGATAGATGACATTTTATGTTCATGTATCGACTGCGAAAATAAGATTGCTTGGACGGATACTATAGTAATCAAATCTCATTTGGTGAAAAGAGGTTTCAAAAAAACTAAACAATATGAACAGAGCATGGTGAGTTAGATACCCATGATGTGGATAAAGATGATGAGAGAGGTTCAGATGATGATAATGTTCATATCGATGATGGTAGTGACAATCAAGATGGTCATGATGATGATGAGTTCGATTGTGAGGAGATGTTGCGTCACATTGAACCATATGAATTGACTTCTTTGGGAGCAAGCAAAGGTTTAAGTAAAATAGAGACATTGCAGAATGCGGCGACGAGACTTTTATATGATGAATCAAATGATTTTGATAAAGATTTTACTACATTGCGTGCACTCTTAGAACTACTAAAGTTGAAAGCTACGCACGGATGGTCCGATTGTAGTTTCTCTGATCTTTTGAATCTTATGGCAGAAATTCTTCCAAATCCAAATAAACTGCCCAGAAGCACTTATAAAGCGAAGAAACTTCTTTCCCCGATGGCACTAGGTGTAACAAAAATACACGCTTGTGTGAACCATTGTATTCCGTATTGCAAAGATCATGAGCTCGCACTAGATGCCCCATTTGTGGTGTCAGTAGATATAAGAAGGACTACAATCACCAGTATGTTACCAACACGAAAAGTCTCAGAAGAATAAGAAGTTTATTATTGATCCTGAAGGTGACGATGATGATACTTCTGGCGATGCAGACGGGAAGAATAAGAGAAAAATTCATGCCTTGGTGATGTGGTACCTTCCGGTAATTGATCGCTTGAAGCGTTTATTCTCACACCCTAGGGAGGCTGATCTTATGCGTTGGCATTCTGAGCACGCAAGAAGAATGAAAAACATATTCGACACCCTAGTGATGCAACGCAGTGGAAAAATTTTGATATTGAGCATCCAAAATTTGCAAAGGAAATCAGAAATGTGAGGTTTGCCTTGGGTACAGACAGAATGAATCCGTTTGGTGAAGAAAGGAGCATACACAACAAATGGCCCGTGGTCTTAATGATGTACAATCTACCGATGTGGTTGTGTCACAAAATGAAATATATCTTGTCATCTGTTCTTATCCAAGGTTCGAAACAACCCGACATCGAAGTTGATGTTTTCTTTGAACCTTTAATGGAAGATATGGTGAAATTTTGGAATGAAGGGGTACGTACATGGGATGAGTAAAAGCGGGAGTATTTCACGCTAAGAGCAATGATATTCATTACCGTGCATGATTATCCCGGGCTGTTTACATTATCGGGACAAATGAAATGGAAGAAATGTTGTGTAAGGTGCGTGGATAGAACTGGATTTCTATACCTCACTTCATCCAGAAAGACGGTGTACATGAGACACCAGCAGTTCTTGACAGATACACACAAGTATAGGAATATGAAAGAACAATTTGATAATAAAACCGAAAATGATACTACACCAAAACCTTACAGTGGAAAACTTGTGTTCGAAATGGTAAAGAACATTCATATTGCTTTCGGTAAGGGCAAAAAATGTAAAGGAATTAAGAGAAATAAAAGTACATCTTCGGATGATACAACTGACATAGCTTTCAAGAAACAATCAATTTTTCCAAGTATCTTCCATATTGGAAGAATATGGAATTTTGCCATAGTATTGATCTGATGCACGTTACAAAGAATGTATTTGATAGCATCATTGGGACTTTGTTGGACATGCCGAAGAAAACAAAGGACGGATTAAATTCACGTATGGACCTAGTAAATCTTGATTTTAGACCAGAGCTTCATCCAGTAGAAAAAGCGAACGGGAATCATTACCTTCCCCCCAGCCAGCTACAACTTGACGCTAGAAGATAAAAAAGCAATTTGTGAATGCTTGCGTGGGATCAAAGTGCCCACGAGTTTCTCATCCAATATCCACAAACTAGTCTCGATGAAAGACTTGTCTTTATTCGGTTATAATTCTCACGACTGTCACATGATGATAACAGTGTTCCTTGCCATTGCAATAAGAGTCATCAAACCTGGCCATATAAAAGTTGTCATCACACGTTTTTGTTACTTCTTCAATGCAGTATCGCAAAAGGTGATAGCACGTGAAGATTTAGACTATCTAAAAATATACATCGTCGAGACTATGTGCAAGCTTGAGTGTGTTTCCCACCATCCTTTTTTGATATACATCTTGTTGATCAGATAAAAGAATTGGGGTCACTATATTTACATCATATGTTTTCGTTGGAGAGATATTTAGGAGTATTAAAAGGTTATGTGCGGAACCGTGCTCACCCAGAGGGTTCAATTATGGAAGAATACACCACTGAAGAAGTGATTGAGGGTTGCGCTAATTACATCAAAGATGGAAAATCGATAGGTGTGCCTATACCAGTACATGAGGGTAGACTACGTGGGAGAGGCAAAGTGGGTAAGAAAACTTTTATTGTTCAAGATTACAAGAATGTACACCGTGCACATTTTGGTGTACTACAACAACTCGCAATAGCTGAGTCGTACATCGAGGAACACCAAATTGAGCTTCGTGATAAAAACCAAGACCGTACAAAGGACTGGATCATGAAAGAGCACAGAAGATGTTTCACTGAATGGTTAATGGACAAAAATATACAATACGGAAATACTATAGAAGAGGCAACAATGAAGAAGTTAGCTTCTGGCCCATCTGCTTTGGTGACATCATGGCAAGCATATGACATCAATGGTTACACATTTTACACTAAAGAAAAAGATGGTAAGAGTGTTGCACAAAATAGTGGTGTTCATATTGAGGCTTATGATTCACAAGGGCAAAAGACCACATACTTCAGCTTCATAGAGGAAATATGGGAACTCGATTATGGCGAAAGAATGGTAATGCCCGTATTTAAGTGTCAATGGGTCAAACATCCTGATGGTGTAAAAGTGGACAATTACGGGCTAACACTGGTAGACTTGAATAAAGTGGGTTATAAAGACGACCTGTGGGTTCTCGTTGATAGTGTTGCACAAGTTTTTTGTGTTCAAGATCCAGAAACCGAGAAGATGCATGTAGGTGTTTCTGGAAAGCAAAATATTGTTAGGTTTGAGAATGTGGGAGATAATGAAGAGGAATATAATCAGTATGAAGAGATGTACCTTTTCACCAAACCAGAAAACATCAAGCACGTAGAGAGAAGTATTAAAAAGAATTTGAAACCCTATATGCGAGAAGATGTCAATGCTGGAAAAAATGTATGATATATATTGTATATATTTGTATCTTCCGAAATCAACTTAGAACAATGCTCTATTTCAGCTTTAGATAGCATGTTTTGAATATTATTAAATTCAACTTCTCTTTCAAACATTATCAATATGTGTATATAAATTTCTTCTGACCTATGATGATCAGGCTTGCCTTCCAACAGCTCGGTTCCAAACAACATCTAGAAGCACAACTCTTGAAGCTCCTGTCAAGCTAATCCGTTCACAGCAAGCTCTTGTAGATGCAAGTAACACCCGAGACTCATCATTTGGATTGTTAAAAGCTTCAATTGAAGTCTTACAATACTTTCCGTCCATTTGAGGTCTTGTTTGGATAGGAGTGGATCCACTTCAATATAAGTGGTTTGAGGTGGTTTGAGGAGAAAATTAGTTCATTCTTCACTTTAATCCACTTCAATCCAATTAGATTGAGTACAACCGAACAAGCCCTAAAAGATTTCTTTCTCTTCTCTCTATTTTAAAAACTTACGAAGATGCTACTTTATTAGTTCTAATGGCTGAATATATTGACTACAAATCAGTACCATCTCTCTTAGTGCTTCACACAAGCGACAAAGTGTACAACTTTAATCACAAATCTTGTTTTACCATTTTCATAGCAATTTGAACTTAATCTTTCAAGCATAGATTTATCAATAATTGAAGCTTCCTCATCAGACAAGTTAATGGCAGTTACAAGTGAAGGGTGTGTCGAAGCTAACGAAATCTCAACGGGACTGAAGACAAAGAGATTCTGCATATGAGTGACAATGTCCAGGTTAGACAGCATGAAGCTATGATGGCAGCCTATAACAACATGAAAAGTGATGCCAAGGTTATGCTTGCATCAACCAAGACATGTTGTGAGGGTATAACACACTACTACAAAAAGCATTTTTACAGGCGCCTCAATTTTTCAAACACAGGCGGTCCTTAAAAATATGCGACTGTGATGACGAATGATATAATAACCGTCTGTGATGAAAGAACAACACAGGCGGATTTTAAAGAACAACCACCTGGGTAAATACATGATCTTCAGAATCGGTTCTTAATTAAGAACCGCCTGTAATGCAACGAACTTCACAGACGGATTTTAAGAAACAACCGTCTGGGTAAATACATGATCTTCACAGACGGTTATTAATTATTAACCGCCTGCAATGCCATGAACTTCACAGACGGATTTTAAGAAACAATCGTCTGGGTAAATACATGATCTTCGTTGGTGGTTCTTGATTAATAACCGTCTGTAATGCAATGAACTTCACAGATGGATTTTAAGGAACAACCGTCTGAGTAAATACATGATCTTCGTTGGCGGTTCTTAATTAATAACCGTCTGTAATGCAATGAACTTCATAGCCGGTTCTTGATTAACAACGGCCTAAGAAGATCATGTATTTTCAGTGGCGGTCATTGTTTAATTATCATAAGCGGTTTTCATTGAAATTACAGGGATGTAGTTGCAATTATATATCACAGCCGCATGTAGTCGTGCAGGCAAAATTGTATCAGGAAAAAAACACAGATGAGCTAGCGGATACTAGTACAGTAATGCATTATAGGAAATGCTCGATCACCAGTGAGGCTGGCTTAATTGTGATAATACACCATTAGAGGTTTTACAATTGTTCAAAGATAATTTCTTTACACACTGAACAAAAATCATGCTACATTCATTGTAGATCGACGATGAAGCTCCCATCGATCAATCTAAATTGTACCGTCCTGCTTGCTCCCGAACACGTCTCTTATATTCCGCTGGATCCTGAAAATATTGACATTATTTATATTAACAAATGTCGAAGGAGGAATGAATAACCTACATTGGTCACTAAGTCAAAGTTTCATCTAACCTTGATAAGTAGATTATAGCAATCATTTTCAACATCAGGCACATTTGGCTGATGCAGCAAACGCTGAACTTCAAGTAGTATAGTTTTGATTGTAAAAGCACTGCACCACCCCTACGAAATATAATTTAAGCAATATAAGAAACCAGTTCAAATAAGTTCGACAAAAATTATAAGTAATAATTACATGAACAAAATAGGTCTATCTTACAGTCTCTTGATCAAGAATCCCGATGCAGAGTGCTCCCGAACGATGGACATTTGGGTGGAAGAACCCAATTGGAAAGGAGCATCTTGGAGGCACCAAGGGATAGTCCTCAGAGAAGGAGATTGTCAGGGGGTAGTAACCATCTTCCCATTCAGTCTGCAAAAGAAATTTATTAATAGGAGGACGATAGTTAAACTCATATTGTGCTTGTTCTTCATGACTTACCCCTTCTTTACCGGGGACGATGCACTGCCACTTCAATAAATCTCCCGATTCAGGCTTCGCAGAGAAACCCTACGCGGAGAAATTGAAAATACCAAAAACAAACAACACGGAAAAACAAACTACAGTTAAGTTCATCAGTCCATTACAGATACATATGTATATACAACCATGTGACCGGTGTGCCATATGTACATACATGGGGATGGTTCTTGCGCCACGCCAAGCGCTCCTCCTTCAATCGGCTACACGCCCGAGACATCATTATCTGAAGAAAGACCAAACTTCCAAACTTCCAAATCATTGAGTCCAAACGCATATGTACACAAATGCAAAAGGACACAATCCATATACCAACATTGTTCTAAGTTGATTTCAGAAGATACAAATATATACAATATATATCATCTCGCATTGCTATATACATTTTTTCCAGCATTGACATCTTCTCGCATATAGGGTTTCAAATTCTTTTTAATGCTTCTCTCTACGCGCTTGATGTTTTCTGGTTCGGTGAAAAGGTACATCTCTTCATACTGATTATATTCCTCTTCATTATCTCCCACATTGTCAACCCCAACAATATTTTGCTTTCCAGAAACAACTACGTGCAACTTCTCAGTTTCTGGATCTTGAACATAAAAAACTTGTGCAACATTATCGGCGAGAACCCACAGGTCATCTTTGTAACCCACTTTATTCAAGTCTACCAGTGTCAGTCCGTAATTGTCCACTTTCAAACCATCAGGATGTTTGACCCATTGGCACTTAAATACGGGCATTACCATTCTTTCGCCATAATCGAGTTCCCATATTTCCTCTATGAACCCGAAGTATGTGGTCTTCTGCCCTTGTGAATCATAAGCCTCAATACGAACACCACTATTTTGTGCAACACTCTTACCGTCTTTTTCTTTAGTGTAAAATGTGTAACCATTGATGTCATATGCTTGCCATGATGTTACCAAAGCAGATGGGCCACAAGCTAACTTTTTCATTGTTGCCTCTTCTATAGTGTTTCCGTATGATATATTTTTGTCCATTAACCATTCAGTGAAACATCTTCTGTGCTCTTTCATGATCCAGTCCTCTTTGCGGTCTTGGTTTTTATCACGAAGCTCAATTTGGTGTTCCTCGATGTACGGCTCAGCTATTGCGAGCTGTTGTAGTACACCAAAATGTGCACGGTGTACATTCTTGTAATCTTGAACAATAAAAGTTTTCTTACCCACTTTGCCTCTCCCACGTAGTCTACCCTCATGTACCGGTATAGGCACACCTATCGATTTTCCATCTTTGATGTAATCAGCGCAACCCTCAATCACTTCTTCAGTGGTGTATCCTTCCATAATTGAACCCTCTGGGTGAGCACGGTTCCGCACATAACCTTTTAATACTCCTAAATATCTCTCCAACGAAAACATATGATGTAAATATAGTGGCCCCAATGCTTTTATCTGATCAACAAGATGTATGATTAGGTGTACTTGCATATCAAAAAAGGATGGTGGGAAACACATCTCAAGCTTGCACATTGTCTCGACGATGTATGTTTTCAGATAGTCTAAATCTTCACGTGCTCTCACCTTTTGCGATACTGCATTGAAGAAGTAACACAAACGTGTGATGACAACTTTTATATGCTCAGGTTTGATTACTCTTATTGCAATGGCAAGGAAAACTGTCATCATCATGTGACAGTCGTGAGAATTATAACCGAATAAAGACAAGTCTTTCATCGAGACTAGTTTGCGGATATTGGATGAGAAACTTGTGGGCACTTTGATCCCACGCAAGCATTCGCAAATTGCTTTTTTCACTTCTAGCGTCAAGTTGTAGCTGGCTGGGGGAAGGTAATGCTTCCCGTTCGCCTTTTCTACTGGATGAAGCTCTGGTCTCAAATCAAGATTTACTAGGTCCATACGTGAATTTAATCCATCCTTTGTCTTCCTCGGCATGTCCAGCAAGGTCCCAATGATGCTGTCAAATACATTCTTTGTAACGTGCATCAAATCAATACTATGGCAACATTCCAGATTCTTCCAATACGGAAGATACTTGAAAAAAATTGATTGTTTCTTGAAAGCCATGTCAGTTGTATCATCCGAAGATGTACTTTTCTTTCTCTTAATTCCTTTACTCTTTTTTCCCTTACCGAAAGCAATATGAATGTTCTTAACCATTTCAAACACAAGTTTTCCACTGTAAGGTTTCGGTGCAGTATCTTTTTCGATTTTGTTATCAAATTGTTCTTTCATCTTCCTATACTTGTGTGTATCTGTCAAGAACCGTCGATGTCTCATGTACACCGTCTTTCTGGATGAAGTGAGGTATAGATATCCAGTTCTATCCACGCACCTAACGCAACCTTTCTTCCCTTTCATTTGTCCCGATAATGTAAACAGTCCGGGATAATCATGCACGGTAACGAATATCATTGCTCTTAGCGTGAAATACTCCCGCTTGTACTCATCCCATGTACGTACCCCTTCATTCCACAATTTCGCCATATCTTCCATTAAAGGTTCCAAGAACACATCAATTTCGATGCCGGGTTGTTTCGGACCTTGGATAAGAACAGATAATAAGATATATTTCCTTTTGTGACACAACCACGTCGGTAGGTTGTACATAGTTAAGACCACGGGCCATGTGCTGTGTATGCTCCTTTTTTCACCAAACGGATTCATTCCATCTGTACCCAAGGCAAACCTCACATTTCTGATTTCCTTCGCAAATTCTGGATACTGAATATCAAAATTTTTCCACTGCGTTGCATCACCAGGGTGTCGTATATGTTTTTCATTCTTCTTGCGTTCCTCGGAATGCCAACGCATAAGTTCAGCCTCCCTAGGGTTTGAGAACAAACGCTTCAAGCGATCAATTACCGGAAGGTACCACATCACCAATGCAGGAATTTTTCTCTTATTCTTTCCGTCTGCATCGCCAGAAGTATCGTCATCGTCACCTTCAGGACCAATAATAAACTTCTTATTCTTCTGAGTCTTTTCATGTTGGTAACATACTGGTGATTGTAGTCCTTCTTATATCTACTGACACCACAAATGGGGCATCTAGTTGCGAGCTCATGCTCTTTGCGATACAGAATACAATGGTTCACACAAGCGTGTATTTTTGTCACACCTAGTGCCATCGGGCAAAGAAGTTTCTTCGCTTTATAAGTGCTTCTAGGCAGTTTATTTGGATTTGGAAGAATTTCTGCCAGAAGATTCAAAAGATCAGAGAAACTACAATCGGACCATCCGTGCGTAGCTTTCAACTTTAGTAGTTCTAAGACTGCACGCAATGTAGTAAACTCTTTATCACAACCGTTTGATTCATCATATAAAAGCTCTGTGGCCGCATTCTGCAATGTCTCCATTTTACTTAAACCTTTGCTTGCTCCCATAGAAGTCAGTACATATGGTTCAATGTGACGCAACATCTCCTCACAATCGAACTCATCATCATCATCACCAGCTTGATTGTCACTACCATCATCGATATGAACATTATCATCATCTGAGCCTCTCTCATCATCTTTATCCACATCATGTGTATCTAACTCACCATGCTCTGTCCATATTGTGTAGTTATTTTTGAAACCTCTTTTCACCAAATGAGATTGGATTACTATAGTATCCGTCCAAGCAATCTTATTTTCGCAGTCGATACATGGACATAATATGTCATCTATCTTTTGCAACTTTGCATGTCTCTTGGATGCTTCAATAAAATTTGCAACATTACGAATGTACATAGGATCGGGTCTTGGCATGTTATACATCCACGCTCGACGGTCCATGCTTCAATAATAGAATTTTTTGTCAGATTTACAAAATTTGGCCACAAATATTCTCTAAAGGTCTTCTATAAAATGAATTTACAGAGACATAACAAGTATGATTAGGGCGACTAATGTAGGAGACGGGCGACGTCTTGAGGCGGACGGAGTCAAAGGGGGAAATAGGCCCAGCAGCATGGGCTAGGTCTGGGTGGGATCCAGTTCGTTATATCGGGAAACAAGGCCCAGATGCATCTTATATATATTACAATAGCATCTGTTAATTAAACATCATATTCATGTCACATAATAGGTACAAAAAGGAAACAATCCATATAGTCCATACATCAATATACCAGAACACAATCCATACAGTCCTTACACATGCAAAAGGACAGAATCCATATACCAGAACACACAAAACTAACAGCTTATCAGCTAATGAAAATATACAAAGAAAAAGTAAGGAAACTACATTTACCTTGCAGAGGCGTCAGCACGGTGGGGAGGCGTCAGCACGGTGGGCCGGCTGGGTGGAGAAGTGGCGGTGCGGGGTTGAGCGGCGGCGCGGCAGTATGGGCTGGGCGGCGGAGCGGCGGCGCGGCGCAGGGGAAATTTCAACAGCCTGGCGGCGTCGATATAAATTCTCCAGGGTTGCGTTTTGACTGCGGTGAGGGGTCCTTATATAGACGTAGGTTTTTCACAGACGGTTTTTAACTTTATCGCAGGCGGGTTTTACTTACCAACCGCCTGAGATGATATTTATTAATTAAGAAGTAAATATCTTCACAGGCTGTTGGTACTTAATAACCGCCAGGGAAGATTTTTATCTCAGGCGGGTATTACTTAACAACCGCCTGAGATAATGCCAACTGAACAAAATATTTTTAAAACTTGTATAGCTGACGTTGAAATGTTTTGGTAAATATCAAATTAATTTCTATTCACATATTATTCACATTTGTGTATCTCATAAAAAAAGATCTTTCACTCAAAATTGTTGGTACGAACATATTTGCATAATTTATACATGTATGAATTTTTTTAATTTTTTTAAAAGCACTCCAACATGTCAAACTTCAAATTATCCACCACCAGTATTCATTGACACTTGATTGAAATATGTACAAAACACAAGAAAAATGTACAAGAACACTTGATTGAAATCCTAAAACTACACTACGGCCCCGCCTCCTCCATCCTCTCCGCCAGCTTCTCAAACCAAGCCAAGCGGTCCTCCTCCGACTCGTCGTCGTCGTCGTCGTAGTCGTCACCATGGTGGTGGTCGCCGTCGTCGTCGTCGCCGTCGTCAGTGGACGACTCGTCGTCGCCGTCGTCGGTGGACGACTCGTCGTCGCCGTCGTCGGAGGACGACTCGTCGTCGCCGTCGTCGGAGGACGACTCGTCGTCATCATCGTCATCATCGTCGTCGTCGTCGAAGTCGTCCTCCTCCTCCTCCTCCTCCTCCGGCGACGATGCAGCAGGAGAGAGGGTCGGCTTCTCCGGCTGAGCCGATTGCTCCGGCTGTACCGGTGGCTCCGGCTGCACCGGCGGTGGAACGCGCTGGTCGTCATTCACCCTCTCGGGGGAGCTGCAGCGTATCCGCTTGCAGGGTGGCTGCCTCGGCGGGCTAGGTGGCGGAAGGTTGGCCATGGCTGTGGTGGTTAATCGGCGGCGGGCTAGGAGAAGAAGAAAGGAGTGGAGACGAGCGGGCGGGCTTTTGTGCTTGTCCATAACCGACGACGCGCCTTATATAGGTCTGTGCGGAGTAGACGAGGGAGCGGTTCGTTTCCCGCGCATTGAACTCTTTGCAGACCTCGTGCGGCGCACAATTAAACCACTGTGGAAGACGATCTTGAGAGATCCTTGCACGCGTCCCTGCACCACGGCTTCTCAACTTCTCCGCAGACCTCGTGCGGCGCGTCAATTAATTAACACTTCTCAGGCCGTTAAATAACATATTGTAGTTTCAAAAATGATTATCTCAGGCGGTTATTACTTATAAACCGCCTGAGAAAAAAGAAGTAAAAATCTTCACAGACGGTTGGTACTTAACAACCGTCTGCAAATACGTTTATCTAAGGCGGGTATAACTTAACAACCGCCTGGGATAATGCCCGATACTCTTCTGCAGTTTCCTTATCCCTTGCTTCTTTTTTATTTAGATTCCAATATAAATACTCAAACATGTTTACATTCTGCAAATTGTGTTCAAATTCGATGATTCTTTCTTCTACATTTGTATTAAATTAACATCTACCAACTGAACAAAATATTTAGTTCATTGCGCATTGAACTCTTTGCAGACCTCGTGCGGCGCACAATTAAACCACTGTGGAAGGCGATCTTGAGAGATCCTTGCACGCGTCCCTGCACCACGGCTTCTCAACTTCTCCGCAGACCTCGTGCGGCGCGTCAGTTAATTAACACTTCTCAGGCTGTTAATTAACATATTGTAGTTTAAAAATGATTATCTCAGACGGGTATTACTTATAAACCGCCTGAGAAAAAAGAAGTAAATATCTTCACAGGCGGTTATTGCTTAACAACCGCCTGAGATAATGCCCGATACTGTTCTTCAGTTTCCTTATCCCTTGCTTCTTTTTTATTTAGATTCCAATATAAATACTCAAACATGTTTAGATTCTGCAAATTGTGTCCAAATTCGATGATTCTTTCTTCTACATTTGTATAAAATTAACATCTACCACCTGAACAAAATATTTTTAAAACTTGTATAGCTGACATTGTAATGTTTTGGTAAATATCAAATTAATTTCTACTCACATATTATTCACATTTGTGTATCTCATAAAAAAAAGGTTCCTTCACTCAAAATTGTTGGTATGAACATATTTGTATAATTTATACATGTATGAATTTTTTTAATTTTTTTAAAAGCATTCCAACATGTCAAACTTCAAATTATCCACCATTCTAACTAAATGCTCATATTCATACGAGGCATTCATCAAATTATGAACACACATTGATTCCAAAAAATTTAAAAAAATATGAAAAAATTCGTAGATGTTGGTATGATGATTAAAAATGTCCACTGAAAAAATAAATGAAAAAAGCATTATATTCATCAAGATAGAAAAATGAAAAATAGCATTTAATGTATGTTTTTTATGTTCTGACCAATTTCAAAGGATTTATGAAGTGAAATTTAATGGTAACCTTTACTTATCAATAATATTACAAGAAAGTGGATTTTTGCCTTTTTAAAGGACCACATTTAATCAAGAATATTAAATAAGAAGAAGTAAATATCTTCACAGGCGGTTATTGCTTAACAACCGCCTCAGATAATGCCCGATACTGTTCTTCAGTTTCCTTATCCCTTGCTTCTTTTTTATTTAGATTCCAATATAAATACTCAAACATGTTTAGATTCTGCAAATTGTGTCCAAATTCGATGATTCTTTCTTCTACATTTGTATAAAATTAACATCTACCACCTGAACAAAATATTTTTAAAACTTGTATAGCTGACATTGTAATGTTTTGGTAAATATCAAATTAATTTCTACTCACATATTATTCACATTTGTGTATCTCATAAAAAAAGGTTCCTTCACTCAAAATTGTTGGTATGAACATATTTGTATAATTTATACATGTATGAATTTTTTTAATTTTTTTAAAAGCATTCCAACATGTCAAACTTCAAATTATCCACCATTCTAACTAAATGCTCATATTCATATGAGGCATTCATCAAATTATGAACACACATTGATTCCAAAAAATTTAAAAAAATATGAAAAAATTCGTAGATGTTGGTATGATGATTAAAAATGTCCACTGAAAAAATAAATGAAAAAAGCATTTTATTCATCAACATAGAAAAATGAAAAATAGCATTTAATGTATGTTTTTTATGTTCTGACCAATTTCAAAGGATTTATGAAGTGAAATTTAATGGTAACCTTTACTTATCAATAATATTACAAGAAAGTGGATTTTTGCCTTTTTAAAGGACCACATTTAATCAAGAATATTAAATAAGAAGAAGTAAATATCTTCACAGGCGGTTATTGCTTAACAACCGCCTGAGATAATGCCCGATACTGTTCTTCAGTTTCCTTATCCCTTGCTTCTTTTTTATTTAGATTCCAATATAAATACTCAAACATGTTTAGATTCTGCAAATTGTGTCCAAATTCGATGATTCTTTCTTCTACATTTGTATAAAATTAACATCTACCACCTGAACAAAATATTTTTAAAACTTGTATAGCTGACATTGTAATGTTTTGGTAAATATCAAATTAATTTATACTCACATATTATTCACATTTGTGTATCTCATAAAAAAAGGTTCCTTCACTCAAAATTGTTGGTATGAACATATTTGTATAATTTATACATGTATGAATTTTTTTAATTTTTTTAAAAGCATTCCAACATGTCAAACTTCAAATTATCCACCATTCTAACTAAATGCTCATATTCATATGAGGCATTCATCAAATTATGAACACACATTGATTCCAAAAAATTTAAAAAAATATGAAAAAATTCGTAGATGTTGGTATGATGATTAAAAATGTCCACTGAAAAAATAAATGAAAAAAGCATTATATTCATCAAGATAGAAAAATGAAAAATAGCATTTAATGTATGTTTTTTATGTTCTGACCAATTTCAAAGGATTTATGAAGTGAAATTTAATGGTAACCTTTACTTATCAATAATATTACAAGAAAGTGGATTTTTGCCTTTTTAAAGGACCATATTTAATCAAGAATATTAAATAAGAAGAAGTAAATATCTTCACAGGCGGTTATTGCTTAACAACCGCCTGAGATAATGCCCGATACTGTTCTTCAGTTTCCTTATCCCTTGCTTCTTTTTTATTTAGATTCCAATATAAATACTCAAACATGTTTAGATTCTGCAAATTGTGTCCAAATTCGATGATTCTTTCTTCTACATTTGTATAAAATTAACATCTACCACCTGAACAAAATATTTTTAAAACTTGTATAGCTGACATTGTAATGTTTTGGTAAATATCGAATTAATTTCTTCTCAGACGTGAAATTTTAATTAACGATGAACACACTACATTCATTAACAATATTCAATCATTCACACAGTTGAAGAACACACAAGATACTCATTCATTAACAATATGCACATCTCACAAAAGAACACACAAGATGCACAATATTTACACAAGAACACACAAGAACACAAAAGATACACAAGTAATATTCAATCACATAGATGAAAAAAGATAGATTTCATTCATTAACAATATTTACAAAACAGAAGCAACTAAAAACAACAAAAAGAAAAACTAATTAAATCCTACTCCTACTCCTCTTCCATCTCCTCCTCCTCGTCCTCCGGCGGCGACTCCGGCACCGGTGCAACAGGAGACAGGGCCGGCTGCACCGGCTGCACCGGCTGCACCGGCTGCACCGGCGGTGCAACCCCGAGGTTGCTAGCCGTCGCCTCCACCAGCGTTCTACGGCCCTGGGGGCCAAGAACCTGGGCCATCGTCGCGAACAGAATGTCGAGACGATCAGCCACCCCCACGAGGGCGTAGAGGTAGTGGCCCAAGGTACCCATTCCAGTATACTCTGGAAGGGTACCCAGCCCCAAGGCACTCATGGCGCGAGACGTATTGTTGTACGCCTCTCGCGCCATGAGGAGGCGCTGCTCGGCGTTGATCTTCTCGGGGGAGCTGCAACATTGTTTCTTGCAAGGTGGCTCCCTCGAAGGGCTTGGCGGCGGAAGGTCGGCCATAGTGGTGTTGGGTCGTCGGAGCGGAGGAAGACGAAGAAAACAAGAGGAGTTGTGAGCGGAGGGCTTGTGAGCGATAGCGCGTCTTTAAGGTCGCGCGGAGTGGAAAAGAAAGGTCGCACCTCGGGGAAAAGAAAGGTCGCACACGCGTGACATGGTCACTGACGTGTGGGACCGGGTCCACATGTCAGTGACCGCTGATTAAGTCAGGGGATCCTCATCCCGGTTGGTGAGGGGTCTTTATGTAGGCGTTCATCAAATTAAGAAGAAGTAAATATCTTCACAGGCCCATGTTTAACTCAGGCGGGTGTTACTAACCAACCGCCTGAGATAATTGTATCTTCTCAGGCGGGTGTTACTAACCAACCGCCTGAGATAATTGTATCTTCTCAGGCGGTTGGTAAGTAAAATCCGACTGAGATAACAGTCTTCCCTGACGGTCGGTACTTAAAATCCGCCTGAGAAAATGTGAGTCTATATATACCCCTCGACAGCATTGGAAAAACCTAACCCGGGCGAAACACTTAGACGCCGTTAGGCTGCCAAAATTTCGTTTGCCGCCAAGTGTTCCCCCTCGTCACTTCCAGGTACGCCGCCGAGCTTCGCCGTCGCCGAGCTTCGCCGTTGTCGCCGAGCTTCGCCGTCGCCGTCGAGCTTCGCCCTCCTCACTTCCAGTTACGCCGAGCGAAGCCATTTCCGTCGCCGCCGAGCTTCAAGGTAAACCCTAAACCCTTCGACCTTCCATCCTCCTTCGCCATGCCGCCTCCCTCCCCGCCCTCGCTGCCGCCTTGCATATCCTTGGTTAGGGTTCGGGAATTAGATAATGGTAGGCATCCTTGGTTAGGGTTCGGTGGAATTCGAAAAACTGTCAAGTTCGGTGGCATCTTTGGTTAGGGTTCGGTGGGGCAAGATTTATGTGGATGGTTATATCACGATAAATTGGTAGTTGGTTCTGTGTGTCTGAAACTGTTCTGACACATTAGTGGTAAACATGATTCTAGACTCTAGTAACAGCAGTATATTCCCTATTTCTGTCATCGGCCTTGCATATGCCACATAATTCTCTATTAGGGGCAAGATTTAGCTATATTTGGCTAATTTTGGCTAAGTTACATTAGATATAGTTATACTTGACTAATTTTGACTAAGTTATGCTATATTTAGCTATATTTGGCTACTTTTGCTTAGAGTTAGCTATGCTAGACTAAGTTTGGCTAAGTTTGCTTTTATTTCTCTAAGTTTCATTTGAGCAATTGTAGCTAATCTGTGCTACCAAAGATGTCTGCACTTGTGGCTCCATCAGCTTCATTTGAGCAATTGTACCTAATCTGAGCTACCAAAGTTATGCTATATTTAGCTCTGAAGCCAAACAAAAGTTGCTGGCCAACTCATTTGTGATGTCAGGAGCATCCTCACGCCCATATCTAGGTAACACTAGGTGTAGCGATGGAGTCTGAGCATATGATGCCGATCTCTATGATACAAGAATTTAGTTAGACCTATATAACTTCAAAAATGTGTTTTGGCTAAATTTACTTAATTGAGCCAAAATTGAGAAAATTTGTTTTAAATATGACCAAATTTAGTTATGCCATTTATTAGATTTTTTGTCTTATTAGATCTAGCATGGAAAGCCCTAAGAAGACTGGTCCTGATTGTAACAACAAAGAAGACAATATGGAGTTTACTGACTCCAGCAGTTCAGGCTCCTATCACAGTCCTTCGGATCCTTTTCCGAATATAAAAATTAAAAAGACTTCAGTGGATCTAGACCCGAAATATGATCCTGCCGACGAGGTATGGATCACGAATCTTAACTTCAGCAGTTCAAGTTAATGTTGGTTGTCAAGTATACGAAGTCTTATAATTTTTTTCTACCTAGATTAATCTCGAAGACAATGAGGTGACATCGGCTCCTAAAACCGCAGAAGGTTCACCAATGGATGAATCCTCAGCTTCACTCAAGCGGAAACGAGGGCAACGAGGTCCCAATAAGGGTCTATTGGACCGCATCATGTACATAACAAGGGTCGGTCCAAGTGGGCTTCCCCAAGAACCACTGGATTCAGTTACCAAGTACCGTAATGCATGCGGTTTTCTTGTTAGGGAGGTTGTGCCAATCACAACCGAGAATTGGAGGAAATTACCCGAGCAGACCAAGAATGAGTTGTGGGAAAAGATAAAGAAACAATTCAAGTTCCCGAAAGGCACAGAAGAAGCTGTAAAGAAAGCAACATTGGTCTCTTGCGGCAAGAAGTTTTGATGCTGGAAGAGTGAAATAAATGCTTATGTTAAGGCCAATAAGGTCCCTAGTCCGAGGAAGATGGGAAAAATCACACAAGCTCAGTGGCAAGAGTTTGTTCGTCAAAAGAGCACACCTGATGCTAAAGCTCTAAGTGCAACTAGGTCAGAGCTTGCAAAAAAGAACAAATACCATCATCTCTTGGGGTCTGCCGGATATGGACCCAAAGTCCAGAAATGGAATAAGATATTAGACGAAATTCTTAGTAAGGGCAATCCTCACCCATTAGAAGGGTGCGATGAGCGAACTCAACGCTGGGTCTTTGCTCGGTCAGGTTTGACCAGCGAGGGCAAACTTGAAAAGCCCGACTCTCTGAATGAAGTAGAGGATAAAATGAAAGAAGTAATTGAAAAGCAACAGAAGGGTCTCTTCAAGCCGAAGAGGGAGAATGACCAACTTACCGCTATCTTGGGAAACCCTGAACACAGCGGACGGGTTCGAGCGGTCTCTTCTCAAATGTCTTGGCTAGATGGTTTCCCTAAAGATAAAGACACATATAGAAGACGTGAGAAGTTTAAGAAAACACTTGATGAAACAATTGCTCAAAAGGTCAAAGAAAATATGCAAGAAATAATGGAACTACTTAGACAATCAGGACAATTAGTGGCACCGAGTACAATGATGGTTCCGGTGCAAAAGGAGCAATTAGTATCTCCAACTGCCTACCCTAGCAGCGTTGGTTCCGTGCCAGGCTCAGGGTCAGCCCATAAGTTCCCTGTCGATGATATTGCTAACGACAAATCTTGTCGTCTTCTTGTCCCGATAGACAGAGCAGGGAACAAAACCAAACAGGTTGCCACTGCTATGGCAAAGCCTGATCGTGACTTCAACGGGAGTCCACTTCCGTTGTATTATTCTGTGGTGCAAGTTCTTCAGATCATTGATAATGATTATGAAGATTATGAAATAGACCACGTCACACCTGAGGGGATCGCGACTCTGGGGCAAGCTGTCAACCAATTAATCCTTTGGCACCGACGCGATATCGTGTTGGACGATGAGCCAATTTCTAGCCCCGTCGCATCTCCAAATACTGCAACCCCATCTTCTAAGGCAAAAGTGCATGAAGATCCTCTCCCAGTCCGGGAAGATCCACTCCCCCTATGTCTGAGCAAGGATGATGATATCCAAGAGCAACAAGTTGGACAACAACTTCAAGCAGTACCAGAGCAAGCTGTTGCTAGTAAAGAGCAACTAGTTGAGCAACAGCTTGAAGTAGTACTAGAGCCAGCTGCTGGGAGTAAAGAGCAATCAGTTGAACAACAGGTTCAACAACAAGCCAGTGTCCAACTTCCGACGACTACTCCTCGATCATCAGTGCCTGTCAAAGTTAGCTCATACGAAAATAAGAAACCTTCATCAGAAGTGACAAAGTATTTGGAAGCTATGAAGGAAAATATTAGAAAATCGAGTGCATCTCGTTCTTCTCATGAGCCAGCATTAGAAGATATCGAGGAGTGGGAAGAAGACGGTGTCATGTATAATCGGCGGACGGCTTTAGTTAAACCAGGAGTTCCAATATACAAGCTTGAGGATGTTCCTCCTAAATTTGAGAATGGGAAGCCGTTAATGACATCCGTACAACTTAGCAAACAACCCGTCGCGCTCAGAAGAATGCATGAGTGGTACATCACTGCCAGCACAAAATATGGTCTTCAGTGCGTCACATTTCGTATTCCAAAAGAAGCATTCTGGAGCACTGGAGTAGATAAACGAGTCATTTTATTTGAAGAGCTGCTTTCCCTTTTCCATCGGGGCATGCTCGAAATCAACCTGCTGCTCGTCTGGTGCTTGTAAGTGCTCTAATATTTTGTATTTGCTTTTCTTACTACACGCATACGCATTTCATGAGATTATAACAATTCTGGACTTCTTCAATAGGATGCAATACATGGATAATGAAAAGTTGGCGCACAAGACAGGTATCCTTGACCCTACTAGGATTGCAAAGTCGCTATTCGACGTCCAGGCAAATCGAGAATCAAGCCAGTACAAACACATGAAAAAAAAAAGATTTTGAAAGAGCAATTGCAAAACTTAAGAAGGATAGAAAGGCAGAAGATGCAGCTTACATAGGACATGCGATGTTTAACTTTGTCAGAGACGGCCAGGACCTCGTAAAGGCTCCGTACCACTTCGAGTAAGTTCGACACATGGCATTGAAATAGCAATTATTGGTAATTGTTAACACGTGTGTTTGTATGTTTGCAGTAATCACTACATAATGATCTTCATCAAGCCAACGCAGGGAATGGCAACAGTCTTGGACTCGGCCGATTACCCACCAGATCGTTACAAAGATTTCCTTTCCATTTTGAAAAAGTACGTTTATTCAATAATTTTAATTTACGCACATTTAGAATGTGTTGACAAGTTTTATATGACATTTCTTGTATTACAGCGCTTGGCGGTTTTACGCGGAACAGCTTGGCGGTCAGAGACCTCCTAATACGAATGCATTGGACATTAAAACGTATTATGCTTGTCCGAAGCAGCCTGCTGGGAGTGTCTTATGCCGGTATTATGTATGCGAGCATCTTCGGACCGCCGTCGTATATAGAGTCAATCGTGAGGATGTAAGTTATCCTTAATGTCGATACCTTATTTTCCTACTTTTGTGTTTCATTTTCATTGTAACTAGCATAGTTTAATGCTTATATTCTCTGCTGTTCAATATTACCAGAAACATTATTTTCATATTTTGATTCCAACTTCAAAATTCAATTGCTCATAGTACAACTGCTCCAAAAATACCTACTAAATTCTTGTATACTCTCACTTTGATCTATACTTTGAGATTGTTCAAACCAACACATTCTAAACCTTGTTATGTGTTATATTGCAGCACAAGAAGAATCTGAACGAAGAATGGCCGGTTTGTAGAAGTATTCCTGATGGAGGAGCCGACAGGATTGCTTCTGAACTCTGTCAGTTCATTCGTCGCGAAATTTTGCACAAAACGGGGAAGTTCTTTGATAAGAGAGGTTCAGCAGCTGATGTGCCAGAACTTTGCGACTATACCAATCTAAACAGTTTTTAGTGAAAACTTGTAAACTTTGAGATGAAATTGTATCTGTAACTTGTGTGTATGTATATTGTTTTAGTGAAATTGACTTCTGTGATGATAATATTGTTGTCTTTTGTTCTGTGATGATTGTTGTTTTTTGTTCTGTGATTATATTGAATTGACCTGGAAATTAGAAATAACAGCAGTAGTACTGCATGACTGTGAAAAACAATTATCACAGGCAGCTAGATACAAGTAAAGAAACATCTATGATAACCTAATTTTCACAGGCGGTGTCTGTTATGGTAGAAACCGGCTGCGTTAAAGGGTCTTCACAGACGGCTGATATAGGTAAACTCCGTCTGTGATAACACCATTATCATAGACGGGTTAGTTATGCTTCAATAACCGTCTGTAAAGACACATTATCATTGACGGTTAGTTATGCTTCAAAACCCGCCTGTGAAGACATATTATCATAGGTGGTTAGTTATGCTTCAAAATCCGCCTGTGAATACAAATTATCATAGACGGTTAGTAATGCTTCAATACCCGTCTGTGAAGACTTCTTATCATAGACGGTTAGTTATTCTTCAATAACCGTCTGTGATAAGACGTTTATCACAGACGGTTATATATGCTGCACGACCCGTCTGTGATAAAGTATTTTCACAGACGGCTAGCCTAAGTAAAGAACCGCCTATGATAATCGGTCTTCACAGGCGGCTATCCTTAGTGAAGAACCGCCTATGATAATTAGTCTTCACAGGCGGTTTCACTTCTCCGCCTGTGAAATTGCGGATTATCACAGACTCTTCGTTTCAGGCGGTTTTAAAAGCCGTCTGTGATAATAGGTTTGGAGCCGCCTGTGATGAGGCTTATTGTAGTAGTGACAATTGTTGGGGCAAGCATAACCTTGGCAAAGGTTATGCTTGCCCCAACAAGTGTTATACCCTCAAAACATGCCTTGGTTGATGCAAGCATAACCTTGACATCACTTTTCATGTTGTTGAAGGTTCTCATCATAGCTTCACGCTGTTTAGCCTAGACATTGCCACTCATATGCAGGATCTCTTTAACTTTAGTACGATTCAGATTTAGTTAGCTTTGACACATCCTTCACTTATAACTGCAATTAATATGTGTGATAAGGAAGCTTCACTTATTTGATAAATCTATACTTGAAAGATTAAGGTTAAATCCCTATGAAAGTGTAAAAACATGATCTATGCTTCACTTATTGTTCCCTTCCCGTGGTGCTAGAGTCCTGGACTCAGTTGCAGAGCCGGACTCGGTTCCAGGAGCCGGACCGGGTTGGGTTCCGCTGGACGCCTGGACTCCCGTTGGTAGTATAGCATGCAAAGAGTCAGAACTGGTGATAAAAAACAGCTAGTAAATATATTAAAGTTTGTCTGGGCCCAGGGTATGTCGGGGCCCACCCAGCATACCCTGTAGGTCCGCCCCTGGGTGGACGAGCCGGGTGCAATGGCGGTCCGCACCGGAGGGAGGGAGCGATGCTTGCGACAAGAGGGGCAGCAAGGCGGACACAGCTTGTATACTCTCATTCAGTTCTCCCATGTGTGCTCCCGCTTACCGTCATAATTTTATTGGCCTATTCATTTACCCAATTTAATGTCTTATTTAACTACAATAAATTAGATGATGACATGTAAGCGGAAGCATGCATGGGAGCACAAACGGGAGCACTACCAACGGATGCCAGGATGGGCCCAAGGGCTTTTCATTTTTTGATTTCTCAAAAATGAAAGGTCTTGTAAATGTCAAAATATGTAGCTAGATGCTTCCAAAAATAGTGAAATTTTACAAGATGGTTCCGCTCAATATAAACTACATTTTGGTGCAGTTGGAACTGAAGTTGCCTTTAAAATATTGTTATTGTGATTTTTCTTCTTTTACACCAAAATAATGCAATTATTCTGGTCCAGTTCTTTTATGGTCTCCTAGTAAACATTGCATCCTAGGAGGAATTTTATGTTCCCTGGATAAATGCCTAAATTTTAAAATTTCTTTGTTTTTAGGTGACTTGAGTTATGTTAAAATTTTATCTTTTTAACTTGAGTTCCTATGAAAATGTGCTTCAATAGTTCTATGCATGTGTAATTGAAAACACGGAGTGTTACAACGTACCTCTAGCCAGAAAAAAACAGCCTCATTTAGTTTTGTATTTGACACTTAAAAAGGCAGAACTGAAACATTTGTCTTGATTTTATAAACAAGCTCAAATTAAGTGGTGCATTATGAATTGATAGGAATAATAATATTTTAAGGTTATCTCGAAAAGTAATTCACAACAATTACAAACTTGCTTCAAAGGCAACACAAAATGCTTGTAGATGTAAAACAAATTCATATTTTTGGGCAGTCGATCAAGTGCACTCCAAAAAGGACAACAAACATTCAGCTTGAGCTAAGTAAACGAAATACGTGCCCGGCCGGTGAAAGGAGTATTGGTCCCATAGTAGAAACAGAAGAAAAGATATGATATATCACAAGTTATCAACAAGTAAAATAATATTCTCGTTGCAGATTTAAAATTCAACAAAATTTGAAATTTATAGACTAATATACCATGTCATAAGAAGAAAATAAATTATCCAAAACCTGAGCATACCAGGTTTTATCTTATTAATACAGATGGCATTAATATAATTAGAGCAATATCATATAAGCCACTTTGATAAAACCTTAACGTAACCTTATATGCCTTGGTTACACTGTTGTGGCCCCCGATGTCATACATACGTTTATAGTTTATGATATATTAGGAGTTTTATCGTTATCGTATAGGTAAATTCGAAGAGTAACAGAAAACAATTTCATCTGACACTCATGGTTTTTAGGCGGTGTAATACATAATGAATAGTACAATATATTCACAAAAACTGTAGATTAGATGCATAATAAGAAAAGATGAATCTGAAGTATTTTTTGTTGGATTCTTAAAAGTATAAAAATAAAGTTAAATGTCATTTGTTAAGAAACTTGAGGTTCAATGGTTATTCACCAAGTTGTTATATTTAGATGGAAAACATTGTAAATAACTGAAAACTGAGAAACAGGGTTGACTATGGAAAGGATGACGCCATATGGCATATTACCATGTTAAAAATTGTATGTACTTAGCATGCTTTCCATAATCGTCCAACTAGATAATTATGGGGCACCTAATAATAAATAGCAGATCGTCCCAGACAACAATGTTCTGAAGACACCATTCTTTGTATAACGATGGCCTCAACTGGTCAAGAATACATAAAATGGTGGTGGTCATAATGAAGAGTACTTTACTTCCAGAGATGATGTCGGCAATGAAAATGAATTTTTCACGTGTCAAAATGGATTATTTTCAAAGGCATTCGGTTGTAAGTGGTGACCTGACTAAAGACCGATTAAGGGCTTACCACCTGCCTCTAAAAACTGTTTGTGCTGTAGTGGCCAGCGGCATGCAGCAACCGAGTGTGAGAGACAATGTTTGGGAGCTGATGGAGGAAGATGAAAGATTAAGAGAGACTCATATGGCCTCTGCAAAGCAGGCCACTCCCTGTGTTACTGAGGCGAGCCTATAAAAATCCCATCCGTGCTTTCTTTTACCTCATGTGTGGTGTGGGCAAAATTCTTCTCCGTTATTTTTATTATCCCATAAATTATCAAGCAAAGTGATGATTTTACTATGTCCTAGCTAGAATTGATGAGAGGTAACGGGGTACCAAATAGAGATAAGAAATGTATCTAAAAATTTAGAAAATGAAGCATGTAATTCCCAGGTGGCACTCCTAAAATAAGTCCGTAAAGTTAGAATCCAGGATTTCATGCGATTCTTCTCAAGCAGCCAGCTTAGCACCAATGTGTAAACGAATAAGTAATAGGACACTTTGTTAGCGGCCGGATGTCCAACGGGAAAGGCTTCCCATTTGAGGCTCCAATGGTTCGACTCAACGTCAGATTATGCTCTCCATTGGAATGCAGGAATTTCATAAGGAATTGCATAATATTTTGGCATAAAATAGCTCGATTCCACGTGCAGGAATGAATTACTTTTTCCTGTAATCCAAATGAGGCCTATAATATTTGTGACAGAATAAATTAAGCATGGCCTGGAAAATCTCAAGTTAACATCTGAAACATCAATAGTTCCTCCTGACTGAGAAAGCGCATCAGGAGCTGCAAGAATAGGATGAAACATTGGGAAATAGAAACTGAAAAATAGGTGCGGGGCATATATTTGGGGTTCTCAAGAATACTCCTCAAAAAAATACTATGAAATTCCTGTCAGTAAGTTCAGTCCGCCAAAACTAGGGAAAACATTTGGAATTTGAAGTGCAACAATAAATTAAAAGCCTTTACTTGGCTTCTCTTCATTTGGACAGACTCAACAAAAGGAATTTACTTCCAAAGAAAAATCAGAGCATTGAAAATAATGATCACCACTATGGTTTATGTGCAAGATGTGTTGAGGAAACGGCACTGCATCTATTTTTTACGTTCTCATTCAGTGATAAATGCTGGAAATAGATTGACATTTTACGATAATGCGGGCAAAGGAAATGCCCAGTCATGGATTCTATATGGAATGTGTCATGATTGCTTCTTAGATTACTTGGAAGCAGATAAATATGTTAAAAATCTTTATTGATGAGTGTGTTCTTCAAGCTCACAGATTTTAATTGTCAGAAAAAACGGTGTTCAATTCTTGGGAGTTTATTTTGACATAGTAGATCCTAGGTTTGAGCTTTTGCAGTCCCTTGCTGAAACCTTATTATCCTGGAATGTAATATAATCTTTAGCAGTAGGATTTTATCCTGCTCCCTTGTTCAAAAAAAAAGTTCCTCCTAACTCAGAGAAAATAAAAACACTGCAACATTACACTATGTTTGATGCAACAATTTAGACTCCGATTCATCTGGATGTTGCAACCACTATTTTATCATGATGCAGGCGCTCCCTCTGGATGTTCCAGCCTGATATAGAAGCATCTCCGAGTAGAGGCATTATCATATGAAACGTGATCACAACAAAATAATATAATGCTGCTGTAGCTTGTCGCACGTCGCAGGAAGTTGACGCGAAGGGCGACCGTGCCGCCACCCTGGTCGGCTCCTAGCCGGTGCACCCCCCCCCCCTCCCCCCGTTGGAGTCCCCCAGAACCTCTCCCCACCTTTCCTCCACTACAAGAAACGCGATCATTTGCGACGGCCAGCCGTCGTAATTAGTCTGAATTGTCTGTCTCGTTCCCTGTTGCAAGTGGTGGTTCGTTGTCTGTCTCGGCGGCCACCAAGGTGTCCAGCCGAGGACTGCAACAACCAATCAGGATCGGATTATTGAGCCAAAGGTTCTACATGGCATCAAGGTGCTTGGCTGATGGCTAAGGATCTGATTTGCAGATCTTTTCACCTGTTTCTTCTTTAGCCACATCACTGCCATGTATAAGAATATCTCTTGATGCTTTTGTTGCAAAGGTGAAGGCAACAAAGTATGACACTACACTCTCACTCATGACCACTCACCTCCAATCTCTTTGACTGCGAAGCCCACCACCTCCACCCACATATAGAGCTTCTTAAAGGGTTCAAGGGGAAGTCTGCATTACCCCTAACCCCCTGAAGTTAGAATGTGATTGCCATGATTTTCCCCTCTCTCTGATTGTGGCTGCCTTGGTTGATACATCACACTTTTCAATGTCGCTAGTCCAAGTGCACCGTGTTGTCATCCAGACAAGGATCCAGATGTCAGGCTTTCGTTCGGGTCATCGATTTGCGGTTTAACCCTGATGTCATCGATGCTCATGGTATATCCAGTGGTTGTTGAGCGCTTGGCCATGGGTGAGATCTCGTGATACTTGAAGCTTCTATGTCACTTGTGCCATGAATCTTGGTTGGTCAGCACTTCTGTTTGGTGGTGGAAGGTTGTGTTGTTCCTGCTTAGGGTGGCTGGATGGTTCTTGTTTCGTTGTAGTCTTGTTTATGTGGTGAAGGTCGTTGGTGGATCGCTGTTTTGGTGCGGTACGTAGCGTAAGGTTGTGGTGATCGTTGTAGCTAGATTTCTTGGCCATTTTATTATATATTATCTACTGCCACAGTAGTGGTTTCCCAACTATATCTCTCAAAAAAAATATAATGATACTAGAGTGTGACAATTTATTGCTTCTGATTTAATGAATAAATATTATTGTTTTAGCACAACAAATCCTTGCGGTCTTCATTGGTTCATGTTTGTTAATTTATACTTAGAAAAAACTGTACGTGATAGCTAGTATGCAAATAATAACCGTTCATTCTCAATGAAATGTAATCATCTGGATGCTACAGTAAAATCCACGTGGGGATATAGGCAAAATGAGATGTATTGACAATTGCCACACTGTATACGTGCCTTTCACTTATACATATCCTTTGTTTTAACCCTCTGTATCTTGATTCTGTTCTAGAAATATAACGTCTAGTAAATCTACAATCTAAAGTAGCGTTTATGATCGATTTATCCAAGAACACTCATACAACCATTGCAACGGTCTAATTGCTTTGATATTGCATCGAGTCTAGGATTAAGATATTTGTGAAACCTATTTGACCATTTAGCAAAGACGGTTCGAGACCCTGGTAGGCCGATCTGTTATTTATATGTATACTTCAAACAAAAGTACTTTATTGGGGTGTCATATCTTTATATGTGACAAATCCATTTCATCTGCAACCACTACAGTAAATAAAACTTGTTGTTTTTGGCTAACATTAATGAACTGTATCTCGTCTGATATGCCTGTAGCCGAAGTTATTTATTTAGATGTATCTGAAAAATATGGCAGGAATTAATACAAGATACGGATGCTAAAATTTGTCCCCCTATAAGAAGCCCGGCCGGCCTAGTCGAACAACAAATAAAAAACACACAACCAAGAGAGTAGCTGTTATCTGCCTGTTTCTTTGTTACTATGTCCTACGAGGACAATTCATGGAAAGACTACTTCTATCATCCAACCCATCCTAGACCTTGCATGACAAAAATCATTTTGGATCTGAAGAAAAGAGAGTTGACAAGCCCCGTCTTTGTATGTCTGTTGTGCACAAAAGAGTCCAGTACCCAGCAAGCGATGGCTGCCCATTGCAGAAAACATGTTCTGTGCGGCGCGGCCAAGGGAACCGTAGAGCACGTCAAGTATTATCCAGACCACACATATTTTTTCCTATGCAGTAATCCGCAACCGTGCCCTCCAGTCTCAGTCTCTGCTGATCAAGTACTGCTGCAGCCGCCGAACAAGGCAATCAACCAGGTTCGTCTAGGAAATTATAATCCTATTTTACCTTATTCAGGAAGGCCTTTCATTTCAATGTTAGAGAGGTCATCATTCATTAATCGCCCAATAACACGGGATTTGATAAGCGGAGTCGGCATGATTTCTACTATTGGGAATGTCGAGCAAGGTCTGCGGATTGAGGCTGGTTGTTCAAGCTCCAATGTATTTGGTGGTACCATGAGTCCGAATTATAACGGTGGTTTAACTGATATAGCTCTGAATGAAGTCACACCCAACCTTGATCTGACACTTCGGCTGAATTCAACTCCTAGCACTGCTGATGATGATGCTACCATGCATGCAATGACCGCAATGGAATGAAGGTGACTTGTGGATGAACAGATTGATGATGAGAGGACCTAGAGTTCTCCTATATGTCTGAAGAATTCGGATTATTCTGAACTTCTGATCGATGCACTTATCCCTCCTAGGATATTGTTCTTCTAGATCTGATCTAGAAGCTTTGTATTTCGGTTCAGTTAGGGGTATATTAAGCTTCCAGAACTTTGTTCAGTAATAAGAGGTTTGATATAAGATCTGTATCGGTGGGCTACATGTTGTACTGGCTATATAATTTTTTAGCATGGAATATGTACTAGCTTGTATTCTACTTTTTATTATATTTCAGTCTATAAATTAGTTTCAACCCGTTTCTTTCCTCTATTACATGACCACCTAACGTTCTAAAGATCTAATCTTATCATAAAACGAGTTAATTCGATATCATTGTGTACTGACTAATATAAAATTCAGATTGTACCTCCTTCGCTGGTTTTATATGGCATCAGTGTGCCATATATACTTATGAAGCTTGCAAGAGATAGTTTGCAGGGGACCAATAAGCCTATCTCTTCTTGTTATTATCAATCTAATGCTAACAATATGTCAAGTAAGTTATTTTGGTTAGCAATCAATTCAACATAGAACTAGAATTTCGGATCATCATTCCTGGTCATTGAGTTTACCAAGTAAAGCAGATGTTATGGCAGTGTCCTTTACAAACTCGCAACTTTGTCCATAAGACTAATAGCACATGAAGCCTTGCTGATAAAACCATGATTCTTATTCCTTCCCCTTCCCTCTATTGACATATGTCATTCATTGCTGTAGAATGGCTGTATTATCTTGACAATTAATGAAAATTGAGAAAGCTGGATGCCTGTACATATATCAATGTCTGTTATTTCACACTCTAAGTCTCACTTGATTAGGTTAGTCCAATAGGTGTCATTTTGTTGTCATCAAGAATGTCACGCCATCTATTTTGTTTTGGAATCATAAACAAAACTACCCCTCGCTGCATAATTTTATTTCAGTGTTTCACAGCATCTAATTATATTTTGTTTCATTGGTTGATTACATGATAAAATGAAACTCTTCTCCAATGTCGTCTGTTGCAAAACGTGATTCAAGTTTTGATATTTGTGTACACCCAGTTCCATCCTAATGAAGCACTGGCTCTCCTCTCTTTGATGTTCTATTGCCATGTCATCAGATTTTGCGACACCTTATTTATTGAAAATGGAGCTCCTGCAAGGAGTAAGCATTAGATATTAGGGCATATGCTTCTCTTGAAGGGAAGAATTGCGGATGTGTTGAATCTCTGTTACCTTCTCTTGTAGAAGAAAGAAATGTAGCTCTTATTCATTTGCGGAAAAGTTTATTTTGACCAAAATGTTGACCATATTTTAAGAGGCCGTTGGGAAAGGCTACATTTAACATGACTAAGTATATGTCCCAACATCTTTTTTATTGGACCACATAAGGGAAACTTTAGAGCTCATAACTATTTTAGTAAATCTTAGTTCCTATAGTATATATGCTTTCCATGGAATCATTCAAACTATTTCCTACACCACAAGTATGAAGTTGAGTTTCTCGTATATCTAATGGCATGGATAAAGATAAAACCACGGTTCAAATATAAATGGTTATGTAAATAACAGCGTGCATGTAGCTCACTCCATCCACATGCCTCACTTCGCGAATAAAAGCAACGCATTATGTACAGTTGTACACTAATATATATTGTCTGTGCTCAGGCTATCCGCACTCGTTTCCTCTAAAACATACTCTATACACTATTCTCCTTGTACTTTTTCACTATCTTCCTCTGAATCCTCTAAATTTATACCTATTCAGTATGTTTTATAGTTTGCCTCTGCGGAGAGCCTAACGCTATGGTGGCATTAGATAATACAAATCAAACAACCAAAAGGTGTATTGCTTATTTAGACAGTTATAAAAGTTTATTTTCACTATTTGTTAGTTATAAACTTTTCTTGAAACTTATGTTTTGCTGAGATATATTATCATCCATGTTTTGCTTCCATATATACACAACACAATAGTCTGCTGAGATATATCATCATCCATGAGAAATTAGCACCTGATCTAAGTATCACACAATTGTAGTCTAGAACAAGTACATCTGAATGCATTGCTGTTTTCACACATCCTTTAGAAAAAATGCACTGTGTTTAAGCACTTCTACAATCAATCTCAGAGGACACATGACATTTCCGAATTAGAGAAAAAAATGCCTCTTAGCGAGCTCCATGGTTGTGGCTTGCCTCGGAGATGCAGTGCATCTTATTGTCTGAATTTCTAATCCAAATCCTGCAGCTTCTGATCGCTCTGAAAGTAGCAAGAAAATGGAAGTTTCCATCAGCAGATACAGGCTGGCAGCAGAGACTTCTTTGAAGACCGGTGAAGCATAAATCTGTAAAGTGCATATAACTATTTCTGTCTGCTCTGCAACCGCGACCTTGAGACATCGCTTCATCTCCTGGTAGAATGTCCGCTGGTGAAGATGATTTGGGAACGGATCGGCATATGGGTGCAGGAACCTAAGCTCTGTCCAAGGAATTGGCTCCCCGCCATTTCAATGTTTGACTGGTACCACATCATATGGAGCACATCATCCGATCACCGTGTGATCGGACTACGTTTGTTGGTACTCGCGATCATGTGGACTGTTTGGAAAGAACGCAATGTAAAGATATTCTATGATCATGAAAGGTCCGTGCAGGAAATAATCGACGCCATCAAAGAAGACACTGTGTTGTGGCGTATGGCAGGAGCAAAGCAATTAGTGAGCCTGTTGAGTAGAAGTGGCGAGTGACTGTTTACTTGTTTTCTTCTGTTTGTTTTTTTGTTGTGGTTCCGGTTTCCTAGTTTGCGCACCACTGGTGCATGTACCAAAACTCTATTCCCCTTATAAGTGTACTCTAAAGCATACTCTATACACTATTCTCCTTCAGCTTTTACAGTACATACTCTAAATTACACTGCAAAACAGTGTATCCAGTATGCTTTACAGTACACCACGGCGGATGGTCTAATTAACCCGGTTTCAGTCCGGACGTTTCGAAAAAAAAGATTGTTCACATTGTTCCATTAGAATACCTATTTATTTGTTAGAAACAATAATACAAATCTGCAACATAACAAACTGATTTTTGTCAGTTGTTACTAATCATGAAAAGTTTCATGCAACACGAGCCTGAAGTCCGAAAAAAAATGGAAGTTTTCTTCTACAGTTTGTTAATGAAACGGGGAAACTAAATACAAAATTGGTAAAAATCAAAGTCGTTTTCACTAAAATCATGCTGTCAAAATGGAATCCTGGAACCTGGATCAGCAAAATTTAAGATGAATCAGCGGACACTCATTGATTGAAGTTCTTGTTGAACTAATTCATTTGTCATAAAAACAACGGTACATTCGTCTGCAGTTTAGGATCATTAAACTAAAATATGTGCAGCCATAATTCAGTCCAAAAACAATTAATATGAAGGACAGTACCATAATGAAAGCATCCATAACATCAAGTCACTAAGATTAGATGTCTTGGTCAATATTCAAGGAATCATGAGGAATGCCAATTCATACCAATCGGCAGCTCGCACTAATAACAACAACTTGCGAGGTGCGACACTGCGTCGCATCAAGTAAGCTACAGAATAATGGTTGGATCTCCCTCCTAAAATAGTACACATTCCGAATTAACAAAGGTGGTGCCCCTGTGTTCCATCCGCGACATCGGCATCCTTGCCGGCCACAAAGATCCTTTCATGAGCCACCAAGGTCGATTGGGAGTGCTTGGTCCAGATGATTTGTGCCGAGCAAGTGCATGGAATGGTTGAAAGTAACGACCACTGCCCCAGGCAGATGAGGAACAATGATATTCGACCATGTAATCATGAGGATTGCCAATTCATACAGATCGGAAACTCTCGCACCAACAACAAGAACATATTTTTGGGTGCTAAATATTTTAGCAAGAAATTTTACATATTACCATATCAAACTATTACTCCACCAAGACCGATATGACAAATCTGGTAAGCCAGATGTAATAACAAATTGAAGGTATTTTGCTGGATTATAATGATGGACAGGCTTAATAACACGCACACACCTGAGAGGGAGAAACATAAAATTTAAAACAATGACTACACATGTGTGTTGTGCAGGAAATTGTCATAGGAAACGTCTATGCACTTGTTCTTTAGATGTCCATTCAATAATGAATTTTGGAGCTGGATAGGATTCCTGGAATACTGAGCTGCCTTTCTTTGATATTATTCAGCAACGAAATGAAATGAATTCAAACAGGTTATCCATGGATTTATTTATGATTGCTTGTTGGTCAATTTGGACACAGAGGAAAGCAAGAATATTTGAAAATCAATGGCCAAGTGTTTCGAAATGCAAAGTTAAGTTTAAGGCTGATGTAGGCTCCAAGCCTATAGGTGCAACGAGCTAGATCGGTAAAACTGGATAAATAGTTTGAGCTAATCTTGTTTTATTTTTTGTAATTGGAGGATACATTAATCCTACTGGCAGTTGTATTCTTTTCTTTCTTTTGTACAATTTTATTATTTTAATATATGGACACAATAGGGTCTTCCTCCTGTTTTCATTCAAAAAAAAGAACGATGATATTTGGATCTTCAATATGAAATGGGAAAGGAATACATATTTTTTTGGCGGCGGGAGAACCCTGACATTAGATCAATGATATGAGATGATGTTACATAAGAAACCAATAATGTGACCTGATGAGAAAATAACTAATTACTACATTCTAATAGTTTCCAATATTACCCTCGACTGAACAAAATACTAGCTAGAATTGTTTGTTGAGATAACAGATTTAGACCGTCAGGTCAGAATATACACGCCAGTATCCCTTTGGCTAAATCTTCTTCGCTCTCATTGTTGCTATATCAGCCCCTATCACTTAGACGTTTAGTTCTAGCTAGTATCGATCGAGTTTGCAGATCATACAAAAAAGGACAAGCATCCAGCCTTCTTTATAGGCCGGTTTGTAGGCTTTTTGAGAGAAAACAATGAATAGACATTTTAAGAGAAAACTGTAGGGAGATCCCCTACAGGCTTGTGCCATAGTTAGATGCAACGAGAAAAAAGTATCTGTAGAGACAGAGAGAGAGCTAAAGGAAAAATGAAAATAAAATCAGCCTCCATGACCGCTTGTCAACATCTGTAAAAGTAAATGCAATAACAAGCTCAATGTCTTTGTATGGTAACACAAGAGATATTCTTAAAAGAAGAAAGCTTAAATTGGAACACAACAATTATTGTTGTGTGCTCTGCAGACGATGTTGACAGGAAACGGCCATGCATCTCTTCTTCAAATGTTCTTTCAGTAAACAATTCTGGTAGTTTATTGGCATACAATGTAGCCTACATCTTCCCTTTTCCAGATGATCTCTCGGCCGCAGTCTCGGTTCAAAAAGAAATTTTTTATGGATGTGGTAATCATAGCATATTGGACCATTTGGAAACAACGAACAGGAAAATATTTGATGATATTTCACCAGATAGTGGTATTTGGAAGCAGCAATTCACGGATAAATGCTATAATCAAGCATGTAGAATGAATGATAGTCTTAGGCTTCCTTTTATTGCTTGGATTGTATCCCGCTTTTAGTGCACCTCGCACTAAGGCTAAGCATCTGTATTCCTAACTTCCTTTAATATATCATAACAGTCGGGATCCTTACCCCAGCTGTTTCTTGTTTTCAAGAAAAAAGAAAATAAAACAGACTTGCATCTATTGTTTTATCTTGTATATTTACCTTCCATTTGCCCTACAAATAATCATGGCAAATGCTTTGAACAAAATTTCTCTGCAGTTTCTTACTAAGGGTTAATACCACCATAGATCCCGCTTATTTTATGTGAGCCACATACTACAACACGTAACAATTAGGCAGAATAGCCAAATTCATCCTTAAACTATAACCCACAGCTCAATTTCCTTATTGATTTTAAAATGGCCATTTTAGTCGTCCCTGAATTTTAGATTCCAGATCATTTATTGTCATAGTGTGATTTTTGAACCAAGATAAAATATCACTCCGAATTAAAAATTTGAACAAATCTCGGACAAACATTTCCCGTCAATAAAAATCGAGGTGTAGGAGTGTGCAAATACGAACACATACACATTTTAAAACGAATCAAATTGTGACATAGATTTGGAATAAAAACAAATGTGGGAAGTATAGATGAAACCTAAAATATACACATATACACCTACATGTGAGCTCACTATAAATTAAGATAAGTAAATAAAGCAGAACAAAACAATTGATCAAATATCATACGATCTTGAGTCAAATCAAATTCTAAAAATGAGCAATATACCAAAACAAAACTCAGATTACAACTTAAAGTGCAATGCTTAAAATAAATATGTGACACATATATCTGAACACACCTGCCTACAAATGTCAATTATTAAATTACCTACAATAATTGAAATATGTCCGAAATCACTAACCTAATTTAGTAGCAAATCATGAGTGCAAATAATAAATCATTTACAACAAATATATAAATAAGTAGCACATGCGAATATATTCAGCCAAAAGAGAATATGTACTTAACCAAAGGGGTAGGGAATTATTTAGAAACAACATTTACGCAAATGCGAGTTACACAAGTTTATACCAAATCTGAATTCAAACTTAAACTCGATTTCAAATCCCAATGCCAAGCAGACCCAAAATAGTGAATAAATTGACAACAGTTGAAATCTAATAAAAGACCAGAATCCATAAAAATTACCTAAACTGGACTCAAATTCAAATATTTCAACCACCTTGGAATAATTGCCAAATAAAAATATCTACGAAAATGAAATAGGAACAAATAAGTGGAAACAATACCAAAATTGAATTCAAAATAAAACTCAAGTGGAATGGGAAAAGAAAACGAAAGGAAAATAAAACACGAAATGGGTGCAACCCACCTTCTTCCTTCCCCTCCGCGGCCCAGCTAACTGGCTTCGGTTTTCATCCGCACGGCCCAAGCTCCACTTCCCCTAACCTAGTCCACTCCTCTCTTCTATCTCACGCGCGAGTGCAAAGCTCGACTCCCCTTCTCCTTTTCGCATGGCCCAGCTCAGCCCAAGGCTCCACCACCCTCACCTTTCTTCCTTCGTTCACCGCCTTCCCTTCTTGACCCACTACATAAGAAAGGCTCATCCGAGACGGGCCCTAATGAAAAAGGGAGACGAACAACGTGTGTGTCTCCGTCGTCGCATCTCGCATTATGTTGTCATCAGAGACGTGCTTACGGCGCGTCGCCGTTCATCCTAAGTGCGAGACAAGATTAAAATAAGCACGTCTCCTTTCTTTATGTCATAACAGACGATCTTTATAGGGTCATTGAAGACGCGGGTGGCACGCGCCCCCCATCAGCATACATGCATGACAAGCACTAACAAAGCGCGTCACAGATTTGTGTACTGATCTGAGACGAGCTTTATGGAAGCTTGTCTCCTTTCATGTAGGTTATCCGAGACGATCTCTGCTATAGCTCATCGCGGATTGTTTACAGGCATGGTCTCCTATTAGGTGCCCCCCACCCCTGATTATTCTGATTGTCGGCTGCATCCTGGAGCTAGCAATGATTTGGCAGCCGTATTACCAGTGTATAGCCAAATAGATCACACGTTAAATTATATTGACCAATCAAATATTAACAAAGTGTCAATCGTGGTTATCAAGTATACTAATTACACAACAAAGACTGTTCATCCTGATTACAATGTTACTAATTACACACATCATGATTGTCATCATCTAATCCTGTATACTGTAATGAAAATTCTCCCGATCAATGACTTCATTAACGATGAGCCTTCATAGCCTCTAATGCTCTGACTCAGACATCATCAAATTCAATAAAATAATAGAAATCATATAAAACATTATCAAATTGCAGTCACATTCGCTTAACTAGTCACATAAGGTAGCAAATATCTGTTAATGAATTGAGAACCGAGCTTACTTGTAGCACAGGCTGTTGGTGAGCATCTGCAAAGCATCAACGAGAAATTGTTCTCATGGTAAAGGACATGGTAGTGAGCTGGTGTGCTTGTCCCCTGAAAAAAAAACAATTTACATTCCACTGATGCATTTATAGCCTGATATAAAAACTCGTTAGAGAAACGTCAATTATTGTATAGGTACCTTGATTCTAGCATGGCTGCAGAGGTAGAAATAAAACTCACTGGGATGTCAAATGCTAGTGTCAACCACAGTTCCTGCAGTTTCAAGGGTTTACGAATGAGAATTTATTATATACATTGATAGTCAAAACAAATACATTACTTCTGCATTGGACATAAACAAGGAAGATGAATGTATATCGTAATGAAAATTCTCCTTTTGGACCAATGACTTCATTAATGATGAGCCTTCATTGGACATCATCAAATTCAGTAAAACCACTGGAATGCACGCTCTGAGGGCAGGGTCGAGGTGGCGGCGTTCTCTGGGGACAGGCTATGAAGCGGCGGCATGCCCCGGGACGAGCTGGCGGAGGCGCCGAAGTGGCGGTTCCTCAACTCTCTGATGACTGCAGGCTGGTGTGCTCCGAGGACAGGGAGAACATTTCCACTTATGTGAAGGTGGCGGCGTGCTCATACCGATTAGCGAGGTCGGGGTAAAGGCGGCGGCATGCTCCGGGGACAAGGGACGAGGTGGCGTGCTCCAGCGTGCTCAACTCTCTGATGACGAAGGTCGCAGTTGACGGCGGGGTAGGGGTCGACAGCGGCAGTGCGACAATGACGAAGAGCGTGTTGAGAAAGAGGGACGGCGGCGACGTGCTCCAGGGATAGAGGATGAGCTGACGTGCTCCAGCGTGCTCAACACTCTGATGACGCGAAGGTTGGGGTCGACGTCGGGGTTGGGGTCAACAGTGGCAATGTGACGTTGATGATGATGCAACGGCGGCGGCGTGCTCAGGAGCTGTGTTTCTAGGTCGAGAGAGCGCGCGAGAGAAAATTTTTTTTGCCAAATGTTAGGAGAGAGTGTGCGATGGATAAATTAGCAAAACTCTAAGACGTGCCTGTATAACACAAGTCTCTCATTTCAGCGTTTTTTGGTCGAGAGAGTGTGAGAAAATTTTCGCCATAGAGCGCGCGAGAAAATTTTCACCATAGAGCGCACGATAGTTCAAAATAAAACTCAGAGACGCACATATATAACGTGTGTCTCGCATTATCATCTTTCGCATCAGGGAAATTTCCCGCATGCAGAAGACGAGCCACAGTGTGCTGAAGACGGGAACATCTTTCGCATGCGGGATTGTACCACTAGCGACTGTGTGCAATGCCTTATATAATCGTTGCATTACGCTCAGCTTTCCGAGGTGGGACAAAAGATCTTCAGTGTAAATAAGAGACGAGCCCAGGTAGGACGCATCTCTGCCAATGTAAGGCGTGTCTCGCATTATTTTGTGGCCCCAGACATGCTGGAGTGCCCTAGATGCGCCACTGTGTGCTGAAGCCAGGAACAACATCTAGGATGTTCCGGCGTGTCCAATTAGCAACTGTGCGCAATGCCTTATACGATCGTTGCAACGTGCTCAACTTTCTGTGGTGGGACAAAAGTTCCTTAAATCAAAAACATATTTTAGATGTGCCTTTCTAAAGTGCGTCTCTCATACTCTCTTCACCCTATTGCCACTCGCACGAATCGCATGACATTGCAATTAATGGATCAATTGGAATTCAGGGATAAACAAATGCAATGACATTGCTATTCAGAGATAATTTGCAGATCAATGAATTTCATAGTTCATACATTATGTGACCTCTAAACTAATTTCGAATCTAAACTTATTCCTAAAGCTCCCATCGATCAATCTAAACTGTACCGTCTAGCTTGCTCCTGAACACGTCTCTTATATTACCCTGGATTCTGAAAATATTGATATTCTTTAAATTAACAAATGTCGAAGGAGGAATGAATAACGTACGTTGGTCACTAACACAAAGTGTCTAACCTTGATAAGTAGATTAGCAATCATTTTCAACATCGGGCGCATTTGGTTGATGCAGCAAACGCTGAACTTCAATTAGTATAGTTTTGATTGTAAAACTAGTCCACCACCCCTACGAAATATCAATTTAAGCAACATAAGAAACCAGTTCAAATAAGTTTGGCAACAATTACTAAATACATGAGAAAAAATAGGTCTATCTTACTGTCTTTTGATCAAGAATCCAAATGCAGAGTGCTCCTGAGCGATGGACATTTGGGTGGAAGAAACCACTTGGAAAGGCGCACCTTGGAGACACCAATAGATAGTCCTCTGAGAAGGATATTGTCAGGGGTAGTAACCACCTTCCCAGTTAGCCTACAAAGGAAATTCATTAATAGGAGGATGATGGTTAAACTCATATTGTGCTTGTTCTTCATGACTTACCCCTTCTTTATTGAGGACGATGCACTGCCACTTCAATAAATCTCCCGACTAAGGCTTCGCGGAGAAACTCTATGTAGCAAAATTGAAAATACCAATAACAAACAAGACAAAAAAACAAAACTACAGTTAAGTTCATCGGTCCATTGCAAATCTAAATATATACATCCATGCGACCGGTGTGCCATATGTACATACATGAGGATGGTTCTTGTGCCACGCCAAGCGCTCCTCCTTCAATCGGCTACACGCCAAGCCGATACCAGCCATGAACAGTGATGACGATGAGGACGGCGGCGATGATGACGACGAGGATGGCGACGACAACAACGGCGATGGCAAATAGAGGAGGCGGTCACACTGGAGATGGTCGATTACTAAAGGAGCACTAGAGGCGATGGGACAAGGGAGATAAATGCGAGACGCGCTACAACAAAAAGAGACACAAGTTACGTAAAAGAGCGTCTTCCATTATCGAAGAGACGAAGAGACGAGGTAGATAAATACGAGACGTGCTATAACAAAGAGAAACGCGCATTACGCTAAAGCGTGTCTTGTGAGACCTATGTGTGCTGAATACATTGGCTATGGCGATAAAGGTTTTGAATACTACCAAAACACCTTTATCATCAAGGTTCGACGATAGGTACGGCTTGTTTTGGTTAGCTCCGACATTGTCTAACGTAAGGTCCGACTTGTTTTGGCTAGGTCTGACTTCTTTGTCTAGGTCCGACTAGCTTTGATAAGCTCCGATTCAAGGTCCAGTTAGCTTTGCCAAGGTTTGGAGCTTGATCGCAATGTTCCTACTTTTACAGTGAAATATTTCGAACTTGCTTTACATTCATGGAAAGATTGCTTAGTATTCATTTGCTAAGTTCGGTGTGTTTTCGTCGATATCATTTTGCTATGGTTTGCAACATGCTTATGTGAAGTGCTCACGTAAGATGTTGTAGTTTTGAAACTAACGGGAGTCAAGTCGAGGACTTGTGCTCAGAAGTATTGGTTATTTGTTCATGTGCAGGTGTTGCTTGAGTTTAAGACATGGCTGGTGACGGGATCCATTGAACTAGTCTTAGGGAGAAGATGAGGTTCAACAGCCATGTTCGGGGGGAATCGTGGTTGAGTTGATCGAGAGGTCGCGCAGCATGTTTGAAACAAGAACAATGCATATGAAGGTATCGTGTACATCGTTGGAAGATGTTTGCATGTATGCAAGGAGTGCATGGACGTGGCTACATGGTTCCGAGGCATGATGAAGAGATGTTGACGTAAAGAATTGGTCGGAAAGGTGCAACCAACTAAGTTATGAACTCATGCTGCGACAGGGTTGTGTTTGACTCAAATATGGAAAGTTTTGAGTTGGTTATGATAGGATTTCGTGTGGGTCACGAATTTGAGTGGTTTTAGGAATGTGGGATACGTTCCTAAGGTGTTTGGAAGTCTTAAGATTGTGTCTATCTGTGTATAGAAGAGTTCTAAGCAGTTATGGAATGTTTCGATTCGTGATTTGAGTAGGATTAGAGTCCTAGTTGAGATTAGGTTGGTCTAAGGGCTGGTTATATAAGCAAGGGAGGCCAGAGCTCGTGGTAGACGACTTTGGGGCTGTTCTTCTTGAGTTTTATTGAATAAAATTTGTAGTTTGAAGGAACTTTTGTGCCTTGTTTGTCCGACTTGTTCCAGACAAGTTTTACTCGTCGAGTTTCTGCATAGCACTACCTTTTGTCGGTGGTTTTATCATAACTTGAGTTTTACAAATCCTATTGATGTGATTCTTTTTGGGTTGTCTTCAAAACTTGATTATGTACCATCTGTCAAAATTTCACGTTCATTGGATTTGTGGTTTTTGATCTACAGGAGCATATTTGCAGTGTTTCAAAGCTATTTTTCTCGGGTAGGACAGATTGACCTTTGATCGATCTTTCGATCATAACTTGAGTTTCTCTCGACATATTTGAGTGATTCTTGTTGTGTTGTCTTCGTGACTTGATTATCTCTGATATCATCACTTTTGTCATGGTGAAACATGTTTAGATTAGTCTCACACACGATTTCTTTAACAGATCATTTTTCTACTGAAGGGGTTGGGATTTAATTGTTTCTGCTGCGTAAGATTTTTTAATCTACGATTCACCCCCCCCCCTATGGTAGCTTTTCACGTGCTATTCGATCCTACAATTGGTATCAGAGCCACGGTGCTCTAATCTTTGTGATTTGCATGTGTTTTCGACTAATCATTATGGATAAATACTCCGCCAAACCTTGTGTGTTTAATGGTATTGATTTTCAGTTTGGAAAGCTCGCATGGAAGCTTTTATCCAGGTGCAAGGCTTTGACATATGGACAAGGTATAGAAACCTTATGAAGTGCCATCAAACAATCAAGTTACAGGTACAAATCTGAGAGATGTCGACAACAACTACAAGGCTCGAAACTTGATCATACAAGGATTAACTCAAAGCGACTTCGACCGTGTTCCACACCTTCGATCTGCATATGATCTGTGGAAAGCATTTTGTGACTACCACGAAGGATCCAACACGATCAAGGAGGTAAGACAAGACTTGTTCAAGAAATAATACATGCACTTGGAGATGCAACCCGGTGAGTCTATTGATGACCTTTTTGCTCGTTTTAATAGAATTCTCAGCAACTTACGTAGTGTCAATGTTAATTTTTCAGATGCTGAAAATGCTAGGCAATTTTTAAGTGATTTAGATATGTCAATTTGGGAGATTAAAGTCACATCTACTCGTGAATCTACTGTCATGAGTACACTTACTTTATATGTGCTATATTCCAAGTTAAAAACTCATGAAATTGACATAATATCACGTAAGAACCCCAACAAATCTATTGCTTTTGTTTCTCAACGTGATATGCCTAGCTCCAGCCAATCTTCATCTTGTGGTAAACTTGCTTTGTTGTCCTCTCTAACCCTTGAACAGATTGAGGAGTTTCCAGAGGAGGAGCTAGTACTTCTCTCTACTAGGTTCTCGAAAGCATTGCAAAATGTGAGAACTAGTAGGAGAGGAAGCTCCGGACCTCAATGATATTTCGAATGTGGTAAGACAAGATATTTTCGTTTAGATTAACCTTACCTTTCAGGTTCTACTTCCTGAGAGGAAAAACAATCAAGGACGAAGCACAACTCAACAAATGATAAGAAGAAGAAGAAGGGATTTACAGGTCACCAACTGGTGAACAGTTTTATCTCCGCACTCCAGGAACTTGGCTCAAGTGACGTGGACATTGGAAGTGGTGAAGATGAAGATGATTTGGCAAACTTGTGCTTCATGGCGGGCAAGTCAATACCAAGTATGGAGGATGCTGAACACAACAGCGACAATGAAGAGGTATGTCCTACTTGCGAAGAAATGTGTGATGCTATTTCTCGTGCCACTATTATAGTTAAGAAAAAGGACAAAAAGCTTATGGATACTGCTGCTAAAATTGAATCACTAGAATCTGAAATCAACTGTTTAAAAACTTTGATTCCTAGTGATGATGCATGTCCCTCATGTGATTTAATATATGAACAATTATCCTTATTAAGAAGTGCGCACACCTCCACACATGATAAACTTGAGTTAGAAATTGAAAAGTACAGAGAAGTTGCTGCACTTAATGATAAAAACTTGAAAGATACTAGTTGTTCTACAATTGATTTGCATTGTTCTACTTGTGATGATCTTGATAAGAAACTACAAGATGCTACGAATGAAATTTCTATATTGAACAAAGCCTTAAGTTCTCATGAAGTTAAAATATTGTTCCAATTGCAAATTAAAAGGAAAAACTTCATGTGAAAATTGCTTTGATCTGTCCAATAAACTTGATGACATACATAGGATATTAGATCGGTTGTGTAATGGGAATAAAACCTAAACTTGCTGCTAAATTCTTCCAAGTCTTGCAATGATAAAACTGGTTTAGGTTTTGGTTCTCATGCTCATGATAAGGCACATCCACCTAAAATTGTAAAGTCATTAGGAAGTGGTTTGATTCAAACAGTTCCTAAACAAAAAGAAGTGGTTTTCAAACCTGTAGGAGTGTTGTCTCATTCGGTTTCAAATAAAAATGTTGCTTGCTCATCTAGACATGAACACAAAGTTAAATTTCATTGTAGCTACTGTGGTAGAGATGGTCATGTCATATATTTTGTTATAAACTAGCTAAACAACAGAAAAAAGAAAGAATGATTGCTAGATCTCATAACATTCATGCAAAATTTGCTGCACTTGCTAAACCGAATGATAGGAACATGCAATCTGCTGTAATGAGTCGAAAACATACAAAGGTTGCTCCCAAACCTACTGTTTTTCGTGCTACACATGTAACATCTCGTAGGACAGTAGTTGGGTACAAAAATCCTCAAGCTTTGGCTCATAAACCTGCTGTTTTATCTCAGCTTTCGCGTGTTATTCCTACTGGATGTTGTGTGACTCAGCACTGGATTCCTAAATGCCTTTTGACTAACCCCAGTATTGAGTCATCGACGTATTGTTCGTCTATGTGGGTTACACGCTTGAGGAAGGAGAACATTTGGATTGTGGATTCAGGTTGCTCACGCCACATGACCGGTAACAAAGAATGATTCTCCTCCCTCTCTTTTGTGTCACGTGTAGAAAATGTTACTTCTGCCGATAATTCTTCAAATCTTATAATTGCTAAGGGTTCAGTTAGAGTAAATGATCACTACACTTTGAAGGATGTGGCACTTGTCAAAAATTTGAAATACATCTTGCTTTCTGTTTCACAACCGCTAGATGAAAATCTGGAAATTATTTTCACTAAAAATTGGCTCAAAGTTGTAAATTCAAATGGTGAGCTTATTTTTAACATGTCTCGGTTTGGAAGAGTTTTTATAGCTGATTTTGATATGTCTTCCTCTAAGAATAGGTGTCTACTTGCTAATGATTCCAAAGATTTATATTTTTGGCATCGTAGACTTGGTCACGTAGCCTTTGATCATCTCACGCGTGTTAGTGCTCTTGATCGCATACGTGGGCTGCCTAAGCTTAAAGGGAACAACAAAATTGTGTGCTCTTCTTATAGACATGCTAAGATGGTTGCAGGTTCACATACTCCTCTCACTATGATCATGACAACTGAACCGTGTCAACTTTTGCACCTTGACACCGTAGGACCTTCACTTGTTCAATCCTTTGGAGGTAAATGGTATGTTCTTGTGATTGTTGATGAGTATTCTAGATACTCTTGGGTTTACTTTATGGCATCTAAGAATGAATATTTTAGTCACTTTAGAACTTTATTTCTTAGTTATCAATTGATCACCCATGATCTTTAAAAGCAATTAGAAGTGATAACGGAACCGAATTTAAAAATCAATCTTTTGATCACTTTTGTGCTGAAAATGGAATAGATCATCACTCTTCACCATATGTACCTCAACAAAATGGTGTTGTAGAAAGAAAGAATAAAACCTTAGTTGAGATGGCTAGGACTATGCTTGATGAATATCAAACTCCTAGGAAATTTTTGGCTGATGCGATTGCAACTGCTTGTTATGTCTCAAATCGTGTTTTCTTGTGCACTAAGCTAGGTAAAACACCATATGAGCTCCGGTTTGGACATAGGCCTAGTGTCACACACTTTTGGATCTTTGGTTGCAAATTCTTTGTTAAGAAAAATGGTAATCTTGATAAATTTGAACCAAGATCCATTGATGGCATGTTTCATAGTTATCCATCTCATACTAGAGGCTACCGTGTGCTTTTACTTGACACTAAAAAAATTGTGGAGACTTGTGAGGTGTCTTTTGATGAAGCTAGCCCAGGTACTAGCTCAAACATTGCAGGTCCAGATCTATATCCGCAGGGGGAGAGCATTTTCGTTGAAGATGAGGAAGAGGTGAAGCTGTTGCTCGAAAATTCAGCAGCAAATGATATTGTTCCTGCTCCTGATTTTGATTCACAGCCAGCACCGTCGACCACCATTGCTGGTCCAGATCCTCCTAAAGTCACATGCTCATCGATTTGTGATGAACATGAAGAAGAAGAAGCTTGTGAAGTGACCACTCCCCTCCGGGTTCTCAAAAGTCATCCTCCACAACAAATTATTGGAAGCTTGCACGAACGAGTCACACAGTTCAGGTTTTGTGATCCAAACTCTCATGCTCATTCTGCTTTTGTTGCTTCTTTTGAACCCAAAGATATATCACATGCACTCACTAATAAATCTTGGATTATTGCCATGCAAGAAGAGTTAGAAAATTTTGAAAGAAATAATGTTTGGAAACTTGTACCTCCACCTCAAGGTCACACTTTAATTGGAACTAAATGGGTGTTTAAAAATAAACAAAGTGAGGATGGGGTTATGGTTAGGAATAAGGCTAGGTTGGTTGCTCAAAGTTTCACTCAAGTTGAAGGTCTATATTTTGATGAAACTTTTGCTCCCGTTGCTAGATTAGAAGCCATAAGAATTTTTTAGCTTATGCTGCATCTAAAGGTTTTACGCTATATCAAATGAATGTTAAAAGTGTTTTTCTTAATGGCAGCATATATGAGGAGGTTTATGTCAAACAACCATCGGGTTTTGAAAATCTAGATTTTCCTAATCATGTTTACAAACTGTCCAAAGCCTTGTACGGTCTCAAACAAGCCCCTAGAGCATGGTATGATAGGTTAAAAACATTCTTACTTGAAAAGGGGTTTACCATGGGCAAGGTTGATAAAACTCTTTTTGTGCTTAAGCATGACAATGACTCATTATTCTTCAAGTGTATGTGGATGATATTATCTTTGGTTGTGCTTCTCATGATCTTGTGTCCAAGTTTTCAGCTATGATGAGTTCAGAATTTGAGATGGGTATGATGGGAGAACTCACGTACTTTTTAGGGCTGCAAATCAAGCGAACCAAGGAGGGTACCTTTGTGCATCAAACGAAGTATACAAAATACCTCCTAAGGCGCTTCAACATGGACAAAAGCAAGCCTCTTCGGACACCAATGAGAACAGCAACAACACTTGAACTTGATGAAGATGGTGAACCCGTGGATCAAAAATAATATAGAAGAATGATTGGATCACTTTTGTACATCATGGCATCAAGACCGGACATACAATTCAACGTATGTCTTTGTGCATGGTTTCAAGCCTCCCCACGTGCTTCACATCATCAAGCCCTCAAAAGGATTCTCAGGTACTTACATGGAACTCGAGAATTTGATATTTTTCTTCCTTCTTCCTCAACTGTTACTTTGAAAGCTTTTTCGGATGCTGATTTTGGGGTTGTAGGATTGATAGGAAAAGTACTTCCGGTGCTTGTCATTTTCTTGGTAATTCACTTGTTGCTTGGTCCTCTAGAAAACAAAACTCAGTTGCACAATCCACAGCTGAATCTAAATATGTAGCTGCTGCTCGTGCTTGCTCACAAATTCTTTAGATTGTTCAAACACTTAAGGATTCCACTGTTTTTTGATAATACTAGTGCCATTTGCATTGCTAAAAACCCCTGCAACATTCTAGAACTAAGCACACTGACATTAGGTATCACTTTCTCTATGATAATGTTGAAAAGGAAAATATTGTGCTTCACCATGTAGATACCGAACAACAATTGGCTGACATTTTTATAAAACCTTTGGATTTCACTTATTTTTGTTTCATTCGTAGTGAAATAGGGGTTATGCATCCTCGTGGATTAAATTGAGGGGGAGTTTTCAAACTTGAGGAGTCTATGTGTGAATCTGAAATTAAAATAATATGAGCATAGTATTTCATACATATATGACTTTGTGATTCCTTTTACATGCTGAAAGTTCTTACTACATTACGCGTGTTATACATTTTGTAGTTTTTACCATGTCTAGTAATTGGAATAATTACTTACACTAAATATGGTCATTGTCAAACTTTCTTTTTGTTTTGAACTTGTTGCATGCTCACAAGTGCTTTTAATCATAAAGAATTAATCAAGTAATTAACTTACATGTTGAGTTTTTATGAACAAATATAAATTGAGAAAAGATCAAGAGAATATGCATGCATCGCACTTCTTCTTTTGAGATGGCTTATCATTGCACTTAGATATGAACTTGGAAGAAGTTGTGTATGACTAAAACCATGTCCTTAAGCTTCTCGTTGTCAAATGACATAGGCTTAGCTTGGTTGGTTAGAATAAGGCAAATGCGCATATAATCTCTTGTAAATATCATATGATCTAAATTTGTGCTTTGAAATATAATAAAATGCAGCAACAAGTGTCATGCTTTCAGGTTTTGAAATAGTTAAGTTTGTGAGAGCATGACTTGCTATACTGGAAATTACATTTGATCTCTAGCATGGCTTACACTACTTTATGTATTTAATTGATGTGATAGTGTAAGTTACTTGATAGTATGACTTGGATGAGCTTCGTTTTATATGTATGTGTTATAATATACTCATAACAATTAAACTTTCTCTTTTGAACCTTGCTGAATACATTGTCAAAGGGGGAGAGATAATAGATAATATGTGATTTTTTAAAGATAAGTACGCAAGAGGGAGAAATTGATTAAAATTGATTACACATTGCACATATTCACAATTGTTTTTGGCACGATTCTTCTCAGGGGGAGAACTTCTTTTAACTTCTTTTTCACATTTTATTTCTGTTTTACAAAGGTGGAGAATTTTTTTTAAAACTTTTAATGTGAATAAGCCAATGTTCGGATCTCAAGTGGTGTTGCCAATGCATTCATCAAGGGGGAGGCTGTGAGACCTATGTGTGCTGAATACATTGGCTATGGCGATAAAAGTTTTGAATACTACCAAAACACCTTTATCATCAAGGTCCGACGATAGATATGGCTTGTTTTGGTTTGCTCCGGCATAGTCCGACGTAAGGTTCGACTTGCTTTGGCTAGGTCCGATTTCTTTGTCTATGTTCGACTAGCTTTGGTAAGCTCCGGTTCAAGGTCCGGTTAGCTTTGGCAAGGTTCGGAGCTTGATCGCAATATTCCTGCTTTTACTGCGAAATATTTCGAACTTGCTTTACATTGTTGGAAAGATTGCTTAGTATTCATTTGCTAAGTTTTTGGTGCGTTTTGGTTGATATCATTTTGCTATGGTTTGCAACATGCTTATGTGAAGTGCTCACGTAAGATGTTGTAGTTTCGGAACTAACGAGAGTCAAGTTGAGGACTTGTGCTCAGAAGTATTGGTTGTTTGTTCATGTGCAGGTATTGTTTGAGTTCACGACATGGCTGGTGACGGAATCCATTGAAGTAGTCTTAGGGAGAAGATGAGGTTCAACAACCAAGTTTGGGAGGAATTGTGGTTGAGTTGATCGAGATGTCGCACAACATGTTTGAATCAAGAACAATGCATATGAAGGTATCACGGACGTCGTTGGAAGATGTTTGCACGTAAGCAAGGACTGCATGGACGTGGCTACATGGTTCTGAGGCGTGATGAAGAGATGTGGACATAAAGAATTGGTCGAAAAGGTCCAATCGACTAGGTTATGAACTCAGGCTACGACAAAGTCATGTTTGACTTAAATATGGAAAGTTTTGAGTTGGTTATGATAGGATGGGTCACGAATTTGAGTTGTTTTAGGAATGTGAGATACGATCCTAAAGTGTTTGTAAGTCTTAACATTGCTTCTATCTGTGTATAGAAGAATCCTAAGCAGTTATGGAAAGTTTTGATTCGTGATTTGAGTAGGATTAGAGTCCTAGTTGAGATTAGGTTGGTCTAAGGGCTGGTTATATAAGCAAGGGAGGTCAGAGCTCGTGGTAGACGCCTTTGGGGCTGTTCTTCTTGTGTTCTGTTGAATAAAATTCGTAGTTTGAAGGAACTTTTGTGCCTTGTTTGTCCGACTTGTTCCAGACAAATTTTACTCGTCGAGTTTCTGCACATCACTACCTTTCGTTGGTGATTTTATCATAACTCGAGTTTTACAGATCCTATTGACGTGATTATTTTTGGGTTGTCTTCACAACTTGATTATCTACCATCTGTCAAAATTTCACATTCATTGGATTTGTGGTTTTTGATCTACAGGAGCTTCTTTGCAGTGTTATAGAACTGTTTTTCTCAGGTACAACAGATTGACCTTTGTTCGATCTTTCGATCATAACTTGAGTTTCTCTCGATGGATTTGAGTGATTTTTGTTGTGTTGTATTCGTGACATGATTCTCTCTGATATTTATCACTTTCGTCATGCTGAAACATGTTTATATTAGTCTCACACACGATTTCTTTAACAGATCATTTTTCTACCGAAGGGGTTGGGATTTAATTGTTTCCGCTGTATAAGATTTTTTAATCTACCATTCACCCCCCCTCTGGTAGATTTTCACGTGCTCTTCGATCCTACAGTCGTCCATTGTCTAAAGAGATACGCGCGGCACGAGGTCTGCGGAGAACTTAATTTTGGTGGCATAGTGCAGAGACGCGCGCGACGTCCATGCGTGACCTTTTATTTCCCCGAGGCGGTATCGATGTGTCCTATCGTTTCATCAATGCGCGGGAAACCAACAGATCCATCATCGACTTCACGCAGACCTTAGATGCACCATCACCCGCGAGTTCTCCAAAAGCGCGTGGATCACTTTGAATCCTCTTCTTTTCTTCATCTTCTCCGCGCTGACGACCCACTACGACCATGGCCGACCTTACGCCGCCAAGCCCCCCAAGGGAGCCACCGTGCAAGAAACTGTGCTACGGCTCCCCCAAGAGGATCAACACCGAGCAGCGCCTCCTTATGGCGCAAGAGGTGTACAACAATACGTCTAGCGTCATGAGTTCCTTGGGTCTTAGTACCCTTCCCAGTTTTCTAGAATGCGTACCATCGGCCACTACCTCTTCACCCTCACGGGGTGACCGATCGTCTCGACATTCTTTTTTTAGACGATTGCCCATGTGCTTGGCCCCGGGGGCCGCATAAACCTAGTAGAGATGACGGAGAGCAACCTCGTTCTCAGGATTGCACCGCCGGTGCAGCCGGTGCAGCTGGCCCAGGCTCCTGTTGCACCGGAGTCACCGCCAGAGGAGGAGGAGTAGGAGTAGGATTTAGTTTTACTTTGTTGTTTTTAGTTGCTTCTGTTTTGTAAATATTATTAATGAATGAAATCTATCTTTGTTCATCTATGTGATTGAATATTATCTTGTGTGTTCTTCAACTGTGTGGATGAATGAATGTGTGATGTGTTCATTGTGTTCCTCAGGTATCATAAGGAAGAATTTGATTATTTTCTAGACAAGTGAATGATTTAGTTATCAAGTGAATGTGCTATAAGTTCAGTAATGTGTGATATCAACAGTGAACCAAAGCAAAATGGAGAAAATCACGAGCTAAAGGTGAATTGGAGACACGCTCTTTCTAAAAGCGCGTCTCCATTTTGCTTCTACGCACAGACATATAAGGCGCTATCAGTCTCTTCTCTTCGTTCATCTTCTCTATGCAGACAACCCACCATGGTCAACGTTCTGCCGCTAAGCCCGCCGAGGGAGCCACCCTGCAAGAAACAGTGTTGCAGCTCCCCCGAGAGGCTCCGCAAAGAGCTGCTCGAGATGTTGTTCGACAGGCTGTTCGATCGGTTCCAGAGGCTACTTGAGATAATGGCCGAGGTGCTCGGTGCCGAGGGCCGCAGTATCCCGGTGGCGGCGATGGTGAGGAACTTCGGTCGCGAGGTTGCACCACCGGATACGGACCAGCCGGAGCAACCGGCGGAGCAACCGGAGCAGCTGGAGCAACCGACGGAGCAGCCGGAGGAGGAGGAGGGGGAGGAGTAAGATTTAGGTTTTCTTTTGTTGTTTTTTAGTGGATGTTGTTTTTATTTTCTTGTGTCTTGTACTTTTTTCTTGTATTTTGTACTATATTTGTTAATGAATGAATGTGTTATTTGTCTTCATCTGTGTGATGAATATTTTGTGTGTTCAACTGTGAATGAATAAACTAATCGTTCAACGACAAGTTCATGTCTGTCTGTAAGCGAAGACAAAGGGGACGAACTTTCTGTAAAGTATGTCTCACTTCTATCGCTAATAGGAGACACGCTTTTTCAGAAGTGCATCTTCCATTAGTCGGAGAGAAGGCGCGTCTTGGATACCTTCTTAACTGAGATGTGTTGTATTGCAATGCGTCTCCTTGATTGTTCAGCCGATCCATATCAGGTCCTCGCAGAAGTAGGCTCGTCTCGCTTAACCTTAACAGAGACGTTCGCCTTTGAGCGTGTCGCCCATCATTGTTTCCTATTTGGGTTTCTTACATAGTGACCCATCCGCACCACACAATTCCTATGACGCGATGTTGCTCGTTAACCGCCTGTACCCACTAGCACCCCTGTTGCACCGCCTCCATCAATCCACCGCACATGCTCTACCCGACATCATTGCCCCGGCAACCAAAGAGAGCCTCTACAAACCGCCTTTGCCTAGACGTTCCAAAATCCGCACTGGCACAACCTCACTCTGAACTGCCTTCCCAAACATAATAGGTCAATCCAGCCACTGACCCCGCCCCCCCCCCCCCCCCCCCCCCGCCTCCGATTCATGCTATCCCTTACACTTCCCTCTCACATCCATTGCACTCTTCAAGGCTCGTGTTGCTTCCTCCGAGTATTTTCCCTATTCTTCCTCATCGGTGGCCGCTAAGGCCAAACATCCACAGTGAACATTCATTCCCAGACTACTTTTCTCTGTAGCATCTTTAGACTCCACTATAGATGTCTCATTCACTCATTTACGTTAATCTGGACTGTAGCAAGCCATCGCCGTGCTATTCTAAAACGCCACCACCGTCACTGTGTTATCCAGTCGCCAGCCACCTAGGACGACCCTCCAGACTGTGCAAGTTGCCCAAAACCTTCACACTCTTCCAATGCACGCGTACAAACGCTCACTATTGGTAGTAAACGCGGACATGCATGACCTCGACGGAGCCCCCGCGAGCTCGCTGGCTGCCGTCCCGGCCCGGTCGAGCTCACCGCACTCCTCCCTGCTCTTTGACACATGCCCTCAGTAATTTAGACTGAAGAAAACCCTCACACACGTGTTTCCCCAACTGCGCCACCATAGGGCTCAACTCTGGCGTGGCGCCGTTGAAGCTATGGCCATCCCCTTTCCGATGCACCGCCACCTTCAGACTCCCCACATTATGTATGTGCCCGACAAATATAGAACTAACCGCTTAGAAGAAAAATTTGTAGCTCCGGCTTGCCACCGGCGGCCCATTGCTTCCACAGCGACCATGTCATCCCATACGCCAATGCGGTGCCTACATGGCACTATGTGGCGCACACGTGTCAACCATGTGTGGTGCGCCCTGCTTGTGTGGTGGCTACGTCAGCACCATCTTAGCTCCGCGCTTGTATGGCAGCCATGTGGCACCTATGTGGCAGCCACCTCATTATATTTGCTGGTGGGGCAGCTTAGTCATCAGTCACTCGGGCTCCATCTCAGCAGAGTGCACGTCTTTTCAAATAAAACTCTCTGTGGACTCAGTCCACATAGACAGAAACTTAAACACCGCTGTCAACTCCGGCCCACATGTCAGTCTCGGTGTGCAAAATAAACTACTAAGTGTACACAAGAGTGTATATAAAAACTTATAAATACATTTTTAGCTGTAGGAAAAAACAAAGAAAACTCTCTAAAATAGTATTTGACTCTTAGAACATACTAGTGGTCATTGGCTGCTTAAATAAATTATGAGAGTTAGTAAAATAATTATAGGATGTTATATATCAATTCATTAACTAGGAAATTGGGAAAACCCCATGATTAGTCCCCAAAATTGATGATCTCTTCATAAATAATTATCAAAAATTTCTAAATATGATAATTGATTCCTAGAGTATAATGCAAGTAATATTTTGCTAAGATAAATTATGAGACAGTAAACTCATTATTATCTTCGTAGGAAAATTCTTTAAATAACCATTAGTTAATAGGAATTTGCCTACAAGCTCTAATAATGTAATCTCTTTGCTAATAATTTTCTAAAAGGCCCAATAGTCATATTCAGAGCAACCCTAAAATATGTTCATGACGTATAGAACATATTAACAAAACAATAGATTAGAAAAATTGTATAGATTGATAAGTCATTCACTGGCTCCTAGTAAAATGTTCACTTAGCTAGAAAATGTTAGAACCTTTGTTTAGCCTCTAAAATAAGTAAGATTTGCATTAGTAAAATTCTAGTAAATACATTCTTGTGAGTAGAGGAGAATTATGGAGAAAATCCATAAGAATAATAAGTGACTCTCAGATCATAATATACGTAATTTGTAGTCTAGACAAAATATAAGAACTGGTAGTTAAATCATAACTCGTCCTAGATCATTAAATAACTAGACCTCCAAGAATCATTCAGTTGACCGTAAGATAATACCATCTACGAATAGGATGCATTTGGATCAATCCTCTAAAAACCTTAGCAACAATATAATTGGACAATTGTTTGTAATTATAGTAGTATTATTTGAAATTATAGGACAATTGTAGTGATTGAAGAGTTCATGAAGCAATCTGAAGGCACAAACCGCGAAGAACTCGATAAAGAATGTAAAGGCAAGATCCAACTCCTTGATCATAGTTAACCTATGTTTTGCAATCGCACCTATTGGTCTGTTTTGATTGCATGACTACGTCTCTATTTCAAAATATTGATATGGATATGAACCACTTGAAATGTGGTAGTATGAGCTATGTTGACAATTGAGTATCGGTGATAGCTACTAGACAACAGAAAACAGTAACATGAGAGTAATATTAGTTACTCGCTATCAATGGCTTGAATCAAGACAGTGCATCTGTTATTCAAAATAATAGCGATGATGATCACAATTCCCTCCTTGACCTTGACAACACAACCCCTTGACAACCCAATACCATGTCACTACACTATAGCAGTGATGTGAGCACCTCCTTATTAGTACTTTGCTTAGGAAACCCTGTGATGTTCGCACCATGAACCACAACACAATACTCACATGATTTGTGAAAGGTGTTAAAAAGTACTTGGTGGTGTGGGTTAGGATGTAGGTGGATGATTATAGTACTTTGTGTCTGAAGTGGGGTTGTGGTCAAGGCGGGTATGGTGAATAAGTAGGTGTCCGCTTCGGTGTAGTCCACTTGTCGTGGACTTTATGGAATCACCTCACCAATGTAAGGACCGATTCATTGGATCTCACTATAGTAATTTTGTATAACCACATAACTTTTGTGGGTTGGGCACACCTTACCTTCTTGGTGGCTTCCACACGAGACACCTAGAGAGCCATGGAGGACATGATGGACCAGAAAATGGTAGGGGAATTGTGTGTTGCCTATTGTCTGGCATGAGAACTATGTGTTGCCCGTTGTCTAGATGTGAAATATGTTCCGCCCTAATGGTACCTGCATTGGATCGAGTTCTAATTGTGGGGTTACTCTAGAAATATGGGATGGGCATCATGTCATACCCTTGCAAGGTGTGCATACTCTAGAAATATGGGATGGCCTATGTGTAAAGTGTACAATTCTATAGAGTTCCTAAGAAACTATTAATGAGTCACCATATAATTAGCAATAGTATATCTCCTTGGAGTGTGTGTGTGTGTGTGTGTGCTAGTGGCCGTCGTGTTTGGGTAAGTGTTGGCAGGTGTGCCAAAGTCGTTAGGGTCATAGCTCCGAAGACTCATCTATAAGTGAGGGAACTGGCAGGGTGTTGTGTATCTCCCCCACGGCCTACCAACTTATAATATTGTTTAAATTTCCTCTCTCTCTTATTGCAAAACTCTTTTCGAAGAGAGCCTTGCGTCAAATGCTTTCGGCAAAACTAAGCCGTATGACCTCTCCTTGCTAAAGCCCTCATGCATGAAACACCTCCCCTCGAGTAGTGTTAGGGATTCATGAATACCTTTTGTACTCACACTTGATTTACATGTTGTAATCAAAAGATGAAGAAGGTGAGGCATGTGAGGATGACGATTATGTCTGGTTCTATGCCCATGCTTGCCTTGTGAGCATGGCGTCGTTCTGCTCTGCTATTTTCTAGGATTTTGTTATTCTAAGTGGCTTGTACCCGACCATATAGATTGTAACTTAAGACATGCTTGTAATACATAAATGGATTATTAATAAATAATTGTTTTATGGAACTTGTTCTATTCTTTTGTGCGTACTAACTACAGATTCAGGGATTGGTACAAGAAGCACAAGTGGACTTTCGTGAAGTGGGTCCTGACATTTATCTCCCTATCCAAGTTGGTCATCCATATTTTGAAGACACTCAAATTTCATGTCACGTCATTTCCAGCTTATAAAATTTATTATGTATTTGCAATCTTTAAATTGTTAGTTGGTGGATTGCTCAACAAGTAGCATATTATTCCTTGATAATAACGATACATGGTGATACATTAGAGGACAATAAATTATTTGTGGAGCAAAATTATTTTCATGCGCCCTCACAAATAATTTATTTTTACAGGGCTCATGAAAATAACATGTATTTTCATGGCCGTGGTGCTGGCTCACAAAAATAACAGTTATTTTTGTGGAGCTTGGTGCTGTCTCACAGAATAAAGCGGGAGAATTTTTGTGGTCCTCATACTTGAGCCACGAAAATACTCTATACCATCTCCCATCCCATCCGATCCGGGTAGGTCGACATAACCCGGCCCGAGCAGCTAAGGCCTGGCTCCCGTACCAGACAAAATCTAATCCTCTGTCTATCCACTAATAACTCCCTCACGCTGCCGCATACCGGAAAAAAAAATTCTGCATACTGTATGCATAACTCTTCCTGTGCATACCCCTCTGAGATCGTGACACGTGTGCCCTGGATAATATCGAACCATCCATCGAGTGCGCTCGCGCCCTCGCCCGATGTGCGAGCGTCTCCCGCGGCTCCGCGTCGGTTGCTCGGCTCCCGCGGCTTGGCATCGGTGGTCGGCTCCGTCGTTCCTCGGCTTAGAGTACGTTGCTGCCCCGTTCGATTCCGGCTTCGATACGTGTCGCAACTTACGATCGATTCCGGCCGAGGTGCTCGTCCGTCTGTCCGTGCAGATTCTGAAGACATACGTCGATTGTTCCCGATATCGTCTGTGTCTTGTGCTCGTATTTGTTCCCGATGTCCCTTGAATGCTTCATGCTGCATTGCCGTTACTTGCTACAAAGTGCAATGTAAGGAGCAACAAAGATGTTTTGTTGTTTTCCCTTTTGTTGCTGTGCTGTTAATGACTTCTTTATTAATTAGAAAATTCGTGAAGCACATATCAAGTTTTCAAGAGGGTTTGAAGTTACTGTCATTTACTTCTCCAGAGATCGATACTTGTTATTACATCAGGGCTGTCATAAAATGCTTTCACTTTGCATTTTATTTTCCTTTTCCTGGTTTCTTTATTTTCTTTTGTCATCTACAAACTTGGCTCGTTTCACTAGCCCAAACCTGCTTTGGGACGTTTTGGCCATCCTGATTATTTTTATTTGTTTGCTATCATAGGTGAATTAAGTTGTTCCTTGTAATTTGATGCATATAGACGTCGGATAGAACAATTTCTAAGTCCTGCAAGTCACGCGCTAGCATGAATTTTTGCTTGGCCTGGTGGTTGGTCTTTATTATCGGGAAGGTATGCTTGCGGATTCGAATCCTGGTTTCGACGAAATTTTTACACCCATCCAACGAGCGGCTGCCCGCATGGGTCGAGGTAGCCAATGGAACGAGCAAGTAGGAGCTCGAGCCGAGCCAAGTTTGTTCTCCCAAACACTTTGAGATCTGTGAGAGGCCACGTGTCACAAATCCAGAAGGGATATGCACAACTATCCTGGTGCATACAGTATGAAGAGAATTCGGTTTGCCGCATACCTACATCACGCAGGGCGCATCGCTGCCCGGTGCCTTCTGCCAGCAGCAATGCCGCCCCGCGCCTCCAACTGGTCGCACCGCACCGCTCGCTGCACCGTACCGCCACGTTCAACACTGCGGTGCACCGCTGGCGAGCTGTTCCCCTATCCCTTTGCCAGATCCTCCCCTCGCATTCCCGCTCCCGCCCCGTTCACCCTGCAAACCCAAGCTCACTCCCTCCATCCATGGCCACTGGAGATGTGGAGCCGGAACTGGCCGAGGAGAAGCTGTCACGCCCGGTCATCGTAAAGATGAACAGACGCTTATCACATGTACGCCAGGATCAGTTGAATCGTACATGCGTCGACGAAGCGAAATATCATTACATAGCCATGTTCGAGTACATATATAGTCTTACAATATAACCTGAAGGTCTACAAATACACACCACAACTATTTACATCAACAACATAATTAACAATGTTCAAACTACAGCGGAAGACTAATAGGTAAGAGAAACTCCATCTCCACAGGCAGTAGTTGCGCGTACGGTCGCCAGCCTAGGCCAAGTCCTCCGGATTGATGAAGAAGTCCTCCGGTGCCGCTTCTTCTTCATATTCTAATAGAAAATTAAACGCTTGAGTACATAGAGTACTCAGCAAGTGCGGGAAGAGAATGACATGATTGGCTAAACAAGGGAAGGCCAAATATGGTTTAGCACTATGCTTAAAACCTAACCTTAGCTTTCAATTACCAATATCATAATTCAAGAAGTAATCAACACATGATTAAAGATAATGAATGTAACTTGAATCATAATTCACCACCATTTCCCAACCATAGACTAATTATGAACTGGCCCCAAGCCGCTCTTGTCCGTGAGCACGGCTGTCATGACAGTTTTACCAAATCTCTGTAGAGAGTGTACCCTTTTCCCGCAAGCAGTGATTCCATCCCCTGTTGCCAGGTGGACTGAGTAAACCTCCATGTAGTCCGTGGTGATCAACCACATTTCACACTTCCGTAGGTGTGTGGCCAGGAGATCACTACATGGTCTTTACAAAGGTGCTCCCGACTAGTGCTAGCCCTCTAAGGTTTCCACCACTGAGGATTCTCGGAGTAACCCTCCGCCTCAGAGCCCCCTCTTGAGCCTTGCGGATCCCAGAGCAGTTCCCCTGCATCATTCCCCGCACCATCCAACTACTAGCATTTCATCGAGAGAAACCTAATTAATTGACCAAGCTGCCCCATCTCAGTCTCGTGGTGGTACTATAAAGCTTAGTGGCTTCCTCCATAAACCGGTCCTTAGAATCCGATGGTAACAAACCCCAGTCCCGGGTCTTGTGCAAACTGCACCATACCAAAACTATCCAACCACCAGATTCCTATCCACTACTGTTGTGTAATCACCACAAATTATAGTAACCATAAAGTTTAACATGGCACAATTGTATGAAATCCCAATCCCAATGTCTAAGCATGGCTAAGCATAAATAAGACCTATCTACTTCCCAACCCATTTCAGGTAACAAGGAATTATATGGAACAGGGCATGTAAATATGAAATAGGACATCAATTTATTTAGCATGCATCTATCTAAATTCCTAAAATTGGTACAAGATGGTCAAGGGCACTTGCCTTCACTGAAGACTTGAGTGTTGATGATGTCTTGGTCTTGGAGGTTAAGATTAGGGTCGTAGTACGACTCTAAATATATATATACCCAAGCATGACAAGAATAAAATAAAGCTAAATAAGTAGAGGGCACGCAAAACAATACATCACAACACACACATAAGCATAAAATCGTTTACTAATGCGTCCCTACGAGGTATTTATTACTTAACATGGCCAAAGTATGCATTTTAGATTTATCCTACATTTTTGGGATTTAATTATAGCCTAAAACCATTTTTATTGAATTTTCTATGGCCAAAATGTATTTTTAAACATTTATAATATATTTTTCCTGGACAAAATATAATTTATATGCAATCTACAATTTAATCACAGCATAAAGTATTTTATACTCATTTTTCCTACCATTTTTACATTTAAATACCATTTTTATCTATTTTCTACACATTAAATACACCTATAAACAATATTCAGCAATTAAATAAAAGTCCAGGGACTGAAAAATAAGATTACTACACTGTATAGGGGCTAAATCCACAATTCTATAAATTTCCAGGGGTTAAATTGACTATTTAAACGATTTAATCCAATTCCAGAAAGTCCAGGGGCTGGACTGTGAATTCTGGGGGCTAGATTTGAATTCCAGCAAAGTGCAGGGGGTAGCCCGCAAGTTTCCAGGGGCTGCGGTGAAAAGGCGGGGGCGGGAAAGATGATTCAAATGTGGGCCATTGGATCTGCACTGGATGGCTCGGATTTTAAATACCCAGAAGGGTATGTAGATCTAATCTCAATCGTTGGCCGGGAATGGACGGCCCTGGTCGAGCCACGTCAGCTCTAACTGACGCAGGTGCAGCGCGGCGGTGCCGATGGCCGACGGCGGCGATCTCGCCGGAGATGACCAAATCGGTGATTTCTACGCCGATCCTACGCGTTACGTGCATGAAACGAGAGAGGAGGAGTAGGGGAACTCACCTAGGGGAGTGTCGGGGCACGAAATCGGCTGGAGAGGGGTCGACGACGAGGAACAGCGGCGGTTGGCGTCGGAGTGCGACGATCTTGGAGGCGCAGTGATGTTCTACCCGAGCAAGTGCGTCCAGCGTGTTCCTGGTGATGCGGCGGTCACGTTAGGCCAAGAAAGGAGAGGACAGAGGGGCTGCAACGTCGGGAACGCGAGGGATAGCGACACTCACCGGCGGCAATGGCGCTAGGTTTGGGGAGAGCTCGGGGAGGGGGGAAATGGGGGCGCCGACTCCTCTTAAGCGCGTAGGGGATGTGCGGTTGGGGAGCGCGTGCGAAAACCGCCGAGGAGAAGTGGATTCGGGGGGGGGGGGGGGGACGTGGGCGCGGGGTCGGCATGGTGCGGGGGTGGCGGTTGCGCGCGGGAGAAGAAAAAGGGGGGGGGGGGGGGGGGGGACGGGAGCGCCGACAGGCGGGCCCGGGGGTGGCAGCGGGAGAGAGGAGAGGGAGTGGGTTTGGCTGGGCCGGGGGGGGGGGGGGAATGAGCCTTGGGGGGAAATCGGCCCAGGGTGGGGTTTTATTTCTTTTTCTTTTTCTTTTTCATTTTCTCTTCTTTTGATTTGAATTCAATTCAAATTTAAACGTTTACTACTCGTTTAAACTTCAAAATTCTCACAAAAATGCAGGCTACAATGTACAAGGGTTTGCTCAAATTTTTATACATAAAATGTGGATGTTACAGAAGCGCCCTTCCAGGAGGCGGCACGTGCCGAGGTGGTGGAAACGAACAACGTCCGCGGAGCTCCCAGGGCTGCTTTTGGGTCCAGCGCGGAGGCACCCATACTCGCCTTGCAAATGGTGAGGCCGTGTCATGCTTCATCGCGCCTCTGGGGTTCCGGTGCGTTTACCGTTCCTCTCTCTGTCTACCTGTAACTTTCTTTCTAGATGCTTAGATGTTGTGGTTGTGAATTGATGCGTGAGAAATTGGTTATGATTCATTGAATCAGTCTCAAGAAATATAATATTTGTGGGTTTATGTGCGCTCGATATGAAGTGACTGGATTGTGAATTTGTGCAGGTCAAGTGATCAAGGGTTGGGATCAAGGCATCAAGATCATGCAGAAAGAGGAAAATGCTGTTCGTAAGGAATATAATCTTGGTTATATGGAATGTAATCTCTTGTAAGAAATATAATCTTGATTTTATGAATTATGATCACTCTGGAGATTGATTTCCAGCGAAACCGATTCCCTACCTCTTTTGCACCATGATCAAGGGCACCTACCATATCTCTTAGAAGGACCCCTTCCTCACACGCCATCTATATAATGGGGCTGTGCCCTATTGTTTAGTGGCTGATTCAGTTTTGGTGTAAAGTTGTGGGAAGGCCTCCTGTCCGCGTGTGCCACTGCAGTTGCGTGCCGTGCCCTTATGCTGCCTCTCCAAGGTCTGTCCTCGGTGACCTCTACATGTGCTACACCTAAAAGTACGCCTAGTTGTTTTTCATGTTTCTTATCTAAATGCTATTATATCTATACTGTTCCTGCATATATCATTGTTTATGCTCATCATAATTAGCCATTGCCAACATTGTTTATTCCCAATTTCATTCAGCTATGTTGTGCTAGTCATAACTTGGGATTAAGGTATGCACTTTTTAACAATGACATCAGGAGAGTAGGACTAGCGCACCTAGGCGGGATCTCCTCGCCGCGGCGGCGCTCATGCCGCACGGCTCAGCCCTCGGAGAGAGAAGGGGAAAGAAGAGAATGAGCTTGGATTTTGGCTGCGCCTCGGATTTTTGGTTTTTGTATGCGGATTGAAATGATTCTTAGCCGCTCGAGATTGAACGAAGAGGTAAGGTTTGGGCTGCAGTGAGCCGTCGCGGATCGAGATCCAATGGCCAGCACTCATCGACGCTGTCGGTTAAGCGGCCTTGGGCAAGGCGCGCAAGGCGGGCCACCACGGGCTTTCCCTCCAGCCCACTCGGGCGGTGCTGGTCTTTGGGGTGTGCTGGGAAGGCCACAAAATGAGCGGGCTGTGGGCTGCGCTCGCGCCGAGCCGTAATAATACACCAGTGCAAAACGGACTGTGGGCTGTTTCGCCATGGGCCGCGCGTAGGGAAATAAGAAAGGAAAAGAAAAATGGACCTCGAGCCGTTTTTATTTTGAGGGCCTCTTTTAGTTTTAGAATTTTGAGGTTTTTAAGCGAATTTTGGTCTGTTTGGGCCAAAATTTAGATGGGCCATGCGTAAATTTCAGAAAATGTGATTAATTTTAAATTTGCTATAAAATTTGAATAATTTTGATTAGGTTTGGATTAGTTTTCCTGTATTTAGTAAAGTTTGGAAGAAAAGATAAAACTTTTCCCATTTAATTATGAATTCAGTTTTCCGTGAATTATTTTTGTTTTAGTTAAGCTTCTGCTGCTAAGTCATGTTAAGCTCTAGCTAAAATTTTGCCACCAATTACTGTCTAGGATTTTTTGATCAATATAGGTGGCAGAATTAAAAGAATAGAGGAGAGACTTAAGGGGGTTGTGGGACCCACTAGTCAGTGAGGCTTCTACGGGAGTGCTCTGCGCCAGTTCACCACGGCGACACCGCACCGCATGCAATCGCCAGCGAGCTGCTTGCCAGCTTGATCGCTTCATGGCGTGCTCCCTACACCTCCCCGTCCCTATCTTCGAGTCCTGACCAGAGTGAAAAGCACCAGAGTCCTCTGTTTCTCTCCCGAGTGCAAACCTCACCGCCTCTCTATTCCTCCGACAAGCTCAAGAATCTGGTCGATTTTCTTCATCCTCCCAACATCGAAGTGGTGCATATGACTTCCCTTTACCGCTGCTCCGGTGAGGAGTGTTGCTTCCATCGCGAGGTTGAAGAAGTCGGGCGGGTCCCATGTGCCAGTGACTGCATATCCTCTATGGGATCAGGTGCGGCTATGGATCAGGTGCGGCTGCACGGTTTATATTGTGGCCCTCCGTGTGGCTCTCTTCTGATTGGCCTAGTTAAATGAACTGGGGCCCAGTTGATTAATTCAAACGTTTCCAATTAAATATTTATTCCAGATTTCATCCAAACTTTGAAAATCAATTACTCCGAGTAGAATTGCTCAAAAATTTCCAAATAAATTCTGGTAACCTCATCTTGATCCCTATTTCGCAGCGGTGCAATTTGTTGGACATGAAAGTCCCAGAATGTTCATACTTCATTCCTTTGAGATAACCGCTTGGGAAATTAATTATCCCTGTTCTGCTAATTGGAAAATTCCCAAATTTGGTCAGAATACTCTTAAAAATACCGTTGGTCTCCATTAAAAATTCTAAGTTCATTGGATTTCAATTACTGGGTGGATTAGTGTTCCAATTCTCTATGTAGTTGAAAAATTGAGAAATGTACAGAAACATTTCTAGAAATTTTTCCAAAGTTGTAAAATCAATTTCTCCATTTAGAAAGCTCAGAAAAATACAAAATTTTTTCCTAGAACCAGCAAGACCTCCTCTACCATGATCGTCCACTGTTAGCCATGAAAAGGCTACAAATTTAGTATCAAAGATCAGAAAAGCCTTTTACTTGTTGGAATTTTAGAGACAACAATCTTCCTTGAACATCTCCAATTCTTAGTCTAGTTCTTCCTCATAGAACCTAGTAGCCCCTGTAAAAATCCCAAAGCCAATTAAAATCATCTGCATACCTGATCAGTATTTAGAAAGTCTTTTATAAAGTTTCACTATCACTCATGTACTTTATATATTGCATATCATATAGTGATCGTGATTGAGGAAGAGTCGGAGGCCTTGTACAACATCCTCCAAGAAGCTAACTTTCCCTCTAACTCGAAGCCAGGCAAGCCCCGGTTTGCATTTAAGTGCTATTTAAAAGTTTCTATTTGTATCACTTATGTCTAAGATGAGTTTTATGCATTAGGGCTAAGGCGCTTGTTACTCCACTTGCATGACCCAAAAATCCTATAGAGTTTTGGGTAGGTCTACAACCTGATGAGTAGAAAATGCCATGCTTATGTTTTGAGGAATCCGATATAAGTCGAGTAGTTGGAATCTACTCGCGAGATAGGATCTTATCACACGGGATGGGTTTGATCAAAGAATGGATTATGAATATGGATTTGAGACCGAGCAGCGGGATAGGATGCAGCGAGACGTGGTCTCACGTGCGTAGCCCTGCTTGTGTCGATTGAGGACCAATCCGTGTGCGACCCTGCTCGACAAGTTTGAACTATACCAAATGCATACTGGCTATATGGAAACCAGGAAACCGATGTAATTGGTTAACCTGGATGTCGAGGCTTACCCTTCCGTTTTATAGAAGTGGGTTGAGGGCAGCAAGGTGTAAATCTGCCGGCGGGCATAGAGATTTTCCGCGTGGGGACCTCTTGTCTTTTACGGAAGTACCGGTTCGACATTTGGGTTTCCTTTGAAATGTTGCTGCATACAACATAGTATTGAAGTGTGATTTGCTCTACTTACAAAATAGGTGTATGTGACGTGTTATCCGGGTGTCTAATGATTGCAATCACCGTCCCTCATGATTATTTGAGTACCGCTTGTTCACTGCGATGTGACGTAATAAATACTGGAGAAGCCAGGTGAATATGATGTATTGAATTATAATTGCTTTACAACTATGATTGCTATAGAATATGATCATTAAAGTTCATTTTACTGAGCCTTTAAGCTGTTGATAATAACTTGAAAAATTAAGGATCAACATGTAGGCGAGTCATTTACTGCTATATTTATTTCTATGTTAAGTATTCCTGCATGTAGAGTTTCATGCTTAGGTGAGGCGGTTAAGTCTTTCCAAGCCTTTGTGCTCATTGTTGCTATATTAAGTTGTTTGTAGGTGAGACGTATGAAAAAGAGCCCCGAGATGAGGCGATGCCCCCGTCGGGGTATACCGCCGAGTGGGAGCCGTGCACGCCGCCGTGATTCTTTGTGTGTTGCTAGTGTGTAGCATCCCCGGGCTGGACGGCTGCACTTTTGCATAGCTAGGCTGAGGGTTTAGCTATGAGTATTATCTTCCACTGTATATTAATTATTGTAAATTACTTTCGCTGTTTCTATAAATAAAACTCTATATTTTGTCATATTCTTTTCATTGTGTGCTGTTGGGTGCCGCATCGCACGGCACCACCCTCTGCGATTCCTGGAATGTGTGGACCCGGTCCTCACACAAGCATAATATGTTCATTTTGGTTAATAATATTCTTACAGTGGAAGTTATTGATTGTCTTGACCGAGCAGCTCTGAACATGACATTACCAGAAAAACTTATATTACAGGGGCCTCCTTTTTCTAACACAGATGGTTCGTAAAAAAAGTGTGCATGTGATGTCGAATGATACAATAACTGTCTGTGATGCTCAAACTATAGACGGTTTTTCATGAACTACTGCCTGGCTAAATACATGATCTTCACAGGCGGTTATTAATAAAGAATCATCTGCACTAGTTCAAAACATCACAGACGGTTCTTAATAGACAACTACCTGGGTAAAGACAATGTTTTCACATGAGGCTATTAATAAAAGAACCGCTTCTAGTGGTGCATATATTTCATGCGGTCTTTTATACGGACCGCCTGTGATGCTCCCTATGTTTTCACAAACGGATTCTACTTATTGACCAATCCAGCCACCGACCCCCCCCCCCCCCCCCCCCCCCCCGCCTCCGATTCATGATATCCCTTACACTTCCCTCTCACATCCATTGAACTCTTCAAGGCTCGAGTTGCTTCCTCCGAGTATTTTCCCTATTCTTCCTCACCGGTGGCCGCTGAGGCCAAACATCCACAGTGAACATTCATTCCCAGACTACTTTTCTCTGTAGCATCTTTAGACTCCCCTATAGATGTCTCATTCACTCATTTACGTTAATCTGGACTGTAGCAAGCCATCGCCGTGCTATTCTAAAACGCCACCACCGTCACTGTGTTATCCAGTCGCCAGCCACCTAGGATGACCCTCCAGACTATGCGAGTTGCCCAAAACCTTCACACTCTTCCAATGCACGCGTACAAACGCTCACTATTGGTAGTAAACGCGGACATGCATGACCTCGACGGAACCCCCGCGAGCTCGCTGGCTGCCGTCCCGGCCCGGTCGAGCTCACCGCACTCCTCCCTGATCTCTGACACATGCCCTCAGTAATTTAGACTGAAGAAAACCCTCACACACGTGTTTCCCCAACTGCGCCACCATAGGGCTCAACTCTGGCGTGGCGCCGTTGAAGCTATGGCCATCCCCTTTCCGATGCACCGCCACCTTCAGACTCCCCACATTATGTATGTGCCCGACAAATATAGAACTAACCGCTTAGAAGAAAAATTTGTAGCTCCGGCTTGCCACCGGCGGCCCATTGCTTCCACAGCGACCATGTCATCCCATACGCCAATGCGGTGCCTACATGGCACTATGTGGCGCACACATGTCAACCATGTGTGGTGCGCCCTGCTTGTGTGGCGGCTACGTCAGCACCATCTTAGCTCCGCGCTTGTATGGCAGCCATGTGGCACCTATGTGGCAGCCACCTCATTATATTTGCTGGTGGGGCAGCTTAGTCATCAGTCACTCGGGCTCCATCTCAGCAGAGTGCACGTCTTTTCAAATAAAACTCTCTGTGGACTCAGTCCACATAGACAGAAACTTAAACACCACTGCCAACTCCGGCCCACATGTCAGTCTCGGTGTGCAAAATAAACTACTAAGTGTACACAAGAGTGTATATAAAAACTTATAAATACAATTTTAGGTGTAGGAAAAAACAAAGAAAACTCTCTAAAATAGTATTTGACTCTTAGAACATACTAGTGGTCATTGGCTGCTTAAATAAATTATGAGAGTTAGTAAAATAATTATAGGATGTTATATATCAATTCATTAACTAGGAAATTGGGAAAAACCCATGATTAGTCCCCAAAATTGATGATCTCTTCATAAATAATTATCAAAAATTTCTAAATATGATAATTGATTCCTAGAGTATAATTCAAGTAATATTTTGCTAAGATAAATTATGAGACAGTAAACTCATTATTATCTTCGTAGGAAAATTCTTTAAATAACCATTAGTTAATAGGAATTTGCCTACAAGCTCTAATAATGTAATCTCTTTGCTAATAATTTTCTAAAAGGCCCAATAGTCATATTCAGAGCAACCCTAAAATATGTTCATGACGTATATATTAACAAAACAATAGATTAGAAAAATTGTATAGATTGATAAGTCATTCACTGGCTCCTAGTAAAATGTTCACTTAGCTAGAAAATGTTAGAACCTTTGTTTAGCCTCTAAAATAAGTAAGATTTGCATTAGTAAAATTCTAGTAAATACATTCTTGTGAGTAGAGGAGAATTATGGAGAAAATCCATAAGAATAATAAGTGACTCTCAGATCATAATATACGTAATTTGTAGTCTAGACAAAATATAAGAACTGGTAGGTAAATCATAACTCGTCCTAGATCATTAAATAACTAGACCTCCAAGAATCATTCAGTTGACCGTAAGATAATACCATCTACGAATAGGATGCATTTGGATCAATCCTCTAAAAACCTTAGCAACAATATAATTGGACAATTGTTTGTAATTATAGTAGTATTATTTGAAATTATAGGACAATTGTAGTGATTGAAGAGTTCATGAAGCAATCTGAAGGCACAAACCGCGAAGAACTCGATAAAGAATGTAAAGGCAAGCTCCAACTCCTTGATCATAGTTAACCTATGTTTTGCAATCGCACCTATTGGTCTGTTTTGATTGCATGACTACGTCTCTATTTCAAAATATTGATATGGATATGAACCACTTGAAATGTGGTAGTATGAGCTATGTTGACAATTGAGTATCGGTGATAGCTACTAGACAACAGAAAACAGTAACATGAGAGTAATATTAGTTACTCGCTATCAATGGCTTGAATCAAGACAGTGCATCTGTTATTCAAAATAATAGCGATGATGATCACAATTCCCTCCTTGACCTTGACAACACAACCCCTTGACAACCCAATACCATGTCACTACACTATAGCAGTGATGTGAGCACCTCCTTATTAGTACTTTGCTTAGGAACCCCTGTGATGTTCGCACCATGAACCACAACACAATACTCACATGATTCATGAAAGGTGTTAAAAAGTACTTGGTGGTGTGGGTTAGGATGTAGGTGGATGATTATAGTACTTTGTGTCTGAAGTGGGGTTGTGGTCAAGGCGGGTATGGTGAATAAGTAGGTGTCTGCTTCGGTGTAGTCCACTTGTCGTGGACTTTATGGAATCACCTCACCAATGTAAGGACCGATTCATTGGATCTCACTATAGTAATTTTGTATAACCACATAACTTGTGTGGGTTGGGCACACCTTACCTTCCTGGTGGCTTCCACACGAGACACCTGGAGAGCCATGGAGGACATGATGGACCAGAAAATGGTTGGGGAATTGTGTGTTGCCTATTGTCTGGCATGAGAACTATGTGTTGCCCGTTGTCTAGATGTGAAATATGTTCCACCCTAATGGTACCTGCATTGGATCGAGTTCTAATTGTGGGGTTACTCTAGAAATATGGGATGGGCATCATGTCATACCCTTGCAAGGTGTGCATACTCTAGAAATATGGGATGGCCTATGTGTAAAGTGTACAATTCTATAGAGTTATAATATATCCGGATAGCTGTTGTCATGGTCCTAAGAAACTATTAATGAGTCACCATATAATTAGCAATAGTATATCTCCTTGGAGTGTGTGTGTGTGTGTGTGTGCCAGTGGCCGTCGTGTTTGGGTAAGTGTTGGCAGGTGTGCCAGAGTCGTTAGGGTCATGGCTCCGAAGACTCATCTATAAGTGAGGGAACTGGCAGGGTGTTGTGTATCTCCCCCATGGCCTACCAACTTATAATATTGTTTAAATTTCCTCTCTCTCTTATTGCAAAACTCTTTTCGAAGAGAGCCTTGCGTCAAATGCTTTCGGCAAAACTAAGCCGTATGACCTCTCCTTGCTAAAGCCCTCATGCATGAAACACCTCCCCTCGAGTAGTGTTAGGGCTTCTTGAATACCTTTTGTACTCACACTTGATTTACATGTTGTAATCAAAAGATGAAGAAGGTGAGGCATGTGAGGATGACGACTATGTCTGGTTCTATGCCCATGCTTGCCTTGTGAGCATGGCGTCGTTCTACTCTGCTATTTTCTAGGATTTTGTTATTCTAAGTGGCTTGTACCCGACCATATCGATTGTAACTTAAGACATGCTTGTAATACATAAATGGATTATTAATAAATAATTGTTGTATAAAACTTGTTCTATTCTTTTGTGCGTACTAACTACAGATTCAGAGATTGGTACAAGAAGCACAAGTGGACTTTCGTGAAGTGGGTCCTGACATTTATCTCCCTATCCAAGTTGGTCATCCATATTTTGAAGACACTCAAATTTCATGTCACGTCATTTCCAGCTTATAAAATTTATTATGTATTTGCAATCTTTAAATTGTTAGTTGGTGGATTGCTCAACAAGTAGCATATTATTCCTTGATAATAACGATACATGGTGATACATTACAGGACAATAAATTATTTTGTGGAGCAAAATTATTTTCATGCACCCTCACAAATAATTTATTTTTACAGGGCTCATGAAAATAACATGTATTTTCATGGCCGTGGTGCTGGCTCACAAAAATAACAGTTATTTTTGTGGAGCTTGGTGCTGTCTCACAGAATAAAGCGGGAGAATTTTTGTGGTCCTCATACTTGAGCCACGAAAATACTCTATACCATCTCCCATCCCATCCGATCCGGGTAGGTCGACATAACCCGGCCCGAGCAGCTAAGGCCTGGCTCCCGTACCAGACAAAATCTAATCCTCTGTCTATCCACTAATAACTCCCTCACGCTGCCGCATACCGGAAAAAAAAATTCTGCATACTGTATGCATAACTCTTCCTGTGCATACCCCTCTGAGATCGTGACATGTGTGCCCTGGATAATATCGAACCATCCATCGAGTGCGCTCGCGCCCTCGCCCGATGTGCGAGCGTCTCCCGCGGCTCCGCGTCGGTTGCTCGGCTCCCGTGGCTCGGCGTCGGTGGTCGGCTCGGTCGTTCCTCGGCTTAGAGTCCTTTGCTGCCCCGTTCGATTCCGGCTTCGATACGTGTCGCAACTTACGATCGATTCCGGCCGAGGTGCTCGTCCATCCGTCCGTGCAGATTCTGAAGACATACGTCGATTGTTCCCGATATCGTCTGTGTCTTGTGCTCGTATTTGTTCCCGATGTCCCTTGAATGCTTCATGCTGCATTGCCGTTACTTGCTACAAAGTGCAATGTAAGGAGCAACAAAGATGTTTTGGTGTTTTCCCTTTTGTTGCTGTGCTGTTAATGACTTCTTTATTAATTAGAAAATTCGTGAAGCACATATCAAGTTTTCAAGAGGGTTTGAAGTTACTGTCATTTACTTCTCCAGAGATCGATACTTGTTATTACATCAGGGCTGTCATAAAATGCTTTCACTTTGCATTTTATTTTCCTTTTCCTGGTTTCTTTATTTTCTTTTGTCCTCTACAAACTTGGCTCGTTTCACTAGCCCAAACCTGCTTTGGGACGTTTTGGCCATCCTGATTATTTTTATTTGTTTGCTATCATAGGTGAATTAAGTTGTTCCTTGTAATTTGATGCATATAGACGTCGGATAGAACAATTTCTAAGTCCTGCAAGTCACGCGCTAGCATGAATTTTTGCTTGGCCTGGTGGTTGGTCTTTATTATCGGGAAGGTATGCTTGCGGATTCGAATCCTGGTTTCGACGAAATTTTTACACCCATCCAACGAGCGGCCGCCCGCATGGGTCGAGGTAGCCAATGGAACGAGCAAGTAGGAGCTCGAGCCGAGCCAAGTTTGTTCTCCCAAACACTTTGAGATCTGTGAGAGGCCACGTGTCACAAATCCAGAAGGGATATGCACAACTATCCTGGTGCATACAGTATGAAGAGAATTCGGTTTGCCGCATACCTACATCACGCAGGGCACATCGCTGCCCGGTGCCTTCTGCCAGAAGCAATGCCGCCCCGCGCCTCCAACTGGCCGCACCGCACCGCTCGCTGCACCGTACCACCACGTGCAACACTGTGGTGCACCGCTGGCAAGCTGTTCCCCTATCCCTTTGCCAGATCCTCCCCTCGCATTCCCGCTCCCGCCCCGTTCACCCTGCAAACCCAAGCTCCCTCCCTCCATCCATGGCCACTGGAGATGTGGAGCCGAAACCGGCCAAGGAGAAGCTGTCACGCCCGGTCATCGTAAAGATGAACAGACGCTTATCACATATACGCCAGGATCAGTTGAATCGTACATGCGTCGACGAAGCGAAATATCATTACATAGCCATGTTAGAGTACATATATAGTCTTACAATATGACCCGAAGGTCTACAAATACACACCACAACTATTTACATCAACAACATAATTAACAATGTTCAAACTACAGCGGAAGACTAATAGGTAAGAGAAACTCCATCTCCACAGGCAGCAGTTGCGCGTACGGTCGCCAGCCTAGGCCAAGTCCTCCGGATTGACGAAGAAGTCCTCCGGTGCCGCTTCTTCTTCTTCATATCCTAATAGAAAATTAAACGCTTGAGTACATAGAGTACTCAGCAAGTGCGGGAAGAGAATGACATGATTGGCTAAACAAGGGAAGGCCAAATATGGTTTAGCACTATGCTTAAAACCTAACCTTAGCTTTCAATTACCAATATCATAATTCAAGAAGTAATCAACACATGATTAAAGATAATGAATGTAACTTGAATCATAATTCACCACCATTTCCCAACCATAGACTAATTATGAACTGGCCCCAAGCCGCTCTTGTCCGTGAGCACGGCTGTCATGACAGTTTTACCAAATCTCTGCAGAGAGTGTACCCTTTTCCCACAAGCAGTGATTCCATCCCCTGTTGCCAGGTGGACTGAGTAAACCTCCATGTAGTCCGTGGTGATCAACCACATTTCACACTTCCGTAGGTGTGTGGCCAGGAGATCACTACATGGTCTTTACAAAGGTGCTCCCAACTAGTGCTAGCCCTCTAAGGTTTCCACCACTGAGGATTCTCGGAGTAACCCTCCGCCTCAGAGCCCCCTCTTGAGCCTTGCGGATCCCAGAGCAGTTCCCCTGCATCATTCCCCGCACCATCCAACTACTAGCATTTCATCGAGAGAAACCTAATTAATTGACCAAGCTGCCCCATCTCAGTCTCGTGGTGGTACTATAAAGCTTAGTGGCTTCCTCCATAAACCGGTCCTTAGAATCCGGTGGTAACAAACCCCAGTCCTGGGTCTCGTGCAAACTGCACCATACCAAAACTATCCAACCACCAGATTCCTATCCACTACTATTGTGTAATCACCACAAATTATAGTAACCATAAAGTTTAACATGGCACAATTGTATGAAATCCCAATCCCAATGTCTAAGCATGGCTAAGCATAAATAAGACCTATCTACTTCCCAACCCATTTCAGGTAACAAGGAATTATATGGAACAGGGCATGTAAACATGAAATAGGTCATCAATTTATTTAGCATGCATCTATCTAAATTCCTAAAATTGGTACAAGATGGTCAAGGGCACTTGCCTTCGCTAAAGACTTGAGTGTTGATGAAGTCTTGGTCTTAGAGGTTAAGATTAGGGTCGTAGTACGACTCTAAATATATATATACCCAAGCATGACAAGAATAAAATAAAGCTAAATAAGTAGAGGGCATGCAAGACAATACATCACAACAGACACATAAGCATAAAATCCTTTACTAATGCGTCCCTACGAGGTATTTATTACTTAACATGGCCAAAGTATGCATTTTAGATTTATCCTACATTTTTGGGATTTAATTATAGCCTAAAACCATTTTTATTGAATTTTCTATGGCCAAAATGTATTTTTAAACATTTATAATATATTTTTCCTGGACAAAATATACTTTATATGCAATCTAGAATTTAATCACAGCATAAAGTATTTTATACTCATTTTTCCTACCATTTTACATTTAAATACCATTTTTATCTATTTTCTACACATTAAATACACCTATAAACAATATTCAGCAATTAAATAAAAGTCCAGGGACTGAAAAATAAGATTACTACACTGTATAGGGGTTAAATCCACAATTCTATAAATTTCTAGGAGTTAAATTGACTATTTAAACGATTTAATCCAATTCCAGAAAGTCCAGGGGCTAGACTGTGAATTCTGGGGGCTAGATTTGAATTCCAGCAAAGTGCAGGGGGTAGCCCGCAAGTTTCCAGGGGCTGCGGTGAAAAAGCGGAGGCGGGAAAGATGATTCAAATGTGGGCCGTACGTTGGATCTGCACTGGATGGCTCGGATTTTAAATACCCGAAAGGGTATGTAGATCTAATCTCAATCGTTGGCCGGGAATGGACGGCCCTGGTCGAGCCACGTCAGCTCTAACTGACGCAGGTGCAGCGCGCGGCGGTGCCCGAGGGCCGACGGCGGTGATCTCGCCGGAGTTGCCCAAATCGGCGATTTCTACGCCGATCCTACGCGTTACGTGCATGAAACGAGAGAGGAGGAGTAGGGGAACTCACCTAGGGGAGTGTCGGGGCACGAAATCGGCTGGAGAGGGGTCGGCGACGAGGAAAGGCGGTGGTTGGCATCGGAGTGCGACGATCTTGGAGGCGCAGTGATGTTCTACCCGAGCAAGTGCGTCCGGCGTGTTCCTGGTGATGCGGCGGTCACGTTAGGCCAAGAAAGGAGAGGACAGAGGGGCTGCAATGTCGGGAACGCGAGGGACAGCGACACTCACCGGCGGCAATGGCGCTAGGTTTGGGGAGAGCTCGGAGGAGGGGGGAAATGGGGGCGCCGGCTCCTCTTAAGCGTGTAGGGGATGTGCGGTTGGGGAGCGCGTGCGAAAACCGCCGGGGAGAAGTGGATTCGGGGGGGGGGGGGGGGACGTGGGCGCAGGGTCGGCATGGTGCGGGGGTGGTGGTTGCGCGCGGGAGAAGAAAAAAGGGGGGGGGGACGGGAGCGCCGACAGGCGGGCCCGGGGGTGGCAGCGGGAGAGAGGAGAGGGAGTGGGTTTGGCTGGGCCGGGGGGGGGGGGGGGGGGAATGAGCCTTGGGGGGAAATCGGCCCAGGGTGGGGTTTTATTTCTTTTTCTTTTTCTTTTTCATTTTCTCTTCTTTTGATTTGAATTCAATTCAAATTTAAACGTTTACTACTCGTTTAAACTTCAAAATTCTCACAAAAATGCAGGCTACAATGTACAAGGGTTTGCTCAAATTTTTATACATAAAATGTGGATGTTACAGAAGCGCCCTTCCAGGAGGCGGCACGGGCCGAGGTGGTGGAAACGCACAACGTCCGCGGAGCTCCCAGGGCTGCTTTTGGGTCCAGCGCAGAGGCACCCATACTCGCCTTGCCAATGGTGAGGCCGTGTCATGCTTCATCGCGCCTCTGGGGTTCCGGTGCGTTTACCGTTCCTCTCTCTGTCTACCTGTAACTTTCTTTCTAGATGCTTAGATGTTGTGGTTGTGAATTGATGCGTGAGAAATTGGTTATGATTCATTGAATCAGTCTCAAGAAATATAATATTTGTGGGTTTTTGTGCGCTCGATATGAAGTGACTGGAATGTGAATTTGTGCAGGTCAAGTGATCAAGGGTTGGGATCAAGGCATCAAGATCATGCAGAAAGAGGAAAATGCTGTTCGTAAGGAATATAATCTTGGTTATATGGAATGTAATCTCTTGTAAGAATATAATCTTGATTTTATGAATTATGATCACTCTGGAGATTGATTTCCAGCGAAACCGATTCCCTACCTCTTTTGCACCATGATCAAGGGCACCTACCATATCTCTTAGAAGGACCCCTTCCTCACACGCCATCTATATAATGGGGCTGTGCCCTATTGTTTAGTGGATGATTCAGTTTTGGTGTAAAGTTGTGGGAAGGCCTCCTGTCCGCGTGTGCCACTGCAGTTGCGTGCCGTGCCCTTATGCTGCCTCTCCAAGGTCCGTCCTCGGTGACCTCTACATGTGCTACACCTAAAAGTACGCCTAGTTGTTTTTCATGTTTCTTATCTAAATGCTATTGTATCTATACTGTTCCTGCATATAACATTGTTTATGCTCATCATAATTAGCCATTGCCAACATTGTTTATTCCCAATTTCATTCAGCTATGTTGTGCTAGTCATAACTTGGGATTAAGGTATGCACTTTTTAACAATGACATCAGGAGAGTAGGACTAGCGCACCTAGGCGGGATCTCCTCGCCGCGGCGGCGCTCATGCCGCACGGCTCAGCCCTCGGAGAGAGAAGGGGAAATAAGAGAATGAGCTTGGATTTTGGCTGCGCCTCAGATTTTTGGTTTTTGTATGCGGATTGAAATGATTCTTAGCCGCTCGAGATTGAACGAAGAGGTAAGGTTTGGGCTGCAGTGAGCCGTCGCGGATCGAGATCCAATGGCCAGCACTCATCGACGCTGTCGGTTAAGCGGCCTTGGGCAAGGCGCGCAAGGCGGGCCACCACGGGCTTTCCCTCCAGCCCACTCGGGCGGTGCTGGTCTTTGGGGTGTGCTGGGAAGGCCACAAAATGAGCGGGCTGTGGGCTGCGCTCGCGCCGAGCCGTAATAATACACCAGTGCAAAACGGACTGTGGGCTGTTTCGCCATGGGCCGCGCGTAGGGAATAAGAAAGGAAAAGAAAAATGGACCTCGAGCCGTTTTTATTTTGAGGGCCTCTTTTAGTTTTAGAATTTTGAGGTTTTTAAGCGAATTTTGGTCTGTTTGGGCCAAAATTTAGATGGGCCACGCGTAAATTTCAGAAAATGTGATTAATTTTAAATTTGCTATAAAATTTGAATAATTTTGATTAGGGTTGGATTAGTTTTCCTGTATTTAGTAAAGTTTGGAAGAAAAGATAAAACTTTTCCCATTTAATTATGAATTCAGTTTTCCGTGAATTATTTTTGTTTTAGTTAAGCTTCTGCCGCTAAGTCATGTTAAGCTCTAGCTAAAATTTTGCCACCAATTACTGTCTAGGATTTTTGGATCAATATAGGTGGCAGAATTAAAAGAATAGAGGAGAGACTTAAGGGGGTTGTGGGACCCACTAGTCAGTGAGGCTTCTACGGGAGTGCTCTGCGCCAGTTCACCACGGCGACACCGCACCGCATGCAATCGCCAGCGAGCTGCTTGCCAGCTCGATCGCTTCATGGCGTGCTCCCTACACCTTCCCGTCCCTATCTTCGAGTCTTGACCAGAGTGAAAAGCACCAGAGTCCTCTGTTTCTCTCCCGAGTGCAAACCTCACCGCCTCTCTATTCCTCCGACAAGCTCAAGAATCTGGTCGATTTTCTTCATCCTCCCAACATCGAAGTGGTGCATATGACTTCCCTTTACCGCTGCTCCGGTGAGGAGTGTTGCTTCCATCGCGAGGTTGAAGAAGTCGGGCGGGTCCCACGTGCCAGTGACTGCATATCCTCGATGGGATCAGGTGCGGCTATGGATCAGGTGCGGCTGCGCAGTTTATACTGTGGCCCTCCGTGTGGCTCTCTTCTGATTGGCCTAGTTAAATGAACTGGGGCCCAGTTGATTAATTCAAACGTTTCCAATTAAATATTTATTCCAGATTTCATCCAAACTTTGAAAATCAATTACTCCGAGTAGAATTGCTCAAAAATTTCCAAATAAATTATGGTAACCTCATCTTGATCCCTATTTTGCAGTGGTGCAATTTGTTGGACATGAAAGTCCCAGAATGTTCATACTTCATTCCTTTGAGCTAACCGCTTGGGAAATTAATTATCCCTGTTCTGCTAATTGGAAAATTCCCAAATTTGGTCAGAATACTCTTAAAAATACCGTTGGTCTCCATTAAAAATTCTAAGTTCATTGGATTTCAATTACTGGGTGGATCAGTGTTCCAATTCTCTATGTAGTTGAAAAATTGAGAAATGTACAGAAACATTTCTAGAAATTTTTCCAAAGTTGTAAAATCAATTTCTCCATTTAGAAAGCTCAGAAAAATATGAAATTTTTTCCTAGAACCAGCAAGACCTCCTCTACCATGATCATCCACTGTTAGCCATGAAAAGGCTACAAATTTAGTATCAAAGATCAGAAAAGCCTTTTACTTGTTGGAATTTTAGAGACAACAATCTTCCTTGAACATCTCCAATTCTTAGTCTAGTTCTTCCACATAGAACCTAGTAGCCCCTGTAAAAATCCCAAAGCCAATTAAAATCATCTGCATACCTGATCAGTATTTAGGAAGTCTTTTATAAAGTTTCACTATCACTCATGTACTTTATATATTGCATATCATATAGTGATCGTGATTGAGGAAGAGTTGGAGGCCTTGTACAACATCCTCCCAGAAGCTAACTTTCCCTCTAACTCGAAGCCAGGCAAGCCCCGGTTTGCATTTAAGTGCTATTTAAAAGTTTCTATTTGTATCACTTTTGTCTAAGATGAGTTTTATGCATTAGGGCTAAGGCGCTTGTTACTCCACTTGCATGACCCACAAATCCTATAGAGTTTTGGGTAGGTCTACAACCTGATGAGTAGAAAATGCCATGCTTATGTTTTGAGGAATCCGATATATAAGTCGAGTAGTTGGAATCTACTCGCGAGATAGGATCTTATCACACGGGATGGGTTTGATCAAATAATGGATTATGAATATGGATTTGAGACCGAGCAGCGGGATAGGATGCAGCGAGACGTGGTCTCACGTGCGTAGCCCTGCTTGTGTCGATTGAGGACCAATCCGTGTGCGACCCTGCTCGACAAGTTTGAACTATACCAAATGCATACTGGCTATATGGAAACCAGGAAACCGATGTAATTGGTTAACCTGGATGTCGAGGCTTACCCTTCAGTTTATAGAAGTGGGTTGAGGGCAGCAAGGTGTAAATCTGCCGGCGGGCATAGAGATTTTCCGCGTGGGGACCTCTTGTCTTTTACGGAAGTACCGGTTCGACATTTGGGTTTCCTTTGAAATGTTGCTGCATACAACATAGTATTGAAGTGTGATTTGCTCTACTTACAAAATAGGTGTATGTGACGTGGTATCCGGGTGTCTACTGATTGCAATCACCGTCCCTCACGATTATTTGAGTATCGCTTGTTCACTGCGATGTGATGTAATAAATACTGAAGAAGCCAGGTGAATATGATGTATTGAATTATAATTGCTTTACAACTATGATTGCTATAGAATATGATCATTAAAGTTCATTTTACTGAGCCTTTAAGCTATTTATAATAACTTGAAAAATTAAGGATCAACATGTAGGCGAGTCATTTACTGCTATATTTATTTCTATGTTAAGTATTCCTGCATGTAGAGTTTCATGCTTAGGTGAGGCGGTTAAGTCTTTCCAAGCCTTTGTGCTCATTGTTGCTATATTAAGTTGTTTGTAGGTGAGACGTATGAAAAAGAGCCCCGAGATGAGGCGATGCCCCCGTCGGGGTATACCGCCAAGTGGGAACCCTGCACGCCACCGTGATTCTTTGTGTGTTGCTAGTGTGTAGCATCCCCGGGCTGGACGGCTGCACTTTTGCATAGCTAGGCTGAGGGTTTAGCTATGAGTATTATCTTCCACTGTATATTAATTATTGTAAATTACTTTCGCTGTTTCTATAAATAAAACTCTATATTTTGTCATATTCTTTTCATTGTGTGCTGTTGGGTGCCGCATCGCACGGCACCACCCTCTGCGATTCCTGGAATGTGTGGACCCGGTCCTCACACAAGCATAATATGTTCATTTTGGTTAATAATATTCTTACAGTGGAAGTTATTGATTGTCTTGACCGAGCAGCTCTGAACATGACATTACCAGAAAAACTTATATTACAGGGGCCTCCTTTTTCTAACACAGACAGTTCGTAAAAAAGTGTGCATGTGATGTCGAATGATACAATAACTGTCTGTGATGCTCAAACTATAGACGGTTTTTCATGAACTACTGCCTGACTAAATACATGATCTTCATAGGCGGTTATTAATAAAGAATCATCTGCACTAGTTCAAAACATCACAGACGTTTCTTAATAGACAACTACCTGGGTAAAGACAATGTTTTCACATGAGGCTATTAATAAAAGAACCGCTTCTAGTGGTGCATATATTTCATGCGGTCTTTTATACGGACCGCCTGTGATGCTCCCTATGTTTTCACAAACGGATTCTACTTATTGACCAATTATGAAGGAGACTAAAAAAATCTAATAATATTTTTTAGAGCATTTTATAGTAATATATTATATGTATGTATATATTGTACTATATATACATATATATATTTATATTATTTATATGTATATAAAATAATGTATACATATATATGAAATACACATACATGCATGGACCTACATATATGAACAAATTCATAAATAGAAAAAATGTCAAAATAAAATATTAAAGCTTCATTGTAATATTACAAATATATAGAATATATATCATACATTTTTTCAAGCATTGACATCTTCTCGCATATAGGGTTTCAAATCTTTTATGATGCTCCTCTCTACGCGTTTGATATTTTTTGGTTTGGTGAAAAGGTACATATCTTCATATTGATTATATTCCTCTTCATTATCTCTCACATTCTCAACCCAACAATATTTTACTTTCCAGAAACAACTATGTGCATCTTCTCAATTCTTGGATTCTCTATATAAAAAACCTGTGGAACACAATCGGCGAGAACTTACAATTCATCTTTATAACCCATTTTGTTCAAGTCTACCAGTGTTAGCCCGTAGTTGTCCACTTTCACAACATCAAGATGTTTGACCCATTAACACTTAAATACGTACATTAGCATTCTTTCGCCATAATCGAGTTCCCATATTTTCTTTATGAACCTGAAGTATGTGGTCTTCTGCCCTTATGGATCATAAGCCTCTATACAAACACTACTATTTTGTGCACACTCTGACAATCTTTTTCTTTAGTGTAAATGTGTAACTATTGATGTCATATGGTTGCCATGATGTCACCAATGCAGATGGGCCAGAAGCCAACTTCTTCATTGTTGCCTCTTATATGGAGTTTCCGTATGATATATTTTTAACCATTAACCATTAAGTGAAACATCTTCTGTGCTCTTTCATGATCCAGTTCTCTCTGCATGCTTAGTTTTTTCTGCGAAGCTCAATTTGATGTTCTTCGATGTACGACTCAACTATTGTGAGCTTTCGTAGTACACCAAAACATGCACGGTGTACTAATTTGTAATCGTGAACGATAAATGTTTTTTTACTGATATTGCCTCTCCCATGTAGTCTACCCTCATGTACTAGTATAGGCACACATATCCGCTTTCCATCTTTGATGTAATCAGTGCAACCCTCAATCACTTTTTCAGTGGTGTATCCTTCCGTAATTGAACCCTCTGGGTGAGCATGATTCCACACATAACTTTTTAATACTCCTAAATATCTCTTCAACAGAAACATATGATGCAAATATAGTGGCCCCAATGCTTTTATTTGATCAACAAGATGTATGATTAGGTGTACTTGCATATCAAAAAAGGATGGTGGGAAACACATCTCAAGCTTGCACATAGTCTCGACGATGTACGTTTTCAAATAGTCTAAGTTTTCACATGCTATCATCTTTTGAGATACTGCATTGAAGAAGTAACATAAACGTGTGATGACAACTTTTACATGCTCAGGTTTGATGACGCTTATTGCAATGGCAAGGAACACTGTCATCATCATGTGAAAGTCCTGAGAATTATAGCCAAATAAAGACAAGTCTCACCAGGACTATTTTGTGGATATTAGATGAGAGACTCGTAGGCACTCTGACCCCATGCAAGCATTCGCAAATTGCCTTTTTCGTCTGTAGTGCCAAGTTGTAGCTAGCTGGGAAAGGTAATGCTTCCCGTTTGCCTTTTCTACAGGGTGAAGCTGATGAGGACATCACTTATATGGATACAAACAACACTCCATTGAATATACAAGATGCAATCAATAGATTTCATACACAACAATTAATTTCAGAGGTGAACTCGTTCTTATATATTTCCTTATACGTTTTTGAGCATAGATTGCTACTTAATGATTTATTTGTGATTATGATCCATGGAGAGGTTCAAGGAGTACTTGGAGGGAGTATTAGGGACGTGAAAGACCAGAGAATTCGTTCAAAGAAGATGGAAACCGAACCAAACTCCAAATCGTATCCAACTCGGAGTCCAGGAGCAGTACGCACTAAAACGGACGCCCAGGACGCATACGAACTCCGTTTTGGACGTTCTACATATGCACGGAAAGGGGAGAGGATAACCTTTCCAATGGAGCCGGTCCCGTGTCACAATTTCTCCGGAGTCGACGGGAATCATCGAAACAAAATCAATTACAGAATCTGTCAGGGTGCTGCACCACCGTATTTGACCATTGGTCCTTGTATCAAGTCTAAGCCCATTATTTTCGTGTGTTAGGGTTAGGTCACGACCCCAACACCCCCTTGGACGTCCTCCCACCTATATATACTCCATAGTAGCCGCTATGAACAATTGGGTTTTGCTTAGATCAATAATATCGCTGTTCTTGGGTTTGTGAAACCCCAACTTCACGATTTCAGATCGTGTCTACCTTGTTCTTGCTTGTGTTCTCGGTTGCACTTGCAGGGATTAGCCTTCTTGGCGAGGTCAATCGTGTGAAGCACGGTTGATAACCAACGGAGCGGTGGTGTAGTGATTGCAGAGGTTGTTCGTGTTCTACTCGAGAGCCTCAAATCATCAACGTCGAGATCTCCATCAATCGACTTATCCTTACTTATCGAAAGATCGGGACTCATCATCTTTTCCTATCAATTGGTATCATAATGCACAACCACAGTGAATAATGCTTTTGTTGTCCCTGCTGCAAGGAAAACATACCAGAAAAACTTGACAAGACATTATTAGCATTAGTACATTCATTTACTTGACCATGTTGTTGCAACACAAAAGGAGCTTCCTCATTTGAACATATGTAAAATTTATGCACCATAAACATACCACTATGTTCATATTTGCCTATAGCATGAAAAATATTTCTACTTAACAAAGGCAATTCAGATTGAGAAAATATTATCTTCTCTACGATATCTAGATCACAAAGAGTGTCAAATTCAATATAGCCCAAAGTATTTAGAGAAGATAACAATTTCAGCTCATCCCTTTCACATGTAGTTGGGATCAAATGCTTAATTTCAGCACAAGTGAGTGATAAAGTATCAAATTTATTTGGTTGTTCTAGCATAGGTATAATATAATTATCAGCACATAACTCATTTTTGTTATAAGAATCAGTAGGAAAATCAACTAATGGTAAAGGTGTATTATGAAAAGGTTCATCTTGTTGCTGCTCATCGATAGTATGATTGGTAGCAAAATTCAGCACATCTGAAAATGTCATACCTTGGTTAACTATATAGCATTGTCCATTAACACTACTCTCATTTTCAGCAAGAAATTCAAATTCATTATGAGTTGATTCATCAAAAAATTCAGAAGAGTTGTTCAACACCTCACTCTCATTTACATCTACATTTATTTGTTCATGTTCCTGCAAAAGGTTAGGCAAAGGAGGAGGTACAACAAGAAAATTCTTCTCAAGTTCATTTATTTCATTTTTGCAATTAGATACATTAGCAAAAGTTTCTTGCATAAGAATTTTCATATCTTTCCATGTTCGAGGTTTTTCTATATCGCTTAAGTTATCCCACCAAGTTAATGCACGATCAACTAACGCACTAGAAATATTTCTAATCTTTCTCCTCTCACACATATGCAATTTTCCAAAAAATTTATCCAACTCTATTTCTGAAGCAATATATTCATCGTAACCAAAACCATCATAAGAAGGAAGAGATGGGAGAATGTAATTACTTCTTGTGGAAGGTGTTGTAAAGGTGGTCTGAATGTCATGTGAATCCTTGGTTGATGTTTGATTTTTAGTGAGCAACTCCATCGTCATCTTCATCATGTCCATCGTCTCAGCATATAATGCATGATTCTTGCTTTTACCTGACATTGTTAGTAGCAAACAGAGGACAACACAAAAATTATGTTATCCCTATCAACTACAAAGGATAATGGCAAAGTGGAAGTGGAATCACACACTCTCAACCGTCTTACCACGCTCTTACAAGTGTTCGTACCGACACTGCAGGTGGCAAACGATGGACGGTATGAAGAAACCAATGATGCGTGGGATGATTGCAAAGGTGTATCGATTCTTCTCAAGAGTAAGGTGTAGCTTGGATGGCACTTTCTATGTAGCAAGGATTAGCAACAATGAAATCAGATAGTAAAGTTGAATAAATGTCCAAAGTATTTGTCAAAGTTGCTGGCCTAAATGTGTTTCTAGTAGTTCAAGCTAGCAAGACATGAGACAAAACTAAGATGACACAAAGAATGCAAGCACTTCTGTTTTTTTCTTTTTTTTCTTTTTTGTGCGGCTTTTGTTTCTTGTTTTGCACTTGCCTTTTTCTTTTTTTTTTCTTCTTTTTTTTTTCAGAATGTGCTGCAAGGGAAGAATACAATGAAAATAATTCAAAGATATCTCGTGGCTCTGTCACAGATTTTCTGATCAATCGTCCAAGGACAAATAGGCATACTTAGAGGCTCCAAATAGAAAAACTAACAATAGCAAGATTGTAATATATATCTCTCCTCTTTAATTTCAATATATGGAAGACCTATTTTGGAAAAGAACAATAGGAGATATTGCCCCCGAAATACAGACTGTTCAGAATTTTTAGGTCAATAACAGATTCGGATCTAATGCAATTTAGATATCGATAACTATATTTTATGGGAAAATGATGAATATGGAAGTTATAGAGAACTTCTTAAGCTTTCCAGAAAATACAAGAACACCAAAATCCGAGTTTATATGTGCGAGATATGATAAAAATACCAAACTGGACAGAGGTGAATCTAATCTGGACGTGATGACGTGATTCAAAAGAATGAATCACACAATGCAAAACTCAAACTAAGACCAAAAACACTTTCTAAACCAGCAATATGACTCAACAACGGACACAAACTCAACAAAACCAAACTGAATAACAAAGTTGCAAAGGCTCAATGTGGTTTGGACAAAGTAATGAACAGATCCACTAAACTGCAAGTTTTTTGTGGCTTTTTTGTGGACTCTAGGTATGAAAAACAAAACTAATGTAATGGATAGATGAATTACCTAACGGGCAACCTAGAAATCTGATACCAATTGATAGGAAATGATGATGAGTCCCGATCTTCCGATAGGTAAGGATAAGTCGATTGATGGAGATCTCGACGTTGATGATTCGAGGCTCTCGAGTAGAACACGAACAACCTCTGCAATCACTACACCACCGCTCCGTTGGTTATCAACCGTGCTTCACACGATTGACATCGCCAAGAAGGCTAATCCCTGCAAGTGCAACCGAGAACACAAGCAAGAACAAGGTAGACACGATCTGAAATCGCGAAGTTGGGGTTTCACAAACCCAAGAACGGCGATATTATTGATCTAAGCAAAACCCAATTGTTCATAGCGGCTACTATGGAGTATATATAGGTGGGAGGACGTCCAAGAGGGTGTTGGGGTCGTGACCTAACCCTAACACACGAAAATAATAAGCTTAGACTTGATACAAGGCCCAATGGCCCAATACGGTAGCGCAGCACCCTGACAGATTCTGTAATTGATTTTGTTTCGACGATTCCCGTCGATTCCGAAAAATTTTGACAAGGGACCGGCGCCATTGGAAAGTTTATCCTCTCCCCTTTCCGATTATATGTAGAACGTCCAAAACGGAGTTCGTATGCGTCCTGGGCGTCCGTTTTAGTGCGTACTGCTCCTGGACTCCGAGTTGGATACGATTTGGAGTTTGGTTCGGTTTCCATCTTCTTTGAACGAATTCTCTGGTCTTCCACGTCCCTAATACTCCCTCCAAGTACTCCTTGAACCTATCCATGGATCATAATCACAAATAAATCATTAAGTAGCAATCTATGCTCAAAAACGTATAAGGAAATATATAAGAACGAGTTCACCTCTGAAATTAATTGGTGTGTATGAACTCTATTGATTGCATCTTGTATATTCAATGGAGTGTTGTTTGTATCCATATAAGTGATGTCCTCATCATCCTTCCCTTCTTGAATTGGAGTCATCCTCGACTCATGTTCGTCTCCTCTCATGTGTTGGTCCAAATGTGCAACGCCATCAAATCTTCTTGTATGCATGAATGGAGGAGGCCAAGGTGGTGGACAACATAGTGCGCCATCTTGATCTTGTCCATCAAATAAGAGTGCAAATTCACTTGAGCCAGGATCCCAAACAAATAAATATTGTGTCATATTTGTAGGTGCAATAATAATGTGCATGATCTCATCAAAAGCTCTGGTCTCATATTAAGATTTACTAGGTCCATACGTTATTCTAATCCGTCCTTTGTTTTCCTTGGTATGTCTAGAAATGTCCTAATAATGCTGTCAATTACACTCTTTGTAACATGCATCAAATCAATACTATGGAAAAATTCCATGTTCTTCCAGTACAAAAGATTACTTGAAAAAAATCGATTGTTTCTTGGAAGTCGAGTCAGTTGTATCACCTGAAGATGTAACTTTCTTTCTCTTTGTTCCTTTACATTCTTTTCCCTTAACGAAAGCAATATGAATGTTCTTGACCATTTTGAACACGAGTTTTCAACTGTAAGGTTTTGGTGCAGTATCTTTTTTGATTTTATTATCAAGTTGTTTTTCATTTTCCCATACTTGTTTCTATCTGTCAAGAACCGCCGGTGTCTCATGTACGCCGTCTTTCTGGATGAAGTGAGGTACAAAAATCCAGCTCCATCCACGCACCTTACACAACATATCTTCCCTTTCATTTATCCCAATAATGTAAATAGTCCAGGATAAACACGCATGATAACGAATAAACATGCATGTTAACGAATATCATTGCTCTTTGCGTGAAATACTACCGCTTGTACTCATCCCATGTATGCACCCTTTCATTCCACAATTTCGCCATATCTTCCATTAAAGGTTCCAAGAACACATCAATTTTTATGTCGGGTTGTTTCAGACCTTGGATAAGAACAGATAAAAAAATATAATTATTTTTGTGACACAACCACGTCGGTAGGTTGTACATCATTAAGACCACGGGCCATGTGCTGTGTATACTCCTTTTTTATCAAACGAATTCATTCCGTTTGTACCCAAGGCAAATCTTACATTTCTGATTTCCTTTGCAAATTCTGGATACTGAATATCAAAAATTTTCCACTAGGTTGCATCACCAGGGTATCGAATATGTTTTTCATTCTTCCTGTTGCACAGAATGCCAAAGCATAAGTTCAACCTCTCTAGGATTTGAGAACAAACGCTTCAACCGATCAATTATTGGAAGGTACCACATCACCATGATAGGAATTTTTCTCTTATTCTTCCATCCTGCATCGTCATAAGTATCGTCATCGTCACCTTCGGGCTAATAGTAAACTTCTTATTCTTCTGGGTCCTATTCATGTTGGTAATATACTTGTGATTATAGTCCTTCTTGTATCTACTAACACCGCATATGGGGCATCTAGTTGCGAGCTCACGCTCTTTGCGATATAGAATACAATAGTTCACACAAGTGTGTATTTTTGTCACACCTAGTGCCATTAGACATAGAATTTTCTTTGCTTTATAAGTGCTTCTGGGCAGTTTATTAGGATTTGGAAGAATTTCTCCCAAAAGATCAGAAAAACTACAATCGGACCATCCATGTGTGGCTTTGAACTTTAGTAGTTCTTGAACTGTACGCAATGTAGTAAACTCTTTATCAAAATCCTTTGATTCATCATATAAAAGCTCTGTCACCGCATTCTGCAATGTCTCCATTTTACTTAAACCTTTACTTGCTCCCATAGAAATTAATACATCTCCTCCCAATCAAACTCATCATCATCACCATCCTTATTATCACTACCATCATCAATATGAGTATTATCGTCATCTGAACCTCTCTTATCATCTTTATGCACTTCATGTGTATCTAACTCACCATGCTCTATCCATATTGTGTATTTTTTGAAACCTCCTTTCACCAAATAAAATTGGATTACTACAATATATATCTAAGCAATCTTATTTTCACTGTCGATACATGGACATAATATGTCATCTATATTTTCCATCTTCGCATGTCTCTTGGATGCTTTAATAAAATTTGCAACATTATTAATATACATAGGATCAGGTCTTGGCATGTTATACATCCATGCTCGGTGATCCATCATGAATATAAAAATGTGAAAAAATGGATTTACAATAAATTTACAGAGACATAACCAGCCTGCATCACATGAAAAAAATACTGATATCATGTAGGTCAATTCATAAGGGTTCCAAGAAATTTATCATGTAGGTCTATTCATAAGGGTTCCAAGAAATTTTGTTTCATAATTTTCTCAGCTTCCTAGTGATCATAATAGATTTTTGAAGTCCAAGATATTTTTTGGAAATAGTTTCTGGTGTGTTTATACTAAAACAATTAACCTATGGAAAACTGCATTTATTTTGGTAACTTAAACACAATTAATAAGTCGAATGATGTTGCGAGGATGAAAGATGAGGTTCTTTCGAACTGTGCTGCTGTAGAATAGATGTGTGACAGAGATCAGAGCGGAAGGAATCCGTGTTCTCCTCTTCGTGTCTTCAAAACAAAGTTACGGTGAACTTTTCAAAAATCTGATGAAACAGGCCAACAAACGATGGAAGTTGTTTGACAGAGAGGAAGAAGAAGCCTCTCTGAACCTTTTCTCTGTTTGAAGCTTGATCAACCGACAAGTGACCAGGACAGCGGTGGCGGCGGCGAGGGGCAAAAGAAATTTTTAGCGGCTTGATGGCGTTGATGTAAAATCTCCCAGGTTAATTTCTGCAATGCCCGAGTGGCCCTTTATATAGTCATCAATTTTCACAGGCGGTTTTTAATCAACAATCGCCTGTAATAAGCATTTTCACAGGCAGTTGTTTCTAAAAAACCGCCTGTGATAAAGGCTCGAGTCTGTTCTTCAGCTTTCTTTTCTCTTGCTTCTTTTTTATTTAGATTCTAATATAAATACTCAAACATGTATAGATTCTGCAAATTGTTGATGGTCGTTATATACCAATTTCGATCATTAATATAACTCCATTATGTTAAGGAATGAATATTTCTTACACGCATCATAATTACAAATAACCTAGTTCCACTTGTACTTGGAGAAATTGGCGCATGCAGGTATTATATGCAGATTTGAGGTCAATGCATGACCACAAGGCAAGGAAACACACTTCCAACCAATCAGACAATCCCATGTGGCTTCCCATAGATCCAATGAGCCACTTATAGGTGGGTACCCGCAGGTTTTTGACCCGATTCATCTAGAAGGTCGACAACGGCTCACATATCAGTGTCCAGGAGCAAGTGTGAGCCGAGTGGGGCCAACCCCAGTTCGGCCTAACCACCCGTTTGGACGAACTGGTAAAAGCGCCAAACTCAGTCCAACTGCAATTATCAACCCCTGGTGGCTTTTTTGAAGCGGGAGTAAACGAAATCCTGGGAAATTAGCGCGCGAAACCACTTGAGTGAGTGTATAAATAGGGAATAGTGTCTCACCTCACTTCACACACACCACTTGAGGATTTGCTCTCTTGTATACATTAGTTCTTCAAGTCTACAGTAGAGGTTAGGCTGTAGAGAGGAGGCTCTAGTCCCAAGTCCAAATTGGGAAAGATATGACTCATGTATCTTTTCTTGTATTTGTGACTTTTTGCATTATGATAATAGTAATATTAGTCTCTTTTTATTTATATACTTACGCAAAGCATTTCTTGTTTGATTGTGGAGTCCATGTATGTGCTAGGTGTAGATGTTGTTACGATCTAGACATAGTGCCATTATCATGTTATCATAAACATCATACACCTTCACTATAGTCTAGTTAGGTAATAATATGATTATGTTATTGAATATGTTAGTGCTTGGATCCAACATTGGTTCAACGATGTTTAGTTTAGTCATTGCCTTAGGATGAATATTATGTTGCAACTCTTAAGGTATTTACTTAGCATGCAAGTGTGGTGCTTGGATAGTTATATAGCGTTGGATGCATTGTAGTCCACGGGTTGTAGAGGTAGGCGGTAGGTGGTAACAGCTCTACCTGTTCGTTGTAATCCTCCATATTCGGCTACGATGTAGACTCTTGGTGGGAGTTGCCTAGCAGATCAGGGCACGCCCCTGCCCGACATGTTGGACCACTAAGCCCTAGTATTCACTATTAGCATATTCATATGTACTTTATTAGGATATGTATATGAGTAATTAGAGCACAGTAGGAGTAGATCTGTCTCATAGTCTAACCCTTACTAGTACAACCTTGCCCTTAGAATAGATTACTTAGGTGTGTTTCATACCACCCTTATTATCATCTTACCCCTATTCAGATAAACACTTAGTACCCTATACCTTGATCATAAAAATAGTGTTTACTTTACTTCACCGCCTTCCTTTGGGATAAATACGATACCCTTGGGAATACTCTTGGGTGAAATGCTACAACGGTATGTTTCATGCGCTTGCAGATCTCATCTCCTATCAGAGATGATTTGTGATGTTAAGAACCGTCAACAAGCATTTCAGGCGCCTTTGCTGGGGAAGGCATGGGAAGTGAAGGATAGCTGTCACTTGTGATTATGTTATAGGTACTAATAATTATTATATAGGATTATCCTTGTTTGTTTTCTCCTTTTGTGTGAAATCAGAGTAGTGTTGGCTAACCCATTTGATGGGATGGCCCACGAGGACGACAGTGCTCAACTGCAAGATGATTCAAGGCGTACCTCAACAAATTTCCTTTGGGCAACGTCATTGCCTTTCACGAAAGAATTTCATCTTCTAGTACAATCCAAAGTCATCCACCCCGAAGCTTGGGGGAGGCTCCAAGAGTTCTTGGTTTGCCTTCATCATGGGGTGGATAGTTGGCCCTTCATCCAACACTCATGTCATGGGTTGGCTCCACCAATCCACGACTACATTCATGCCGAAGTAGGTGGAGCCCTACTCTCATTCATCATGGATGAGAAGATGGTCTCTAATCAAGGGGTGGATAGAAGAATGCTCTAGTTTCATTAGCTTAGCATGCACACCACTGAACAAGTTGGACATGCTAGTTATAGAACTACACCTCCTATTGAAGTAACATGAAGATCAAGCCAATGGAGAAGTGTTTGGATGATCCAAGCCATAGATATTCACATGATTTGTGAAAAAACAATGTCAACTTAAGACACCTGGGGAATAATCTCCCTAAGACCCATGATGATCTTTCAAACAACAAATCCAATGGCTATCACCCACAAGGAGGCTAAGAGTGGAATCAACACACCCTTGTAATCAAAGAGGCTATGGGGATTTCAATGGATTTAAGTTCAACTAGCCTACCTTGAAGTATCCTTTCCATGGACAAGCAAGAAATCAAGACAACATTTACATGAAGCTCTTGGCCAAGGACAAGAAACTTAAAAGAGCATTCAAGATCCAAGATATTCCACGATCACTTGTTGGGATTTTTTTCCCTTCGACCAAGCCCATGCAACTCTAGCAAATGACATTGTGGACGAAGCATTTCTTGTTTGATTGTGGAGTCCACATGTCATCATGCCTAAAGTAGTCTTTGATCCATGATCAACGTATGGGTTAACTCAAAGGATCATCAAGAAGGTCGAAGTGGCACCCGAAAAAGAAGGACAAGCCTCACCATGCTCACAAAATAATATCTTCAAAATGGAGAAACCGTCACTACATCGACAAGTCTCCATCAAGATGACGGAGAGGCTAGGGCCATCATGTGGTCCACATGTCCAACGGAGATGTCAAAAGAGATTTGTCATGTCAATCAATAGAAGTTGTCCACATCTTCAACTCCAGGATTAGACAACAAATCATCGCACTAAACATGACGTAGGTAAGTCCCACTCATCGGACTTCAAAAATTTGGTGAGTCCTTACCAATAGGTTAATTGGTAATTATCTCATATTGTATTTTCCAATTGCATATTTAAATTTCCCATCAATCTTTGCATTTACATTTAGCATGTTTGAATTTTCACACTTGTATGTTGGAAAGTAAAATTTCCAACCATCATAAAACTAAAATTTTGAATAAGAAAATAAATTTATTTCGATATGAACGTTGGGCTGAACCACTTGAATTCATCTTTCGAATTCAAACAAAAAATATTTTACCTAATATTCAACGCATTTGCATGTTGTTTCGAGTCGGGCAAAAAAATTTGACAAAGGGTACAACATGCTTTTGAACTAGCAAAACACGTATTTGAGTTGTTTTGTTTGTTTTTGATTTTAGTGCAGCCAAGACAAAATTTGTAAAGAGGTTGGGAGGTCCCATCAAGCGCATATCCCTCCATTGGTCTCATTTTGAGTTCATGGTGGAGGAATGCTCAAGATGGTTACCCAATGGAGGAGTAAGATGAAGCTCATTCAACTCCAACCTCAACTTGGCAGGAGACATTGAACATGAAGGCTACACCAAATCCATGGTCGTTAGTTTCTCACACAACGACCTTCAACCCGGATTGCTCTTCAATTGAGGTACAAGTTCAAAATTTTCCGTCGTTTGAATCACTAAAGGAAACACGAATATAAACAACAATAAAAATAATTGACGACGGTACCATTGTCTTTAACCAAATTGTCGACGGCTGAATCGAGCTGTCATAAATTAGGTCGTAATAGACGATGGTAGCCTTAATACCGTCTATTAGGTGAAAACGGCGCATCCGAGAACTAGTAGATGATGGTTTTCATGGGTCGTCATCCATAAAAGATCATAGACGATGGTTAACCTATACCGTCATTAGATAGGAATTATATCCCGGCCCACCGCGCGTCATCCTCTCATTTACTCGCCTGTTCGTTGTTTAGCGCCTGACCTCCTTCCACTTTTGCCGCCACAACGCCCTGTCTTTGCCTGCCTCCGCGCCGCGTGCCGCAGAGGCTTCACTTCTCCAATCGGAAACACCTCCGCTGCCTCAAGCTCCGGAGCGCACCCAAGCCCCACTCCCCGCTCGCGAAGCTAGCGCATGAGATGGTCGACGCGGGCACCCGGAAGCGCAAGGCGGTGGACGGCGGCGAGGCTAAGGCCACAATAGCAGTGCTGCCAGTCCCTGGGGAGGAGGTGGCCATGGGAGATGCTCCCCATGCGGGAGGGGACAGGGCCCCAAAACCTAACCCGATCGCGAGCCTCGGCGGCGGCTCCTCGGACCCTGTGTTGGTGGAGCTCTCCATGGGCGGTGACTACTACTACCATGGCTGCTGCGGCAACGCTAACCTCGACATCCCTGAGGGGCCCTTTGTTGGTGATAAGGTGACGGTCCACTGTACCCCGTTCCTCCTCTCTTGCACGCGACGCGATCAGTTATTATTTGACTATAATCTGTGTGACGCAATGGGTCTCCATCACCCTTACTGTGCTAGGAGCACCATATTACCATTCTGGGTAATGCTAGTTGTGGTCATCTTTATTTGTCATGTGGTAGGCGATTGTTGGTATTGTTTAGGGATCGAAGTTTTGATAAAATAGAATGGATTGCTCCTTATTATTTTGTTTCTCTCTCTGATAGAAAGAGGGATCCTCACTGCCCAGTTCTAATTTGAGTAGAGGTAGGAACTAAGGAGTAACTCAGTACAGTAACAGGTCCACTTGTGCACCATTTGTGAGACATGCTGTTCTCTTCCAAGCTTAAAAGTAACAAACATATTGCAGTCTCTTGCCACGTGTCCGTAGGGACGGGTCCTTGCTGTCATAACTAGACCCACTATGTAGCCAAAGCTAGCCACGTGCGCCAAGGCAAGTTTAGTCACACACAGCAACCAAACAATTCCATAGCAAATGTATGTAAACTTTTATTTGTGGTTTGGTATCTCAACATATTCGGTGATAAGGCCAATAACTTTTCTTAATGAAGGACAACAGGGAACTGTTCAAATATTAGTATGTCTGTAGCTTTTTTTCAGATAATGGGAAAAGGTCCCGACCTTCCCCTCTTGCGAGGTTTTTTTCGAATACGCAAGAGAGATGCGCATCTTTGTATTAAAAGAAGAAAAAACGGACCCTATTACATCAAACCATCCCATATAGGGTCCAGATATGAGAGGCTCAATACACCGAACAAAAATATTACAATAAGTTTTCTCTTGCGAGGTTATGGTCGAATTATTACAGATCTTTATGTCAATCCAAAGTAAAGAAAAAAAAAACGCACGACGTGGCTATTGTTCGAACAGACACTAAGCAAACTTATTGATCCATAATTCCATTTCACACTGCCCAATCATGGTAGGAGAAAATGCTCATCACAATTGCTTGTACTGACATGCATGCGTCCTGCAACAGCTTGCTGTGTTCCTCAGACTTGAGCAAATGAGCCCATATCCTGCACCAGTGTAGTCCTTTGAAGAGCACCTGCACATAATTTTTTGTTAAGCAATTATAAAATACAATATCATTCCTCGATGTGCAGATAGCCTAGCAACAAGCTGCTGCACCTGCTAACCCTACATTGCTTTTTTTTTTATGAAACTCGGTAACCAAATATTCAGCAAATGATTAGCGTCAAGATGTGTATTTATTCCAAAAGCAATAGCAATCACGCTCCATATATATTGTGCATGGTGAAAATAAAAAAAAATAGATGCCGAATTGTTTCTACATGTGACCAATATACACATTTTTTGTCTCCATGCCAGTTATGTTTTGCCAAATTATCTTTTGTTAGAACCTCCCCTATAGATAGATACCATAAGAAAATATTTATTTTCAATGGTATCTTTGATTTGCAAATAATTTTATTCTGTACTTGACCATTTGCTATCATGAAGTTATACATTGATCAGACAGAAAATATTCCACTCTGATGTAAACTCCACCTAAAGCTGTCCTCAGTGTTGTTTAAACTAGTACCTGCAATTGTTGCCACTAATCTATTCCACCTAGTCAGGTTGGGTTCAAATAATCCTCTTTTAAATGATATATTAAGAGGTATGGAACTAAAAATCTCAGCCACAGTCGAACTTTTCCTCCTCACATTGCTGTACAATGTTGGAAATTTATTCTTAAGTGTATAGTCACTTAACCACTTATCCTCTCAGAACCTTGTATTTTTCCATTATTTACTTGAAACCTTCCTAATTGCATAAACTTGTCCTTGACTTTCATTAAACTTGCCCAAAAATGCGAATCACCCGACCGCTTTGTAACATATCCAATACTACGTTTAATAAGTATTTTCTCTTTAGTAGATTTTTCCATGTACCATCCTCATTAATTGACCTAAATAACCATTTAGCAAGTAGGCACTGGTTCTGAACATCAATGTTTAGAATTCCCAGACCTCCCCGATCCTTTGGTTGACACACTATATCCCACTTAGTAAGTCTATATTTTTTCCTTTTGCCCGTCTGCCTGCCGATAAAACCTAGATCTATAGTAGTCCAATTTTTCAATAACACATTTAGGTATATCAAAAAAAGATATCATAAACATAGTCAGACTCGTTAAAACGGAGTTTATCAAAACCAATCTTTCCCCATCCGAAATGTATTTTCCTTTCCAATTACTAAACTTTTTCTCCATACGTTGTTCTACCATATGCCAATCACTATTTTGTAATTTCCTGTAATGCATAGGTATTCCCAAATACTTATGAGGAAGATCTCCCCTTTGACAGCTAAATAAACGGGCATACTGCTCTTCATGCTTTGTTGCAGCCCCAAAACAGAATACATCACTCTTATGGAAATTTATTTTTAATCTTGATAATTGTTCAAAAGCGCACAATAACATTTTCAATTTTCTTGCTTGTTCAAAGTTATGCTCCGTAAAATTTACGGTGTCATCCGCATATTGTAAATTGAAAGCCCATTGTCGACCAAATGTGGTACGACACCCGATATCATACCCCTCTTTTGTTCTATTTATCGGTACGGCCAACATAACAACCACTATATTAAACAGCACCGGAGATAAGGGGTCGCCTTGCCTTAACCCTTCCATTGTCATAAAATTCTCAGTGCGCTGGTCAATCAATTTAATATTTAGATGTCCCCCTTATGTAAATTTCTCAATCCAATTACACCACTTAATTGAAAATCCCTTCATTTTTAGCGTCTGTCTAATAAAAGACCATTTGACATTGTCAGAAGCCTTTTCAAAGTCGGGTTTCAGTAGTACCTTATTTATTTTCTTTCTGTGTAGTTCATGTACTGTCTCATGAAGAATTATTACCCCCTCCATAATATTGCGGCCAAGTAAGAACGCAGTCTGAGTTGGGCTAATAACTTTTTGAGCTATAGTTACAATTCTGTTAGTGGCCACTTTTGTGAATATTTTGAAACTCACATTTAACAAGCATATGGGTCTGTATTGTTGTATTTTAACTGCCTCTACACATTAATTATGGTACCAAAATTTAGTCTAAATAGCTGTAAATTGTCTCTATAAAATTCCTGAAGAAGTGCCATTAAATCTTTTTTATCACTTCCCATAAATATTGATAGAACTCAGCAGAAAACCCGTCGGGCCCTGGAGCCTTGTTATGTTCCATTTGAAATATCGCTTTTCTAACTTCTTTTGTAAATTCAGTGGTTAGGAGTTGGTTTTCTGCCTGAGATAAGTATGTCTGTAGCTTATTATCATTATTCTGTACCTGCTCTTCGTACCCTGTATAAATTCATCATTGTGTGTTGAATCATGTATATTACCAGCATCATGTAAACGTTGCAGGAACCTCTCTCCGCTTTAGCAGCTGAATTCTAGTCTGGCAGCCCCATTTTACAGGAGAAAATTTAGGTCCTTGTGAATTCGGCAATTTTAATACGTAATAGCTGTATTTCATGCTAATCTCTCTTCTCAATATTTAGTGCTCTAGTTTGTTCTTATAGTTCATTCTCTTACCTACAGCTGCTAGGTGAACAATACATTGCTTTAAGACGGACACGAGGAGATGGAAACTGCTTCTATCGATGCTTTATGTTTTCGTACTTGGTAGGATCTGTGTTGTATGTACCTGCCTCAAAAGTATCACCATTCATGTCTTAGTTTCTTATATTTTGCTTCTAGGAACATATCCTAGAGACACAAGACAAAGCTGAGGTAGATCACATCATGAAAAAAATTGAGCAATGTGTAAAAGCCCTAAATTCAAAGTACAAAGTTCATATAGGGGAAATTAAAATTTGAATGGGAAAAAGAAATCAAATTGGAAGCTGAGAAATCAAACTAATTTAAACTTCAATTGAGGGAATTCAAAAATTCAAACCATGCTACTGTTCAAACTTTGCCAAAATAACATTCTGAGTTCACCATTAGCTTCCAAATATTCCAAATAGCACCCCTGCATTTTTTAATAAGATTTGGAGAACTGTTTCTATTTAATTCAATGGGTACATTGAATTCAAATCAAATTCAAATTTGAGTTTGAATTTCACCTGAAACTTGTCCAAATTTGAAATCCAATTCCAGAATATGAATTTACACATTTGAATTCGCTCCTCCAAAAAAATCTAGAATTTTTGGATCAATATTGGTGGGAGAATTAAAGGAGCAGAGAAGATAGGCTTAAGGGGGCTGTGGGACCCACTGGTCAGTGGGACTTCTACGGGAGTGCTCTGCACGCCGTTTTTACGTCGTTGCTCCACTCGACACCGCACAGCATGCACTCACGAGCAAGCTGCTTGCCAGCTTTAGTGCATCCCAACGTGCCCCTTATCCCTCCCTTGGTCGCTTTCTTCACGCCATCAACGAGGACAGCAGCGCTGCTCATTTTCATCCCTCCCGTGAAACAGAGCACTGCCGCCTCCCTTTCCTCCCTGGTGAGAACCTTGGTCTTGCCTCTTTTCTCTTCGATGCAAACAGCAAAGATGGTGCCAAGGCTATGCTCTATTATCTCCACCAATTGGCTCATCGTTTTGCTCATTGTTTTGCCCGCATTTTGAAGTGTCGCGGACATTCACAGTGAAGCCGCCGGGAACCGCCTCTGCGCACCGTCGCCAGCCCTTCATAATCCGCGTTACACCTCGACTTCAACAGCAAGAAGGATCGCCAACGCGAGCTCTTTCTCACGGTAAAACCCGTGCCTCCTTTCCTTCAGTATCAAGCAAATGGTTTGAGTTTTGCCGACGCTAGATTTTGAGTTTCCTAGGTCATCGATTTAATTCTGTTTCTACGTGCAACGATTCTTCAATCCAATTAAGGATTATATTCTATACTTTCTAATGCACGTCTCTACCAAGAATCAAGAGGAACTATCGAGTAACGGCTGCGTTCTTGTGTTTTCCCCACCGCCATGGAAAAAGCGTCGGTCCACTGTCGAAGTCGAACTTGCCAACCATTTCACTCTTATTGCACCTCCAAATCGTCTTCCTTATGCTCCCAGGAACATTCCCAGCTTTCCCCCAAGGTGCTTGCGCCATTTTCAAGCGATTCCGACCATCACAGAAACCCTAGCTCCGCGGCTGCCGTCGTACGCTCATCTCCGCCCGTCGCCGACTCGTCTGGAACTCACCAGCGTGTTGTGTGTCCGATTTTAGGGTCAGGCGGCCAAAGCCGTTCCGAAAGGAGGTCGATGCAGCAAGCCCCGCGGGCACCGCCACGGTTCCGGCGAGGAACGCCGCCTTCGTCGCGAGGTTGAAGACGACTGGCGGCCCCACATGTCAGCACCTATTTCACCTCCCTTGGATCTGCTGTGGCCACAGATCAGATGCGGCTGCATGGGTTAAAACCCTATGGCTCATGTGTGGCCCAGCTGCGATTGGGTCATTTTAAACAGTGGGGCCCAGTGGATTAATTCAAACGTCTTTTTTCAAATAATTCCAAATTTCATTCAAAATTCTAAATTCAATTACTCCTAGTGAAGTTACTAAAAAATTTCCAAATAAATTTGGGGAGACTCATCGTGTTCCCAACTTTGCAGTGGTGCAATTTGTTGGATATGAAACCCCCATAATTTTCATAAATAATTCCTTTGATCTAACTGATTGGGAAATTAATTACCTTTGTTCTCTTAATTTAAAAATTATCAATATCGGTCAGAACACTCCTAAACCAACACTTGATCTCCAGTAAAAATTTCAAGTTCATTGGACTTTATGTACTGGCCAAACAGTGTTAAAATCACCTATGTCAATTGAAAAATGGAAAATGGCCAGAAACATTTTCGACATATTCCCCAAATTTGTAAAATCAGTTTCTCCTTGTAGAACGCTCAGAAAAATATGAAACAAATTTTCCCAGAACCAGATGAACCTCCTCTACCATAATCATCCACTTTTATCCATAACAAAACTCTAGACTTAATACCAAATTTCAAAGAAGGCTTTTACTTGTTGGAATTTTAGAGACAACAAGCTTCCTTGAACATCTCCAATTTTTGGACCAGATCTTCCCCATAGAACCTAGTATCCACTGTAAAAATCCCATAGATAACTAAAGTCATTTACATACCTGGTCAGTAATTATAAATCTTTTCTATAGTTTCTATATCACTCATGTACTTTATATATTGCATATCATATAGCGACCTAGATCGACGAGGACCCGGAGCCCTTGGGTAGTATACTTCCAGAAGCTAATTATCCCTCTGACTTGCAGCTAGACAAGCCCCAGTTTGCATTTAAGTGCTATTTCAAAATTTCTATTTGAATCACTTATGTCTAGGATGATTTTTGTGCATTAGAGCTAAGGTGCTTGTTATTCCACTTGCATGACCTACAAATCCTATGGAGTATTGGGAAGGTCTACAACCCGATAAGTAGAAAATGACATGCTTATGTTTTTAGGACTCCGGTAGAAGTCGAGTAGTTGGAATCTACTCGCGAGATAGGATTTTATCATATGTGAAAGATTGATCAAAGAATGGTTTATGAATATGTAATTGAGACCGAGCAGCGGGTAGGATGCAGCGAGACATGGTCTCACGTGCGTAGCCCTGCTTGTGCGATTGAGGACCGATCCATGTGTGGCTCTGCTGGACAAGTTTGAACTGTACCGAATGCATACTGGGCATATGCAACCCAGGAAACTGATGTGACTCAATAACTTGGATGTTGAGGCATAGGCCACTGTTGATAGGGGTGGGTTGAGGGCAGCAAGGTGTAAATCGGCCGGCGGGCAAAGACACGCTCCGTGTGGGGACCTTGTGCCCGCGATGGTGGGACCGGTTTAGCGTTTGAGTTTCTAGTGAAAGGTTGATGCGTATGACGTGGTGAGGAGCACGACACGCTCCTTAGGAACGGGTGTACGTGGCGTGTTATTCGGGTGTCTACTGATTGCAATCACCGTCCCATGCGGTTATTTGAGTACCGCTTGTTCATTGCGCTGTGACGTAGTAAATACTAAAGAAGCCAGGAGAGTATGATGTATTGAATTATAATTATTTTGAAACTTTGATTGCTGTCAAATATGATCACTAAAGTTACTTTTATTAAACTTGTAAGCTGTTGTTCATAACTTGAAAATTAAGGATCAACATGCAGGCGAGTCATTTACTACACTATCTATGCCTATGTTAAGTATCCCTGCATGTAGAGTTCCATGTTTAGGTTAGACGGTTAAGTCTTGCTGAGCCTTCATGCTCACGGTTGCTATATTAGGTCGTTTGCAGGTGATACCCGAAGACGAGGTGATGCCCACGGCGGGGCATACCGCCTAGTGGGAGCCCTGCACGCCGCCGTAAATTTGTGTGTTGCTAGTGTGCAGCGTCCATGGGCTGGGCGGCTGTACTTTTACATAGCTACGCTGAGAGTTTAGCTATGAGTAGTATCTTCCGTTGTATATCAAGTATTGTAAAAGACTTCCGCTGTTTATATAAATAAAACTTTGTATTTTGTCGTATTCTTTTCGTTTGTGCTGTTGGGTGCCTCCTTGCACAACACCACCCTCTGCGATTCCTGGAATGTGTGGACCTGGTCCCCACGGCCTGGTATCAGAGCCGCATTGGGAATAGCACGCTCGAAAAGAGCCTATTTTGAAAACTTAAGAGTAGTCGAGTCAGGATTAGTTATTATGCCCACATAAGGTCTATTATAATATTAGTTACTTAAGGTGGTAACTAACTTATGTGTTATTATATTCTGTAACGACGCTCTGACGTCAGGTAAGAGGTAAGGTACACCACCGCAAACGGATCAATTGCAGTAAGCTCACCATGTGAGAAGTAGCATGTGATTGTTTCCGTGGCTTGGCATAAAAATGTTAATATGAGTCTCTGAAACTTTCCATGTTTCTGAGAAAATATGACATGCGGTACTCCAGTGTGCTTCAAAGTTAGTGAGAGCCCGCGTTGGGTGGGACATAACCCAATGTGCCCCCTACTGGTGCAGCACTATGCAAAGACGTGGGATCCCGTCGGTTGGTAGAAAACCCGGTCATGTACCTCGAGACGTGACTTAGCTTGGGGTGACCCGTATGAAATGATACGGGACGAATGTTTTTTACTTTCATATATATTATTGTGAACTGTTTGCCCATGTGGGCTGTGTCGTACGGCACCATATGTTTGATCTATCATTTGTGTGTAGTCACAGGACACTAACCATGTTCTAAGTAGCTCGAGTAGAAAATGTTTGCGAGTGAACGTTATTACTGCCACCGTTAAGACGTATGCCGGAATACCGACTTACGATTTTCATTGGTGAGGGTGTAGTACCGGCATTGCATTCAAGTTTCATCAGGCACGTCGACGATGATATCTGTGCTGGTGTTGTGACTCGACAACACGTAAAAATTATGAACTTAGGACTAAGTTTGAATTTATAATCTCTGTTTTGGAGCGTGCTGGTCAGATTTACAATTAGTCATGTGGTCACTGCAATAAGCAGACATGTGGTTTGGGAACCTGAGGAAGCTCTCCACAAGATTCATTTTGAGCTCCATGGCATATTTCAAGATTTAAAACTTGAAAACTTCACTTGAACTTAAAATGTCCAGTTCCTGGTTCAAACTGTGAACTACACAGAAAATTGACTAAGTTTGGAACAGCATAACTTTCTGTATATTTAACCTATGTAGGTCTACCACACATGGTTGGAAAACTTAGAGGGTCCTCTAAGACTCTTATGTTAAACTCAAGATCAGAATACCCCTGGAAACTTATGAAAAATTCAAATTTCCATACTCTATCAAACTGGACAGAGACTGGACAGTTTCTGTACCTTGTTATTGTTTCCATCATATCTCTTAGTAGAATTGATGAATGACTTCATGTAGCACATTTCAGGAATCCTGAGGATGTATACAACAATGTTGTAATTTATGATTTATGCATATATTGATGTTTTGTATCTGGAAAATGTGGACAAAATCAGCCTTAAACAAAGGAGATGCTGTCAAAAATTTTCCAGAAAACTGTCAACTTGCAAAATTCATATCTCCTGAAAAAGAAATGATATGGAGGCAAATAAATACATTATGGAGAGCTATTTGAGTGTGAGACAACTTTGTAGTTGAACTCAAGTCCTGAATGTGCCTCTAACTAGATGAAAATTTTTAATTTATCCAGACTGGTCAGAATGAACAGAAACTGAGACAGAATTCCAGTATTATGTTTTATTTGGCATTTGAATTTTAATTCACTTTAATAATTCAATTTTCACATCCATGATCTGTTTATCAACAGGGTTTGTTGAATTTGAGTATTTGACTCCTTCCAGTACTTCTTTTATAGATGACAGATGTGATGCTATTGCCGGACGGATGGGTGTTCTCCACGTGCGCCAACCGTCCAGGCTTCCCGGTCATGCTGCGGGAGGTGCTACAACAATTTGTCTTTATCGAGATGCCATGCTATTGGGGTCAAGAGACGGTTGACATAGGTGTACTGTCATGTACCGTCCTGGTCGACATCCCGGCTAGTCCACATTTTTATGGATGGGCTCCTTTTTCAGTCACTATCCAGGGAGCTCGTTTGGAGGACACGTGGGCATCGCAGCGGGCGAAGCACTTATGAAGCTTTGCGAGCTTCATCAAGATGCCATGGATGGGACACAATCTGCTCTTCTGCCGGTCCATGGTACTGCTGGTTTTGAGTGACAACGTCGTATGGTTGCGGCCTATCAACCATATGGCGACACACTCTCGACAACACTTGGTGCGTATGCTGCTGCATCCAGCATGGTGGTTCTTACACAAGGTGAAATCCTTCGGGATCAGTTCAAAGCCTTGAGGCAAGCGATTGAACGGGGTGACACTCTTGATTATATCAATGATAACCTACGTTCGTTCCTGGCTCCGATGAATCACCGACTAGATCAATGCGAGGATCAGTTGCATCACACTCGCACTAGACTGCCGAAGGCTCGGCTTGAACTGCGGCAAACTCGCATGGAACTGCAGCAAGCTCATGGTGAACTACAGGCTAGTCAGTTGGAGGTGCAGCAACAACAAGAGCAGCTGTTGGTAGTCACTGAGGCACGAGATGAAGCCATTGAAGAAGCTCAAAATTGGGAGTTCGAGGCAGGCCAACTTCAGGATGATTTGATTGAGGCTGAAGCCGCACCCAGTCATGTTTCCACAGGCTCATGACATGCCGCTGAATATGGGTGAACAGGTGCCTTCAAGTCCTGCGGAGGAAGAAGATCCTGAAATACTCGAGTACATCGATGAGGATGAATCTGATTAGGACGGGGCAGCACTACTGCCATCACGGGGCAACGTATAGTTAGTGGTTGCTCGTGTTTATTTTGTAGCCATGTTTGTGTCATATTATAAATAGTGGTGGGTGTGTAGGAGATGACAAGGTGTGTGTGATGACTCATAAAGACCAAGTGCAGTTGAATGCACTTCCGTGGTGGGAGTCCATCATTTTGGAGTTCACTACTGTAAACTTGGTCATGAGATAATATATCTTGTATAAAGTTTGTACTTTACCAATATATGTGAATGTTATGCAATTATCACATTGTCAATACTCGCACTACTATGGTATTGAGTGGATGAAGAAAACAACCATGTTGCTGATTTCCAAATCATGTAGATGCAGAATGGTGTGTACACGCTCTACGCTCGAGATGGGAGGATCTAGCTGGGGTCTGGAGGATGAATCTCCGACCTGAGATCAAACCGCGACACCACAGCAACAAGTCCCACCACCACCACCACCACCACCACCACCTGAACCTCTGAGGACTCTTGCAGAGATTCTGGCTGTAGTACTCGGCTCGCGCGAGGAGCAAACCGAGTTACTGCATATGTTGGTGCAGAATTCGTCCCGTCAAGGGGGGCGACAAGACAATGGGCAATGCCAGCCCCAACAAAGTTCGTACTCGAACTTCTTAACAACGCATCCACCAGTCTTCACGGAGGCCGAGGAGCCTCTAGAAGTAGACAACTTTATCATGCTCGAGGCGAAGTTCGGTTTGCTATGATGCACCGACCAACAGAAGGCGCTATTTGCAACGCAACAGCTTCAGGGATCCGCCGGTGCTTGGTGGGCGAATTACATCGTGCCACTGCCGGCTGCTCATTTGGTCACCTGGACCAAATTCCGGGAGGCGTTCCGCACCTACCATATATTTCCCAAAATTATGAAGAGGAAGCTTCAAGAATTTTTGGAACTAAAGCAAGGCGGGAGGAGTGCCCACGAATACTCTCGTGCATTCAATAACTTGGCACAGTACGTGTCAGAGTATGTGGGGACGGAAGATAGAAAGCGAGATATATTCTTCCGGGGCCTTAATCCAAAGATGAAGGTCCAACTCGCACAATGCAACCGTGACAGCTTCAACGACATCGTCAATGCCGTGATTGTAGAGGAAGATGCTCAAGGTGATCTCGTTTCTGATAAGAGGAAATGGAGTGCACCATTGAGCAGCAGCAGTGGTGGTCCGCAGAAGTACCGCGTCGTGTATCGCTCACCATCCGGTCAACGATGGCAGCCACCAGCGCGACCGCAGCAATTCCGCGGTCATTCTTTCAACGCGCCCCATTTCCAACCGCCATCTCCACAGCAGCAGCAGCAAAGGATGTTCCCGCATTCGTATCCGCCTCCACCATGTGCACCGGGATTCCATCCGCAACTTGGCTGGAACCCGACACAATACACATGTTACACGTGTGGCCGTGTCGGGCATTTTTCGAGGGACTGTCCCGAGCAGCGACAAGGCAGCACGCAAGCGCCCTATCGGGATGCAACTCAGCCCCGCAACCAGCGCAAGAAACCAGCACCAAAACCCGGCAACGTCCACCACATGGCCATCAGAGACGTGCCGCAAGACGAACCCATCCTCACATGTACGTTTTCTCTACTCCAAAATCCCGTAGTCATACTTTTTGACTACGGTGCCACCCATAATTTTATTAGCCAATCATATGTTGTCATGCATCAGTTACCTATCACTCCCACAGAATGTCCATATTCGATTTGCTCTCCGGGTGGGAAAATAGCAGTGGACATGAAAGTCCATAATGCACAACTTAAGATAGGTGGGAATATCTATCCGACTTCTCTAATTATATTAGAGGGTAAAAAGCTCGATGTCATCTTAGGAATGTCGTGGCTGCACCGTCATGGTGCTGTTCTCGACATTGTTCCACATGTGGTCCATTTGAACTCTCCACTATATAAACCACACACTCTCATTCTAGACCACCTTATCCAATAAATTCCTGCCACATACAACACGGAAGCGACAAAGCTTGAGGACATTCGTGTGGTCCGTGAATATCCGGACGTGTTTCCTGACGACCTTCAGGGTATGCCACCGGATAGGGACATCGTGTTCAAAATTGAACTCATTACAGGAACTACGTCTATTTCTCGAATGCCATATAAGATGGCACTCAATGAGTTGGCGGAATTAAAGGAGCATTTGAAGGACCTGTTGGACAAAGGCCTCATACACCCAAGTTCATCACCTTGGGGCTGCTCCACATTGTTTGGAAAGAAGAAAGACAAGACATTACGTCTGTGTGTGGACTATCGTCCGCTCAACACCGTGACGATCAAGAATAAGTATTCGCTACCGCGCATCGATATTTTGTTCCATGAATTAGTGGGTGCTAAAGTATTCTCGAAGATGGATCTTCGGTCCGGATATCATCAAATTAAAATCCGACCGTAGGATATACCAAAGACGACATTCTCGACGAGATACGAGCTCTATGAATATCTCGTCATGTCGTTTGGACTTATCAACGCGCCGGCTCACTTCATGTATTTGATGAATTCAGTGTTTATGTCGGAGTTGGACAAGTTTGTCGTGGTCTTCATCGATGACATTCTGGTGTATTCAAAATCCAAGGAAGAACATGCCAAACACTTGCATATCATGCTCCAACGATTGTGAGATCTCAAGCTTTATGCAAAAATCAGCAAGTGTGAATTTTGGATCAGCCAAGTACCATTTATTGGTCATATTATTTCGCAGCTTTCTCGGATTAGCAGGATACTATCGGAGGTTCATTCCGAGCTTCTCAAAAATCGCAAAGCCAATGATAGAACTGCTGAAAAGGGGGACTAAATATATTTGTAGAAAGGCATGTGAGGATGCATTTCAAGCACTGGTGAAATATCTCACAACAGCCCCAGTGTTAGCTCAGCCGGACACGACCAAATCCTTCGACGTTTATTGTGATGCGTCTGGCATTGGTCTCGGCTGTGTGTTAATGCAGGAAGGCCGCTTGATCGCGTATGGATCACGGCAGCTACGAAATCACGAGCAACATTATCCAACTCATGACCTTGAGCTCGCTACCGTGATACTCGCTTTGAAAATGTCGAGGCATTATTTACTTGGAAATCTAGTGCACCTCTACACCGATCACAAGATCCTGAAATATATCTTCACTCAGAAGGAGTTGAATATGCGACAACGAAGATGGTTAGAACATATCAAATACTATGAGAATGAAATTCATTAGCATCCCAGCAAGGCGAATGTAGTTGTCGATGTGCTGAGCCGCAAGTCTCACGTCAATAATTTGTCCATCACTCCAATGGACGAGGACGAACCGAATTTATACTTGATTCCATATGGAGTGTTATATAATCTTGCTCTCATCCCTACCATACGAGAGGAGATTATGGAAGCTCAAAAGAAAGACGTGGGTATGTCGCACATTCGGAGGAGAATGAAGAATGGGGAAATGAAATGCTTCCGGAGTGATGAACATGGAACCCTGTGGTTCAAAGATTGTATCGTGGTACCTCATGACATAGAACTTCGGAAGAAAATCTTGGATCAAGCTTACTTGTCCAAGTATTCTATTCATCCGGGCAGCAACAAAATGTATCAAGATCTGAAAACCAGATTTTGGTGGACACGGATGAAAAGAGAAATTGCAAAGTACGTATCCGAGTGTGATACATGTCGGCGGGTGAAAGCCGACCACATGAGAAAGGCCGGACAGATGCAACAATTAAAAATCCCGGCATGCAAATGGGAGGATATTTGTATGGATTTCATCATCAGTTTGCCTCTCACATTCCACAAGCATGATTCTATTTGGGTAATAGTTGACAGACTAACCAAATAAGCTCATTTTATTCCGGTACATACAAAATACATTACCAATAAATATGCGGAGTTATATATTGCAAGAATCATGTGCTTGCACGTAGTTCCCCGAACAATTATTTCAGATCGCGGTGCGCTATTTGTCGCTCGTCTTTGGGAGCAGCTGCACGCATCATTGGGGATGAAACTGATCCGAAGCTCCGCATATCACCCACAGACAGATGGTCAAACTGAGCGGGTGAAACAAGTTCTAGAAGATATGCTACACGCTTGTGCCATCCACCACGGTAAAAATTGGGATGATCATTTACCGTTGGTGGAGTTCTCATATAACAATGGCTATCAAGATAGCATCAAGATGGCGCCGTATGAAGCTCTCTACGGCCGGAAATGTCGAACACCACTCAACTGGTGTGAATCTGGCGAACGAGTGATATATGGTATTGATCTTGTGAATGAAGCTGGAGAACGAGTGCGAGTGATTCAAACCAATCTCAAGGCTGCTCAATCCCGTCATAAAAGTTATGCGGATAAAAGACATCGACCTCTCCACTTCGACATCAGAGACCATGTTTATCTCTGTGTCTCTCCGATGAAAGGAGTTCAGCGTTTCAGAGTGAAGGGAAAACTTGCTCCATGATTCATCGGTCCGTTTGCCGTCATGGAAAAATGCGGACCCGTGGCCTATCGTTTGGAGTTATCGGCATCACTCTCTGGAGTTCATAATGTATTCCACATTTCTCAGCTGCAGAAATGTCTTAAATCCCCAGCTGCAATCTGCACCGAGGACATTGAAGCTCTCCAACCGGAAATTACTTATTCTGAGTATCCAATCCGGATTATTGATGAAAAAGACTCGCACCACCAGAAACCGGACTTTGTACTTTTACAAAGTCTTGTGGAGCAACCATACCACTGAGAAAGCGACATGGGAAAGCGAGGATTATCTCCGATCAAATTATCCGGAATTATTATCATCTCATATCCAGTAATCCTTTTACCTCGGTCTCTTTTATTTATAATCTTGGGAAGAGATTCTTTTAAGGGGGTAGGAATGTAAAAGCCCTAAATTCAAAGTACAAAGTTCATATAGAGGAAATTAAAATTTAAATGGGAAAAAGAAATAAAATTGGAAACTGAGAAATCAAACTAATTTAAACTTCAATTGAGGGAATTCAAAATTCAAACCATGCTACTGTTCAAACTTTGCCAAAATAACATTTTTAGTTCACCATTAGCTTCCAAATATTCCAAATAGCACCCCTGCAAATTTTCATAAGATTTGGAGCACTATTTCTATTTAATTCAATGGGTACATTGAATCCAATTCAAATTCAAATATGAATTTTAATTTTACCTGAAACTTGTCCAAATTTGAAATCCAATTCCAGAATATGAATTTACACATTTGAATTTTTCTCTCCACAAAAATATAGAATTTGTGGATCAATATTGGTGGGAGATTTAAAGGAGCAGAGAAGATATGCTTAAAGGGACTGTGGGACCCACTGGTCAGTGGGACTTCTACGGGAGTGCTCTGCACGCCATTTTTCCGTCATTGCTCCGCTTGACACCGCACGGCATGCACTCGCTAGCGAGTTTCTTGCCAGCTTGAGCGCATCTCGGCGTGCCCCTTATCCCTCCCTGGTCCCTTTCCTCACGCCATCGACGAGGACAACAGCGCTGCTCATTTTCATCCCTCTCGTCAAACAGAGCACCGCCGCCTCCCTTTCCTCCCTGGTGAGCACCTTGGTCTTTCCTCTTTTCTCTTCGATGTAAACAGCAAAGATGGTGCCAAGGCTATCCTCTATCATCTCCACCAAATGGCTCATCGTTTTGCTCATTGTTCTACCCGTATTTTGAAGTGTCGCCGACGTTCACGGTGAAGCCGTCGGGAACCACCTCAGAGTCACCGTCGCCAGCCCGCCACAAGTTGCATTACACCTCGACTTCAACAGCAAGAAGGATCGCTAACGCGAGCTCTTTCTCATGGTAAAACCCGTGCCTCCTTTCCTTCAGTTTCGAGCAATTGGTTTGAGTTTTATCGACGCTAGTTCATTTGGAGCTTCCTTGGTCATCGATTTAATTCCGTTTCTACGTGCAACGATTCTTCAATCCAATTAAGGATTATATTATATACTTTCTAATGCATGTCTCTACCAAGAGTAGAGAGGAACTATCGAGTAACGACCGAGATCTTTTGTTTTTCCCCACCGCCAAGGAAAAAGTGTCGGTCCACTGTCGAAGTCGACCTTGCCAACCATTTCACTCCTATTGCACCTCCAAATCGTGTTCTTCATGCTCGCAGTAACATTCCCAGATTTTTCCCGTGGTGCTTACGCCATTTCTGAGCGATTCCGACCATCGCTGAAACCCTAGCTCCGCCGCTGCCGTCGTACGCTCATCTTCGGCCGTCGCTGACTTGTCTGGACCTCACCAGTGTGTTGCGCGTCTGATTTTAGGGTCAGGCGGCCAAAGCCGTGCCGAGAGGAGGTTGACACAGCAAGCCCGTCCAGAGCGCCGCCGCGGTTCCGACGAGGAACGCTGCCTTCGTCGCGAGGTTGAAGACGATTGACGGGCCCCACGTGTCAGCGCCTATTTCTCCTCCCTTGGATCTGCTGTGGCCACGGATTAGATTCGGCAGCTTGGGTTAAAACCCTATGGTCCATGTGTGTCCCACCTGCAATTTGGTCATTTTAAACAGCGGGGGCCAGTGGATTAATTCAAACGTTTTTTTCAAATAATTCCAGATTTCATTCAAACTTCTAAATTTGATTACTCCTAATAGAATTACTTAAAAATTTCCAAATAAATTCTAGGAGACACATCTTGTTCCCAAGTTTGCAGTGGAGCAATTTGTTGGACATGGAAATCCCGGAATTTTCATAATTAATTCATTTGTTGTAACTGGTTTGGAAATTAATTACCTCTGTTCTGTTAATTTGACAATTCCCAATTTTGGTCAAAACACTCTTAAAAATACATTTGATCTCCAGTAAAAAGTTCAAGTTCATTAGACTTCATTTACTGGACCAAACAGTATTCAAATCACCTATTTCAATCGAAAGATGGAAAATGTCTAGAAACATTTTCGACATTTTCCCCAAACTTGTAAAATCAATTTCTCCTTGTAGAACGCTCAGAAAAATATGAAACAAATTTTTCCAGAACCAAAAGAACCTCCTCTACCATAATCATCCAGTTTTAGCCATGACAAACCTCCAAAACTATTACCAAATTTCGGAGAAGGCTTTTACTTTTTGGAATTTTAGAGACAACAAGCTTATTTGAACATCACAAATTTTTGGTCCACATTTTCCACATAGAACCTAGTTTCCACTGTAAAAATTCCAAATCCAATTAAATCATTACATACCTGATCAGTAATTATAAGATCTTTTCTATAGTTTCTATATCACTCATGTACTTTATATATTGCATATCATTTAGTGAACGAGATCAAGGAGGACCCAGAGCCCTTGGAGAGTATACTTCCAGAAGCTAATTATCCCTCTAACTCGCAACCAGGCAAGCACCAGTTTGCATTTAAGTGCTATTTCAAAATTTCTATTTGTATTACTTATGTCTAGGATGATTTTTGTGCATTAGGGCTAAGGTGCTTGTTACTCCATTTGCGTGACCCTCAAATCCTATGGAGTATTGGGTAGGTCTACGACCCAAAGAGTAGAAAATGCCATGCTTAAGTTTTTAGGACTCCGGTAGAAGTCGAGTAGTTAGAATCTACTTGCGAGATAATTTTATCAAACGGAAAAGATTTGATCGAAGAATGGTTTATGAATATGAAATTGAGACCGAGCAGCGGGTAGGGTGCAGCAAGACGTGGTCTCACGTGCGTAGCCCTGTTTGTGTCTATTTAGGACCGATCCGTGTGCGGCCCTGCTGGACAAGTTTGAACTGTACCGGATGCATACTTGACATATAGAACCCAGGAAACCGATATAACTTAATATCTTGGATGTCAAGGCATAGCCCACTATCGATAGGGGTGGGTTGAGGGCAGCAAGGTGTAAATCGGTCGACGGGCAAAGACACACTCCATGTCGGGACCTTGTGTCTGCGATGGTGGGACCGATTCAGCGTTTCAGTTTCTAGTGAAAGGTTGATGCGTATGACGTGGTGAGGAGCACGGCCCGGGTGTACGTGGCATGTTATTCAGGTTTCTACTGATTGCAATCACCGTCCCTCGCGGTTATTTGAGTACCGCTTGTTCACTGTGCTGTGACGTAGTAAATATTGAAGTAGCCTGGAGAGTATGATGTATTGAATTATAATTATTTTGAAACTTTGATTGCTGTCAAATATGATCATTGAAGTTACTTTTATTAAACTTTGAAGCTATTGTTCATAACTTGAAAATTAAGGATCAACGTGTAGGCGAGTCATTTACTGCAATATCTATGCCTATGTTAAGTATCTCTGCATGTAGAGTTCCATGTTTAGATGAGACGGTTAAGTCTTGCTGAGCTTTCATGCTCACGGTTGCTATATTAAGTTATTTACAGGTGAGACATATGAGGAAGGACCCGAAGAAGAGGCGATGCCCCCGTAGGGGTATACTGCCGAGCGGGAGTCCTGCACGCCGCCGTAAATTTGTGTGTTGCTAGTGTGCAGCGTCCGCGGGCTGGACGGCTGTACTTCTGCATAGCTAGGCTGAGAGTTTAGCTATGAGTAGTATCTTCTGCTGTATATTAAGAATTGAATAAGACTTCCGCTGTTTATATAAATAAAAGTTTGTATTTTGTCGTATTCTTTTCGTGTGTGCTGTTGGGTGCCGCATCGCACGGCACCACCCTCTACGATTCCTGAAATGTGTGGACCCGGTACCCACACAATGCAAGGAAACTATCCAGTCCCTAGGATACATTGAGTTTACCTTTGAACACTTCTTCTCTGTAAGTTATGTTTTTATGTTACATTTAGTTATTTGCTTCCTTATTGCCTTTTACTTCCTTTAAAAGGTAATCATGCTCAATCTCGAAATGGACTGCTTGTAGGTTTGTTTATTACATTTATAATTTTTTTCTACATGATTCTGGATACTTGATTAGATATGACGCTAGTGATCATGGGCTAGTGCAAGTGTCTGGCTGTATATATTTTCATCTTTAGAAAATAATCGGGTTATTGTATTGCGATTTGTGGTCAATTGTTTGAAGTCATGGTTGGGTGTCTGGTATGATGATAATTTTACCCTGATTCAAAAGGTTACGTCTATCTAGTATTCTAGTCCAGAATATCTACTAGCCTGTGTTTCAGAACTATGGGGTCCAATGTATCGTATAGAGGTGCAGCTGGGCTGTTGTCACTGTTAATTTTTTGATTCTAGACTCTTGCTGACATGCCTCGCTTGAATTGACGAATTTTAAATGCTTTTTTCCCAGAAGTAACCTAACAGACTAATCTAAGCATGGAAAATGCAAAAAAAAAAAAACTATCTTTGTTGAAAGTTAGGTACCAATATATAGCCTTGTACTATGTCTTAGCTTGGTGCTACTGTAATCTGTCCCGTTGCTGAATTATCGTCTCTGATTGTGCTCAGATATTCATTGAGCAGCTGCAAAATGTTCTGCAGGGACATGAAACTTCTATAGGGTAAATATCCTATATTTTCTCTCATAAATATGAAAAATAGGGAAAATAAATATTGATTACGAAATTATTTATTTGAACTGTTCACAAAGGAATGATATACCCATCATATTTTTTCCTTCTCTAACCTACTTTGTTTTTGGTATCTTTAGACCTGAAGTGCTTCTAGAAAGAACCAGAGATGATAATGTTTCAGATTATGGTTTGTATGACCATATGTTCATCTTATATCACTCTCGACTGTGTTATCATATTTCATTACTATCTAACTCAAACATAGTCAAAACTAGTTGAACTTGCTCAAACATAAATAAAACTAGTCGATCTTGCTCAAACTTATTAAAATATGAGCAAACATACTCAAACTTAGTAAAATATAAGCAAACTTACTCAAACATGGCCAAATATAGTTAACTTGCTCAATTCTAGCTTTTAATAAGCAAATTTAGTCAAATATGCATTTGTGTACTTATAACTTGTCTAACCACACTTGCACATTACAGGTATCGGCGACGGAGGCTCAAACTCCATTGCCCCAGATTCCGGCGCATGGACGACTGCAGGAGGACGACTTTCCGAACTCCGGTGGCAGCGGACAGGATAGCATATAGTGTGGTGTGTATTGTGTATGTATAGTGTTTCTGAATTAATGTTTTGCAATGCTTGTTGTGATATATATATATATATATATATATATATATATATATATATATATATATGCCTATGTGATCTCTGTTTTCTATGCCTATGTGAGCTGGCCATCAAGCTGGCAGGATTTTTTTTAAATAAGCTTATAGGCGATAAATAATCGTAGATGGCCAGAAACCATCGTCTATAAGCATTTACTATCGTCTATAAGCTATATACGATGGTAAGGTCCTTATGACGACGGTTTCTAACCGTCGTCTATAGTCGAGATTGCTGTAGTGAATTGCATTAGGATTGAACAATTTTTGCTTACATTGATAGGGAAGGTTTACACCTTCTCCCCATTCAATTCTTATGCATCCTCACGAGAGTAAGTGTTGGCATTGCTCTTTTTGATTCTTCAAAAAGGAATGTCACCTTACTTAGTAATATATTTAAACAAGTACTTAGAATTTTATAAGCATTTCTAAAATTGACTTAGAGATTTTCTACCTAGGTAATTCTTATGGAATGAATTAATGATTGAATCAGTATGTAGCAACCTAGGAATAGTGATTTTGATTTGAAATTCATTTATGCATGAATCACTAAATTTCAAATTCCTAGGCAATAAATAAAAAATGTTCAGAACGATAAAATTGAGAATCTTGTTTGCCATGATCTAAATGATAACATTTGCTCTTGTGAAACGCAAAGATGTTATAAAACTTAAAAGATGAAAGGATCCATATAGTGTATTTATATCACTTGCAATGTTATGAGTAGGAGCTTTAAAAAAGTGCAAATTGATTTATCCATAACGCCTCACTCTTATAAATGAATAATACATTATTCATGAATACATTCGGAATTGGACCCAATGCATCTTTGGTCTTGTTCTTCCCCGTACGCACAAATGAAGATTTGGTTACCTAACCCGAAAATTTATTTGTACAAGTATTGGGAGCTAACCATCTCTCTATCATAGAGGGAAGTTTGCAGAAGTAATATTACTATGCAGGCATTCAAAGATCGGTTGTTGGAAACCTTAAGAGGATTCTATTTCAACATCTCTTGGCCAAGGAGTAAATTAGAATGGTTGTTATTTATTGTTAATTAAGCTCGAAGGTCGATCATAACTATCCGAGGCCGGAGATTTGACATGGAAACCCTCCATGAGCAGTTAATGAGCTGCTACGAATATGTGAGAGCATTATGCACTCAACACTATTCTAATCACTCATTCAATCTCAAAGGAATTGCCACCATTTAGTGTATGTAATTCCTTTGTGGCTAAAAGATATGATGTATCTTAACCAAGGAATAACAAGATCACATCCAATGTATATTGGGTGCAACACATGTTGAGTGAACGTCATCCTTTTGTGGTTATAGGTATGTTGTACCTTAGCCAAGGAACAACAGATCATACCCAACACATGTTGGGTACATGTCACTCCTTTGTGGCTAAAGGTTATCATTACCTTAGCAAATGAATGATGGATCACACCCAATGCATGAAGGTACAAGTTATTCCTTTATGGCTAGAAGCGACGGAATAACAAGGTAAATCCAACCTATGGAAACCTTGAGGTGTGGATGAGCGACATCAACAACACTCTCATCGACCACACTCATGGAACCCATGGAAGGCAACCCAACATCGACACTCAACCTTCCAATGCCAAAGCCATGCTGCAACAATGTTAGGCCATCCTCATGGCCTACATCCGTCATTTGGGTTTCAGCCCCCTATCGCGGACCTTGACCAAGAACAAGCTTGGGGGGAGGACCCCCACTTGAGGTAACTTGTATCACACCCCATTTGCATTCCTTTATTTTATTACTTTCTTTCCACCGCATTTGCACCTAAAAAATTAATAATGTAGTATAGGTTAGGTTAATAAAATAAAAGATGTGCACTAAGAATATTTTTACTTTGCATAAGTTGAAATGATGAATAGTTGCTTTGTTTTATTTTCTCTAGTCCCTTGCATACAACTTAGTATTCTCCAAGTATTGGATTTATTGGCCTAGAATATTCTTGCCTAACTTTGAAATTGTGGGTAGCAAAAGATAAGTCCAACATTCTAAGTTGTTGTGGAGATGATATAGTGATGAGAACTACTAATATTGTAGTTGAAAGTGAAACTTCATTTCACGGAGAAAATTTAAAATGGGAGTTCCTCATTTGATAGAAATTCCTACCAAGGCTATATGATGATTTGAATTAGATAAACCTTATGCATATGCTATTTGCCTTCACATTGAGCCTGATCAAACTAGTATAGACCTATGTGAGAATCTTTTCATGTTTTTTAGATCAAGATTACACGTACACATGCTAAACTTCTACACTAGAAGTTAGCAAAAATTTATCATACCATTCGACCACCAAAAAGATACCCATGATTTTCATGCATAATGCTCTCTCTAAATTACTTGAAAAAAATAGGAGTAGAAGACATGGCTACAAGAAAAAGAAAATGCATGCTCATGTACAAGAGCATGACAAAAAAAAGAAAAAAAAAATAAGTAGACCTGTTTCATCCTCACAAAAAGAGAGTGCATAAAAAGGAGTCATCTTCCACTACCACAAATATTCCACCACACTTGCACAATCTTGATCTAGAGGCGTGATTTGTTTTATCCTAGGGCTTACTCTTTTGACTTAGCAATATATGTGTTGCAAATATGCGTACTCATATTCTCTATCAAGATCCTCAAAAAGCCTTATTTAGTTGTAGGACATGAAAGGCATTGTCTTGGTGAGGATACAAATACCACTTTCCACATATGAGTGATTGAGTGCATTATTTGAGGAACTTCAATTCGAATACCATTTGAAATTCTCTGGAAATTTGAGTGGAACTCATACATTAGGTGATGCATGCTCATTTTGATGTTCTGCCCTTCAACCACCAAGAAAAGGATGAGGTATAAGCCCCATAAAGACAAGGAAAAAGGGTGAGGTACCGTAGCTAATTTATTCAATGCAAGGTAGAGTACTTTGTTGTGCATTTGGTACATTTTCAAAATAGAACATTATAGCAACTCCTGATCAACAACCTAAGTCTTTATCTTTGCTTCGGCACAAACAAAGGATAAGCATGGGGGAGTTTGTTGATGGTCATTATATACCAATTTTGACGGTCAATATAACTCGATTATGTGAAAGAATGAATATTTCTTACACACATCATAGTTAGGAATAACCTAGTTCCACTTGTACTTGGAGAAATTGGTTCATGCAGGTATTATATGAAGATTTGAGGTGAATGCATGGTCACAAGGGAAGGAAACACACTTCCAACAAATCAGACGATGCCATGTGGCTTCCCATAGATCCAATGGCCCACTTACAGGCGGGTACCCGCAGGTTTTCACCCATATTCATCAAGAAGGTTTACAAGGACCCACATATCAATGTCCAGGAGCAAGTGGGGACAACCCCAGTTCAGCCGAACCACCTGTTTGACCGAATTGGTTAAAGCGCCAAACTCAGTCCAACTGCACGTGTCAACCCTTGGTGGCTTCCTTGACGTGGGAGTAAGTGAAAGCCCGAGAGATTAGCGTGCGAAACCGCCTGAGTGAGTGTATAAATATGGGGGAGTGCCTCACCTAACTTCACACACAAACAACTTGAGCATTCACTCTCTTGTATACATTAGTTCTCCAAGTCCTTAGTGGAGGTTAGGCTATAGAGAGGAGGCTCTAGTCCAAAGTCCAAATTAGAGAAGTATGATTCATGTATCTTTTCTTGTATTTGTGGCTTTATGCATTATAATAATAGTTGGGCAAAGTATTTCTTGTTTGATTGTGGAGTCTATGTATGTGCTATGTGTAGATGTTATGATCTAGACATCATGCTATTATCATGTTATCATAAACATAATACACCTTCACTATAGTCTAATTAGGTAACATAATTATGTTAATATGAATATGTCAGTGCTTGGATCCAACATTGGTTTAACGATGTTTAGATTAGTCATTGCCTTAGAATGAATATTATGTTGCAATTCTTAAGGTATTTACTTAGCATGCAAGCGCAGTGCTTGGATAGTTAAGTAGCGTTTGATGCATCGTAGTCCACGTGTTGTAGAGGTAAGTAGTAGGTGGAGACAGTCCTATCTCTCCATTGTAATCCTCCATGTTCATCTAGGATGTAGGCTCTTGGCGGGAGTCGCCTGGCAGATCAGGATAAGCCGGTGCCCAACATGTTGGACCACTAAGCCCTAGTATTCACTATTAGCATATTCATTTGTACTTTATTAGCTATGTATATGAGTAATTAGAGCATAGTAGGAGTAGCTCCGTCTCGTAGTCTAACCCTTACTAGGACAACCTTATTACCGTTAGTGTATATTGCTTAAGTGTGTATCATACTACCCTTATTATCATCTTACCCTTAATCTGATAAACAGTTAATACCCTATACTTTAATCATAAGAATAGAGTTTACTTTACTTCACCGCCTTCCTTTGGGATAAATACAATACCCTTGGGAATACTCTTGGGTGAAATGCTACAACGTTATCTTCCGTGCGCTTGCGGATCTCATCTCCTACGGGAGATGATATGTGGTGCTAAGAACCGTCAACACAAATTGAGTCCAAATGCAATGATACTTTTTTCTATATTCTTCAAAAATTAATATCTACCACCTGAACCAAAAATTTTAAAACTAATATAGCTAACATTGTAATGTTTTGGTAAATATCAAATTAATTTATATTCAAATATTATTACATTTTTATATCTCCTCAAAATATGGATCTTACACTTAAATTTGGTTTGTATGAACTTTTTGTCTTATTTATACATGTATGAGTTTTGTAAAAAAATTTAAAGCATTCCAAAATGTCAAAATTCAAATTATCTATCCTTCTAATCAAATGCTCATATACATATAAGGCATTCTTCAAATTTTGAACATATATTGATTTAAACAATTTTGTAAAAATCTAAAAAAAATCATAGAGGTTGGTATGATGACGAAATAGTTCCATACAAAAATTAAATGAAAAAATTGTTATATTCATCAAGATAGAAAAATGACAAATAACCTGTATTATTTATTTTTTTATGTTTTGGTCAATTTCAAAGGTTTTCCCGAGTGAAATTTAATGGGAAACTGTAATACTAAAGCATATTACAAGAAAGTGGAATTTGGGCTTTTAAAAAGCCCCTCATTTTCATCAAGAATATTAATTAATCTTAGACTTAGTACACATCTTTTCACAGGCGGTTCTTAACAACTTCACATGCGATTTTTAATGAATAACCGCCTGTGATAAAGCCCAGAGTCTGTTCTTCAATTTTCTTTTCCCTTGCTTTCCTTTTATTTAGATTGCAATATAAATACTCAAACATGTATAGATTCTGCAAATTGAGTCCAAATTCGATGATACTTTATTTTATATTCTTAAAAAAATTAATATCTAGCACCTAGACCAAATATTTTAAAACTAATATAACTAACATTGTAATATTTTGGTAAATATAAAATTAATTTATATTCACATATTATTCACATTGTTATATCTCCTCAAAAAACTGGATCTTCCACTGAAAAGTGGCCTATATGAGCATATTTTCTTATTTATACATGTATGAATTTTGTTAATTTTTTAAGTATTCCAACATGTGAAAACTCAAATTATCCATCATTATAATCAAATGCTCAGATGACAATGAGACATTCTTCAAATTTTAAACACACATATATTCAAACAATTTTGTACAAATCTGAAAAAAAAATTATAGAGGTTGGTATGATGACTAAAAAGTTCCATAGAAGAATCAATGAAAAAATTATTATATTCATCAAGATAGAAAAATGACAAATAACCTATGTTATTTGTTTTTTTATGTTCTGACTAATTTAAAAGGTTTTCCCAAGTGAAATTTAATGGGAACCTATAAAACTAAAACATATTACAAGAAAGTGGAATCTTGGCTTTTAAAAGGCCCCTCATTTTCATAAAGAATATTAATTAAGCCTAACTTAGTACACAATGTCTCTAGCGATTTTTATTGAAAAACCGCCTCAGATAATACATTTTCTTAGGCAGCAATTACTGAAGAATCACCTAAGGTAAATCATCTGCTCAGGCGGTTTTTAATTAGGAACCGCCTAAGAAGATGCGCGACTATATAAGATCCCTCGGCCTCCTCAAAAAAAACCTAACCCGAGAGATTTCACTTAGACGCCATCAGGCTGCATAATTTCCTTTTCTGCCAAGCCCTCGCTGCCCTCGCCGCCAAACTTCGTCCTCGCTGCCCTCGCCATCGAACTTCGACCTCGCCGCGTGCCCTCGCCGTTGAGTTTTGTCCTCTCCGCCCTCGACGCCGAGCTTCATCTTCGTCGCCCTTGCCGTTGCCAGTATGTCCGCTTCTTTCCTCCCTTCTCTATCCCCCGTGCCACCCACTTCCCTCCTCCCTCCCCATGCCGCCTCCCTCCTCGCTCTCGCCGTCGGCCGAGTGTCCTCACCGCCACAACCCCGTGCTCCTCGCGCCTCCTCCTCCTTTCTGGCATCTACCTCCACCGTGCGCTGCCCCCTCCCCACCGTCCCCTACCGCCGACACTCTCCCTCTATGGCAGCCACCGATACCCTTCCTCCATTCCACTCGCACTGTGTCGAGCCCCCTATTAGATTGTTTAATGTGTTTAGATTACTTGTATAGAGACCCTGACGATTGTTTAGAGAGCAAATTAATTGTTTACATCAGAAAGCAAAGCAAATTTAGCTCAATTATTTCTTCTGCATTTTTTGTGTGTGTTCATACCGGCACCAATTAGCTGTTTAGAGTAGTTGTTGTGTTAAAGGAGATAGTCATGTTGTGCTTACAGGTAGTCCATGTTCACTCTTTTTATATATTTATTCATTTCCCCATTGCTCTCGCAATGTGCTGCTGTGGAGCCCCCATTCCTCATTCTAGCCGGTTCATACTACATTACTACATTGGCTTGCATCCGGATTAGGTTCAGGCTTAGGCACCTGGTTTGCAGATGGTTTGACTAGGGTGAAGCGTCGATAGGTGAGATGGACATAGCATAATCATGCGCTGCTAGTTTAGATTTAGTTATTTAAGATACACAAGGAACACCTTTACTGAATTCCATCTTAGGTTGTGATTTGACATATTAGGATGCTAAGTACTGTATTTTTTAGTAGGATGTGATATGACACCGTGTTATAGAGCATTTATTTTTGCATCTTTCATTGAAGTGGGACATATTTTTTGTCTTATTAGTTCTAGCATGAAAAGCCTCTAAGAAGACTGGTGCTGGTAGTAACAATGAAGAAGGCAATATGGAGTTTCGTGACTCAGGCAGTTCAGGTTCATTTAACAGTATATCAGATCCTTTTCCAAATATAAAAAATAAAAAGACTTCAGAGGATCTCGACCCAGAATATGATCCTGTCGATGAGGTATGGATCACGAATCTTAACTCCAGTAGTTTAAGTTAATGTTGGTTGTCAAGTATATGAAGTCTTATAATTCTTTTCTACCAAGCTTAATTGTGAAGACAACGAGCTGACTTCGGCTCCTAAAACCGCAAAAGGTTCTCCAATGGTTGAATCCTTAGATTCACTCAAGCAGAAATGAGGGCTACGAGGTCCCAATAAGGGTCCATTGAACCACATAATATGCATAACAAGTGTCAGTTCAGGTGGGCTTCCCCAAGAACCACTGGATCCAGTTACAAAATACCAAAATGCATGCAGTTGTCTCGTTACAGAGCTCATGCCAATCACAACTGAGAATTGGAGAAAATTCCCTGAGGAGAACAAGAATGAGTTGTGGGAGAATATAAAGAAATAATTCAAGTTCCCAAAAGGTACAGAAGAAGTTGTAAACAAAACAACATTGGTCTCTTGCGGCAAGAAGCTTCATAGCAGGAAGAGTGAAATGAATGCTTATGTTAAGGCCGATAAGGTCCCTAGCCCAAAAAAGATGGGAAAAATCACACTAGCTCGATGGCAAGAATTTGTTCGTCAAAAGACCACACCTAAGACTAAAGCCCTAAGTAAATCTAGGTTAGAGCTTGCCAAAAAGAACAAATACCATAAACACTTAGGGTATGTCCCAAACTTGAGAAACGGAATAAAATATTAGAGGAAGCTGTCAGAAAGGGCAATCCTCACCCATTAGAAGGTTGCGATAAGAGAACTCACTGGTGGGTCTTTGCTCGGTCAGGTTTGACTAGCGAGGGCAATATTGAAAAGCCTAACTCCTTGAACGAAGTAGGTCAAAAAAATGAAATAAGTAATTGAAAAGCAACAGAAGGGTTTCTTCAAGACAAAGAAGGAGAATGGCCAACTTACCTCTATCCTAGGAAACCCTGAACACAGTGGATGGGTTTGAGCAATCATTTCTGAGACATCCTAGAGGGATGGTTTCCCGAAGGATGAAGAGTCATATAGAAGACGTGAGAAGTTTAAGAAGACACCTGATGAAATGATTGCTCAAAAGGTCAAGGAATCTGTGCAAGAAATAATGGATCAACTTAGAGAATCGGGACAATTAGCGCCACCGAATAGAGCAATGGTTCCCGTGGCAAAGGAGAATTTTGTATCTCCAACTGCCTACCCTAGCGGCATAGGTTCTATGTCAGGCTCAGGATCAAGCAATAATTCCCTGTTGATGATATTGTTAAGGATATATCTTGTTGTCTTCTTGTCCCGGTCGATAGAGCACGGAACAAAACCAAACTGGTTATCACCGCTATGGCAATGTCTTATCGTGACTTCAACGGCAATTCACTTCCATTGTATTATGGTCTGGTGCAAGTTCTTCAGATCATTGATTATGATTATGAAGATTATAAAATAGACAACATCACACCGAAGGGGATCACGACTCTAGGGAACACTGTCAACCAATTAATCATTTAGCACCGACAAGATATCGTGTTGGACGATGAGCCGATGTCTAGCCCCGTCGCAGCTCAAAAGACTGCAACCCCGTCATCTTTGCTGAAAGTCCAGGAAGATCCACTTCCGCTATGTCCCAACAAGGATGATATTAACCTTGCTAGTAAAGATAACCAAGAGCAACCAGTTGAAAAACAACTTGAAGCAGTACTAGCGCAAGCTTATAGTAAAGAGCAACCAGTTGAGCAACAGCTTGAAGCAGTATTAGAGCAAGCTGCTGGTAGTAAAGAGCAATTAGTTGAACAATAGGTTCAACAACAAGCCACTGTCCAACTTCCAATGACTATTTCACATTCAGTGCCTGTGAAAGTTAGCTCGTACAAAAATAATAAACCTTCTAAAGAAGTGCCACAATATTTGGAAAAAGTGAAGAAAAAAAATGGAACATCTAATGCATCTTGTGCTTCACATGAGCCAGTATTAGAAAATATTGAGGAGTGGGAATAAGATGGTGTGAAATATAATCAGGAGACGGCTTTAGTTAAACCAGAAGTTCCAATATACAGGATTCAGGATGTTCCTCCCGAATATGAGAATGTGAAGCCGTTCATGACATCGAGACAACTTCATAAACAACATGTCTTGCTTAGAAGAATGCACGAGTGGTACATCACTACCAGCACAAAATATGATCTTTCTTACGTCACATTTCGTGTGACAAAACAAGCATTCTATAGCATTGGAGAAGATAAACGTTTTAGCCCCAAGAGTGGTGCCGGATCCATCACAGCCAGATTAAGTATCGAAGCCTGTGTTTCTAAAGGGTTTCAATAAACTACCTGCGCCAGTTCGTTTTGGCCTAGCTCTGGAACTATCTTCAACGGTTTTTGGGCTCTAAAACTCAACTTCGACTGGAAATTTCAACCGAGTTCCCCCCCCCCCCCCCGACTCCTGTCCGATCAGAAGAGTTTCTTTTCCCCCACCTCCTTCTAGGTCGGTTAGAGGTGAAGCCATCTGCTACTTGAGAGCCATTCTCTTTGAAGATCTACATAGCCTTTTCCATCGAGGCATGATCGAAATCAACCTGCTACCCGTCTGATGCTTGTAAGTGCCTCTAATATTTCATATTTGCTTTCTTTACTACACGTATGCACATGTCATGAGATTATAACAATTTTGAACATCTTCAATAGGATGCAATACATGAATAATGAAAAGTTGAACACCAAGACAGGTATCATTGACCCTACAAAGATTGCAAAGTCGAATTTTGACTTCTAGGTGGAATGGAACTCAGAAGAGTACAAGCACCTAATAAAAAAGGAATTTGAAAAATCAATCGCAAACCAAAAGAAGGATAAAAAGACAAGGGTTACAACCTACATAGGACATGTCTTGTTTAACTTTGTCAGAGATGGCAAGGACCTCGTAAAGACTTCGCACCACTTCGAGTAAGTTCGACACATAACATTGAAATAGCAACTATTGCTAAACACGTGTCTTTGCACATGTGCAGTAAACACTATATAATGATCTTCATCAAGTCAACGTAGGGTTTTGCAACGGTCTTGGACACAGCCGATTACTTACCAGATAATTATAAAGATTTCCTTTCCATTTAGAAAAAATACGGTTATTCGATACTTTTAATTTACACACATTTAATGTGTTGACAAGTTTTATATGACATTTTTTGTATTACAACGCTTGGCGGTTTTACGCGAAACAACTTGGCGGTCAAAGACATCCTAATAAAGAAGCATTGCATATATCAACATATTATCTTTGTCCCAAGCAGCCTTCTGGCAGCGTCTTGTAAGGGTATTATGTATGCGACCATCTTCGGACTGCCTGCGAATATAGAGTGAGTCGTGAGCATGTAAGTTATCCTTAATATCGATATTGTATTTTCTTACTTTTGAGTTTTATTTTCATTGTAACTATTGTATTTTAATACTTATATTATTTTATTGTTGTCACCAACATATTCGAAACCTTGTTATGTGTTCCATTGTAGCACATGAAGAATGTGAACGAAGAATGGTCAGTTTCTAGAAGTATACCTGATAGAGGAGCCGATAAGATTGCGAGTGAACTAGGTCACTTCATGCGTCACAAAATTTACAACCGAAGAGGACTGTTCTTCGATGACGACGGTGTAATAGCTAATGTGTCAGAACTTTGCCAGTATGAGCATCAAAACAGTTTTTAGTAAATTTGTAAACAATGAATTTAGATGTACTGTACATATGTATATGATATGACTTTTATGTTATTTTGTGTCGATGATGCTTGTAAGAGTATATTGTTTCTACTGTGTGTGAATGTGCATAGAATATTGACTTGGATATTAGAAATAACAGCAGATATACTTTATCACAGACGGTTCTTTACCTACGACCAATTGCCTGTGTAATTATATTATCACAGGTGGCTAGTTATAGGTAAAGAACCGCCTGTGATAACTCCATTATCACAGGTGCTTACTCTTAAGTTACAAACCGGTTATGTTAAAAAGTTTTCAAAGGTGGCTAGTTATAGGTAAAGACCCGCCCGTGATAACTCGATTATCACAGGTGGTTACTCTTACGTTACAAACTGATTGTGATAAAGAGTCTTCACAGACGGATTTATGAAGGTTAAGACCGCATGTGATAACTTATTTCACAGGTGGTTTTCGTTTCCGCGTGTGAAAATTGCATATTATCATGGGCTCTTCGTTTCAGGATGTTTTGAATACCGCGTGTGATAATACATTTACAGCCACCTGAGATGAAGGTTATTGTAGTAGTGTGAAGAAGGGAGAGGTCGCTCTTGTTGTGGTTCCACTGAGTCAAAGCAGGACCTAGCTGTAGTTCCACAGTGGTCTATGGAGCGGAGCTTATATCATTTGTGAAGGCATGTGTCTGCTTGTCAGCACTATGCTTTTAGTGTAACACCCTGAAATTGAAAGTTATTAAAAAATTCGCTCCGAATTCAACTTTAAATATATTTGAGGTCAAATTTGAATAAAAGTTATTGACATGATGCCTACAAGCAAATTTGTGTTGGTAAATGCATTAAATAAATTCTACAACTAACACCGTGAGATCAAAACAAAAATAAAACATGAATCCATATCCCAAAAGGAAGGTAGGAAAGAAATGCCAAACCCACTTTCCCTCCTGGGCGCAGCTCATTTTCTTTCTCCACCACGGCCCACTATTCTCCTCCCCCTCCCTCTCGTGCGTGCGTGGCCCAGCCTGGCCCAGCGCTGTAAAACTTTCCCATTCCTCTGTTTCCCTCGCGAGGCAGGCATGCTTCCGAGAAATGCGTGATGCAACGTAGCCCATCACACTGCCCTACGCCACTACAGGTGCTGATCCGCCCCTACTGCACTCCATCTGACACCTTTCCGCGCTGTATCATTACCTCCGGGATGAGAGCACGATGCCCATCCAGTGCTGGAAAAGCATCACTGGAACTGCCATTTGGCGAACCGCCTTCGAACAGCTATAAAAGGAGCCCTTGCCCCTCCTTTCTCTCGCGCATGACCCCCTCTCACTTCCACCGCACTTGCTGAGCTCGAGCAGTCCGGTCGAGGCCACCATCGATGGAAAGGAAAGGTGGGTCGATTGCCTATGTTTACAGCTTCTTGAAGACCCTCACTAGCTACCCAACCCTCTTTTGCAGCAGCAGGGATAGTAGCAAGCCAGTGCCGTTCAACCTTAACCTAGCCGACCGCTGTGTCCATTCCGACTCTAGTCATTCCCCATTCTATGATTTCTCTCCCTGGTAGAACCTTAAACATCTAGTATAGCACCCTGACACTCCATCTGGCACTAGGAATAACCCCAATCGTGGGAACCCATTAAACCCTAGCACCGGCGGCCGCCGTGCGTGTTCATGCTCCAGCGAGCCGAGCCACACAAAACTTGTTCGCCATTGGTCTTGTGTCGTGCGTGTTCATGCTTCGGCAAGCCGAGCCACACAAAACTTTTGTGCCATTGGTCTTGTATGACTCTATAACGGCTAGAATGCACCTTAGTTTGAGGCCATCTCCATTTCAAGGAGTTGGCGCTGGAAACCCTAGTCGTGCCACTGCCCCTCATAATTGCTGGTTGTCGTGGAGCCTTCCCTGGTGTGGCTGTGACCCCAAGAAGACTCCCCGTACTCCATAGTGTGTGTAGGTGCAAAGAAACCCAAAGGACATCACCGTTTCAAGGAGTTCTGTGAATATACTTCTATAGCAACCAACTCTGGCAAGCCATCACAGCTACTTTGGTCACCACCGGACCTCGCTGACGGTGCCAGGAGGCCCTTTGCACCTAGTAGACTCCATATGTATATAACATTAGGGCATAGGTAGATTTTGGAGCAAGTCTGACGAGCTGGCGGTGGCCTGCACACTGCCAGCAGCCGCCAGCGCTGCCGACTGAAGTGGCGCCCCACTGGCTGCCACGCGGGCGGAGTGTGCGTGCATGTTTGCCAAGCCAGCGCCACGCGAACGCTGCCTGGCCATGTTAGCATGCAAGTGTGTGTGTGAGCTGCGTGGGCTCGGTCTTCATAGACCACAGACCAAAGGATAACCGAATGGTGGGCCAACAGTCACTGACACAATGAACCCACCTGTCAGCCTTAGTAAACATGCATAAAATGCTAGGTGCACCCTAGAATGTACCCCCAAAAGCTGAAAGACACATTTTTACGCACAAGAAAATTCCAGAAGAATTTCTAAAAATATTAGATGGTTGTTAGAACATATTAGTGACAAGTTTTGACATAATTGAAGTCCACAAAGTGGGGAAATTAAATAATGGCTCCTAATAAATAGTTAAGTAATTAGAAGACGCTGATAACTCACAATAAACCCAAAATAATCAATTCTAATACCAAAAAATTCTGATAAATACCCTCATTGATTATTGTAAGGATCGAGGATTTTGAGCAAGACCTGGGAGATTCCAACTTCAAGGAAGATCAACTCGAGGAGTTTGAAGGCTTGTGTGGTGGAGACTGTGTGTTTTGGAAGTGTTGGCTGTGTGCCAGAGTACTTGGACCGTGGATCCAAGGACTCACTAAAATTGAGGGAACTGGCGGGATGGAGTGATTCGCCCCAGGGACTGACAACTAAAAATACTGACATCAAGGAGTTCTCCTTCACAAAATCCTTTTTTGCAAACTAAGCCATATACTCTCTAAAACCCTCGTGCATGAAGTACCTCCCTTGAGTAGTGCTAGGGCTTGCTCAGTACCTTCCATACTCAGTCTTGCTTAATATGTTGTCACTTTGACGAAGCATATGATGAAGAGTTGTGCGGGGATGAGGAGTAGGTTTAGTCCTGCACCCAAGGTTGCCTGCTGAAATGGTGTTGTATCGCTTTGCTGCTATTAGGATTGATGTGATAAGTGACCTCATCAGGTCACGATGAATGTACTCAAAGATAATGCGTTATAATACCATAATGATTCTGTAATAATTATCCGTGTATAGACCTCGGTACATTATGTTGTGCATGCCAACGGCAGATCCAAAGATCAGTACGGAAGCACAGGTGGACCCTTGGAGAGCGGATCCTGAAAAAATGGTATAGAGCCATACTTGGTTGTGGGAGGAAACCTTAGGATCATCCCGCACCCTTGGATGTGTATTTGAAATATACAAACTACTTACAGAAAGTATCTCTCTATTCCTTACCCTTCTCAGTCTTACATAGTTCTAATGTTTAAAACTTATTTTGTTTTACCAGTTGTGACTTAACATGTCCAAAATATATTTCTGTAGATGGCAGAGGTATAGAGCCATACTTGGTTGTAGGATGAAACCTTAGGATCATCCCGCACCCCTGGATGCGTATTTAAAATATACAAACTACTTACAGAAAGTATCTCTCTATTCCTTACCCTTCTCACTCTTACATAGTTCTAATGTTTAAAACTTATTTTATTTTACCAGTTGTGACTCTAACATGTCCAAAATATATTTCTGTAGATGGTGGAGGTAGCTGGGCTGGTGAGACCTGTGAGGACGTGCATGGGTTCCCATGGCTGCTGACCCACACCATACAAGGCTTTAGCTACATAGCGTTGCTGCAGTATCACTGGAGGGAGTACGAGCGGGACAGTGGCCCGCGCTGCGAGGCACAACTCTACCTGGCTGAGCTATTTGTTGACCTGGGCAGGGCGCCTGTACTACTAGTACTAGAGCGGTGAGACTCATACATTGAGGAGATTGAACATACGCCCCTCAGTTTCTTCCCAGTGCGACACAAGAGCAGCATCATTTGGAGGAACCAAGTTGCTACCCTTGAGGGCCCCACTAAGACAATGGAGGACCCCACAACTTGGGGGAGACCGCCAAGTACCAGGTTATCTCGGACCACTACTAGGAGGATATCCTCTGGGAGTGAAGAGCAGAGGCGTACAGTACTCACAAAGCTGAGACCTGTGTGAGGGACCTACTGGCTCAGTTGGACCAGACATGCGCAGAGACAACACGTGCCAAGGAGACGATGAAGGCACTCCGTAATGAGTTTGCACATAGGACCATGGAGGACGTGAGAGAGTTGGACTCTCTACCAAGGATGCTCCTACTCTGGAGGAGCACAAGTTTGGATTACTACTTGTAAGAGCACCCTAACCATATCTCACCAGAGTGGTCAGCAGATTGTGCGTCTACCTACAGCACCCGACCTGAACCCGTTCGTCTGAGCCATGATAGCTAGAGGAGTTGGATGCTTCGGTCGCAGCAAGGATCTGAGGCTCGTACCGCCATCATGTACCAGCTCAAGGACTAGTGGCAGAAGCGTTGATGAGGACGACGACACCGACGATGACGATGAGGATAACGACGGTGACGACGAGGACGACGGCGTTGAAGACGACATCAACGAGGACGAGGGTGACGATGATGTTGGGGACCCACTGGATGAGGGCCCCGCTGAGGAGCACTCCAAGGGAGGATACTGCAGGATGTGAGTGTTGAGATTGTAGAGGACGTGGCTAGCTGTGGTAGACCTGTTCATGTGCCTGCGGGAGGCGACTTTAGAGAGGCTAGCCCTTTTCCTTTGTGTTAGTTTACAAGGGCACAGACTTAGCCCTCCAGTGGCATGAGGACTATCAGATGGAGGACTTGGAGTCACTTTACCCTACTACGCTTTAGCTATGGAGTACCAGCAGACTTTAGTACCATGAGTAGCCCGGTGTAGTGTTAGTCCTATGTTAGCATGATATTCTATATTAGGTTGAGCCCTATGTTAACACATGAGTCTCGCATAGTGCGTATGTTCCCATGTCATGGACATTATGGGTATGTAATATGTATGATTGTACTCTAGTGATGTATGATTGTGCTTAAAATCAACACAGAACAATAAATGGGTATAAAAGAAATATGTAATGTTGGTTTAAATAAATAAGTACATAGCAGGCATGGGCTATCATACCTATGCTCATGTAACTGTATACGTGACAAAAATGTACAAAAAATAAAGGGCAACCAGAAAGCAAATGATATGCACATGACCATGATAATGAAAATAGAACTAAATTGATCTCTCCCTCTTCTTTCCTAAGCTGCTGGATGGCACCCCAGCGGTCTGCTCGTATCTAAGCACATTGTGAGCGTGGAGGACAGGTTGCTCCGGCAGCTGAAGACCATGTCCAGGTTGAGCATGTAAGAATAGAAAGATATATTGTATATATGTGAGAGTAGGAAAGATATATTGTAGAATAGGAAGAATATATCAGATTACGATCTGATATCATAATTAGCATCCTGCTAGTTTAATTCAGGATAGGAGATAATTATTCAGGGTAGGAGATGATTGAAACAATCTTTCCATGTATCACCAATCCTCGACTGTAAATAAACTTGCGGCCCGAGACCAAAGGGTTCAACGCTTTCCCATTCTCCAACATGGTAATCAAAGCCAATCTTCCACAACACATCTAGCCTTACACCAAACTCGCTAGTGCCATGGCGGTGACATCATCAACCACATCGTTGGCGACCTTACTCAGCTCCTCTGTCTCCGAAAAACTTACAAGAGACAACTACCTTCTGTGGAAGGCACAGGTACTTCCTCGAGTATGAGGAGCGTGACTACTTGGTTACCTTGATGGAACCATAGTGCCTCCAGAAGAGAAGATCACAGAACCGGAGAAAGGACAGACGCCAGAAAACCCGACATACAGTGCATGTGTAGCTCAAGATCAACACTTTTTAGGTCATTTTCTTGATACTTTATCAAAGCAAATTCTAAGTCAAGTTATCATGTATGACACGTCCAGAGACGTGTGGGTTGCATTGGAAAACATGTATGCAGCTCATTCAAAATCCAGAGTTAACAACTTGAGAATCAAGTTGGCCAATGCCTCCAAAAGTAACAAATCGATGTTCACCTATTTTGCTGAAGTCACGGGTTGTGCTGATGAACTTGCCGCTGTGGAAAAGACCCTTGAAGAGGATGAGATTATTGCATATATCCTGGCCAGCCTAGACCAAGAGTACAGCTCTTTTTTCATGGCGTTAAATGTCAAAAGACTTACATCACCCTTAGTGATCTTTTTGGACAGATGCTGAATTTTGAAACCCGACAAGAGCTCCTTCAAGGAGTAGGTGATTTCAAGTCCCCAATAAACTCGGCATCAAGGGGACATGGCACTTCGTCTCGTGGATCCTCACGTAGTGGCCGTGGAGGAGGTTGCAACGGTGCAAACCGTGGTGACCAAAGTTCAAGTAATTACCGTGGAGGCTGTGGTGGAAGACGTGGTGGATACACTCCAAATAATTGGAGGAGGCTGCCGCTGGCTCGCCAGACATGCTCTGGAATCTACCTATGCACTACTGGAACATACATCCAAAGTCTACTAGGTGCAAAGGGCCTCCAGATGTTATCGGCTAGGTCGGGCGATGCCCCGAGTAGCGGTGACAGCTCACTGGAGTTGGTGGCGACGTGGGCTTCACAGAAATCCTTCCAATCGTGATCTTCTTTGGGTTTCTTTGCACCTACACACATATGAAGTACGGGGATTCTTCTAGAGGGACGGCCATGCTGGGGAAGGCTCCATGGCAGCCAGCGATGATGAGGGGTGGCAACGTGGCTAGGGTTACCAGCGTTCACTCGCTGCAAAAGAGCTAGCCCTTATGTGAGACCTATGTGTTGAATACATTGGCAATTATTTTAAACATGTAGGTTTACATGCAAAGTTTTGATATACTTGACAAACACACTTCACACTGTCCGAACTTTTGCTGCATGTGACTTGCATGTTTTTTGCGTTCCGGAATGTCCGAACTTTTCTTGTATAATGCATAGCAGCTGTTTTGAATTGTCCGAATTTTCTATGTCCTGAAATAATCGTGTGGCTGCTATATTTTTTATTTGCAATGTTTCAGACTTGCTTTACACTTATGGAAATATTTGCTTAGTACTTTTGGACTAAGTTTTTGATGTGTTTTTGCTGATTGTGGTGGACATTATCTTGCTATGTTTGCAACATGCTTATGTGAGGTGCTCACGTAAGGTGTTGTGGTTTCAAACTAACAAGAGTCAAGTCGATGACTTGTGATCGGAAGAATTGATTATTTGTTCATATGCAGGTGTTGCTTGAGGTCAATACATGGCTGGTGAAGGGATCCATTGAACTAGTCTTAGGGAGAAGATGAAGTTCAACAACCATGTTTGGGAGGAATTGTGGTTGAGTTGATCGGGACGTCACACGACATGTTTGGGTCAAGAACAATGCATATGAAGGTATCATGAACGTTGTTGGAAAGTCTTTGCACGTATGCAAGGGGTGCATGAATGTGGCTACATTTTTCCAAGGCATGATGAAGATAAGTTTAAAGAATTGGTCGGAAAAGGTCCAACTGGCTGGATTATGCCTCAGGCTGCAGCTGAGGTGGTTATAGTTCGTTTATGGAAAATTTCGAGTTTGTTTTGGTTACGGGTCAAGAAGTTGAGTTGTTTTAGGAATGTTTAGGATGTTTCTAAGGTGTTTGAAAGTCTTAAGATTGATTCTATCTTCGTATGGAAGAGTCTTGAGCAATTGTGAAAAGTTTCGATAAAAATTTAATAGGATTAGAGTCCTAGTTTGGGTTGGGTTGGCCTTATGGCTAGTTATAAAAGCAAGGGAGGCCTGAGTTCGTGGCGAGACGACTTTGGGCTGTTCATCTTGTGTTTTGATCAATAAAATTTGTAGTTTCGAGGAGCTTTTGTGCCTTGTTTGTCCGACTTGTTTCAAACAAGTTTTTCTCATCGTGTTTCTGCACAGCACTATGTTGCATCGGTGTATTTATCATAACTCCAGTTTAAAGATTCAATTGACATGATTCTTTTTGAGTTGTCTTCACAACTTGATTATATATCATCTGTGAAAATTTCACGGTCATTGGATTTGTGGTTTCTGATCTACATGAGTTTATTTGCATTGTTACATATCTGGTTTTTTTACTCGGGTAGAACAGATTGACCCTTGTTCAATCTTTCGATCATAACTTGAGTTTTTCTCGATGATTTTTCGTGATTCTTGTTGTGTCGTCTTTGTGAATTGATTCTTCACAATTTATACTGGTTTTTTCATGTTTAGATTAGCGCACACATTGTTTCTTTAACAGATCAATTTTATGTTAAGGGGTTTTCGTTGCTTCTGCTAAAAAAGTTTAAATCTACCATTCACCCCCCTCTGGTAGCTTTTCACGTGCTCTTCAATCCTACACCTAAGGTGCGTTCTAGCCGTTCTAGTGTCATGAAAGACTAATGGCGCATCGGTTTTGTGTGGCTCGGCTCGCCGCAACATGGACACGCACGGCAGCCAGTGGCACTAGGGTTTAACGGATTCCCACGATTGAGGTGATTCCTAGCGTGAGATGGAGTGTCGGGGTGCGATACTAGATGTTCGAGGTTATACCAGAGAGGAGAATATGAGATTGGGGACTCACGGGAGTCGGAATGCACACAACATCTGTAAGGATCGAATGCCCAAGAGGGGGGGTGATTTGGGATTCTTTTCAAAAATTAAAGCAATAAAAACTTAACTATTAAAAGCTCAATTCCCTATGCAAACAACCTATGCATTCAAGTGAATAATAATTTTGCAGTATATGAAATGCATAAGTGTAACGGGAAAGGAAGAGTGTGCAAACTCCCGAGGAGACACGAAGACACAGTGATTTATCCTGTGGTTTGGCAAGATCATCAAGACCTTCCTATATCCACGTTGTGGCACCCACCAAAGGGTATAACCACTCCCAAGTCACCGATAATAGGGATCTTCACTAAAAGTCTCCGTTTGCCATCTCCAGCAAGGTGGAGCTCAAGCCTTGTACAAGTTTAATCTTCCGGGCTTCCACAACCGACTTGGCAAGCTCCGGAAGGCTCTCTCCAATCACCAATTGTTACACGGTGAATGCAATCACCAAGAGACACTCCCTTACAGCTCTCACTAGACTAGAGACTACAATCACCAAGAATGGAAGCACACAAGCACCATCTCTAGCAAGTTCTAGCCTATCTCTTGGTGTACAAGTGGTGTAAATGATGTGGAAGTGGTTGCTCAATGTCTTGAATGCTTGCTAATGTGTAGGGTAGATCTGGGCATCAAGACTTATCGAAATGATTGGTTGAAGGGGTATAAATAGCCAGCTTCCACGAGATAGCCGTTGGAAAAGTAGGCTGACATCACTGTTCTGCAAACATCGAATGATCCGATGTTGTCCCTTCAGTTGTCATCGATCGAATACAAATTAGCTGAGGTCACTGTGTCAAATATGACCGTTGATCGACCGATGTTGAATACACCTATACATAGGATAATCCGGTGACACATGATCCAGAATGGTCCAGAAATAATGCTTACTGGAATGATTGACCGATGTGTTATAATTGTACATCAGATGGTCCGGTGCTACACTTGGTCCAGGGAAATTGCTTACTAGAATGATCGACCGATGTAACACTTGCTTCATCATCGGATGATCCGGTGTATACCCAAGACTGAGGTCTTCTTATGCTCAGAGCCAACTCGACCGATGTAGTCTTTTCTGGATGCATCGGATGATCCGGTGTGTTGATTTTGTCTGCTTCGAGTTGTTCTAAGTGATTCTTTTGGAATTTGTTCGAGTGACCTCTTAGACATTGGTTTGAAATGTTCTTCTGATGATGACCAAGTCTCGAGTGCTGTCAATTTTGATGAAATAATTTAGACATATGTGCTTTTTCTTTTAGTCTTCATGAAAACTGTTTGACCTCGTAAAATAGTTTGTTGAGTGGTCTCCAATTGTATCCAATGAGCAGTAGATGATATAAATATAGAGTCCATTAAGTGTGATGAATTATATGAGAGACCTTGCATCCACAAACTTATTAGTGATATCCAACGGTTGTCATTAATCACCAAAACCATACCTTATAGGGGCCTAGATGCTTTCAATCTCCCCCTTTTTTGTGATTGATGACAACACAATGAGTAAAGCATAACAGTAATGAAATTTAGAATACGATACTCAGAAAGATATGTAACAAGTGCAAGATCTAGCACACGAGACTTGAAGGCTCAAAAACGATCAATAACTCGAAGGCTCAAAATGATCAATAAAACATAAGAGAACTAAGTGGCACACGTATACTCAAAGATAGCAAAAGAATATCAAAGCTCCCAAACAAAATACTCCCCCTACAACTAGGACTCCCCCTAAGACTAAGCTATCCCTCCCCCTGACTCTTCTCCCCCTTTGGCATCAACACACCAAAAAGGGAAGCCGAGTGCCTAAGGATCCTGAGCGCTCGGGGCGATGACGAACTGGTCGCCGTTGGGGGTGCTGTCGTCAGAGCTGCTGCCTGCTGCTGCTGAGGCTGGAGTGGAGGAGACCAGTGTTGCGGGTGTTGCTGTCGGTGCTGAGGGTCTCTGCTGAGTCTAGACTGCCAGTAGTGGGTACTGACAACTAATGCTAGAGTCTGCTGAAAGAGTGTCGAAGCCGGTAGGGGAGAGTGAATCGATGCGCCTGGAGCAAGCAGTGGTGACATGCTGATAGTCGGTATCGGCGTGGTCGGCACTGGTGCTGAGACTGGTGCTAGAACAGGCAGACCTGGAGCTAGACCAGGGAACTGTGAGGGTAGGACAATCCCGGTCTGAGTGTAGAGGTTGGTGATCAACCCCAGGATGCCCATCAAGGACTACTGCGTCTGCTGCTGCTGGTTAAGAGAACACTGATGCATCTGGTCAATCAGTCCAGTGAGCCTGTTAGTGTCCTCTCGCCTCTCGCGGGCTATCTGATGCTGCATCTCCTGCTGCTACTATTGGAGCTCCATAAGACGTGCAGCCTGCTCAGCTCTGGCCTGCTCAGCTGCAAGTCGATCCTGTCGCTGCTGCTCAACCATCTGCTGAAGTAGAGAAGTGAGCTTGGATGGCTGAGAGACCTGTGCCTCGGACACCGGAGGTGGGGTAGGAGGTGGTGGTACAGTCGAGCCTCCAGCCTCCGTGTCATGTTGCCTGGGTGAGGGAGGAGGTGGGAAGTACTCCTCGACACTATCACTAGTGTCACACTCTGACCAGATGTGCTGCAGATCCCCTCCCTGAGCCTCAGCCTGTGCTAGGATCTCATCTTCCTTCCCTAAGTCTGACCAGTGTTCCTCTGAAAGTCGAGCTCGGACCTGACGCTCAACTGGGCGGCCAAGGCAGCGGTCTCCAGGAGCTGGAGCGCAGTAGTGTCCGAACCGAGTGACGCTCTCGTCGGTGAGATTGTCACGCACGGCGGCCCCCTCTGGAGCCAACAGGTAAAGTAGGTGACTGATCCAGTGGCGAAACACAAGCTGCCTTATCATCCCAACTCCATCGATGATAACATCCTCCATCTCACAGATGAGAATATCCACGATGTCGAACTCCATCTCGTTCATGACATAGAACAGGAGGGTCTGGTGCAGACTGTTGAAGCCCTCAAGGTATCCGGCCCTGGGTAGAAGCGTGCGGCGCAAGGCAAGGTGCACAGTGCGCGCAGCTGGAGTGAGTAGAGCAGGTACCCTCGGTTGGTCAGGTGAGAAGGGCTGAGCAAGCAGTGACTGAATCTCCTTAAAAGGTGGTGCCACACCTCCAGCGAGCGGCCTCCTCTGTGGGTTAGCCTGACCATATACTAACTCATGCAGGCAGGTGTCATGGAGATCTACGCCTAGCAGTTGTCCCAAGGTCTGTCGAGTCATATGGTGATGTTGGCCCATGAACATGAAGTCAACGGATATGCGACCTTCTGAAAGGTAGAGTGTCGCATAGAAAATTCGGACCCAGTCATCCACGAAGGCACTCCGCTAGAAAGATATCAGCTCCACTAGCCCTCTGTACCTCTCAAAGAAAGGGCGAATCTCAGTCCCGGCTACAAGTGCGAGCTGATCCCAGTCAAGGAAGTTGTGCTGGAAAAGCTTATGGCCCTGATGTCTTTAAGTCTCATACAGCGACGCCTGTGTCAGGGTCCAGAAGTGGCTGTCCACAAGTGGCTCTCTGGGCTGCGGGAACCACTCCTCAAGCAGAATGCTCCATCTAAGGTTCCTGAGCTGCTTTGCCTTCAACTTCCTGTATTCAGTCACGCGGACACCCTCACTAACCCAAACATTGGTATCCATCTCATAGACGGCTCTCTCGGCCGCTCTATCCTCCCGAAGCTCAGCTGCAGAAGGTTTCTGTCTCGGGGCTGCAGCTGGATGACCTCCACGGGTCCTGACTGAGCGCCGGCGAACAAGCGGCACCTCAGGCTCCTCTGTCTCCGCTGGCTCCTCAGGCACCTGTGGCTGCCTCTATCGGGTCTCCCCGGATCCTCAGGGATCCTCCTCGGCCACGCTCTCGCTCCTTAGCGGCGCAAGCGGCCATTAGAGCTTTCTTCATTTCTTTCGACAGCTTCTGCTTCTTAGCTGCCAGCTCCTCAATAGCCTTTCCTTTTCCGTTCTTGTCACGTCCCATCTTGAGGAGAAGAGTGACGGCGACGAAGATGCGATCCCAGGCTAGGGTTGACAACGGCGAATGGCGAATGTGTGATGGTGTGTGGCCGGGCGAGCCCTAGCGGCGAAGAGGAGTGGCAGCAGCTCGAAGGACGGTGGCACGATGGGGAGCGCGGCAGCCGGGGGACAAGGAGCGCGGCGGCCGGAGGGCGGCAGTGCGGCGGCGCAGAGGGCGGCGGCGCGTCACTTAGGGCGGCGGCGCAGGGCGGCAGCGGTGCTGCGTGGGGCGGCGGCGGCAGTGCTGAGGGCGGCAGCGCTGAGGGTGGCGGCGGCAAGGGCGGCGGCGGCGGCCGGAGCGCGAGGTCGGGTGGTGGCAGGGCGAGGGGCACATAGTGGCGGCGGCGGAGGTGCGGCGTTGGGGAGAGAGAAAATGAAAAACAGAGAGGCGCTAAATACGTGCGGCCCGAACCCTAGTTTGATTTTTAACATCGGATGATCCAACGTCAGATGAGAGGTGCATCGATCGAGTAGTATAGTAAGGGTATTCCAGAGGCACCTTCAGCATCGGATGATCCGACGTGGAAACGATTATCATCGGTTGAATTTGGCGCAACTCTAGAAATGTGAACATCGGATGCTCCGATGTTTCTCAAAATGAATGCATCGGTTGACTTGACTTCCTGTCTGAGTTGGCCCTTGCACTTAAGTACAAACTGATCCGATGATGCTCCTGCCCTGAGCATCGGATAATCCGATGACTACAAAAGATCAGCAACATCCCATATATGTCCTTTGACTTAAACAAACAAAGAGAAACACATGTCTTAGGACTTTTTGGGCAACCCCTAACCCCTCAAAAAGGCTTTAACACTAGTTGCCAATAACTTGGCTAAGCCCTAAAGCAAACAGAACACCGGAAAGATGAAGGAAAGAATCCTAATAAAATTTAAGGCCCATGCTTTGTGAGCTAGAGGATGAAGACTTCTATCTCTTTAAAGCATGTTCTATTAGGCATTAACGCACCTAACACTTTGTTCCTTCCACATCATATGAGTTGAGATATTGCATTTCAAACAAGTATCTTTCTCATGAGTTGGGTTCCCCTTTGTGACAATCTACCGTATGCAATGCCAAACAATTTTTAATGCAGGAAATTAAACATGAGTGCAAGTCTATATGGCAGGCATTATGCAAGACATAAATTAAATCTATATTGCGAAATTTGAACCTTTCAAAGGCTTCTTCAGGGAGAGCCACTCTCCAAGTCTTGGGGAAACCCAAAAGACCATCCATCCCAAGCTAACCCTTGCTCGCCCCTATCCTTTCAAAGTTAGACAAGACCTATATGTGATGCATTCTTACATGACCATGGAAACTTACATGACGTTCGATGCATCTAGCACATTTAATTCACTCCTTAGTCTAGAAATGGTTTTCTCATCAAGTGGTCTAGTGAAGATATCCGCCAATTATTCTTTAGACCTAACACCTTGCAAGGAGATGTCTCCATTAGCTTCATGGTCCCGCAAGAAATGATGGCGAATATCAATGTGCTTAGTGCGGGAGTGTTGAACAGGGTTTTTAGCAATCTTAACCGCACTTTCATTGTCACAAAGGAGAGGCACACAACCAAATTTAACACCAAAGTCCAAAAGGGTTTGCTTCATATAAAGGATTTGGGCACAACATGCACTGGGCGCTATATATTCCGCTTCCGCAATGGAGAAAGTAACGGAGTTTTGCTTCTTCCTAGACCAAGATACTAGGAAACGCCCAAGCAAGTGGCACCCTCCGGAGGTACTCTTGCGATCCACACGGCATCCGGCAAAGTCTGAATCCGATTAACCCAAGAGATGGAATTTAGCACCTTTGGGGTACCACAAGCCTACACTTGGGGTATGCTTGAGATACCGAAGTATCCTAAAGACCGCCTTCCGATGCGAATCTTTAGGTGCCACTTGAAAGCGAGCACACAAGAATACACTAAACATGATATCGGGCCTAGATGCGGTAAGATAAAGCAATGAACCAATCATGGAGCGGTAATTAGATTGGTCAACAGGTTTACCGTCCTTATCCGCGTCGAGATGACAATTTGTTGCCATTGGAGTACTTCTTGAGCTACAATCTCCCATCTCAAATTTCTTCAAGAGGTCCTTGGTATATTTTTCTTGATAGATGAAGGTCCCCTCTCGAAGTTGCTTGATTTGAAATCCAAGGAAGAAGTTGAGCTCTCCAATTATCGACATCTCGAATTTCCTAGATATCATTTTGCCAAACTCATGGCTAAGAGCTTCGTTAGTTGAACCAAAAATAATATCATCGACATAAATTTGACAAACAAATAGTTCTCCATTGATGTCTTTGGTGAAGAGTGTAGTGTCCAGCCTCCCGATCTTGAATCCTTGCATGATCAAGAAATCTCGTAGTCGTTCATACCACGCTCTAGGTGGTTGCTTGAGCCCGTAGAGCGCCTTGTACAACCTATACACATGATTAGGATTCCTCGGATCTTCAAACCCGGGAGGTTGTTTAACATAAACAAGCTCGTTAATGTAACCATTAAGAAAGGCAATTTTCACATCCATTTGACAAAGTTTTATATTATGATGTGATGCAAAAGCAAGAAGTATACGGATGACTTCTAGTCGGGCGACCAGAGCAAATGTTTCTCCAAAGTCTAGTCCTTCAACTTGCGAGAAACCCTTGGCCACAAGTCTTGCCTTGTTGTGGACCAGAACACTGTTCTCGTCTTATTTGTTGTGGTACACCCACTTTGTTCCGATGACGTTCTTGTCCTTGGGTCGCTCCTCCAACACCCAAACTTCATTGCGGATGGAGTTGTTGAGTTCTTCTTGCATGGCCATTACCCAATTTGGATCTTGGAGTGCTTCCTCAATGTGACTGGGTTCTACACATGAAACAAACGAGTAGTGCTCACAAAACATAGCGAAATGGCGAGAACAAGTACTTACTCCCCTTGACGGACTTCCGATAATTTGATCAATCGGATGCGCCTTGGAGATGCGTCCATGCCTCATAAGTGGTTGTGAAGCACTTGGCGGTGGTGATGCATGTTGCTCTTCTTGTGGTTGGACTTGATCATGGACTTGTTCTTCTTCTTGATGTTGTGTGGCTTGTGAATCATGTGTCGTTATTGGATCATCTTTTTCTTCTTCGTCAACTTGAGGTGCCATAGATGTGTTGATGTTGGAACTTGAAGCTCCCCCTTGATCATGGCTCTCCTCAACTTTAGGCTTGATGTCTCCAATGGTCATGTTCTTCATAGCTTCTCGTAGAGGCTCATCATCTATTTCATCATGACCAAAACTCTCCTCTTGGCAGCCATTAGTTTCATCAAACTCAACATTACAACTTTACTCAACTAAACTGGAGGTTTGGTTGAATACTCGATATGCTTTTGAGTTTGATGCATAACCAAGAAAGATACCAACATCACACATTCTTTCAAACTTACTGAGCCTTTTCTTGCAGTAGATGTAGCACTTGCACCCGAAGACTCGGAAATAGGAGATGTTGGGATTTCTCCCAATGAGGAGCTCGTACGGGGTCTTTTGAAGTAGTCTATGTAGATAGACCCAATTTGCGGCATGGCACGCCGTGTTGATTGCTTTGGCCCAAAACTTCTCGGACGTGCCATAGTCATCAAGCATTGCTCGTGCAAGAGTGATGAGAGTCTTGTTCTTCCTTTTAACGACAGCATTTTGTTGAGGAGTGTATGTGGCTGAAAATTCATGTTTCACACCTTCACGATCACACCACTCCCCAATGTTGTAGTTCTTGAATTCGGTGCCGTTGTCACTCCGGACCTTGATGATGGGAAGTTGAAATTCCCTTTGGGCACATTTAGCGAAGGTCTTGAACACTTCCGGAGTTTCACTCTTGTCACCTAGAAACAAAGTTCAAGCATACCAAGAGTAGTCATCAACTATAACAAGACAATAGGGATTACCACCAATACTTTGATATGTGGACGGTCCGAAGAGGTCCATGTGGAGCAACTCAAGTGGCTTGGAGGTTGACACCATTGTCTTCATCGGGTGGTGTGAAGCAACTTTTTTCCCGGCTTGACAAGCGCTGCAGAGGTTGTTCTTCTCAAATGTGACATCCTTCACGCCGGTCACCATCCCGAACTTGAATGACTTCTTGAGCTTGCTCATTCCATAGCCAACCCAAAATCGTCTTGGTGAAAAGGCAAGTGGTCAAGCTAGCATCCTTGTCGGAGAAGTCTACTAAGTAGAGATGTCCATGCCGAAACCCTTGAAGATTAGTTCTTTGCTCGTTTCACTAGTCACAACAACATCATTCTTGCCAAAGGTGCACGTTAGTCCAAGATCACATAATTGTGCAATAGAAAGCAAATTGAAACTAAGTGACTTAACATAAAACACATTGGAAATAGATAAATCATGTGAAATTGCAATCTTACCCAACCCAATTACCTTCCCCTTAGAGTTATCACCAAAGGTGACTTGTTCATGATTGTCGGGGTTCTCTATGGAGGTGAACATACCATCATTGCCGGTCATGTGTTGAGTGCACCCGCTATCGAGTACCCAATGCTTTCCTTCGGCTTTGTAGTTCACCTACACACATGAATTCAATTTTTTATTTTAGCCACCAAAGCCAACTTAGGACCTTGTATGCGTGATACAAGTGTTTTTGGGACCCAAAGTTGCTTGAGAAGCATGCCCTTCATGTCCCTGCCAATGAACCTTGCCTTCACCTTGCCATCTACTTTACTCAAGAGATAATAGTGATCATCAAAGGTAGACTTGTAGTTAGTAAGCAATTTTGGAGAAGGCCGGTTAGGAAGAGAACACTCCCTTGTATGATGACTGGTGACCTCGCAATGTTGGCAATAAGAACCAACTTCCTTGATGAAGCTCGTTTTAAGCTCCGGTGAGGGCACCTTTCCTTTGTTAGGCACCGGGAAGGATCCAAGTCCTCTCTTGTTGAAGGCCTTTGCTTGTTGGAAGAGGATTTCTTTGTGCTTGACTTCTCCCTTAGATAGTCTTGCCACACTAGTGCGGAGACTTTCAATTTCCTCCAACAAGTCCTTCTCCCTAGCATTCTCTTTCAAAGGCAAAGACTTATGCAGGACATTAGTGGCATGAGAAACAATAGATGCCTTATCATTAAGGGTTTCTTTCTTTATAGTTTTCAATTCTTGATCAAGGACTTCATAAGCAAGGTTAAGTACTTGATGCTCTTGGATTAACTCATTGTGCTTTCCCAAGAGTGCTTGGTGTGCTACGTCAAGCTCATGATGATCTAACTTGATTTGAGCCTTATCCTCCTCAACTTGCTTGACATGAGATTTGAGCGTGTCATGCTCCTTAACTATGCTTTCATACTTGTCAAGCAAATCGAGGTTAGCACTCTCGATCTTAGCACGAGCTTCTTCAAGAGCCTTGACCTTACTCTTTTCCCTGTTAATGATAGTGTGGTATTCATTTATCAATGAAGCTAAGTCATCGAGGGAAAGCTCATCATCGCTATAGTCATCACATACCTTGGTGTTACCTTTTGCCATGAGGCACATGGGAGGTGGACGAAGATATGAATCATCATTGTTGGCAATGGCAAGGCTGGCCAAGCTCTCTTCTTCCGCTTCACTCTCTTCATCACTAGATTCTTCGTTGGTGATCCATTCATTTGCCTCACACATGAACACCTTTTGTGGACCTTTTCTCTTCTTTGGAAAGAGTTTTGCCCTTTTTTCCTTTGTCATGCTTCTTCTTCCCAAAGAATCTTGGCTTAGGCTTGACCTCTTCTTCATCATCCTCACTATCCTCAAGCTTGTAGTGCTTTCCCTTGTGGTTCTCTCTTCTTTTGTCCGGTTTTGGACAATCATAGGAGATGTGGCCTCGATCACCACGATTATAGCAAGTCTTGTTGTCATCTTTTCTTGGTAGAAATGCTTTCTTTTTGGGATCAAAGGTGTATCCCTTCTTGGCAATCTTGGAGTTCAAGCGAGAGAATTTTCTCATCATCAATGCAAGCTCATCATCTTCATCTTCACTTGATGCTTGCTCTTCTTAACTTGAGCTAGGCTCGACCACTTTCTTTTTCTTGAGATTTGTTCTCTTGGTGGAGGCCTTTATAGCAATTGTCTTTGAAGATGATTCCTCCATCATCCCAAGCACACTCATCTCATGAGCGTGAATCTCTCCAATAAGTTCCGAAACTTCAATGTGATCAAGAGATTCCTTTTGAAGCATGGAGTTGATGATGTTGTACTTTGGCTTAGGAAGGAGCATAAGAATCTTGCGGTTGATGAGTCCCTTGCCAAGAGAAGCAATATCAAGAGCATTAATTTCCTCAATGAGAACATTCAAGCGAGAAAACATTTCATTGACATTTTCATGAGGTAGCATTTTGAACTCATCATATTTGGCCTTAAGCATATGATACTTTAGTTCTTTAACACGATAAGAACCCTCATGAATTTCAATCAAGCAAGCCCAAATTTCACAAGCCTTTTCTTTGCTAGCAATCCTACCAAACACATCTTGACTAATGCATTCATAAATAGCATTTCTAGCCTTTGCATCCCACTTGATTTGATCGCCTATATAGTTATGCTCACCAAACCCCACATGGGTCGCTTCCCATACCTTGGGAGAAATAGCCTCTAGATAAGCACGCATGCATGCTTTCCAATAGGCAAAGTTCTTGCCCTCGAAGATGGGAATCGAACCCCTAATCTTGGCCATTTTAGCTCTCTAGCGGTGAAGCTAGAATGATCCAATGAGCAACCAATTGTAAGGATCAAATGCCCAATTGTAAGGATCGAATGCCCAAGAGGGGGGTGAATTGGGCTTCTTTTCAAAAATTAAAGCAATAAAAACTTAACTATTAAAAGCCCAATTTCCTATGCAAACAACCTATGCATTCAAGTGAATAATAATTTTGCAGTATATGAAATGCATAAGTGTAACGGGAAAGGAAGAGTGTGCAAACTCCCGAGGAGACACGAAGACACAGTGATTTATCCTGTTGTTCGGCAAGATCATCAAGACCTTCCTACATCCACGTTGTGGCACCCACCAAAGGGTATAGCCACTCCCAAGTCACCAAGACCAGGGATCTTCACTAAAAGTCCCAACTACATGTGAAAGGGATGAGCTGAAATTGTTATCTTCTCTAAATACTTTGGGCTATATTGAATTTGACACTCTTTGTGATCTAGATATCGTAGAGAAGATAATATTTTCTCAATCTGAATTGCCTTTGTTAAGTAGAAATATTTTTCATGCTATAGTCAAATATGAACATAGTGGTATGTTTATGGTGCATAAAGTTTACATATGTTCAAATGAGGAAGCTCCTTTTGTGCTGCAACAACATGGTCAAGTAAATGAATGTACTAATGCTAATAATGTCTTGTCAAGTTTTTCTAGTATGTTTTCTTTGCAGCAGGGACAACAAAAGCATTATTCACTATGGTTGTGCATTATGATACCAATTGATAGGAAAAGATGATGAGTCCCGATCTTCCGATAGGTAAGGATAAGTCGATTGATGGAGATCTCGACGTTGATGATTCGAGGCTCTCGAGTAGAACACGAACAACCTCTGCAATCACTACACCACCGCTCCGTTGGTTATCAACCGTGCTTCACACGATTGACCTCGCCAAGAAGGCTAATGCCTGCAAGTGCAACCGAGAACACAAGCAAGAACAAGGTAGACACGATCTGAAATCGCGAAGTTGGTGTTTCACAAACCGAAGAACGGCGATATTATTGATCTAAGCAAAACTCAATTGTTCATGGCGGCTACGATGGAGTATATATAGGTGGGAGGACGTCCAAGGGGGTGTTGGGGTCGTAACCTAACCCTAACACACGAAAATAATGGGCTTATACTTGATACAAGGCCCAATGGCCCAATACGGTGGCGCAGCACCCTGACGGATTCTGTAATTGATTCTGTTTCGACGATTCCCGTCGACTCCGAAGAACTTTTGACATGGGACCGGCGCCATTGGAAAGGTTATCGTCTCCCCTTTCCGTGCATATGTAGAACGTCCAAAACGGAGTTCGTATGCATCCTGGGCGTCCGTTTTAGTGCGTACTGCTCCTGGACTCTGAGTTGGATACGATTTGGAGTTTGGTTCGGTTTCCATCTTCTTTGAACGAATTCTCTGGTCTTCCACGCCCCTAATACTCCCTCCAGGTACTCCTTGAACCTCTCCATGGATCATAATCACAAATAAATCATTAAGTAGCAATCTATGCTCAAAAACGTATAAGGAAATATATAAGAACGAGTTCACCTCTGAAATTAATTGTTGTGTATGAACTTTATTGATTGCATCTTGTATATTCAATGGAGTGTTGTTTGTATCCATATAAGTGATGTCCTCATCATCCTCCCCTTCATGAATTGGAGTCATCCTCGACTCATGTTCGTCTCCTCTCATGTGTTGGTCCAAATGTGCAACGCCATCAAATCTTCTGCATGAATGGAGGAGGCCAAGGTGGTGGACGACATAGTGCGCCATCTTGATCTTGTCCATCAAATAAGAGTGCAAATTCACTTGAGCCAGGATCCCAAACAAATAAATATTGTGTCATATTTGTAGGTGCAATAATAATGTGCATGATCTCATCAGAAGCTCTGGTCTCATATTAAGATTTACTAGGTCCATACGTGATTCTAATCCGTCCTTTGTTTTCCTTGGCATGTATAGCAATGTCCTAATAATGCTGTCAATTACACTCTTTGTAACGTGCATCAAATCAATACTATGGAAAAATTCCATGTTCTTCCAGTACAAAAGATTACATGAAAAAAATCGATTGTTCCTTGGAAGTTGAGTCAGTTGTATCACCTGAAGATGTAACTTTCTTTCTCTTTGTTCCTTTACATTCTTTTACCATACCGAAAGCAATATGAATGTTCTTGACCATTTTGAACACGAGTTTTCAACTGTAAGGTTTTGGTGCAGTATCTTTTTTGATTTTATTATCAAGTTGTTTTTCATCTTCCCATACTTGTTTCTATCTGTCAAGAACCGCCGGTGTCTCATGTACGTCGTCTTTTTGGATGAAGTGAGGTACAAAAATCCAGCTCCATCCACGCACCTTACACAACATATCTTCCCTTTCATTTATCCCAATAATGTAAATAGTCCAGGATAAACACGCATGGTAACGAATAAACATGCATGTTAACGAATATCATTGCTCTTTGCGTGAAATACTACCGCTTGTACTCATCCCATGTATGCACCCTTTCATTCCACAATTTCGCCATATCTTCCATTAAAGGTTCCAAGAACACATCAGTTTTTATGTCGGGTTGTTTCAGACCTTGGATAAGAACAGATAAAAAAATATAATTATTTTTGTGACACAACCACGTCGGTAGGTTGTACATCATTAAGACCACGGGCCATGTGCTGTGTATACTCCTTTTTTATCAAGTGAATTCATTCCGTTTGTACCCAAGGCAAATCTTACATTTCTGATTTCCTTTGCAAATTCTGGTTACTGAATATCAAAATTTTCCCACTAGGTTGCATCACCAGGGTATCGAATATGTTTTTCATTCTTCCTGTTGCACAGAATGCCAAAGCATAAGTTCAACCTCTCTAGGATTTGAGAACAAACGCTTCAAGCGATCAATTATTGGAAGGTACCACATCACCATGATAGGAATTTTTCTCTTATTCTTCCCGCCTGCATCTTCAGAACTATCGTCATCGTCACCTTCGGGCTAATAATAAACTTCTTATTCTTCTGGGTCCTATTCATGTTGGTAATATAATTGTGATTATAGTCCTTCTTGTATCTACTAACACCGCATATGGGGCATCTAGTTGCGATCTCACGCTCTTTGCGATATAGAATACAATAGTTCACACAAGTGTGTATTTTTGTCACACCAGTGCCATTAGACAAAGAATATTCTTTGCTTTATAAGTGCTTCTGGGCAGTTTATTAGGATTTGGAAGAATTTCTCCCAAAAGATCAGAAAAACTACAATCGGACCATCCATGTGTGGCTTTGAACTTTAGTAGTTCTTGAACTGTACGCAATGTAGTAAACTCTTTATCAAAATCCTTTGATTCATCATATAAAAGCTCCGTCGCCGCATTCTGCAATGTCTCCATTTTACTTAAATCTTTACTTGCTCCCATAGAAATTAATACATGTGGTTTGATGTGATGCAACATCTCCTCACAATCAAACTCATCATCATCACCATCCTTATTATCACTACCATCATCAATATGAGTATTATCGTCATCTGAACCTCTCTCATCATCTTTATGCACTTCATGTGTATCTAACTCACCATGCTCTATCCATATTGTGTATTTTTTTGAAACCTCCTTTCACCAAATAAAATTGGATTACTACAATATATATCTAAGCAATCTTATTTTCACAGTCGATACATGGACATAATATGTCATCTATATTTTCCATCTTCACATGTCTCTTGGATGCTTTAATAAAATTTGCAACATTATTAATATACATAGGATCAGGTCTTGGCATGTTATACATCCATGCTCGGTGATCCATCATGAATATAAAAATGTGAAAAAATTGATTTACAATAAATTTACATAGACATAACCAGCCTGCATCACATGAAAAAAATACTGATATCATGTAGGTCAATTCATAAGGGTTCCAAGAAATTTATCATGTAGGTCTATTCATAAGGGTTCCAAGAAATTTTGTTTCATAATTTTCTCAGCTTCCTAGTGGTCATAATAGATTTTTGAAGTCCAAGATATTTTTTGGAAATAGTTTCTGGTGTGTTTATACTAAAACAATTAACCTATGGAAAACTGCATTTATTTTGGTAACTTAAACACAATTAATAAGTCGAATGATGTTGCGAGGATGAAAGATGAGGTTCTTTCGAATTGTGCTGCTGTAGAATAGATGTGTGACAGAGATCAGAGCGGAAGGAATCCGTGTTCTCCTCTTCGTGTCTTCAAAACAAAGTTACGGCGAACTTTTCAAAAATCTGATGAAACAGGCCAACAAACGATGGAAGTTGTTTGACAGAGAGGAAGAAGAAGCCTCTCCGAACCTTTTCTCTGTTTGAAGCTTGATCAACCGACAAGTGACCAGGACAGCGGTGGCGGCGGCGAGGGGCAAAAGAAATTTTTAGCGGCTTGATGGCATTGATGTAAAATCTCCCAGGTTAATTTCTGCAATGCCCGAGTGGCCCTTTATATAGTCATCAATTTTCACAGGCGGTTTTTAATCAACAATCGCCTGTAATAAGCATTTTCACAGGCAGTTGTTTCTAAAAAACCGCCTGTGATAAAGGCTCGAGTCTGTTCTTTAGCTTTCTTTTCTCTTACTTCTTTTTTATTTAGATTCTAATATAAATACTCAAACATGTACAGATTCTGCAAATTGTTGACGGTCGTTATATACCAATTTTGATTATTAATATAACTCAATTATGTGAAGGAATGAATATTTCTTACACGCATCATAATTACAAATAACCTAGTTCCACTTGTACTTGGAAAATTGGTGCATGCAGGTATTATATGCAGATTTGAGGTCAATGCATGACCACAAGGCAAGGAAACACACTTCCAACCAATCAGACGATCCCATGTGGCTTCCCATAGATCCAATGAGCCACTTATAGGCGGGTACCCGCTGGTTTTTGACCCGATTCATCTAGAAGGTCGACAACGGCTCACATATCAGTGTCCAGGAGCAAGTGTGAGCCGAGTGGGGCCAACCCCAGTTCGGCCGAACCACCCGTTTGGACGAACTGGTAAAAGCGCCAAACTCAGTCCAACTGCAATTATCAACCCTCGGTGGCTTTTTTGAAGCGGGAGTAAACGAAATCCTGGGAGATTAGCGCGCAAAACCACTTGAGTGAGTGTATAAATAGGGAATAGTGTCTCACCTCACTTCACACACACCACTTGAGGATTTGCTCTCTTGTATACATTAGTTCTTCAAGTCTACAGTAGAGGTTAGGTTGTAGAGAGGAGCCTCTAGTCCCAAGTCCAAATTGGGAAAGATATGACTCATGTATCTTTTCTTGTATTTGTGACTTTTTGCATTATGATAATAGTAATATTAGTCTCTTTTTATTTATATACTTGCGCAAAGCATTTCTTGTTTGATTGTGGAGTCCATGTATGTGCTAGGTGTAGATGTTGTTACGATCTAGACATAGTGCCATTATCATGTTATCATAAACATCATACACCTTCACTATAGTCTACTTAGGTAATAATATGATTATGTTAATGAATATGTTAGTGCTTGGATCCAACATTGGTTCAACGATGTTTAGTTTAGTCATTGCCTTAGGATGAATATTATGTTGCAACTCTTAAGGTATTTACTTAGCATGCAAGTGTGGTGCTTGGATAGTTATATAGCGTTGGATGCATTGTAGTCCACAGGTTGTAGAGGTAGGCGGTAGGTGGTGACAGCTCTACCTGTTCGTTGTAATCCTCCATGTTCGGCTACGACGTAGACTCTTGGTGGGAGTTTCCTAGCAGATCAGGGCACGCCCCTGCCCGACATGTTGGACCACTAAGCCCTAGTATTCACTATTAGCATATTCATGTGTACTTTATTAGGATATGTATATGAGTAATTAGAGCACAGTAGGAGTAGATCCGTCTCATAGTCTAACCCTTACTAGTACAACCTTGCCCTTAGAATAGATTACTTAGGTGTGTTTCATACCACCCTTATTATCATCTTACCCCTATTTAGATAAACACTTAGTACCCTATACCTTGATCATAAAAATAGTGTTTACTTTACTTCACCACCTTCCTTTGGGATAAATATGATACCTTTGGGAATACTCTTGGGTGAAATGCTACAACGGTATGTTTCATGCGCTTGCAGATCTCATCTCCTATCAGAGATGATTTGTGATGTTAAGAACCGTCAACAAGCATTTCAGGCGCCATTGCTGGGGAAGGCATAGGAAGTGAAGGATACTGTCACTTGTGATTATGTTATAGGTACTAATAATTATTATATAGGATTATCCTTGTTTGTTTTCTCCTTTTGTGTGAAATCAGAGTAGTGTTGGCTAACCCATTTGATGGAATGGCCCACGAGGACGCCAGTGCTCAACTGCAAGATGATTCAAGGCGTACCTCAACAAATTTCCTTTGGGCAACGTCATTGCCTTTCACAAAAGAATTTCATCTTCTAGTACAAGCCAAAGTCATCCACTCCGAAGCTTGGGGGAGGCTCCAAGAGTTCTTGGTTTGCCTTCATCATGGGGTGGATAGTTGGCCCTTCATCCAACACTCATGTCATGGGTTGGCTCCACCAATCCACGACTACATTCATGCCGAAGTAGGTGGAGCCCTACTCTCATTCATCATGGATGAGAAGATGGTCTCTAATCAAGGGGTGGATAGAAGAATGCTCTAGTTTCATTAGCTTAGCATGCACACCACTGAACAAGTTGGACATGCTAGTTATAGAACTACACCTCCTATTGAAGTAACATGAAGATCAAGCCAATGGAGAAGTGTTTGGATGATCCAAGCCATAGATATTCACATGATTTGTGAAAAACCATGTCAACTTAAGACACCTGGGGAATAATCTCCCTAAGACCCATGAGGATCTTTCAAACAACAAATCCAATGGCTATCACCCACAAGGAGGTTAAGAGTGGAATCAACACACCCTTGTAATCAAAGAGGCTATGGGGATTTCAATGGATTTAAGTTCAACTAGCCTACCTTGAAGTATCCTTTCCATGGACAAGCAAGAAATCAAGACAACATTTACATGAAGCTCTTGGCCAAGGACAAGAAACTTAAAAGAGCATTCAAGATCCAAGATATTCCACGATCACTTGTTGGGATTTTTTCCCTTCGACCAAGCCCATGCAACTCTAGCAAATGACATTGTGGACGAAGCATTTTTTGTTTGATTGTGGAGTCCACATGTCATCATGCCTAAAGTAGTCTTTGATCCATGATCAAAGTATGGGTTAACTCAAAGGATCATCAAGAAGGTCGAAGTGGCACCCCAAAAAGAAGGACAAGCCTCACCATGCTCACAAAAGAATATCTTCAAAATGGAGAAACCGTCACTACATCGACAAGTCTCCATCAAGATGACGGAGAGGCTAGGGCCATCATGTGGTCCACATGTCCAACGGAGATGTCAAAAGAGATTTGTCATGTCAATCAAGAGATGTTGTCCACATCTTCAACTCCAGGATTAGACAACAAATCATCGCACTAAACATGACGTAGGTAAGTCCCACTCATCGGACTTCAAAAATTTGGTGAGTCCTTACCAATAGGTTAATCGGTAATTATCTCATATTGTATTTTCCAATTGCATATTTAAATTTCCCATCAATCTTTGCATTTACATTTAGCATGTTTGAATTTTCACACTTGTATGTTGGAAAGTAAAATTTCCAACCATCATAAAACTAAAATTTTGAATAAGAAAATAAATTTATTTCGATATGAGCGTTGGGCTGAACCACTTGAATTCATCTTTCGAATTCAAACAAAAAATATTTTACCTAATATTCAACGCATTTGCATGTTGTTTCGAGTCGGGCAAAAAAATTTGACAAAGGGTACAACATGCTTTTGAACTAGCAAAACACGTATTTGAGTTGTTTTGTTTGTTTTTTGATTTTAGTGCAGCCAAGACAAAATTTGTAAAGAGGTTGGGAGGTCCCATCAAGCGCATATCCCTCCATCGGTCTCATTTTGAGTTCATGGTGGAGGAATGCTCAAGATGGTTACCCAATGGAGGAGTAAGATGAAGCTCATTCAACTCCAACCTCAACTTGGCAGGAGACATTGAACATGAAGGCTACACCAAATCCATGGTCGTTAGTTTCTCACACAACGACCTTCAACCCGGATTGCTCTTCAATTGAGGTACAAGTTCAAAATTTTCCGTCGTTTGAATCACTAAAGGAAACATGAATATAAACAACAATAAAAATAATTGACGACGGTACCATTGTCTTTAACCAAATTGTCGACGGCTGAATCGAGCTATCATAAATTAGGTCGTAATAGACGATGGTAGCCTTAATACCGTCTATTAGGTGAAAACGGCGCATCTGAGAACTAGTAGATGATGGTTTTCATGGGTCGTCATCCATAAAAGATCATAGACGATAGTTAACCTATACCGTCATTAGTTAGGAATTATATCCCGGCCCACCGCGCGTCATCCTCTCATTTACTCGCTTGTTCGTTGTTTAGCGCCTGACCTCCTTCCACTTTTGCCGCCACAACGCCCTGTCTTTGCCTGCCTCCGCGCCGCGTGCCGCAGAGGCTTCACTTCTCCAATCGGAAACACCTCCGCCGCCTCAAGCTCCGGAGCGCACCCAAGCCCCACTCCCCGCTCGCGAAGCTAGCGCATGAGATGGTCGACGCGGGCGCCCGGAAGCGCAAGGCGGTGGACGGCGGCGAGGCTAAGGCCACAATAGCAGTGCTGCCAGTCCCTGGGGAGGAGGTGGCCATGGGAGATGCTCCCCATGCGGGAGGGGACAGGGCCCCAAAACCTAACCCGATCGCGAGCCTCGGCGGCGGCTCCTCGGACCCTGTGTCGGTGGAGCTCTCCATGGGCGGTGACTACTACTACCATGGCTGCTGCGGCAACGCTAACCTCGACATCCCTGAGGGGCCCTTTGTTGGTGACAAGGTGACGGTCCACTGTACCCCGTTCCTCCTCTCTTGCACGCGACGCGATCAGTTATTATTTGACTATAATCCGTGTGACGCAATGGGTCTCCATCACCCTTACTGTGCTACGAGCACCATATTACCATTCTGGGTAATGCTAGTTGTGGTCATCTTTATTTGTCATATGGTAGGCGATTGTTGGTATTGTTTAGGGATCGAAGTTTTGATAAAATAGAATGGATTGCTCCTTATTATTTTGTTTCTCTCTCTGATAGAAAGAGGGATCCTCACTGCCCAGTTCTAATTTGAGTAGAGGTAGGAACTAAGGAGTAAGCCAGTACAGTAACAGGTCCACTTGTGCACGATTTGTGAGACATGCTGTTCTCTTCCAAGCTTAAAAGTAACAAACATATTGCAGTCTCTTGCCACATGTCCGTAGGGACGGGTCCTTGCTGTCATAACTAGACCCACTATGTAGCCAAAGCTAGCCACGTGCGCCAAGGCAAGTTTAGTCACACACAGCAACCAAACAATTCCATAGCAAATGTATGTAAACTTTTATTTGTGGTTTGGTATCTCAACATATTCGGTGATAAGGCCAATAACTTTTCTTAATGAAGGACAACATGGAACTGTTCAAATATTAGTATGTCTGTAGCTTTTTTCAGATAATGGGAAAAGGTCCCGACCTTCCCCTCTTGCGAGGTTTTTTTTCGAATACGCAAGAGAGATGCGCATCTTTGTATTAAAAGAAGAAAAAACGGACCCTATTACATCAAGCCATCCCATATAGGGTCCAGATATGAGAGGCTCAATACACCGAACAAAAATATTACAATAAGTTTTCTCTTGCGAGGTTATGGTCGAATTATTACAGATCTTTATGTCAATCCGAAGTAAAGAAAAAAAACGCACGACGTGGCTATTGTTCGAACAGACACTAAGCAAACTTATTGATCCATAATTCTATTTCACACTGCCCAACCATGGTAGGAGAAAATGCTCATCACAATTGCTTGTACTGACATGCATGCGTCCTGCAACAGCTTGCTGTGTTCCTCAGACTTGAGCAAATGAGCCCATATCCTGCACCAGTGTAGTCCTTTGAAGAGCACCTGCACATAATTTTTTGTTAAGCAATTATAAAATACAATATCATTCCTCGATGTGCAGATAGCCTGCAACAAGCTGCTGCACCTGCTAACCCTACATTGCTTTTTTTTTATGAAACTCGGTAACCAAATATTCAGCAAATGATTAGCGTCAAGATGTGTATTTATTCCAAAAGCAATAGCAATCACGCTCCATATATATTGTGCATGGTGAAAATAAAAAAATAGATGCTGAATTGTTTCTACATGTGACCAATATACACATTTTTTGTCTCCATGCCAGTTATGTTTTGCCAAATTATCTTTTGTTAGAACCTCCCCTATAGATAGATACCATAAGAAAATTTTTATTTTCAATGGTATCTTCTGTTTGCAAATAATTTTACTGTACTTGACCATTTGCTATCATGAAGTTATACATTGATCAGACAAAATATTCCACTCTGATGTAAACTCCACCTAAAGCTGTCCTCAGTGTTGTTTAAACTAGTACCTGCAATTGTTGCCACTAATCTATTCCACCTAGTCAGGTTGGGTTCAAATAATCCTCTTTTAAATGGTATATTAAGAGGTATGGAACTAAAAATCTCAGCCACAGTCGAACTTTTCCTCCTCACATTGCTGTACAATGTTGGAAATTTATTCTTAAGTGTATAGTCACTTAACCATTTATCCTCTCAGAACCTTGTATTTTTCCATTATTTACTTGAAACCTTCCTAATTGCATAAACTTGTCCTTGACTTTCATTAAACTTGCCCAAAAATGCGAATCACCCGACCGCTTTGTAACATATCCAATACTACGGTTTAATAAGTATTTTCTCTTTAGTAGATTTTTCCATGTACCATCCTCATTAATTGACCTAAATAACCATTTAGCAAGTAGGCACTGGTTCTGAACATCAATGTTTAGAATTCCCAGACCTCCCCGATCCTTTGGTTGGCACACTATATCCCACTTAGTAAGTCTATATTTTTTCCTTTTGCCCGTCTGCCTGCCAATAAAACCTAGATCTATAGTAGTCCAATTTTTCAATAACACATTTAGGTATATCAAAAAAAAAGATATCATAAACATAGTTAGACTCGTTAAAACGGAGTTTATCAAAACCAATCTTTCCCCATCCGAAAGGTATTTTCCTTTCCAATTACTCAACTTTTTCTCCATACGTTGTTCTACCATATGCCAATCACTATTTTGTAATTTCCTGTAATGCATAGGTATTCCCAAATATTTATGAGGAAGATCTCCCCTTTGACAGCTAAATAAACGGGCATACTGCTCTTCATGCTTTGTTGCAGCCCCAAAACAGAATACATCACTCTTATGGAAATTTATTTTTAATCTTGATAATTGTTCAAAAGCGCACAATAACATTTTCAATTTTCTTGCTTGTTCAAAGTTATGCTCCGTAAAATTTACGGTGTCATCCGCATATTGTAAGATTGAAAGCCCATTGTCGACCAAATGTGGTACGACACCCGATATCGTACCCCTCTTTTGTTCTATTTATCGGTACGGCCAACATAACAACCACTATATTAAACAGCACCGGAGATAAGGGGTCGCCTTGCCTTAACCCTTCCATTGTCATAAAATTCTCAGTGCACTGGTCAATCACTTTAATATTTAGATGTCCCCCTTATGTAAATTTCTCAATCCAATTACACCACTTAATTGAAAATCCCTTCATTTTTAGCGTCTGTCTAATAAAAGACCATTTGACATTGTCAGAAGCCTTTTCAAAGTCGGGTTTCAGTAGTACCTTATTTATTTTCTTTCTGTGTAGTTCATGTACTGTCTCATGAAGAATTATTACCCCCTCCATAATATTGCGGCCAAGTAAGAACGCAGTCTGAGTTGGGCTAATAACTTTTCGAGCTATAGTTACAATTGTGTTAGTGGCCACTTTTGTGAAGATTTTGAAACTCACATTTAACAAGCATATGGGTCTGTATTGTTGTATTTTAACTGCCTCTACACATTAATTATGGTACCAAAATTTAGTCTAAATAGCTGTAAATTGTCTCTATAAAATTCCTGAAGAAGTGCCATTAAATCTTTTTTATCACTTCCCATAAATATTGATAGAACTCAGCAGAAAACCCGTCGGGCCCTGGAGCCTTGTTATGTTCCATTTGAAATATCGCTTTTCTAACTTCTTTTGTAAATTCAGTGGTTAGGAGTTGGTTTTCTGCCTGAGATAAGTATGTCTGTAGCTTATTATCATTATTCTGTACCTGCTCTTCGTACCCTGTATAAATTCATCATTGTGTGTTGAATCATGTATATTACCAGCATCATGTAAACGTCGCAGGAACCTCTCTCCGCTTTAGCAGCTGAATTCCAGTCTGGCAGACCCATTTTACAGGAGAAAATTTAGGTCCTTGTGAATTCGGCAATTTTAATACGTAATAGCTGTATTTCATGCTAATCTCTTTTCTCGATATTTAATGCTCTAGTTTGTTCTTATAGTCATTCTCTTACCTACAGCTGCTAGGTGAACAATACATTGCTTTAAGACGGACACGAGGAGATGGAAACTGCTTCTATCGATGCTTTATGTTTTCGTACTTGGTAGGATCTGTGTTGTATGTACCTGCCTCAAAAGTATCACCATTCATGTCTTAATTTCTTATATTTCGCTTCTAGGAACATATCCTAGAGACACAAGAGAAAGCTGAGGTAGATCACATCATGAAAAAAATTGAGCAATGTGTAAAAGCCCTAAATTCAAAGTACAAAGTTCATATAGGGGAAATTAAAATTTGAATGGGAAAAAGAAATCAAATTGGAAGCTGAGAAATCAAACTAATTTAAACTTCAATTGAGGGAATTCAAAAATTCAAACCGTGCTACTGTTCAAACTTTGCCAAAATAACATTCTGAGTTCACCATTAGCTTCCAAATATTCCAAATAGCACCCCTGCATTTTTTAATAAGATTTGGAGCACTGTTTCTATTTAATTCAATGGGTACATTGAATTCATTTCAAATTCAAATTTGAGTTTGAATTTCACCTGAAACTTGTCCAAATTTGAAATCCAATTCCAGAATATGAATTTACACATTTGAACTCGCTCCTCCAAAAAAATCTAGAATTTTTGGATCAATATTGGTGGGAGAATTAAAGGAGCAGAGAAGATAGGCTTAAGGGGGCTGTGGGACCAACTGGTCAGTGGGACTTCTACGGGAGTGCTCTGCACGCCGTTTTTCCGTCGTTGCTCCACTCGACACCGCACAGCATGCACTCACCAGCAAGCTGCTTGCCAGCTTTAGTGCATCCCAACGTGCCCCTTATCCCTCCCTTGGTCGCTTTCCTCACGCCATCAACGAGGACAGCAGCGCTGCTCATTTTCATCCCTCCCGTGAAACAGAGCACTGCCGCCTCCCTTTCCTCCCTGGTGAGATCCTTGGTCTTGCCTCTTTTCTCTTCGATGCAAACAGCAAAGATGGCGCCAAGGCTATGCTCTATCATCTCCACCAATTGGCTCATCGTTTTGCTCATTGTTTTGCCCGTATTTTGAAGTGTCGCGGACATTCACGGTGAAGCCGCCGGGAACCGTCTCTGCGTCACCATCGCCAGCCCTTCATAAGCCGCGTTACACCTCGACTTCAACAGCAAGAAGGATCGCCAACGCGAGCTCTTTCTCACGGTAAAACCCGTGCCTCCTTTCCTTCAGTATCGAGCAAATGGTTTGAGTTTTGCCGACGCTAGATTTTGAGCTTCCTAGGTCATCGATTTAATTCTGTTTCTACGTGCAACAATTCTTCAATCCAATTAAGGATTATATTCTATACTTTCTAATGCACGTCTCTACCAAGAATCAAGAGGAACTATCGAGTAACGGCTGAGTTCTTGTGTTTTCCCCACCGCCATGGAAAAAGCGTCGGTCCACTGTCGAAGTCGAACTTGCCAACCATTTCACTCTTATTGCACCTCCAAATCGTCTTCCTTATGCTCCCAGGAACATTCCCAGCTTTCCCCCAAGTTGCTTGCGCCATTTTCAAGCGATTCCGACCATCACCGAAACCCTAGCTCCGCGGCTGCCGTCATACGCTCATCTCCGCCCGTCGCCGACTCGTCTGGAACTCACCAGCGTGTTGTGTGTCCGATTTTAGGGTCAGGCGGCCAAAGCCGTTCCAAAAGGAGGTCGACGCAGCAAGCCCCGCGGGCACCGCCACGGTTCCGGCGAGGAACGCCGCCTTCGTCGCGAGGTTGAAGACGACTGGCGGCCCCACATGTCAGCACCTATTTCACCTCCCTTGGATCTGCTGTGGCCACAGATCAGATGCAGCTGTGTGGGTTAAAACCCTATGGCTCATGTGTGGCCCAGCTGCGATTGGGTCATTTTAAACAGTGGGGCCCAGTGGATTAATGCAAACGTCTTTTTTCAAATAATTCCAAATTTCATTCAAAATTCTAAATTCAATTACTCCTAGTAAAGTTACTCAAAAATTTCCAAATAAATTTGGGGAGACTCATCGTGTTCCCAACTTTGCAGTGGTGCAATTTGTTGGATATGAAACCCCCATAATTTTCATAAATAATTCCTTTGTTCTAACTGATTGGGAAATTAATTACCTTTGTTCTCTTAATTTAAAAATTCTCAATATCGGTCAGAACACTCCTAAACCAACACTTGATCTCCAGTAAAAATTTCAAGTTCATTGGACTTTATTTACTGGCCAAACAGTGTTAAAATCACCTATGTCAATTGAAAAATGGAAAATGGCCAGAAACATTTTCGACATATTCCCCAAATTTGTAAAATCAGTTTCTCCTTGTAGAACGCTCAGAAAAATATGAAACAAATTTTCCCAGAACCAGATGAACCTCCTCCACCATAATCATCCACTTTTATCCATAACAAAACTTTAGAATTAATACCAAATTTCAAAGAAGGCTTTTATTTGTTGGAATTTTAGAGACAACAAGCTTCCTTGAACATCTCCAATTTTTGGACCAGATCTTCCCAATAGAACCTAGTATCCACTGTAAAAATCCCATAGATAACTAAAGTAATTTACATACCTGGTCAGTAATTATAAATATTTTCTATAGTTTCTATATCACTCATGTACTTTATATATTGCATATCATATAGCGACCTAGATCGACGAGGACCCGGAGCCCTTGGGTAGTATACTTCCAGAAGCTAATTATCCCTCTGACTTGCAGCCAGACAAGCCCCAGTTTGCATTTAAGTGCTATTTCAAAATTTCTATTTGTATCACTTATGTCTAGGATGATTTTTGTGCACTAGAGCTAAGGTGCTTGTTATTCCACTTGCATGACCCACAAATCCTATGGAGTATTGGGAAGGTCTACAAACCGATAAGTAGAAAATGACATGCTTATGTTTTTAGGACTCCGGTAGAAGTCGAGTAGTTGGAATCTACTCGCGAGATAGGATTTTATCATATGTGAAAGATTGATCAAAGAATGGTTTATGAATATGTAATTGAGACCGAGCAGCGGGTAGGATGCAGCGAGACATGGTCTCACGTGCGTAGCCCTGCTTGTGCGATTGAGGACCGATCCATGTGCGGCTCTACTGGACAAGTTTGAACTGCACCGAATGCATATTGGGCATATGCAACCCAGGAAACTGATGTGACTCAATAACTTGGATGTTGAGGCATAGGCCACTGTTGATAGGGGTGGGTTGAGGGCAGCAAGGTGTAAATCGGCCGGCGGGCAAAGACACGCTCCGTGTGGGGACCTTGTGCCCACGATGGTGGGACCGGTTCAGCGTTTGAGTTTCTAGTGAAAGGTTGATGCGTATGACATGGTGAGGAGCACAAAACGCTCCTTAGGAACGGGTGTACGTGGCGTGTTATTCGGGTGTCTACTGATTGCAATCACCGTCCCTCGCGGTTATTTGAGTACAGCTTGTTCATTGCGCTGTGACGTAGTAAATACTGAAGAAGCCAGGAGAGTATGATGTATTGAATTATAATTATTTTGAAACTTTGATTGCTGTCAAATATGATCACTAAAATTACTTTTATTAAACTTGTAAGCTGTTGTTCATAACTTGAAAATTAAGGATCAACATGCAGGCGAGTCATTTACTACACTATCTATGCCTATATTAAGTATCCCTGCATGTAGAGTTCCATGTTTAGGTTAGACGGTTAAGTCTTGCCGAGCCTTCATGCTCACGGTTGCTATATTAGGTCGTTTGCAGGTGAGACCCGAAGACGAGGCGATGCCCATGGAGGGGTATACCGCCTAGTGGGAGCCCTGCATGCCGCCGTAAATTTGTGTGTTGCTAGTGTGCAGCGTCCATGGGCTGGACGGCTGTACTTTTACATAGCTACGCTGAGAGTTTAGCTATGAGTAGTATCTTCCGCTGTATATCAAGTATTGTAAAAGACTTCCGCTGTTTATATAAATAAAACTTTGTATTTTGTCATATTCTTTTCGTGTGTGCTGTTGGGTGCCTCATCGCACGACACCACCCTCTGTGATTCCTAGAATGTGTGGACCTTGTCCCCATGGCCTGGTATCAGAGCCGCATTGGGAATAGCACGCTCGAAAAGAGCCTATTTTGAAAACTTAAGAGTAGTCGAGTCAGGATTAGTTATTATGCCCACATAAGGTCTATTATAATATTAGTTACTTAAGGTGGTAACTAACTTATGTGTTATTATATTCTGTAACGACGCTCCGACGTCAGGTAAGAGGTAAGGTACACCACCGCAAGCGGATCAATTGCAGTAAGCTCACCATGCGAGAAGTAGCATGTGATTGTTTCCGTGGCTTGGCATAAAAATGTTAATATGAGTCTCTGAAATTTTCCATGTTTCTGAGAAAATATGACATGCGGTACTCCAGTGTGCTTCAAAGTTAGTGGGAGCCCCTGTTGGGTGGGACATAACCCAATGTGCCCCCTACTGGTGCAGCACTATGCAAAGACGTGGGACCCCGTCGGGTGGTAGAAAACCCGGTCATGTACCTCAAGACGTGACTTAGCTCGGGGTGACCCGTATGAAATGATACAGGACGAATGTTTTTACTTTCATATATATTATTGTGAACTGTTTGCCCATGTGGGCTGTGTCATACGGCACCATATGTTTGATCTATCATTTGTGTGTAGTCACAGGACACTAACCATGTTCTAAGTAGCTCGAGTAGAAAATGTTTGCGAGTGAACGTTATTACTGCCACCGTTAAGACGTATGCCGGAATACCGACTTAGGATTTTCTTTGCTGAGGGTGTAGTACCGGCATTGCATTCAAGTTTCATCAGGCACGTCGACGATGATATCCGTGCTGGTGTTGTGACTCGACAACACGTAAAAATTTTGAACTTAGGACTAAGTTTGAATTTATAATCTCTATTTTGGAGCGTGCTGGTCAGATTTACAATTAGTCATGTGGTCACTCCGATAAGCAGACATGTGGTTTGGGAACCTGAGGAAGCTCTCCACAAGTTTCATTTTGAGATCCATGGCATATTTCAAGATTTAAAACTTGAAAACTTCACTTGAACTTAAAATGTCCAGTTCCTGGTTCAAACTGTGAACTAGACAGAAAATTGACTAAGTTTGGAACAGCATAACTTTCTGTATATTTAACCTATGTAGGTCTACCACACATGGTTGGAAAACTTAGAGGGTCCTCTAAGACTCTTATGTTAAACTCAAGATCAGAATACCCCTGGAAACTTATGAAAAATTCCAATTTCCATACTCTATCAAACTGGACAGAGGCTGGACAGTTTCTGTACCTTGTTATTGTTTCCATCATATCTCTTAGTAGAATTGATGAATGACTTCATGTAGCACATTTCAGGAATCCTGAGGATGTATACAACAATGTTGTAATTTATGATTTATGCATATATTGATGTTTTGTATCTGGAAAAATGTGGACAAAATCAGCCTTAAACAAAGGAGATGCTGTCAAAATTTTTCCAGAAAACTGTCAACTTGCAAAATTCATATCTCCTGAAAAAGAAATGATATGGAGGCAAATAAATACATTCTGGAGAGATATTTGAGTGTGAGACAACTTTGTAGTTGAACTCAAGTCCTGAATGTGCCTCTAACTAGATGAAAATTTTTAATTTATCCAGACTGGTCAGAATGAACAGAAACTGAGACAGAATTCCAGTATTATGTTTATTTGGCATTTGAATTTTAATTCACTTTAATAATTCAATTTTCACATCCATGATCTGTTTATCAACAGGGTTTGTTGAATTTGAGTATTTGACTCCTTCCAGTACTTCTTTTATAGATGACAGATGTGATGCTATTGCCGGACGGATGGGTGTTCTCCACGTGCGCCAACCGTCCGGGCTTCCCGGTCATGCTGTGGGAGGTGCTCCAACAATTTGTCTTCATCGAGATGCCATGCTATTGGGGTCAAGAGATGGTTGACATAGGTTTCCTGTCATGTACCGTCCTGGTCGACATCCCGGCTAGTCCACATTTTTATGGATGGGCTCCTTTTTCAGTCACTATCCAGGGAGCTCGTTTGGAGGACACGTGGGCCGTCGCAGCGGGCAAAGCACTTATGAAGCTTTGCGAGCTTCATCAAGATGCCATGGATGGGACACAATCTGCTCTTCTGCCGGTCCGTGGTACTGCTGGTTTTGAGTGACAACGTCGTATGGTTGCGGCCTATCAACCATATGGCGACACAACCTCGACAACACTTGGTGCGTATGCTGCTGCATCCAGCATGGTGGTTCTTACACAAGGTGAAATCCTTCGGGATCAGTTCAAAGCCTTGAGGCAAGCGATTGAACAGGGTGACACTCTTGATTATATCAATGATAACCTACGTTCGTTCCTGGCTCCGATGAATCACCGACTAGATCAATACGAGGATCAGTTGCATCACACTCGCACTAGAATGCGGAAGGCTCGGGCTGAACTGCGGCAAACTCGCATGGAACTGCAGCAAGCTCATGGTGAACTACAGGCTAGTCAGTTGGAGGTGCAGCAACAACAAGAGCAGCTGTTGGTAGTCACCGAGGCACGAGATGAAGCCATTGAAGAAGCTCAAAATTGGGAGTTCGAGGCAGGCCAACTTCAGGATGATTTGATTGAGGCCGAAGCCGCACCCAGTCATGTTTCCACAGGCTCATGACATGCCGCTGAATATGGGTGAACAGGTGCCTTCAAGTCCTGCGGAGGAAGAAGATCCTGAAATACTCGAGTACATCGATGAGGATGAATCTGATTAGGACGGGGCAGCACTACTGCCATCACGGGGCAACGTATAGTTAGTGGTTGCTCGTGTTTATTTTGTAGCCATGTTTGTGTCATATTATAAATAGTAGTGGGTGTGTAGGAGATGCCAAGGTGTGTATGATGACTCATAAAGACCAAGTGCAGTTGAATGCACTTCTGTGGTGGGAGTCCATCATTTTGGAGTTCACTACTGTAAACTTGGTCATGAGATAATATATCTTGTATAAAGTTTGTACTTTACCAATATATGTGAATGTTATGCAATTATCACATTGTCAATACTCGCACTACTATGGTATAGAGTGGATGAAGAAAACAACCATGTTGCTGATTTCCAAATCATGTAGATGCAGAATGGTGTGTACACGCTATACGCTTGAGATGGGAGGATCTAGCTGGGGTCTGGAGGATGAATCTCCTACCTGAGATCAAACTGCAACACCACAGAACAAGTCCCACCACCACCACCACCACCACCACCTGAACCTCTGAGGACTCTTGCAGAGATTCTGGTTGTAGTACTCGGCTCGCGCGAGGAGCAAACTGAGTTACTGCATATGTTGGTGCAGAATTCGTCCCGTCAAGGGGGGCGACAAGACAATGGGCAATGCCAGCCCCAACAAAGTTCGTACTCGAACTTCTTAGCAACGCATCCACCAGTCTTCACGGAGGCCGAGGAGCCTCTAGAAGTAGACAACTTTATCCGCATGCTCGAGGCGAAGTTCGGTTTGCTATGATGCACCGACCAACAGAAGGCGCTATTTGCAACGCAACAGCTTCAGGGATCCGCCGGTGCTTGGTGGGCGAATTACATCGTGCCACTGCCGGCTGCTCATTTGGTCACCTGGACCAAATTCCGGGAGGCGTTCCGCACCTACCATATATTTCCCAAAATAATGAAGAGGAAGCTTCAAGAATTTTTGGAGCTAAAGCAAGGCGGGAGGAGTGCCCACGAATACTCTCGTGCATTCAATAACTTGGCACAGTACGTGTCAGAGTATGTGGGGACGGAAGATAGAAAGCGAGATATATTCTTCCGCGGCCTTAATCCGAAGATGAAGGTCCAACTCGCACAATGCAACCGTGACAGCTTCAACGACATCGTCAATGCCGTGATTGTACAGGAAGATGCTCAAGGTGAGCTCGTTTCTGATAAGAGGAAATGGAGTGCGCCGTTGAGCAGCAGCAGTGGTGGTCCGCAGAAGTACCGCGTCGTGTATCGCTCACCATCCGGTCAACGATGGCAGCCACCAGCGCGACCGCAGCAATTCCGCGGTCATTCTTTCAACACGCCCCATTTCCAACCGCCATCTCCACAGCAGCAGCAGCAAAGGATGTTCCCGCATTCGTATCCGCCTCCACCATGTGCACCGGGATTCTGTCCGCAACTTGGCTGGAACCCGACACAATACACATGTTACACATGTGGCCGTGTCGGGCATTTTTCGAGGGACTGTCCCGAGCAGCGACAAGGCAGCATGCAAGTGCCCTATCGGGATGCAACTCAGCCCCGCAACCAGCGCAAGAAACCAGCACCAAAACCCGGCAACGTCCACCACATAGCCATCGGAGACGTGCCGGAAGACGAACCCGTCCTCACAGGTACGTTTTCTCTACTCCAAAATCCCGTAGTCATACTTTTTGACTACGGTGCCACCCATAATTTTATTAGCCAATCATATGTTGTCATGCATCAGTTACCTATCACTCCCACAGAATGTCCATATTCGATTTGCTCTCCGGGTGGGAAAATAGCAGTGGACATGAAAGTCCATAATGCACAACTTAAGATAGGTGGGAATATCTATCCGACTTCTCTAATTATATTAGAGGGTAAAAAGCTCGATGTCATCTTAGGAATGTCGTGGCTGCACCGTCATGGTGCTGTTCTTGACATTGTTCCACATGTGGTCCATTTGAACTCTCCACTATATGAACCACACACTCTCATTCTAGACCACCTTATCCAATAAATTCCTGCCACATACAACACGGAAGCGACAAAGCTTGAGGACATTCGTGTCGTCCGTGAATATCCGGACGTGTTTCCTGATGACCTTCAGGGTATGCCACCGGATAGGGACATCTTGTTCAAAATTGAACTCATTACGGAAACTACGTCTATTTCTCGAATGCCATATAAGATGGCACTCAATGAGTTGGCGGAATTAAAGGAGCATTTGAAGGACCTGTTGGACAAAGGCCTCATACACCCAAGTTCATCACCTTGGGGCTGCTCCACATTGTTTGGAAAGAAGAAAGACAAGACATTACGTCTGTGTGTGGACTATCGTCCGCTCAACACCGTGACGATCAAGAATAAGTATTCGCTACCGCGCATCGATATCTTGTTCCATGAATTAGTGGGTGCTAAAGTATTCTCGAAGATGGATCTTCGGTCCAGATATCATCAAATTAAAATCCGACCGTAGGATATACAAAAGACGACATTCTCGACGAGATACGAGCTCTATGAATATCTCGTCATGTCATTTGGACTTATCAACGCGCCGGCTCACTTCATGTATTTGATGAATTCAGTGTTTATGTCAGAGTTGGACAAGTTTGTCGTGGTCTTCATCGATGACATTCTGGTGTATTTAAAATCCAAGGAAGAACATGCCAGACACTTGCATATCATGCTCCAACAATTGCGAGATCACAAGCTTTATGCAAAAATCAGCAAGTGTGAATTTTGGATCAGCCAAGTACCATTTCTTGGTCATATTATTTCGCAGATTTCTCGGATTAGCAGGATACTATCGGAGGTTCATTCCGAGCTTCTCAAAAATCGCTAAGCCAATGACAGAACTGGTGAAAAGGGGGACTAAATATATTTGTAGAAAGGCATGTGAGGATGCATTTCAAGCACTGGTGAAATATCTCACAACAGCCCCAGTGTTAGCTCAGCCGGACACGACCAAATCCTTTGACATTTATTGTGATGCGTCTGGCATTGGTCTCGGCTGCGTGTTAATGCAGGAAGGCCGCTTGATCGCGTATGGATCACGGTAGCTACGAAATCACGAGCAACATTATCCAACTCATGACCTTGAGCTCGCTACCGTGATACTCGCTTTGAAAATGTCAAGGCATTATTTACTTGGAAATCTAGTGCACCTCTACACCGATCACAAGATCCTGAAATATATCTTCACTCAGAAGGAGTTTAATGAAACTGATCCGAAGCTCCGCATATCACCCACAGACAGATGGTCAAACTGAGCGGGTGAAACAAGTTCTAGAAGATATGCTACGCGCTTGTGCCATCCACCACGGTAAAAATTGGGATGATCATTTACCGTTGGTGGAGTTCTCATATAACAATGGCTATCAAGCTAGCATCAAGATGGTGCCGTATGAAGCTCTCTATGGCCGGAAATGTCGAACACCACTCAACTGGTGTGAATCTGGCGAACGAGTGATATATGGTATTGATCTTGTGAATGAAGCCGGAGAACGAGTGCTAGTGATTCAAGCCAATCTCAAGGCTGCTCAATCCCGTCATAAAAGTTATGCGGATAAAAGACATCGACCTCTCCACTTTGACATCAGAGACCATGTTTATCTCTGTGTCTCTCCGATGAAAGGAGTTCATCGTTTTAGAGTGAAGGGAAAACATGCTCCATGATTCATCGGTCCGTTTGCCATCATGGAAAAATGCGGACCCGTGGCCTATCGTTTGGAGTTATCGGCGTCACTCTCTGGAGTTCATAATGTATTGCACATTTCTCAGCTGCAGAAATGTCTTAAATCCCCAGCTGCAATCTGCACCGAGGACATTGAAGCTCTCCAACCGGAAATTACTTATTCTGAGTATCCGATCCGGATTATTGATGAAAAAGACTCGCACCACCAGAAACCGGACTTTGTACTTTTACAAAGTCTTGTGGAGCAACCATACCACTGAGAAAGTGACATTGGAAAGCGAGGATTATCTCCGATCAAATTATCCGGAATTATTATCATCTCATATCCGGTAATCCTTTTACCTCCGTCTCTTTTATTCATAATCTTGGGAAGAGATTCTTTTAAGGGGTTAGGAATGTAAAAGCCCTAAATTCAAAGTACAAAGTTCATATAGAGGAAATTAAAATTTAAATGGGAAAAAGAAATAAAATTGGAAACTGAGAAATCAAACTAATTTAAACTTCAATTGAGGGAATTCAAAATTCAAACCATGCTACTGTTCAAACTTTGCCAAAATAACATTTTGAGTTCACCATTAGCTTCCAAATATTCCAAATAGCACCCCTGCAAATTTTCATAAGATTTGGAGCACTATTTCTATTTAATTCAATGGGTACATTGAATCCAATTCAAATTCAAATTTGAATTTTAATTTTACCTGAAACTTGTCCAAATTTGAAATCCAATTCCAGAATATGAATTTACACATTTGAATTTTTCTCTCCACAAAAATATAGAATTTGTGGATCAATATTGGTGGGAGATTTAAAGGAGCAGAGAAGATAGGCTTAAGGGGACTGTGGGACCCACTGGTCAGTGGGACTTCTACGGGAGTGCTCTGCACGCCATTTTTCCGTCATTGCTCCGCTTGACACCGCACGGCATGCACTCGCTAGCGAGTTTCTTGCCAGCTTGATCGCATCTCGGCGTGCCCCTTATCCCTCCCTTGGTCCCTTTCCTCACGCCATCGACGAGGACAACAGCGCCGCTCATTTTCATCCCCCTCGTCAAACAGAGCACCGCCGCCTCCCTTTCCTCCCTGGTGAGCACCTTGGTCTTGCCTCTTTTCTCTTCGATGTAAACAGCAAAGATGGCGCCAAGGCTATCCTCTATCATCTCCACCAAATGGCTCATCGTTTTGCTCATCGTTCTGCCCGTATTTTGAAGTGTCGCCGACGTTCACGGTGAAGCCGTCGGGAACCACCTCAGCGTCACGGTCGCCAGCCCGCCACAAGTCGCATTACACCTCGACTTCAATAGCAAGAAGGATCGCTAACGCGAGCTTTTTCTCATGGTAAAACCCGTGCCTCCTTTCCATTCAGTTTCGAGCAATTGGTTTGAGTTTTATCGACGCTAGTTCATTTGGAGCTTCCTTGGTCATCGATTTAATTCCGTTTCTACGTGCAACGATTCTTCAATCCAATTAAGGATTATATTATATACTTTCTAATGCACGTCTCTACCAAGAGTAGAGAGGAACTATCGAGTAACGACCGAGTTCTTTTGTTTTTCCCCACCGCCAAGGAAAAAGTGTCGGTCCACCGTCGAAGTCGACCTTGCCGACCATTTCACTCCTATTGCACCTCCAAATCGTGTTCTTCATGCTCGCAGTAACATTCCCAGCTTTTCCCCGTGGTGCTTGTGCCATTTCTGAGCGATTCCGACCATCGCTGAAACCCTAGCTCCGCCGCTGCCGTCGTACGCTCATCTTCGGCCGTCGCTGACTTGTCTGGACCTCACCAGTGTGTTGCGCATCCGATTTTAGGGTCTGGCGGCCAAAGCCGTGCCCAGAGGAGGTTGACACAGCAAGCCCGTCCGGAGCGCCGCCGCGGTTCCGGCGAGGAACGCCGCCTTCGTCGTGAGGTTGAAGACAATTGACGGGCCCCACGTGTCAGCGCCTATTTCTCCTCCCTTGGATCTGCTGTGGCCACGGATCAGATTCGGCAGCTTGGGTTAAAACCCTATGGTCCATGTGTGGCCCACCTGCGATTTGGTCATTTTAAACAGCGGGGGCCAGTGGATTAATTCAAACGTTTTTTTTCAAATAATTCCAGATTTCATTCAAACTTCTAAATTTGATTACTCCTAATAGAATTACTTAAAAATTTCCAAATAAATTCTAGGAGACACATCTTGTTCCCAAGTTTGCAGTGGAGCAATTTGTTGGACATGAAAATCCCAGAATTTTCATAATTAATTCATTTGTTCTAACTGGTTCGGAAATTAATTACCTCTGTTCTGTTAATTTGATAATTCCCAATTTTGGTCAAAACACTCTTAAAAATACATTTGATCTCCAGTAAAAAGTTCAATTTCATTAGACTTCATTTACTGGACCAAACAGTATTCAAATCACCTATGTCAATCGAAAAATGGAAAATGTCTAGAAACATTTTCAACATTTTCCCCAAACTTGTAAAATCAATTTCTCCTTGTAGAACGCTCAGAAAAATATGTAACAAATTTTTCCAGAACCAAAAGAACCTCCTCTACCATAATCATCCTGTTTTAGCCATGACAAACCTCCAAAATTATCACCAAATTTCGGAGAAGGCTTTTACTTTTTGGAATTTTAGAGACAACAAGCTTATTTGAACATCACAAATTTTTGGTCCAGATTTTCCACATAGAACCTAGTTTCCACTGTAAAAATTCCAAATCCAATTAAATCATTACATACCTGATCAGTAGTTATAAGATCTTTTTTGTAGTTTCTATATCACTCATGTACTTTATATATTTCATATCATTTAGTGACCGAGATCAAGGAGGACCCAGAGCCCTTGGAGAGTATACTTCCAGAAGCTAATTATCCCTCTAACTCGCAGCCAGGCAAGCACCAGTTTGCATTTAAGTGCTATTTCAAAATTTCTATTTGTATTACTTATGTCTAGGATGATTTTTGTGCATTAGGGCTAAGGTGCTTGTTACTCCATTTGCATGACCCTCAAATCCTATGGGGTATTGGGTAGGTCTACGACCCAAAGAGTAGAAAATGCCATGCTTAAGTTTTTAGGACTCTGGTAGAAGTCGAGTAGTTAGAATCTACTTGCGAGATAGGATTTTATCAAACGGAAAAGATTTGATCGAAGAATGGTTTATGAATATGAAATTGAGACCGAGCAGCGGGTAGGGTGCAGCAAGACATGGTCTCACGTGCGTAGCCCTGCTTGTGTCGATTGAGGACCGATCCGTGTGCGGCCCTGCTGGACAAGTTTGAACTGTACCGGATGCATACTTGACATATAGAACCCAGGAAACTGATATAACTCAATAACTTGGATGTCAAGGCATAGCCCACTATCGATAGGGGTGGGTTGAGGGCAGCAAGGTGTAAATCGGCCGGCGGGCAAAGACACGCTCCATGTCGGGACCTTGTGTCTGCGATGGTGGGACCGATTCGGCGTTTCAGTTTCTAGTGAAAGGTTGATGCGTATGACGTGGTGAGTAGCACGGCCCGGGTGCACGTGACATGTTATTCGGGTGTCTACTGATTGCAATCACCGTCCCTCGCGGTTATTTGAGTACCGCTTGTTCACTGTGCTGTGACGTAGTAAATATTGAAGTAGCCAGGAGAGTATGATGTATTGAATTATAATTATTTTGAAACTTTGATTGCTGTCAAATATGATCACTAAAGTTACTTTTATTAAACTTGGAAGCTATTGTTCATAACTTGAAAATGAAGGATCAACGTATAGGCGAGTCATTTACTGCAATATCTATGCCTATGTTAAGTATCTCTGCATGTAGAGTTCCATGTTTAGATGAGCGGTTAAGTCTTGCTGAGCTTTCATGCTCACAGTTGCTATATTAAGTTATTTACAGGTGAGACATATGAGGAAGGACCCGAAGAAGAGGCGATGCCCCCGTAGGGGTATACCGCCGAGTGCGAGCCCTGCACGCCGCCGTAACTTTGTGTGTTGCTAGTGTGCAGCGTCCGTGGGCTGGACGGCTGTACTTCTGCATAGCTAGGCTGAGAGTTTAGCTATGAGTAGTATCTTCTGCTGTATATTAAGAATTGTATAAGACTTCCGCTGTTTATATAAATAAAAGTTTGTATTTTGTCGTATTCTTTTCGTGTGTGCTATTGGGTGCCGCATCGCACGGCACCACCCTCTACGATTCCTGAAATGTGTGGACCCGGTCCCCACACAATGCAAGGAAACTATCCAGTCCCTAGGATACATTGAGTTTACCTTTGAACACTTCTTCTCTGTAAGTTCTGTTTTTATGTTACATTTAGTTATTTGCTTCCTTATTGCCTTTTACTTCCTTTAAAAGGTAATCATGCTCAATCTCGAAATGGACTGCTTGTAGGTTTGTTTTATTACATTTATAATTTTTTTTCTACGTGATTTTGGATACTTGATTAGATATGACGCTAGTGATCACGGGCTAGTGCAAGTGTCTGGCTGTATATATTTTCATCTTTAGAAAATAATCGGGTTATTGTATTGCGATTTGTGGTCAATTGTTTGAAGTCATGGTTGGGTGTCTGGTATGATGATAATTTTACCCTGATTCAAAAGGTTACGTCTATCTAGTATTCTAGTCCAGAATATCTACTAGCCTGTGTTTCAGAACTATGGGGTCCAATGTATCGTATAGAGGTGCAGCTGGGCTGTTGTCACTGTTAATTTTTTGATTCTAGACTCTTGCTGGCATGCCTCGCTTGAATTGATGAATTTTAAATGCTTTTTTCCCAGAAGTAACCTAACAGACTAATCTAAGCATGGAAAATGCAAAAAAAAACTATCTTTGTTGAAAGTTAGGTACCAATATATAGCCTTGTACTATGTCTTAGCTTGGTGCTACTGTAATCTGTCCCGTTGCTGAATTATCGTCTCTGATTGTGCTCAGATATTCATTGAGCAGCTGCAAAATGTTCTGCAGGGACATGAAACTTCTATAGGGTAAATATCCTATATTTTCTCTCATAAATATGAAAAATAGGGAAAATAAATATTGATTACGAAATTATTTATTTGAACTGTTCACAAAGGAATGATATACCCATCATATTTTTTCCTTCTCTAACCTACTTTGTTTTTGGTATCTTTAGACCTGAAGTGCTTCTAGAAAGAACCAGAGATGATAATGTATCAGATTATGGTTTGTATGACCATATGTTCATCTTATATCACTCTCGACTGTGTTATCATATTTCATTACTATCTAACTCAAACATAGTCAAAACTAGTTGAACTTGCTCAAACATAAATTAAACTAGTCGATCTTGCTCAAACTTATTAAAATATGAGCAAACTTACTCAAACTTAGTAAAATATAAGCAAACTTACTCAAACATGGCCAAATATAGTTAACTTGCTCAATTCTAGCTTTTAATAAGCAAATTTACTCAAATATGCATTTGTGTACTTATAACTTGTCTAACCACACTTGCACATTACAGGTATCGGCGACGGAGGCTCAAACTCCATTGCCCCAGATTCCGGCGCATGGACGACTGCAGGAGGACGACTTTCCGAACTCCGGTGGCAGTAGACGGGATAGCATATAGTGTGGTGTGTATCGTGTATGTATAGTGTTTCTGAATTAATGTTTTGCAATTCTTGTTGTGATATATATATATATATATATATATATATATATATATATATATATATATATATATATATATATATATATATGCCTGTGTGATCTCTGTTTTCTATGCCTATGTGAGCTGGCCATCAAGCTGGCAGGATTTTTTTAAATAAGCTTATAGACGATAAATAATCGTAGATGGCCAGAAACCATCGTCTATAAGCATTTACTATCGTCTATAAGCTATATACGATGGTAAGGTCCTTATGACGACGGTTTTTAACCGTCGTCTATAGTCGAGATTGCTGTAGTGAACTGCATTAGGATTGAACAATTTTTGCTTACATTGATAGGGAAGGTTTACACCTTCTTCCCATTCAATTCTTATGCATCCTCACGAGAGTAAGTATTGGCATTGCTCTTTTTGATTCTTCAAAAAGGAATGTCACCTTACTTAGTAATATATTTAAACAAGTACTTAGAATTTTATAAGCATTTCTAAAATTGACTTAGAGATTTTCTACCTAGGTAATTCTTATGGAATGACTTAATGATTGAATCAGTATGTAGCAACCTAGGAATAGTGATTTTGATTTGAAATTCATTTATGCATGAATCACTAAATTTCAAATTCCTAGGCAATAAATAAAAAATGTTCAGAACGATAAAATTGAGAATCTTGTTTGCCATGATCTAAATGATAACATTTGCTCTTGTGAAACGCGAAGATGTTATAAAATTTAAAAGATGAAAGGATCCATATAGTGTATTTATATCACTTGCAATGTTATGAGTAGGAGCTTTAAAGAAGTGAAAATTGATTTATCCATAACGCCCCACTCTTATAAATGAATAATACATTATTCATGAATACATTCGGAATTGGACCCAATGCATCTTTGGTCTTGTTCTTCCCCGTACGCACAAATGAAGATTTGGTTACCTAACCCGAAAATTTATTTGTACAAGTATTAGGAGCTAACCATCTCTCTATCATAGAGGGAAGTTTGCAGAAGTAATATTACTATGCAGACATTCAAAGATCGGTTGTTGGAAACCTTAAGAGGATTCTATTTCAACATCTCTTGGCTAAGGAGTAAATTAGAATGGTTTTTATTTATTGTTAATTAAGCTCGAAGGTCGATCATAACTATCCGAGGCCGGAGATTTGACATGGAAACCCTCCATGAGCAGTTAATGAGCTGATGCGAATATGTGAGAGCATTATGCACTCAACACTATTCTAATCACTCATTCAATCTCATAGGAATTGCCACCATTTAGTGTATGTAATTCCTTTGTGGCTAGAAGATATGATGTATCTTAACCAAGGAATAACAAGATCACATCCAATGTATATTGGGTGCAACCCATGTTGAGTGAACATCATCCTTTTGTGGTTATAGGTATGTTGTACCTTAGCCAAGGAACAACAGATCATACCCAACACATGTTGGGTACATGTCACTCCTTTGTGGCTAAAGGTTATCATTACCTTAGCAAATGAATGATGGATCACACCCAATGCATGAGAGGTACAAGTTATTCCTTTATGGCTAGAAGCGACGGAATAACAAGGTAAATCCAACCTATGGAAACCTTGAGGTGTGGATGAGCGACATCAACAACACTCTCATCGACCACACTCATGGAACCCATGGAAGGCAACCCAACATCGACACTCAACCTTCCAATGCCAAAGCCATGCTGCAACAATGTTAGGCCATCCTCATGGCCTACATCCATCATTTGGGTTTCAGCCCCCTATCGCGGACCTTGACCAAGAACAAGCTTGGGGGGAGGACCCCCACTTGAGGTAACTTGTATCACACCCCATTTGCATTCCTTTATTTTATTTCTTTCTTTCCACCGCATTTGCACCTAAAAAATTAATAATGTAGTATAGGTTAGGTTAATAAAATAAAAGATGTGCACTAAGAATATTTTTACTTTGCATAAGTTGAAATGATGAATAGTTGCTTTGTTTTATTTTCTCTAGTCCCTTGAATACAACTTAGTATTCTCCAAGTATTGGATTTATTGGCCTAGAATATTCTTGCCTAACTTTGAAATTGTGGGTAGCAAAAGATAAGTCCAACATTCTAAGTTGTTGTGGAGATGATATAGTGATGAGAACTACTAATATTGTAGTTGAAAGTGAAACTTCATTTCACGGAGAAAATTTAAAATGGGAGTTCCTCATTTGATAGAAATTCCTACCGAGGCTATATGATGATTTGAATTAGAAAAACCTTATGCATATGCTATTTGCCTTCACATTGAGCCTGATCAAACTAGTATAGACCTATGTGAGAATCTTTTCATGTTTTTTAGATCAAGATTACACGTGCACATGCTAAACTTCTACACTAGAAGTTAGCAAAAATTTATCATACCATTCGACCACCAAAAAGATACCCATGATTTTCATGCATAATACTCTCTCGAAATTACATGAAAAAAATAGGAGTAGAAGACATGGCTACAAGAAAAAGAAAATGCATGCTCATGTACAAGAGCATGACAAAAAAAGAAAAAAAATAAGTAGACCTGTTTCATCCTCTCAAAAAGAGAGTGCATAAAAAGGAGTCATCTTCCACTACCACAAATATTCCACCGCACTTGCACAATCTTGATCTAGAGGCGTGATTTGTTTTCTCCTAGGGCTTACCCTTTTGACTTAGCAATATATGTGTTGCAAATATGCATACTCTTATTCTCTATCAAGATCCTCAAAAAGCCTTATTTAGTTGTAGGACATGAAAGGCATTGTCTTGGTGAGGATACAAATACCTCTTTCCACATAGGAGTGATTGAGTGCATTATTTGAGGAACTTCAATTCGAATACCATTTGAAATTCTCTGGAAATTTGAGTGGTACTCATACATTAGGTGATGCATGCTCATTTTGATGTTCGGCCCTTCAACCACCAAGAAAAGGATGAGGTATAGGCCCCATAAAGACAAGGAAAAAGGGTGAGGTACCGTAGCTAATTTATTCAATGCAAGGTAGAGTACTTTGTTGTGCATTTGGTACATTTTCAAAATAGAACATTATAGCAACTCCTGATCAACAACCTAAGTCTTTATCTTTGCTTCGGCACAAACAAAGGGTAAGCATGGGGTAGTTTGTTGATGGTCGTTATGTACCAATTTTGACCGTCAATATAACTCAATTATGTGAACGAATGAATATTTCTTACACACATCATAGTTAGGAATAACTTAGTTCCACTTGTACTTGGAGAAATTGGTTCATGCAGGTATTATATGAAGATTTCAGGTGAATGCATGGTCACAAGGCAAGGAAACACACTTCCAACAAATCAGACGATGCCATGTGGCTTCCCATAGATCCAATGGCCCACTTACAGGCGGGTACCCGCAGGTTTTCACCCATATTCATCAAGAAGGTTGACAAGGACCCACATATCAATGTCCAGGAGCAAGTGGGGACAACCCCAGTTCGGCCGAACCACCTGTTTGACCGAATTGGTAAAAGCACCAAACTCAGTCCAACTGCACGTGTCAACCCCTGGTGGCTTCCTTGACGTGGGAGTAAGTGAAAGCCCGAGAGATTAGCGCGCGAAACCGCCTGAGTGAGTGTATAAATATGGGGGAGTGCCTCACCTAACTTCACACACAAACAACTTGAGCATTCACTCTCTTGTATACATTAGTTTTCCAAGTCCTTAGTGGAGGTTAGGCTATAGAGAGGAGGCTCTAGTCCAAAGTCCAAATTAGAGAAGTATGATTCATGTATCTTTTCTTGTATTTGTGGCTTTATGCATTATAATAATAGTATTATTAGTCTCTCTTTATTCATATATTTGGGCAAAGTATTTCTTGTTTGATTGTGGAGTCTATGTATGTGCTATGTGTAGATGTTATGATCTAGACATCATGCTATTATCATGTTATCATAAACATAATACACTTTCACTATAGTCTAATTAGGTAACATAATTATGTTAATATGAATATTTCAGTGCTTGGATCCAACATTGGTTTAACGATGTTTAGATTAGTCATTGCCTTAGAATGAATATTACGTTGCAATTCTTAAGGTATTTACTTAGAATGCAAGCGCGGTGCTTGGATAGTTAAGTAGCGTTTGATGCATCGTAGTCCACGTGTTGTAGAGGTAAGTAGTAGGTGGAGACAGTCCTATCTCTCCAATGTAATCCTCCATGTCCGTCTACGATGTAGGCTCTTGGCGGGAGTCGCCTGGCAGATCAGGGTAAGCCGATGCCCAACATGTTGGACCACTAAGCCCTAGTATTCACTATTAGCATATTCATTTGTACTTTATTAGCTATGTATATGAGTAATTAGAGCATAGTAGGAGTAGCTCTGTCTCGTAGTCTAACCCTTACTAGGACAACCTTATTACCGTTAGTGTATATTGCTTAAGTGTGTGTCATACTACCCTTATTATCATCTTACCCTTAATCTGATAAACAGTTAATACCCTATACTTTAATCATAAGAATAGAGTTTACTTTACTTCACTTCCTTCCTTTGGGATAAATACAATACCCTTGGGAATACTCTTGGGTGAAATGCTACAACGTTATCTTCCGTGCGCTTGCGGATCTCATCTCCTATGGGAGATGATATGTGGTGCTAAGAATCGTCAACACAAATTGAGTCCAAATGCAATGATAATTTTTTCTATATTCTTCAAAAATTAATATCTACCACCTGAACCAAAAATTTTAAAACTAATATAGCTAACATTTTAATGTTTTGGTAAATATCAAATTAATTTATATTCAAATATTATTTACATTTTTATATCTCCTCAAAATATGGATCTTACACTTAAATTTGGTTTGTATGAACTTTTTGTCTTATTTATACATGTATGAGTTTTGTAAAAAAATTTAAAGCATTCCAAAATGTCAAAATTCAAATTATCTATCCTTCTAATCAAATGCTCATATACATATGAGGCATTCTTCAAATTTTGAACATATATTGATTTAAACAATTTTGTAAAAATCTAAAAAAAAATCATAGAGGTTGGTATGATGACGAAATAGTTCCATAAAAAAATTAAATGAAAAAATTGTTATATTCAGCAAGATAGAAAAATGACAAATAACCTGTATTATTTGTTTTTTATGTTTTGGTCAATTTCAAAGGTTTTCCCGAGTGAAATTTAATGGGAACCTGTAATACTAAAGCATATTACAAGAAAGTGGAATTTGGGCTTTTAAAAAGCCCCTCATTTTCATCAAGAATATTAATTAATCCTAGACTTAGTACACATCTTTTCACAGGCGGTTCTTAACAACTTCACATGCGATTTTTAATGAATAACCGCCTGTGATAAAGCCCAGAGTCTGTTCTTCAATTTTCTTTTCCCTTGCTTTCTTTTTATTTAGATTGCAATATAAATACTCAAACATGTATAGATTCTGCAAATTGAGTCCAAATTCGATGATACTTTATTTTATATTCTTAAAAAAATTAATATCTAGCACCTAGACCAAATATTTTAAAACTAATATAACTAACATTGTAATATTTTGGTAAATATAAAATTAATTTATATTCACATATTATTCACATTGTTATATCTCCTCAAAAATATGGATCTTCCACTGAAAAGTGGCCTGTATGAGCATATTTTCTTATTTATACATGTATGAATTTTGTTAATTTTTTTTAAGTATTCCAACATGTGAAACTCAAATTATCCATCATTCTAATCAAATGCTCAGATGACAATGAAACATTCTTCAAATTTTAAACACACATATATTCAAACAATTTTGTACAAATCTGAAAAAAAATTATAGAGGTTGGTATGATGACTAAAAAGTTCCATAGAAAAATCAATGAAAAAATTATTATATTCATCAAGATAGAAAAATGACAAATAACCTATGTTATTTGTTTTTTTATGTTCTGACTAATTTCAAATGTTTTCCCAAGTGAAATTTAATGGGAACCTATAAAACTAAAACATATTACAAGAAAGTGGAATCTTGGCTTTTAAAAGGCCCCTCATTTTCATAAAGAATATTAATTAAGCCTAACTTAGTACACAATGTCTCCGGCGATTTTTATTGAAGAACCGCCTCAGATAATACATTTTCTTAGGCAGCAATTACTGAAGAATCACCTAAGGTAAATCATCTGCTCAGGCAGTTTTTAATTAGGAACCGCCTAAGAAGATGCGCGACTATATAAGATCCCTCAGCCTCCTCGAAAAAAAACTAACCCGAGAGATTTCACTTAGACGCCATCAGGCTGCATAATTTCCTTTTCTGCCAAGCCCTCGCTGCCCTCGCCGCCGAACTTCGTCCTCGCTGCCCTCGCCATCGAGCTTCGACCTTGCCGCGTGCCCTCGCCGTTGAGTTTTGTCCTCGCCGCCCTCGACGCCGAGCTTCATCTTCGTTGCCCTTGCCGTTGCCAATATGTCCGCTTCTTTCCTCCCTTCTCTATCCCCCGTGCCACCCACTTCCCTCCTCCCTCCCCATGCCGCCTCCCTCCTCGCTCTCGCTGTCGGCCGAGTGTCCTCACCACCACACCCCCGTGCTCCTCGCGCCTCCTCCTCCTTTCTGGCATCTACCCCCACCGTGCGCTGCCCCCTCCCCACCGTCCCCTACCGCCGGCACTCTCCCTCTATGGCAGCCACCGATACCCTTCCTCCATTCCACTTGCACTGTGTCGAGCCCCCTATTAGATTGTTTAATTTGTTTAGATTACTTGTATAGAGACCCTGACGATTGTTTAGAGAGCAAATTAATTGTTTACATCAGAAAGCAAAGCAAATTTAGCTCAATTATTTCTTCTGCATTTTTTGTGTGTGTTCATACCAGCACCAATTAGCTGTTTAGAGTAGTTGTTGTGTTAAAGGAGATAGTCATGTTGTGCTTACAGGTAGTCCATGTTCACTCTTTTATATATTAATTCATTTCCCCATTGCTCTCACAATGTGCTGCTGTGGAGCCCCCATTCCTCATTCTAGCCGGTTGATACTACATTACTACATTGGCTTGCATCCGGATTAGGTTCAGGCTTAGGCATCTGGTTTGCAGATGGTTTGACTAGGGTGAAGAGTCGATAGGTGAGATGGACATAGCATAATCATGCACTGCTAGCTTAGATTTAGTTATTTAAGATACACAAGGAACACCTTTACTGAATTCCATCTTAGGTTGTGATTTGACATATTAGGATGCTAAGTACTGTATTTTTTAGTAGGATGTGATATGACACCGTGTTATAGAGCATTTATTTTTGCATCTTTCATTGAAGTGGGACATATTTTTTGTCTTATTAGTTCTAGCATGAAAAGCCTCTAAGAAGACTGGTGCTGGTAGTAACAATGAAGAAGGCAATATGGAGTTTCGTGACTCCAGCAGTTCAGGTTCATTTAACAGTATATCAGATCCTTTTCCAAATATAAAAAATAAAAAGACTTCAGAGGATCTCGACCCAGAATATGATCCTGTCGATGAGGTATGGATCACGAATCTTAACTCCAGTAGTTTAAGTTAATGTTGGTTGTCAAGTATATGAAGTCTTATAATTCTTTTCTACCAAGCTTAATTGTGAAGACAACGAGCTGACTTCGGCTCCTAAAACCGCAAAAGGTTCTCCAATGGTTGAATCCTTAGATTCACTCAAGCAGAAATGCGGGCTACGAGGTCCCAATAAGGGTCTATTGAACCACATAATATGCATAACAAGTGTCAGTTCAGGTGGGCTTCCCCAAGAACCACTGGATCCAGTTACAAAATACCAAAATGCATGCAGTTGTCTTGTTACAGAGCTCATGCCGATCACAACTGAGAATTGGAGAAAATTCCCTAAGGAGAACAAGAATGAGTTGTGGGAGAATATAAAGAAATAATTCAAGTTCCCAAAAGGTACAGAAGAAGTTGTAAACAAAACAATATTGGTCTCTTGCGGCAAGAAGCTTCATAGCAGGAAGAGTGAAATGAATGCTTATGTTAAGGCCGATAAGGTCCCTAGCCCAAAATAGATGGGAAAAATCACACAAGCTCGATGGCAAGAATTTGTTCGTCAAAAGACCACACCTAAGACTAAAGCCCTAAGTAAATCTAGGTTAGAGCTTGCCAAAAAGAACAAATACCATAAACACTTAGGGTATGTCCCAAACTTGAGAAACGGAATAAAATATTAGAGGAAGCTGTCAGAAAGGGCAATCCTCACCCATTAAAAGGTTGCGATGAGAGAACTCACTGGTGGGTCTTTGCTCGGTCAGGTTTGACTAGCGAGGGCAATATTGAAAAGCCTAACTCCTTGAACGAAGTAGGTCAAAAAATGAAATAAGTAATTGAAAAGCAACAGAAGGGTTTCTTCAAGACGAAGAGGGAGAATGGCCAACTTACCTCTATCCTAGGAAACCCTGAACACAGTGGATGGGTTTGAGCAATCATTTCTGAGACATCCTAGAGAGATGGTTTCCCGAAGGATGAAGAGTCATATAGAAGACGTGAGAAGTTTAAGAAGACACCTGATGAAATGATTGCTCAAAAGGTCAAGGAATCTATGCAAGAAATAATGGATCAACTTAGAGAATCGGGACAATTAGCGCCACCGAATAGAGCAATGGTTCCCGTGGCAAAGGAGCATTTTGTATCTCCAACTGCCTACCCTAGCGGCATAGGTTCTATGTCAGGCTCAGGATCAAGCAATAATTCCCTGTTGATGATATTGTTAAGGATATATCTTGTTGTCTTCTTGTCCCGATCGGTAGAGCATGCAACAAAACCAAACTGGTTATCACCGCTATGGCAATGTCTTATCGTGACTTCAACGGCAACTCACTTCCATTGTATTATGGTCTGGTGCAAGTTCTTCAGATCATTGATTATGATTATGAAGATTATAAAATAGACAACATCACACTGAAGGGGATCACGACTCTAGGGCACACTGTCAACCAATTAATCATTTAGCACCGACAAGATATCGTGTTGGACGATGAGCCGATATCTAGCCCCGTCGTAGCTCAAAAGACTGCAACCCCGTCATCTTTGCTGAAAGTCCAGGAAGATCCACTTCTGCTATGTCCCAACAAGGATGATATTAACCTTGCTAGTAAAGATAACCAAGAGCAACCAGTTGAACAACAACTTGAAGCAGTACTAGCGCAAGCTTATAGTAAAGATCAACCAGTTGAGCAACAGCTTGATGCAGTATTAGAGCAAGCTGCTGGTAGTAAAGAGCAATTAGTTGAACAATAGGTTCAACAACAAGCCACTGTCCAACTTCCAATGACTATTTCACATTCAGTGCCTGTGAAAGTTAGCTCGTACAAAAATAATAAACCTTCTAAAGAAGTGCCACAATATTTGGAAAAAGTGAAGGAAAAAATTGGAACATCTAATGCATCTTGTGCTTCACATGAGCCAGCATTAGAAAATATTGAGGAGTGGGAATAAGATGGTGTGAAATATAATTAGGAGACGGCTTTAGTTAAACCAGAAGTTCCAATATACAGGATTCAGGATGTTCCTCTTGAATATGAGAATGTGAAGCCGTTCATGACATCGAGGCAACTTCATAAACAACCTGTCTTGCTTAGAAGAATGCACGAGTGGTACATCACTACCAACACAAAATATGATCTTTCTTACGTCACATTTCGTGTGCCAAAACAAGCATTCTATAGCATTGGAGAAGATAAACGTTTTAGCCCCAAGAGTGGTGCCGGATGCATCACAGCCAGATTAAGTATCGAAGCCTGTGTTTCTGAAGGGTTTCAATAAACTACCTGCGCCAGTTCGTTTTGGCCTAGCTCTGGAACTATCTTCAACGGTTTTTGGGATCTAAAACTCAACTTCGACTGGAAATTTCAACCGAGTTTCCCCCCGACTCCTGTCCGATCAGAAGAGTTTCTTTTCCCCCACCGCCTTCTAGGTCGGTTACAGGTGAAGCCATCTGCTACTTGAGAGCCATTCTCTTTGAAGATCTACATAGCCTTTTCCATCGAGGCATGCTCAAAATCAACCTGCTACCCGTCTGATGCTTGTAAGTGCCTCTAATATTTCATATTTGCTTTCTTTACTACATGTATGCACATGTCATGAGATTATAACAATTTTGAACATCTTCAATAGGATGCAATACATGAATAATGAGAAGTTGAACACCAAGACAGGTATCATTGACCCTACAAAGATTGCAGAGTCGAATTTTGACTTCTAGGTGGAATGGAACTCAGAAGAGTACAAGCACCTGATAAAAAAGGAATTTGAAAAATCAATCGCAAACCAAAAGAAGGATAAAAAGACAAGGGTTACAACCTACATAGGACATGTCTTGTTTAACTTTGTCAGAGATGGCAAGGACCTCGTAAAGACTTCGCACCACTTCGAGTAAGTTCGACACATAACATTGAAATAGCAACTATTGCTAAACACGTGTCTTTGCACATGTGCAGTAAACACTATATAATGATCTTCATCAAGTCAACATAGGGTTTGGCAACGGTCTTGGACACAGCCGATTACTTACCAGATAATTATAAAGATTTCCTTTCCATTTAGAAAAAATACGGTTATTCGATACTTTTAATTTACACACATTTAATGTGTTGACAAGTTTTATATGACATTTTTTGTATTACAACGCTTGGCGGTTTTACGCGAAACAACTTGGCGGTCAAAGACATCCTAATAAAGATGCATTGCATATATCAACATATTATCTTTGTCCCAAGCAGCCTTCTGGCAGCGTCTTGTAAGGGTATTATGTATGCGACCATCTTCGGATTGCCTGCGAATATAGAGTGAGTCGTGAGCATGTAAGTTATCCTTAATATCGATATTGTATTTTCTTACTTTTGAGTTTTATTTTCATTGTAACTATTGTATTTTAATACTTATATTATTTTATTGTTGTCACCAACATATTCGAAACCTTGTTATGTGTTCCATTGTAGCACATGAAGAATGTGAACGAAGAATGGTCAGTTTCTAGAAGTATACCTGATAGAGGAGCCGATAAGATTGCGAGTGAACTGGATCACTTCATGCGTCACAAAATTTACAACCGAAGAGGACTGTTCTTCGATGACAACGGTGTAATAGATAATGTGTCAGAACTTTGCCAGTATGAGCATCGAAACAGTTTTTAGTAAATTTGTAAACAATGAATTGAGATGTACTGTACATATGTATATGATATGACTTTTATGTTATTTTGTGTCGATGATGCTTGTAAGAGTATATTGTTTCTACTGTGTGTGAATGTGCATAGAATATTGACTTGGATATTAGAAATAACAGCAGATATACTTTATCACAGGCGGTTCTTTACCTACGACCAGATGCCTGTGTAATTATATATCACAGGTGGCTAGTTATAGGTAAAGAACCGCATGTGATAACTCCATTATCACAGGCGCTTACTCTTAAGTTACAAACCGGTTATGATAAAAAGTCTTCAAAGGCGGCTAGTTATAGGTAAAGACCCGCCCGTGATAACTCGATTATCATAGGTGGTTACTCTTACGTTACAAACTGATTGTGATAAAGAGTCTTCACAGACGGATTTATGAAGGTTAAGACCGCATGTGATAACTTATTTCACAGGCGGTTTTCGTTTCCGCGTGTGAAAATTGCATATTATCACGGGCTCTTCGTTTCAGGATGTTTTGAATACCGCGTGTGATAATACGTTTACAGCCACCTGAGATGAAGGTTATTGTAGTAGTGTGAAGAAGGGAGAGGTCGCTCTTGTTGTGGTTCCACTGAGTCAAAGCAGGACCTAGCTGTAATTCCACAGTGGTCTATGGAGCGGAACTTATATCATTTGTGAAGGCATGTGTCTGCTTGTCAGCACTATGCTTTCAGTGTAACACCCTGAAATTAAAGTTATTAAAAAATTCGCTCCGAATTCAACTTTAAATATATTTGAGGTCAAATTTGAATAAAAGTTATTGACATGATGCCTACAAGCAAATTTGTGTTGGTAAATGCATTAAATAAATTCTACAACTAACACCGTGAGACCAAAACAGAAATAAAACATGAATCCATATCCCAAAAGGAAAGTAGGAAAGAAATGCCAAACCCACTTTCCCTCTTGGGCGCAGCTCATTTTCTTTCTCCACCACGGCCCACTATTCTCCTCCCCCTCCCTCTCGTGCGCGCGTGCCCCAGCCCTGCCCAGCACTGTAAAACTTTCCCATTCCTCTGTTTCCCTCGCGAGGCAGGCATGCTTCCGAGAAATGCGTGATGCGACGTAGCCCATCACACTGCCCTACGCCACTACAGGCGCTGATCCACCCCTACTGCACTCCATCTGACACCTTTCCGCGCTGTATCATTACCTCCGAGATGAGAGCACGATGCCCATCCAGTACTGGAAAAGCATCACTGGAACTGCCATTTGGCGAACTGCCTTCGAACAGCTATAAAAGGAGCCCTTGCCCCTCCTTTCTCTCGCGCATGACCCCCTCTCACTTCCACCGCACTTGTTGAGCTCGAGCAGTCCCGTCGAGGCCACCATCGATGGAAAGGCAAGGTGGGTCGATTGCCTATGTTTACAGCTTCTTGAAGACCCTCACTAGCTACCCAACCCTCTTTTGCAGCAGCAGGGATAGTAGCAAGCCAGTGCCGTTCAACCTTAACCTAGCCGACCGCTGTGTCCATTCCGACTCTAGTCATTCCCCATTCTATGATTTCTCTCCCGGGTAGAACCTTAAACATCTAGTATAGCACCCTGACACTCCATCTGGCACTAGGAATAACCCCAATCGTGGGAACCCATTAAACCCTAGCACCGGCGGCCGCCGTGCGTGTTCATGCTCCAGCGAGCCGAGCCACACAAAACTTGTGCGCCATTGGTCTTGTGTCGTGCGTGTTCATGCTTCGGCAAGCCAAGCCACACAAAACTTTTGTGCCATTGGTCTTGTATGACTCTATAACGGCTAGAATGCACCTTAGTTTGAGGCCATCTCCATTTCAGGGAGTTGGCGCTGGAAACCCTAGCTGTGCCACTGCCCCTCATAATTGCTGGTTGTCGTGGAGCCTTCCCCGGTGTGGCTGTGACCCCAAGAAGAATCCCCGTACTCCATAGTGTGTGTAGGTGCAAATAAACCCAAAGGACATCACCGTTGCAAGGAGTTCTGTGAATATACTTCTATAGCAACCAACTCTGGCAAGCCATCACAGCTACTTTGGTCACCACCGGACCTCGCTAACGGTGCCAGGAGGCCCTTTGCACCTAGTAGACTCCATATGTATATAACATTAGGGCATAGGTAGATTTTGGAGCAAGTCTGACGAGCTGGCGGTGGCCTGCACAGTGCCAGCAGCCGCCAGCGCTGCCGGCTGAAGTGGCGCCCCACTGGCTGCCACGCGGGTGGAGTGTGCGTGCATGTTTGCCAAGCCAGCGCCACGCGAACGCTGCCTGGCCATGTTAGCATGCAATTGTGTGTGTGAGCTGCGTGGGTTCGGTTTTCATAGACCACAGACCAAAGGATAACCGAACGGTGGGCCAACAGTCACTGACACAATGAACCCACCTGTCAGCCTTAGTAAACATGCATAAAATGCTAGGTGCACCCTAGAATGTACCCCCAAAAGCTGAAAGACACATTTTTACGCACAAGAAAATTCAAGAAGAATTTCTAAAAATATTAGATGGCTGTTAGAACATATTAGTGACAAGTTTTGACATAATTGAAGTCCACAAAGTGGGGAAATTAAATAATGGCTCCTAATAAATAGTTAAGTAATTAGAAGACGTTGATAACTCACAATAAACCCAAAATAATCAATTCTAATACCAAAAAATTCTGATAAATACCCTCATTGATTATTGTAAGGATTGAGGATTTTGAGCAAGACCTGGGAGATTCCAACTTCAAGGAAGATCAACTCGAGGAGTTTGAAGGCTTGTGTGGTGGAGACTGTGTGTTTTGGAAGTGTTGGCTGTGTGCCAGAGTACTTGGACCGTGGATCCAAGGACTCACTAAAATTGAGGGAACTGGCGGGATAGAGTGATTCGCCCCAGGGACTGACAACTCAAAATACTGACATCAAGGAGTTCTCCTTCACAAAATATTTTTTTGCAAACTAAGCCATATACTCTCTAAAACCCTCGTGCATGAAGTACCTCCCTTGAGTAGTGCTAGGGCTTTCTCAGTACCTTCCATACTCAGTCTTGCTTAATATGTTGTCACTTTGACGAAGCATATGATGAAGAGTTGTGCGGGGATGAGGAGTAGGTTTAGTCCTGCACCCAAGGTTGCCTGCTGAAATGGTGTTGTATCGCTTTGCTGCTATTAGGATTGATGTGCTAAGTGACCTCATCAGGTCATGATGAATGTACTCAAAGATAATGCGTTATAATACCATAATGATTCTGTAATAATTATCCGTGTATAGACCTCGGTACATTATGTTGTGCATGCCAACGGCTGATCCAAAGATTAGTACGGAAGCACAGGTGGACCCTTGGAGAGCGGATCCTGAAAAAATGGTATAGAGCCATACTTGGTTGTGGGAGGAAACCTTAGGATCATCCCGCACCCCTGGATGTGTATTTGAAATATACAAACTACTTACAGAAAGTATCTCTCTATTCCTTACCCTTCTTAGTCTTACATAGTTCTAATGTTTAAAACTTATTTTGTTTTACCAGTTGTGACTCTAACATGTCCAAAATATATTTCTGTAGATGGCAGAGGTATAGAGCCATACTTGGTTGTAGGATGAAACCTTAGGATCATCCCGCACCCCTGGATGCGTATTTAAAATATACAAACTACATACAGAAAGTATCTCTCTATTCCTTACCCTTCTCACTCTTACATAGTTCTAATGTTTAAAACTTATTTTATTTTACCAGTTGTGACTCTAACATGTCCAAAATATATTTCTGTAGATGGTGGAGGTAGCTGGGCTGGTGGGACCTGTGAGGACGTGCATGGGTTCCCATGGCTGCTGACCCACACCATACAAGGCTTTAGCTACATAGCGTTGCCGCAGTATCACTGGAGGGAGTACGAGCGGGACAGTGGCCCGTGCTGCGAGGCACAACTCTACCTGGCTGAGCTATTTGTTGACCTGGCAGGGCGCCTGTACTACTAGTACTAGAGCTGTGAGACTCATACATTGAGGAGATTGAACATACGCCCCTCAGTTTCTTCCCAGTGCGACACAAGAGCAGCATCATTTGGAGGCACCAAGTTGCTACCCTTGAGGGCCCCACTAAGACAATGGAGGACCCCAACTTGGGGGAGACCGCCAAGTACCAGGTTATCTCGGACCACTACTAGGAGGATATCCTCTGGGAGTGAAGAGCAGAGGCGTACAGTACTCACAAAGCTGAGACCTGTGTGAGGGACCTACTGGCTCAGTTGGACCAGACATGTGCAGAGACAAGACGTGCCAAGGAGACGATGAAGGCACTCCGTAAAGAGTTTGCACATAGGACCATGGAGCACGTGAGAGAGTTGGACTCTCTACCAAGGAGGCTCCTACTCTGGAGGAGCACAAGTTTGGATTACTACTTGTAAGAGCACCCTAACCATATCTCACCAGAGTGGTCAGCAGATTGTGCGTCTACCTACAGCACCCGACCTGAACCCGTTCGTCCGAGCCATGATAGCTAGAGGAGTTGGATGCTTTGGTCGCAGAAAGGATCTGAGGCTCGTACCGCCATCATGTACCAGCTCAAGGACTAGTGGCAGAAGCGTTGACGAGGACGACGACACCGACGATGACGATGAGGATAACGACGGTGACGACGAGGACGACGGCGTTGAAGACGATATCAACGAGGACGAGGGTGACGATGATGTTGGGGACCCACTGGATGAGGGCCCCGCTGAGGAGCACTCCAAGGGAGGATACTCCAGGATGTGAGTGTTGAGATTGTAGAGGACGTGGCTAGCTGTGGTAGACCTGTTCACGTGCCTGCGGGAGGCGACTTGAGAGAGGCTAGCCCTTTTCCTTTGTGCTAGTTTACAAGGGCACAGACTTAGCCCTCCAGTGGCATGAGGACTATCAGATGGAGGACGTGGAGTCACTTTACCCTACTACGCTTTAGCTATGGAGTACCAGCAGACTTTAGTACCATGAGTAGCCCGGTGTAGTGTTAGTCCTATGTTAGCATGATATTCTATATTAGGTTGAGCCCTATGTTGGCGTGTCTCTTGTGTGTTACCATGAGTCTCGCATAGTGCGTATGTTCCCATGTCATGGTCATTATGGGTATGTAATATGTATGATTGTACTCTAGTGATGTATGATTGTGCTTAAAATCAACACAGAACAATAAATGGGTATAAAAGAAATATGTAATGTTGGTTTAAATAAATAAGTACATAGCAGGCATGGGCTATCATACCTATGCTCATGTAACTGTATACGTGACAAAAATGTACAAAAAATAAAGGGCAACCAGAAAGCAAATGATATGCACATGACCATGATAATGAAAATAGAACTAAATTGATCTCTCCCTCTTCTTTCCTAAGCTACTGGACGGCACCCCAGCGGTCTGCTCGTATCTAAGCACATTGTGAGCGTGGAGGACAGGTTGCTCCGGCAGCTGAAGACCATGTCCAGGTTGAGCATGTAAGAATAGAAAGATATATTGTATATATGTGAGAGTAGGAAAGATATATTGTAGAATAGGAAGAATATATCAGATTACGATCTGATATCATAGTTACCATCCTGCTAGTTTAATTCAGGATAGGAGATAATTATTCAGGGTAGGAGATGATTGAAACAATCTTTCCATGTATCACCAATCCTCGACTATAAATAAACTTGCGGCCCGAGACCAAAGGGTTCAACGCTTTCCCATTCTCCAACATGGTAATCAAAGCCAATCTTCCACAACACATCTAGCCTTACACCAAACTCGCTAGTGCCATGGCGGTGACATCATCAACCACATCGTTGGCGACCTTACTCAGCTCCTCTGTCTCCGAAAAACTTACAAGAGACAACTACCTTCTGTGGAAGGCACAGGTACTTCCTCGAGTATGAGGAGCGTGACTACTTGGTTACCTTGATGGAACCATAGTGCCTCCTGAAGAGAAGATCGCAGAACCGGAGAAAGGACAGACGCCAGAAAACCCGACATACAGTGCATGTGTAGCTCAAGATCAACACTTTTTAGGTCATTTTCTTGATACTTTATCAAAGCAAATTCTAAGTCAAGTTATCATGTATGACACGTTCAGAGACGTGTGGGTTGCATTGGAAAACATGTATGCAGCTCATTCAAAATCCAGAGTTAACAACTTGAGAATCAAGTTGGCCAATGCCTCCAAAAGTAACAAATCGATGTTCACCTATTTTGCTGAAGTCACGGGTTGTGCTGATGAACTTGCCGCTGTGGAAAAGACCCTTGAAGAGGATGAGATTATTGCATATATCCTGGCCAGCCTAGACCAAGAGTACAGCTCTTTTTTCATGGCGTTAAATGTCAAAAGACTTACATCACCCTTAGTGATCTTTTTGGACAGATGCTGAATTTTGAAACCCGACAAGAGCTCCTTCAAGGAGTAGGTGATTTCAAGTCCCCAGTAAACTTGGCATCAAGGGGACATGGCACTTCGTCTCGTGGATCCTCACGTAGTGGCCGTGGAGGAGGTTGCAACGGTGCAAACCGTGGTGACCAAAGTTCAAGTAATTACCGTGGAGGCTGTGGTGGAAGACGTGGTGGATACGCTCCAAATAATTGGCGGAGGCTGCCGCTGGCTCGCCAGACATGCTCTGGAATCTACCTATGCACTACTGGAACATACATCCAGAGTCTACTAGGTGCAAAGGGCCTCCAGATGTTATCGGCTAGGTCGGGCGATGCCCCGAGTAGCGGTGACAGCTCACTGGAGTTGGTGGCAATGTGGGCTTCACAGAAATCCTTCCAATCGTGATCTTCTTTGGGTTTCTTTGCACCTACACACATATGAAGTACCGGGATTCTTCTAGAGGGACGGCCATGCTGGGGAAGGCTCCATGGCAGCCAGCGATGATGAGGGGTGGCAACGTGGCTAGGGTTACCAGCGCCCACTCGCTGCAAAAGAGCTAGCCCTTATGTGAGACCTATGTGTTGAATACATTGGCAATTATTTTAAACTTGTAGGTTTACATGCAAAGTTTTGATATACTTGACAAACACACTTCACACTGTCTGAACTTTTGCTGCATGTGACTTGCATGTTTTTTGCGTTCCGGAATGTCCGAACTTTTCTTGTATAATGCATAGCAGCTGTTTTGAATTGTCCGAATTTTCTATGTGCTGAAATAATCGTGTGGCTGCTATATTTTTTATTTGCAATGTTTCAGACTTGCTTTAAACTTATGGAAATATTTGCTTAGTACTTTTGGACTAAGTTTTTGATGTGTTTTTGCTGATCGTGGTGGACATTATCTTGCTATGTTTGCAACATGCTTATGTGAGGTGCTCACGTAAGGTGTTGTGGTTTCGAACTAACAAGAGTCAAGTCGATGACTTGTGATCGGAAGAATTGATTATTTGTTCATATGCAGGTGTTGCTTGAGGTCAATACATGGCTGGTGAAGGGATCCATTGAACTAGTCTTAGGGAGAAGATGAAGTTCAACAACCATGTTCGGGAGGAATTGTGGTTGAGTTGATCGGGACGTCACACGACATGTTTGGGTCAAGAACAATGCATATGAAGGTATCATGAACGTTGTTGGAAAGTCTTTGCACGTATGCAAGGGGTGCATGAATGTGGCCACATTTTTCCAAGGCATGATGAAGATAAGTTTAAAGAATTGGTCGGAAAAGGTCCAACTGGCTGGATTATGCCTCAGGCTGCAGCTGAGGTGGTTATAGTTCGTTTATGGAAAGTTTCGAGTTTGTTTTGGTTACGGGTCAAGAAGTTGAGTTGTTTTAGGAATGTTTAGGATGTTTCTAAGGTGTTTGGAAGTCTTAAGATTGATTCTATCTTCGTATGGAAGAGTCTTGAGCAATTGTGAAAAGTTTCGATAAAAAATTAATAGGATTAGAGTCCTAGTTTGGGTTGGGTTGGCCTTATGGCTAGTTATAAAAGCAAGGGAGGCCTGAGTTCGTGGCGAGACGACTTTGGGCTGTTCATCTTGTGTTTTGATCAATAAAATTTGTAGTTTCGTGGAGTTTTTGTGCCTTGTTTGTCCGACTTGTTTCAAACAAGTTTTTCTCGTCGTGTTTCTGCACAGCACTATGTTGCATTGGTGTATTTATCATAACTCCAGTTTTAAAGATTCAATTGACGTGATTCTTTTTGAGTTGTCTTCACAACTTGATTATATATCATCTGTGAAAATTTCACGGTCATTGCATTTGTGGTTTCTGATCTACACGAGTTTCTTTGCATTGTTACATATCTGGTTTTTTTACTCGGGTAGAACAGATTGACCCTTGTTCAATCTTTCGATCATAACTTGAGTTTTTCTCGATGATTTTTCGTGATTCTTGTTGTGTCATCTTTGTGAATTGATTCTTCACAATTTATACTGGTTTGTTCATGATTGATCATGTTTAGATTAGCGCACAAATTGTTTCTTTAACAGATCAATTTTATGTTAAGGGGTTTTCGTTGCTTCTGCTGAAAAAGTTTAAATCTACCATTCACCCCCCTCTGGTAGCTTTTCACGTGCTCTTCAATCCTACACCTAAGGTGTGTTCTAGCCGTTCTAGTGTCATGAAAGACTAATGGCGCATCAGTTTTGTGTGGCTCGGCTCGCCGCAACATGGACACGCACGGCAGCCAGTGGCACTAGGGTTTAACGGATTCCCACGATTGAGGTGATTCCTAGCGTGAGATGGAGTGTCGGGGTGCGATACTAGATATTCAAGGTTATACCAGAGAGGCGAATATGAGATTGGGGACTCACAGGAGTCGGAATGCACACAACATCTGTAAGGATCGAATGCCCAAGAGGGGGGTGATTTGGGCTTCTTTTCAAAAATTAAAGCAATAAAAACTTAACTATTAAAAGCCCAATTCCCTATGCAAACAACCTATGCATTCAAGTGAATAATAATTTTGCAGTATATGAAATGCATAAGTGTAACGGGAAAGGAAGAGTGTGCAAACTCCTGAGGAGACACGAAGACACAGTGATTTATCCTGTGGTTCGGCAAGATCATCAAGACCTTCCTACATCCACGTTGTGGCACCCACCAAAGGGTATAGCCACTCCCAAGTCACCGAGAATAGGGATCTTCACTAAAAGTCTCCGTTCGCCATCTCCGGCAAGGTGGAGCTCAAGCCTTGTACAAGTTTAATCTTCCGGGCTTCCACAACCGACTTGGCAAGCTTCGGAAGGCTCTCTCCAATCACCAATTGTTACACGGTGAATGCAATCACCAAGAGACACTCCCTTACAGCTCTCACTAGACTAGAGACTCCAATCACCAAGAATGGAAGCACACAAGCACCATCTCTAGCAAGTTCTAGCCTATCTCTTGGTGTACAAGTGGTGTAAATGATGTGGAAGTGGTTGCTCAATGTCTTGAATGCTTGCTAATGTGTAGGGTAGCTCTGGGCATCAACACTTATCGAAATAATTGGTTGAAGGGGTATAAATAGCCAGCTTCCACGAGATAGCCATTGGAAAAGTAGGCTGACATCATTGTTCTGCAAACATCGAATGATCCGATGTTGTCCCTTCAGTTGTCATCGGTCGAATACAAATTAGCTGAGGTCACTGTGTCAAATATGACCGTTTATCGACCGATGTTGAATACACCTATACATAGGATAATCCGGTGACACATGATCCAGAATGGTGCAGAAATAATGCTTACTGGAATGATTGACCGATGTGTTATAATTGTACATCGGATGGTCTGGTGTTACACTTGGTCCAGGGAAATTGCTTACTAGAATGATCGACCGATGTAACACTTGATTCATCATCAGATGATCCGGTGTATACCCAAGACTGAGGTCTTCTTCTGCTCAGAGCCAACTCGACCGATGTAGTCTTTTCTGGATGCATCGTATGATCCGGTGTGTTGATTTTGTCTGCTTCAAGTTGTTCTAAGTGATTATTTTGGAATTTGTTCAAGTGACGTCTTAGACATTGGTTTGAAATGTTCTTCTGATGATGACCAAGTCTCGAGTGCTGTCAATTTTGATGGAATAATTTAGACATATGTGCTTTTTCTTTTAGTCTTCATGAAAACTGTTTGACCTCATAAAATAGTTTGTTGAGGGGTCTCCAATTGTATCCAATGAGTAGTAGATGATATAAATATAGATTCCATTAAGTGTGATGAATTATATGAGAGACCTTTCATCCACAAACTTATTAGTGATATCCAACGGTTGTCATTAATCACCAAAACCATACCTTATAGGGGCCTAGATGCTTTCAATCTCCCCCTTTTTTGTGATTGATGACAACAAAATGAGTAAAGCATAATAGTAATGAAATTTAGAATACGATACTCAGAAAGATATGTAACAAGTGCAAGATCTAGCACACGAGACTTGAAGGCTCAAAAACGATCAATAACTCGAAGGCTCAAAAACGATCAATAAAACATAAGAGAACTAAGTGGCACACGTATACTCAAAGATAGCAAAAGAATATCAAAGCTCCCAAACAAAATACTCCCCCTACAACTAGGACTCCCCCTAGGACTAAGCTATCCCTCCCCCTGACTCTTCTCCCCCTTTGGCATCAACACACCAATAAGGGAAGCCGAGTGCCTAAGGATCCTGAGCGCTCGGGGCGATGACGAACTGGTCGCCGTCGGGGGTGCTGTCGTCAGAGCTGCTGCCTGCTGCTGCTGAGGCTGGAGTGGAGGAGACCGGTGTTGTGGGTGTTGCTGTCGGTGATGAGGGTGTCTGCTGAGTCTAGACTGCCGGTAGTGGGTACTGACAACTGAAGTTGGAGTCTGCTGAAAGAGTGTCGAAGCTGGTAGGGGAGAGTGAATCGATGCGCCTGGAGCAAGCAGTGGTGACATGTTGATAGTCGGTATCGGCATGGTCGGCACTGGTGCTGAGACTGGTGCTAGAACAGGCAGACCTAGAGCTAGACCAGAGAACTGTGAGGGTAGGGCAATCCCGGTCTGAGTGTAGAGGTTGGTGATCAACCCCAGGATGCCCATCATGGCCTGCTGCGTCTGCTGCTGCTGGTCAAGAGAACGCTGATGCATCTGGTCAATCAGTTCAGTGAGCCTGTTAGTGTCCTCTCGCCTCTCGCAGGCTATCTGATGCTGCATCTCCTGCTGCTGCTATTGGAGCTCCATAAGACGTGCAGCCTGCTCAGCTCTGGCCTGCTCAGCTGCAAGTCGATCCTGTCACTGCTGCTCAACCATCTGCTGAAGTAGAGAAGTGAGCTCGGATGGCTGAGAGACCTGTGCCTCGGACACCGGAGGTGGGGTAGGAGGTGGTGGTACAGTCGAGCCTCCAGCCTCCGCGTCATGTTGCCTGGGTGAGGGAGGAGGTGGGAAGTACTCCTCGACACTGTCACTAGTGTCACTCTCTGACCAGATGTGCTGCAGATCCCCTCCTTGAGCCTCAGCCTGTGCTAGGATCTCGTCTTCCTTCTCTAAGTCTGACCAGTGTTCCTCTGAAAGTCGAGCTCGGACCTGACGCTCAACTGGGCGGCCAAGGCGGCAGTCTCCAGGAGCTGGAGCACAGTAGTGTCCGAACCGAGTGACGCTCTCGTCGGTGAGACTGTCACGCACGGCGGTCCCCTCTGGAGCAAACAGGTAAAGTAGGTGACTGATCCAGTGGCGAAACACAAGCTACCTTATCATCCCAACTCCATCGATGATAACATCCTCCATCTCACAGATGAGAATATCCACGATGTCGAACTCCATCTCGTTCATGACATAGAACAGGAGGGGCTGGTGCATACTGGTGAAGCCCTCAAGGTATCCGGACCTGGGTAGAAGTGTGCGGCGCAAGGCAAGGTGCACAGTGCGTGCAGCTGGAGTGAGTAGAGCAGGTACCCTCGGTTGGTCAGGTGAGAAGGGCTGAGCAAACAGTGACTGAATCTCCTCAAAAGGTGGTGCCACACCTCCAGCGAGCGGCCTCCTCGGTGGGTCAGCCTGACCATATACTAACTCATGCATGCAGGTGTCATGGAGATCTACGCCTAGCAGCTGTCCCAAGGTCTGTCGAGTCATATGGTGATGTTGGCCCATGAACATGAAGTCAATGGATCTGCAGCCCTCTGAAATGTAGAGTGTGGCATAGAACACTCGGACCCAGTCATCCACGAAGGCACTCCGCTGGAAAGATATCAGCTCCACTAGCCCTCTGTACCTCTCAAAGAAAGGGCGAATCTCAGTCCCGGCTAAAAGTGCGAGCTGATCCCAGTCAAGGAAGTTGTGCTGGAAAAGCTTATGGCCCCGATGTCTGTAAGTCTCATACAGCGACGCCTGTGTCAGGGTCCAAAAGTGGCTGTCCACAAGTGGCTCTCTGGGCTGCGGGAACCACTCCTCAAGCAGAATGCTCCATCTAAGGTTCCTGAGCTGCTTTGCCTTCAACTTCCTGTAGTCAGTCAGGCGGACACCCTCACTAACACGAACATTGGTATCCATCTCATAGACGGCTCTCTCGGCCGCTCTATCCTCCCGAAGCTCAGCTGCAGAAGGTTTCTGTCTTGGGGCTGCAGCTGGATGACCTCCACGGGTCCTGACTGAGCGCCGGCAAACAAGCGGCACCTCAGGCTCCTCTGTCTCCGCTGGCTCCTCAGGCACCTGTGGCTGCCTCTATCGGGTCTCCCGGATCCTCAGGGATCCTCCTCGGCCACGCTCTCGCTCCTTAGCGGAGCGAGCGGCCATTAGAGCTTTCTTCATTTCTTTCGACAGCTTCTGCTTCTTAGCTGTCGGCTCCTCAATAGCCTTTCCTTTTCCGTTCTTGTCACGTCCCATCTTGAGGAGAAGAGTGACGGCGACGAAGATGCGATCCCAGGCTAGGGTTGACAACGATGAATGGCGAATGTGTGATGGCGTGTGGCCGGGCGAGCCCTAGCGACGAAGAGGAGTGGCAGCGGCTCGAAGGACGGTGGCACGATGGGGAGCGTGGCGGCCAGGGGACAAGGAGCGCAGCGGCTGGAGGGCGGCAGTGCGGCGGCGCAGAGGGCGGCGGCGCGGCACTTAGGGCGGCGGCGTAGGGCGGCAGCGGTGCTGCGTGGGGCGGCGGCGGCAAGGGTGGTGGCGGCGGCCAGAGCGCGAGGTCGGGTGGTGGCAGGGAGAGGGGCACGGAGTGGCGGTGGCGGAGGTGCGGCGTCGGGGAGAGAGAAAATGAAAAACGGAGAGGCGCTAAATAGGTGTGGCCCGAACCCTAGTTTGATTTTTAACATCGGATGATCCAACATCAGATGAGAGGTGCATCGATCGAGTAGTACAGTAAGGGTATTCCAGAGGCACCTTCAGCATCGGATGATCCGACGTGGAAACGATTATCATCGGTTGAATTTGGCACAACTCTAGAAATGTGAACATCGGATGCTCCGATGTTTCTCAGAATGAATGCATCGGTTGATTTGACTTCTTGTCTGAGTTGGCCCTTGCACTTAAGTACAAACTGATCCGATGATGCTCCTGCCCTGAGCATCGGATAATCCGATGACTACAAAAGATCAGCAACATCCCATATATGTCCTTTGACTTAAACAAACAAAGAGAAACACATGTCTTAGGACTTTTTGGGCAACCTCTAACCCCTCAAAAAGGCTTTAACACTAGTTGCCAATAACTTGGCTAAGCCCTAAAGCAAATAGAGCACCATAAAGATCAAGGAAAGAATCCAAATAAAATTTAAGGCCCATGCTTTGTGAGCTAGAGGATGAAGACTTCTATCTCTTTAAAGCATGTTCTATTAGGCATTAACGCACCTAACACTTTGTTCCTTCCACATCATATGAGTTGAGATATTGCATTTCAAACAAGTATATTTCTCATGAGTTGGGTTCCCCTTTGTGACAATCTACCGTATGCAATGCCAAACAATTTTTAATGCAGGAAATTAAACATGAGTGCAAGTCTATATGGCAGGCATTATGCAAGACATAAATTAAATCTATATTGCCAAATTTGAACCTTTCAAAGGATTCTTCAGGGAGAGCCACTCTCCAAGTCTTGGGGAAACCCAAAAGAACCTCCATCCCAAGCTAACCCTTTCTCACCCCTATCCTTTGAAAGTTAGACAAGACCTATATGTGATGCATTCTTACATGATCATGGAAACTTACATGGCGTTCGATGCATCTAGCACATTTAGTTCACTCCTTAGTCTAGAAAAGGTTTTCTCATCAAGTGGTTTAGTGAAGATATCCGCCAATTATTCTTCGGACCTAACACCTTGCAAGGAGATGTCTCCCTTAGCTTCATGGTCCCGTAAGAAATGATGGCGAATATCAATGTGCTTAGTGCGGGAGTGTTGAACAGGGTTTTTAGCAATCTTAACCGCACTTTCATTGTCACAAAAGAGAGGCACACAACCAAATTTAACACCAATGTCCAAAAGGGTTTGCTTCATATAAAGGATTTGGGCACAACATGCACTGGGCGCTATATATTCCGCTTCCGCAGTGGAGAAAGTAACGAAGTTTTGCTTCTTCCTAGACCAAGATACTAGGAAACGCCCAAGAAAGTGGCACCCTCCGGAGGTACTCTTGCGATCCACACGGCATCCGGCAAAGTCCGAATCCGAGTAACCCAAGAGATGGAATTTAGCACCTTTGGCGTACCACAGGCCTACACTTGGGGTATGCTTGAGATACTGAAGTATCCTAAAGACCGCCTTCCGATGCGAATCTTTAGGTGCCGCTTGAAAGCGAGCACACAAGAATACACTAAACATGATATCGGGGCTAGATGCGATAAGATAAAGCAATGAACCAATCATGGAGCGGTAATTAGATTGGTCAACAGGTTTACCGTCCTTATCCGCGTCGAGATGACAATTTGTTGCCATTTGAGTACTTCTTGAGCTACAATCTCCCATCTCAAATTTCTTCAAGAGGTCCTTGGTATATTTTTCTTGATAGATGAAGGTCCCCTCTCGAAGTTGCTTGATTTGAAATCCAAGGAAGAAGTTGAGCTCTCCAATTATCGACATCTCGAATTCCGTAGACATCATTTTGCCAAACTCATGGCTAAGAGCTTCGTTAGTTGAACCAAAAATAATATCATCGACATAAATTTGACAAACAAATAGTTCTCCATTGATGTCTTTGGTGAAGAGTGTAGTGTCGACCCTCCCGATCTTGAATCCTTGCATGATCAAGAAATCTCGTAGTCGTTCATACCACGCTCTAGGTGGTTGCTTGAGCCCGTAGAGCGCCTTGTACAACCTATACACATGATTAGGATTCCTCGGATCTTCGAACCCGGGAGGTTGTTTAACATAAACAAGCTCGTTAATGTAACCATTAAGAAAGGCAATTTTCACATCCATTTGACAAAGTTTTATATTATGATGTGATGCAAAAGCAAGAAGTATACGGATGACTTCTAGTCGGGCGACCAGAGCAAATGTTTCTCCAAAGTCTAGTCCTTCAACTTGCGAGAAACCCTTGGCCACAAGTCTTGCCTTGTTGCGGATCAGAACACCGTTCTCGTCTTATTTGTTGTGGTACACCCACTTTGTTCCGATGACGTTCTTGTCCTTGGGTCGCTCCTCCAACACCCAAACTTCATTGCGGATGAAGTTGTTGAGTTCTTCTTGCATGGCCATTACCCAATTTGGATCTTGGAGTGCTTCCTCAATGTGAGTGGGTTCTACACATGAAACAAACGAGTAGTGCTCACAAAACGTAGCGAAATGGCGAGAACGTGTACTTACTCCCCTTGATGGACTTCCGATAATTTGATCAATTGGATGCGCCTTGGAGATGCTTCCATGCCTCATAAGTGGTTGTGAAGCACTTGGCGGTGGTGATGCGTGTTGCTCTTCTTGTGGTTGGACTTGATCATGGACTTGTTCTTCTTCTTGATGTTGTGTGGTTTGTGAATCATGTGTCGTTAATGGATCATCTTTTTCTTCTTCGTCAACTTGAGGTGCCATAGATGTGTTGATGTTGGAACTTGAAGCTCCCCCATGATCATGGCTCTCCTCAACTTTAGGCTTGATGTCGCCAATGGTCATGTTCTTCATAGCTTCTCGTAGAGGCTCATCATCTATTTCATCATGACCAAAACTCTCCTCTTGGCAGCCATTAGTTTCATCAAACTCAACATTACAACTTAACTCAACTAAACTGGAGGTTTGGTTGAATACTCGATATGCTTTTGAGTTTGATGCATAACCAAGAAAGATACCAACATCACACATTCTTTCAAACTTACTGAGCCTTTTCTTGCGGTAGATGTAGCACTTGCACCCGAAGACTCGAAAATAGGAGATGTTGGGATTTCTCCCAATGAGGAGTTCGTACGTGGTCTTTTGAAGTAGTCTATGTAGATAGACCCGATTTGCGGCATGGCACGCTGTGTTGATTGCTTCGGCCCAAAACTTCTCGGACTTGCCATAGTCATCAAGCATTGCTCGTGCAAGAGTGATGAGAGTCTTGTTCTTCCTTTCAACGACACCATTTTGTTGAGGAGTGTATGTGGCTGAAAATTCATGTTTCACACCTTCACGATCACACCACTCCCCAATGTTGTAGTTCTTGAATTCGGTGCCGTTGTCACTCCGGACCTTGATGATGGGAAGTTGAAATTCCCTTTGGGCACATTTAGCGAAGGTCTTGAACACTTCCGGAGTTTCACTCTTGTCACCTAGAAACAAAGTTCAAGCATACCAAGAGTAGTCATCAACTATAACAAGACAATAGAGATTACCACCAATACTTTGATATGTGGACGGTCCGAAGAGGTCCATGTGGAGCAACTCAAGTGGCTTGGAGGTTGACACCATTGTCTTCATCGGATGGTGTGAAGCAACTTTTTCCCCAGCTTGACAAGCGTTGCAGAGCTTGTTCTTCTCAAATGTGACATCCTTCACGCCGGTCACCATCCCGAGCTTGAATGACTTCTTGAGCTTGCTCATTCCAATGTGAGCAATGTGTCGATGCCATAGCCAACCCAAAATCGTCTTGGTGAAAAGGCAAGTGGTCAAGCTAGCATCCTTGTCGGAGAAGTCTACTAAGTAGAGATGTCCATGCCGAAACCCTTTGAAGATTAGTTCTTTGCTTGTTTCACTAGTCACAACAACATCATTCTTGCCAAAGGTGCACGTTAGTCCAAGATCACATAATTGTGCAATAGAAAACAAATTGTAACTAAGTGACTTAACATAAAACACATTGGAAATAGATAAATCATGTGAAATTGCAATCTTACCCAACCCAATTACCTTCCCCTTAGAGTTATCACCAAAGGTGACTTGTTCATGATTGTCGGGGTTCTCTATGGAGGTGAACATACCATCATTGCCGGTCATGTGTTGAGTGCACCTGCTATCGAGTACCCAATGCTTTCCTTCGGCTTTGTAGTTCACCTACACACATGAATTCAATTTTTTATTTTAGCCACCAAAGCCAACTTAGGTCCTTGTATGCGTGATACAAGTGTTTTTGGGACCCAAAGTTGCTTGGGAAGCTTCCCCTTCATGCCCTTCATGTCCCTGCCAATGAACCTTGCCTTCACCTTGCCATCTACTTTACTCAAGAGATAATAGTGATCATCAAAGGTAGACTTGTAGTTAGTAAGCAATTTTGGAGAAGGCCGATTATGAAGAGGACACTCCCTTGTATGATGATTGGTGACCTCGCAATGTTGGCAATAAGAACCAGCTTCCTTGATGAAGCTCGTTTTAAGCTCCGGTGAGGGCACCTTTCCTTTGTTAGGCACCGGGAAGGATCCAAGTCCTCTCTTGTTGAAGGCCTTTGCTTGTTGGAAGAGGATTTCTTTGTGCTTGACTTCTCCCTTAGATAGTATTGCCACACTAGTGCGGAGACTTTCAATTTCCTCCAACAAGTCCTTCTCCCTAGCATTCTCTTTCAAAGGCAAAGACTTATGCAAGACATTAGTGGCATGAGAAACAATAGATGCCTTATCATTAAGGGTTTCTTTCTTTATAGTTTTCAATGCTTGATCAAGGACTTCATAAGCAAGGTTAAGTACTTGATGCTCTTGGATTAACTCATTGTGCTTTCCCAAGAGTGCTTGGTGTGCTACGTCAAGCTCATGATGATCTAACTTGATTTGAGCCTTATCCTCCTCAACTTGCTTGACATGAGATTTGAGCGTGTCATGCTCCTTAAGTATTCTTTCATACTTGTCAAGCAAATCGATGTTAGAACTCTCGATCTTAGCACGAGCTTCTTCAAGAGCCTTGACTTTACTCTTTTCCCTGTTAATGATAGTGTGGTATTCATTTATCAATGAAGCTAAGTCATCGAGGGAAAGCTCATCATCGCTATAGTCATCACATACCTTGGTGTTACCTTTTGCCATGAGGCACATGGGAGGTGGACGAAGATATGAATCATCATTGTTGGCAATGGCAAGGCTGGCCAAGCTCTCTTCTTCCGCTTCACTCTCTTCATCACTAGATTCTTCGTTGGTGATCCATTCATTTGCCTCCCACATGAACACCTTTTGTGGACCTTTTCTCTTCTTTGGAAAGAGTTTTGCCCTTTTTTCCTTTGTCATGCTTCTTCTTCCCAAAGAATCTTGGCTTAGGCTTGACCTCTTCTTCATCATCCTCACTATCCTCAATCTTGCAGTGCTTTCCCTTGTGGTTCTCTCTTCTTTTGTCCGGTTTTGGACAATCATAGGAGATGTGGCCTCGATCACCACGATTATAGCAAGTCTTGTTGTCATCTTTTCTTGGTAGAAATGCTTTCTTTTTGGGATCAAATGTGTATCCCTTCTTGGCAATCTTGGAGTTCAAGCGAGAGAATTTTCTCATCATCAATGCAAGCTCATCATCGTCATCTTCACTGGATGCTTGCTCTTCTTCACTTGAGCTAGGCTCGACCACTTTCTTTTTCTTGAGATTTGTTCTCTTGGTGGAGGCCTTTAGAGCAATTGTCTTTGAAGATGATTCCTCCATCATCCCAAGCACACTCATCTCATGAGCGTGAATCTCTCCAATAAGTTCCGAAACTTAAATGTGATCAAGAGATTCCTTTTGAAGCATGGAGGTTGATGATGTTGTACTTTGGCTTAGGAAGGAGCATAAGAATCTTGCGGTTGATGAGTCCCTTGCCAAGAGAAGCAATATCAAGAGCATTAATTTCCTCAATGAGAACATTCAAGCGAGAAAACATTTCATTGACATTTTCATGAGGTAGCATTTTGAACTCATCATATTTGGCCTTAAGCATATGATACTTTAGTTCTTTAACACGATAAGAACCCTCATGAATTTCAATCAAGCAAGCCCAAATTTCACAAGCCTTTTCTTTGCTAGCAATCCTACCAAACACATCTTGACTAATGCATTCATAAATAGCATTTCTAGCCTTTGCATCCCACTTGATTTGATCGCCTATATAGTTATGCTCACCAAACCCCACATGGGTCGCTTCCCATACCTTGGGAGCAATAGCCTCTAGATAAGCACGCATGCATGCTTTCCAATAGGCAAAGTTCTTGCCCTCAAAGATGGGAACCGAACCCCCAATCTTGGCCATTTTAGCTCTCTAGCGGTGAAGCTAGAATGATCCAATGAGCAACCAATTGTAAGGATCAAATGCCCAATTGTAAGGATCGAATGCCCAAGAGGGGGGGTGAATTTGGCTTCTTTTCAAAAATTAAAGCAATAAAAACTTAACTATTAAAAGCCCAATTTCCTATGCAAACAACCTATGCATTCAAGTGAATAATAATTTTGCGGTATATGAAATGCATGTGTAACGGGAAAGGAAGAGTGTGCAAACTCCCGAGGAGACACGAAGACACAGTGATTTATCCCGTTGTTCGGCAAGATCATCAAGACCTTCCTACATCCACGTTGTGGCACCCACCAAAGGGTATAGCCACTCCCAAGTCACCGAGACCAGGGATCTTCACTAAAAGTCTCTGTTCGCCATCTCCGGCAAGGTGGAGCTCAAGCCTTGTACAAGTTTAATCTTTCGGGCTTCCACAACAAACTTGGCAAGCTCCGGAAGACTCTCTCAAATCACCGACTATTACACGGTGAATGCAATCACCAAGATACACTCCCTTACAGCTCTCACTAGACTAGAGACTCCAATCACCAAGAATGGAAGCACACAAGCATCATCTCTAGCAAGTTATAGCCTATCTCTTGGTGTACAAGTGGTATAAATGTTGTGGAAGTGGTTGCTCAATGTCTTGAATGCTTGGTAATGTGTAGGGTAGCTCTGGGCATCAAGACTTATCGAAATGACTGGTTGAAGGGGTATAAATAGCCAGCTTCCACGAGATAGCCGTTGGAAAAGTAGGCTGACATCACTCTTCTGCAAACACCGGATGATCTGATGTTCTCCCTTCAGTTATCATTGGTCGAATACAAATTAGCTGAGATCACTGTGTCAGATATGACCATTGATCGACCGATGTTGAATACACCTGTACATCGGATAATCCGGTGACACTTGATCCAGAATGGTCCAGAAATAATGCTTACTGGAATGATTGACCGATGTGTTATAATTGTACATCGGATTGTTCGGTGTTACACTTGGTCCAGGGAAATTGCTGACTAGAATGATCGACCGATGTAACACTTGCTTCATCATCGAATGATCCGGTGTATACCTAAGGCTGAGGTCTTCTTCTGCTCAGAGCCAACTCGACCGATGTAGTCTTTTCTGGATGCATCGGATGATTCGGTGAGTTGATTTTGTCTGCTTTGAGTTGTTCTAAGTGATTATTTTCGAATTTGTTCGAGTGACCTCTTAGACAATGGTTTGAAATTTTTTTCTGATGACGACCAAGTCTCGAGTGCTATCAATTTTGATGGAGTAATTTAGACATATGTGCTTTTTCTTTTAGTCTTCATGAAAACTGATTGACCTTTTAAAATAGTTTGTTGAGGGGTCTCCAATTGTATCCAATGAGCAGTAGATGATATAAATATAGAGTCCATTAAGTGTGATGAATTATATGAGAGACCTTGCATCCACAAACTTATTAGTGATATCCAATGGTTGTCATTAATTACCAAAACCATACCTTATAGGGGCCTAGATGCTTTCAGCATCCCGGCTAGGTTAAGGTTGGACGATGCTGGCTCGCTACTGTCCCTGCTGCTGCAAAAGAGGCTGAGGTAGCTAGTGTGGGTACATAAGAATCTATATGAATGTGGGCCTAGAGGGGGGGTGAATAGGCCTTTTTGAATTTTGTCGGATCCTGCAACACTCAACAACAAGTTCAATACCAGAGATATCGGACTAGTCTGGTAATGTGCGGACTAGTCCGGTGTTCACGGACTGAGTTGATTAAGCTTGATCAATTAGGTTGATTCTTTTATGTATGCAGCGGAAATATAGAATCAAATAAAGGTTCCAATGTTATATATTAGATCATATAACAATTAAGTCTTATGTTTGACAATTCAATGTAAGATGAGCAATGATTATTGAAACCCTAGATTATATTGATGAATAAGAATGATGAACACCAAAAGCAAAACACAAGGATTTATCCCGTGGTTCGGCTACCACAAAAGGCAACCTACGTCCACGTTGAGGAGTCCACAAAAGGACCGGGTCTTCTCCAACCCTACCCTCTCGGATCGCCACAAAGGCCAATCCTCTTCCACTAATCACAAAGGGGTGAATAACCGAATTCAAGGGGCTTTCTCACACGTTGAGAGCTCCCTTGGATTACAACAGAAAATACCACCAAGAACACAGTCAAAAATTATAAATGAATCACAGGAGTGTGTTAGAGAATCAAACCAAGAGCTCAACATGGTGTTGCAAGTGTCTCTCCAATGATCTAGAGTGAATCCTCAAAGGATTGATCCTTGTTGCACTTAATTTCGTGGAGAGATGTAGTTTTTGAGGCTCTTGGGAGGTGTGACGGCGCTAGGGTTCGAGAGAGGTCATAATTGGGTCGTGCACCTCTATTTATATGGGGTTTCTAAAAGTGACCGTTAGGGTTTGGAAAGTTCGGACTAGTCTGTGGTGGTCACCGGACTAGTCTGGTGTGCTGTGTGTAGCAAACCCTAAGTACCCCGAAATATCGGACTAGTCCGGCTAGGAACGGACTTGTCCGATTTCACTACTGGAAATCTTCGGACTAGTCTGATAGTCATCGGACTTGTCCGGACATGTGAGACCCTAAGTGTATATGATGACAAGTCCGCACTGGGGGACTTGTACGATTCAGATTAGAGGGTATTTCGGACTAGTTCGTGCAAACATCGGACTTGTCCGATTTGGATCAGAAAGAATATCGGACTAGTCCGGTTGTGATCGGACTTGTCCGATTTTGTGTGACTTGTGAAGTGTTTTGAGGACTATTCCGCACAGGGAAGGACTAGTCCGATTCTAGTCAGAAAGGATATCGCACTAGTCTCATGTTTATCGGACTTGTCCGATCTCGTGTAGAAAGGATATCGGACTAGTCCAGTTGTGATCGAACTAGTCCGGTCCTGTGTATCTTTGTGCAATGTGTGTGTTTAATTGTGATTGATCTCTTGGGGTGTGTTTCCTTAACACACTCCATACATAATAATACTACTCTTCTTCCTTGAGCTCATTTCCACTTTGCTTCTCATTCTTCCTTCTTTTTGGCACTTTGCTCATTTTCCTATTAAAATCCTGCACTCATCTCAACAAGGAGGTTAGGATCTCAATTGCTTGTCATAAATCATCCAAAACCCACAAGGGAGTCCTAGATGCACTTTCAATCTCCCCCTTTTTGGTGATTGATGACAACCAATTGAGATTTCACAAAATGTGATAAAAATTGAGATTTTCATAAAGCATGCACATATGGGTCCAAAATACATCAAGCAGTGAGAGTATAATCCATATGTGCATTCTTTATGGTGGGATGCATAACTAAGTACACTGGAACATAAAGAATAGCATAATTGACTTTAATCAACCAATAGCAAGAATATATGTCATTTTAGAGCAAAATCTCAGTTTTCATAAACACTACTCAAAGGATCAAATCATTGCATCACAGAACCATAATTAACATAAGATCATTGTTAAAACATTACAAGCCACAAAAGAGTTATGAAAACATAAAGAGATCTCTCTCCTCACACCTTACAACTAAAGCTAAGACTCCCCCTCAATCTCTCCCCCTTTGGCATCAAGACACCAAAAAGAAGGAGAGGAGGGTCCTAATGTCTTAACTCTTCACTGTCGGTCCTCTCATCATCGTCTTCGTCTTCGTCTTCTTCATCTTCAGCTTGATGAGGAGGAGAAGGAGGAGGGGCGGAGCCGCTCGAGCCCCCAACACCAAAGTAGGCAAGCTCAGATGGGGTCAAGGGCCCGAGCTCAGTGTAGTCTGGGTCGGAGTCCTCAGAAATCAATGGAGATCCAATGGGGTCGATCTCCAGCTTCTAGCAAATTTGCTTCACATTTGCCTTGATGTACTTCATGTCCTCCTTTCTTTTCATGTTGAGCTTGTGGGCCTTTACTTCGGCCTTCTTGCAGGAGGTGAAGATGGCAGCCAGGTATTTGAGGATTCCACTAGCTGATCCTCTCTGAGGGGCTGCCCTTGAAGTTGGAGCAGCTCTGACATCTTCTCTTGTTCTTGCCGGTGCCTCGGGACTGGAGGCCAGCGAGGGAGCACCGTGCACACTCGGCTTTTGAGGCATTTGAGGCCTCAAGGGGAGATGCTCCACATCTTTCACAAACTCAATGCCGGTGACTTTTCCAATCACAAACATTAGGTAAGGATCATATCCGCAAGATCTGTTGGGAGTGCAGGATATGTTCACCATATCATTCCAAATGTACTCCGCCACATCAAATGGGTGGTCCTTGCTTATGACTCTCATCAGAGTCCGGAGGTATCCTTGCACACTCCCAGCATCTCCATCCTTGGGAGCAATGGTCTTCCTTAACACTCTGTTGAACACCACAAAGAATGGCTTCATGTTTTTGGTGGAAGGAGGGTTGAACTTTGAGTTTGGCTCATATAGGAACTTCATCCTATCCTTGTCAATGATACCAATGTTGTGTATGACCAAGCAATCAGATCTTGTGGTGTCAAGATGAAGCAGGTTAGTGAAATCTTCTTGAGTAATGTTGTACTTAGATCCATGGGTCATCCAAGTGACACTCTCCTCATCTTCACCAGAGAAGTGACAGGTCGCAAAGAACTGCGCAATCACTTCATCATTCCAGTTATTTCTGAAAGCAAACAGATCTCTTAGTCCATGCTTCTCAGTGGCTCTCACTACATCAGTGAACGGTGAGCAGCCCTTCTTCTCAAAATGTGCCTAGTCAATCCACTGACTGCACACAACTGGTGTCTTCTTCGGGAGATACACCGATCTGTAGAAGTCAGCATGGAAGTTGCACTAGAATCTTCCATCAGCCGCTTGCTTCGATCGGCCATACCAATCGATGCTTCTGAACTTGGCCGCCGAGTCACTGCCCTTCCCGTCGAACTTCTCTTCATTTGGGTCCCGGACCCCTTCCCTTGGAGCATGAAGTTTCAACGGGCCAACCGGACCCGTAGCAATCCCCTTTCCCTTGCCCTTTGCTTGGCGAGGACCACTCAATGATGCAGCTGCCTTAGAGACTAGCTTCTTAGCTAGCACCTTCCTCCGAGCCTGTGGAGGAGACTGGGCTGGCTCGGACGGTCTTTCTTGGTGCTTCTTGCCAAGACCCGTCGAGGTCCGAGGTGCCACCTCATGGAACATCTCGGCTTCAAAATTGGAGACATCATTGTCGGAGCTCGACATGACCTGAGAATGAGTGGTATGAATGATAATGAATGACACAAGGCATAGGTGTGAAAGAGCAGCAATGAATTGCATTAAGGAATTGAAGAATTAGGTTTTGAGTTCAGAAACATCGGACTTGTCTGGTGTACACGCACGGACTAGTCCGGGGGGACCGGACTTGTCCGTGCATGGACCGGACTAGTCCGGTATTCAAACTCAAAAACCTAAGAAACTGGACAAATGTTGATTCTTAATGCACAATTAGCTTAGCAAGAACGTAATACAGCAAGGAGGCATGTATATAGTGAAAGATGCTAGGCTGTTCGATCTACAATGAAGAAAATTGAGATTTCTATGGTTTGGGTGAAAATTACCGAAGAATTCGATTGAAACTTGGAGATGAGGGGTGTTGAAGGCCGGACAAGTCCGCTAGCTTCAATCCTCAAGTGGACAATCTTGATTTCCACCCAAATGCGAAGCTTTTTGGTGGAGGGAGCAAGAAATCGCCTTGGGAGCTCGAGTAGAAGAGAGAGAATGCGTGAGCAAGAGTGGAGGATGAAGGGATTAGGGTTTGGTGGTGGCTAGGATTATGGACACGAAAAATCGGACAAGTCCGGAGGAGACCGGACTAGTCCGAACTCATCCAGAGAGCAATATTGGACTAGTCCGTGGTCTGTCGGACTAGTCCGGCCAAACCGACAATCGGCGGACTAGTCTGCATGTGCGGACTAGTCCGGGTAACCACGGACTAGTCCGTGGTCACCAGGAAAGAATTGCATAGCCCATTCATATATACTTGAAGGTTCATAATCAGAGAATAGAGGAGCAAATCAAATTAAATAATCTTGATGAATATGATCAGTAAGCATACAACAATCAAGCAATGATCATAATTCACCAAGATCTACTAATTGACATAGTTTTTTGGAGAAAAAATGAGAGAGGTGATTTTCACAGTCGAAAACAACATATTTGAAGAATTCATACAGGTATGCAACATTTCAAGCCACACTCCGAGCATCAAGGATATTTAGTTCATTTCGGAGTTCACAAGAGCGTTTTTCATCAAGTTGCTTGGTGAATATGTCGGCCAATTGCTTTTGAGTGTTGACATGTGAAATGGCTATGTCTCCTTTCATGGCATGATCTCTCAAAAAGTGGTGTCTTATGTCTATGTGTTTAGTCCTGGAGTGCTCAACTGGGTTGTGGGCAATTTTAATGGCACTCCCATTGTCACAAAGGAGTGGAATATGGTTCATATTGTAACCATAGTCCCTTAGAGTTTGTCGCATCCAAAGGAGTTGAGCACAACAACTCTCGGCTGCGACATACTCCGCCTCGGCTGTGGATAAGGCAATGGAATTTTGTTTCATGGAGGACCAAGAAACTAAGGATCTCCCTAGGAATTGGCATGTACCGGAAGTGCTTTTTCTATCTACTTTGCACCCAGCATAATCCACATCGGAGTAACCAATGAGATTGAATTTTGAGCCTTTTGGGTACAAAAGGCCAAGGTTGGGTGTATGAACTAAATATCTCAAGATTCTTTTTACGGCTGTCAAGTGACATTCCTTAGGATTTGCTTGAATCTTGCACACAAACATACACTCAACATAATATCTGGCCTAGATGCACATAAATAGAGTAGAGATCCAATCATGGAGCGATATACCTTTTGGTCGACGCTAGGTCCATCTTCATTGAGGTCTAGGTGGCCATTCGTTGCCATGGGGGTTTTTATGGGCTTCGCCTTGTCCATGCCAAACTTCTTGAGTATGTCCTGCGTGTACTTGGTTTGGCTTAGGAACGTTCCTTCCTTCTGCTGTCGTACTTGGAATCCCAAGAAGTACTTTAACTCTCCCATCATTGACATTTCAAACCTGTCTGTCATGATTTTACTAAATTCTTCACAAAAAGATTGGTTAGTTGACCCAAAGATTATATCGTCAACATAAATTTGACAAATAAAAAGATTATCATAAAAATTTTTTGTAAACAGTGTATAATCTACTTTGCCAATCTTAAAACCATTTTCAGTTAAGAAATCTCTAAGACACTCATATCAGGCTCTAGGAGCTTGTTTGAGGCCGTAGAGAGCCTTACGCAATTTAAACACGTGGTCGGGAAACTCTTCGTCTTCAAACCCGGGTGGTTGCTCCATGTACACCTCTTCCTTGATTGGTCCGTTGAGGAAGGTGCTTTTCACATCCATTTTATACAGCTTGAAATCATGGTGAGTAGCATATGCAAGTAATATTCTAATAGATTCAAGCCTAGCTACTGGAGCAAAAGTCTCATCAAAATCCAAACCTTTGACTTGTGAATAACCTTTGGCCACAAGTCATGCCTTGTTCCTTGTCACCATCCCGTGTTCATCTTGTTTGTTGCGGAAGACCCATTTGGTGCCGACGATGTTTGCATTGGGTCTTGCCACAAGTTCCCATACTTTGTTCCGCTTGAAGTTGTTAAATTCTTCTTGCATTGCCACCACCCAGTCCGGATCTTTCAATGCATCTTCAACCCTGCGTGGTTCCAAAAAGGATACAAACGAATAGTGTTCACAAAAGTTAGCTATGCGAGATCTAGTGGTTACTCCCTTTTGGATGTCACCGATGATGCTGTCAATTGGGTGATCCCTTTGGACGCATTGGTGTACTCTTGGGTGTGGCACTTGAGGAGTTGTATCTTCATGATTATCTGCTTCTCCCCCTAAGTTATTGCCTTCGTTGACTTGTTGATCATCTTGGTATCTTTGTGGTTGATATTGTGTTGAAGCCCCCCCCCCCCTTGATCGTTGATATCCTCTTGTGGTTCATCTTCCTCATGTACATGTGGATGTGGCTCTTGTGGTCGAGCCTCACCTAGAGCCATTCTCTTCAATGCTTGACAAGGAGCTTCTTCTTTACCTAGTTCACATGGATCAACTTGCTCCTTTTGGGAACCATTAGTCTCATCGAACACTACGTCACGTGCTATTTCAACAGATCCGGAGGCCTTGTTGAAAACATGATAGGCGTAAGTGTTCGAATCATAACCAAGCAAGAAACCTTCATCGGACTTCGAAGCGAACTTTGAAGTCCTAGGCTTCTTGTTCAGGATATAACATGGAGAACCAAAAACTCGAAAATATGAGATATTTGGTTTGTTACTGGTGAGTAGCTCATAGTATGTCTTCTTGAGTAGTCGATGAAGATAAAGTCGATTTACAGCGTGGCAAGCGATGTTAATCGCTTCCGCCCAAAATCGATCCGAGGTCTTGTACTCATCGAGCATTGTTCTTGCCATCTCTATGAGTGTTCGGTTCTTTCTTTCGGCAACTCCGTTTTGTTGTGGCGAGTGTGCCACTGAAAATTCGTGCTTGATACCCTCTTCATCAAGGTACTCCTCCACTTGTGTGTTCTTGAACTCTGTGCCGTTGTCGCTTCGAATACTCTTGATTGTCAATGAGAATTCGTTTTGAGCTCACTTGAAGAACTTCTTGAGTGTTCCTTGTGTTTCTGATTTATCGTGCAAGAAGAAAACCCAAGTGAAGCGAGAAAAGTCATCAATAATAACTAAACCATATTTGTTACCGCCGATGCTTATGTAAGCAATTGGACCAAATAAGTCCATGTGAAGTAGTTCGAGCAGTCTTGTTGTAGTCATGACGTTCTTTGCGGGATGAAGTGCTCCAACTTGCTTCCCGGCTTGGCACACGCTATAAGGCCTGTCTTTCTCAAAAACAACATCCTTCAAACCGCGGATGTGATCGCCCTTGAGGAGTTTTTGAAGATTCCTCATACCAACATGCACTAGCCATCTATGCCACAGCCAACCCATGTTGGTCTTTGCAATCAAGCATGTGTAAAGTTCGGCTTTATCCTTGTTGAAGTCAACAAGGTAAAGCTTTCCCTTCAACATACCCTTGAATGCAATGGAACCATCACTCCTCCTAGAGATGGCCACACCCTCGTTAGTGAACAAGCAATTATAACCTTTGTCACATAGTTGAGATATGGACAGCAGGTTATAATCTAAGGATTCAACATGTAAAACATGAGAAAGTGTGTGTGTAGAAGATATTGCAATTTTACCGGTACCGAGCACCCTTCCTTCACTATTATATCCAAAGTAGATGCCTTCGTTTGGGTCCGCATTCTCTTCATATTCCACGAACATTCTTCTTTCTCCGGTCATGTGGTTGGTGCAGCCACTGTCTAGCACCCATTTGGATCCACTAGAGGAATAGGTCTGCAAAAACAAATTATGCTTTGGTTTTAGGTACCCAAGCTTGCTTGGGTCCTTGGAGGTTAGTTACAATACATTTGGCACCCACACATGAGATTTGGTGTTCCCATGGCGTGGCCCAACATAATTAGCATAAAACTTGCCAAAATTATTTCTCATTAACACATAGGAGGCATCAAAGGTTCTAAAGAGTAATCGTTGTTGTTTGTATATAGGGCTAGTCTGGGAGGCCGGACTTGTCCGGACACTTACCGGACTAGTCCGGTATTCGTGTGAGTTCAAGTTTTTACCCTTCGACTTACAAGTTTGAGAGGGTCTTCCCTTTACAAATGAAATCCTCCCCTTGTTATTCTTATGACTTCCAGCATGTTGCTTTTCACCATAAGAGTAACCAATGCCATATTTGACATTTGGAGGTCTTTGGACCCAGTATGCACTACGTGCATAGTTGATCTTCTCCTTGTCAAATTTGCCACATTGGGTAGGATGTTTATTCTTGGTGGAGGTTGACTTCTCCTTCAAACTGGTGTCAATTTTACTACATGTGCACATATGAGCAAAATTAGTTTTAGTGGGTTGAGGAGGTGAACTTGAAGAGGAGGAAGGTTCACTCAGCTTGAGTGACTCAACTTGCACTTCAAGGATCTTGTTAACCTTGATCAGGTCAGAAAGTTGGTCCTTGATTGCAACATTTGAGTTAGTTAACTCCAAGTAAGCTTTCTTGATTGAAGCTAACTCAAGCTCTAGTGAATTGTTTTTCTCCATTTCAAGTTCTAGAAGTTTGTCAATTTCGACATACTCCTCCTTTTGGGAGATAATCATGTCCTCTTGACGATGAATCAACCTCTCCTTCTCAACAAGTTGATAAAGTAAAATTTTCATTTTTGTTGCAGCTTTCCTATCTAGTCCACTAAGCATATCTTCATCATCACTAATTATTTCATCATCACTAGAGTAGGAATGCACGGAAGAGGTTTTGATGATTACCTTGCGTTTACCTTCCTTTGCCATAAGACACGTGCCATTTCCCTTCCTTGTGCCGAGTGTGGGGAAGAGTGTAGATTTCTTGGACACACTCTCGATGGCTATGCTAGCCATCTCTTCTTCATCGGATGATGAGGACTCATCGTTTGAGTCCCACTCCTTCCCAATGTGCGCTTGATCGGCTTGTTTATTCTTCTTGAAGAATTTCATAGGTTGAGGCTTGGCTTCTTAGGTCTTCTTCTTGTTCTCCTCATATGGGCAATCAACTATAAAGTGGTTATACTCACCACAATTATAGCATGCCCGCCTCAACTTCGGCTTCGTTCTTTCCTTGTACTTTCCTTCACTTGATTTTGTCCCTTGTCTTTTCTTCATTATTCTCTTGAACTTTTTCATGAATAATATCATGTCCTCTTCATCTAGCTCACTGCTTTCATCGTCACTGTCTTCCTCTAGCTGTGCTTCTCTTGCCTCTTTGGATAGATGCTTGAGGGTGGATTTTAAAGCAACCCCTTTCTTCTTAGCCGAGGTGAGGTCGGCAATTTCCTTGATGTGCTTTGCTTGTTTTTCCATCATCTCAAAGTTGATGATTTTTCCAAGCAATTCATCTGGAGTCATCCTTTTGTATCCGGGACTTTCTCTAATCATGGAGCATAGCATGACATTACGAGGCATAAAAGCTCTAAGAATGAGCTTTACCACCTCGTGGTCATTCCACTTCTTGCTCCCATATGATAGAACTTTGTTGACGAGTGTCTTCAATCGATTGTACATATCTTCGGGTGACTCGTCTTCCTCAATTGCGAATCTTCCTAGTTCGCCTTCGATCATCTCAATCTTTGCTTCACGCACATGTCGGTCACCTTCATGTGCAGTTTGCAGTGTATCCCATATCTCCTTAGCAATTTCGAGTCCATCCACCTTGGTGAACTCGTGCCGACTGAGTGAGGAGGTGATTACAGCTGCGGCTTGAGAATTTCTATGAATGGCCTGCTCTTGGCTTGGGGTGAGCTCTTCGTCGTCGTCCGGAATGTCTATCCCTGTGCATACAACATGCCATAGACTTGGATTGAGAGAAATCATATGCATTTTCATATTCTGCCTCCACATTGAGTAATCACTTCCATCGAAGTGTGGGGCTTTTCAAAGTGGTATAGATAAGTAATGATTGTTATTGGAATTTAGACAATCATAGTTAAAAGGATATCAGGAGTAGTCGGTGTGACTACTCCTTTTCTTCTTCTCTTGAACTTTCACTTTCCCTTGGAAAGTGCCTTCTTTCTAAGGAGCGCCTTTAGCTCCAGTGTCTCCTCATCGTCGTCCTCGAAGTCTTGAATGGCTTCGAGGTACTTTTCAACTTTTTGAGTCTTGTCATTGTTAACCTCTTCTTGGTTGTTGATTTTGTGGATGTCCTTCATCTCTGACATGATCTCTTCGAGTGATTAGACTCTTTCTTAAAGAACCTTGCTCTGATACCAATTGAATGTGGGCCTAGAGGGGGGGTGAATAGGCCTTTTTGAATTTTGTCGGATCCTGCAACACTCAACAACAAGTTCAATACCAGAGATATCGGACTAGTCCGGTAATGTGTGGACTAGTCCGGTGTTCACGGACTGAGTTGATTAAGCTTGATCGATTAGGTTGATTCTTTTATGTATGCAGCGGAAATATAGAATCAAATAAAGGTTCCAATGTTATATATTAGATTATATCACAATTAAGTCTTATGTTTGACAATTCAACGTAAGATGAGCAATGATTATTGAAACCCTAGATTATATTGATGAATAAGAATGATGAACACCAAAAGCAAAACACAAGGATTTATCCCGTGGTTCGGCTACCACAAAAGGCAACCTACGTCCACGTTGAGGAGTCCACAAAAGGATCGGGTCTTCTCCAACCTTACCCTCGTCGGATCGCCACGAAGGCCAATCCTCTTCCACTAATCACAAAGGGATGAATAACCGAATTCAAGGGGCTTTCTCACACGTTGAGAGCTCCCTTGGATTACAACAGAAAATACCACCAAGAACACACTCAAAAATTACAAATGAATCACAAGAGTGTGTTAGAGAATCAAACCAAGAGATCAACGTGGTGTTGCAAGTGTCTCTTCAATGATCTAGAGTGAATCCTCAAAGGATTGATCGTTGTTGCACTTAATTTCATGGAGAGATGTAGTTTTTGAGGCTCTTGGGAGGTGTGACGGCGCTAGGGTTCGAGAGAGGTCATAATTGGGCCTTGCACCTCTATTTATATGGGGTTTCTAAAAGTGACCGTTAGGGTTCAGAAAGTTTGTACTAGTCCGTGGTGGTCACCAGACTAGTCCGGTGTACTGTGTGTAGCAAACCCTAAGTACCCTGACATATCGGACTAGTCTAGCTAGGAACAGACTTGTCCGATTTCACTACTGGAAATCTTCGGACTAGTCCGATAGTCATCGGACTTGTCTGGACATGTGAGACCCTAAGTGTATAGGGTGACAAGTCTGCACTGGGGGACTTGTCCGATTCAGATCAGAGGGTATTTCGGACTAGTCCGTGCAAACATCGGACTTGTCCAATTTGGATCAGAAAGAATATAGGACTAGTCCGATTGTGATCGGACTTGTCCGATTTTGTGTGACTTGTGAAGTTTTTTGAGGACTAGTCCAAACTGGGGAGGAATAGTCTGATTCTAGTCAGAAAAGATATCGGACTAGTCCGATGTTTATCGGACTTGTCCGATCTCGTGCAGAAAGGATATCGGACTAGTCCGGTTGTGATCGGACTAGTCCGGTCCTGTGTAACTTTGTGCATTGTGTGTGTTTAATTGTGATTGATTTCTTGGAGTGTGTTTCCTTAACACACTCCATACACAATACTCTACTACTCTTCTTCCTTGAGCTCATTTCCACTTTGCTTCTCATTCTTCCTTCTTTTTGGCACTTTGCTCATTTTCCTATTAAAATCCTGCACTCATCTCAACAAGGAGGTTAGGATCTCAATTGCTTGTCATAAATCGTCCAAAACCCACAAGGGAGTCCTAGATGCACTTTCACTGTAAATGTAGGCAATCAACCCACCTTGCTTACCATCAACGATGGCCTCGATGACCAACGACAGAGAAGAAGCAGGGGAGGAGTGAAATCCACCTCGGAGGAGGACTGCTCGGGCTCAGTGAGTGTTGTGTAAGTGAGAAGGGGTCATGCATGAGAGAAAGAGGGGCAAGGGGTCCTTTATAGCCGTGCGAAGGGGATGCCAGCTGTGCTTTTCAAGTGCTGGCAGGGCTACACTCAGGGTGTTGGTTGCAGAATTCATTTAATGCCTTCTCCAGCACCACTTTGCTTGTAGGCATTATGCCAATAAAATTTTATTCAAACTTGGCCCCAAATAAATTTAAAGTTTGAATTTAGAGTGAATTTCTTAATAACTCGAATTTTGGGGTGTTACAGACCTACCCCACTTAAACGGAATCTCGTCCTCGAGATTCTGATGCCTTCATAACCAGGTGAGGGAACTCGTATTTTAGGTCATCTTCGTGCTCCCACATAGCTTCTGCTTCTGTATAGTTAGGCCATTGAACTCGACAGAATCACACTGGGTTTCTTCGAGCTTGTTGTGTCAAGACATCCAATATCTTTACGGGCGGTTCCTGATACCTCATATTAGGTTGTAGGTCCATGGCATCAAACAGTACTTGCTCCTCTAGTACTTTCAAGCACTTTTTAAGTTGTTACACGTGGAAAACATTGTGTACATCTGTCATGTTTTCTGGGAGCTCTAAGCGGTATGCTTCAGCTCCTATTCTCGCGAGTACCTTGAACAGTCCGATATACCGTAGGGCAACCCTGCCACAGATCTGAAATCTTCTGATATGTCTGATGGGTGAGACCTTGATGTACACAAAGTCACCCTCGTAAAATGTCACTTCCCTTCTTAAGTTGTCCGCATAGCTCTTCTATCGACTCTGGGCTACCTTGAGAGTCTCCCTGCCAGCGGTAACTCATTGTTTGACGTGCTTAATAATAGCTAGGACGAAGAATGATATTTCTCCCACTTCTGACCACATCAAGGCTGTTCGACATTTTAGGCCATAGAGAGCCTCAAATGGTGCCATGTGAAGATTGTCCTAGTATTCGTTGTTGTAGGAGACTCCACAATTGAGAGACTCCTGTCCCAGTCTTTTCCGTATGTCAATACACATGCTCTGAGCATGCCATCCAAGATTTGATTTACATGTTATGTTTGTCCGTCCATCTGCAAATGATAGTGTCAACATTTCGAAAACTGACTAGTAAATTTGTATTGAATCTTGTTCGTCTTTGTATGGCTAGCTGCAAAGACAATGTATTTATCCTGGTTCGGGCAAAAAAGGTCCTACGTCCAGAGGGGTTCTATTCGTGATCATTGTTAGCTCAAAAGGAAAGATAACATATTGCAAGCAATCCTTCTCAAGTATACGAACTCTAAAAAAGAAAGAACTTATATGTATGTAAAGCATAAGCAAAAACGCTCACGGGTGTATGAAAAGTAAGGAACGAACGCAAGTGCATCAAAGGAATAGTGCATAAAGGAAATGCATAAGGTAAAATGCGTATAGTAACGCGAATACAAAGTGAATTCACTCTACTCGCAGAAGGCCTTGAAGGTCCTTTTATAAGAAGGTGAGGCGGTCCTATCTAACCAACATTTCTCATAGTAGGGCCGGAGTTACAGTTTTTGTTCTAAGCATCTGCTCTGTCCGGAGTGCGGAAGCTTTAGTCTTTAGTCTTGACTTCTTCTTGGTCTCCAAGGCACGGTCTTGTGTGTGAAATAATCCCTCTCCTTACGACGGATGGGATGAATGGCAGGCTTATCCTGCAACAGGTCACAATGCAGGTTCATCCCTCCTGCCAAAGTTACCACGCCCACCATTTGTCATAAATGCCTCCAACTACCCGCCTCTATCGGGCAAAGCTCGGGAGGAATCGTCCCCCTGACATCTCCGTTTGGGACTTGGGCGAGCTGGAAACCCCGACCTCGGCAGGCTAGGGCGTTGGTGGCAGGCCCGTCGTCGAGTGAAGGGTAGCTACGGTTTGTAGCCGCATAGTGGTCACGTACCATTGGGTCCCGTATGTTTTGTACTCCATATACAGAAATCTATCAGATAGCTGGAACTATATTCAAACTTTTTTCCTATGAGAGCTTATAGACTCTTCTCGAAGTGTGAGGTAAACTGCAAGGAGAGATCTGACATGATTCGACTAGACACTCTGTGCAATCTCAAAATTTGGTCAATGTACAGCTATGCCCATGGGATGTTCCTATACCCGACGCCTCATCAGAATGGTGGGAGCTTAAATGACTGATCAGACTACTATGAAGGAAGTCTGTATGAGTGCAAGGGAATAAAATGTTTGTTTTGTGATGGTGTTTTGGCAGATAAAGACAATCAGTTAATCTGCATTTTTGTATGAAGTTTAAACCCAATAGGGACCGCTGATTATTCATTTATCCAGTAGACATATAGATATACTTGCTTAGAGGTATTGAATAATCATATATGTAGTATGGATCTCTGTTTCTTTTCATATGGATCAAAAAAAGAGGATCCCCTGATTTTACTGCACATGTGATTTGGTAACTCTTCATGTGAGGCCAAGTGACCCCACATAGCCGTGACAAGTCACAAGTGCAGTAAAGTCAAAGGATCCCTGTGCTGTTTTGACTTCATTAATCTTAGGATATTCCAGCCTCTAGCTACTCCAACACTTAAGCCGCCACTACAGGAATCCCGAGATTTGCGACGGCCGCGGTCGTCGCAAATAAGCAGAAAACTGTCACAAATAAGCAATTTGCTATGATTTTTCTTATTTGCGACGGTTTTCAGCCGTCGCAAGTGTCTTTGTTGCAATTAAGCTTATTTATGATGACCACTGACGCAAATAAGCTTATTTGCGATGGCTTGCGACGGCCGTCGCAAACTATAGCCCAAGTCTAGCCGGTGGGCCCCACAGGTCTATTTGCGATGGCCAGGCCATTGCAATTAAGGGCCTATTTGCGATGGCCTAACCATCGCAAACTATAGCCCGGGCCTAGCCTGACAGGCCCCACAACATGATTTGCGACAGCTGGGCCATCACAATTACGGACCTATTTGCGATGGCCTGTCTGTCGCAAATAACACAGGTTAATTTGCGACGGCTAGAGTCTTATTTGCGATGGTACTGTATAAAAAACCGTCGCAAATAAGGATTTTAATTTAAAAAAACGGAAAATGCTACCCAGTTCGATGGCCAGAAACACAGAACAGACATAATCAATAGTACATCATAACATACACTATACACATTGTCATTACAACGTCCATACATCTCATCATCGTCAACAAACTGAACAAGGACTCACTCGCCCGTCTGACCTCCGAAGCGACCAAAGTCATTGTCGCACCTCACTCCAGGGGGCGGTAATGACGGTGAGATAGTTTGAGCAGCCGTTGCTGATCCCTGCAAATTCATGAAACTTAGAGCTAGAATAGAAATGCATCAACATCTCTCTCTCTCCCTTCCTCTCCCTCTATCTCCATCTACATCGCCCTCTCTCCCTCTTCATTCCTCTCTCTCTATCTCAACCTATCTCTCTCTCCCTCTCCTCTCCCTCCCTTCCTCTCCCTCTATCTCCATCTACATCTCCCTCTATTTCCATTTACATCTCCCTCTATCCCTCTATTTCCATCTACATCTCCCTCTCTCCCTATTCATTCCTCTCTCTCTATCTCAATCTACTCTCCCTCTCCTCTCCCTCCCTTCCTCTCCGTCTATCTCCAACCACATCTCCCTCTCTCCCTCTTCGTTCCTCTCTCTCAATCTCAATCTATCTCTCTCTCTCCCTCTCCATTGCTCCCTCACCATCTCAATCTATCTCTCTCTCCCACTCTATCTCACTATCGCTATCCCTTTCCCTCCATCTTCCTCCCTCTTCTAACTCTATCTCTCACTCTGTCTAACTATCTCTCACTCTCACTCTCTTTCCTCACTCCATTTCTAGCTAAGTTGAGGTAAAATTAGAATTGTTAAGTTGACATAAAAAAATACATGGCCCGCAAAAGAAGGGTCGCCTGGAACAACCGGTAGTGGCGGTAGCTGGATCCCCTGACCTTGCGCCCGAGCCATGGCCTGTCATTTCAAACATTAGATGTTACCTATTAGTAAGTCATTTACGCTGACTTTAGTTTTCATTTTGTTACCTCCATTGTGTCCCGCATCTGCGCCATCCAGGCTGCTTGGAATTGATCAAGGCCTCCATCGTGATCCTCTGTCGTTCCGCCTCCGTCCTTTCCTCCTCCTATGGCCTGAGGTTCTCTTCTATGGTTTTTCGGAGGGACTGCATCTCAATGTCTCTCTGCAAGATGCGGCGACTTGACGTGTCCACCGATGAAGACTGTGTGGAGCAGCCTCTCGCAGGTCTCGCTGCCTCGAGTCAACTACTCCGTCGAGAATGACGAGCCTATAAAAAAGAATCAGTAATATAAAATTGAAATATCTTGAATATTTTTAATTGAAAACGACAAAATGACTTATGAACTCACGTTTCGTGGTCTTTTCCACCTCCGCTTGCACACGCGGCTTCAGGATCGATTGGTTCATGTTCCCAATCGAATCTTGCGCCGTGTATCCTCATAGCTTCCTCACTGTACCTAGCATGAAAAACAAGAAAATCGTATAAGTTAAACAATACATATAGTTATATTTAATATGAATGATTTCTAAACTTACCAACCGCTCGGTTGCGGCCTGACTACACCCCTGAGGCTGAGAAGGGTCCATGTGACCTCTCTTCCAGATCTCAACACGGTTCGGCGGCACCCCCATCTCGCGCTCCTGTCAATACTTGTTAGTAAGAACAATATATTATGAATATATAAACATAAGTTACATACACTTACCATGCGTTTAGCTAAACACAAGTGGTTATCTTGGTCGTGGGTGTACTTCCCCTCAACCCCTCCGCACTCTCGAGCCTTGTCGGAGTTAGCCTTAAACTCATTGCTAGCCCAGTACCGACAAAGGGTCCGAAATGCATCGGACCGACCCTGCAACCAGCTCATGTGGCCCTGCACATTGTTGTAGGTCATTAAAAATACTATTGAGGAAATTATCAAAAAAAAATATTTACTACACCCAACGTACCTGCGCGTACTCCTCCTCCATCAGGTGCCTCTTGCTCTCTTGCCAAAAGTGTAGCACGTGGTGCTGCTTCGCCTTCAAGTGCTCATTAATAACTTGAATACGAGCGTTCGACAAAGCTTGTCGGACCGCCTTCGCAACATTGACGTGAAACACTTTCCTCGCATCCTCAAACATGCGAGGGTCGTCCGGGTCCTCAAAAATATACCTTGCCTGTGATAAAGAATATGTTGAAGAGATGTTCATTAAAAGAGATTAAGAGTTAAAACTTAGAACCTTTATTTAAAATACTTACCATAAAATCGGCCCATACGGTCTCCTAAACATTGTCGTGCTCCTAGTGATGGGCGCGTGCGTAGTCCTCCCATGAAAGAGCAGGCAACCCTGTCAATGACCTTTGGATAGTAAATGCACTAAGGCCCCAAGGACACCGTTCACTGGTGTGTGGTGTCTCTCACCATTGAAAGACGCGTCGTGCCAAGAACTACAAGATAATTATTGATTCATTACTTAAGTAACCAAAAGAAACCAGAATTGAACACTACGATTTTATTACCTATCTCCGACTGGACGAATCACGATCCTTTATGAAGGGACCACAGGAGGACTGACAAAGTGAGTTCTCCTCATCCTCTGCGTCTGCTCGGGCATCACGTCTAGTGAACCAGAAGGCTCATCACCAGCCGAGCCAAAGGGCTCAGGAACAGAAGGCGCGCCAGCCGAGGGCTGGCTGGCCGGGGGCTGGCTCACCTAAGGTTAGCCAAGCTCAACTGACGCCGTAGCCTCTGAGTCTGTCAGTGAGGACTAAAACATTCAAATGATTCATAAGTCAGTTTAATTGGAAATTTAATTTGAATAATTTGTCAAAGACGAGTGAAATTCACCTGTGTCAAAGCCCTAGAGCTGCTCAGAACGTGCCCGAGCAGCTGAGAATGTCTGCTCCCAGTCGACTAGGCACCAGCGAAAGCGTCCTCGGCTCTAGAGGGGAATAACCCCTTCATTGGGGTCACCTTCTTACCCTTCCTTGACGCCATCCTATTTTAATAGATAATAAGTAAATATGCAAATAAGATATAGAAAATTTATGTTACTATCTTCAAGAAAACATTACTTGTAATCACTTTAAAAATTCATCAACATCATTATCATGTGCCCTACTCCTTAAACCAGCCCAACGATCTTCCATCGTGACCTATTCTAATTATGTTTTTGCATATAATCTGTCTCTACATTTTCAACAACTTCAACATCTCCAACTACTTGATCGAGTCCTGCACTAGGCTCGACGATAGAAGTGTCTGTCGACTCTTCTTCTTGGTACACTTCTTCAACGTCTTCACTATCACGGTAACCATCATCCCAAGGAGTATATAACCGCTCACGAGGATTCACCTTATATACCACCCACCTAGAACTAAGCTTTGTGCATGGATAAGGTAGATAATACACTTGCTCCACTTGATGTGCAAGAACAAATGTATCGTAACCTCATAGTCAGTCTTTATGTTTCATTTCACCATTCCAAATTGGTTTTCCCGAGTTCCATGAGTGCTATGAAACCAGCCACAGTCAAAGAAGAGAACTCGAAGGGTTTTATTTCTGGTAAAAGTAAATCCAAGGATTTTGCTAATGATCCAATAATGTTTGTTTTCATTCCCTTAAATGTCAATTGCCCTCGACACAACACCGATATTTGATATGGTAGCGAGAGGACAAAGAGCTTCAAATAAAGTTGTATGGAATTGAAAGCCATTTACATCATATCGACCATAGCTTCTAACATTCACCAATCCATAAGATAGCTGCCGCAAATCTTCATGGACATTGTGAGTCCGGCACTGTCAAAAATGATCGTAAGTTAAAATAATACTTCTTTAATAGGTCATGTAGAAGACAAGAGAGTATTACATCATCTCGAAACCAGGATAAGAAACCCGACCCTCCATTTGTTCCTTCTTGTCGCATCCCTTCTACTTGTTTGGCCGTAGGTTGATGCCTATGTGGCCAACATTGTCTATGGAACTCACTGAACGTGAAAAACCATCTTTTAGAATACATATATAGCAAAATATGTCGATTAGCATAAATGTAGGACAAACACTTACTTGAAGTATTCCTGCATGCCTTCTATATTTGCGTACATATATAGTAAAGCAACAATCATGTCACGTTCGGGTAGGACGTAGGTCGTGTAGCTACCAACAGTAGTGCCTCTCGTTTGAAAAAAATGGAGAAGTCGCTTACAGAGGGTGCTTGGTCCACATTGTACCGCATAGCCGAATTATTGACCTTTTGTTCTTCTGCAAAGTAGACACTTGAAAAGTATCCTACTTCCTTAAGAGCATATGCTTCAGCGATGCACCCTTCCACCCTTGCCCTGTTGCAAACCATTGGTTTCAGATATCGTAGCGCTCTTTCAATATGATAAATCCACCTATATTGCATAGGACCATCAACTTTAGCTTCGAATGGAAGATGGATAAGCAGATGTTGCATTGAATTAAAAAAACCTAGTGGAAAAAATTTCCATATTACATGAAAGTATTGGTATCTCCTTCTCTAACTTATCCATCATCCCTATCTTGATTTCTTTAGCACAAAACTGTCTATAGAAATAGCTGAGCTCGGCTAAAATCTTCCACACCACATTATCTAGATAGCCCCGGAACATAACAGGTAAGAGTCTTTCCATGATAATGTGATAATCATGACTCTTCAATCCAGTGAGGTTTCCTGTGATCACATTTACGGCTCGTTTCAGGCTACCTGTGTAACCATCTGGGAACTTCAAAATTTTCAACCATTTCATGACTTCTTTCCTTTCTTTAGATCGAAGACAGAAAGAAGCACGTGGCTTACCACCACTTTCAGAGATTTCAAGAGTTGGACGGTGACAAATGTCTGCCAAATCTAGTCTAGCTTTGAAATTGTCTTTCATTTTGCCACACATATTCATGCATGTCGCTCATGTTATGCTCTCGATGCATGACATCAATGTTGTGCATTAGAATCAACGACTTCACATAAGGTAGCTCCCAAAGTCCACATACGTGAGTCCAATTGTGTTCCTCTCTGTAACCTATGAAATATCAAGGACGACATTCATCTGTCACCAGTTTGTCCAACATATCAGAAATTTTTGATCCGTTGAGACGTTCGGTGGTCCTTTAGTGACAACAGTGTACTTTCTAAAGACATGTCTCTGTTGCCTAAATATGTGATTCGGAGGCAGCCAACATCTGTGACAATCGAAGTAAGATATCTTTGCCTCTATGAGTTAGTCAAAAGCAATCTGTGTCTGAAGCACATATCGGACACGTTAGACGACCGTGAGTGCTCTATCCGGAAAACATGTCGTATGCCGGCAAATCATAGACGGACCATCAAGAAGCAGCTCGAAGGTTGAATTTCTGCTTCTTGTAACTGTCGTACGCTTTGACTCCTGTCGACAATACTTTCAATCCTTCGATCAGCGGTTTCAACATCACGTTGATACGTGATCCGAGATGATCAGGTCCAGGTAAAATGAGGTTGAGGAACATGAACTCATTCTTCATACACAAATAGTTCATACCGAGACCATATATCTAGATCTTCGAGTGATACATATCTTTAGACGCTCTGTGAGGTTACGGAAGGATATCACAGATAAATTTCATGAGATCATTGTAACAGTTGGTGGAAAAAAGTACTTAGACTTAATTGCCATAAATCTTGTCAAGAAAGTGTAACACCCACTTTTTTGGAGAAGAAAAAAATGAATTTTATAAGAGTTTGAAAATAATTTATTTTGGAATAAAAGTCATATAAGGCAAGTGCATCATATGTTTGGAAGTCTGAAATTTTTGAAATTCAAAATTCGTTAGAAAGAATTTTTAAAATTCAAATCAGTAAAATAGAGGTAAAACAAAAAGAAGGAAAAAGAAAAAGGAAAAAAACTTACCTGGGCTTGATCTCCTCCGCGGCCCAACTTCCCCCTCCCTCAGTGCGCCGGCCCGCCCGCACCTCCCTTCCCCCCCTCTCTCTTACAGCCGAACCTCACTGTCAGCTTCGTCTCCCCCGAACCGCCGCGTGCCCCTTTAACGCGCGTACCCGCACCGCCACACTTCCCCATCTTCAATGTCGACCATTTCACCACAATCAAGCCATGGGATAGTGCCCAATAATGTCGACGTGTGTTTCTCCACCATTCCCCTATAAAATCTGGCCCGATTCTCTGTGAAACTCATCTCCCCAACACCCCAAACCCTAGGACCCAACAAGCTCGGTAATGGCGCCTCTGTTCCCGTTGATTCAACTAATTTCTTTCCCCGAAAGCTTTTCTAACATGTGCGACGTGCCTCTAGGAGCTCACCGAACATCGTCTCTTGGGGAGAATGTCGACGCGCCGCCGACTTCGTTGGGCACCGCCAACTTCCGCCGCCTCTCGCCGTCGCTACCTTGTTTCCGCTTCGGTTCCGACCTCGCGACAGCTCTCGATGAGATCCCCTTGCCCTCCTCTTTGTTTTTTGCCCTAAAGTTGTCTCCTTTCGTTTGTTCATCGTGAGTTTGGTCGCCGCCACGCGCCGCCACTCTAGTCACCTGGGATGACGTGGCGGAATGTCGACCGTCCATTTCGTTTGTGCGGCCAAGATTAGATCTCAACTTACCCCTTCGTTATTTTAAATCTAGGCCATTCTCTTTAAATCCGGCAACCCATATTAAAACCCGCATAACCGTTGGTAATTTTATAGATAACCCCCAGGACATTTTCATCTATTCACAAGTTGGCCCGTAATTTTATAAAACAAACCCTAATCTTTCTAGAAATTGTGTAATAATTGTGTAATGAGGTAAAAATTAATAGAAAACCCCCATAATATTTGAAAATAGCAAATTAAATGCAAACTTATAAAATAACTCCTAGACTTTATAAAATTAGTTTGTAACCTCTAGATTAATTGTATTTTTGCAGATTATCCCTTGAAAATGTTAGAAATTAAATAAAAGTCCATGGTTTCAATAAAATACTATAAAAACAACCCTATAAATATTTTTAATTAATATTCAGTTCTGTATTTATATTTAATAATTTAATTAAATTGTTGGTTTATATATAAAATGCTTTGTAATTGTATTTAAACTATAGAAATTAATTTACACATAACAAATAAATACTAACAATGTTGTAAAAATTTGTAAAATGCATATTTTATGTTGGGAATCTATTTTAAGCATACTTTTGAAGGAGGAAACATTCTAGACAATAATAATAGGTTTCAAATAAATATAAAAATATGTATAAAATTGCTAAAAATATGTTTTATTCAAATTATCTCATTTAACTCCAAATTCACAATAAGAAATAATTTATGCCTATCAACTAAATTACCCATAAAATCATAAATGCGTAAGATTTTATGTTCATGTATGCATTTTGTGATTGTTCTTATTGTATGCTATTACTTTATGTGCAACATAATATCTAGAGTCGGGGCCAGAACTGAATTTCAACCTTCAAGAGCAACAGTTTACCGTCGACCACCAACCCTACTCTAGAGGCAAGTTCCTTGACCATCTTGCACCCTTTTTGTTAAGTTTTAGTTAGATGCATGCTAAATTAAAATATGAATCCTATGTTATGTTTTCCCTAGATTTTCCACAGTATTCCTTGTCGCCATGGTTTGGGTGGATTAATATTAACTAGTTCACGCTTAGCCATGCTTAATTGAATATGAATTGACTTGTCTACACGTTATATTTGATCTACTATGAAATATGAGCTGTTGGTAATAATGAAATTAGTTGTTAGGAATCTGATAGGAGGTGTTGACTAGTATGTGCATGCGTGCATAAGACATTGTCTGGGGTTTGACACCTATTGGATTCTAAGGATCGAGTTATGGAGGAAGTTGCTAAGCCATACAGTATCGGCACATGATTGTATATGGGACAACTTGGTTTAGTAAGTTGGTCTCTCCTGGTGTAGTGTTTGTAATCGAACGAGCGGGAAATTGGTTGAGATTACTACCTTGGGATCCGCATGGCTCAAGAGAGGGCTTCTCCTGGCGGAGGGAATAGACTCCAGGTGTCGGAGCGGTGAAACCTCAAAGTATCAATGCAAGTCGGGAGAACCATCTGAAAGACCTCGTAGTGATCTCCTAGCTGCACACCAATGGAAGTGTGTACAGTGGTTGGTCGCCGCTGGCAACAGGGAGGTTTATTCTAGTCCACCTGGCAACAAGGGATGAAATCACGAACTATGGGTAAAGGATACACACTCTGTAGAGTTTTGTCAAGCTGTCTAAATAGTTGTACTCACGGACACGAGCGGCTTGGGCCCAAGTTCATAATTAGCACACATGGTTAAATGGTGGAAGGTTTGGGTTGGGCATTATCTTGTAACTATGGGGTTTATGGATGTGTTTCACCTAGATGTAGGTGCTTAACAACATTAAGGGTAGGTTGTAATTGCTACAGTGCTTTACCATTATTTGCCTTCCTTGTTATGAACCACATGATATAAACTTCCCCACTTATGAGTACCATTGGTACTCAAGCTTGTTAGTTGCATAATTTTCCCCCATTCTATGAGGATGAAGAGGTGGAGAACCAGGACTTCTACGGAGATCCCGACGAGATGTTCTAGGCTGGCGTATCCCCGTACAACGCCTGTGCTTGGAGCCCTTTTATTTGATTTATGTTGCTTATGTACTTTTCTTTAGACCTGGATGGTCATTTATGTAATAAGATGATGTACTCAAAAATGGCAATATTTAATGGTATTTCACTTTCGTCTACAAATGTATGAGTTCAATTGATCCTAGCATACATGTGGAAAGCATCTGGTCGCCATCTTATCACTAGATGTGACGAAGTGGTATAAGAGTTGTGTTGCCCGTAGGACGCAAGCCTAGATAAAAATGGACACATTAAGGACTTTGCTATTTCCAAAAAAAAATATTTTACGAAATTTCTTTGTATATTCTACCATGTCTTGTTAACTTACTCCATTTGTCTTCACTATTTTGATTTTCTAACACTCTTCTCCTCAGCTGTAGATGGATAACATTCACCTGACCGCCACATGGATTCAACTTGTCTGATGTGCTCCATCCCATGCTCCAAGATCCCCTCAGCAAGATCCAAGAAACATGATGACGTACTATTCCACTGGAGATTTCACTGAAGGAATGAGTCATCGTCTTAGGGCGATGCTACTTACTGCTAGATATGATGCCCACAAGCTCTACATTCGCTATCATACTACTGAGGTTCATCATGTCGATCGTGAAGAATGGATGAGTGAGCTCTTAATCTACTACAATGGTCAGCTACTCAAGAATCACTTCACTGTAGCTTGGAGAGCCACTCGAACGGATGCGGAGAAGGGTGCAACTTGGGTGGCTACCAATAGCCAATGCTACACCAACCGCTAGAGACTCCAAGACACCACCCATGCCTACACACCTCAACGTCCAATCGGCATCAGTAACTTCACTTGTGCACCACTACAACCACAATTCACGAACTGGCAAATGGAAAGGAGCATCAATGATGGACTTCAACTTAGCGACCGCCTTGTGCTCTCGTGAAGTATCAGGGGTCTATCATCCAAGAGTACCAGATGATCACTAATGAGGACCCCTGAGGGATATACTTTAGGCGTTGAGACTTAGATGTACAAGAGGAATCTAAAGAAGAGAGTTAACTCACCCTACATCACACAACTTAGGAGTAGCTACTTTACCCAATAATTTATGAAGACGAGTAGAGACGTGTTATGATCCCAAGTTGTGTTGTTTTGGCTTTTGATTGTTTGCTTGAATTTGGGTGTAATGTGTGTTCTGTAATGCTTTGGCACCTTGTACACAACCTCATATTTTTATTGAATAAAACAATATTTTCATAAACTTATTCTCCTTGATGCATATAGTGGGAATCGTATATAGTAATAGTTACGCTCTTATCTTATTGTTCTAAAACAATATCCTAACATCAGATAGCAAGCAGAGGAAAAGGACGGGGTCGTGGTGTACCCCTTAACAATCATGAGGACGGCAGGATTCTGATACCACAATGGAACTGAAGGTGTGCCCGGGGAGCACCAGCAACAAATCAAATGCAACAAATGATGGTGATGCAAATGCAAATGATGCAAAATCTTAAGAAGTTTGTGAACAACATATAGGTTCAACAAGCACCTCCTCCTCCTCCACCACCACTTCCAAGATCTTGTTTGAGGGACTTTATGAATACTCAACCTCCACGCTTCTCAAATGCGGTGGAACCCATGGTTGCAGATGATTGGATAAATACGATTGAGAACAAACTTAGGATAGTTCAATGTGAAGGAAGAGAAAGAGTACTTCTTGCATCTAATCAACTCTCTGGACCTGCAGCTGACTGGTGGACCGCTTATACAGCTGCACACGAAAACCCGGAGACCATCACTTGGCAAGAGTTTGTGCACAACTTCCAGAACCATCATGTGCCCAAAGGTGAAATTCAAGCAAAGCGTCAAGAGTTCCTCGCCCTGAAGCAAGGAAATATGAGTGTACGTGAGTATCTAAACATGTTTACACATTTATCACGTTATACTCCTAGAGATGTAGATACCGATGCAAAAGAAGCAGTTTTGTTTCAAGGAAGGGTTGGATAAAGAAATACAACTAGCAATTTCCTCATGTGACTATGCTGATTTTCAAAAGCTGGTGGACAAAGCTTTCAACGTGGAGAGGAAGAAACAGGAATTCGATGAAGAAAATCGCAAGCGGAAGGTGGTACATGGGAAATCTTCTGGTAGCAACAATCGTCCTTGATTCGCTACTCATCAGATGGGACAGATGAGTCGTCCTGCCAACTCTTCTTTTAGGCCACCAATGCCATATACCCAGCAAGGTCAGCAGATGCAACACTAACATTCTTCTCATCCAATAGGGCAGCAACTACAATATAATAAGCAGCCAGACAATAAAACTGGAGGTACAAACATGACTGGGCAATGTTACAACTGCGGTAAGAGAGGCCACTACCCCTTCAGTTGCCCAAAGAAGAAGTCGACACATAATACATCGCGTGTCTGGGTCAATAAAATATCCTTGGAGGATGTTCAGGGCACATCTAAAGTAGTGAATGGTATGTCTCGTGATGATTCTCACTCTATTACAGTATTACATGATAGCGAGAAAAGTTTACCCTAATGTAAGTCAAAGCATCAGAAGGCTAGCCTACCCGTTAAAGCTACCTCGAGGCATTCTCACTCTCTTACAGCCGGACCCCCCCTATCAGCTTCATCTCCCCTGAATTGTCGCGCGCCCCTGTAACACACGCACCCGCGCCGCCCCACTTTCCCATCTTCAATGTCGGCCATTTCACCACAATCAAGCCACAGGATAGTGCCCAATAATGTCGTCGTGCATTTCTCCACCACTCCCTTATAAAATCCGGCTTGATTCTCTATAAAACTCGTCTCCCCGACACCCCAAACCCGATGAGCTCGGTAACGACGCTTCTGTTCCCGTTGATTCAACCTATTTCTTCCCCGAATGCTTGTCTAACATGTGCGATGTGCCTCTAGGAGCTCGTCGGACATTGTCTCTTGGGGAGAACACCGACGCAACGCCGACTTCGTCGGGCGCCACCGAGTTCCGCCGCCTCTCGCCATCGCCGCCTTGTTTCAGCTTCGGTTCCGACCTTGCAACACCTCTCGGTGAGATCCCCTTGCCCTCCTCTCTCTTTTCTGCCCTAAAGTTGTCTCCTTTCGTTTGTTCATCGTGAGTTTGGTCGCCGCCGGCAAGATCATCACCACTCTGCGCCCCCCGCACCGCCGCTCAAGTCACACCTGGGGTGACGTGGCCGAATGTCAGCGGTCCATTTCGTTTGTGTGGCCAAGATTAGATCTTAACTTACCCCTTCGATATTTTATGTCTGGGCCATTCTCTTTAAATCTGACGGCCCATATTAGAACCTGCATATCTGTTGGTAATTTTATAGATAACCCCCTGGACAATTTTGTATATTCATAGATTTGCCCGAAATTTTATAAAACAAACCCTAATCTTTTTGGAAATTATTTAATAACTGTGTAATGAGGTAAAAATTAATAGAAAACCCCCGGAATATTAGAAAATAGCAAATTAAATACTGGAAACTTATAAAATGACCCTTGGACTTTATAAAATTAGTTTCTAGCCTCTAGATTAATTGCTTTTTTGTAGATTAGCCCCTGAAAATGTTAGAAATTAAATAGAAGTCCACAGTTTCCATAAAATACTATAAAAACAGCCCTATAAATAATTTTAATTAATATTCAGTTCTTTATTTATTTATAATAATTTAATTAAATTTATGGTTTATATATAAAATGCTTTGTAATTCTATTTAAACTATAGAAATAAATTTAAACATAAGAAATAAATACTAAAATGTTGTAAAAATTGTAAAATGTATATTTTATGTTGGTAATCTATTTTAAGCATATTTTTGAAGGAGGAAACTTTCTAGAAAATAATAATAGGTTTCAAATAAATATAAAAATATGTATAAACACTACAGGAATCCCAACAATAGACGACGGCCAAAAATCTTCGTCTATAAGGACTCTACCATCGTCTATAGCTTATAGACAATGGTAGATGCTTATAAACGATGGTTTTCGGCCGTCTACGATTATTTGTCATCTATAAGATTATAGATGACGATAACCATCGTCTATAACATAATTGACGGTAGCCTCATCCAGCCGTCGTCAATTAGCCAACCACGTAACGTGGCAGTAAGGGACACTTATAGACGATGGCTACAGAGAAACCGTCATCTATAAGGCTCCTTATGGACAACGGTCACCAAAAAAACCGTTGTCTATAAGACATGCATTTTATAAAACAAGAAACAGAAAATGCTGGTATACAATGGTAACGCCTCACGTAACAAGATGATAATATTCTCATATATACATTGGTTCTCATATATACAGTGGTAAATGACAGTTGACAATTCACAAATCACAACTCCATATCATTAACCAAAATAAGCAGTGCAAATGTGAGATTAACAATAGTCCGATACATAGAAAGTTGGAGACCACAAAACCTACCTAAACCTAATTTAGTAAGACCTAATCCTCTGCCAAGAAATAAAGTTGTGCCAGTAAGACCTATCTCTTCCTCAACATTGAACTAAAACATGCTTGAACCATAAAACCAATACTGAGTGAATGATGATTGGACATTAATACGAAAAAAGCAAATGCTCCTAACCAGCAGATCATTGCAAAGTTGTGATATTCCCTCCACCATGATCGGATCAGCATCAGGTTCTGAAAGGAAAAACAAACAGAAGATACAGCATGAAATTGGCATTAAGAAAAAGAACAATTGGCAGGAAATAATTTTTTATTGAAAAATCAAAACATATTAATAGCATAGATTAAAAAGGGGTGGTGCACAGGCTAAGGGAATAACATAATTTAAGTGTTAGATAAGTCACCTTTGTATTTGTTGTACAAATCTTCAAGACGCAGAGTATTGGCTACAGAAATTTGCGGTTGGTTATAGAACAAGTCAAAATCTCCTTCCAAGTGCCAATCACTAGCTTTCAGTGCCTGAAGGGCAACCTTCTCATTGCATCAGATAAGAAAAGCACTAACTAAACATGCAACAAGTGAACTCATAAAGCAAATGAGCGGACTTCAACATTGTGGACCAACTGCAACAGTCGATATTAAAACACAAAAATAGTATCAATGTAAAACTAAGAAGCCAGTAAATCAGAGGTGCTAAGAAATAATTATAAAACATCAGACCAAGGTCAAACACAAATTGCACATATTTTAAACTAGTGACTACCGACATAGTGCATTACATAGATAATCAACGATGAGGAGCTTGATGGATAAGAAAAAAGGATGTTCCTCTAGCTAAAGAACAAATTTATATACTATTCAAACTAAAAAATATTATTCTTGAATCGTGCCAAGCTACCACAGTGCTCTATCAAATATAGAATCTCTATCTATATTTGACGAAGGGCACATACATTTAAAATCAACATTACAGTTTCTGGAAAGTATCTAACCTGAATTTATTTAGGGAATGTTGCACTAAACAGCAATGTGCCTGACACGAGGAGGAGGCATGTTTCAAACCTCATTGAGGAATATTGTATTAGCACATAAAAATGTCGATCAACTAGCGGAAGCATTACATTCACTTCCCTAAATGATTCATTGGTTTTTTTCCAACGCATAAACAATCGTAGAAGTTAATTTACAAGCAGCCCAATCCATAGACATCACTTACCTTCACCCCTCACAAGGTTAATTAATTCACAAATCAATAAAAGTCAAATGACGCCCTGCTCATAGGAAGCGCTTAAGGTAAATGACCAAACCTAGCAAGAACCAACTATCCTAGAAGTCTAGAACCCTAAGGTAGAACATCATTGGTACCTACACACCTTCAACTAGCACATCGCAGGGCGTGCCAAAGAGGGAAGCAGGCAAAGGCAATGAAGAAGAAATATCGGAGGCAGTCAATTTGAGGAATGAATCTTACCGACCAAAGAAGCAAGCAAATGGATCGTGTGGATCACAGGCATCACTGCGTCTTCCTCCGGGGCGCCGACTTGTCGGAGGCCAGCTTGTACATCTAGAACACCTGCAGCCAGCGGGAGGAGCGGTGAGGAGTCGGGATCAGATCGGAATCGAGCGATGCCACGTGGATGGGGGGGGGGCGGGGGGGATGGAGCACACGAGGGCCACGACGTGGACAGCGAGAAGGACGTGGACAAAGAGCGGAATGGTGTCCAGGAGGCCGGAGCCGGTTGTTGGCGCTGGATAAATTTGAGCGTGGTGTGAAAGTGCATCTAGGTTCCCCGTGGGTTTTGGATGATTGATGATGACAATTAAGTCGCTAATGAGCTCAAGTGATCTTAGCACAGGTGAAGACTCAATCGGAGACGCAAACCCTCAAAAAGGAAAAGGAAGGAAACGGAGTCAACTCGAAGCGTAGAAACTAGGGTTTCTAGCGTGATTGAGTTAGACTAGCCGTAGTAATAGGAGGGTGTGTGTGTAAAGTGCATTGAGATCAAGTTTGGGAGCTCAAAGTGGTTTAGAGGTCAAACCTATGAAAGAAATGAGTGAATGAGTGGTCTGGCCGTAGGGCCGGACTAGTCCGTGCAGGAGGCCGGACTAGTCCGCCCCTGGCCGGCCAAGTCCGTTATCGGCCGGACCAGAAGGGTCTGACCGAGATAGGACTAGTCCGTTTGTGACCGGACTAGTCCGGGTAGCTGTGAGTGGGTTTTGGGGATGAAGTCCCAAAATCACGGACTTGTCCGTTTTGGACCGGACCAAGAGGTCCTGAGTGAGAACGGACTAGTCCGCCCGTGGGGCCGGACTAGTCCGGGTTGGCTAGGAAAAGGTGCTTCTGTGGCTAAGTCTGGGAGGACCGGACTAGTCCGCCCTAGGGGCCGGACTAGTCCGTGGTCCTCAGACTAGTCTGTTTTCACACGGAGCAGAAGGCTCTGTGTGAGATCGGACTAGTCCGGTGTTGACCGGACTAGTCCGTTCTGGAAGTGACCGTTTGAATTTGAAGTTTGGCGGGTAGCGTGACGATAGTGTGTCAGCTGTCGGGACCTGACAAAGGGGTCAGTGGTCCCCTAGGCCGGACTAGTCCGCCCTTTTGCTGAAGTCAGCAGATTGGGCTTGGGACCCCTATAAAAAGGGGACCCCCGGCCTCATTTCGAATACCTTTGGAAAAACTCAAACCCTAGCGCCGCCACAGCCAACTTGGAGCACTCCTAAGCCTCCTTCTTGCCTACTTTCCCTCTAAAACTAATTCTTGAGTGGATTAGGGTTTAGTGAGGTGGAGAAGAGGAAGAACATCGCGCTTGTGCTCCCGGTTTGATCTCTTGCACTCGTTGAGTCTTTGTGGGCTGTGTATTGAGTTTGTTTTATTGTGTTGATCACCTTTGTGGTGTGGGAGCCTCAGTTTGTGAGAAGCCCCAACGAACGTTGTAATCACCGTTGTGATTAGTGGAGAACCAAGTTAGGCCCGTGCGGTAAACTTGGTGAGGGAAGGGTTGTTGGACCCGGTCCTTTGTGGACTCCTCAACGGGGACGTAGATTCCTTGTGTGGAATCGAACCTCGGGATAAAATCCTTGCCCCCTTGTGTTCTTCGCATTCATTCTATTGATTACTTTGTTCTAGGGTTGGTAGTCTCGTTTCATACTCCGCATTGCTACAAACTTGTGGAAACTTGACTTGCTCTTGTGTAGGTTGTTGCTCAACTTGACTTAAACATATACTCACTTGTAGCAACGAGAAAATTCCCTAAAACTTGCTAGAAAAATTTTTTAGGGTTATTCACGCAGGCTGACCGGACTAGTCCGCCCCCTGTAATTTAATCTCGTTTTATTGAGTCATTTGCAGGTCAATTAGCCTATTCACCCCCCCCCCCTCTAGGCAACTTTCAATTGGTATCAGAGCCGGACTCTCCCAAAGAGTCTAACAACTCGGAGAGATGGCCGGAGTGGTGAATGACGATGCATCGAGCAGCAACTACGAGGCGACCCGTGAGGAGACGTTGGCTTATCAAGATAAGCCAACGGACGATGAGGAGACTCGCCAACTCAAGGCGAAGCTCCGGGAGAAGTTGAACATCTCCAAGATTGATCCGTCAAACCAATCAAGTGGTGGTGGCGGAGCCAACTACAACCGGCAAGGGTTCAACTATGAACGCCTTGCCGCCAACAACCACTACCTGTCCATCCCATTGGGGAAACCTCCCCAATTCGATGGAACGGACTACGGTATGTGGAAACACAACATGAAGATCCACCTCGTGTCACTCAACCCAGCGTTGTGGCAAATTGTCATGACCGGGGTGGAGATTCCAAAGGATGAGGACAACATAACTCAAGAACAAGCCATCCTCATCCACCGCAACGCTCAAGCTGCGGGTGTGATCATCTCATCTCTCTCTAGAGATGAGTTCAACCGTGTCGATGGCCTTGAAGTGGCCAAAGACATATGGAACACCCTCAAGACGGCGCATGAGGGAAACCGAGTGGTCAAGGAGGCCAAGATCGAGCTCATCGAAGGAGAGCTTGGGAGATTCGCCATCTTGGATGGTGAATCCCCCCAAGACATGTACAACCGGCTGAAGGTGCTGATCAACAAGAGCCGATCATATGGCTGCACCAAGTGGACCGACCACGAGGTGGTGAAGAGGATGATCCGGGCATTCATGCCTAGGAACGTCTCTCTGTGCTCCATGATTCGGGAAAGCCCGGGGTTCACTCAAATGACCCCGGAGGAGGTCCTTGGGAGGATCATCAACCATGAAATCATGGAGAAGGAGGCGCTCTTCTACAACGACCTCCAAAAGTTCACCGCCTCCAAGATGAAGAACGTTGCACTCAAGGCAACGCCCTCTTCAAAGGAGCAAGAAGAAAGTGATGAGGAGAGCCTCGACACCGATGAGGAAGAGGCCTTCTTCATCAACAAATTCAAGAGAATGATGAGGAGGAATAAAGGGGGGCACAACTATGAGGGCAAGGGAAAGGAAAGAGCAAGGCCCAAATCAAAAAGGTCTTGCTACAACTGTGGCGAGTATGGGCACTTTATCGCTGATTGCCCACACGAAGAAACGAAGAAGAAGAAGGAAGGGAAGCCTCAAGAAAGGAGATTCTTCAAGAAGAAGAGGCCCTCCGGACAAGCCCATTTGGGGAAGGAGTGGGACTCTAACGATGAGTCCTCCTCCGAAGAAGAAGAGGAGAAGATGGCCACCATAGCCATCGGGAGGAACTCCAAGGGAGGCAAGCTCTTCCCCAACCTCAACAACGACCACAAGCCTACTTGCCTTATGGCAAGGGAAGGAAAGAGAAAGGTAACATCTCATCCTTCCTCCCCAACTTCCTCACATGATGATTTTGATAGCGCTAGTGAAAATGAAAGTATGTTTAAGGACATAAGTAAAAGCACCCTACGAAGGATGAAATTGCTTATGGATGAGATCTTTGAGAAGGAGGATCTCATAAATAGACAAGAGGACATGCTCATCCTTGAGAAGGAGAGATGTCAAGAGCTTGATGAGCTCCTTGAGCTCGAAAGAGAGAAGAGCAAGGCATTGGAACACGAACTTGCTCTTTGCAAGAAAACGTGTTCAAGTCTTGAGGAGAAGTCGATTGAGCTCAAGGATGAACTTGGAAGCTTGTCAAAAGCTAACAAGATCCTTGAGACTCAAGTTGAGTCACTCAAGAACAATGTAGCCTCTTCCTTCAAGAGCTCAACCACCTCAAAGGCCTCATCCAAGGCAACATCACCTTGCAAGTGCTCCAACTTGATCCTTAAACTTAAGGATGAACTCAACCTAGCACAAGGCAAACAAGCACCTAAGGGTGCCATCTTTGACAAGGAAAAGGTGGCATATGCACGAAGTGCATTCACCAACACAAGACCACCCCATGTCAAGGATGGTCTTGGCTATACTAGAGGTGCAAGGCATAACGCCAAAACCTCCAAGTATGGCAAAGACATGATTGTCTTTGTTAAGGGGAGTTCATCCCAAACTAAAAATGAAAAGAACTCACCCTCTAGCAAAAACTTGCCTAAATCTGAACCGCATCATTTATTTCATGATTTTGATGCATCTTATGTGTTGAAGAAGAACAAACACGGCAAGGTGTTTGCTAGATATGTTGGGCCACTCCGCAAGAGCCCCAAGCCTTGCGTGTGGGTGCCAAAATGCCTAACCACTAACGTCAAAGGACCCAACTCCGCTTGGGTACCTAAAAGAAAGGCATAAAACTTGTTTTGTAGGCTTACTCCTCCGGTGGATCGAAATGGGTATTGGATAGCGGATGCACCAACCACATGACCGGAGAGAGAAGCATGTTCATAGAGTATGAGGAAAATAAGGACCCAAGTGAAGGAATCTTCTTTGGGGACAATAGCCAAGGGAAAATCCTTGGCTCCGGTAAAATTTCTATCTCCTCATTACATACTTTATCAAATGTCTTGCATGTTGATTCTCTAGACTATAATCTCCTATCCATATCACAACTATGTGATAGAGGATATAAATGTGTGTTTACTAGTGAGGGAGTGAGTGTCATTAGAGAAGGTAATGACTCGATAGCCTTTAAGGGAGTGCTCAAGGGAAATCTCTATCTTGTGGACTTCACCGCGGATAAAGCTCAACTTGACACATGCTTAATGGCAAAAGCCAACATGGGATGGCTTTGGCACAGAAGGCTAGCCCATGTTGGAATGAGAAACCTTCAAAAGCTCCTTAAGGGTGAGCATGTTCGTGGCCTAAAGGATGTAGTATTTGAAAAGGATAGGCCATGTAGTGCTTGCCAAGCGGGAAAGCAAGTAGGAGCTCAACACCCCTCTAAGAATGTCATGACGACAACTAGACCTTTGGAGTTACTCCATATGGACCTTTTCGGCCCCATTGCCTATATTAGCATTGGTGGCAGCAAGTATGGTCTAGTTAACATTGATGATTTTTCAAGGTATACTTGGGTTTTCTTCTTGCATGATAAAAGTGAAACTCCCGGTGTCCTCAAGAAATTTCTAAGGAGAGCTCAAAATGAGTTCACCTTGAGGATAAAGGCTATAAGAAGTGACAATGGCACCGAATTCAAAAACATGCAAGTAGAAGAGTTCCTAGATGAGGAGGGCATCAAGCATGAGTTTTCCGCTCCCTATTCTCCACAACAAAATGGCATAGCCGAAAGAAAGAATAGGACGCTTATTGAGATGTCAAGGACGATGCTAGATGAGTACAAAACATCGGACCGGTTTTGGGCGGAAGCGGTTAACACCGCTTGCCATGCCGTGAACCGATTGTACCTTCATCGCCTCCTCAAGAAGACTCCTTATGAGCTTCTCATTGGTAAGAAACCCAATGTTTCTTACTTTCGGGTCTTTGGTAGCAAGTGCTATATCCTCAACAAGAAGCCTAGGACTTCGAAGTTTGCTTCAAAGTCCGATGAGGGTTTCTTGCTTGGATATGACTCAAACACTCATGCGTACCGTGTGTTCAACAAATCCTCCGGAATTGTTGAAGTAGCACGTGACGTAGTGTTTGACGAGACCAATGGCTCTCAAGTGGAGCAGGTTGATCAACATGCCCTTGATCAAGAGGAACCTCCACTAGAAGCTCTAAGGAAAATGGCACTTGGAGATGTTCGCCCACAAGAACCATCTCAAAGTTCAAGTGACCATCCTCTCTATGAAGTAGGTCAAAACCCCATTGGACAAGTTGAAGATCCTCTAGATGCTCCCCAAAGTGATAATGAGAATGAAGATCAAGGGGGAGGCATGAATCAAGGGGGAGACCAAAGTGAAGAAGATGAACCAAGTAATTCAAGAGGTCAACCCCCGCATCCTCGTGTTCATCAAAGTGTTCAACGGGACCATCCCGTTGACAACATTCTAGGAGATATCACAAAAGGAGTAACAACACGCTCACGTGTTGCAAACTTTTGTGAGCATTTCTCTTTTGTCTCATCCTTGGAACCACATAAGGTTGAAGATGCCTTAAGGGATCCGGATTGGGTAGTTGCCATGCAAGAGGAGCTCAACAACTTTGAAAGGAACAAGGTTTGGGAGCTTGTCAAGCGCCCTCAAGCTAATGTTGTTGGAACCAAGTGGGTGTTTCGCAACAAACAAGATGAGCATGGCGTGGTAACTAGGAACAAGGCACGACTTGTGGCAAAAGGATACTCACAAGTTGAAGGATTGGATTTTGATGAGACATTTGCCCCCGTAGCTAGGCTTGAGTCAATTCGGATACTATTAGCCTTTGCTACTCATCATGATTTCAAGCTCTACCAAATGGATGTTAAGAGCGCATTCCTAAATGGTCCAATCAAGGAAGAAGTTTTTGTAGAGCAACCTCCGGGATTTGAAGACCAAGACTATCCTAACCATGTGTACAAATTGCGAAAGGCCCTTTATGGCCTCAAGCAAGCTCCTAGAGCTTGGTATGAGTGCCTAAGAGACTTTCTAGTTGAGAATGGTTTTAGGATAGGAAAAGCGGATTATACCCTTTTCACAAAGCACTTCAACGAGGATCTTTTTGTGTGCCAAATATATGTGGATGACATCATATTTGGTTCCACAAATAAGGTGTTTTGTGACGAGTTCTCCAAGATAATGACGGAGAGGTTTGAAATGTCCATGATGGGTGAGTTGAAGTTCTTTCTAGGATTTCAAGTGAAACAACTCAAAGAAGGGACGTTCATAAGTCAAACTAAGTATACTCAAGATATTCTAAGAAAGTTTGACATGGACAAAGCAAAACCCATCAAAACCCCTATGGGGACAAATGGACACCTAGACCTAAATGAGGACGGTCCAAGTGTGGATCAAAAGCTATATAGGTCTATGATCGGATCACTTCTCTATCTTTGTGCATCTAGGCCCGATATCATGCTAAGTGTGTGTATGTGTGCACGCTTTCAAGCAGCACCCAAGGCTTGTCATTTGACCGCCGTTAAAAGGATCTTGAGATATCTTGTACACACACCTACCCTAGGACTTTGGTACCCCAAAGGATCCAAGTTTAACCTCATCGGATATTCCGATGCGGACTATGCGGGGTGCAAAGTTGATAGGAAGAGCACATCGGGTACGTGCCAATTCTTAGGTCGATCTCTTGTGTCTTGGTCCTCTAAGAAGCAAAACTCTATTGCTCTCTCCACCGCCAAAGCTGAATACGTTGCAGCCGGAAGTTGTTGTGCACAACTTCTCTGGATGCGACAAACGCTTGGGGATTATGGGATTAACCTGCGTAAAATTCCACTCTTGTGTGACAACGAGAGTGCAATCAAGATAGCCCATAATCCGGTGGAACACTCTAGGACCAAACATATAGACATTCGACACCATTTCTTGCGAGATCACTCAATGAAGGGAGACATTGAGATTTCGCATGTGAGGACAGAACATCAACTTGCGGACATCTTCACCAAGCCTCTTGACGAGAAGCGTTTCTGTGAGCTAAGAAGTGAGCTCAACGTGTTGGATTCTCGGAACGTGGCTTAAACCACATTCCTCATATATTTTGAGCCACATTTCGAAAAACTCCTCTCTATGTCGATTTCTCCTCAAATTTGTTTGAGAAATCTATTTTCCTCATGAAAATGTTCATAAGTTGTTCTTTATTGACTCATAATCATGTTTGTCATGTTTTCCTTGCTATATCTGTCCAAAAGGACTTATCTTTATGGGCAAAACCCAAATATATTGTTTTTCAGCCCAGCTGGACCGGACTAGTCCGCCCCTATGGCCGGACAAGTCCGGGTCAGACTAGTCCGCGGCTAGTCCGCACACCGGACTAGTCCGGCCTTCCACCGGACAAGTCCGGACATGGACTAGTCTGGGTCTGGTCCGCAGACCGGACTAGTCCGGCCCTTGGGGACTTAAACCCCCAGGCGGCCCGGACCCCCTCTCTCTCTCTCTCACTTGACTCTCAAGCTTCCACGCGCGCACAACCGCCCCCAAATCGGCGATTTTGCGCTCCAACCACCAAAACTCAACTCCAATCCGCGCATCGAAGTCCTTGGGAGTGAGGGATCACTTCCCCGCGCTCCACCCTCGAGATCCACGCCGATTTCGACGACTCAAGCGGATTTTTGAAGGTATTTCACCGTTCCTCACAAACTAGCCCCATTCTTGATTCTTCAAGTTTTTGATAGGAACACCTTCATTAATGTTGTTCTATACACCCTTGCGATCATAGCCTAGGAGTATTGCGCATTGGTTCACAAATTTTTCGATGAATCGATTAGGGTTAGGGTTCTTCCTGTGTAACCCGGACTAGTCCGGCCACCAGGCGGACAAGTCCGGCCGGCGGACTAGTCCGCCCCTGGGGCGGACAAGTCCGGTTTGCACAGGGCAAACCCTACTTCTAGTTGGTTCTCGAGATCTTTTCGGCAATACTTCTTCTTCCTAGGCTCATATCTTCCTCTCTCCATCCTTTGCACAGAATGTCGAACTCCGAGCGCTCTCCTCCGCGTGTCAACCTCGAGGGGCGTACCAAGGCCCAAATTGCCGAGGCTCGGACTAAGGCTGCGCTAATGGAGGCGCAGAAAGCCAAGGAGGAAAGAAATCTCAAGGCACTCGAAGCATCCAAGGTGGCTGCGAGCATCTACAATGAGGATGAAGCCATTGCCCGTGCCACCGCAGAATCACTGGATGAGCTGCGAAAGAAGAAAAGAGAGGATAGGGAGGCCCATAACTCCAAGGCCGCTGAGGCCAATGCCCCAAAGAGGAAGAAGCTCGTCACTCTTGGCGAGAAGGCTAAGGGCAAGGAGCCAGCCCAAGAAGAGGCTGTCCCTAGGGTCGAGCATGACCCGAAGAAGGGAAAAGCTCCGGCTCCTATCGAGCCAAAGAAGAAGAACCCCGCAGTCAAGATATCAGCTAAGAGGGCTGCTGGTGGGGTTGTGATCAAGGAAAAGGGGAAGGCCACCTCTATTGGCCCCCTTGAAGTCCACACACCGGAAAGGAATCCCAACCGGCAAAAGGAACTGTCGGCAAATGTGTTCCATGGCAAAGGGGCTGAAAAGGCCCGAAGGCTAAGGACCGAGAAGGTCTATAAATTTGAAAGGAGCACAGCTGATCCCAGGTTTTGGTGTGACTTCCACTGTGACTATTACAGGCTAGTCTACCAACAAATGAAGAAGCTAGTGATAGAGGCTCAGTGGGTGGACTGGGACTATATGGCGAAGAAGGAGCACTCGGCCTTTGATGCCGTGATTGAAGCTGCCGAGCGCCATGATCTCAAGAAGATCATGGGCTTCAAATATGATTGGAATGTGGAAGTTATTCTCCAATTCTACTCCACAATCTATTTCACAAGCTCAGGTGATAGGAGGATAATTTGGATGACTCATGGTGAACAATACTCTGTCACCTATGCTGAGTTTGCAAGGATCCTTGGTCTTGAGGCTCACATGGACCACGAGATCATTATCTCGAACCTCAAGGCAGTGGATCGTGAGGAGCTGGCTTACATGTATCCAAGCCATCTCCCGTTTGATGCCGGACTAGCTCGGAACATCAAGCCATTCTACAGCATCATGAACCGGATACTTAGGAGGACCATTGCACCCAAGGACGGTGATGCAGGGGTCATTCAAGGAAACCTAAGGCACCTGCTCATTCTGATTGATGGGGAAGAGAAGTTCAATCTCGTCGACTACATCTTCGACGACATCTTCAACATCTCGCATACCCCCAACAGGGCGTGCGGGTATGCCCCTTACATTATGTGCCTTATTGAGAAGGTATCGGGCGTGTCCTTTGTCAAGGATGTATCGCACCGACCTCTGCGCCCCCAGAAGCCGCCAAATGTGCCGGTGCCTCCAAGACGCAAGAATGCTGATCCTCCGTCTCGCCCAGTGGCGCCTCCGTCTCCGCCTCCGCCTCAGTCCATGAGTGCGTTCTTCAAATGCTTCAAGGCCATCTTCACCTCGTGCCGGAAGCAAGAGATTCGCGCTCAGAGGGCACACAAGCGCCAAGAGAAGTATCTCAAGGCGGTGTGTGAGAAGCTTGAAGTTCCGATGTCATCTCCTGAGGAGAGTGATGGGGAGATCACTCCTTTCCCCGTCTTCACTGCCGATGAGCTTGCTCAGCTCCAGGAGGATGGAAGCTCCTCTTGGGCAGCTCCCTCGGCAAGGGAATCCTCCGACAACGACGACAACGACGAAGAGCCAGAGGCAAACATTGAAGACTCCGAAGCCACTGAGAGCGAAAGTGGAGAAGATGAGGACTAGGTTTAGTTAGTTGTTCCCCCTTCTTTTCCTTTTTGGTGCCTTGATGCCAAAGGGGGAGAGTTAAGGGAGTTTAGTGAGTTTAGTCCTTTTGTGGGTGTGTTTTGTGATGTATGACTGTCATGTAAGTGTGTTTTGTGATGTATGACTGTCATGTAACATATTTATGCTCTTGGATGTTTACATTTGTGCAAGACTCATTAATGTTGCTTATTATCAATATATTGCTCTTATTGTCAATCTTATGAATGTATTGATGTTATTCATGTCTTGTCACAAACTGTTGAGCACATCACGTAGGCACCCCACCATAACGTGTGTGGGTATGAAAGAACTTCTCCATCTCTTTTACATGTTGCATAAATTGAGGGGGAGTCATTCATACGCACACATGTTATGAAAACCAAAACTTTATACTCTTATTTGTGAAGGACTTAATGTGTTGTCATCAATCACCAAAAAGGGGGAGATTGAAAGTGCATCTAGGTTCCCCGTGGGTTTTGGATGATTGATGACGACAATTAAGTCGCTAATGAGCTCAAGTGATCTTAGCACAGGTGAAGACTCAATCGGAGACGCAAACCCTCAAAAAGGAAAAGGAAGGAAACGGAGTCAACTCGAAGCGTAGAAACTAGGGTTTCTAGCGTGATTGAGTTAGACTAGCCGTAGTAATAGGAGGGTGTGTGTGTAAAGTGCATTGAGATCAAGTTTGGGAGCTCAAAGTGGTTTAGAGGTCAAACCTATGAAAGAAATGAGTGAATGAGTGGTCTGGCCGTAGGGCCGGACTAGTCCGTGCAGGAGGCCGGACTAGTCCGCCCCTGGCCGGCCAAGTCCGTTATCGGCCGGACCAGAAGGGTCTGACCGAGATAGGACTAGTCCGTTTGTGACCGGACTAGTCCGGGTAGCTGTGAGTGGGTTTTGGGGATGAAGTCCCAAAATCACGGACTTGTCCGTTTTGGACCGGACCAAGAGGTCCTGAGTGAGAACGGACTAGTCCGCCCGTGGGGCCGGACTAGTCCGGGTTGGCTAGGAAAAGGTGCTTCTGTGGCTAAGTCTGGGAGGACCGGACTAGTCCGCCCTAGGGGCCGGACTAGTCCGTGGTCCTCAGACTAGTCCGTTTTCACACGGAGCAGAAGGCTCTGTGTGAGATCGGACTAGTCCGGTGTTGACCGGACTAGTCCGTTCTGGAAGTGACCGTTTGAATTTGAAGTTTGGCGGGTAGCGTGACGATAGTGTGTCAGCTGTCGGGACCTGACAAAGGGGTCAGTGGTCCCCTAGGCCGGACTAGTCCGGGCCAGTGGCCGGACTAGTCCGCCCTTTTGCTGAAGTCAGCAGATTGGGCTTGGGACCCCTATAAAAAGGGGACCCCCGGCCTCATTTCGAATACCTTTGGAAAACTCAAACCCTAGCGCCGCCACAGCCAACTTGGAGCACTCATAAGCCTCCTTCTTGCCTACTTTCCCTCTAAAACTAATTCTTGAGTGGATTAGGGTTTAGTGAGGTGGAGAAGAGGAAGAACATCGCGCTTGTGCTCCCGGTTTGATCTCTTGCACTCGTTGAGTCTTTGTGGGCTGTGTATTGAGTTTGTTTTATTGTGTTGATCACCTTTGTGGTGTGGGAGCCTCAGTTTGTGAGAAGCCCCAACGAACGTTGTAATCACCGTTGTGATTAGTGGAGAACCAAGTTAGGCCCGTGCGGTAAACTTGGTGAGGGAAGGGTTGTTGGACCCGGTCCTTTGTGGACTCCTCAACGGGGACGTAGATTCCTTGTGTGGAATCGAACCTCGGGATAAAATCCTTGCCCCCTTGTGTTCTTCGCATTCATTCTATTGATTACTTTGTTCTAGGGTTGGTAGTCTCGTTTCATACTCCGCATTGTACAAACTTGTGGAAACTTGACTTGCTCTTGTGTAGGTTGTTGCTCAACTTGACTTAAACATATACTCACTTGTAGCAACGAGAAAATTCCCTAAAACTTGCTAGAAACATTTTTTAGGGTTATTCACGCAGGCTGACCGGACTAGTCCGCCCCCTGACCGGACTAGTCCGCCCCCTGTAATTTAATCTCGTTTTATTGAGTCATTTGCAGGTCAATTAGCCTATTCACCCCCCCCCCCCCCCTCTAGGCAACTTTCACGGTGCCAAGGTCAATCTTGGCGAAGGTGGAGACGGGCAGCGGGGGCGACAGCGCAGCGGGGGTGGAAAAGCGGTAGTGGTGGCAAAAGGTTGATGACCTAGGCACGAAATGAGAAACCCTCATACAAAATGAGGAGTGATCCGCGCAGGGGCGGAAATATTCTGTAATTTGTCTAATAGACGAGGGCCTTTTGAAACCGTCATCTATTACCGCTCGGGTGGGTCCAGTATTCAGTCAGTATTGACGACGACACTAACTGACGATGGTTCACTGTCATCTTTAAGTAATAGACGACGGTACTAGAGTTACCGTCATCAATTACGGCCTAATTGACGGTGGCTGGATCTAGCCGTCGTCAATTAATTAAAAGATGACGGCGCCATCGTCAATTATTTTCACCGTCGTTTATTTTCGTGTTTCCTGTAGTGAATATTGCTAAAAATATGTTTTATTCAAATTATCTCATTTAACTCCAAATTCTCAATAAGAAATAATTTATGCCTATGAACTAAATTACCCATAAAATCATAAGTGCTTAGGATTTTATGTTCATGTATGCATTTTGTGATTGTTCTTATTGTATGCTACTATTTTATGTGCAACATCGTATCTAGAGTTGGGGCCGGAACAGACTTTCAACCTTCAAGAGCACCAGTTTCCCGACGACCACCAACCCTACTCTGGAGGCAAGTTCCTTGACAATCTTGCATCCTTTTTGTTAAGTTTTTGTTAGATTCATACTAAATTAAAAGATGAATCATATGTTATATTTTCCCTAGATTTTCCACAATATTCCTTGTCGCCATGGTTTGGTGGATTAATATTAACTAGTTCACGCTTAGCCATGCTTAATTGAATATGAATCGACTTGTCTACATGTTATATTTGATCTACTATGAAATATGAGTTGTTGACAATAATGGAATTAGTTGACAGGAATCTGATAGGGGGTGTTGACTGGTATGTGCATGCGTGCACAAGACATTGGTTTGGGGTTTGACACCTATCGGATTCTAAGGACCGGGTTATGGAGGAAGTTGCTAAGCCATACAGTATCGCCATAGGGTTGCATATGGAACAACTTGGTTTAGTAAGTTGGTCTCTCCTAGTATAGTGTTGGCAATCAAATGAGAGGGGAATTGGTTGAGATTACTGTCTTGGGATTTGCATGGCTCAAGAGGGGGCTTCTCCTGGCGAAGGGAAAATAGACTCCAAACGCCGGAGCAGTGAAACCAGAGAGTATCAATGTCGGGAGAACCATCAGAAAGACCTCGTAGTGATCTCCTAGCCGCACACCAATGGAATTGTGTATAGTGGTTGGCCGCCGCTGGCAACAAGGAGGTTTATTCTAGTCCACCTTGCAAAAGGGATGAAATCACGAACTGTGGGTAAAGGATACACAATCTGCAGAGTTTTGTCAAACTGTCTAGATAGCCATGCTCACGGACACAAGCGACTTGGGACCAAGTTCATAATAAGCACACATGGTTAAATGGTGGAATGTTTGGGTTGGGCAAAATCTGGTCACTATGGGGTTTATGGATGGGTTTCACCTAGATGTAGGTGCTTAACAACATTAAGGGTCAGTTGTAATTGCAATAGTGCTTTACCATTATTTGCCTTCCTTGTTATGAACCACATGACATAAACTTCCCCACTTGCGAGTACCGTTGGTACTCAAACTTGTTAGTTGCATATTTTTCCCCAGTCTATGAGGATGAAGAGGTGGAGAACCAGGACTTCTACGAAGATCGCGACGACATGTTCTAGGTTGGCATATCCCCCGTGCAACGCCTGTGCTTGGAGCCCTTTTATTCGATTTTCATTGCTTATGTACTTTTCTTTAGACCTGGATGGTCATTTATGTAATAAGATGATGTACTCGAACATGCACTATTTAATGGTATTTCACTTTTGTCTACACATGTATGAGTTCAAGTGAGCCTGGCATACATGTGGAAAGCATCTGATCACCTTCTTATCACCAGGTGTGACAGAAAGCAAGGACAGTCACTACCGTGTGTTCATGCAACGGCTGTTGTGATTCCTTGAGCTCCTCAAAGAACTTGTCCGCCTCCTTTGCAAGACGATCCTCCGCTTATAGAGCTTCTAGCATCTCATCCATCCTATCAACCCCCGTTATATCATCATCCTCATCCACTTCTACTATGACTTGAGATTTAGTCTCGTTGTGGAAGGTCCACACCTCATAATGTGGCGCGAAACCATTTTGACATAAGTGAAACGAAATATTCAATCTGCTCAAAAATTTGGTGTTCCTGCATTTCGTACATAGGCACCGCACCTTATCATCCATTGACAACAAAAATGCTCGATCCAAAAATTTATCTAACTTGATGTACCACTCATCCGAGTGACCACCAGTTCTGCTCTTCCAGTCAGTATACATCCAACGACGGTCTTCACCCATGTTTGACTCTGTAGTTTAAAGTGGAAGAAATTATTGTTAATGTATGCAAGATTTATCCTGCTTCTGACGAGACACGAAACGTTAATCTGAATAAAATTTTGGCAGCATAACCTCGCTTGTTTTACACTGCACCCCCCAAAAATGGTGCAGTTCTTCAAGCTGTGGGGCAACTATCCAACAACGACAGAGGAGGCGATGAAAGAACAAAAAAGGAGGAATGAAGGGCAGAAAACCACCCGTCCAAGCTTGTCGTAAGTAACAACATCCTGTGGACTAACGACGGATATCGTCACCAATTATGACTATGAGACTTTATTTGCAATGGTTACCGTTGCGGTTCGCTTCCGTGCCATCTCAGAGCCGCCGCGTATGCCGCTCGCCACATCCGCGGGTGCTTGCTGTCGAGGATACAGGGAAAGAACGAGAGAGGAGGAAAGAACGACAGGGATGTGGGTCCGTCGAGGTCCGCCATCCACATGCGCGGTTGCTTGCCGTCTACACCGTCGTCGTTCGCCTTCGTGTCCGTTTAGATGCATACTTTAACTTCCAACTAAATGGGCCTTGTTGGGCCCTAAATGGGTTGTGTCGGGTCAAGCCGACCCAAATCCCATTTTTGTACATATAGTAACACTTAAGCAATCAAATTAAAAATTATAACCAAAATATAAAAAACTAAGCAATTCAATTAAACGTAAACATAACAATTATTAAACTGTAATTTCTCAATTAATAAACATAAAATTTTTATTCTAAACATAAGCAATTAAATTCTCAACATAAACATAACCATAAACTTAAACATAAGCATCAATTCAATTCAATTCTATTCATAAGTATCAAATCAATTCTCAACATAAAATTCAATACAAATCAATTCAATTCTACACATGAATTCGATTGTAAGTATCACAATTCTAAGCATCACAATTTCAACATAAGCATCACCTAAACAGAAGCTCACAATTACGACATTGTAAGCATGACAATTGTAGATGACGGCTCACAATTCACAACATTGCATCACCTAAACCTAACTAGCAATGATTAACATAAATAAATAACCTAAGCCATGGAGGAGTCGAGGGGGGAGGGGGCGGCCATGGAGGGGGGGGGCCATGGAGGGGGGAGGGGGTTGGCTAGGAGGGACTAGGAGGGGGATGCCATGGAGGGGGGCGGCCATGGAGGGGGGAGGGGTCGACTAGGAGGGAGGGGGAGTGGGCGGCCATGGAGGAGGGAGGGGGAGGGGCGGCCATGGAGGGGGGTGGCGTGTGGCGTCCATGGAAGGAGGGGGCGGCCATGGAGGGAGGTGAGGGGGTAGGAGGGGCGACCATGGAGAGGGGAGGGGAAGAACTTACAGAGGGGCGGCGGTGGCGGCGAGCGCGCGACGGCGGGGACAGCGGCGAGCAAGCGTGTGTGTGGGCGAGTGTGAGTCGGGAGCCGACGGGGTCGGGTATATCCCATTTATTTGTGACGGCTTGCTTAATTGCGACGGTTAGCCGTCACAATTTACGTTAATTGCGATGTTTTTTCCTAGCCATCGCAAATAACCTCCAATTTGCGACGACCCTAGGGTTGGCCGTCGCAAATAGGAGGCTATTTGCGACGGCTTCGGCCGTTGCAAATAGAGCACTAATTGCGACGACCGCCTTGTTTGCGACGGTCAGAGGTGGGATGTCGCAATTTAATTTATTTGCAATAACCGGCCGTCGCAAATAACACTAGCCGTCGCAAATGATCGTGTTTCTTATAATGCGTAGTTGAAACCCAAATGAAGTTGGCAAATATTGGATACCTCATGTTTCTTCTGACTTCAAGTAAATACACAAAAATCTGTCCTTTATAAAATGATCACAGAACTGAATCGAAAGGCATGCATCCTAATCCAATGCGTTGGCGGCAAACCCGCCTGAAACCATATGCTTTCGGTGAGTGCAACGTGCATGCCGGGCTTGGACGGTAGTATACGCCGACTGAAACGAAGCAAGACAAACACATGCTGATACCTGTTTTCCTTCCGAAATGGAAATCGTCGTGCAGCCATTTTTTTTTTTTGAACAAATCGTGCAGCCATTTCAAATCCTGCCTCTAACTTGCTTCGCCTAACAGCCTATGCGGTGGATATTCAGGCTCTGCTGGGGACAGCTAAACTCAACCTCTCTAGTCGCGCTCCCGAAACCAACATTTTGGGTCGTGTGCCGTGCACGCACGGACTGCGTAGAATGTCAGCAGATACTCCCACGTGCCAATTCTTAAACGGAAATACTCTTTTACATGTGCCTGAGATCTTCAAAACTTTCAGGCGAAGTCCTTAACCGTTGATCTAACTTTAAGATTTGTGCGGGCTTATCTCCTACCTCAATCCTAACCACCAGCCCCAAGTCCCTGATTCATACCGATCCACAGAGCGGCGGTGGCGTAGAATCCACGATGGCGGCATAGAAGGCGGCGCGCGGCGTCCCAACAGCGTCGACGGTGAGACGCAGGAGCGACGCGCGGCGATTCGGCGCCGTCAGCGGCAACGCGCGGCTGCGCAGCACGGCGGCTCTGCGGCGTCGACGACGACGTGCGATTCATGGCAGCGCTGGAGACAGCGTCGACGGCGGCACGCAATGCGCGGCTGCGAGGAGCAAGGCGGGGTGGCGCGGCGGCCGGCGGCTGCCAGAGACGAGGAAGAAGAGCAAGTTTGTTTGTTAATTGTTAATCTGTATTTGTAACTCGTAATTTGTTAATACATAATTTGTAGAGTTATATCAATTGTAATTTGTAAAATAATAAAATAAAAATATTTGGAATTGATTAACCTGTAGAATTAAGGGTTAATAGTTTTAATTACAAGATTTGCAAGTAATGGCTGTAATTAGCTGACAAATAGCTGATCCATTCTTAAATCTCCGGTCGGCAAGATCAAGTTGGATAGATGAAGAACAGGCCGTGCTGCAACAGCAACAGCTAGACCGGCGCCGTCGTTGTCTCGTTCTTGGCTCCGTGATCCGTTTTCTTCCGTGCCGTGCCGCCTGATCAACGCCTGGTCCTGGCGTTACGTCTCGTCGCATAAGCATCGTCTACGCAGCCGGGTGAAAAGAACACTAAGATTGTAATGAGAAATCTCTTTAGATAGTGCTAGCCCAGCCTGTCAATGAAACGGACCTGTCTTGCGCGTTATCTTATCTGGTGAAAAGCTGGACCTGTAGAGCCAGTCATCCATGAACTCTTCTTGCTTTACGATACACATACGAAGTTTTCGCATCGCCAAATAAAGGGGACGAAAAGGAGGATATCGATCGAGATGACCTAGCATCCATTATATATCGAATCCCGTTACTAAGCCTTTTGTTAATTAGGAATGGCTTTCGTGAGGTTAGGCCGAGACAGATATTCAACAAAGAGAGACATGATGTGCCACCGTGCTATATATGGCTGGAAATCGTCCATCTCGACCTGGAGGCTGGAGTTTTTTTTTTTGGAAAAGGAGGCGGGAGGACTGCCGTTGCATTAAGAGGAAATAGAATTACATTCTAAAGGTACATCTTCTAGAAACTGGACAACACAGAATTATAAAAGAGGGTGAAAAAAATACAAGAGCAACTAAGCACTACAGGAAAAGCGATTATTTGCGACAGCTGATTTTATTTGCGACGGCCAGCCGTCGCAAATAGCTTAAATTGTGACGGCCCGCCTCTGGCCGTCGCAAATAAGATGGCCGTCGCGAATAAGAGGTTATTTGCGACGGCTTTCGGACTGACCGTCGCAAATAAGTGGTTATTTGCGACGGCCAACCCTAGGACCGTCGCAAATAACGGAGCCGTCGCAAATAAACCCTTATTTGCGACGGCCGGTCAAACGGCCGTCGCAAATAGGATTTAATTGCGACGGCCGTAAGTCGAGGCCGTCGCAATTAATCCGGCCGTCGCAAATTAGGGCTTATATCGGGACGCTCCACCCCGACTCTTCATTTTCCTCATAACACCCCGCCCCCGCGCCCCCGCCACCGCCGCCGCGCCCCCGCCACCCTGCCGCGCCCCCGCCGCCGCGCCCCCGGCTCCGCCGCCGGCCCGCCGCCCTCGGCCCCGCCTCCGCGCCCGCCTCCGCGCCCGCCGCCCTCGGCCCCGCCTCCGCGCCCGCCTCTGCGCCCGCCGCCCTCGGCCCCCACCGGCGTCGCCTGCCTCCGCCTCCAGCCCGCCTGCCTCCGCCTCCGGCCCGCTGCGCCACCGGTGTCGCCGCCGCCGGCCCGGACCGCTGCGCCCCCGACCGGACCGCCGCGCTCCCGACCTTGAGGTCAGTGCTACTCCCCCCTGTTTTAGGGTTTTTTTTCAGATGTAGCTAGCAATTTTGTTAAGAGGTAGTAGCAATTAGCTATAGTAGCTTAGAATAGCCTGTATAGTTTATTTAAGGATTGAATCACTTAATTATAGAAGATGTAATAAAAAGGGCATTTGCTAGTGCAGTTTTATGCATACGGCGAAAGAACTTGAGTGTGTGTATGTATGGGAACGATGCCATGTAATAGACCGTCGCAAACTAAGTCTAATATCGGGACTAGCCGCTAGCCGCTAGCCGCTAGCCGCGCCCCCGAGCCGTCGTAATTTAACTGGCCATCGCAAATAATTGCCTTCATATGGATTGTTCAATCTTCGAATGATTGTTGATCGAATGAGTAGAAATTGTTGCTCGATCTTGATGTTAATTATGCTTAGTTGTTAATGATGTTGGTTATGCAAATTTGTTGATAATGTTATTGATTATGTAGATGTTAAGCATGCTTATGTTTTGCTTTAGTATTCTTAATGTTTATGTTCATTGCTGCTTATCGTTATTGAATTACGTTATTAAAAGTTCAAATTTTGATTAATTGTTATGTTTCTTTTAGCATGTTTAATATTCTTTATATATAAAAATATATAAATATAAATATGTATATATATATATACATAAGCGGGTTAAAATGATAATGTATCAGAAGAAATATCAAAAGAGAGAGGAGATATTCTACGCCATATCGCCTGCGGCGAGCATGACAGCAGCGAGACCGAAGCCGATGGCGGTGGTCTTGGTAGCGGCAGAGGATCCTCCGGAAGGCGTGGGCGGCAGCAGAGGAGAGGCTCCGGGAGCGAGGGCTGGTGGCCGTGCAGGTACCCACCGATCTGATCACCGGGGAGGAACCTCTTGGAGGCGACCCAGTTGGCGTAGTTGGTCTGCAGGTCCTAAGAGCCGCTCGGCTCGCCACGACTGCAACTGCAAGAAGTCCCACGACCAAGAATAACTGTCGGTTAGTTTGATTAAGGTGCATTATCAGTGTTTTCCATGATCGAGCTCGCTGATCCCAACTATGCCACATCCACCGTAATCGGAGCGCTCTTCCAAATTTATCAAGGTCCTTGATGCCGAGTCCACCCCATTTCTTGGGGGTGGAGTTGATTTGCCCGGCACGGAAGAACATTCCTATCTAGCTAGTAGCTCACAATCTGGTCCCTGCAGCTGACAAGTGAGACCTGAGCATGCGTGAGATCCCCTGGGCGGTGAACGCCAGGAAAGAAGTTCGTACTCGAGGAGCATACGCTTGCCACACATGAGAAGGCATCAAACGGTAAACCCGACCGTATTAGCATACAGTATTATTTTTCAATCGACTAAATAAACGATGTCCTGCTGGTTGCCATCAGATTACCGGTAAAGCAAATCCTTCTCTTGCAAATTATATTGCAGAACATCACCTTGCCATGCCCAGCACACAAAGTGAGATCCCTTTCTATTATAAACAAACAAAGACATGAACAGGCCAATCCAAAGCAATAATAAACGCACAGGAAAATGACGTGGTGACCTGCAGTTTCGAAGCCCATATATACACACAAAACCTTGGGCGCTCAGCCTCAGCCAGCACCCCGCACATGGTACCAGCTTTCCTCTGAGCTCAGCAATGGAGGATCGCGCCGAGCGGAATATCTCAAGGGAGGTGGAGGAGGGGACGGTGAAGCCGGCTCGGAGTTTCCGGTACGAGGACTACAACACCAGGAGGGTGTTCCTGCGCAGCTACCCGCTCCAGTGGGACTGGTCGGCCGCCGCGCCGGACGACGAGAAGCAGGGCCTGTGCGCCGCCGATGAGCCTGCGTACGGCAGCGACGGTAACGATCATCAAGGCGACGAGCGCTGTGGTGCCAGCAAGGGGTGGACGAGGCAGGTGGTGGTAACCATGGTAGAGTGGGGGGAAGACAAGCTGGTGCTGCTCAGGAGGGCCAAGAAGCGGCTGGCAATGTACCTGCTCGGCTGCCACCACGGCCGCCCCGCGCTGCCTTTCAGGTCCGGCGGCTCCGCCACCGCTGCCATGCTCGCCTCAGGATGATTGGAGAGATGGATTTTCGCTCATCTCTTTCTTGCAGATGCAGTAATCATCGATGGGTTAATAGCTTCTCCTATGATTGCTCTGTTTCTCTGTTTTCTTAGCGGAACGCACTCGTGGTAGCGAAAAGTTGAGGAACGGAAAGGGTGTTGGTAACTTGGTATCACGGGTAACTACGAGTGTTGGTATCACGGGTCACAGGTGAATAGAATTTATGACGGTGTTAGTTTGCTGTCAAGTTATATAAAGGCCACCCCAGTTTGTGGATTGTATATTTATCTGGATCTTTATGATTAAGATCTTATTTCGTGCGATAGGATATAAGATAGGAAGGGTCCAGATGCGATCATTCGGGATAATCATGTAGACAACTTTCTAAGTTCATACCATCTTTGTCACTGTATTTTTTACTTAAGCCTCCCTACCTTACAATACAGATTTAAAAGTGTGCACACCGTTGTTTGATGAAGGGGTTTAAATAAAAAAACAAATACAGTGACCGCAAAATAGAGATTGTATGAATTTGAAGAGTTCCTTACACAAACCAGAAATTTAGTATTGCATAAGATTTCCATGCTTACCTTCAAAAAATAAGATTTTCATGGGGTTCACCCTCTCCCACATACATGATTTCCATTATGGTTTAAGATTTGTAAAGATACATTTTATGTTTAAATATATAGAGTCTAGCTAATTATCTAATTTAATTACCAGAAAATTTATATATGGGTCTAGAATTGAATAAAATGTGGTTGTGATCTTGGAGATATGCTCATAAATGCGTGTTAGTAAAACCCTGCCCTGAACTGTTTTATTTGCAACATGCCCAACTAGGCTTCCATAGTTCCATTTAAATAAATGTGCATTTATGTCCCAGGCATCATGATAAATTATTTCTAGGACGCAATGAACGTAGCCACAAATGATTGCTACAAGAAAATGAGAAACCTGTATACACACAACTTCACGGTGAACAAATTGACATAATGCTATTTTCACATGGATCTCTAGTGCATCAGGTCGTCAATCGATGTGAAAACATGGTCACCAGCTTGTCATCACTGACTTGTTAGGGAAATTCTGCAGGTTAAAATGTAAAGAAAAGCAAAGAGTTCTGTAAATGCATATTTTCGCGTTGATTGCCAGCTAAAGTTCTGAAGTTTTGAATTCATAGGAAGGCCTCGAGCCTCTCCACTATGACAGCTTTGACATTGACCCCAAGAAACCATTACTTGCCGGCTTGCCGCAACATGGAACATGGCAACAAGGCCCAAAAATGAAGGACTGGTACTAATAAAACTAGGATTTTCTTATTTCTCAAAAGATTATCACCTTTAGTTTAAAAAATAAATTAAATATGATAATCTTTTAGGAAAGAAGAGAGTACAAAATGAGGCTCTTCTAATGAAGAATCTTCACAGATTCTTGAACAAAGTAGACTTGCTATGGGTGCAGCTACTACGGAACAAATATATCAGAATGGGAAAATACCCGGTGAGCAGAAAAAAGGGATCATTTTGGTGGCATCACATTGTTGAATTATTAGATAACATTACAAACGGATTGCACTAGCGAAAAGTTGGTGCTGATACTATAATTTAATTATGGCATGGTATATGGGAGTCACATTTGCTCAAGATACGACTTTCACATGTTACTGGGGCTAAATGGGGGCAAAAATTTAAAATAACCAAAATATGTCTGGGAACGGATCATGGGAAACTCGACTGAATATTCACCACAACCACGGTTTATAAAATTATGATGACCGTATATCGGTCAACCTAACATTCTAATTTTTTTTAGAAAATGGAATCACATTTGAACCTGACGTTCCAAAAATTACGTATATTGTTTTGGCTTTAGGTGACGAATAAGCTAACTACTAGGGGAACAACTAGAATGCAATCAGCATTCTGGTGTAATTATGAAAATAATAAATCTGAACTACATGATCTCCACATTACAAGAAAAATACAGTAATTATTGGATGGAGATCTTGTGGTTCAGACTCAATTTTTGCACCAATTGCACCAGGATGCTGGTTGCATTCTAGGCGTTCCCAACTACTAGGGGTATCTTGAAAAGGAGAAAAATTGCAGCGGAGGTGTATGATGGACATCATCCTGCCAGGCCAAACATAAAGGTATACTCCCTCTATCTCCAAATACATGAAGCTTTTGAGAACTAATTTTAGTTTTCAAAACGCAATATATTTGAGGACAGAGAGAGTACATGTGAATCATGTATTTTGCATAGAAAATAAATTTTGTAGCACGTCTTTTTAGAAGATTTAGAAAAGCCTTCTAGAGTTGTATCCCAATACTATCCATTTTGATACAATACATATAGTTCGATTAGTATCTCAAGGCAAAGCTGGAGGTTCCATTAATCTACATGGACATTGTCGGTACCCTGCGTACCGGGTACCCCATGATACCGCAAGAAGTGCAAGAGAGTTCCACCTGTCAGATTTGAAGGCTTCCTCAGGCCCCACGTGTCACACAGTACTGGACCTGCCTCCCTCATATTGGTATCTCCGGGACTGCCACATGTAATGTAAGACCGGAGCTGAACTCCCAACATAGGGAAGCTCCGCTGTTGACACGTGTATAATGATCCCAGACCTAACCCCCCGTAGTGGGAAGCTTCGGTGCCGCCATGTGTGTAACAGCTCCGGACCCATCTCACCGCGAAGGGAAGCTCCGAAGCTGCCAGGTGTGGATCCTCCGGACCTTACACTAACGAAGATATTGGCGGATCTCCAACAGCACAAAAATTTAAGGGACAGTTAAACCGACAGTTACAAGACCTGATTACGTGTCATTAATGTTGTATTAATGACACACGATCAGTGGGATGTTAATAGGGATAATGCTACCATTAAGGCATGTTATCACACTGTTAATCACATTTAATACTCGTAGACCGTGTATTAGGCTCTTAAACACGCCAGGGCCACATGTCGGGTCAGGCAAATGATGTAACGGTCATTCCTTAGACTATAAAAGGACTGTGTCGCATGGTACATAGACAAGCAAGCTCATACGCATACTAGCACTACTGCAATCCGCAATACAATGACACACACTCCGTGGAGTAGGGTATTACGCTGAAGCGGTCCGAGCCACGTAAATCTTCTGTGTCACCATCTTGTTCTAGATCTCCGCGCGCCCAAACCGATACAAGAACCTCTGCGGGCTACATTTAGTAGTACCGAGGGAAGTGTCGTTCATACGCTTTGACATACATCAAATAATTTTTAGGCGGAATACTCAACTTCATCCTTAGACTTTCACGCAAAACCCAGTTCAGTCCTTGAACTTTGAAATGTGTCCATTTAGTCCCTAAACTTCAGACTATCGTTTTATTTTAGTCCCCTATCCATATGGACATGCACATCAGCTATTTATACCACATCATCTACACTAGTTTCACATACAAAAAGAAAATTACTTTTTATCATCTTAAACAAGGTAACTAGTTTATTTATCATTAGTTTACTTAGATTGCATCACGTAACTCTTTTTTTTAGAACTATCAAGTGATATACTCTATATCCAAGCGGAAAACTTTGTCAAAATTTGAAGTCTTAAAGGTAGAGGTAAAGAAACAACAGTAAGTTACAAGTATATATCACTAAGGAAAATAAAGTACTTTTGTGAGCTAGGAGTCTATGAAAATAGACAAAAAGCCCATAAAAATAATTATTTTTGTGGGCCTAGAAACTATTTCGTGGGCCAAAAGCCCACGACAGTAACCCACTAAAGATACATGTATTTTTTAAGTCACCATCGAAAATAAAACTATTTTCATGGGTCACATCTAGCCCACCAAAATAAAACTGTTCTCGTGAGATTCTAAATAGCCCACAAAAAAATTTTATTTTATTTTCATGCGCCAGAGTGAGGCCCACTATAATACATGTCAGTTATTTTCGTGGACCAACTTCTAACGCATGAAAATAACTAAGTGTATTCTCATGGGTTGGCTTCCGGCTGACAAAAACAACTGGATTTATTTTCAAGGGCCAGCTCCTGGCTCATAGAAATAACCAGGTGTATTTTCATGGGTCAGCAATTGGCTCACGAAAATAATGAATTTCATAAAAATTTCTTTTTTATTTGCGAGGGTCGGTTCCAGATTTCTAGGTTTCAACGAATGGCTCAAATTCTGCTCTTACAATGCCGTGCTGGAATTGACAAAGTTGAAAATTACACAATTACACCCATATCTCTAAGTTAGGAATACCAAAACAAAAGGTATCATGAAAAAACACTAACCTATGGAGCTGATTAACACACCAGCACAAACCATATTGAAGGCTCTTAACCTGTTGTCAGGGTCGATTTCCGGCGCCTTCTAAATTTCTACCTCTGCTAGTTGCCTGGATTGCTTCTTCCCACACTACTACAATAAGCCTTATCGCAGGTGGCTCCAAACCTATTATCACACGCGGTTTTTAAAACCGCCTGAAACGAAGAGCCTGTGATAATTCGCAATTTCACAGGTGGAGAAGTGATACCGCCTGTGAAGAAACATTATCACAGGCGGTTTTTACTTATGCTAGCCACCTGTGAAGATAAGTTATCACAGGCGGGTAGTGCAGCATATATACCTGCATGTAATAATTGTCTTATCACAGGCGGGTCTTGCAGCATATCTAACCGCCTGTGATAATTGTGTTATCACAGGCGGATGTTGACCTACATCAAGCCGCCTGTGAAGACTTTTTACCATAGCCGGTTTCTACCATAACAGTAACCGCCTGTGATAATTAGGTTATCACAAATGATTCTTTACCTATATCTAGCCACCTATGATAATTGTTTTTCACAGGCATTCCTAGCCGTTGGTAAATAACCGCCTGTGATAAGGTATAACCTATGCAGTACTACTGCTGTTATTTCTAATTTTCGGGTCAATTCAATATAATCACAGAACAGAAGTCAACAATATCATCACAGAACAGAAGTCAAAAATATTATCATCACAGAAGTCATCTCACAGAAGTCAATTTCACTAAAACAATATACATATGTACAAGTTACACATACAATTCATCTCATAGTTTACAAGTTTTCACTAAAAACTGTTTCTATTGGCATAGTCGCAAAGTTCTGGCACATCAGCTATTGCACCATTCTCATCAAAAAACTTCCCTCTTTTGTGCAAAATTTCGCGACGAATGAATTGACAGAGTTCAGAAGCAATCTTGTCGGCTCCTCCATCAAGAATACTTCTACAAACTAGCCATTCTTCGTTCAGATTCTTCGTTTGCTGCAATATAACACATAACAAGGTTTAGAATGTGTTGGTTTGAACAATCTCAAAGTATAGATCAAAGTGAGAGTATACAGGAATTTAGTTGGTATTTTTGGAGCAGTTGTACTATAAGCAATTGAATTTTGAAGTTGGAATCAAAATATGAAAATAATATTTCTAGTAATATTGAACAGCAGAGAATATAAGTATTAAACTATGCTAGTTACAATGAAAATGAAACTCAAAAGTAAGAAAATAAGGTATCAACATTAAGGATAACTTACATCCTCACGATTCACTCTATATACGCTGGCGGTCCGAAGATGCTCGCATACATAATACCCGCATAAGACACTCCCAGCAGGCTGCTTCGGACAAGCATAATACGTTTTATTGTCCAATGCATTCGTATTAGAAGGTCTCTCACCGTCAAGTCGTTCCGCGTAAAACCGCCAAGCGCCGTAATACAAGAAATATCATATAAAACTTGTCAATACATTCTAAATGTGTGTAAATTAAAATTATTGAATAAACGTACAGTCAAAATGGAAAGGAAATCTTTGTAACGACCTGGTGGGAAATCGGCAGAGTCCAAGACTGTTGCCTTTCCCTGCGTTGGCTTGATGAATATCATTATATAGTGATCACTGCAAACACACAAACACACGTGTTAACAATTACCAATATCTGCTATTTCAATGTCATGTGTTGAACTTACTCGAAGTTGTCCAGAGCCTTTACGAGGTCCTTGCCGTCTCTGACAAAGTTAAACATTGCATGTCCTATGTAAGCTGCAACTTCTGTCCTTTTATCCTTCATAAGTTTTGCGATTGCTTTTTCAAAATCTTTTTTTTTCATGTGCTTGAACTGTGCTGAGTCTCGATCCGCCTGGACGTCGAATAGCGCCTTTGCAATCCTAGTAGGGTCAAGGATACCTGTCTTGCGCGCCAAATTTTCATTATCCATGTATTGCATCCTATTGAAGAAGTCCAAAATTGTTATAATATCATGAAATGCGTATGCGTGTAGTAAGAAAAGCAAATACAAAATATTAGAGCACTTACAAGCACCAGACGAGCAGCAGGTTGATTTCGAGCATGCCCCGAAGCAAAAGGAGATGCAACTCTTCAAATAAAATGACTCATATATCTTCTCCAGTGCTCCAGGATGCTTCTTTTGGAATACGGAATGTGACGCAATTAAGACCATATCTTGTGCTGGCAAGGATGTACCACTCAGGCATTCTTTTGAGCGGGACGGGTTGTTTGCTAAGTTGTACAGATGTCAAGAACGGCTTCTCATTCTCAAATTCAGGAGGAACATCCTCAAGTTTGTATATTGGAACTCCTGGTTTAACTAAAGTCGTCCGCCGATTATACATGACACCGTCTTCTTCCCACTCCTCGATATTTACTAATTCTGGCTCATGAGAAGAACGAGATGCACTCGACTTTATAATATTTTCCTTCATAGTTTCCAAATACTTTGACACTTCTGATGAAGGTTTCTTATTTTCGTATGAGCTAACTTTGATAGGCACTAATGATCGAGGAGTAGTCGTCGGAAGTTGGACACTAGCTTGTTGAACCTGTTGTTCAACTGATTGCTCTTTACTCCTAGCAGCTGGCTCTAGTACTACTTCAATATGTTGCTCAACTGGTTGCTCTTTATTAGCAACAGCTTGCTCTGGTACTGCTTGAAGCTGTTGTCCAACTTGTTGCTCTTGGATATCTTTACTAGCAAGGTTACTATCATCCTTGTTGAGACATAGGGGGAGTGGGTCTTCCTGGACTGGGAGTGTATCTTCATGCACTTTTGCCTTAGAAGATGGGGTTGCAGTAGTTCGAGATGCGATGGGGCTAGAAATTGGCTCATCATCCAACACGATATCGCGTCGGTGCCAAAAGATCATTGGTTGACACCCTGCCCCAGAGTCACGATCCCCTCAGGTGTGACATGGTCTATTTCATAATCTTCATAATCATTGGCAATGATCTAAAGAACTTGTACCACAACATAATACAACGGAAGTGGATTCCCATTAAAGTCACGATCAGGCTTTGCAATAGCAGTGGCAACCTGTTTGGTTTTGTTCCCTGCTCTGCCGATCGGGACAAGAAGACGACAAGATTTGTCATTAGCAATATCATCGACAGGGAACTTATGGGTTGAACCTGAGCCTGGCACAGAACCAACACTGCTAGGGTAGGCAGTTAGAGATACTAATAGCTCCTTTTGCACCGGAACCATCGCTGTGCTCGGCGCCACTAATTGTCCTGATTGTCTAAGTGTTCCATTATTTCTTGCATATTTTCTTTGACCTTTTGAGAAATCGTTTCATCAAGTGTTTTCTTAAACTTCTCACGTCTTCTATATGTGTCTTTATCTTTAGGGAAACCATCTAGCCAAGATATTTGAGAAGAGACCGCTCTAACCCGTCCGCTGTGTTCAGGGTTTCCTAAGATAGCGGTAAGTTGGTCATTCTCCCTTTTCGGCTTGAAGAGACCCTTCTGTTGCTTTTCAATTATTTCTTTCATTTTTTCCTCTACTTCATTCATAGAGTCGGGCTTTTCAAGTTTGCCCTCACTGGTCAAACCTGACCGGGCAAAGACCCACCGCTGAGTTCGCTCATCGCAGACTTCTAATGGGTGAGGATTGCCCTTAATGGTAATTTCTTCTAATATCTTATTCCATTTCTGTACTTTGGGGGCATATCCGGCAGACCCCAAGCGATGATGGTATTTGTTCTTTTTTGCAAGCTCTGACCTAGTTGCACTTAGATCTTTAGCATCATGTGTGGTCTTTTTACAAACAAACTCTTGCCACTGATCTTGTGTGATTTTTCCCATCTTCCTCAGGCTAGGGACCTTATCGGCCTTAACATAAGCATTCATTTCGCTCTTCTAGCCACGAAACTTCTTTCCGCAAGAGACCAATGTTGCTTTCTTTACAGCTTCTTCCATGCCTTTTGGGAACTTGATTTGTTTTTTATTCTTTCCCACAACTCATTCTTGGTCTGCTTGGGTAATTTCCTCCAATTCTCGATCGTGATCGGCACGAGCTCTTTAACAAGAAAATTGCATGCATTACACTACTTGGTAACTGAATCCGGTGGTTCTTGGGGAAGCCCACCTGGACCGACCCTTGTTATGTACATGAAGCGGTCCAATGGACCCTTATTGGGACCTCATTGCCCTTGTTTCCACTTGAGTGAAGCTGAGAATTCATCCATTGGAGAACCTTCCGCGACTTTAGGAGCCAAAGTCACCTCGTTGTCTTCGCGATTAATCTAGGTAGAAAAGAATTATAAGACTTCGTATACTTGACAACCAACATTAACTTGAACTGCTGAAGTTAAGATTCGTGATCCATACCTCGTCGGCGGGATCATATTCCGGGTCGAGATCCTCTGAAGTCTTTTTAGTTTATATATTAGGAAAAGGATCCAATAGACTGTGAAAGGAGCCTGAACTGCTGGAGTCAGTAAACTCCATATTGTCTTCTTTATTGTTACTACCAGGACCAGTCTTCTTAGAGCTTTCCATGCTAGAACTAATAAGAAAAAAAATCTAATAAATGACATATTAACTCTACATGAAGTGTTGCATGAAGAAAAAGATGGAAGCATTCTAGGATTTGATAAGGCATTCTAGGGCTTAAGGCGACTGACCAAAAGGTTCCTATACATTGCGAGGGTGAAAAGCATGTTAAAGTTGCTCACCAGGATAGCAACACTGATCTCGAAGGAGCACAACCCTGTGAGATGAAGTGCGGGACGGCTACACTCTATTTTCAGTACAGATGCTACTATTCACTCATGATCCTACTATAAATTACGATCCAAACAGCAATTGAATACATAACTGTCCAAATTCTGGATTGTTACGACACCTTAAACAGTACTTCAATTTAGACCTGGTTATTGCGTGTTTTAGCCTTAGCGTTGAATAGGAAATTGATAGAGGACTCTTTAATCTTTCTAGACATGTATAGATATGCATAGGTTTCTTTTCTAATTTAATAATTATGGTTTTCAAAGTTCAGAAATTTTGTGGCTATTTCAGATAAAACTGTACACAAGTACTAACTTCAACTCTAGTTTCTAATTAGTTCTAAATCGAATTTGAGGTAACAATGAGTAGAAAAGTTGTAGAATAGTTCTTCCACTTTCAAAAAATGTAGCACAATAGACTAGAAGAGCTTTCTACAGATAATTATGGCAAAAATTCAGATGCTTGTTCATACAATTTCAATACCCTAAGTACAATTTCAAGGTTGCTGATCTACTCAATGCCATACTTAGTAAGCATATTTAACAAAAGTCTCTTTTTGTGCTCACATTATTGTGATAAACCATATTTGTAATGCATTTAATCCTTCTCAAAATCCATTAATTTACCTTTACATCTAAAGATATGACCAACTAGCCTTTATTTCGCCGAACAGAGAGACTTCTTCATTTAACTAGAATATTTCCATGTGCAATATTGGATAAAATCATTGAATGGTCATATTTCCATGTGCAATATTTCCATGTACTAACTCACAAAACTTTGAATGGTCAAGTATGTGCAGTATAGTGTTATCTAATGGCACCTCAAATGCTTTTATTAAAACATCTTACTTGCCAAAGAAAAGGACATGATCCGATAGCAATGTCCTCGCTTCTATGGTTTATCGACAACCCAAGGATGCCTACCCGCCGAACCCTAACCAATGATGTCACCAAACTTGACAGTTTTTCGAATTCCATCGAACCCTAACCAAGGATGCCTACTATTTTCCGATTCCCGAACCCTAACCAAGGATATGCAAGGCGGCGGCGAGGGCGGGGAGGGAGGTGGCACAGTGATGGAGGATGGAAGGTCGAAGGGTTTAGGGTTTACCTTGAAGCTCGGCGGCGACGGCAATGGCTTCGCTCTGCGTACCTGGAAGCGGCGATGGCGAAGCTCGGCAGCGACGGCGGCGAACACTTGGCGGCAAATGAAATTTTGGTAGCCTAACGGCGCCTAAGTGTTTCACCCGAGTTAGGTTTTTCCATTGCTGCCAAGGGGTATATATAGACTCCCATTTTCTCAGGCGGATTTTAAGTAACGACCGCCTGTGAAGAAGGTTACCTCAGGCGGGTTTTACTTACCAACCGTCTGAGAAGATACAATTATCTCACGCGGTTGGTAAGTAATAACCGCCTGAGATAATAATCTTCTCAGGCGGTTATTAAGTACCAACCGCCTGTGAAGATCTTTACTTCTTCTTAATTAATATTCTTGATTAAATGTGGGTCCATTAAAAAGGCAAAATTCCACTTTCTTGTAATATTATTGATAAGTAAATGTTACCATTAAATTTCACTTCATAAATCCTTTGAAATTGGTCAGAACATAAAAAACATACAACCATTGCTATTTTTCATTTTTCTATCTTGATGAATATAATACTTTTTTCATTTATTTTTTCAGTGGACATATTTACTCATCATACAAACCTCTATGAAATTTTTCAGATTTTTTTAAATTTTTTTGAATCAATGTGTGTTCATAATTTGATGAATGCCTCATATGTATATGAGCATTTAGTTAGAATGATGGATAATTTGAAGTTTGACATGTTGGAATGCTTTTTAAAAAATTAAAAAAATTCATACATATATAAATAATACAAATATGTTCATACAAAAAAATTTTAACTGAAGGATCTTTTTTTATGAGATACACAAATGTGAATAATATGTGAGTAGAAATTAATATGATATTTACCAAAATATTACAATGTCAGCTATACAAGTTATAAAATATTTTTTTCAGGTGGTAGATGTTAATTTTATACAAATATAGAAGAAAGAATCATCGAATTTGGACTCAATTTGCAGAATCTAAACTGGTTTGAGTATTTATATTGGAATCTAAAAAAAAAGAAGCAAGATATAAGGAAACTCAAGAACAGTATCGAGCATTATCTCAGGCGGTTGGTAAGTAATATCCGTCTGAGATAATAATCTTCTCAGGCGGTTATTAAGTACCAACCGCCTGTGAAGATCTTTACTTCTTCTTAATTAATATTCTTGATTAAATATGGGTCCTTTAAAAAGGCAAAATTCCACTTTCTTGTAGTATTATGGATAAGTAAAGGTTACCTTTAAATTTCACTTCATAAATCCTTTGAAATTGGTTAGAACATAAAAAACATACAACAATTGCTATTTTTCATTTTTCTATCTTGATGAATATAATTTTTTTCATTTATTTTTTCAGTGGACATTTTTACTCATCATACCAACCTCTATGAATTTTTTGAGATTTTTTTTAAATTTTTTTGAATCAATGTGTGTTCATAATTTGATGAATGCCTCATATGTATATGAGCATTTAGTTATAATGATGGATAATTTGAAGTTTGACATGTTGGAATGTTTTTTTAAAAAATTAACAAAATTCATACATGTATAAATAATACAAATATGTTCATACAAACAAATTTAAGTGAATGATCCTTTTTTTATGAGATACACAAATGTGAATAATATGTGAGTAGAAATTAATATGATATTTACCAAAACATTACAATGTCAGCTATACAAGTTATAAAATATTTGATTCAGGTGGTAGATGTTAATTTTATACAAATATAGAAGAAAGAATCATCGAATTTGGACTCAATTTGCAGAATCTAAACTGGTTTGAGTATTTATATTGGAATCTAAAAAAAAAGAAGCAAGGGATAAGAAAACTGAAGAACATCGGGCATTATCTCAGGCGGTTGGTAAGTAATAACCACCTGAGATAATGGTTTTCTCAGGCGGTTATTAATTACCAACCGCCTGTGAAAACTTTAAAAACCGCCTGTGAAAAACTGATGCCTATATAAAGACCCCTCGCTAGAGTCGAAACGTAACCCTGGAGAGTTTTCCACCGCCGCGAGGCTGCCGAAATTTCTCACCGCCGCATCCGCTCTGTCGCGCTGCCGCCCATCCTGCACTGTCGCGCCACTGCTCAGCCCGCATAGCCGCGCCGCCACGTCGCTGCCCAGAGCCCGCTTTGCTGCGCCGCCGCCCAGCCCCGCGGAGGCACGCCTGATCTGCCCAGTCCCACATCGCGCCACAAGGTACCTAAGTAAATTCTCATAGTTTCCTTTTGCATGTTGTGTTGGTATATGGATTGTGTCTTTTTGCATGTTGGTATATTCTCATAGTGTGTTGGTATATGGATTGTGTCCTTTTGCATGTTGGTATATTCTCATAGTGTGTTGGTATATGAATTGTGTCATAGTGTGTTGCTATATGTATTGTGTCCTTTTGCATGTTGGTATATTCTCATAGTGTGTTGGTATATAGATTGTGTCATAGTGTGTTGGTATATTCTCATGCGTTTGGACTCAATAATTTAGAAGTTTGGTCTTTTAGATATTGATGTATGGACTATATTATAATAATCTTATTGTAGTGATTAGGGTTAGCTTTCTAGGGAGATGGTTTTATAACTCACCCATTTAGTTACCATCGTTGGATGGGATCCGATGTTAAGATATAACGGATCGGATCCCACCCAGACCTAGCCCATGCCACTGGGCCTGTTTACCCCACGACTTCAATCCTTCACCCCCATTTGCTGCTCCCGACGCCTTCGACTTCGTCCGCCTCAAGACGTCGCCCGTCTCCTACATTAGTCGCCCTAATCATACTTGTTATGTCTGTGTGAATTCATTTTATAGAAGACCTTTAGGGAATATTTGTGGCCAAATTTTGTAAATCCGTCAAAAATTCTATTATTGAAGCATAGACCGTCGAGCGTGGATGTATAACATGCCAAGACCCGATCCTATATACATTCATAATGTTGTAAATTTTATTGAAGAATCAAAGAGACATGCAAAGTTGCAAAAGAGAGATGACATATTATGTCCATGTATCGACCGCGAAAATAAGATTGCTTGGACGGATACTATAGTAATCCAATCTCATTTGGTGAAAAGAGGTTTTAAAAGTAACTACACAATATGGACAGAGCATGGTGAGTTAGATACACATGATGTGGATAAAGATGATGAGAGAGGTTTAGATGATGATAATGTTCATATCGATGACGGTAGTGATAATCAAGCTGGTGATGATGATGATGAGTTCTATTGTGAGGAGATGTTGCGTCACATTGAACCATATGTATTGACTTCTATGGGAGCAAGCAAAGGTTTAAGTAAAATGGAGACATTGCAGAATGCGGCGACGGAGCTTCTATATGATGAATCAAACGGTTGTGATAAAGAGTTTACTACATTGCGTGCAGTCTTAGAACTACTAAAGTTGAAAGCTACGCACGGATGGTCCGATTGTAGTTTCTCTGATCTTTTGAATATTCTGGCAGAAATTCTTCCAAATCCAAATAAACTGCCCAGAAGCACTTATAAAGCGAAGAAACTTCTTTGCCCGATGGCACTAGGTGTGACAAAAATACGCGCTTGTGTGAACCATTGTATTGTGTATCGCAAACATCATGAGCTCGCAACTAGATGCCCCATTTGTGGTGTCAGTAGATATAAGGACTACAATCACCAGTATGTTACCAACATGAAAAGTCTCAGAAGAATAAGAAGTTTCTTATTGGTCCTGAAGGTGACGATGATGATACTTCTGGCGATACAGACGGGAAGAATAAGGGAAAAATTCCTGCCTTGGTGATGTGGTACCTTCCGGTAATTGATCGCGTGAAGCGTTTGTTCTCAAACCCTAGGGATGCTGAACTTATGCGTTGGCATTCCGAGCAACGCAAGAAGAATGAAAAACATATACGACAACCTAGTGATGCAACGTTGTTGAAAAATTTTGATATTCAGTATCCAGAATTTGCAAAGGAAATCAGAAATGTGAGGTTTGCCTTGGGTACAGACGGAATGAATCCGTTTGGTGAAAAATAGAGCATACACAGCACATGGCCCGTGGTTTTAACGATGTACAACCTACTGACGTGGTTGTGTCACGGTATATCTTGTTATCTGTTCTTATACAAGGTCCGAAACAACCCGACATCGAAATTGATGTGTTCTTGGAATCTTTAATGGAAGATATGGCGAAATTGTGGAATGAAGGGGTACTTACATGGGATGAGTACAAGCGGGATTATTTCACGTTAAGAGCAATGATATTCATTACCATGCATGATTATCCCGGACTGTTTACATTATCGGGAAAAATGAAAGGGAAGAAAGATTGTGTAAGGTGCGTGGATAGAATTGGATTTCTATACCTCAGTTCATCAAGAAAGACGGTGTACATGAGACACCGACAGTTCTTGGCAGATACACACAAGTATAGGAAGATGAAAGAACAATTTGATAACAAAATCGAAAAGGATAGTGCACCAAAACCTTAGAGTGGAAAACTTGTGTTTGAAATGGTCAAGAACATTCATATGGCTTTCGGTAAGGGCAAAAATTGTAAAGGAATTAAGAGAAAGAAAAGTACATCTTCGGATAATACAACTGACATGGCTTTCAAAATACAATCAATTTTTTCAAGTATCTTCCGTATTGGAAGAATATGGAATTTTGCCATAGTATTGATTTGATGCACGTTACAAAGAATGTATTTGACAGCATCATTGGGACCTTGCTGGACATGCCGAGGAAAACAAAGGACGGATTAAATTCACGTATGGACCTAGTAAATCTTGATTTGAGACCAGAGCCTCATCCAGTAGAAAAGGCGAACAGGAAGCATTACCTTCCCCCAGCCAGCTACAACTTGACGCTAGAAGAGAAAAAAGCAATTTGTGAATGCTTGCGTGGGATCAAAGTGCCCACGAGTTTCTCATCCAATATCCGCAAACTAGTCTCGATGAAAGACTTGTCTTTATTCGGTTATAATTCTCACGACTATCACATGATGATGACAGTTTTCCTTGCCATTGCAATAAGAGTCATCAAATCTGAGCATATAAAAGTTGTCATCACACGTTTGTGTTACTTCTTCAATGCAGTATCGCAAAAGGTGATAGCACGTGAAGATTTAGACTATCTGAAAACATACATCATCGAGACAATGTGCAAGCTTGAGATGTGTTTCTCACCATCCTTTTTTGATATGCAATTACACCTAATCATACATCTTGTTGATCAGATAAAAGCATTGGGGCCACTATATTTACATCATATGTTTTCGTTGAAGAGATATTTAGGAGTATTAAAAGGTTTTGTGCGGAATCGTGCTCACCCAGAAGGTTCAATTATGGAAGGATACACCACTGAAGAAGTGATTGAGGGTTGCGCTGATTACATCAAAGATGGAAAATTGATAGGTGTGCCTATACCGGTACATGAGGGTAGATTACGTGGGAGAGGCAAAGTGGGTAAGAAAACTTTTATCGTTCGAGATTACAAGAATGTACACCGTGCACATTTTGGTGCACTACAACTGCTCGCAATAGCTGAGTCGTACATCGAGGAACACCAAATTGAGCTTCGTGATAAAAACCAAGACCGCACAGAGGACTGGATCATGAAAGAGCATAGAAGATGTTTCACTGAATGGTTAATGGACAAAAATATACCATATGGAAACACTATAGAAGAGGAAACAATGAAGAAGTTAGCTTCTGGCCCATCTGCTCTGGTGACATCATGGCAAGCATATGACATCAATGGTTACACATTTTACACTAAAAAAAAAGACGGTAAGAGTGTTGCACAAAATAGTGGTGTTCGTATTGAGGCTTATGATTCACAAGGGCAGAAGACCACATACTTTGGGTTCATAGAGGAAATATGGGAACTCGATTATGGCGAAAGAATGGTAATGCCCATATTTAAGTGATAATGGGTCAAACATCCTGATGGTGTGAAAGTGGACAATTACGGCTGCCACTGGTAGACTTAAATAAAGTGGGTTATAAAGATGACATGTGGGTTCTCGCCGATAATGTTGCACAAGTTTTTTATGTTCAAGATCTAGAAATTGAGAAGGTGCACGTAGTTGTTTCTGGAAAGCAAAATATTGTTGGGGTTGAGAATGTGGGAGATAATGAAGAGGAATATAATCAGTATGAAGAGATGTACCTTTTCACCGAACCAAGAAACATCAAGCGCATAGAGAGAAGCATTGTAAAGAATTTGAAACCCTATATGCGAGAAGTTGTCAATGCTGGAAAAAATGTATATAACAATGTGAGATGATATATATTGTATATATTTGTATCTTTTGAAATCAACTTAGAACAATGTTCTATTTCAGCTTTAGATAGCATGTTTCAAACATTATTAAATTCAGCTTCTATTTTGAGCTCCTGTCAAGCTAATCCCTTCACAGCAAGCTCTTGTAGATGCAAGTAACACACGAGACTCATCATTTGGATTTTTAAAAGCTTCAATTTAAGTCTGACGATACTTTCTGTCCATTTGAGGGCTTGTTTGGATAGGAGTACACCCAAACAAGCCCTGCAAGATTTCTTTCTCTTCTCTCCATTCTGATAACTTATGAAGATGCTATTTTATCAGTTCTAATGGCTGAATATATTGACTACATATCAGTACTATCTCTCTTAGTGCTTTACACAAGCGATGAAGCGTACAACTTCAATCACAAATCTTGTTGTTACCATTTTCATAGGAATTAGACCTTAATCTTTCAAGCATAGATTTATCAATAATTGAAGCTTCTTCATCAGACATGTTAATGGCAGTTACAAGTGAAGAGTGTGTTGAAGCTAACGAAATCTCAATGGGACTGAAGACAAAGAGATGGTGCATATGAGTGACAATGTCCAGGTTAGACAGCATGAAGCTATGATGACAGCCTTCACGCTATTTAACCTGGACATTGCCACTCATATACAGGATCTCTTTATCTTCAGTCCGATTCAGATTTCGTCAGCTTCGACACATCCTTCACTTATAACTGCCATTAACATGTGTGATAAGGAAGCTTCACTTATTTGATAAATCTATGCTTGAAAGATTAAGGTTAAATCCCTATGAAAGTGTAAAAACAAGATTTGTGATTGAAGTTGTTCGCTTCCTCGCTTGTGTGAAGCACTAAGAAAGTGGGTACTGATGTTTAGTCATTATATTTAGGCATTAAAACTGAGAAAGGAGCATCTTCCTAAGTTTTCAAATGGACAGGAGGGAAAGAAAACGTTCAAATGGATGAGAAAATCCTTCCAAGGATCGTCAGGCTTCAAATTGATGTTTTCAACAATTCAAATGATGAGCCACGGGTGTTACTTGCATCTACAATAGCTTGCTGTGCAGGGATTAGCTTGACAGGAGCTTAGCAGCATCAGAGGCGGTTGGTAAGTAAAACCCGCCTGAGATAAACATGTTCTCAGGCGGTTATTAAGTACACACCGTCTGTGAAAATTTTAAAAATTGTCTGTGAAAAACTGACGCCTATATAAAGACCCCGCAGAGGCACGCCTCTGCCCAGTCCCACATCGCGCCACGAGGTACCTAAGTAAATTCTCATAGTTTCCTTACTATGCATTGCATGCTACCTTTTTCTTTGTATATTTTCATAAGCTGTCAGTTTTGTGTGTTGCTATATGGATTGTGTCCTTTTGCATTTGTGTACATATGCATTTGGACTCAATAATTTGGAAGTTTGGTCTTTTAGATATTGATGTCTCGGGCGTGTTGCCGATTGAAGGAGGAGCGCTTGGCGTGGCGCAAGAACCATCCCCGTATGTACATATGGCACACCAGTCGCATAGTTGTATATACATATGTATCTGTAATGGACTGATGAACTTAACTGTAGTTTGTTTTCCGTCTTGTTTGTTTTTGGTATTTTCAATTTCTCTGTGTAGGGTTTCTCCGCGAAGCCTGAATCGGGAGATTTATTGAAGTGGCAGTGCATCGTCCCTGGTAAAGAAGGGGTAAGTCATGAAGAACAAGCACAATATGAGTCTAACCATCATCCTCCTATTAATAAATTTCTTGCGGACTGAATGGGAAGATGGTTAGTACCCCCTGACAATCTCCTTCTCTGAGGACTATCCCTTGGTGCCTCCAAGATGCGCCTTTCCAAGTGGGTCCTTCCACCCAAATTTCCATTGTTCGGGAGCACTCTATATCAGGATTCTTGATCAAGAGACTGTAAGATAGACCTATTTTGCTCATGTAATAATACTTAATTGTTGTCGAACTTATTTGAATTGATTTCTTATATTGCTTAAATTATATATCGTAGGGGTGGTGCAGTGGTTTTACAATCAAAACTATACTACTTGAAGTTCAGCGTTTGCTACATCAGTAAAATGTGCCCGGTGTTGAAAATGATAGCTATAATCTACTTATTAAGGTTAGATGACACTTTGACTTAGTGACCAATGTAGGTTATTCATTCCTCCTTCGACATTTATTAATTTAAATAATGTCAATATTTTTAGGATCCAGCGGAATATAAGAGACGTGTTTGGGAGCAAGCAGGATGTTATAATTTAGATTGATCGATGGGAGCTTCAGGAATAAGTTTAAATTCGAAATTAGTTTAGAGGGCATGCAATGTATGATCTATGGAATTCATCGAGTTGTGAATTACCTCTGAATTGCAATGTCATTTGCGTTTGTTTATCCTTGTATTCCAATTAAATCACTTAATTGCAATGTCATTGCGTTTTTTTATCCTTGCAACGGACGCTCACGATCTAGGGCACTCTGGCGTTTCCGGGGACACAAAATAAGTGGAAACAATGACTTTCCCTAGGCGGCTCTTCAATGAAAACCGCTTGTGATAATTGAAGAACTACATATGATTCTTACACAATGACCGCCGGTGAAAATACATGATCTTCTTAGGCCGTTGTTAATTAAGAACCGCCTGTGAAGTTTATTACATTACATGCGGTTCTTAATTAATAACCGCCTGAGAAGATCATGTATTTACCCAGGCGGTTGTTTCTTAAAATCCGCATGTGATGTTACTTTATTGTAGGCGGTTCTTAAGTAATAACCGCCTGAGAAGATCGAGTATTTACCCAGGCGATTGTTTTTTAAAATCCGCATGTGTTGTTCTTTCATCACAGGCGGTTATTATATCATTCGTCATCACAGTCACATATTTTTAAGGACCGTCTGTGTTTGAAAAATTGAGGCGTCTGTAAAAATGCTTTTTGTAGTAGTGCCATCTTCAGCCTAGAATTAACAGATACTATGGTCAGTCAATTACACAAGCAGCAAATGATGATCTAAAAGGTAACTAGCTAGTAATACAAATGCTACAAAACTGGAAGAAAAATGCCACATCTTCTCATTAACGCTTGGATGCTCTAGCATATTTGCTCAATTTGGACAGCGCATTCCCCTCTTTGTTCTTCTTACCAGCAGCATCAATCTTTTCTTCATTGTTCAAGCCTCACGGCTCCTTATCCTCCGTGACGAGAAAATAATGCTCAGTTTCCAACAACACACTCCATTAGGGATTGTATTGTATCACAAATTGTTAGGATCTGCTCTCCAAGGGTCCACCTATGCTTCCGTATGTATCAATCCCTGGATCAATAGTTAGCACACAAAACAGAATGTATCGAGGTCCATATACGAATAATTATTAGAGAACCATTATGGTCTTACAAAGCATTGTCTTAGAGTACATTCATCGTGACATGATAAGGTCACTTAGTACATCAATCCTAATAGCAGCAAAGCGATACAACGTTGTTCCCACAGGCAGCCTTAGGTGTAGGACTATACCTACTCCTCATCCCTGCAAACTCTTTATCATCTTCTTCATCTGGGTGGTAACATATTAAGCAAGAGTGAGTACAAAAGGTACTCAACGAGGCCTAACGCTACTCAAGGCACTGCAAGGATTCCAGTTTACCGCAACAAAAAAATTCGTCGCAATAGATCGTTTTTCGTCGCAATAGGCCGCTGTTGCAACGAAAAAGAGTGTGGCGATAGTTTTTACGAATCGTCGCAATAATTCCCGCGGCGATAGGTTATTTGTGATGACTTGGCATCCGTGGCGAATAGTATGGTATTGCAACGATTTTACATCGGTGGCAAATAGGACGCTATTGCAACAGTTTCATGTATTGCGACGATTTAACGTATCGCAATGAATTATACGGTATTGCAACTGGTTCACGATCATGGCAAATAGTTGGGTATTGCAACGATTTCATATTCATGGCAAATAGTATGTTGTTATAACAATTTAGCGTATTGCGATGATTTAACGTATTGCAACAAACAGTATGGTATTGCAACGATTTCACATTCGTGGTAATTGTATGTGGTTGCAATGATTTCACAGGCGTGGCAATAGTACAATATTATAACGATTTCACATTTGTGGCAAATAGTATGTTATTGCAACGGTTTAGCGTATTGCGACGATTTAACGTATTGAAACGAATAGCATTGTATTGCAATGATTTCGCAGGCGTGGCAATAGTACGGTATTGTAACGATTTCACATTCATGGCAAATAGTATGTTATTGCAATTGTTTACCGTATTGCGACGATTTAATGTATTGCAACTAATAGCATTGTATTGCAACGATTTCGCGTTCGTGGTAATAGTACGTGATTGCAACGATTTCCACATTCGTGGTAATAGTACGTGATTGCAACGATTTTCACATTCATGGCAAATACTACAGTATTACAACAATTTTCACAGCCGTGGCAAATAGTAACATATTGCAATGATTTTCACATCCGTGGCAAATAGTATGATACTGCGACGGTTTAACGTCCGTGGCAAATAGTAGATTAATGCAACGAGTCAACAAACGTGGCGAATAGTACCGTATTGCAACGATTTCAGATTTGTGGGAACTAGTCTGGTACTGCAACGATTTCGTATCTGTGGTGAATAGTTGGGTATTGCAACGAGTCCACAAATGTGGCGAATAGTACCGTATTGCAACATTTCAGATCCGTTGGAACTAGTATGGTACCGCAACGATTTCGCATCTGTGGCGAATAGTTTGGTATTGCAATGATTTCTTATCTGTGGCAATAGTGTTTTAATGCAACGTTTTTTGAGTCGTTGCCAAATGTTTATACTGCAACGTTTTATCATTCTATTGCCACGTTTTATCATCCACCGGCCGCCACGTTCTTGGAAGAGCATCCGCCGTCCACCGGCGTGGAGAGCATCCACCGGCCGCTGCACGTGGAGGAGCAACAGCGCTAGGTACAATTGCTCACATAATGTTATTGTAGTTCAATCGTCTTACGGATACGCTGATTGAATTGTAGGAAGCGATGTCAGAAGATAAGACATGGATGGGAAAAGACAGACGTACGAAGGAGTGGCGGGATGGAATGAAGTCATTTTTTAATTTAGCATTCCAGGGCACTCGTGAAGAAGAAACTAAGCCTTGTCCTTGCACGAAATGTGGTAATATTTGCCATGGGAGACGCAAGGAAGTTCATCTTCACTTGCTTCATAATGGGATGTCATTTGATTATACTTGTTGGTTACACCATGGAAAAAATGAGTTGAGGAAAAAATTGCTGAGCAATCAGCAATATAATGAGAAGATAATTTCTGATGATGATGCTATGGAAAAATATGTTGTCTAACCTTCTTAGAGGCATTGGTGATCATGGTGGTACTTCAGCAGGTGTTGATGAACCAAAAAATGCTATAAACCAGCAGGAGCCAACTGGGTGTGCAAAGGCATTCTATGACTTATTAAATGATGCGAAAAAGGAGTTGTATCCAGGTTGTGAGAAGGTGACCCAATTATCCTTCATTGTCAGGTTGTACCAGATAAAGTGTTTAACTGGTTTGAGCAAAAAAGCGTGTGAGTTCATCCTTGAACTATTCTCATATGTGCTTCCAGAGGGCCATTGCATTCCTAATACACTTGATAAAGTTCAGAAGGTTGTTCGTGACCTCGGGCTAAGCTACAAAAAGATCGACGCATGTGTCATTGACTGTGTGTTACTCCGGAAAGACTATTCTCTGCTGGATTGATGCCCAAAATGTGGTGAATTAAAATGGAAAAATAGTGCTGGTGGGGATGCAAGAGAGGCTTTACCTTGTGGAAAAGCCAAGAAGCTTTTAGCACGCAAGATTCTACGATACTTCCCTCTTATTCCCCGTCTTCAAAGGTTTTATATGGCAGAATCAACAGCATCAAACATGCGCTGGCACAAAGAAGAACATATTGATGATGGAATATTACGCCATCCTGCAGATCCGAAAGTATGGAAGCATTTTGATAGCATTCACCCAAATTTCTCATCTGATCCTCGCAACATAAGACTTGGGCTAGCATCTAATGGTTTCAATCCTTTTGGAGTAATGAATGTTTCTTACAGTACATGGCCCGTGATTCTAATCCCTTATAATCTACCACCTTGGTTGTGTATGAAGCAGCCTTATTGGTTGATGTCAATGATAATTCCTGGGCCAAAGTCACCTGGAAACAACATTGATGTGTATCTGCAGCCTTTGATTGATGAGCTACTGAAATTATGGTCTGATGGTGTTGAAACATATGACAGTTCAAAGAAAGAGACATTTCTCATGCGAGCTTCTATATTGTGGACAATAAATGATTTTCCAGCATATGCAATGCTATGTGGATGGAGCACAAAAGGTAGGCTAGCATGTCCATACTGCCATGTAAACACTGACGCCTTGTGGTTGAAACAAGGACGAAAGTATTGCTACATGGGTCATCGTCGTTTCCTACCTCAGGATCACCGGTGGCGTCGGGACAAATCTTCTTTCAACAAAAAAAATAGAGAATAGAGAGGCTCCAACATCACTCTCTGGTCACGAAGTACTCCAACAATACGAGACTTTTGATCAAGTGAGTTTTGGAAAGACGAATAATAAGAGAAAGCGCACCGAGGAAGATAGGTGGCATAGTTGGAAGAAGAAAGGTATATTTTTTCAGCTCTCGTATTGGAAGACATTGCTAATAAGGCATAACTTGGATGTCATTCACATTGAGAAAAACATTTGTGATAGCATATTGGGTACATTGCTTAATATGGATGGTAAAACAAAAGATAGTCTACAAGCTCGTTTTGATATGCAGGAAATGGGTATACGGCCAAAGCAACATCCGGTGGGTATGAAAGGGAAGTATGATTGTCCATCAGCATCATATACTTTGCAAAAAGATCAAAAGACCACCTTGTGCAAGTTTTTGGCGGATGTGAAGATGCCCGATGGTTATGCCTCAACCATCAAGAGAAGTGTGGACATAACAACACATAAGGTATCAGGTCTAAAAACTCATGACTGCCATATTATATTTCGGAAGCTCCTTCCTATTGCAATACATGACATATTGCCTGAAAAGGTTGTCGAACCTTTAATTGAGATTAGCAGATTCTTTTCTGGAATTTGTTCTAAAGAATTGGCGGAACAAATTTGGAAAAGATGATTGAACAATTTCTTGAAACAATTTGTAAGCTTGAGATGTTGCTTCCTCCCGCTTTCTTTGATATCATGGTACATCTTCCAATCCATATTGGCAAAGAAGCTCGCTTGGGTGGACCTGTTTCTTACAGATGGATGTATCCAATTGAGAGGTACCTTCGTACATTGAAGAGGTATGTACGTAACAGAGCTCACCCGGAGGGTTCTATAGCTGAGGGATATATTATGGAAGAGTATATGACTTTTTGTAGCCAATTTTTGGATAACATCAGAACCAAGCTTAATAGGCCAGAACATCATGAAGCTGCAGCTAGGAATGAATCTTCTCTTGAGTCTAATATATTTACAGAAGTTGATAATTTTAAAAAAGGGTTTAAATGGGGCGAACTTACTATGGTGGAACTACATAACATCAGACATTATATTATTTCTAATGTTGAAGAGGCCGCTCCATGGATCAAGTACGTATAACACTCAGATGTTCTATACTATATTAATGGTTCATGCTTATTGTAGATGGCTAATTTACTTTTGTACCCTTTTCAGTGAGCATTTTGAAGATTTGAAAAAGATTCATTCTCGTGATGTTGAAAGATGCCGTAGAGATGAGTTTGTTTATTAGTTTCAGGAACGAGTAAGTACATGCAAGTTTTTACTTTGATGAAATATTGAAGAAATATCTGTTCTGAAGTTGGTTTATCAATGACCCCTTTTATACTAATTACTTTGTACAGATTACGACATTACACAAAGAAGGCAAAATAACAGATTATTTGTATGCATTATCTAGAGGACCTGATCGTCGGGCACGTTTTTTTAGTTGATCATTCATAAATGGCATCTTCTTTCGAACAGCAGAGGTGGAAAAAGATTTACAGATGCAAAACAGTGGTGCTGTTGTTCGGGATGGTGATCATGAGTGGTATGGAGTAATCAAGAAAATGATTTCTGTTGATTTCAAAAAAATCAAGAGGTTATGTTATTTGAATGTGAATGGTTTGATCGGTCTCGTTCCGATCAGAGCCAAAGCAGATGCTACAAAATGGATCGATACGGAATGATATATGTGGACACTACTATTTCTCAATTTAAGTACGAGCCTTACATTCTAGCCACCCAAGCAGAACAAGTTTTTTACGTTAGAAGTGTGAAGCAACCTAAATGGGCTACAGTTGTTAAAACGATGCCAAGAAACCTTTTTGCCATGCCCCCTGGAGACAGTGAAAATAATGTCACTGAGACGATGGAGGCTGAGACATTATTTTATGATCGACGACTTACTGATATAAATGAGGATATGACCACATGAGATAGGAATGACATTGACGGAGCAACCGGTGATGCTTCCGCTCTTTCAAATGAAGATGACGACGATGACGACCACGACGATGATGATATATATATCAATGATGGTATTGTACCTCCAATATTGAGGGAGGACAGCGAAGATGATGATTTTTTCATATAGGTACTGTGTGAGCTAGCTGTACATGAACAGTATATGTAATGCAATTTGTGTTCCGTGGCGATAGATCTAACGCCACCAACCGGTATTTCGTGGCAACGGATCCTAATACAACGATTGTGTTTCGTGGCGATAGATACTATCGCCACAAACTTGTGAATCGTGGCATAAGTTCCTAATGCAACGTTCGTGTTTCATGGCGATAGATCCTAACGTCATGAACTATTGAATCATGGCAACATATCCTAATGCAATGATTGTGTTCCATGGCGATAGATGCTAATGGCATGAACCAGTAAATCGTGGCAACAGATTCTAATGCAACGATCGGGTTCCATGGTGATAGATGCTAACGCCACAAACTATTGAATTGTAGCAACAGATCCTAATGCAACGATCGGGTTCCATGGCGATAGATGCTAACGCCACGAACTATTGAATCGTAGCAACAGATCCTAATGCCACGATCAGGTTCTGTGGCGATAGATGCTAATGCCACGAACTAGTGAATCATGGCAACAGATTTGTGGTGATAGATCCTAAGGCCACGAACTAGTGAATCGTAGCAACAGATCCTAGTGCAACGATCGGGTAACGTGGCGATAGATCCTAATGCCACGAACTAGTTAATCGTGGCAACAGATTCGTGGCGATAGATGATAAGGCCACGAACTAGTGAATCGTGGCAACAGATCCTAGTGCAACGATCGTGTTTCGTGGTGATAGATCCTAATGCCACGAACTAATGAATTCTGGCAACAGATCCTAGTGCAACGATCGAGTTCCGTGGCGATAAATGCTAATGCCACGACTAGTCAATCGTGGCAACAGATTCGTGGCGATAGATCCTAATGCCACAAACTAGTGAATCATGGCAACAGATCCTAATGCAACGATCGTGTTCCATTGTGATAGAAGCTAATGCCACGAACTAGTATATCGTGGCAACAGATCCTAATGCAACGGTCGTGTTCTGTGGCGATAGATGCTAATGCCACGAACTAGTGAATCGTGGCAACAGATTCGTGTCGATAGATCCTAATGCCATGAACTAGTGAATCGTGGCAACAGATCCTAATGCAACGATCGGGTTTCGTGGCGATAGATGCAAATGACACGGACTAGTGAATCGTGGCAACAGATTTGTGGCGATAAATCCTAATGCCACGAACTAGTGAATCGTCAACAGATCCTAATGCAGCGATCGTGTTCCATGGCGATAGATGCTAATACCACGAACTAGTGAATCGTGGCAACAGATTCGTGGCGATAGATCCTAATGCCACGAACTAGTGAATCGTTGCAACAGATCCTAATGCAACGCTCGTGTTCCGTGGCGATAGATGCTAATGCCACGAACTAGTGAATCGTGGCAATAGATTTGTGGCGATAGATCCTAATGCCACGAACTAGTGAATCGTTGCAACAGATCCTAATGCAACAATCGTGTTCCGTGGCGATAGATGCTAATGCCACGAACTAGTGAATCGTGGCAACATACCAAGCTTACTGCAATGATTTAGTATTCGTTGCAGTACAATGGTTGCAACAGGGTGGAATCCTTGTATTGAGGGAGGTGTTTCATGCACGAGGGTCTTAGCAAGAAGAGGCCTCAGTTTGCCGAACAACATTTTGTGCAGGGTTTATTTGTAAAAGAGTCTTAGCAAAAGGATAATTCCTTGATGTCAGTATTTGGGTTGCCGGTCCCTGGGAGAGAATCACTCCATCCCGCCAGTTCCCTCAATTTTAAGTGAGTCCTTGGGCCCATGGTCCAAGCACTCTGGCACACAGTCAACACTTCCAAAACACAGTCTCCACCACACACGTCTCAATGGGGGTATTCAATTGCTAATCGTATGGTGACTCAATCATAGCATGTCAACATTGTGACAACAGCTATCTGCATAGATTAAGATTCTATGGAGTTTGTACACTTTACCACAGGCCATGCACACCTCATGAAGGTATGACATGATGCTCATACCATCTTTCCCGAGTAACCCCACAATTGCAGCTTGGATCGACGCAAGGGCTATTGGGGTGGTACATAGTTCAAAGCCATACAAAGGGAGACACATAGTTCTCGTGCTAGACAACAGGTGACACACAGTTCCTGTGCTATTTCCTGGACCATCGTTCCCTCCATGACTCTCCTGGTGTCTCATGTGGAAGGCACCACAAAGGTAAGGCGAGTCCTGCCCATACAAGTTTTTTGGTTGTACGAAATCACTATGATGAGATCCAATGAACTGGTCCTTGTATTAGTGAGGTGGCTCCATAAAGTTCACGACAGGTGGATTGCACGGAAGCACACAACAACTCATTTGCCATACCCGCCTCGACCACCATCCTACTTCACATACACAGTTCATTAGTTACCTTCCAACATCCTAACTCTCACAACCAATCACCTTCCACACATTTCACAAAATCATTGTGTAATGATGTGGTCTATGATGCGAGCATCGCAGTGGGGTCCTAAGCATTCTACAGCAAGGAGGGGCCCATGCACTATAGCATGGTGACGGAGTTCTTAAGTCATTAAGGGGTGATTTATCCAGGTCAAGGGGGCTTGTGTGGCAGCCACATCTTAATCAGTAATGTAGTGTGATGGCTGGTCGCAGAACATCCAGATCGGAAAACTGACATGGAAGCCAGGACATTGCTCCTTGATGAGCAAGTAACAACATCAACATCGACTACTGAAGTTTCTATCTAATATAACTACCACATTTTGAGTTGGTTATAACTACTTCAATCTTCAAAATAGACATTCAGACATGGAGGGTAAAAACGGGTCATTGGTGCGACTAGGCGGGTAAATACCAAAACAGAGAAAATCCTAAATACAGAGGTTCATACTCAATGAGGGTACTTATTAGAATTTTATTGGCATTAGAATTGATTATTTTGGGTTTATTGTGATTTATCGGCATCTTCTAATTACTCAACTATTTATTATGAGCCATTATTTAATTTCCTCACTTTGCGGAGTTCAATTATGTCAAAACTTATCACTAATATGTTCTAGTAGTCTTCTAATATTTTTAGATATTTTTCTGTGTGTAAAATGTCTTTCAGCTTTTGGGGTACATTTTAGGGCGGACCTAGCATTTCCAGCGCGTGGGTCAGTGACCATTCAACCACTGTTCTGTGAGCCTTGGGCCTCTGGTCTATGAAGACCGAGCCCACCCAGCTCGCACACACACTTGCGTGCTGACATGGTGAGGCAGTGTTCACATGGCGCTGGCAAGAAGTCACGCACGCACGCTCCGCCCACTTGGTAGACAATGAGCAGCCAGTCAGACGGTACAGCAACGGCTGTTGGCATACTGCCAACCGCAAAAATGACAAGCCAACCTACCAAATTTGCTTCAAGGTGGGTCATATTGCATCTAATTGTTGGCACAAATTTGAGGAAGAAATATGAACCAGATGAAAGACTTGCGGCATTTGCCACGACTTCGGCCTACGGGGTTGACACAAATTGGTATCTGGACAGTGGTGTAACAAACCACATCACATGAGAGTTTGATAAAATGTCCGTGAAGGAAAGGTATCATGGACAGGATCAAGTGCATAATACAAATGGCTGCACAGACATGGGAATAAGTCATGTTGGTCATTCATTTATTCATACTCCGCAAAAGAGTTTTCGACTTGATAATGTCTTGCATGTACCAAGCACTTCTAAAAGTTTACTCTCCGTTCATCGCTTTACTTGTGATAATCACATATTTTTAGAATTTCACCCTTGGTACTTTCTAATTAAGGATCACGACAAGAGGAAGTTTCTATTCTGAGGCTAATGTAGACACAGCTTGTATCCTCTCATTCCACAAGACTGGAGATCAGACTAGATCACCCTAAGCGCCACCAAATTGTCCTTCTTGCGGTGGCACGATCATCTTGGCCACCCTGCCACTCCTATTGTTAGAAAAATCCCTAGTAAAAATAATATTTTTCCAACAGACATGTCGAGTTTGGAACAGGTTTGTAATTCTTGTCAGCTTGGAAAAAGTATCAACTCCCTTATTTCGTTTCCACTAGTGTGTCGACTTCACCTCTTGAGTTAGTTTTTTTTTTGAAGTTTGGGGAAAGGCTCCAAAATCAATTGGTCATTTTGAATATTACGTTAGCTTTATTGATGATTTCAGAAAATATACTTGGATCTACCTCATAAATAAAAATTTGATGTTCTTAATGTCTTCCAAAATTTTCAAGCTCTAGAGAGGCGATTGAACAGAAAGATCCTTGCTCTTCAATCGGATTGGGGAGGAGAGTATGAGAAGCTAAATAGCTTTTTACAAAAATGTTGTATTGCACACCACATCTCTTGCGCACATGCACACCAACAAAATGGATCCGCTGAACGCAAAGACTGAAATATTGCAGAAATAGGACTGGCACTCCTAGCAAATGCCGGTATGCCTTTGAAATTTTGGGGCAAATCTTTTCTCACTACCACACACCTTATAAATATTCTTACTAGCAAAATTCTTGAATATTCTACTCCTTTTGAGCGTCTCCATGGCACAAAACCGTCCAGCTCTAGTCTTCGTGTCTTTGGATGTGCTTGTTGGCCAAACCTCAGACCATACAACACTTATAAACTCGCATATCGATCCACTCAGTGCGTGTTTATATATTGGTTATAACCCTCATCATAAGGGAGTAACATGTTTAGACATAAGAACTGGCCGTGTCTATGTCTCTAGGGATGTAGTGTTCGATGAAACCATTTTTCCATTCAAGAAACTTCATCCAAATGCAGGTAAAATCTTGCAAAAAGAAATCCTTCTCCTACCGGAAAATCTCAAGTCTACACTCTTTTATCAAGGGGGCAAATTAAATATTGATCAAATGATTAACCCATATGTTGTTAATCCTGTGCGTGTGCATGAGCAAGAATTTTCAGGAAATTTGGAATGAGATCCGGATGAAAATAGAACATGGAATAATAATCCATCCACATGGAATGAAGATAGCGCAGCAAGCCGTGATCATCCACCTGCCATAACTACAACTGAGAGCAGCGGCAGCACACGATCCCAGGCGTGTCAGTCCCAGCAGCAGCAAGTCGTGTCACATTACGGTGCAAATCATGGGGAATATCCCCCGACTTGCTCGACCTCCAGGCCGACAGGCGACGCAGCGCATGGGCCCATGCGCGCGTCCCACACAATCGCAAATACGGCAGGACTTTCCCCAATAGGCGCTATGGGTAGTGCGGGTCACCGAGATCCTTCCCTGATAGGTGCTGCTGCGCGTCATTCCACACGCGCGCCCCGCGCAATCACGATCTGCGCCCAGGAGGATAACCCAGATACAGGCAGTCAATCAAAAGAGGCTGCATCCAGACCTTCCACTTCATCAAACTGAGAGCAAGGTAATGCAGATGAAAGCAGCCAACAGCAAGGAAGCACGTCACCCAGATCTCCATCCACACTGGGATCTTCTGTGGAAGAATAGCAGTACACGACCAGTTACCAGACTTCAAAGAGGCATAAGAATCCTAAGAAACTTTATCCCGATTTGATTCATTACGGTCTTCTAATGTCAACAGGTGAACCAGAAAATACGGAGGAAGCTCTACAGAACAAACACTGGAAAAGAACCATGGAGGAAGAATATAGTGCGCTAATAAAAAACAAGACGGGCAGCTTGTTCCATCAAGTCAAGGGAAAAATGTAATAGACTGCAAGTGGGTATATAAAATTAAAAAGAAGTCTGATGGTACAATTGAAAGGTACAAGGCATGCTTGGTAGCATAAGGATTCAAGCATCGGTACGACATTGATTACGAAGATACTTTCAGTCCTATGGTAATATCTGCAACTATTCATCTGGTTCTCTCTATTGCGGTAACGCAGGGATGGAACTTGAGACAACTAGATGTACAAAATGCATTCTTACATGGTGTTCAGGAAGATGAGGTATATATGAGGCAACCGTCTGAGTTTGAAGACAAAAATACACCTTCATATATATGCAAACTCGACAAGGAATTATATGATCTGAAACAGGCCCCAAAAGCCTGGTACTCTCGACTCAGTACAAAACTTCAAGAGTTTGGATTCAGGTCATCTAAATCTGATACTTCTTTATTTATTTCTAACAAGCGTGGTGCCTCCATTTATATGTTGATTTATGTTGATGATATAATTATCATCGGGTCTTCTTAGAAAATTATTTCAGATCTCTTACAAGAATTAAAACTGCACTTTGCTCTAAAAGACTTGGGTGATCTACACTTCTTTCTTGGAATTGAAGTCAGAAAATCACATGAAGGTATTGTGCTCACACAAGAAAAATATGCAATGTATCTCTTTACTAGAGTTTGTATGATGGCATGCATGCTGTCACCAACTCCTCTTTCAAGCTCAAAATAATTGACGGCTCATGAAGGAACATCTCTTGATGCTAAAGATAGTACAAGATTCCAAAGTATCGTGCGCGTGCGCTCCAATACCTTACACTCACAAGACCTGATATTGCATTATCAGTGAATAAGGTATGCCAGTATCTACATGCTCCTACTAGTCGATTGGACAGCAGTAAAGCACATTTTGAGATACATTAGAAGTACATCTAATGTTAGATTGTTGTACACCAAGTCTCAAACATCAACAATCAGTGCATTCTCTGATGCTGACTGGGTTGGGTGCCTTGATGACAGACGCTCCATTGGAGGTTTTGCTATATTTTTTGGTTCTAACCTTGTGTCGTGGTGTGCAAATAAACAACCAACTGTGTCTAGATCAAGTACAAAAGCATAATACAAGGCACTAGCAAATGCAACCTTCGAAGTTATTTGGGTACAGTAACTGCTTGGTGAATTAGGAATCAAAGGAAGTGAAGTGCCTCTCTTATAATGTGATAATTTGGGTGCCACCTATTTGTCTGCAAATCCTGTCTTTCATGCCAGAATAAAACACATTGAAATAGATTATCACTTTGTTCGTGAAAGAGTTGTAAACCGACAGCTGAGGATAAAATTCATTCACTTTGGTGATCAAGTTGCTGATGGTTTCACCAATGCCCTACCGTCCAGGAAGTTGGAAGAGTTTAGATGTAATCTCAACATAGTTAAGTTGTGATTAAGGGGGACGTAAGAATAGAAAGATATATTGTAAAGATAGAAGGATATACATGAGAGTTGGAAAGATATATTGTAGAATAGGAAGAATATATCATATTACGATCTGATATCATGGTAACCATCCTGCTAGGTTAATTCCGGATAGGAGATAATTATTTAGGGTAGGAGATGATTGTAACAATCTTTTCATGTATCACTAATCCTTGACTATAAATAAACTTGCGGCCCGAGACCATAGGGTTCAACGCTTTCCAATTCTCCAATAGAGCGTGCACCTAGAGGCAGGACAGCCCCAAGGGGCAGAGGTGCAGGCCAACGTGGTCAGAACAGCGCACCACGAGCAGCAGTTGCAGCCACAGCTAGCAACGAGGTTGGGGAAGAGGATCCCCATGAAGAGATTGGAGAGGTCAACCAGGAGGTCCTCGTAGCTCATGAGGAGGAGGCACAACCCCCGCCACCAGTCGTAACATTAGCTGAAGTCATGGCCCTTCAAACAGAGCTGTTGCAGACCATGGCTCAGGCTATGCAAGGACAGCGATACCCAGGGTTACCACCGCCATCAAAGATGTCGGAATTCATGAGTTTAGTCCAGTGTTTGATGGCAGTGAGGATGATCCCCTAGCCGCAAATGACCAGTTTCACAACATAACCAGAAAGTTGGACATAGCGGCTGCTAGTGATCAGGAGCGCGTCATGCTAGCGTGTCACCGGTTATTTAGAGTAGCTGGTGAACGGTGGGATAATTACCGTGAGGCAACAGAGGAGCCAGATGTGGAGGGCTGGGTGGAATTCCAGCAGGCCTTCCAGGACTACCGCATGCCGGAAGGTGTTATGGAAATGAATGCTGATGAGTTCCGCGCTCTACGCCAGGGATCCATGACCATGAACTAATATATCAAAAAAATCATGAAGCTGAGTTGCTACGCCCCGAGCGAGATCAATACAGGCAAGAAGAAGCAAGATCGCTTCTGTGGGGGTCTGAAACATGCCGTGAAGACACAGCTAATTACTGACATATATTCAAACTTCAACACTGTCGCGAGCTAGGGCACATGACGACCACCTGCACCCACCAGCGGGCAGAGTAATGCCCCAGCGAATTCAGTGATGAGAACTGCGGTGTCAGGTGTGGGGCGCAATCAGTACCAAGCACCCAGAACACATATAGAGATCAAACATTTGATCGTGGTCGCATCAACCACATGATGCTAGTCGGGCCAAGGGGGCACCTGACATTGCACTTGGTGAGTACCTGATCGACTCAATACTTGCCATGACCACTTTTATTCTGGAGCATCGCGTTCCTTTGTTTCATCTAAGTTTATGGCTAAAAGTGGATTACCAACGGTCTGGCTCAAGACCCCACTGGAAACCAAGTCCCCCGGAGCAATTATAAAGTGTCAATATGGATGCCTAGTGGGGTCAAAATCCATTTAAATGGGGTAGAATTTCTAGCGGACCTAGTAGTTTTGAAATCGTATGGCATAGACATTGTCATGGGAATAGATTGGTTGTTGCACTACAAGAAACAAGCAATAGGCCATTGGTTTATTTTAAAAACGTCGGGACCGACCGATATAAAAATATTAAAAACGTCGGTAGAGATATAACCGATGGCTGTTGTTAAGAGCGTAAGCTTTCTGACGCAAACCGACAAATATAATTAAAAAAGTCGGGACCTTGAAAAGAGCTGACAGCTCTAATTTTATAAGTGTCAGATGGCCAACAACAGTAACATGTCAGGTTAAATACGTCGGGCAGATAAAAAAAGCCGACGGCTCTATCCCTTTGGAACCGAATCTCACATTTTTATTTCCCAGCCCGCCCATCCATTCTACAAACCCTAGTGTGTCTCCTCATTTCTCCTCTCTCCCATCGCAGAAACTCGTCCCCCACGGCCGCTGTCCACCGCACAAGGCCAGAGCTCCTCCTCCTCTCCGGCGCGGCCAGGCCCACCGCCGCCTCATCGCTCCGGCGCGGGATCCGGCGAGGTCCGCAGCCCCCTCATTGCTCCGGCGCAGGATCCGTCGAGGTCCGCTGCCCCCTCATTGCTCCGGCGCGGGATCCGGCGAAGTCTACCGCCTTCTTGTCGTTCCGACGCGGGATCCGGCGAGGAATGCCGCCGCCTCGTCCTCCTTCGCTCCAGCACGGGCTCCAGCCAGATCCGCCGCCGCCTCGTCACTCCAGCGCGGAATCCGGCCAGCTCCGCCGCCCCCTCATCGCTCCGGCGCGGGATATGGCCAGGAATGTCGCCGCCTCGTCCTCCTTCGCTCCGGCGCTAGCTCCTTCCAGATCCGTCGCCTCCTTGTTCTCCTCTTTGCGTTGTTGGACCCGTCGTCCTCTTCTACCGGCGGACCCGTTCGTGGCCCTGGTTTCCCGCCTCGGGCTGCTCGAAGCCGAGGCGCCGCGGCTCCGCGCGCAGCTTGCCGAGTGCGTCGAGCAGCACTGGCCGCCTCCGCCGTGCCGAGGAGGAAAAGGTACCGCTGCCTCTGAACCGAGTGTTCGTGTTTTGCAATTTAGTTGTGCAAAATTTCTGATGCTATCTTACCTTTCGACGACGAATGTGCAGGGAATGTGCCGTACGGAAGCTGAACAGAGATGTCGCTACGGAATTGTGATCTAGTGGTTTTGTTCATTAGTTCTAGTGGGTTTGTTGTTGTATTGGATTGTGATGTGTTTTTATGTGATACAAAGATTTGGTGTTGATCCGTACTGGATTTGGTATACTGGATTGTGGTGCCTTCTTGCTAGATCTGTATGTCTCTTGTTTGTTCATGTGAGAGAGATCACGATTTGGTCTTGATCCTGGGGAAGATTGGCTTGCTCGTGTTTCCTTTTTTTTTTATTCCGTGGAGCACTTTAAAGCCGTCGGGTGTGCCGACAGTCATAAAACTAAATTTGTCGGCTGTAGCATTGAACCGACAGCTTTAAATGAAATAAAGGCGTCGGGTAAGTGGCCGACGGTTTTAAAGTTTATAGGCGTCGGGCCCGACATCCATATTAGTTAAATACGTCGAATCTGAAGTGTCGGTTATGAATGTCGGTATACCGACATATATATTGTATGTACATCGGTTTTAATAGGGTACCGACGGTTATATAGCCGACGGCCTTTTACTCGATTCGTGTAGTGGTGCGCCGTTAGAGAAATATATATTGTGCCGACCACAAGGTAGGATAATGATAACATTCGAGACACGCAGACACACCACAATGTCCATGGTGTGTAGTTTGGAAGCTACACCCATGAAACAAGAGTCAGTGGTATGCGAATACTCGGGTGTGTTCCCGCAGGAGCTATCAGTAATTGTACCAGACGGAGACGTGGAATTCCCAATCGACTTGATTCTTGGAGCAACACTGATTGCAAAGAGACCCTGTCGGATGGCCTCAATTGAACTGACCCAGCTTAAGGAATAAATCCACGAGCTATAGGAGAAAGGATCATTCGTCTGAGTTCCTCACCTTGGGTAGCTTCAGTACTCTTCATCAAGAAGAAGGATAGTAGACTAAGGATATGCATTGACTACCGATCGTTGAATGTTCGATCAACTGAAAGGAGTGAAGTACTTCTCCAAAATAGATATGAGGTCGGAATACTACCAACTAAAGATTAGAAATTCTGACATCATGGAGAAGGCATTCGTGACTCGTTATGGACAATACAAGTTCGCAGTAATGCCTTTCAGTCTGACGAATGCACCTGCATACATTATAAATCTGATGAACAAGATATTCATGAAAGAGTTGGATAGGTTTGTTGTTGTATTCATAGACAATATACTAATCTATTCCCAGAGTGTGGTTGAACATGAAGAACACCTATGGATAGTGTTGGAAAAGGCTAAGAGATCACCGGTTGTACACCAAGTTTAGTTAATGTGAATTTTGGCTACAACAGGTGGCTTTCCTTGGGCATGTGATAAAAGATGAACGTGTAGTGGTAGACCCCGCAAAGGTCGAAGCCCTTAGGAACTGGAAGCAGCCTACTAAGGTCACTAAGATAAGAAGCTTTCTTGGGTTAGCTGTTTACTATAGAAGATTCATTGAGGGATTCTCCAAGATCGCGAGACCTATTACCGAGCTTACCAAGAAAGATAAGAGGTTTGAATGGATGCCAGCCTATGAGAGCCGCTTCAGGGAACTGAACAAAGCTGACTGCTGCCCGAGTCCAAATACTGCCGGACATACACAAAGACTTCATGGTATACTGTGATGCCTCTCGGCAAGGACTCGAGTGTGTGCTGATGAAAGAGGACAGAGTCATCATCTATGCGTCTAGATAATTAAAGGTCCATGAAAAGGAACTACCCAACTCGTGACCTAGAACTAGCAGCCATCATTCACGCCGAAGATCTGAAGACACTACCTGATCGGGAATAAATATTGGATCTTCACGGCCATAAGAGTGTGAAGCACATATTTGGAGAAGGTGTTTGGAACTAATAAAAGATTATGATTTAGAGGTGCAATACCACCCAGAAAAAGCAAATGTGGTGGTAGACGCATTACGTCAGAAAGCATGCCGAAACACGGTGCAAGCCATTACCGGTAGACCGGAGCTGGAACAAGAGGATCAGAAACTAAACCTGCACCTAGTTCAGCTGGATATCATAGTGTACTACACGTGCAACCCACGTTGGAGGACCAGATTCTCCGAACCCAAAAAAAAGAATCCTAAGATCCTAGAATTAGGAACCCAGACAAGGGAAGGCAAGACCCCCAGATTTAGGGTAGATGAGCAAAAGGCCCTATGGTACGAGAATCGAATATGGTACCAGATGTGGATGGGTGGAGTCGCCTAATTATGGATAAGACTCACAACTCTGCCTACCCTGTTCACCCAAGAGCCACCAAAATGTATCAAGATCTGAAACAGAAGTATTTGTGGGTTGTAATGAAAAGATAAAATAGCAGAATTTTTGCACGATGCGATATCTGCCGTCAGGTACATGTGGAACATCAGAGATCGGCAGGACTACTACAACCATTGCACGTCCAGTTTATAAATTGGATGAAATCTCAATGGATTTCATCACTGCTTTGCCACGAACGAAGAAAGGAAACAACTTGATATGGGTTAGAGTGGATAGACTGATAAAAGCAGCACACTTTGTACCATTCATGATAACATTCCATGGACATAAGTTGTCTTCATCACCTTCACCATCTCATGCGTGATTGTATTTGCTCTGCTTCTTGTATAATGGCCTGCTTCTCTGAGAAAAGAGACCTTCCCAATATTTCATTAGTGAGTGTTAGCGCCTCTGTAGCTGCATAACTTCCTCCGCTATTCTAGGGATTACGACTGCTTTCTCAGGATGTTATCTGTGTACATCGCTCTGGATCACGCCGCTGCACGTTCCTTAGCTGCGGTCGGGTCCTTCGGATCGCACGATGCATGTTGCGCACGCTCCCTCGCTGCGCTCGTTCCCGTTGTACTCCCTGCGCTATATGTGTACACGATGTTGTATTCTCAGATCCCTAATGGTCTACACTATAGGGCACATGTGGTGCAAATCAAATGATGGTAGAACGATTATTGCAATAATTATAATAACTATGAATAAGAACATGTACAAATGAGTTAGTGAATCGGGCGCACCTTCGTTGTCGAGCATACCTTCATTGTAGCGCTGTGTAGATCGGCACCAGGACGATGGTTCATGAGGCTGGAGCCTTCCCCTCACTTTTGCGCCCTTCTGATCGGTCGAATCGTGTGTCGGTGAATGGAACACCTCTTAGTAAGAGTTGAAGTGCCTCTCTTCCTTATATACATGCAGCGCAACGTGAGAGGGGGCCCAACAGCCAAACGGGCTGTATGTGTGCCTCCGATCAGGGCACCTATTGGGCTGGACTTGGTCGCACTAACCAAGCCCAGTTGGAGATCAATCTAACAATCTCCCCCTTGATCTCCATGGATCAAGACTAACTTAATATTTAATCTCAAAACTTATACTTACTCAGTTCTGAACTTAATGTTAGCTTCTTCATATTCAACATATAGGACATGTCGCATCAAGAATAGCCAGTTATACGCTATCTGACTCGAACGACCACAATATATCTCATATTCAGAAACAACCTTACTCTCAGATGGCCCCTTAGTATCCAGTTGATCATAGGCTCTTTCTGAAAACCCATGTCGACTACGTGTTCACTGAATAGTTGGGTGGAAGGCTTTTTGTAAACGGTACTGCAGCAATCGCTTGTCACTGATTTGCTCAAAACAATAGTATGATCCTGGATTTTATCATTTGCAACCCAATGTCAATATGTTTGGCAGCACACATGACTTGTTGCAATTTGAATATAATACCTTAAGTGTTTTGAAGCTGTCGACCACTCTTAAAACCAGGAAAAATAATTATAGTGTCTACTCAACGGCCTCATGCTTAAAGAAGATTCGGTATACATCACTCATGATGTAGTGACCGCTCAATTGGAGCTTTTCCACAATAAATCTCCAAAATACGAGTGTTAGCAATTGATTGTGGATTTTGCTACATATCTCATAAAACTGAATCTTACTAAAACTTCATTCGAAATGACGTCAATTCTTACTCATCTTATCATGAGGCCTAAATCACTTATAATATTTTAAAACTTTTCTTATTTCTAAACCAGTGATCTATATCTGGATTGAATTTACTTATGGCAAAATATTCCGATTACTTAAACAATGTCAGAGTGTATCATTAATTGAGCAAACTTAAAGAAACTTCCGACAGCAGAAGTACATGGAACCAATTTTATTCGATCGACCTCTGATTGATTCCTATACTTATCACCCTTGACCTTAAGAGCAGACTTGAACTTAATCTATGCATACCACATATTCTTATGACTATAGTAGATATGCATTATCTGATAGTCTAAATACCCCCTTATTATATCTTGGTGAAACTTACATAACAAATGAGAAAACTCACCAAGATCTTAACTTAACAACGATGAGGATAATATACTTACTCTTAAGTTGATCAACATTATTACTTACTACAGTATATCATGCTCTAATAGATACTTAACTTTATTATCTTAATGGAAACACTAATTGTCCTTCTCAATATCTTATAATACCCAAAATCTATTGCAAATTTATTGAACGTGAGATATTCTTAACTTAGATACTCTTATTTCAATCCATGAATGGATTTACTTTAAGATATCTCACTTCACTAACTTATATGACAGAACTCATGGTTCGAATTATCTAAAACTTTATCGAATAAACTCATTGAGAAATGTCTCACTTATGAACATCCTACGATGACACTTACATCAAAAGCATTTATTATTTCTTTTAGAATCACATTAGCTTTTACAGACTCATTACAGTATACTAATTTGACTATATTAGAAAAATAAAACTCTTAAGTCATTCAAATGAGGGACGATCACTCACTACTTATTCATATAAAGTGTGATCATCATCAATTGAATTTCTTAACACATTTGTTGGCCTATTTGCGATCTCAAATGAGGCTGCTCTCACTCTTCATCATTAGTGGCCACTAATGATGAAAAATCAATAGCAGATATTGTGAGAACAATGTCCATCATTGTTAACACGATATCGGTAAGACATCATAAAGAATAAATCTTAGAAATAAAAGTGCTTACACAAAACACTTATTTTAAAGATCAACATCTTTAGATGTCAAACTCCCCCTGATTTAGTCATCGCTTAAGAAGACTATAATACCTCGTTTCAAAATGAGGATCTTGAATCTTATCAAAAGGCCAACAAATTCACAACTTATTTTCTTAATAATAATCTTGTATTCTTAGTATCATACTTATAATTATTTGGGTAATCTTAATTATATATAACTTATACGATATTTATAAGCATCAACTTAATTAAGAAAAGATAGAGTGAAAACACTAAAGTCTCATCTTACCAGATCACTACCTTAATTATGTTATATTTCCTTACAAACTTAATAAAATGTAAGAAAATAGCCTTACATTTCTAATTCGGGGTATTAGACGATAATATATATATTGTACTCCCCCTTATTGTATAGATCATTCTTATTATAATGCACACAAGACATTATATAAAAACTAAAAATTGTGAGGTGAAAATCTATTACTTAATGATCTCACTCATCATCTTAGTGATAAACCTACAATCCCCCCCCCCTCGAAATATGGCATATACAATAGTGCCATAATTTCGAAGACAATTTACAATACTTATTATGAGAAGATAATTATATTACTTACTTATATCCTAATAACATCACTTAATACTAATGGGAGTACATCACATCTTTCTAGAATATAAAAGTTTCTCCATGCCATCATCTAATGGTTGAATGATTCTAAACAATATGCTTAACATATTTGACGATATCAAAATGTAAAATTTTAATTTCTTACTCTCGAATTCCATGTCAAATAACTTAGTTTTAATAACAGAATTGCACATTTCAAGAATATGCTATCATGATATATGACTACCAAATAAATTGTAAAACAAAAATTCTAACAAGTGCTAAAATACATATTTGAAGATACATTTAACTGAAAATCTTCAATTCTTAATAGTTATTTTAATATTAATGATACAATGAAATGCTCTCATAAAATTTCTAATTTACTTAAGATCTTATCGACATGAAAAACTTATTAAAATGTAAAATAGCATACAAAAGACATACCTGAGCTTATCACGCGAGATAATTCCCGATGAAGTGGCTTAATTATTACAATAAAACTTAAGGCATGTGAATACTTTTAATATCCGAGACAATATATATTCAGAAACAAATCTGAATTAATCTTAACTTAATTACTTAAATAAAGTTGGTCCCATTTACTAAGTGTATGCAATATTTTGATCATAGTCTTAATGAAACATACACGACTAAATAGAATATTGTATTCTATCTTTCACGTTGGTTACTTAACAAAATACAATACTCAATACATCTTAATTGATATAGAACATTTTGTCTTTCACGTTAGTTACTCAACAAAATATACAATTACTTAATTCACCTTAATCAACATAGAATATTTTGTCTTTCACGTTGGTTACTCAACAAAATATACAATAACTTAATTACTTAATGAACTACAAAAGTTGTGTTTTGCCTTACTTGACAAAACACACTAAATGCATAACATAACAAATTTCGATTTTCATGTTGGTTACTCAACGAAATTCGCTATGAACTAAAAATTACTTAAACAACTAAAAAATATGTGTTTTGTCTTTCACATTAGTTATTTGACAAAACAAGACATTCTAAACGAACTAAATTTCATTTTTCACGTTACTCAACGAAATTCTTTATGAACTAAAAAAATTACTTAAAAGACGTGTTTTGTCTTTCCCGTAGGTCACTTGACAAAACACGAAAATTAAAGTATGAAAATTTTGTCTTTCACGTTGGTTACTTAACATAATTTTCATAAACTAATATAAAAGATCTTAATAAACTTAAGCACACAGTAAATTCATTTTTCACGTTGGTTACTCAATAAATTTACCACATCAAAGATGACAGCGGAAGCTTAAGTCTTAACAAGCTTAATTATTAGAACTGAAATAATTAATATGACAAGTTAATGAGTCATATCTGACTTACTCAATCATAACTATTTTACGATTAACTCATTAAAAACCTTAATATATTGATTCTTATAAATAAATCTTCATGTCAGATCAAATTTAAATAGAAGAACACTTAAACTAATTCATCTTACAAGAACAGCGGAAGCTTAATGATGAATTCACTAAACTTACATGTACATATGAATCTTAACGACAACTTACTAATCTTAATCATGATGATTAATTCATCATGCTCTTTCTCTAACTCTCCAATTAAATCTCCTAATTTAATTAGAAAATATATTTGTGAGACAATTAATAACGTATCTTATTACTTTAGCATAGTAAAATTTCGTTAACAACATAAGTCGCGAGACAAATTTACTATGCAAAAGCCAAGCTTAATTATTACTTAATAAAATTATGACAAGGTGAAAACTCAATGAAAAAATAATACATTAAAATGCCATAGCATAATAACTTACTAAAGAAAATAATTGCCTCATACTTAGTACTAATTACTAATATACTTAAAACGTAAAACAAAACTAATTTCTTAAACTTAAACGAAACACTTAAGATCACAACAAAAGCTTATATATAAATATTCTAATTAAAGTCATCACTTTGGTGGCAAAATTTAATTAGAAAAACATAAACTTAATACTTAAGAGTGCAAGCTAAATCAACTTAATTAATACTTAATTATCCACAACAATAAATTATGATGATCTTAATTAATGGGACTGAGAAAATAATGTTGCTACTTACATATTAGTCACAGTAGAATGTAGCTTGATAAAGTAGCAAAATTAATAATAATAAGACTACAACAAACAATATTAAATAATACTAAAATTTAAATCCATGAAACTTAATCAAATTTCAGCCCATTATTTATTTCTGCACGGTCTAAATTTATTAAGGCTCAAAACCGAAATTCTCAGAATATCGACTTAAATAGAAAAAGCCGCAGTCTGAAGTCGGCGAGAAAATGGGCCACAACCCATTCTTTCGCCGCATGCATTTACACGGCCAGGTCACAGCGGACCTTTGGCCTTTTCGGTCCACCCGCACAAAAGGTAAAAACCCAAGACAACTTATGGAAGCCCACCTTAGCCTGCTTAACTCAGCCCGACACCCATTGAGTATTGATCTTAATCATCGGCTCAGATTGAATGTCGCAGAATACAAAATGGAGTGGCCGAAATACTAGCTGGCTAGTCCCTGCTAAGTTCACTTTTGACCCTTATATCCTTACACTAACACCAGATCGGAAGAACCGGATCAGCGCGCGAGACGCGGCCGTGCAGGACGTGCCCACGGTGCTGCTCCCTCACCGCACAAATTTAATGGGCCTAAGCTAAGGACCATTAGCTCACGTGACTTCAGCACTTTTGTGCTTACTCGGTCAACAAGCTTGAGCCGGTTTTCTTCCCAATCATGCAGCAACCGTTGATTTTCATCAACTGACGGGATTAACGGCAGAACTCAGGCCCACACTAACTTTAATTCCAACTTTGCCTCCCGAAGAAAACGGATCGAGCAGTGCGCTGGGGACTCGGCCATGCACGGAACGCGGCCCAGACTCTCGTGCGCGGCGTGGGCAAGCGTGCCCGAGACTTGCGCGTGGCGTGGACGAGCCGCCCTGAGACTGCCGTTCATAGATCCGAGAAAAGCGGATCGACGAGTAGCAAGCAGACATGCTCCTAAGAATTTCCCCGCGAGCACATGGAGCGAGGCGCCTGACGGTGGAACAACACAACGGTGGGGAGCGCAGCCGGGAGGCTCGCACGGCTGAGCTCCTTTGGTGAGGCGGCCCCGACGGTAGGCGCGCTCACAGCGCGGATCTGAGGGGCGGCGGGTGCTACGGATTACTGAGGCGGCGGCGCTCGGCGCAGTTGACTGAAGGTTGCGGAGCCGCGTAGCCTGGAGGCGAGTTCTTACTGGGTGCCCGACGCGCTCCTCGCTAGCGGCTGAAGCGTCCGAGGCGTGATGCGCGAATCAGCAAGGCGGCGTGGGCCCGTGACGCACTGGAGCTGGACGAACGACGCTGAAGATTGTGCTGCGGCGGCGCCTATGGAATCCGGCGACAAATCCTGATTTGTTTCTCTAATTCTTCTTTGTAAATTTCTATTTCCGTGCCCAGATTAGTGAGACCAATTAGGCTGGCTCGGGTACCATTGTTGTATTCTCGGATCCCTAATGGTCTACACTATAGGGCACATGTGGTGCAAATCAAATGATGGCAGAACGATTATTGCAATAATTATAATAACTATGAATAAGAACATGTACAAAGGAGTTAGTGAATCGGGCGCACCTTCGTTGTCGAGCGTACCTTCATTGTAGCGCTGTGTAGATCGGCACCAGGACGATGGTTCATGAGGCTGGAGCCTTCCCCTCACTTTTGCGCCCTTCTGATCGGTCGAATTGTGTGTTGGTGAATGGAACACCTCTTAGTAAGAGTTGAAGTGCCTCTCTTCCTTATATACATGCAGCGCAACGTGAGAGGGGGCCCAACAGCCAAACGGGCTGTATGTGTGCCTCCGCTTAGGGCACCTATTGGGCTGGACTTGGTCGCTCTAACCAAGCCCAGTTGGAGATCAATCTAACACACGAACCTCTGAATAATAGATGAGAATTGTGTCATTATCTCCTACATGGTATCAGTGATCCCTTCGATCCTTCCTTTTCCCACCTATGGAGTTCAAACCGATTGTAAGGACCGAATGCCCAAGGGGGGGTGAATTGGGCCTTTTTTTTAAAAAAAAAATTCTAAGCAATAAAACTTAATTTCTAAAGCCCAATTCCCTACGCAAACTATCTATGCATTCTAGTAGATAGAAACTTCGCAGAATATAAAATGCATAAAAGTAAGGGAAAGGAGAAGGATGCAAACTCTCGAGGAGACACGAGGATTTATCCCGTAGTTTGGCAAGATCGTCAAGATCTTCCTACATCCACGTTGTGGCACCCACCAAAGGGTTTTGCCACACCCAAGTCACCGAGACGAGGGGTCTTCACTATTCCTCTCCGTTTGCCTCCCTTGGCAAGGTGGAGCTCAAGCCTTGTACAACTTCGACCCTCCGGGCTTCCACAAACGCCTTGGCAAGCTCCGGAAGTCTCCTCACAGTTACAAACACTAAGGGCACTCCCTTGAGGCTCTCTCACTATCCTAGAGAGTCCACTCACCCAGAATGGAGGCACACACGCTCTCTCTCTAGCTAGTTCTAGCCTAACTCTTGGTGTATAGGTGATCAAAATGATGTGGAGATGATTGCTCTTGGTCTTGAATGCTTGTGGATGTGTTGATAGTGTCTGGTGATCAAGACTATTTGAAATGACAGGATTAGGGGGTATTTATAGCCAGCCTCCCCGAAATAGCCGTTGGAAAAGTAGGCTAACAGAACTTTACTGTGAACACCGGATGATCCGATGTCTCCCCTTTATTTATCATCGGTCAAGTTACTTTAGCTGACGTCATTGTGTCAGATATGACCGTTGTTAGACCGATGTTGATCCTGTCTTCTCATCGGATGATCCGGTGGCTCTTCTTCCAGAATTTTCTCAAACTTGATGCTTACTGGAGTAATCGACCGATGTGTGCTTCTCTGTACATCGGATGATCCGGTGCTACACTTGGTCTAATGATATTGCAAACTGTACTGATGGACCGATGTTGCTGAGCCATTCACATCGGATGATCCGGTGAGTACTCTGTTCTGAGGTCTTCTTCTTCAGTTGAACCAACTCGACCGATGTGTTGTTCTGAGGTATCATCGGTTGATCCGGTGAGTTGATTTTGTTTGCTTTGAGTTGTTTCTAAGTGATTCTTTTGTGTCTTGCTCGATTGACCTCTTTGACATTTATTGCAAAGGCATTTCTGATGATCTTTAAGCATTGAATGTTGTCAATTTAAAGTTGAATGACTTTGACATAAGAGCTTTTACTTCTCGTCTTCATATCATTGATTTGATCTCATACATTGATTGTTAGGGGTCTCCAGTGACATATTGATTTCATTTTATTGAGTGATTATGGGGACCTTACATTCACAAATTCATTAGTAAAATCCAATGGTTGTCATTAATCACCGAAACCATACCTCATGGGGGCCTAGATGCTTTCAATCTCCCCCTTTTTGGTGATTGATGACAACACAACAATTTAAAGCGCAATAGTAATGAATTTGATAGAATGAAACTTAAAGGAATGAAACTTAAAGGATATGCAATGAATACAAGATATCACACTTATTATTTGAAAGCTCAAAATCAATCAATAACTGAAGTGTGAATAAGTGAGTAACACCAAATAAGCTCAATCGATTAATTATCATAAGAGTACTCAATGAACACCAAATGAGTAGCAAAAGCATCAAATTACACAAGATAATTAGATAAACTCCAAATTACAAAAGATAACTCATAAGAAAGACTCCCCCTGAGACTAAGACACTCCCCCTGAGACTAAGCAGGCCTCCCCCTGACTCCTCTAACTCTTCTCCCCCTTTGGCATCAAGACACCAAAAAGGGATCCGAGTGCCTAAGGATCCTGAGTACTAGGCGCGATGACGAACTGGTCACCGTCGCTGTCGTTGGAGCTGCTAGCTGGAGTAGCGGTGGAAGGAGCTGCCGGAGCCGTAGGAGCCACCGTTAGTGCCTGCTGTGTAGGAGCTACTGGAACAGGGGCACTGACGACGGAGGCCGGCGTCTGCTGAAATAGTGTCGTGGCCAGCAGCGGGGAGTGAATCGGAGCACCAGGAGCAGAAGTGGAGACATGCTGATGGAGGGAATCGGCGTAGACGGCACCGGAGCGGCAGCTGGAACCAGGACTGGTGGTGGTGGAGCGACTCCTGGCAGCTGCGACGGAAGGACAATCCCAGTCTGGGTGTAGAGGTTGGTGATCAACCCCAAGATGCCCATCATCGCCTGCTGTGTCTGCTGCTGCTGGTCGAGGGTGCGCTGGTGCATCTGGTCTATGAGTCCAGTCAGCCGGTCAGTGTCCTCACGCCTCTCACGGGCGATCTGACGCTGCATCTCCTCCTGCTGTTGCTAGAGCTCAAGGAGGCGGGCAGCCTGCTCCGCTCAGGCCTGATCAGCTGCCAGCCTGTCCAGACGCTGCTGCTCAACGATCTGCTGGAGGAGCGAAGTCAGCTCTGACGGCTGAGTGACCTGTGGCTCAGTGATGGGAGGTGGAGTAGGTGGTGGCACTGTAGAGCCTCCAGCCTCTGCGTCGTGCTGCCTGGGTGAGGGAGGAGGTGGAAAGTACTCCTCAACACTGTTGTCGGTGTCGCTCTCGGACCATATGTGCTGCAGGTCCTCACCATGTGCCTCTGCCTTAGCTAGCCGCTCATCCTCCTTCTCCATGTCCGACTAGTCCTCCTCAGAAAGACGAGCCCTGACCTGACGCTCGATTGGACGGCCAAGGCGGCGGTCTCCAGGAGCTGGAGCACGATAGTGGCTAAACCGTGTGACGCTCTCGTCAGTGAGGCGGTCATGCACGGCGGACTCCTCAGGGACCATCATGGTGAGCAGGTAGCTGATCCAGTGTCCATACACGAGCTGCCTCATCATCCCCACTCCATCCGTGATCACGTCCTCCATCTCGCATATGAGGACGTCCACTATGTCGAACTCCATCCCGTTCATGATGTAGAACAGGAGAGTCTGCTGTAGACTGGTGAACCCCTCCAAGTAACCGGACCTTGGCAAGAGCGTGCGACGCAAGGCGAGGTGCACTGTGCGTGCAGCTGGGGTCAACAAAGCCGGTACCCTCGGCTGGTCTGGAGAGAAGGTAGGGCCAAACAGGGAACGTATCTCCTCTAGAGCTGGTGCCACTCCTCCAGTGAGCGGCCTCCTCGGCGGGTCTGCCTGACCATATACTCTCTCATGCATGCAAGTGTCGTGCAGATCCACGCCTAGCAGCTGTGCCAGTGTCTGCCTCGTCAAGTGGTAGTGTTGTCCCATGAACATGAAATCAATCGATCTCCTGCCCTCAGAGACGTAGAGGGTAGCGTAGAACACACGTACCCAGTCCTCCATATAAGCACTCCTCTCATAGGACATCAGGTGCACCAGCTCTCTGTACCTCTCAAAGTAGGGTCGTATCTCCGTCTCTGCTGCGAGGGCAAGCTGATGCCAATCCAAAAAGTTGTGCTGGAACAACTTGTGGCCTCGGCGTCTGTAGGTCTCGTAGAGGGATGCCTGCGTCATAGTCTAGAAACGACTGTCCACCAGGGCCTCTCTGGGCTGCGGGTACCACTCCTCAAGCAGCACACTCCACCTGAGTCTGCAGAGCTGCTTGGCCTTCATCTTCCGGTAATCAGTCAACCGGACTCCTTCAGCGACATGGACAGTGGTGTCCATCTCGTAGATGGCTCGCTGGGCCTCCCTGTCCTCACGACAATCGACAGCTGTCGGTCTCGGACGTGGAGCTGCCGCGGGATGACCCCCACGGGTCCGGGCTGAGCGCCGGCGGACGAGAGGCTCTACCGGCTCTTCTTCGGCCTCGGAGTCATCAATCGCAGGAGGCTGCCTCGGATGAGCCTTTCGGATCCTCAGTGATCCTCCTCGGCCACGCTCACGCTCCTCGGTGGCGCGAGCGGCCATCAACGCCTTCTTCTCCTCCTTCGACAATTTTTGCTTCTTCGCGGTCGGCTCCGTGGTGGCCTTGCCCTTGTTCTTCTTGTCGCGAGCCATTGCAATCGGGCGCGTGAACGGAGTCGACGACGTCGAACACACAGAACGGAGACGCGAAGATTGACGAGGTGGTGGAGGTGTGGCTGGGCAGCGGTGGTGCGCGAGTGGTGGTCGGCGGCGCAGGAGAGGCGGCGGCGGCGCTTGGGTGGAGCGGCGGTGGCGCTTGGTGATGGAGGCGGCGATGCTTGGTGATGGAGGCGGCGACGCTAGGTGATGGAGGCGGCGGGCGGCGACGGGCGGCGGCGGCCGGAGGGCGGCGGCGGCGTCCGGCAGCGGCGGCCGAAGGGCAACGACGGCGTCCGGCGGCGGTGGTGGCGCTTGGTGAGAAACTCGGCGGCGTTGGCAAACGAGATCGGGGAGAGAGAAAAGAGACGAACGGCCGGTTTAAATAGTGGGTCCCAAACCCTAGCCGACTTTTTAACACCGGATGGACCGATGTTGAACGATAGATGCACCGGTCGAATGCCACAGTAAGGTTTTTCAGAAAAGTGCCGTTGACACCAGATGGACCGACGTTGAAGGATGGGAGCATTGGTCAAATGGTACAATAAGGGTGTTCAAAAATGGAATGTTGACATTGGATGGTCCAACGTGGGAGGGAATATCATCGGTGGAATTGATCAAAGTTCCAGAATTATACACATTGGATGGACCGATGTTTTTCAGGATGAACTCATCGGATCATTTGAGATACTGACTGAACTGGCCCTTGGAGATTGAACACCAATTGATCCGATGAGGGATTGACCTAGGCATCGGATAATCCTATGACTACAGAACAATAACATCCCATATATGTCCTTTGACCAAACAAACAAGCCATGTGAAACACATGTCTTAGGACTTTTTGGGCAACCCCTTACCCCTCAAAGATACTAATGTGCCAATAACTTGGCTATGCCTTAAAGCAAATGGAACATCGAGAAAAATAGGAGGAAATCATCCAAATAAAATGTAAGGCCCATGATTAGTGAGGTAGAGTATGAAGACTTCTATCTCTTTAGAGCATGTTCCTCTAGGCATTAACGCACCTAACATTTTGTTCTTTCCACCTTATATGAGTTGAGATATTGCATTTCAAACAAGTCTCTTTCTCATGAGGTGGGTTCCCCTTTGTGACAATCTACCGTATGCAATGCCAAACATTTTATAATGCAAGAAATTGTAAGTCCATATGGCAGGCATCATGCAAGGCATAAAATAAATCTATCTTGCCAAATTTGAACCTTTCAAAGGCTTCTTCGGGGAGAGCTACTCTCCAAACCTTGGGACAACCCAAAGGAACCTCCATCCCAAGCTAACCCTTGCTCACACCTATCCTTTGAGAGTTAGGCAAGACCTATATGAAGTGCATTCTTACATGATGTTCGTTGCATCTAGCACATTTAATTCACTTCTTAGCCTAGAAAAAGTTTTCTCATCAAGTGGTTTGGTGAAGATATCCGCCAATTGTTCTTTGGAACTAACACCTCTCAAAGAGATGTCTCCCTTAGCTTCATGGTCCCTTAGGAAATGATGGCGAATATCAATGTGCTTAGTGCGGGAGTGTTGAACGGGGTTTTTAGCTATCTTAACCGCACTTTCATTGTCACAAAGGAGAGGAACACAACCAAGTTTAATACCAAAGTCCAAAAGGGTTTGTTTCATATAAAGAATTTGAGCACAACATGCACCGGCCGCTATATATTCCGCTTCCTCCATGGACAAGGCGACAAAATTTTGCTTCTTGCTAGACCAAGATACTAGGGAACGCCCAAGCAAGTGGCACCCACCGGAGGTACTCTTGCGATCCACGTGGCATCCGGCAAATTCCGAATCCGAGTATCCCAAGAGGTGGAATTTTGAGCCTTTAGGGTACCACAAGCCCATACTTGGGGTATGCTTAAGATACCTAAGTATCCTAAAGACCGCCTTCCTATGCGATTCTTTAGGTGCCGCTTGAAAGCGAGCACACAAGCATACACTAAACATGATATCGGGCCTAGATGCGGTAAGATAAAGTAGTGAGCCAATCATAGAACGGTAGTTAGATTGATCAATAGGTTTACCGTCCTTATCCGCGTCGAGATGATAGTTTGTTGCCATTGGAGTGCTTCTTGAGCTGCAATCTCCCATCTCAATTTTCTTCAAGAGGTCCTTGGTGTACTTCTCTTGATAGACTAAGGTCCCCTCTTGAAGTTGCTTGATTTGAAATCCAAGGAAGAAGTTGAGCTCTCCAATAATTGACATCTCGAATTCCCTAGACATCATTTTGCCAAACTCATGGCTAAGAGCTTCGTTAGTTGAACCAAAAATAATATCATCAACATAAATTTAGCAAATGAACAAATCTCTGTTGATGTCCTTGGTGAAGAGTGTAGTGTCCACCCTCCCGATCTTGAATCCTTGCATGATGAGGAAGTCCCGTAGTCGTTCGTACCACGCCCTAGGTGCTTGCTTGAGCCCGTAGAGCGCCTTGTGCAATCTATACACATGATTAGGATTCCTCGAATCTTCAAACCTGGGAGGTTGTTCAACATAAACAAGCTCGTTAATGTAACCATTAAGAAAGGCACTTTTCACATCCATTTGATAAAGCCTAATGCTATGATGTGATGCAAAGGCAAGAAGTATACGGATGGCTTCTAGCCGGGCGACCGGGGCAAATGTCTCCCCAAAGTCTAGTCCTTCAACTTGCGAGAACCCTTTGGCCATAAGTCTAGCCTTGTTGCAGACCACAACGCCATTCTTGTCTTGTTTGTTGCGGTACACCCACTTTGTTCCGATGATGTTCTTGTCCTTGGGTCGCTCCTCCAACACCCAAACTTCATTGTGGATGAAGTTGTTGAGTTCTTCTTGCATGGCCATCACCCAATTTGGGTCTTGGAGTGCTTCCTCAATGTGAGTGGGTTCTACACACAAAACAAACGAGTAGTGCTCACAAAATGAAGCAAAGTGGCGAGAACGTGTTCTTACACCCCTTGATGGACTTCCAATGATTTGGTCCATTGGATGCGCCTTGGAGATGCGTCCATGCCTCATAAGTGGTTGTGAAGCACTTGGCGAAGGTGATGCGTGTTGCTCCTCTTGTGGTTGGACTTGATCATGGACTTCTTCCTATTGATGTTGTTGTGCTTGTGAATCTTGAGTCGGCAATGGATCATCCTTCTCCTCTTCGTCAGCTTGAGGCGCCATGGAGGTGTTGATGTTGGGACTTGAAGCTCCTCCTTGATCATGGCTCTCCTCAACTTCCGGCTTGATGTCTCCAATGGTCATGTTCTTCATGGCTTCTCGTAGAGGCTCATCATCTATTTCATCATGACCAAAACTCTCCTCTTGGGAGCCATTAGATTCATCAAACTCAACATCACAACTTTCCTCAACTAAACCGGAGGTTTGGTTGAATACTCGATATGCTTTTGAGTTTGATGCATAACCAAGGAATATACCAACATCACATCTTCTTTCAAACTTACCGAGCCTTTTCTTGCGGTATATGTAGCACTTGCATCCAAAGACTCGAAAGTAGGAGATGTTGGGCTTTCTCCCAATGAGAAGCTCGTACAGGGTCTTTTGAATTAGTCGATGGAGATAGACCCTATTTGCAGCATGGCACGCCGTGTTGACTGCTTCGGCCCAAAAGTTCTCCGACGTGTCGTAGTCATCAAGCATTGCTCTTGCAAGAGTGATGAGTGTCTTGTTCTTTCTTTCAACGACACCATTTTGTTTAGGAGTGTATGTGGCCGAAAACTCATGTTTCACTCCTTCACGGTCACACCACTCCCCAATGTTGTAGTTCTTGAATTCGGTGCCGTTGTCACTGCGGACCTTGATGATGGGAAGTTGAAATTCCCTTTGAGCGCGGTTGGAGAAGGTCTTGAACACTTCTGGAGTTTCACTCTTGTCACCTAGAAATAAAGTCCAAGCATAGCGAGAATAGTCATCAACAATAATGAGACAATAGAGGTTACCACCAAGACTTTGATATGTGGACGGTCCAAAGAGGTCCATGTGGAGTAGCTCAAGTGGCTTGGAGGTTGACATCATTGTCTTCATTGGGTGGTGTGAAGCAACTTGCTTCCCGGCTTGACAAGCGCTACAAAGCTTGTTCTTCTCAAATGTGACATCCTTCACGCCGGTCACCATCCCAAGCTTGAATGACTTCTTTAGTTTGCTCATCCCAATGTGCGCTATGCGTCGGTGCCATAGCCAACCCAAGCTTGTCTTAGTGAAAAGACAAGTGGATAAGCTAGCATTCTTGTTGGAGAAATCTACTAGGTAGAGATGTCCATGCCGAAATCCATTGAAGACTATGTATTTGCTTGTTTCACTACTCACAACAACATCATTTTTGCTAAATGTGCATGTTAGTCCAATATCACATAGTTGTGCAATAGAAAGTAAATTAAAGCTAAGTGACTTAACGTACAAAACATTAGAAATGGATAAATCATTTGAAATAGCAATTTTACCTAACCCAATTACCTTTCCCTTAGAGTTATCACCAAAGGTGACTTGTTCATTATTGTCGGGGTTTTCTATGGTGGTGAACATACCATCATTGCCGGTCATATGTTGGGTGCACCCGCTATCGTGTAACCAATGCTTTCCTCCGGCTTTGTAGTTCACCTACACACATGAATTCCATTTTTAACTTTAGGCACCCAAACCAACTTAGGTCCTTGTATGTGTGATACAAGTGTCTTTGGGACCCAATGTTGCTTGGGGAGCTTCCCCTTCATGTCCTTCATGTCCTTGCCAATGAACCTAGCCTTCACCTTGCCATCTATTTTACTTATAACGATCATTGAAAGTAGATTTGTAATTAGTAGGAAGCTTGGGAGAGGGTCGGTTAGGAAGAGGACACTCCCTTGTGTGGTGACCGGTGACCTCACAATGTTGGCAATAAGAACCAACTTCTTTGATGAAGCTTGTTCTTAGCTCCGGTGAGGGCACCTTTCCTTTGTTGGGCACCGGGAAGGATCCAAGTCCTCTTTTGTTGAAGGCCTTTGCTTGTTGGAAGAGGATTTCCTTGTGTTTGACCTCCCCTTTTGAATGTCTAGCCACACTAGTGCGGAGACTCTCAATTTCTTCCAACAAGTCCTTCTCCCTAGCATTAGCTTTCAAAGGCAAAGACTTGTGCAAAGCATTAGTGGCATGAGAAGTAATGGATATGTTATCATTAAGAGTTTGCTTCTTCATATTTTTCAACTCTTGATCAAGCATGTCATGAGCAAGGTTAAGTGTTTGATGTTCTTGTGTTAACTTGTTGTGCTCTTCCAAGAGTGTTTGGTGTGCTAAGTTAAGTTCATGATTATCTATCTTGATTTTAGCCTTTTCTTCCTCAATTTGCTTGACATGGGATTTGAGCGTGTCATGCTCTTTGAGTATGCTTTCATACTTGTCAAGCAAATCAAGGTTAACACTCTCAAGTCTAGCACGAGTTTCTTCAAGCACTTTAACCTTACTCTTTTCCCTCTTAATGATAGCATGATATTCATTTATCAAAGAAGTTAAATCATCGGGGGAAAGCTCATCATCGCTAGAGTCGTCACATACCTTGGTGTTACCTTTTGCCATGAGGCACATGGGCGGTGGATGAAGAGGTGCATCATCATTGTTGTCGATGGCGAGGTCGTCCAAGCTTTCTTCTTCCTCTTCACTCTATTCATCACTTGTTTCGTCGTCGGTGACCCATTCATTTGCTTCCCACATGAACACCTTTTGTGGGCCATTTCTCTTCTTTGGGAAGAGCCTTTCCTTCTTTCCCTTGTCATGTTTCTTCTTCCCAAAGGATCTTGACTTGGGTTTGGTCTCTTCTTCATCATCATCACTTCCTTCAAGCTTGCGATGCTTGCTCTTGTGGTTCTCTCTTCTTTTGTCCGGTTTTGGACAATCATAGGAGATGTGGCCTTGATCACCACAATTGTTGCAAGTCTTGTGATCATCTCTCCTTGGTAGAAATGCTCTCTTCTTGGGATCAAATGTGTATCCCTTCTTAGTGATCTTGGAGTTCAAGCGTGAGAACTTTCTCATCATCAACACAAGCTCATCATCATCATCTTCACTTGAGGCTTGTTCTTCTTCACTTGAGCTAGGCTCAACCACCTTCTTCTTCTTGAAGCTTGTTTTCTTGGTGGAGGCCTTTAGAGCAATTGTCCTTGAAGATGATTGCTCCATCATCCCAAGCACACTCATCTCATGAGCGTGTATTTCTCCAATGAGCTTCGAAACTTCGATGTGGTCAAGCGACTCTTTTTGGAGCATGGAGTTGATGATGTTGTACTTTGGATTGGGAAGGAGCATGAGGATCTTGCGGTTGATGAGTCCCTTGCCAAGAGAAGCAATGTCAAGAGCATTTATTTCTTCAATAAGCACATTTAAGCGAGAGAACATCTCATTGACATTTTCATGAGGTAGCATCTTAAATTCATCATATTTTGCTTTAAGCATGTGATATTTAAGTTCCTTGACTCTAGAAGAACCCTCATGAATCTCTATTAAGCAAGCCCAAATTTCGCAAGCCTTTTCCTTGCTAGCAATCCTAGAAAACACATCTTGACTAATGCATTCATAAATAGCATTCCTAGCTTTAGCATCCCACTTAATTTGATCACCAACATAGTTGTGTTCTCCAAACCCCGCGTGGGTCGCTTCCCATACTTCGGGCGCAATAGCCTCTAGATAAGCGCGCATGCGTGCTTTCCAATAGGCAAAGTTCTTGCCCTCGAAGATAGGAACCGAACCCCCAACCTTGGCCATTTTAGCTCTCTAGCGGTGAAGCTAGAATGATCCTATGAGCAACCTTGCTCTGATACCAATTGTAAGGACCGAATGCCCAAGAGGATGGGGGGGGTGAATTGGGCTTTTTTTTTTAAAAAAAAAATTCTAAGCAATAAAACTTAATTTCTAAAGCCCAATTCCCTACGCAAACTATATATGCATTCTAGTAGATAGAAACTTCGTGGAATATAAAATGCATAAAAAGTAAGGGAAAGGATAAGGATGCAAACTCCCGAGGAGAAACGAGGATTTATCCCGTGGTTCGACAAGATCGTCAAGATCATCCTACATCCATGTTGTGGCACCCACCAAAGGGTTTTGCCACACCCAAGTCACCGAGACGAGGGGTCTTCACTATTCCTCTCCGTTTGCCTCCCTTGGCAAGGTGGAGCTCAATCCTTGTACAACTTCGACCCTCCGGGCTTCCACAAACGCCTTGGCAAGCTCCGGAAGTCTCCTCACAGTTACAAACACCAAGGGCACTCCCTTGAGGCTCTCTCACTATCCTAGAGAGTCCACTCACCCAGAATGGAGGCACACACGCTCTCTCTCTAGCTAGTTCTAGCCTAACTCTTGGTGTATGGGTGATCGAAATGATGTGGAGATGATTGCTCTTGGTCTTGAATGCTTATGGATGTATTGATAGTGTCTGATGATCAAGACTATTTGAAATGACAGGATTAGGGGGTATTTATAGCCAGCCTCCCCGAAATAGCCGTTGGAAAAGTAGGCTGACAGAACTTTACTGTGAACACCGGATGATCCGATGTCTCCCCTTTAGTTATCATCGGTCAAGTTAGTTTAGCTGACGTCATTGTGTCAGATATGACCTGTCGGTACCCTAAAAACCATACACCCCCTGAGGATACAAAGATCTCAAGGGAAGGACATCTACTCAAATTGAAGACCCTCGGGGGCCCACTTGTCAGACGTAACCGGACCCGCTTCTTCAACATGGTTAGCCCCTAGGTTGCCACGTGTACTGTCAGACCAGAGCTATTACCCGCAAGGGTGAAGCTCCGGGCCAAGTACTGAAACGGCACCTCCGGAGGTAACCCCTGACCGAGAGAAGCTCCGGACCTGACACGTGCCAGGCCGCCCCGGAGCTTCCCGCTTCCCACGAGCAAGCTCCGGAGCTGCCACGTGTCCATACGTCGGAGCTGGCCGCTTCAAACCCCCGGGAGACGTTGTAACGGCTCCGGATCTCCAAAGGACAGCCGCAGACTTCAAGACCCGATTAATTATCATTAATTCCACGTTAATGATATTTAATCGGATGACCTTAACACCTGTAACGGCACTGTCGGAGCCGTTACAAGGTTATTAACAACAATTAATCTCGTGTATCAATACCAATAACCGCCAGGGCCACATGTCGGGCCAGGCTGACTTGTAACGGTTTGTCCTTGTACTATAAAAGGACAAACTGACGATACACGAGGGAGAGAACGCTCGAACACTCTGAAGCTCACAAGTTAATACAACACACACACACACCCGTGGAGTAGGGTATTACGCTCAGGCGGCCCGAACCACGTAAACGACTGTGTCACTCGTGTCCAATCGCGTTTCACCTACTTGAGTCTCCGCGCGCCCAAACCGAACCTCAAACTCCTTCCACACTTTCGTAGTGTCAGGGGATCTGCCGACTCCAACAGTCGACAGTTGGCACGCCAGGAAGGGGGCGCCTGAGATCTTCAAGAATGGTGAATTCTGCGGCAGGATCATCCAACGGGCAACCTGCTGCTCAGGCTGTCGGAGGCAATCCCTCCAACATGCAGCCACCGGCAGGAGCCTCAGTTCCAGCGGGAGTCACACTCCCACCACCACCATCTTCTCCGGCAAGACATGCTGGACGACATGATGGTGCACCGGCGTCACATTCTGCGCCGGCAAGTCGTGACAACCCAGAACACGCGCTCCATGCAGCGCGTGCTCTCCTTCAGCGACCACCACCTCCGGATGCATCTCAAGGTGCCGTGGAGCAATGGAGAGCTGATATTGAGCATTTGGTCGCAGCAGCGGCCGAACGCCTCAACAATCAGGGTCCACCTCCTTCAGGGCGGGCCCCGTCGCAGCGACGAACGTTGTCTGGAAGACTTGGTCCACATGTCTCCAACAACCGGAGAAGAGCTGCGTCACAGCAAGTGACGTCGTTGCCCTCTGGGGCACGACGTGCCCATACTGCGTCTCGGCTTTCGACACACGACCTCCGGGCGGAGCTTGATCGCCGATACCGCCAACAGGATGGCCGTGTCCACATCGAGCGAGCTCGAGAAAGACGAGATGCTCAAGACCTTTCTACTCTGGAAGGAGTAGGAGGAGGCTGTTCCGCCCTAGCCATGCACCTGCGCATGGTTAGATGGCCACAGAAGTTCCGGCCACACTTGCCGGAAAAATTCGACGGGACTGTCAATCCCGTAGAATTCCTACAGATATACTCCACTGCGATCCTAGCAGCTGGAGGAAACGAGGCCGTAATGGCCAATTACTTTCCAGTGGCCTTAACTGGGACCGCCAGGTCCTGGTTTATGAGCCTTCCACCCAACTCTATCGACAGTTGGGAGGAGCTGTGCCGTCAGTTCACCGCCAATTTCGGGAGTTCATACACCCGTCCGGGCACTGAACTGGACCTTTTTGCGGTCGTGCAAAAAGGAGGAGAATCTTTGCGATCATTCATCCAGAGATTCTCTCAGGTACGTAACACAATCCCTTCTATCTCAAGCGCTTCTGTCATTGTGGCATTCAGACAGGGTGTACGAGACAAGAAGATGTTGGAGAAGCTGGCGATCAAAGAGATTACCAGCGTCACGGAGCTCTTCAGCCTGGCTGACAAATGTGCCAGAGCTGCAGAGGGCCGTGAAATGCACTCCAAACCAGCCCTGGAGGATCATAAAAAATCCTCCAAAGAAGAAGCCGCTACCTCCGGGAGTGGCAAGAAGAAAAAGAAGACCAACGGCAAGAAGAAGCCGTCGGCCGGCACATCCAACGTTGCAGCCGCTGCAACTCCTGGTGGCCGGGGGCCACGCCCCGAGAAGCGACCTCGACCGTCTTCTGAAGACGGTGGCAAATCCAAGATGTGGTGCCCCATTCACAAAACGAGCAGCCACAAACTGGAGGACTGCCGGGAGGTCCAAAACCTTGCCGAGCGCTACCACAAGCGCCGGGAAGGGTCTCCCTTCCGACAGAGGGAGGGAAAACAAAAGGTCGATGAAGCTCCGGCTGAAGAGGAGTTAGGGTTTCAGGACCCCAAAAAGGTCTTGAAAGCCGTCTACACCTCCGTCGACGATGATTCCGACATCTCCGACAACGAGCGTCGAAAAACTATGAACACCATCTTTGGTGGATCATGGGACATCACCTCTCGTCGTGTCATCAAGACTATGCGACGGGATATGGCTGCTGTAGCTCCTACAGCTAGACCGGAGCCACATCGAAAGTGGATGGACACACCCATCACTTTTGATGCTTCGGACTGTCCTCAAAGCATGGTCGGAGCTGGCCAGCTATCCTTGATGGTATCTCCCACCATCAACAACATCCAACTCCATCATGTCCTGGTAGACGGAGGTTCGGGGCTTAATCTCATCAGCTTCGAAGCTTTCACTAAGCTTCAGCTTCGACCTTCGGACCTCCAGCCCTCTCGACCTTTCTCCGGAGTAGGTCCGGGGGCCATAACCCCACTCGGAGCTATTACTCTCCCTGTTACCTTCGGGACCCGGGAGAAGTATCGCACCGAAAAGTTGATCTTCGACGTCGCTCAGATCAACTTACCATTCAACGCCATTTTGGGTAGACCTGCCTTGTACAAATTCATGGCAGCTGCTCATTATGGATACCTGGTGTTGAAGATGCCAACACCAGTAGGCGTTCTCCGGATCCGTGGAGATCGAACTGCCGGAGTAACTGCTCTGGAGGAACTCCATGCACTCACCACAGCGCAAGAGGAGGACTCCAGACAGAAGCAAGCTCCACAACCTCCGAGCATTCGTCAACGAGGCTCGACCTCTGCACCTCGTGTGCAGCCAAGCGACGACACCGACATTCCCGTCAAAGTCGTCCAAATTGGTTCCGATGTCACCCAAACTACCCGCATATCGGGTGGCTTGAACGACAAATAGGAACTCGCGCTCATCACTTTCCTCCGGGCTAACGTTGACGTGTTTGCTTGGCAACCGTCACAAATGCCTGGGATCCCCAGGGAAGTGATTGAGCACAATCTGAAGATTTACCCCGACGCTCGGCCTGTGCACCAGAAACCTCGGAAGCAATCTGTAGAGCGACAGAACTTCATCCGACAAGAAGTGAAGAAGTTGCTCGAAGCCGGATTCATCCGAGAAGTCTACCATCCAAAATGGCTGGCAAACCCAGTCGTTGTGCCTAAAGCCGGCGGGAAACTTCGGATGTGCATCGACTACACCACACTGAATAAGGATACCATCAAATCCGGATGTCTAGGGAAGATGAAGAACATACTTCATTCATCACAGTGGATGGATTGTATTGTTACACAGCCATGCCTTTTGGTCTCAAGAATGCAGCTTCAACTTTTGTACGAGCAATGTACAAAACTTTCGAAGAACTCATCAGAGACATAGTGGAAGTGTACGTTGATGACATCGTAGTCAAAGTCAAGAACAAGGAGTCCCTCTTGGACACCTTGCAGGCTGTCTTCGATAAGCTGCGGGCCACCCGCACAAAGCTAAACCCAGACAAGTGCGTCTTCGGGGTTAGTTCCGGAAAGCTTCTTGGTTTCCTGGTAAGTCACCGGGGCATAGAGGCTAATCCGGCGAAGATAAAAGCCATTGAAGACATGCGGCCACCAACCCGCATCAAAGACGTCCAAAAATTAACTGGATGTCTAGCAGCCCTCAGCCGGTTCATTTCAAGACTGGCGGAAAGGGCACTTCCCTTCTTCAAGTTACTAAGGAAGTCCGGACCATTCCAATGGTCTGAAGAAGCAGAGAAGGCATTCCAGGAGCTGAAACAGTTCCTCACCACCCTACCAGTCTTGGTAGCTCCGAACCCTGGTGAGCCTTTATTGCTTTACATTTCAGCAACTGACGAAGTCGTCAGTATGGTTCTGGTTGCGGAGAGACCGGAACTACCCAATACTCAGGAATCCAGATCCCTTCGGGAGGATCCGGAGGTTCCTGAAAGTGGGTCTGGGTCCCAGCTCCCAGACTTGAACCCACAAGAAGCCACTTCAGAGGACCCGGATCCTTCCGATAGGATCCAGGTCATTCCTGAAGAAGCTCCGGGTTCCTCCACCCAGAACCCGGAGGTCCCCGAAGATAGTCTGGACCCCTCCGACAGGGCCCGGATCAATGGAGAGGAAGCTCCGGACCCCTCCGGGAGGGTCCGGACCATTCAACACCCAGTATACTTCATCAGTGAAGTGTTACATGATGCCAAGACTCGATACCTAGAGGTGCATAAGCTGCTTTACGCAGTTCTTATTGCCTCAAGGAAGCTTCGACACTATTTCCAAGCTCACAAAGTCTCGGTGGTAACCTCGTATCCACTTCGAGCGATCCTGCATAATCCCAATTCAACTGGGAATATAGCAAAGTGGGCAGCGGAACTGGCTGAATTCGACCTCGAATTCATTCCAAGACAAGCAATCAAGAGTCAAGCATTGGCAGATTTCGTGGCAGAATGGACTCCCTCTCCATTAAACCCTGGGGGCCCCAGCGAGCAGAAGACGGAACCACAAGTTCCGGCCTTCACTAAGCCTCACTGGACCCTTTACTTCGACGGCTCCATGCAGAAGCAGGGAGCCGGAGCTGGAATCCTTCTCCTCGCACCAACCGGGGAGAAGGTGAAATACATGGTGCACCTTGACTTCAAGGCAACCAACAACATGGCGGAGTACGAAGCACTCATATATGGATTAAAGGTGGCACTATCATATGGTGTCAAGCAGTTGCTGGTCAAAGGAGATTCACAACTTGTCATCAAACAGGTGAAGGGTGAATGCTCCTGCAATAATCTCCAGCTGGCTGCTTATCTCCTTGAAGTCCAGAGGCTTCAGAAGGACTTCGAAGTCCTAGACCTTCACCATGTTCAGCGTGCTCACAACGCTGAAGCTGACGAACTCTCGACCAAGGCGTCAACCGGAGCTCCGGCTCCAGACGGAACCTTTGTCCGGAGGTTGTCAAAACCCACAGTTCAGCCTGCCGAACTGAACGAAGGGGGCGAGATCAGCATCCCGAAGCTGACGGTCCCGATGGCCCTGTTACCATGGCAGCCATCAAGGGTCGTAGGTGCTGCCGGAAGCTCCGAGCAACCCAGCACGCAAGACTCAAATGCTGAGGTTAGTTCCGATGCATGGATCTCGGAGATCCGGAACTACTTGAAAGACAACATCCTTCCTGACGATGATGTATCCGCTGACCGGGTAGTCAGATTGGCTAAAAGATACACGTTGGTAGAAGGGGATCTCTACCGGCGCGGTGCCAACGGCATCCTAATGCGGTGCATCACAAGGGAAGAAGGCTGCGAGCTCCTCGCAGAAATCCATGGAGGTGAGTGTGGGAACCACGCGTCTTCCCGCACGCTGGTCGGAAAAGCCTTTCGGCACGGCTTCTACTGGCCTACAGCGCTCCAGGATGCTACTGAGCTAGTGAAGAAATGCAAAGCATGCCAATTTCATGCAAAGCAAATTCATACACCTGCTCAGCCCTTACAAATGATACCTCCCACGTGGCCTTTCGCTGTGTGGGGGATGGACATCTTGGGACCCTTCCCAAGAGCCGTCGGAGGTTACAAGTTCCTGTACGTCGCCATCGACAAGTTCACCAAGTGGCCGGAAGCTACTCCTGTTGTGACGATCAACAAACAATCTGCAATCAATTTTCTACAATCTATCGTGAGCAGATTCGGAGTCCCAAATAAGATCATCACTGATAATGGGACTCAGTTCACAAGCTCCGCATTTCAAGGATATTGCGAAGACCTCGGCATACAAGTTTGCTACGCTTCCGTAGCTCATCCTGCCAGCAATGGACAAGCCGAGAGAGCAAATGCAGAGATCCTTAAAGGACTCAAAACGCGCACTTATGAGCGTTTGAAAAAGCACAGAGCTAATTGGATCGAAGAGCTTCCGCCCACTCTATGGGCTAACAGGACTTCTCCAAGTCGGGCAACCGGAGAAACACCCTTCTTCCTGGTGTACGGAGCTGAAGCGATCCTTCCTCCGGAAATCACCTTGGGTTCCCTCCGAGTCCGGACCTTCGACGAAGCCGCGCAGGACCAGCTCCGGCGTGAAGACCTAGACCTCCTTGAGGAGGGAAGGTGCCAAGCAGCTGTTCGGAATGCCCGATACCGCCAAGCTCTACGGCGCTATCATCAGCGGCATGTACACAACCGACAGCTCGAGGAAGGCGATCTGGTGCTACGGAGAATACTATCCAGAGAAGGGCAAAACAAACTCTCCCCCGGCTGGGAAGGACCCTTCCGAGTGATCAAAGTATCCCGTCCCTGAAGCGTTCGATTGGCTACCGAGGATGGGACACCTCTCCCAAATCCTTGGAACATCGAGCACCTCCGTAAGTTCTACACTTAATTCCACGGAGGTGAGTCTTAAGTAACTTGAAGTGTATGTTATAGAGTCATTGTACAGAGTCGGGTAGTTCCTCCGGGAGAGCAGCCGGACCTTTCCCGAAAGGTGTGGAAAGCTCATGCAACACTTGATACAGTCTCCGGACTAGAAGTGTAGCTAACTACCCTGGGTTAAACGAGAAACCGAACACACTTAGCCTGGTTCCGTACCCTAAGAGTGTACTTGTTTCCCCTGTACCCCGGACCTATAATGAAAGACATCTTCATGTGAAATAGACTCCACGTGCATTCATTTTTGCATAAGGCTCGACATTTTTATTTTTCTCTTTCTTGTCTATAACAGAAACGTGCAATTCTTAAGAAATTCTAGTTAGACCGATTTACGTACGATTCGAGTTGAATTGTTGGATTTTTTAGATTTAAATATCGTCTGTGGCTAACTCGCCTGAAAGCCGCCAAGCCATTCTAGGGCCGGAGTGCGCTATCGACTTAGCCTGGTCAAGCACCCTAAGTACGCCACTCTACCTACATCCCGGCAGGCCAAAGTAAGGTGGGTCCATGGACAATTGGATCTAAAAGAAAAGACAATTCATCCAATTATACTAAAAATCGTGTTCAACTTGAAATTCTCTTGAGAACCGTAAGCCGCGACGAAGTTATAGATAAGGAACGAATTTTACTGTTTTTCTTGGCTTAAGTGTGCAGGAAAAATAAACCCAATATTGATGGAGAAAAATCGGAGTTAACCAAGCTCCGACTCCCACCGGCGTTAACTTAAAGATGGTGAGAAGACTCTATCACTAGAGTCTGTTGCCAGCAAGCCAGGCGTGGCAAGGGTCATTGCCGGAGCTACTAAGCTCCGACACCTTGAAGTATTAACTATCGACAATCAAACGTGTTGGTAGAGGCTACTGCCGGAGCTACTAAGCTCCGACGATGGACAGTGCCGGAGCTTCTAAGCTCCGACGACTTCAAGGGACCTTCACTATCGAAAACTTCGGACCTAAACTATACGAGTTCGAAGCAAATTTGTCTTCAACAAAACTCAATATCCTTTTGGTACATGTCCACAATCAAATTGTGCACATCTACCAGGGGGCCAAGTGAAGACAAAGATGTTGAAGACAAAAAATGAAATTCACGAAAAATTGGGGATTTCATTTCATCAGAAGACCAGAGATTACATCTGGAGACAAGGGATTACAAAATTGAGGAAGAAGAGAAGATACAAATAAAGGCTAAGAAAGATAGTCCTAGACCCTATGGAAGAACTCAGCGACCTTCTGAGCGACCTCCGACACGCTGGCTCGGGTAGCTTCGCCTTCTCCTTCGACGGGGCCTTCAAGCACCGGGTCCAGAGAGAATTGAGGGTTCCGGCTAGTGTAACACGTCAACACATACTCTGTGACGTTCCTAGCCAGGGATTGCCCCTCGACCTCCAGCTGGTCCGCGATGACGTCGCCCACCTTGGAGAGCTTGCTGCCCGCAGCGCTCAACGCTTGCAACGCAAGGTCCGGCTCCGGCTCCGGATCATCCGGGAGCACGGGGCTGAAACCCATCGGCGCTAGCGCATCATCGGCCTTGCTCAGGAACTCCCAAATTTGCAGGGAGTCTGTCTTCCTCAGGCCCTTCATCTCTTCCAGGGACCTCCGGGCCGCCGCCAGCTCCGAATTCTCGCGGGAAAGACGCTCGACTTCTTTGGCGTTTTGCTGAATCTTCGCAGCAACCCGCTTCTCAAGTCTTCCGAGCTCCTCCTCCCGGAGGTGGATCTTGTTCCGGCGGTCGACCAGGTCTTTCTCCCTAGCCTCTATTTTCTTCTCCCGGGCGACAAGGGCACACTCGTACTCGTAGAGTTCCTGCCCCCGCACCCAGGTCTTCTCCTCTTCCTCGAGGCAGCGCTCTTCCAATTTTTTAGCGCGCTCCTCGAGGCCCTTGTCCGCCAGAGCTGTCTTCTCGGCGAGCTCTTCTTCACGTCGCAAGACGTCATCCCGTAGCTCCAGGAGTTTTTGCTCCTCATCCTCGAGCCGCTTTTCCCTTCCCTCAAGTGCCTCTCGGCGCTTGATGAGTGCGGTACTGATGGCCTCGAGTTGATCGAACCGAGCGTTGGCCGCATCATTAGCAGCCTTAGCTTGGTCATGGTACTCCCGGGATTGGGCGTCGAGGTTGTGAGTCATGCTCTCCCTCTCGTCCAGCATCTCACCCCAGAGCTCCAGGCAGACCTTCTCCCGCCTGATCCATTCCTTGTCCTCAGCAATCCTCGACTGCGCCAGCTTGGTCTCGAATTGGAGTCGATTACGCCACCTCCTAAGGGTTTGGCGCTCCTCTTCAAGAACCTTGCTGTCGTGGAAGAAGGCTAGTTGGACTTGGCGTAGACTGGAGCAAGCGTTGTCGATGGACATCGACAGCGAGATGGGCTCCGGACCTTCTGGGGCCTCCTCCGCTGGTTCCAGCGGGTCTTCATTTACAAAAATTGGGTCCCACTCTACGAGAGCGGAACCCCGAGCTTCCAAGGCACTAGGGCACTCCTCCGGGATGGCCTCAGTCGCCACCGAAGAAGGCCCCGCCACCAAATCTTCATTCGCCCCCTCAGGCTGGGGGCCGGCGACTTCATTCAGGCACTCTGGCTCCGCCACGGGTACCATCGACGTCGTCGCCTCCACTGGCTCCGGCCGGGACGCTTCTTCTGAGGGAGGCTCAAGCTCCCTCGCCTCTTCGACCACCGGCTCTGCAGCCGGCGCTTCCACAATCACCGGCTCTGCAGCCGGCGCTCCAATAGCTACCGGCTCTGCGACCGAAGCTTCGGAAGTAACCGGCTCAATTGCCGGAACCACTTCAACTTCCGGCTCGCACGCCGGGGCTTCAGCTACCACCGGCTCAACCGCCGGGGCTTCAGCACTTTCCGGCTCTGAAGCCGGGACCGCTACTTCCTCCGACTCAACAGCCGGAGCATCTACTTCTGCAGCACCAGGGCCCGGAGCTTCAACCTCCGGAGCGGGTGCCGCTGGCACATCTTCAATCCCGTGGTCCGGCGCTACCACGGGAACTTCCGGAGACGAGTCAAGGTCCATGACCACGACAGCAGGCGCCGGAGCTATCGCAGCCTCCGCCTGGGGCGGCACCGGGGCTAGAGCAGAAGCCCTCGTAGCCTCAGACACTGTGGCTGAGGGCGGGGCTTCACTCCCCTTCTTGGGAACGCTGCAGATGAAGAATGAAGAAATTGAGCAAACAGATGCTATAATTAAAAGTTAATTGAGGTAAGCAAGAAAAATTACCTTGGGAGGCTCACGCACCAGCTTGCGCGGAACCTCTTTCCCGGACGTTCCGGGCTGGCCACGGTCGGCGTAGGAGCTCCGGGAGGACTTCCAGGACTTGCCGTAGCCGCGGGCGTTTCCCGGGTCAGAGCTCTCCTTGACCGGGAGGAACTCCTAGACCTGGAGGCCCTCACCGCTTCTCGAACCGGAGTCGCCTGTCTGGAGCTGGCACCTCCGGAGGGACCCATCACGGGGACAGCCGCACTCCGGGAGGATCCCACCGCCGGAACAGTAGCGCTCCGAAAAGACCCCACCACGGGGACAGACGCTGCAGCGGCGGAGGATCTTCCTTCCTGAGGACGGGGAACTGGCGGGGAAGTAGCAAGCCGGACGGACCTTCCGTCAGCATGTCGTAGCTTCCTCTTCCGGTTCTCCGGCTCTTCCGCCAGCTCCTTGCCCTTGCCGGTGACCTCAGCTCTTGGCTGAGAGACAGGGGTGGAGCCGCCTTCCGACAACCCGGGAATCGCCAACCGGGCAGTCGATCTTCTCTCGACGACGCCAAGGTCGTCAAGCGCGGGCATCTTCCGCCGGAGCTCCCTGCTGAACTCAACTTCCACGTTCAGGGGGAGGAAAGCCGGCGGCAGAGTCAAGTACTTTCCGTCAACATCGATGCCGTGCTGGAATTTCTTGAGGTGAAACTCCAAGGACTTCCCCACCATGCTGGACTTCAACCCGGTCTCGACCCGGTCCTCGTCCATCACGCTGTTGAGGGCCCATGCGAGCTTCTCCCTCCTCTTCAGCGATGCCCACCTGTTGGACAGGAAGTTGCAGAACACCGCCTGGGGAGTCAGTCCTCCCTCCACACATTGGCGGATCCTGGACAGGATGGGGTCGAAAGCTGCCGCCAGCACCGGAACTTCGCTCCACACCGACGTGTCAATGCCAGGCAGACCGTCTGGCAGCTCCAACCGCTCGTGCTCCTCCACCCGGACGACTACCCAATCTTTCTTCCAGTCATCCCACTTCCCGGAAGGGAACGACCGGAGGTACTTGAACGAGCACTTCTTGCGCTTCACAAAGTAGTAGAAGCCAAGGTACTCGTCACTTCGGCCGGTGGTTTGGACGGTGAAGAAGGTGCGGAAGAGCTCGATGCAAGGAGGGATGCCCACCCACATCTCGCAGAAGTGGACAAAGATGGACACAAGGAGGAGGGAGTGAGGGCCAAGGTGGTATAGCTGCAGACCATAGAAGTCCAGCAGCATCAAGAAGAAGGAAGAAAACGGTGGGATCAGCCCCACCATGGCGTACGATGAAAAGTACACCATTTCGCCGGAGTGCTCCTTTTTAAAGGGAAGCTCCCCGCCGGCGCGGACTGAACGGTTGAAGAAGTCCGACGACCACCCCATGAGGGCTCGGACCTTCTTCAGATCGCTCTCCGTCTTCAAACGACTTTCACGCAGACCCAACTCCATCGCAGCACAGCTAGGCGAGAGAAGAGAAGCAAAACACGAGTTGGGAGTTTGAGCGCAAGAACAGATGGAAAGCGTAAAGAACTCCCGACGGTGCGCTTTCCTTCTTAAGTAAGCCCTCGCAATGCTTGGATGGAAACTGCAGGGGAGTCAAGGATACTACTCAAGAATTCAACCCAGCCGATGACAAGAGTGCCCGGGACCACCCTGACGATCAAGTCGAGGTTCTTACCCAGGCGAACAGTTGTCATCACGAGGTGGGAAACCCAAAGGCGGCGGACTGACAAGGCGCGCGGAACCGATACGGTTTTCGTATCGGGAACCGACGACTTTCAATTGCGAGAGATCCGCACGTCAAAGATCTTATCTGCCGCCTGAGGTGCGCCACGCGTCGGCACTTAACCGTAAAGTCCCACCAAAGGCACCTCCAAAGACCCTTGAAGACCCAGTTCAAGAGTCGCAAGTGTGGACCCACCTCCGGCGGAATGACTTCATCCCGTTGGCCTTCCCCGGAGGTAGGTCCAGGGGGCCACTGTCGGTACCCTAAAAACCATACACCCCCTGAGGATACAAAGATCTCAAGGGAAGGACATCTACTCAAATTGAAGACCCTCGGGGGCCCACTTGTCAGACGTAACCGGACCCGCTTCTTCAACATGGTTAGCCCCTAGGTTGCCACGTGTACTGTCAGACCAGAGCTATTACCCGCAAGGGTGAAGCTCCGGGCCAAGTACTGAAACGGCACCTCCGGAGGTAACCCCTGACCGAGAGAAGCTCCGGACCTGACACGTGCCAGGCCGCCCCGGAGCTTCCCGCTTCCCACGAGCAAGCTCCGGAGCTGCCACGTGTCCATACGTCGGAGCTGGCCGCTTCAAACCCCCGGGAGACGTTGTAACGGCTCCGGATCTCCAAAGGACAGCCGCAGACTTCAAGACCCGATTAATTATCATTAATTCCACGTTAATGATATTTAATCGGATGACCTTAACACCTGTAACGGCACTGTCGGAGCCGTTACAAGGTTATTAACAACAATTAATCTCGTGTATCAATACCAATAACCGCCAGGGCCACATGTCGGGCCAGGCTGACTTGTAACGGTTTGTCCTTGTACTATAAAAGGACAAACCGACGATACACGAGGGAGAGAACGCTCGAACACTCTGAAGCTCACAAGTTAATACAACACACACACACACCCGTGGAGTAGGGTATTACGCTCAGGCGGCCCGAACCACGTAAACGACTGTGTCACTCGTGTCCAATCGCGTTTCACCTACTTGAGTCTCCGTGCGCCCAAACCGAACCTCAAACTCCTTCCACACTTTCGTAGTGTCAGGGGATCTGCCGACTCCAACAGTCGACATGACCGTTGTTAGACCGATGTTTATCCTGTCTTCTCATCGGATGATCCGGTGGCTCTTCCTCCAGAATTTTCTCAAACTTGATGCTTACTGGAGTAATCGACCGATGTGTGCTTCTCTGTACATCGGATGATCCGGTGCTACACTTGGTCCAATGATATTGCAAACTGTACTGATGGACCGATGTTGCTGAGCCATTCACATCGGATGATCCGGTGAGTACTTTATTCTGAGGTCTTCTTCTTCAGTTGAATGAACTCGCCGATGTGTTGTTCTGAGGTATCATCGGTTGATCCGGTGAGTTGATTTTGTTTGCTTTGAGTTGTTTCTAAGTGATTCTTTTGTGTCTTGCTCAATTGACCTCTTTGACATTTATTGTAAAGGCATTTCTGATGATCTTTAAGCATTGAATGTTGTCAATTTAAAGTTGAATGACTTTGACATAAGAGCTTTCACTTCTTGTCTTCATATCATTGATTTGATCTCATACATTGATTGTTAGGGGTCTCCAGTGACATATTGATTTCATTTTATTAAGTGATTATGGGGATCTTGCATTCACAAATTCATTAGTAAAATCCAATGGTTGTCATTAATCACCGAAACCATACCTCATGGGGGCCAAGATGCTTTCACCGATGTTCTCGCCCACAACAAGGTCATCCTCCGGCGACTCCTCCACTGACCATGGCTCCAGCGAGAAACGTTGTTCCTCCCCCATCAGCACAGATCTTCTCCAAATTGTCAATATCCGTTCCCACGTACCAGTGACTCTAGAACTCAAAACCTAATCATGCCAACTGGCGTCTCTTCTTTGATGCTACTATCCGGAAATTCGGTCTTCAACACCACATAACAAGTCCCACACCCTTCATCGATCAAGATCATGACTGGTGTCGGATAGATCAGTGCCTAGTTCATTGGATCTATTTGACGTGTGCGCTAGAGGTATGGAAGATCGTCCGTCGGCAAAAGACGGGCTCCTACACACTTTGGCATGCAATTGATCAGCTTTTCTACGACAACAAGCTCCAGCGTGCAGTCTTCATCGAGGCTGAGTACCGCAGTCTTTGACAAGGCAATATAAGCATCAGCGACTACTGCAGACAAACTAAAGTCTCTTGCTGACAATCTCCAGGATGTCGGACAACCGGTATCGGAACAAAGCCAAGTACTCAATCTACTGCACGGCCTCAACCCAAAGTATCATCACACCATCTCCAACATCACCTCCAAGCAGCCGGCGCACATGTTCCTTAGTGCCAGATCACAACTGCTGATGGAGGAGCTATTCGACGCCCAGCGCAAGTCACACGTCGCCGACCAAGCACTCGCCACCACACAAAGCGCTCCTGCAACTCAGGCCACGAACCCACACAATAACACCAACTCATCACAAGGAGGTCGGTGTGGTGGGAGTGGCCGTGGTCGCGGAACTGGGTGTGGCGCTGGACGTGGACAAGGACACGGTTCCAAAAACAACAGTAATCCAACCTCCTTCAAAGGACCGTGGTCCGGCTCTACGCCCCCACCTGCATGGCGTCCAGACTACAATCCTTGGACCAGCATGGTCCAAGATTGGCCCATGCCATTCCGCACACCCGGTGGTGGCATTCTGGGTCCGCGCCCAGGCTTCTCGACTCAGCAAGCCATGTTCGCGACACCAGGTGCCCCGGACTTCAGCGGCACCACCTCCTCCCAGCATGCTTCATCAGGGACTCCGTGGGACACTCACGCACTCTTCACCGCGCTCAACAATTCTGCTGTTGCACCCCAATCAACATCCGATTGGTTTGTTGATTCCGGGCCCTCCTCCCACATGTCGGGTAATTTATCTACATTCTCATATTCCCGTCCAGTTCCATTTTCTACATCCATCACTGTCGGGAATGGAGCCACATTACCTGTCACACACACAGCATAGTCATCCATTCCCACATCCAACAACTATATTCTCTTACATAATATTCTACGGTCTCCTAATTTGGAGCCACATTACCTATCACACACACAGCATCGTCATCCATTCCCACATCCAACAACAATATTCTCTTACATAATATTCTACTGTCTCCTAATTTGGTTCAAAATTTAATCTCTGTTCGAAAGCTAACACGTGAAAATCTTGTCTCTATCGAGTTTGACCCTTTTGACTTCTATATAAAGGATCTTCAAACCAAACAAGAGATGCCCCGATGTGACAGTGACGGTGACGTGTACCCCCTTCGCTTCAAGCCGGCTCAAGCACTCAATGACACATCAACCTCCATCGACCTTTGGCACGCTCGTCTGGGACACCTGGGACGTGACACCCTTCTTCAAGCCTTAAAGCAATTTTTGTTCTCATGTAATAAATCAGCCACACAATTCTGTCGCTCTTGCCATCTATGGAAGCATGTTCGGCTTCCATTCTCTACTTCAGATACAGCTACATATTTTCCTTTTCAGCTCCTGCATGCCGATGTGTGGACTTCACCTATTATGAGCATCTCTGGTTTTCAATTTTACTTAGTCCCATTGGATGATTTCTCTCATTATGTCTGGACATTTCCCCTAAACCACAAGAGCGAAGTCCTCCCCACGCTCCTCTCCTTCCATTCATACGTTACAACACAATTTTGCTTACCCGTCCTCGCACTACAAACCGATAAGGGCAAGGAATTTTATAACTTCGCCATGCGCTCCTTCCTCTCTAGACATGGCATCCACCTCAGACTTTCCTGCGCTACACATCCCCTCAGAACGGGAAAGCATAGCGCATTTTGAGAACACTCAGTGATTCTGTCCGCACCATGCTCCTACACTCATCAGCCCCTCCTCAATACTGGGCAGAAGCATTGACCACCGCGACTCATCTCATTAATCGCCGTCCATGTCGTTCCACTGGTCTCCTTACCCCTTATGAACTTCTCCCCAGGTCACCTCCTTCATACGATCACCTTAGGGTGTTTGGATGTCTGTGCTTTCCAAACACCACGGCCACAACCCGTCACAAGCTTAGCCCACGATCCACCCCTTGCGTCTTTCTCGGGTACCCTCCAAATCACAAAGGTTATCGGTGTCTTGACCTATCCTCTTGAAATATAATCACCTCACATCATGTCATTTCCCTTGAGGATCAATTCCCCTTTCCTCCAGTCCATACTTGCCATCATCGCGCGCACAAAATCCCGTATCAGTGGATGATGAACTGACTATTTACACTGCTGCTCCCCGCCACTACGTCACACGCACAAAAAATCCGGGTGCCATCTCCAGGCCGTTTCCCTTGCAACCTCGGATCAGCCAGCACCCACACCAGAAAATCCTGATGACAATCTGCCCCTGCACAATGAAATTCAGTTACCGACTCTACCGCAACAACCAGCCACGGCCCCGTCTCCCCCCTCACCGAATCTCCCCTCGCCACGTGGCCCACTACATGCAGTGCACTCACCAACAGCTTCACCACCATCTTCTGCCACAATCCCAACTGTGCATTCGCTACCCAACTTCGACACAACCCCACCACACCCATCCAGCAGTGATGTTCCCAACAAGCACCCCATGCTAACGCAATCAAAAGTAGGCATTTCAAAACCAAACCCAAAATATGCCTTCAACGTTACATCCTCCTCACCCACTACAGATCTATCCCCAATTCCCGCATCTGTTGAACAGCACTTTAAGATGCTAACTGGTTCCATGCTATGGACCAAGAATTTCGTGCACTGAAGGCTAATCAGACTTGGCGCTCGCCCCTCGACCTCAGGCGCCAACGTGGTCACCGGCAAATGGGTGTTTAAACATAAATTTCGTCCCGATGGTCTTTCGGCAAGTACAAGGTTTGTTGGGTCGTTAGGGGTTTTCATCAATGACTCGACATCGATTTTGGAGAGACCTTTGCATCCTTCATCAAGCCCACCACCATTTGGGTGGTCCTCTCCATCGCCACGGTTATCTTGAGGAGGAAGTATATTGCACGCAACCAACGGGGTTTGTTGATCCAACAATGACCGACGCCGTTTGTTTGCTGTCCAAATCCCTCTATGGACTCAAACAGGCGCCAAGGGCCTGGTTCACCAGATTCACTAAGTTTGCAGCAAACATCGGATTTGTTCAGGCAAAATCCGATTCTTCTCTTTTTATCTATTGGCAAGGTGCGGATATTGCCTACCTACTATTGTATGTCGATGATATGATCTTCACTGCATCCTCATCTTCATTATTGGTACGTCTGACACACCAACATAGTTCGGAATTCAAGATCAAAGACATGGGAGACATCAAATATTTTCTTGGAGTGGATATCAGAAGATCCTCAACCGGGTCTTTTTATCTCAGGACAATTATGCCCTAGAAATTCTACAAAGAGCTGGTATGATCAATTGTAAAACTGTCGCCACTCCCGTTGATACCCGGTCCAAGATTTCTTCTACAGATGGCTCTCACATCAACAACCCATGTGAATACAGGCAACTCGCGGGGGCACATCAGTACCTTACTATTACCAGACCTGATATATCTTATGCTGTACAGCAGCTCTGTCTACACATGCACGATCCTCTTGACACACATTGGGCTCTTCTCAAACGGGTACTGTGGTATGTCAAAGGATCATGCAACTTTGGCCTTCATCTACATGCATCTACATCATTATTTATACAAGCCTACACGGATGCGGACTGGGCTGGGTGCCCCGACACCAGGCGTTCAATGTCAGGATATTGCATTTACTTGGGTGATTCCCTTATCTCTTGGTCCAGCAAGAGGCAGCCTACAGTCTCTCGTTCAAGTGGGGAAGCCAAATTCCGTGCAATAGCAAATGGCGCTACAGAATGCCTTTGGATTTGGCAATTGCTCAATGAACACTACAGGAAATGCGATCATTTACAACGGCTGGATTTATTTGCGACGGCCAGCTGTCGCAAATAGATTAAATTGCGACGGCCTGCCTGTGGCCGTCGCAAATAACGTGGCCGTCGCAAATAACATCTTTTTTGCGACGGCCAACCCTAGGGCCATCTCAAATAACCACTTATTTGCGATGGCCAACCCTAGGGCCGTCGCAACTAAGAAAGCTCTCGCAAATAAATGCTTATTTGCGACGGCTACTAAAAAGGCCGTCGCAAGTTAATTGTGACGGCCATATGGTGGGGCCGTTGCAATTTAGGAGGCCATCGCAAATAAAGGATTTTATCCCGACTCCGACGGTTCATTCAAGTCCACTCAACTCCACAGCCCCGCCGCCTGCCCGCCGTCGCCGCCCCACCGCCTGCCCGCCGTCGTCGCCCCGCCACCGCCCCTGCTCCCGCCCCTGGCCCCGCCCTCGCGGTGCCGCCTCGACCCCGAGCCGCGTCGCCGCCCCGCGTGCAGAGCCGCCCCGCCGCCGGCTCACCGTCACCGCCCTACCGCCGGCCCGCCGTCGCCACCCCTGCTCTTGCCCCCGACCCTGCCCCCATCGGCCCCTCCGGTCGCCGCCCCTCCTCCCACCCCTAGCCACGCCCCCACCTACTGCCCTGCTCCCACCTCCGGCCGCGCTCCCGCCCCTACTCCCGCCTCCGGCCCTACCCCCACCGGCCCCTCCGGCTACCCCCGCAGCGCTGCCCCACCGCGGCCCTGCCCCCACCACCGTCCCTAGGACAGCAGCGCTGCCGTCCCTCGGACACCGCCGGCCGGCAAACTCCTCCAACGCCGCCTCCTCCAACACCGCCGACTAGGTATGGGAATGTATGATGGACATTTGAATGATGGAATGTTTAGATGCAATGTTTAGATGATGGACGTTTGATGCAATGTTTAAATTTTGAAGTTTTATTTGGGAATGCATGCTATAATGTTTAGATGATGCAATGTTTAGATGATGCAATGTTTATATGATGCAATGTGGTAATGTTTAGATGATCCTACTTTATTACTAGTTATGTTCAGATGATGCAATGTTTTAAATTGTGCGTGCTCATATACATGCTCATATATGATCATACATTGCTAGTTATGTTTAAATGATCCTGCTTCATTGCTACTTCATTGCCAATGATCATACACATGCTCATATAACATATTGTCTATTGTTTGATATTTATTTTTTTATTGGTGCTTATTGTTTATTGATATTTAATGTTTTTGAGTGACTACTTAATATATGTAAATAAAGGGGTTTTGGTCCGGCTCGGACCAACCCGGAAGGGCACGACACACAATAAGTGTGATCGTGCCGTATAGACCATAGTAGTGGTACCGTATGCGTCAAGGCGACATGGAAGCAAACGGGTTGGTAAGGACGTCAATGACCCGCGATTGCGTGGACGGTGGAAATGGATGTGGAATTGTCATCTAAGACCAACTTTCTTCTCACTCTTTCTCTAGTTCTTTCCTCTCTTTTAAATGACCTCAAAATGAAAATGAGCAACGTAACCTATAGCAATGTATTACCCATTTTGGATCGGCACGTCTCACATGCCATTGGCATGTGAGACGTGCAGGTTCGGAATTGTCCCTTTTTGGACAGCCTCGGAGTGACTGAGGGGGCGTGGCTTGTGACGAGACGCGGGTCCGGATTTGGACGAGATTTCGGTGGCGTAACCCTGTTATTCTCTGCTGCACCATTTTTGGGCGTGCAGTGGAGAACAACGGGTTTATGCTGCCGAAATTTCGTTCGAATTCGGATCAAGCATCTTGTCATGAGCACGCTCCGCTCGGCCACTCTTGGGTGGGTTTAGGATCTATCTTCCTAGGTTGTAGGGCCGTGACATAATACAACAATACATTAACGACAATTTCTTTCGCATTAAACTGCAGAGCCAATCATTGGTGAAGACCGCAATTGGATGTATACTGGCTGGAAGAGCAGAACTGGTGGTCACTCGGATGAGTGGTTTATCAAGTTAGATCAATTTTTGGATCGAGCATTTTCGTTGTCAACGGAAGATATGGTGCGGTGCCCATGTACAAAATGCCAGAACACCAAGTTTTTGAGAAGATTGGAGCTTTCCTTTCACTTATGTTGAAACGGTTTCACTCCACATTATGAAGTGTGGACCTTTCACAGCAAGACTAATTCTCGAGTCATAGACGAAGTGGATGAGGATGATGATATAACAGAGGTTGATAGGATGGATGAGATGCTGGAAGCTCTGGAAGCAGAGGATTCTCTTACAAATGAGGCAGAGAAGTTCTTCGAGGAGATGAAGAAATCACAAGAGCCGTTGCATGAACACACGATTGTGACCGTACTTGCTTTCTTGACCAGATTTATGGCAATTAAGTCCAAGTACATTTTGTCCATCAACTGCTACAATGTCTCATGAAATTGATCTGCGATATCCTTCCACAACCTCACAATGCGCCGGCCGATATGTATCATTCAAAGATCAAGATATCTGGTCTCGGTATGAAGTATGAGAAAATCGATGTGTGCCCAGACAACTGCCTGCTATTCTGGAAAGAGCACGCCAATGATAAGATGTGCTTGAAATGTGGTAAATTGAGGTATGTCGAATTTGTTAATGATGACGGCGATAATGTGATGATAGATGTCGCACATAAGCAGCTTCATTACTTGCCTGTGACACCTCGGTTGAAGCGGATGTTTCTTTCAAAAAGAACCGCAAGACACATGAGATGGTACAAAGAAGGTAAACATGAGAACAAAGAATTATTGGCGCATCCGTCTGACGGTGATGCATGGAAGGCGCTAGACTGTTTCAATCCAGACTTTTCTCGTGATGCGAGGAATGTTTGCATCGGATTAGGGACTGACAGATTCTCACAGCTCAGTATGAACGCCATGCCTTACTCATGTTGGCCCGTCTTTGTCATTCTGTACAACCTGCCACCTGCTTTTCGTACGAAGAACAAGTTCATGTTTCTCAGCCTCATTGTACCTGGACCTGATCATCAAGGGTCATGTCTCAACGTGATGTTAAAACTGCTGATCGAAGAATTGAAAGTCTTGTGGATAGGAGTCGAAGCGTACGACAGTTACAAGAAGCAGAAATTCAACCTTTGAGCTGTTTATTTGTGGTCCTTCCATGATTTGCTGGCATACGGCATGTTTTCCGGATGGAGCACTCACGGTCGTTTGACGTGTCCGATATGTTCTTCAGACACGGATTGCTTTCGACTAACTCATGGAGGCAAAATATCTTACTTCGATTGTCACAGACGTTGGCTGCCCTCGAATCATATATTTAGGCAGCAGAGGCATGTGTTTCAAAAGAACATTGTTGTCACTAAAGGACCACCGAAGCGTCTCAACAGGTCAGAAATTTCTAATATGTTGGACAAACTGGTGCCTGATGAAGGTCGTCCTAGATATTTTTTAGGTTATAGAGAGGAACACAATTGGACTCACATATGTGGATTTGGGAGCTACCTATGTGAAGTCATTGATACTAATGCACAACATTGATGTCATGCATCAGGAGCGTAACATGAGTGAAAGTATCATAAGCACTTGCATGGATATGCCTGGCAAAACGAAAGACAATTATAAAGCTAGACTAGATTTGGCAGACATTTGTCACCGTTCAACTCTTGAAATATCTGAAAGTGGTGGAAAGCCACGTGCTTCTTTCTGTCTTCGATCGAAAGAAAAGAAAGAAGTTATGAAATGGATGAAAACTTTGAAATTCCCAGATGGTTACGCAGATAGCCTGAAACGAGCCGTAAATGTTAACACAGGAAACCTCACTGGGTTGAAGAGTCATGATTATCACATTATAATGGAAAGACTCTTACCTGTTATATTTCAAGGCTATCTAGATGATGCGGTGTGGACGGTTTTAGCCGAGCCCAACTATTTCTATAGACAGCTTTGTGCTAAAGAAATCAAGATCGGGATGATGGATAAGTTAGAGAAGGAGATACCCATACTTTTATGTAAGATGAAATTTTTTTCCATCGGGTTTCTTCAATCCAATGCAACATCTGCTTATCCATCTTCCATTCGAAGCTAAAGTTGGCGGTCCTGTGCAATATAGGTGGATGTATCACATTGAAAGAGTGCTACGATATCTGAAACCATTGGTTGGTAATAGGGCAAGGGTGGAAGGGTGCATCGCTGAAGCATATGCTCTTAAGGAAGTAAGATACTTTTCAAGTGTCTACTTTGCGGAAGAAAACAATATCAATACTTCGGCGATGCGGTACAATGTGGACGAAATACCCCCTCTAAGCGACCTTTCCATTTTTCAAACGAGAGGCACCACCGTTGGTAGCTACACGACCTACGTGCTATCCGAACATGAAAGGACTGTTGCTTTACTCTACATGTACGCAAATATAGAAGGCATGCAGGAATACTTTGAGTAAGTGTTTGTCCTACATTTATGCTAATTGACATATTTTGCTACACATGTACTCTAAAAGATGTTTTTTCATGTTCAGCGAGTTCCACAGACGATGTTGGCCACATAGGCATCAACCTACGGCCAAACAAGTAGAAGCGATGCAAAAAGAAGGAATAAATGGGGGGCAGAGTTTCCTATCCTGATTTCGAGATTATGTAATATTCTCTCATCTTCTATGTATTATAAGTTACTATTATTAAAGAAATATTATTTTAACTTACGATCATTTACGACAGTGTCGGACTCACAATGTCCATGAAGATTTGCGGCAACTATCTGATGGATTGGTGAATGTTAGAAGCTATGGTCGATATGACATAAATGGCTTTCGATTCTGTACAACTCATTTTGAAGCTCTTCACCCTTTCGCGGCAATATCAAATTCCGGTGTTGTGACGAGAGCAATGGACACTCAAGGGAATTTAACCGATTATTATGGGATCATTAACAAAATTCTTGAATTTACTTTTACCGGAAATAAGACCCTTCGAGTTGTCTTCTATGATTGTGTCTGGTTTGATCGCACTCATGGAACTCGAGAAAACCAATTTGTATTGGTGGAAGTGAAACATAAGAACCGATTACAAGGTTACGATACATTTGTTCTTGCACATCAAGTGGAACAAGTGTATTATCTATCTTATCCATGCATGAAGCTCAGTGCTTGGTGGGTGGTATATAAGGTGAATCCTCGTGAGCGGTTATATACTCCTGGGGATGATGGTTACCATGATAGCGAAGACGTTGAAGAAGTGTACCAAGAAGAAGAGTTGCCAAACACTTTTATCGTTGTGCTTGGTGCAGGACTCGATCAATTAGTTGGAGATGTTGAAGACGTTGAAGATGTAGAGGCAGATGATATGTGAAAACGGAAATTAGAACAGGCCACGATTGAAGATCGTTGGGCTGGTTTAAGGAGTAGGGCACAGGCACATGATAACGATGTTGATGAATTTTGAAAGTGATTACAAGTAATGTTTTCTTGAAGATAGTAACATGAATTTTGTATATTTTATTTGCATATTTACTGATTATGTAATTAAAACAGGATGGCGTCAAAGAAGGGTAAGAAGGTGCCGCCGACGAGGGGGTTCTACCCCTCTAGACATGAGGACGCTTTCGCTGGTGCCTCGTCGACTGGGAGCAGACGCTCTCAGCTGCTGGCGCACGTTCTAAGCAGCTCTAGATCTTCGTCACAGGTAAATTTCACTCACCTTTAACAAATTCTTTAAATTCAATTTCACATTAATGTTACTTATGAATCATTTGAATGATGTAGTCCTCACCGGCTGACTCAGAGGCTGCGGCGCCAGTTGACCTTGGCTAACCTTCGGTGAGCCAGCCCTCATCTAGCCAGCTCTCGGCGAGCCAGCCCTCGGCCAGCCAGCCCCCGGCTGGCGATCCTTCTGTTCCTGAGTCCTTTGACTCGACTGGTGAGGAGCCATCTGGGTCACCTGACGTGGCGCCGCAGTAGACGCGGAGGACGAGGAGGACTCACTTTGTCAGTCCTCCTGCGGTCCCTTCACAGAAGATCTTGATTCGTCCAGTCGGAGATAGGTAATAAAAATTATTGTGTTCAATTTTAGTTTCTTTTGGTTAATTAAGTAATTAATCAATAAATATCTTGCAGGGTTTGGGACGACACGTATTTCACCGGTGAGAGACACTAAAGACTGGTGAACGGTGTCCTTGGGTCCTTTGTGTGTTTGCACTATCCCAGGGTCATCGACGGGGTGTCTGCTCTTTCGTGGGAGGACTACGCACGTGTCCATCACCAGGAGCACAACAACCTTCAGGAGGCTGTATGGGCCGATTTTATGGTAAGTATGTTAAAAATAATTTATATGTTTTAACTCTTAAACTCTTTTAGTCAACATCTCTTCAATATATTCTTTATCGCAGGCAAGATATACTTTAGAGGACCCGAACGACCATCACCTGTTTGAGGATGCGAGGCGAGTGTTTCACTATAACGTTGCCAAGGCGCTTCGACAAGCTTTGTCGAACGCCCGTGTTCAAATTATTAATGAGCACTTGAAGGTGAACCAGCAGCACGTGCTACACTTCTGGCAAGAGAGCGAGGGGCACCTGATGGAGGAGGAGTACGCGTAGGTACGTGGGGTGTAGTAAGTATTTTTTTCTGATAATTTCCTCGATGGTATTTTTAACAACTTTCAACTATGTGCAGGGCGACTTGAGCTGGTTGCAGGGTCAGACCGATGCATTTCGGGCTCTTTGTCGCTACTGGGCTAGCGATGATTTTAAAGCTAAGTCCGAGAAGGCTCGAGAGTGCAGAGGGGTCGAGGGGAAGAGCAGGCACGGGCAAGGTAACCACTTGCATTTAGCTAAATGCATGGTAAGTTTATGTAACTTATATTTATATATTCACAATATATTGTTCGTACTAACACATATTGACAGGAGAACGAGACGGGGGTGCCGCCGACCCCTGCTGAGATCTGGAAGAGAGGTCACAGGGACCCTTCTCAGCCGATGGGGTGCAGTTAGGCTGCAGCCGAGCGATTGGTAAGTTTAGAAATCATTCATATTAAATATAACTATATAGATTGTTGAACTTACACGGTTTCCTTGTTTTGCAGGCTAAGTATGGGGAGGAGGCTAGGAAGATACACGGCGAAGATTTCGATTGGGAACATCAACCAATCGATCCTCAAGCCGCGTATGCAAGCGGTGGTGGAAAAGCACACGGAAGGTGAGTTTACAGGTCATTTTATCATTTTCAACTCAAAGTATTCAAGATATTTCAATTTCATATTACTAACTCTCTTTTTTATAGGCTCGCCATATTAAATGGAGTTGTCGACTCGAGGGCAGGGAGACCTGCGAGAGGCAGCTCCATGCAGGCTTCTTCGGTGGGCACGACTGGTCGTCGCACCTCACAGAGGGACATTGAGATGCAGTCCCTCTTCAGGCGACAGGAGGAGGCGGAACGCCAAATGATCGCGATGGAGGCCACGATCCAAACCCAGGCAGCAGGGTTGGCGCAGATGCGGGAAGCAATGGAGGTAACAAAATAAAAACTAAAGTTCTTATTAATTCAGCGTAAATGACTTACTAATAGATAGCATTTAATGTTTGCAATAACAGGCCATGGCTCGGGCGCAAGGTCTGGGGATCCAGCTACCGGTACTACCACCGGTCCTTCTAGGCGATCCTTCTTCTGCGGGTCAGGTAATTTTCTATGTAATCCTTCGTCTCCAGTGTAAAAAGATTGAGATAGAAGAAAGAGGGAGATAGTTAGATCTGTCGCAATTGATTGAGATAGAAGAAAGAGAGAGATAGAAGAAAGAGAGAGACAAAAGAAAGAGTGAAAGATAGTTAGATAGAGTAGGAGAGGAATAAGGAGAGAGAGAGGAAGATGTAGATGGAGATAGAGGGAGGGGAAGATAGAGGGAGGGAGATGTAGATGGAGATAGAGGGAAAAGGATAGCAATAGAGAGATAGAGTGAGAGAGAAAGATAGAGAGAGAGGAAGAGAGAAATGAAAAGAGAGAGGAAGAGAGGGGGATCTAGATGGAGATAGAGGGACAAAGATGTTGATGCATTATATTCTAACTCTAAGTTTCATTAATTGCAGGGATCCGCGACGGCTGCACAAACGCCGTCGCCATTGCTACCACCACCTGGAATGAGCGCGACGACAACTTCGACTTCGGAGGTGGCTACGGAGGTCAGACGGGCGAGTGAGCCCTTGTTTGCTTTGTTGATGACGATGTGATATGTATCGAGAATGTTAGTTTGTGATTGTGATGATGTTTGTGTGTGATATATTGTGTGATATATTGTTTCTGTTCTGTGATTCTGGCCATCGAGCCGGGTAGTATTTTCTGTTAAAAAAACCTTATTTGCGACGGTTTTTTATACAGTACCATCGCAAATAAGGTTCCAGGCCGTCGCAATTAAGCCACTGCTATTTGCGACGGCCCAGCTGTCGCAAATAAGGGTTAATTACGACGGCCCGGCCGTCACAAATAGCAGCGTGGGTCCCAGAGGAGGACACGTGGGCCCTACCCGCTGAACTTATTTGCAATGTCCCGGCCGTCGCAAATAGCGGCACATATTTGCGACGGCCAGGCTGTCGCAAATAAGATTTAATTGCAACGGCCCGGCTGTCGCAAATATTGTTGCAGGGCCCACCAGCCCCTGGCAATAACTTGCGATGGCCGCTGCGAGCCGTCGCAAATAAGGTTATTTGCGACGGTGGCCGTCGCAAATAAGCTTAATTGCGACAATTTATTTTCGACGGCCGAGAACTGTTGGAAATAAGGAAAGCCGACGCAAATTTCTTATTTGCGACGGCCCTGGCCGTCGCAAATCGTCGGGTTTCCTGTAGTGGAACTCTGCTGCAAGGTTGACAAGGCCACCGTCATTTTCTGCGACAACGTATCTGCTGTTTATATGTCACACAATCCAGTCAATCACCGAAGAACAAAACATATTGAAATTGACATCCACTTCGTCAGGGAAAAGGTGGCTCTCGGCGCCCTTTGGGTTCTCCACGTTCCAACCGGTCAGCAGTTTGCAGACGTGATGATCAAAGGTCTACCAATGACAGTCTTTGAAAGATTCACAAACAGCCTCTGCGTCGCGTCTCCGATCGATGTTTCGGCTGCCGGAGCGGGGGGGGGGGGGGGTGGTGGGGGGTTAGTGCCCCTGTAGCTGCGCAACTTCCTCCACTATTCTTGGGATTACGACTGCTTCCTCAAGAGGTTATCCGTGTACATCACTCTGGATCATGCCGCTGCAGTTACTTAGCTGCAGACGGATCCTTCGGATCGCACCGTGCACGCTCCCTCGCTGCGCTCGCTCCTGTTGTACTCCCCGCGCTATATATGTACATGAAGCTCTGAATAATAGATGAGCCTTGTGTCATTATCTCCTACAGTGAGCATGCAAGAAATACAATATCACAAGGATGCTTAATTGGCTTATTCTCAAAACATGCCCTGTTCCTCATTTTCCATGCTGCCCAACAAATGGCTGCAAAACCCATAGCAAACAGACTGAGCACCTGGTAATGTAATTGTAATCCAATTCCAGTATTGATTTATATTACTAGGTCTAGACTTAGCTCTCATACTGATTGCAATAATATCCCAAACCACTTTTATGCAGTCACAGGTAAAAAGCATGTGATCCAGTGTTTCAAATTTGTCACCAAAACTACACCTAAAGTCACCATTCCAATTCCTAATTATCATCAATTCCTTTGTAGGCATGGCTTTATTTTCAACCAGCCACAAAAAAGTTTTTTTATTTAGGTGGTATTTTAGATTTCCAAAACCTCATATAACTGCACCCATTATCAGACTGTGAGTCTTTGATACATATATTTGACCGTGAAGCATCCAGATTTTGACTTCACCCATTGAACCTTGTCCTCACAGTCTTGAATCACCTACATATTAAGTCTCTCCGCCAAACTATACCATAAAGCATGTGAAATAATTGGTAAGGAAGGATAAAACACAATATTCCAATTGTTAGAAGCACATTGGGCAACCTTTAAATCCTTAATAACACTGCAATGAAATAGTAATGCTTATGAATAGCACAAAGGTTTATCCCCGAGCCATGGATCAAACCAAAATCTAATACTTTTACCATTGCCCAGGATACATTTCCTACTTGCACAATATAGATTCTGAACTTTCATAAAATCATACCACATTGGCGAATCACTTTGTCTATGTTTGACGGAACCAATAGGCAATCCTTTCACATATTTGACATTAACTATGTCTTTCCAAAGACCACTCTCTGTTTCAAATTTCCACATCATTTAGTTATTAGGCTAATATTCATTTTTCTTAAATTTTTAATTTGTAACCCATCTTTGTTTTTGTTTTTACAAACCTTGTCCCATTTTACTAAATGATATATTTTTTTTCTTCAGACTACCTCCTTGCCAAAGAAATTTCCTTCTATTTCCATCCATTCTTTCTAGTACTGTTTTTGGAATTAGAAACATAGACATATGATATATTGGGGTACTAGAGAGGCAAGAGTTAATCAACACTAGTCTTCCTGCCATAGACAAACAATTACTTCTCCATAATTCTATTTTCTTTGCTACTTTCAATTCCATACTATTCCAATCTGCCACATGTAATCTACTAGCAGAGATTGGAACACCAAGATACTTAATTGGAAATGATCTAATCTAACAATTAAAAATATTAGCATACCTTAATGCAGAATTGTTATCACTTCCTAACAAAAACACTTCACTTTTTCATGATTAATCTTTAAACCTGACATTTGTTCATATATAGATAATAACAACTTCAAATTTTGAGCTTCTTGAACATTATATATCATGCATATAATTGTATCATCTGAATATTGTAATATAGCTACCACCCCTTGGAACGATTTTTGGGGCCAATCTTGTAATCAGACCATTTTCCTGAGCTTTAGTGACCAATCTTGTTAGACTATCAGGTACAAAATTAAACGGAAGAGGAGATAAAGGGTTCTCTTGTCTTACACCTTTAAAACTTTGAAAGTGTAGACCAATGCTATCATTTATGTTTACACTTAGTGTTCCATTTGCTAATATGTTTTTTATCCAATCACACCATTGCTTGCAGAAACCTCTTGTTTCAAAGCACTTAATTAAAAAATTACAGTCCACTTTATCATAGGCTTTCTCAAACTCCAACTTTAGAATCACACCTACATCATTTTTATCTCTCTTTGGTTCATGAAGAATTTCATGTAAATCTAGAATTCCAGAAATAATATTTTTTCTGGATGAAGGCTGTTTGGGCTCTATGAATGACTTTCTGTGGTACTGGCTTAAGTCTGCTAGTGAATACCTTAGTAAACCATTCGTAAATACAATTTAATAGACAAATGGGTCTATACTTTTATATTCTTCTACATCCTTAATTTTTGGTAGTAAGGTTATCACCACGAAGTGTATTCTGTAAATAGGATGTGATCCATTATGAAATTCATTAAAGCATTTAATTATATCCTCTTTAATAATATGCTAATATGCTTGATAGAGTTCTATGTGTAATTGATCTGGACCTGCTGCTTTGTTCTTTTGCATATTAAATAATGCTTTCTTAATTTCGCTACTACAAAATGCTTCATCGCAGGCGGTTCTAAACATATTATCGCATACGGTTTTAAAAACCGCCTGTAACGAAGAGCCTGTGAAAATGATCGATTAACACAGGCGGTGGCATAATCCGCCTGTGAAACTACATTTTCCCAGGCGGTTTTTAATTACCGACCGCCTGTGAAAATGCATTTTCACAGGCGGTTTTTAATTACCGACCGCCTGTGAAAATGCATTTTCACTGGCGGTTTTTTATTAAAAACCACCTGTGAAAATGCCTAGTGAAACAAAAAAGTTTTCATATGTGCCGCCGGGAGTCAGAAGAGGCCGCGCCGCCTGGAGGCCGCCGCGTTGCCGGAGCCGGAAGAGCGCCGCCAAGTGTCGAAGGAGGTCGCACCGCCGAGAGTCGGAGGAGCCGTGCCGCCCGAAGCCCGACGAGGCCGTGCCGCTTGGAGCCGGAGGAGCGGCACCGTCGAGAGCCCGAGGTAGACCGCGCCACCGGGTGCCCGAGGTAGACCGCGCCGGATCTGTGCCCGCGCTCACGCCGGCAGGGCGCGCGCTCGCCGGGAGCCGCGCCGGAGCCGCGCCGCCGGGAGCCCGAGGTAGACTGTGCCAGATCCGCATCCGTGCTCGTGTCGGTAGGGCTCGCGCTCGTCGGGAGGCCGCGCCAGAGCCGCCGAGGTCCGGAGCAACCGAAGTCGCGCCTTAGTCGCGCCTTGAGAGAGGCCGCCGGCAGCCGCGCCGCCAGGAGCCCGAGGTAGACTATGCCAGATCCGCGCCCCTGCTCGCGTCGGCAGGGCTCGCACTCGTCGGGAGGCCGCGCCGGAGCCGCCGAGGTCTGGAGCAACCGAAGTCGCGCCTTAGTCGCGCCTTGAGAGAGGCTGCCGGCAGCCGCGCCTTGGGAGATGCCGCCAGAAGCCGTACCTTGGGAGGCTGACGGAGGATCACGAACTGAACCGTGGCTGCTGCTGTTATGGACACATCTATCGTGCGGCTTCTAAACTGAGTCGTTGGATCGATAAGCAGCGGACAGCGGAGATACGAAGTCCAAGAGTGATCCGTGGGATGAAGCAGCGGACCAATGAGAAGCCATCATTATCACAGGCGGTTTTTATGTTACAGACCGTCTGTGAAAATCATTATATTTTCACAGGCGGTTGTTTGTTACGGACCGCCTGTGATAATTACTATTATCACAGGCGGTTTTTGTTACGGACCGCCTGTGAAAATCAATACATTTTCACAGGCGGTTGTTTGTTACGGACCGCCTGTGATATTCTATTATCACAGACGGTTATTAACTCATCTGACATCACAGGCGGCACTTTTAATGGGCCGTCTGTAAAAAAAATATAGAAGCGCCTGTGAAAATGTTTTTTGTAGTAGTGTTTCATCTTCAAGAAATTGGAGTTGTGAGCTGTTGATTCTCCTCCTCTGTAATGAGATCATTCTCATTCCAGAAAGAATCACTGAAGTCAAAAGCATTAGCAGTTGCTCTTCTAAAAAGAGATTTGTCATAGCTTGTAGCATGCTCTAGTAAAGTTCTAGTCCCTGTGATAATATTGTTATCATTTTTATGTGAGAAAATAGTATTATTTTCTTTTTTCCAGTTAGCAATTCTATGATATTACTCGGTGTTTTAAGTACCCAATTTTGATGACTTCTCGTATACCAAGAAAGTTCGTCTCTCTCATATATTTCCATTAATTCAGCTTGAAGGTTTACTCTTTCTTCAAAGTCTTATTTCTGTAAAAGAACTCTCTCTTCCTTTTGTTCCATCTGTTCTAATCTTGTCATTATTTCTTCCTTTCTTTTCTTACTATCTCCAGCCTCAGAAAAGTTCCATCCTTTGAGATATTCTTTTATTTTCTTTAGTCTAAAGAGAACCCTACTCATCGTGTCTAAATCTTTTGTATGTTCTTTCCCAATTCTCTCTACATTACTTAAAAACTTATCATCCTTAATCCAGAATAGTTCAAAGTGAAAAGACGTATCCCTTTTCTCATTATAATCCATATCACAAATCATCAGAGGACTATGATCAGAAAACTCTCTAGGCATTTTATATATTACTAACTTAGGAAATAAACTCTCCCAGTCACTATTGATCAGTAATCTATCCAATTTTTCTAATATAGGATCTACATGGTTATTAGACCATGTATCTATTCCCCCAGACATCTGAAGCTCTCTGAGCTCATAATGATATATAATCACGTAAAGAGATCAGAAAACTTATTGTAACTATAATTATTGTTTTTTCTCATAAGCACCTCTAATAATGTTAAAGTCACCTCCGAAAAAATAAGGCAAACTCATTCTATCACACAGGTTGCAGAAAGTTCAGCCTAAAATTCTTCTCTCCCATATCATTGGGAGCCCCATATACATTTCCCACTATCCAATTCATCCCAATTTTCTTGTCCCGAACTACTACTAGGAGTATATAAATCCCAACTTTACATGGAACTACATCAAAACGATCATTCTTTATTCCTGTTAATAACCCACCTAACTGTCCCTTCGATGTTATATGAATCCGTGTGTATTTTTTGATATTATCTAACATCCTTAAGAAACAAACATTCATTTCTTTTATTTTAGCTTCTCGCGGACAAATAATACCAAAATCATGTTTTTTGTTAAATCTTTAAGATATGTTATTTTACCCTTTCCCCTTAACCCTCTACAATCACTACAAGAAACGAGGAATAGGCCATCGGTACAAATAACAACCGTCGGGCCCGTCATACGTATAATGAAGAAAGGCGTCGATTTAAGCTAGCCGACAGTTACAAGTATGTAGGCATCGGCTGTGCAACACAGGCCGACAGCCACAACTACATATATCGGCCGCCGAGCAGAAACCGAGGACAGATAACTTAAAGGCGTCGGTTGCACTCCATTAACCGACGGCTAAATTATGACCGTCAGGCTGCACAGCGCAACCGACGACTATACGGTGGGCGGGCCCGGCACTGCAGGTTCCCTTGGATGTGCCCGTAGACCGAGTAGGAGCGTCTGTTGGAGGCGCCTGGCCGACGGCCATATTTAATATGTCGGCTTCTGATTCCAAACTAACGGCTCTAACCTAAAGATGTCGGCCCACCGATGACACCGATAGATTTAATTAATACCGTCGGCGGAAACAAGGCCTCGATGGCTATATGTGGGCCCGACTCGGTCAAAATCAACACCGCATGCGAGTGCCGGCCGTTGACCTAGCACACCACTGCCGCCTCTCACGCCACTGGCTTGCCATCCGCCGCTCCACCCACTCATCTGGCGCCGCCAGTGTGCGCCCGTCCGCATCTGTGCTTGGCCCCGCCATCCGCTACCTTTAGCAGCTCCATCCGTGCGCCCTCGGTGCCGCCAGTCCGAGCTCGAATGCGGCGCCGCCTGCCGCCTGCACATACGTGTCCATCCGGCACTGTGTCATCTCCGGCCACTCGATTCATTGCTTCCGTCATCTTCAACCGCACCCCGATCCTACACCTCCTTTCAGCAAAAACTGACAGCTAAGGTAAAATCATAGAAAATTTTTTAAAAGGACTTCAAATTTCAAAGTTTAGTTATTAGATTACTTGCAAATTCGAAAGTTGAGTTATGATGAATTTCTAATGTATGTTTGTTTGAATATTAACATGTATCTATATGAATTTAATACGCATATGTTAGTTTGAAGTATTTATGTGAATTACTTGATTAACCTGAAGTATGTGTGTATGTGAATTTAATTAGTGTATGGTAGCTAAATCATGTTTGTTTGAAGATTAACTTGACGTATGTATGTGAATTTAATTCCAAAGTTGAGTTTATTTATGCTAAATTTCATATGCTAAGTTAGTCTACCTTTTGTCACTCATGAGAGAATGATGCATGTCATATATGTTTATATGGTTTGAACTGGTCACTTATTACTTTTTTCATTGAAATGTATCGTTGTAGTTTTGAAAATGAGTGAGGACCATAGAGCGATGTATGTTGGATGGAGTCCAACTAGTGCGCACACTATGCAATGGGTTCGTATCGCATACGTTTTCATGAACCAAGCCTTTGCTAGTGGTTCTCATATTGCAAAGTGTCCATCATCGACATCTATATAAGTCTGCAATTGAGGTGCACCTTCAAGATTTTATGTCTGACTACCTAGTGTGGCACAAGCATGGGAATATGGATCATGCCAGTGCGTCAGACGAAAACGAGGATGAAGATCGGATGGATGAGATGATAGCAGACATTGCTAGAGAGTACGAATAGCGGTCACCGCTGGAGGAGGTACATAAGTTTTACAGCCTTCTTGCCGCCTTAGATGAAAAAATGCATGAGGGCACGAATGTGACCGTTCTGCAAGCGGTGACACGACTTATAGCTATGAAGTCCAAGTACAATTTCGCAAACAATTGCTACAATGGTATACTGAAGCCAATAAGTGATCTCCTTCTATTAAATCATAAGATGCCGAAAGACATATATCAATCCAAGAAGCTTTTGGCCGATCAAGGCATGAATATATGAAGCTTGATACACACGATAATAATTGCATGTTGTTTTGGAAGGAACACAAGAATGATAGTCATTGTGTGCATTGCAGTGCATCTAGATATGTGAAGGTTCTGAAAAATGATGGTGAGCAAGTAACTACGAAAGTACTGATAAAACAACTTCGGTACATTCCTATCACATCAAGGCTAAAACAGTTGTTTCTGTCCCAAGAAACAGCAAAGCAGATGAGGCGGCATTCTGAAAGGATACATGAGAGTGATGACAAATATATTTTGATTCATTGTTCATATGGCATGGCTTGGCATGCTCGAGACCATTTTGATCTGGAGTTTGCAAGAGATACCAGAAATGTTCGTCTTGGGTTGTCAACAGATGGTTTCACTCCTTTCAGCACTAGTAGCAGCCCACTGTATGTATCATGCTATACAATCTTACTCCCAACATATGCATGAATGAAGGATATATATTTCTCGCGGCTATCATTCCTGGCCCTAAACATCCTGGAAAGAAAATTAATGTGTTTATGCAGTCATTGATTAAAGAGCTGAAAGAGCTATGGCATGGTGAAAAGGCATATGACAGTCATCTAAAATGTGAATTTACATTACGTGTCACATAGGTATGGTCAATCCATGATTTGTTGGCATACGACATTTGGGTTTGTTGGTGTGTCCACGGACAATTGTGCTGCCCCATGTAAGTTTGACACCGATGCCATCAAGTCAAAGTATGGAAAAAAGTCACCTTCTTTGATTTTCATCAATGATTCCTTCCTTCAAAGCATCCTTTCAGGAGCAATACACAGTCATTTTGGAAGGCAGAACGGTTACAAAAGGATCATCTCGTCGATTGACAAGCAAACATAAAATATCATGGCATGCAAAGTTAAAATGTCCGCAGAAGGTGGTTTCCAAGGATATGGCACAAAACACAACTGGACTCATATTTCTTTTCTTTGGAAGCTACCATATGCAAAGACATTTCTTTTACCACACAACATAGATTTGTTTCACCAAGAGCATATTGTCGTTGAAAGCATCATAAGCACGTGTTTTGATTTCACCGGTCAAAACAAAGATAATATGAATGCAAAAAAAGACTTAGCTGATCTTTGTGATCATCCTGAGCTTGAGATTATAACCAATACAAGTGGAAATGAAAGTAGGCCATGAGCTCCATACCGTGTCAAGCCAGAAGAAAGGAGGCAAATACTTAGTTGGTTGAAAACATTGAAGTTTCTAGACCGCTATGCAGCTAACATAAAACGATGTGTTATCCACAGTACCGTAAACTGAATGGGTTGAAGAGTCATGATTACCATATTATGATGGAAAGACTTGTGCCTGTAATGTTCGTTGGCTACTTCAAACCTTATTTGTGGAAGATATTTGCTGAACTTAGCTATTTTTATAGGCATATATGCGCTAAAGAAGTGTCAAAGAAGATGATGCGATAGATGGAGAAAGAAATCGTTGCACTTGAATGTAAGTTGGAAAAAGTCTTCCCACCTGGTTTTATGATGCAACATATGTTGGTGCATTTATCTTATGAAGCGTTGGTAGTGCGTCCTGCAAGTTCAGGTAGATGTATAGTCAAGAAAGATAATTGAAAAAACTTAGAGCTACAATGCGCAATAAGGCAATAGTTGAGAGGTGTATTGTAGAGGCATTTGCACTAAAGAGATTACAAACTTCTCTAGAAAATATTTCTCACGGGCCAACAATTTGTATGCATCTACGATAGAATATTTATGGTGTAGAAGAGCAACATATGACTGTACTTAAGATTTTTCATTAAAGGGTAAAGGTGTTGGGACTGCCACATCTCATTATATTTCAGAGCAAGACAAGAACTACACCATGCTTTACATGTTTTTCAACATGGAGGAAGTGTTACCTTATTTTGAAATGTTTGACAAGCTGTATTGGACATCTTCTCAAAGATCTACACAAAGTCAATTGGATAAGCTACGTCAGCATGGCATAAATGGTTCCATGGACAAGTAATGTTTCTATCCTTTTTTTTCAACCATAGTTCACATGATTATTATAAGATGCTTACTTTGACTAGTTATGTAGTGTATGAAGGATCACAACAATCAGATGACTTGCAACAGATGTCGCATGGTCAACTGAAAGCAAGGGAATTTAACCGAAATGATATCAACGGATAACATTTCTGAACGGCAAGTTTAGAAGCAGGTCACCCACTTGAAGACACATCAGTGGGTGGAGTAATGATAACAGTCGCGGAGGATAGTGGAGAAGTGAATGCTTACTATGGTATTCTAGAAAAAATAATTGAGTGCACATTTGGCGGTCCGAAATAACTGAAGCTTTTGATTGTCGACTGTCAATGGTTTGATATAATATCGAGCACGCGAGTGGATGATTTTGGAATGGTGGAGGTCAAAGACAACTCGTGGTACACAGCCGATAACAAGAATGTTTTACTTGCGCATCAAGTGGAACAAGTGTACATTTAAGTTAGCCTCACCCAAGTTGCAAAAATTGGTGGATTGTATACAAAGTTAATCGTGAAGCGCACCATCATCATTATTATGGGTACATAGAGAATAAGAAAGATGATGATGGTGGTGTCTAACAAGATGAAGTCGAGAAAGTAGAAGGTTTTAGGATATCTCGTGAGACAGGACTAGCAGAAATAGCTAGTGGTACCCTAGAGTTAATGTCTGAAGAAGACACTGACATTTCGAGGAAACATATTCGACAGTCACATAGGATTTTTGAAAAGTAGAAAAGTATTATTGGGGATGAAGAGATATTTGAGAAAGACAGTGAAGGATAATAGTCTGAAGAAGAGATAGAAGAACAAGAGATACATGAACATGTTGAAGCACGTGTGGCAGAAGCAGATTCTGATGCTGATGATTTTTTATTCTTATTGTACGTATCCTGTTAGATTTCGATTCTTATTGTATGTATTTTGTGATATTTTGAATATCTTTTAGTTTTTACAATTTGTTTTGTATACTAGTTATTATTTTGAAATTTATGCAGATGTTGAAGCATTTCAATGTCGGTAGGAAAATGCGCAGTGGTACTTCGTCTTCCACGTCTCACCCCGGTAGTAGTTCAGACCACACAGACTTGTTTCAGGTACCTATATTTTTAAATACATTTTAATATTATAATTAAATATCTAATATTTCTTACATGTTTATTTTCATTTGCAAGTTACAAGAACGAATGTGGGAAGGCAGAGGCAGCTCATGCGACGTGTGGAGAGCATGCAGGAGAGACCGAGCTAGAGCCTACAAGAGACCTGAGTCCGACACAGGAGTTGCACGGGGAGGAGACAGATGTTGTGAGCCAATCGTCAGAGCAGAGAGGAGACTCAAGTTCAGGCAGGAGAGACCATACGATGGCGATGGTCTTTGGGTGGTCCTCCTTTGAGGGTGGTGATGAGGGGGACGACGATGACAGCGATTACGATTAGGGCAATGATCCCACGCGAGATATGAGGTTGGCACGACTGACAGAGCTAGGAGAGTCAAGACAAGGGGCGCTCGTTCGACACCCCTTTAGGTACTATTTTGGATTAATTGATAAGCTACCTTTTATATTATTTTTATTATCAACTAATTTGTTAATATTTTTTTATACAGTCTACAAAGGCACCTTTTATATAATTCAAGTAAAAACTTGGATGAGCGGACGGTTATAAGGCCGAAGGGTACTAGGTGCTGGATTGAGCCTGGTTGGAATGGCAAAGGGCATTGACGAGTAGTTAACACAGAGTTGGAAAATTCCATTCGATTTTGCTTCCCTAGGATGGTTCTAGTGGGCGGCCAAAGAATTGCAGCGCATAGTTGGGATCACTATGCGCTGAAAGAGTATGGCAATTCAGGTACCTGTCAGGACAAAGTTTCGAAGATGTTTTGGGTATTTTATTTCTATTGTTTCAATTATATTGCTTCTTGTTTTGATTGACATAAATTATTGTTTCTATGCAGTGCTTGTTTCGTTTGAAGGAAGGTATGAGTGAAGCATATGCAAGAATGGTTTTCCAGAGTCAATGAGAAGATGCACGAAGGATTCCTTCTCTCATGCACGAAACAAAGTTGTGATCGTGTACTACAAGATGAAGTTATTGATGCATATGACAAAAAAGGAAGCAACCAAAATGCATCTAACTAAGGAGGAGTCCCTGGATAGCAGCGTGAATTTGATATGTGTGGATACAAAAGCTTGGGAATCGTTACGTGAGTATTGGGCAGCAGATGACTTCAAGGTTGTTTCGGATAGAAACAAAAAAAACCGAAAGAGCAAGCCTAGAAAGCACTACTATGGGTTGGATGGACATGCGCGGATGGAACAAAGAATGGTAGGAATTATTAGAATCATACTTAGATTGCTTCAAATAATTGTATTGATTAAACTATCCTACCTTTTTTGAGGTTTACCTTAAGGGGCATAGAGGTCCAGACCCAAATCGCTCGGAGCAGTTGTGTGACGAGGCAGCAACGCAGAAAGTGGTTAGTATGATCATTGTTTGTTATATCTATCTAAAGTCAATGTATCTTTTATTACATCTACTAGTGAACTCAATGTATCCCCGCAAGCAAAATATGTTGAGTATTTTAAGAAAACTTATGGAGATGACGTGGATGTTGTAAGAGCGATGTTGGATGTGGCTGTGGCGTACGAAGCCACTGGAGGTGTACCGCTTGGGAGGTATGTGTAAATTATATAATGATACTTATAAGTTAATGAATGTCAATTTATAGCACTTGTACTTTTTTTAGACTTGGGTTGGGTGACTTGTCTGTGGAGCGCGAGGCTTATGTGTTAGACGACGGTACTCCAGTGTCAGTTCTAGACGGTCACGGTCTACTATGGAGGCAGATGCATTATGAAAAGAATTGAGACGCACTCGGGAGATGTAGATGCAACTGCAATAACAATAGCAACAGACGCATATGCAGATGCATATGCAGATGAGATGCAACAGACACTACAGGAATATCGATCAATTACGTCGGCCAAAGCCGACGTAATTAAGGCCTAAACCGACTTAAGTAACTTAATTACGTTAGTTTTTCCTTAATTACATTGGCGGCTGGCCGACGTAGCAGTTTGGATGTAATTAAGGTAACTTACGTCAGTCGCCGACGTAAGTTACTTAATTACGTCGGCCTGCAGCAGCCGACGTAAGTCACGTACCGAGATGGGCCGCGGGCTGGGCCGGATTAATTACGTCGGCCACAACGGGCCGATGTAAGTTATGTGGTGTTACTTATGTCAGTTGAACCAAATCGACGTAATTTATGTGACATAACTTACGTCGGTTAGTACACATGACGTAAGTTAAACTGGGCTAACTTACGTCGGCATGGTCATTGCCGACTTAAGTTAAGTTTTCAATTTTTTTTAAAAATAGAAACTGACTACCTCGCTCGATGGCGAGAACATAGAACAGATATACAGATACACAGATATACATAACAGATATACAAAATGCAAAACAGTTGCAAATTAAGTTCCAAAACATCAATAACAACAAAACATCCACTGGGCTACACGATAGCCCTTCCACTGCCTCCGGGATCTTCACAGCGCATTCTCGAACCCTGCAAAAGAAACATAATAACTAATAAGCATCAATTATAACTCAGTGATAACATCAGAGTCCAAGAACATTAGTGACAAAAAAAGGAAGCATGCTGTAGTATCAAATGAAGTAATGTTGCATATATATATATATATATATATATATATATATATATATATATATATATATAAATACCAAACTAGCAGGTATTAGAGTTGGAGAGTTTAGGTAACGGGTCAAGCTTATAAACCACTAGCCCTTTGTTAACCGGAAGCACTGATCACAACTTATTAACTATATATTAATCATTTCTGCCATGGTCAAAAACTACTAAAGCTTGATTAGATACACTTAACTTCCTCACCACTATAGGAATCAATATCTGACAAGTCATCAAGATCTACCTCTATGTTCTACCTCCTTATCTCTCTATGTAAAATACTAAAATGGATACAACAATATTAAAGAGAGAGTTTATCACCTGCTCTGGTGTCTGTTGCGGCGGAAGCGTAGGAATATCGATATCCTGACCGCTGTGTCGAGCAAGAGCCCGCCATTGCAAAATATTAGAAGATATATGCTATTGAAGTGCTGTGAAATTTAACTACGATACTTTAAATTATTTACCGTCACCGCTGCTTGCATCTGGGCCATCATTAAGGCTGTCCTCTGCTGCTCCCCCCTTGCCTCCGCTCTCGTCCTCTCCAGCTCTGCCTAGGTTTGCGTCAGCGTCTCCCTCATGGCCTGGAGCTCCAGCTGGGTCTGCGAGAGATGACCACTAGTCCCAACGGACGAAGCCTGCGCCGATGAAGCGCCTCTCAAAGGTCGCCTCGACCTCGAGTCGACAACTCCATCAAAAATGACAAATCTGCAAAAGAATGGAAACACTAAGTAGAAGAAGATTAATTGAAAAAGAAATGAAACACACGAAGAAAACACCGTCCATGGGCCTTCCCGCCTCCGCTTGCGTACGCGGCTTGGGGGTCGATCGGCGCGCTTTCCCAATCATAATCCACACCGTATATCTTTGCGACCTCCAGCGTGTACTTTGCCTAAAAAACAAATAAATATTGTAAGCATGTCAATAATAGTATTAGTTATAATGAAATTGATGAATTTCAAAAACTTACCAGCCGGTCGGCTGCGACCTGACTACACTGCCCTGGCTGAGAAGGGTCACTTCCCTTGTGACCTCTCTTCCAAACCAGGGTCGGGGTCGGCTCATGACCCATCTCTCGCTCCTATACAGCCGTGTTGGTGAGATAAATAATATATTACGAACACATAAATAAATTGGAAAGGTACTTACCATGCGTTTAGCCAAACGCAAGTAGCCTTCGCTGCCATAGTTGTGCTTGCCCTCGGACCCCATGCGACACTGTCTAGCCTTTGTGGACTTATTGATGAAAGCGTCGCTAGCCCAATAACGACAGAGAGCTATGTATGCCTTGATGTTACCCTGTAACCAGGAAATACTAACCTGCACATATTTCATTTTTGATCAACACAGTTAACATACGTAGATATTGTAAATATTTAACAATATTAAAAACTTACCTCTGCGTACTGCTCCTCTGTCAATTACGAGTCAGAGTCCTTCCTAAATACACCCCTTTGCTGCTCCTGCTCCTGCTCCGGGGGGTGCCGCTTGTAGTACGTGTTGATGGCCTGAATCCGGGCGTACGACAACGCCGCCGTCGTGAGCTTCCGAGCGTTGTAATGGAACACGCGTCTCGCGTGGTCCTCCATGCCTGGTTCCACTACTTGGTACCTCAACTTTAAGCAAACAAATATTTATGTGATATGCATTAACAATTCAAACGAGTTGAAAAAATGAAACAGATAAACTTACCATAAAATCATGCCACACGGCTCCCTGAACCGTGCCGTGGACCGGGTGAGAGACACGAGCGTAGTTATCCCACGACAAGGCAGGAAAACCGTCAATGACACCGGGGTAGTGCAACTTCACGATAGCACCCACACTGTTAACCTGCCTGTGGTGCTTCTCGGCCCCCGTGAACGAAAAGTCATAACAACATCTACAAAATAAATTAAATCATAAGTAAAGGAAAACAACATCTAATATTTAATATACTATATACAGCATTTACCTGTCTCGAACTGGACGGATCGTGGTCCGCTGAGTAGTAACCGGAGGAGGAGCCACAAAGTGGGTCCTCCTCGTCCGTCGCCTCTGCTGCGGCGCTACCGCGTCCTGTGACCCTGAAGGCTCTACGGAACCATCGGAGTCCCCACTAGTGTTAGGTTGCTGCACAGGGAGGCTAGCGCTAGTCGGCTCCGAAGGAAGGCTAGCGCTAGAGGGCTCCTGTAGTGGCCCCCTAGCCTCTGAGTCGGCCTCCTGTAGTTGTCCCCTAGCCTCTAACTCCGACTCTGACTCAGAAGTCTCTAAGTCAGACTGTACAAAAGGAAAAGATTGACAATAAATAATTAATAACAACTGCAAATTCTAAAATAACTTTATTGTTAACTAAAATTGACCTCTGCCCGCTGAAAGCACACGACAGCTGAGGGTGGAGCGTGCGCCAGAAAGAGGGAACGTCGGCTCGAAGGTAATGAGGTCCCTGAGCAAGGGTCTTGTGGCGGCTCAAACCCTCTTACTGGCTTCCCCTTCCCCTTCCCCTTTGACGACATCCTGTTGCAAGAAATAAATGATTAATATGCAAAGATAATATACAAAAGTAATGTTAAATTAGTGAATAAAACGTTACTTCAAAATTAATCAACATCACGATCATGCACCCTACTCCTTAAACCAGCCCATCGATCTTCTTCTTCCGCATATCGTTTTCGATTGCGCAAATCAGCAGGTTCGACTATGTCATCGATATCTTCAGTTTCTAGTTCTGATTCTGTTTCCGCTTCCGTGCCAGCCTCGATATCTTGAGCATCTCCAACTAAGTCATCGAGTCCTACACCGGGCTCGACTGAGAAGGAGTCTGGCAACTTGTCCTCTTGGTAGACACAATCAACCTCAGCTTCGTCGTGGTAATCATCATCTCCTGGAGCGTATAACCGCTCACGAGGATTCACCTTATGTACCACCCACCAAGCTTTGAATTTATTGCATGGATAAGGTAGATAGTACACTTGCTCTACTTGGTGTGCAAGAACTAATGAATCGAATCCTTTCAACCGTTCCTTGTGTTTTACTTCCACCATGCCAAATTCCTTTACTCGAATTCCATGAATGGAAACAAACCATTCACATTCAAAGAATACCGCTCGAATTGGCTTGTTTGCGACAAAAGTGAATTCAAGGATTTTTTTTAATAATCCGGTAGTACTGCGTTTCATGATCTTGCGAATCGACTGCCCTCATCACAACTGCAGTATTACATGTTGCCGCGAGAGGACGAAGAGATTCAAATTGAGTTGTACGGAATTGAAAGCCATTTACGTCACATCGACCATAACTTCTAACATTAACCACTCCATGGGATAGTTGTCGCACATCTTCATGAACGTTGGCATCTTTTTGGCACTGTCCAAGACATGGAGTTATTAGAAAACGTAAGCATTCTTATGTTATAAGAAAACATTGTTAACATTGATTAGTTATCGAGAAAATGTTATATGATCTCAAAACCAGGAGAGAAAATTAGATCCCCCGTTTATTCCTTCCCATCGAATCTGTTCTATTTGCTTGCTCGTGGGTTGATGTCTATGTCTCCAATTTTGCTTGTCGAACATACTACACGAAAAGAGAAACTTTTAGAATACATGTGTCGGAAAATATGGTGAAAATCATAAGTGTAGGAGAAACACTTACTTGAAATATTCATTCATTTCTTCCATATTAGCGTACATGTAGAAGAATGCATCACGCCTTTCTTTTTCGCTAACATCGTTGGAAGTGTAACTACCAAAAGTAGTGCCTCTTGTTGCAAAAATGGAGAGATCGCTACAAGGAGGTTGCTCATCCATATTGTACCGCATTACCGAAGTATTAACATTGTGTTCCTCTACAAAGTAAACACTTGAGATGTATCTCACTTCCTTAAGAGTAAAAGCTTTGGCGATGCAACCTTCAACCCATGCCTTGTTACCAACCATTGGTTTCAGATATCTAAGTGATCTTTCAATATGATACATCCACCTATATTGCACGGGACCATCAACTTTCACTTCAAATGGAAGATGAATTAAGAGATGTTGCATTGGATTGAAAAATCCTGGAGGTAAATTTTTTTCCATCTTACACAAAAGTTTCGGAATCTCCTTTTACAATTTAGTCATCATCTCTGGCGTGAATTTTCTTTAGCACAGAGTTGCCTATAGAAGTGGCTAAGCTCGGCTAACACCTTCCACACTGCATCGTCAAAATAGCCTCGAAACATAATAGGCAGAAGTCTTTCCATGATTATGTGATAATCATTACTCTTCAACCCAATGAGCTTTCCCGTTTTCACATTCACGGCTCGTCTCAAACTAGCTGCATAAGCATCTAGGAATTTCAACCTTTGCAACCATTCGAGAACTTATTTTTTTCTTTAGGTCAAAGACAGAAAAGAGCGCGTGGTTTACCACCATTTTCGGAGAGCTCAAGAGTTTGACGGTTACAAAGCTCGGCAAGATCCTTTCGAGCCTTTAAATTGTCTTTTGTTTTGCCCGTCATGTCCTTGCATGTGCTTATGATACATTCGGCCATGTTACGCTCTTGATGCATAACATCAATATTGTGCCTTAGAACCAACGACTTCACATACGCTAACTCCCAAAGTCCACATATGTGAGTCCAATTGTGTTTGTCTCCGTAACCTTCGAAATATCCAGGACGACCTTCATCTGGCACCAACTTGTCCAACATATCAAATATTTCTGAACCGTTAAGACGTTTCGGTGGTCCTTTAGTGAAAACGGTGTTCTTTCTGAAGACATTCTTCTGTTGTCTAAAAAAGTGATTCGGAGGCAGCCAACGTCTATGACAATCGAAGTAAGATATCTTACCTCCATGGGTCAGTCGAAAGCAATCGGTATCCGAGGCACATATCGGACACGTCAACCGACCATGAGTGCTCCATCCAGAAAACATGCCGTATGCTGGAAAATCATGAACGGACCACAAATAAGCAGCTCGGAGGTTGAATTTCTGCTTCTTGTAACAGTCGTACGCTTCGACTCCTGTCCACAACATTTTCAACTCTTCGATAAACGGTTTCAACATCATGTAGAGACGTGACCCAGGGTGATCTGGCCCAGGTACAATGAGGCTAAGAAATATAAACTAATTCTTCATGCAAAAAGCCAGTGGAAGATTGTACGGAATGAAAAAGACGGGCCAACGGGAGTATGGTGCGGTATTTGTGCTGAACAGTGTGAACCCATCTATCGCCAACCCGATGTGAACATTTCTCGCTTCATGAGCGAATTCTAGGTCGAACCGGTCCAGCGCCTTCCATGCCTCACCATCAGACGGGTGCGTCATGACTCCATTGTTCTCACGCTCACCTTCTTTGTGCCATCTCATGTGTCTGGCCATTTTTTTTGAAAGGAACAGCCGCTTCAACCTCGGTGTCACAGGTAAGTAACGAAGCTGCTTACGTGCGACTTCCGTCGTCACAATATTAGCATCTTTATCAAGAACTTCGACAAACCTCGGTTGACCACATTTCAATCATTTGTTCTCATTGGCATGCTCTCTCCAGAAAAGCATACAGTTGTTCGGACACACATCAATCTTCTCGTGCTTCATACCGAGACCGGAAAGAATTTTCTTCGAGTTGTAAATATCCTTAGGCACTTTGTTAGGTTGTGGAAGGGCATCTTTGAACAAATCGATGAGCATGTTGTAACAATTGTTAGAAAAGAATAACTTAGACTTAATTGCCATAAGTCTAGTCACAAAATTGAGGATTGACATTTTAGTTTGTCCATGCAGTGCCTCTTCTGAATCTTTGAGACATTTGAAAAACTCTTTAACCTCTGCTGTTTGAGGATCTTCTGTAAGCTTTGTTCATATAGCTTCCAGTATCTCATCCATCATATCAACCTTTGTGGCATCATCATTGTCTACTTCCACTTCTTGTACAGCTTGAGAAACTGTCTCGCCGTGGAAGTTTCACAACTCATAACGTGACACGTAACCGTTTCGACACAAGTGCATCGTAAGTTCCAATTTGTCCAAAAACGTTCCGTTTCAGCATTTCGTACATGGGCACCACGCCTTATCGCTATTTTACAATGAAAAAGCTCATTCCACAAAAGCTTTTGTCTTGGCATACCACTTATCTGAGTGACCACCAGTTCTGCTCTTCCAACCAGTGTACATCCAACTACGATCTTCGCCCATGTTTGACTCTGCAATTAATAGATGGACAAATTATCGTTAGTTTCTCATTAATTTATGCTTGATAGAGGAAATAATGAGAGAGACAGTGAATTGGGTCCGTGCCAGTTTGAAGCCCGACACGGTCCATGCTCGGGCTTGACCTCAGACCCAGCTCGGCTGCCCTGGCTCCCTCGCCTTGTATTGAATCTATGAGGATGCGAGGTTGTAGGATCGAACAGCATGTGAAAAGCTACCAGAGGAGGTGAATGGTAGATTTAAAAATCTTACGCAGCGGAAACAATTAAACTCCAACCCCTTCGGCAGAAAAACGATCTGCTTAATAAATCGTGTGTGAGACTAATATAAACGTGTTTCACCATGACAAAAGTCATAGATATCAGAGAGAATCAAGTCACGAATACAACACAAAAAGAATCGCTCAAATCTGTCAAGAAAAACTCAAGTTATGATCGGAAGATCAAACAAAGGTCAATCTGCCCTACCCGAGAAAGAAAACAGTTGTGGAACGCTGCAAAGAAACTCATGTAGATCATATATCAAAAATCCAATGACCGTGAAATTTTTACAGATGATATATAATCACATTGTGAAGACAACCCAAAAAGAATAACGTCAATTGGATTTGTAAAACTCCAGTTATGATAAAACCACGACGAAAGGTAGTGCTGTCCAGAAACTCGACGAATAAAACTTGTCTGGAACAAGTCAGACGAACAAGGCACCAAAGTTCCTTCAAACTACAAATTTTATTCAATAGAACAGAAGAGAAACAGTCCCAAAGTTGTGCACCACGAGCTCTGGGCTCTCATGATTATATAACCAGCTCGAAAGCCAACTCAACTCAGATCAGGAACCTAATCCTACTCTATTCACGAATCGTAACTTTCCATAACTGCTTAGGATTCTTCTATACGCAGATAGAATCAATTTTAAGACTTCCAAACACCTTAGGAATGTATCCCACATTCCTAAACAACTCAAATTCGTGACCCAAACGAAATCCTATCATAACCAACTCAAATCTTTCCATATTTGAGTCAAACCCGACTCAGCCGCAGCCTGAGTCCATAACCTAGTCGGTTGGACCTTTCCGACCAACTCTTTACGTCCACATCTCTTCATCACGTCTCGGAACCATGTAGCCACGTCCATGCACTCCTTGCACATGTGGAAACATCTTCCAATGACGTCCACGACACCTTCACCATGCATTTTTCTTGATTCAATCATGCTGCGCAACCTCCTGATCAGCTCAACCACAATTCCTCCTGAATTTGGTTGTTGGAACCTCATCTCCTCCCTGAGACTAGTCTAATGGATCCCATCACCAGCCATTTATTGAACTCAAGCAACACCTGCACATGAATAAACAACGAATCCATATGAGCCCAAGTGCTCGACTTGACTCAAGTTAGTTCCGAACACAACACCTTACGTGAGAACCTCAAATAAGCATGTTGCAAAACCACAGTAACACGATATCATCCATGTCAACCAAGAACGCATCAAAGACTTAGCAAATGAATACTAAGCAATCTTTCCAGATATGTAAAGCAAGTGTGAAACATTGCAAATGAAAAACAGAAGCATTGCGGTCAAGTTCCGAACCTTGCTAGAGCAACCCGGACCTTGAGCCGGAGCTAACAAAAGCTAGTAGAACCTAACGCCGGAGCTTACCAAAACTAGTACAACCAAGCTCCCACCGGAGCTTACAAAACTAGTCGAACCTTGATAAAAAAAGGTGTTTTGGTGATATTCAAAACTTTTATCATCAAAGCAAGTGTATTCACTACAAGCCAATGTATTCAGCACACATAGGTGTTACAATCTCCCCCTTGATGAATGCATTGGCAACACCAGTTAAAATCCGAACATTGGCTTATTCACATAAAAGTGTTGAAGGCAATTTCGCCCCCTTTGTAAATAAAAAGTAAAATGAGAAGAAAATCCAAAAATTATCCCATATTATCTCTCCCCCTTTATTATCCCTCCTTATGCACATATTCTCTTTCTCTTCATGCTTACATCTCCCCCTTTGACAATGTATTTAGCAAGTCATGAGCATATAAATAAATTATCTCTCCCCCTTTAGTTGTTATGAGCATATTATAACATATACATATAAACAAAGCTCATCCAAGTCATACTATCAAGTACCTTACATTATCACATCAATGAAATACATAAAGTAGTGTAAGCCATGCTAGAGATCAAATGTAATTTTCAATTTAAGCAAGTCATGATCTCACAAACTTAACTATTTAAAAACCTGAAAGCATGACACTAGTTGCTCCATTTTATTATTTTTTCAAAGCATAAATTTAGATCATATGATATTTGCAAGAGATTATATGCGCACCTGCCTTATTCTAACTAACCAAGCCAAGCCTATGTCATTTGACAATCAGAAGCTTAAGGACATGGTTTTAGTCATACACAACTTCTTCCAAGTTCATATCTAAGTGCAATGATAAGCCATCTCAAAAGAAGAAGTGCGATGCATGCATATTCTCTTGATCTTTTCTCAATTTATATTTGTTCATAAAAACTCAACATGTGAGTTGATTACTTGATAAATTCTTAATGATTAAAAGCACTTGTAAACTTGTAACAAGTTCAAAATAGCAAGAAAGTTCGACCATGACCAGTTTTAGTGTAAGTAATTATTCCAATTACTAGACATGGCAAAAACTACAAAATGTATAACACGAGTAATGTAGTAAGAACTTTTAGCATGTAAAAGGAATTACAAAGTCATATATGTATGAAATACTATTCTCATATTATTTTAATTTCAGATTCACACATAGACTTCCCAAGTTTCAAAACTCCCCCTCAATTTGAGACATGAGGATGCATAACCCCTATTTCGCTACAAATGTAACAAAAACGAGAGAAATCCAAAGGTTTTGTAAAAATGTCATCCAATTGTTGTTCGGTATCTACATGGTGAAGCACAATGTTTCCTTTTTCATCATTATCTCGAATGAAGTGATACCTAATGTCAATGTGCTTAGTTCTAGAATGTTGCACGGGGTTTTTAGCAATGCAAATGGCACTAGTGTTATCACAGAACAGTGGAACACTATCTAGATCAACCCCATAGTCCTTAAGTGTTTGAACAATGCAAAGAATTTGTGAGCAAGCACTAGCAGCAGCTACATGTTCAGATTCGGCTGTGGATTGTGCAACTGAATTTTGTTTTCTAGAGGACCAAGCAACAAGAGAATTACCAAGAAAATAACAAGCACCAGAAGTACCTTTCCTATCAATCCTACAACCCCCAAAATCAGCATCCGAAAAAGCTTTCAAAGTAACGGTTAAGGAAGAAGGAAGAAAAATTCCAAATTCTTGAGTTCCATGTAAGTACCTGAGAATCCTTTTGACGGCTTTACGATGTGAAGCACGTGGGGAGGCTTGAAACCGTGCACAAAGACATACGCTGAATTGTATGTCTGGTCTTGATGCCGTGAGATACAAAAGTGATCCGATCATGCTTCTATATTCTTTTTGATCCACGAGTTCACCATCTTCATCAAGTCCAAGTGTTGTTGCCGTTCCGATTGGTGTCCGAAGAGGCTTGCTTTTGTCCATGTTGAAGCGTCTTAGGAGATCTTTTGTATACTTTGTTTGATGCACAAAGGTACCCTCCTTTGTTTGCTTGATTTGCAGCCCCAAAAAGTACATGAGTTCACCCATCATACTCATCTCAAATTCTGAACTCATCATAGCTGAAAACTTGGACACAAGATCATGAGAAGCACAACCAAATATAATATCATCCACATACACTTGAACGAATAATGAGTCATTGCCATGCTTAAGCACAAAAAGAGTTTTATCAACCTTGCCCATGGTAAACCCTTTTTCAAGTAAGAATGTTTTTAACCTATCATACCATGCTCTAGGGGCTTGTTTGAGACTGTACAAGGCTTTGGACAGTTCGTAAACATGATTAAAAAAATCTGGATTTTCAAAACCTGGTGGTTTCTTGACATAAACCTCCTCATCTATGTAGCCATTTAGAAAAGCACTTTTAACATCCATTTGATATAGTTTAAAACCAATAGATGCACCAAAAGCTAACAAAATTCTTATGGCTTCTAATCTAGCAACAGGAGCAAAACTTTCATCAAAATCTAGACCTTCAACTTGAGTGAAACCTTGAGCAACCAACCTAGCCTTATTCCTAACCACAACCCCATCCTCACTTTGTTTATTTTTAAATACCCATTTAGTTCCAATTAAAGTGTGACCTTGAGGTGGAGGTACAAGTTTCCAAACATTATTTCTTTCAAAATTTTCTAACTCTTCTTGCATGGCAATAATCCAAGATTCATTAGTGAGTGCGTGTGATATATCTTTGGGTTCAAAAGAAGCAACAAAAGCAGAATGAGCATAAGAGATTGGATCGTAAAACCTGGACCGTGTGACTCGTTCGTGCAAGCTTCCAATCATCTGTTGTGGGGGATGATCTTTGTAAAACCGTAGGGGTACAGATGTCTCACAAGCTTCTTCTTCTTCATGTTCATCACAAATCGATGAGCTTATGACTTGAGGATGATTTGAATCAGCATTGATGGTTGTCGGTGCTGGTTGAGAATTAACATCTGGAGCTGAACCAAAGTCTTTAGCTGCTGAATTTTTGGGCAGCAGCTCCAATTCTTTCTCATCTTCAACAAAAATGCTCCCCCATGCGGATATGGATCTGGACCTGCAATGTTTGAGCTAGTACCTGGGCTAGCTTCATCAAAAGACACTTCACAAGTCTCCACAATTTTGTTAGTATCAAGTAAAATCACACGGTAGAATCTAGTATGAGATGGATAACCAAGAAACATGCCATCAATGGATCTAGGTTCAAATTTATCAAGATTACCATGTTTCTTAACAAAGCATTTGCAAGCAAAGACCCGAAAGTGTGTAACACTAGGCCTATGTCCAAACCGGAGCTCATATGATGTTTTACCTAGCTTAGCACGCAAGAAAACACGATTTGAGACATAACAAGCGGTTGCTAACGCATCAGCCCAAAATTTCCTAGGAGTTTGATATTCATCAAGCATAGTCCTAGCCATCTCAACTAAGGTTCTGTTCTTTCTTTCTACAACACCGTTTTGTTGAGGTACATATGGTGAAGAAAATTGATGATCTATTCTATTTTCAGCACAAAAGTGATCAAAAGATTGATTTTTAAATTCAGTTCCATTATCACTTCTAATTGCTTTTAAAGATCCTGGGTAATCAATTGATAATCTAAGAAATAAAGTTCTAAAGTGACTAAAAACTTCATTCTTAGACGCCATAAAGTAAACCCAAGAGTATCTAGAATAATCATCAACAATCACAAGTACATACCATTTACCTCCGAAGGATTGAACACGTGAAGGTCCTACGGTGTCAAGATGCAAAATTTGACATGGTTCAGTTGTCATGATCATTATGAGAGGAGTATGTGAACCTGCAACCATCATAGCATGTCTACAAGAAGAGCACACAATTTCTTTGTCCCCTTTAAGCTTAGGCAGCCCACGTATGCGATCAAGAGCACTAACACGCGTTAGGTGATCAAAGCCTACGTGACCAAGTCTACGATGCCAAAAATATAGGTCCTTTGAATCATTAGCATCTAGACACCTATGCTTAGAGGAAGACATATCAAAATCAACTTTAAAAACTCTTCCAAACCGAGACATGTTCAAAATAAGCTCACTATTTGAACTTACAACTTTGCAGCAGTTTTTATTGAAAATAATTTCCAGATTTTCATCTAGCGATTGTGAAACAGAAAGCAAGTTGTATTTCAAATTTTAAACAAGTGCCACATCCTTCAAAGTGTAGTGATCATTTACTCTAACCGAACCCTTAGAAATTATAGGAGTTGAAGAATTATCAGCAAAAGTAACATTCTCTACACATGACACAAAAGAGAGGGAGGAGAACCAATCTTTGTTACCGGTCATGTGGCGTGAGCAACCTGAATCCACAATACAAATGTTCTCCTTCCTCTAACGTATAACCTACATAGAAGCACATTACGTCGATGACTCAATACTGGGGTTAGTCAAAAGGCATTTAGGAATCCAGTACTGAGTCACGCGACGTGCAACAGAAAAAACACACGAAAGCTGAGACAAAATAGCAGGTTTATGAGTCAAAGGTTGAGATTTTTTATTCTTAACTACTAACCTATAAGGTGTTACTTGTGTAGCACAAAAATCAGTAGCTCCGGAGGCAAAAACAGAAGGTCCGAAGGTAAACTTTGAATGTTTTTGACTCAAAACAGCAGGTTGTACATTCGGTTCAATATGTGCAGCAAATTTTGCATGAAAGTTATGAGATCTAGCAACCATTCTTTCACTTTTCTGTTGTTTATCTAGTCTATAACAAAAATCTATGACATCACCATCTCTACCACAATAGGTACAATGAAATTTAACTTTGTGTTTATGTCTAGATGAGTAAACAACATTTTTATTTGAAACCGAATGAGACAATACTCCTGCAGATTTGAAAACCACTTCTTTTTGTTTAGAAACTGTTTGAATCAAACCACTTCCTAATGACTTTACACTTTTAGGTGGATGTGCCTTAGCATGAGCATGAGAATCAAAACCTAAACTAGTTTTATCATTGCAAGACTTGGATGAATTCAACAGCAAGTTTAGGTTCTTATTCCCATTACAAAACTGATCAAATGTCTTATGCATGTTATCAAGTTTATTGGACAGATCAAGGCAATTTTCACATGAAGTTTTTCCTTTTAATTTGCAATTGGAACAATATTTAACTTCATGACAACGTAAAGCATTGTTCAATATAGAGATTTCATTCATAGCATCTTGCAGTTTCGTATCAAGATCATCACAACTAGAACAATGCAAATCAATTGTAGAACAAGAAGCATCTTTTAAGTTTCCAATATTAAGTGCAGCAAGCTTTTTGTTCTTTTCAATTTCAAGTTGAAGTCTATCTAGAGTGGAGGAGTGTGCAGTTCTTAGTGTGGACAATTGTTCATATATTAAATCACATGAGGGACAATAATCATCACTAGGAATCAAGGTTTTCAAATGGTTGATTTCAGATTCTAGTGACTCAATTTTAACAGCATTGTCCCTAAGCTTTTTGTCCTTTTTCTTAACAATAACAGTGGCAAGAGAAATAGCATCACACATTTCTTCGCAAGTAGGACATATCTCTTCATTGTCGCTGTTGTGTTCTGCCTCCTCCATACTCGATCTTGACTTGCCCGCCATGAAGCACAAGTTTGCCAAATCATCTTCATCTTCATCACTTCCAATGTCCACGTCGCTTGAGCCATGTTCCTGGAGTGCTGAGATAAAATTGTTCACCAGTTGGCGACCTGTAAAGCCATTCTTTTTCTTCTTATCATTTGTTGAGGAGTGCTTTATCCTTGACTGTTTTTCTTCCCGGGAGGTAGGACCTGAAAGGTTAGGGCAATCGGAACGAAAATGTCCTGTCTTACCACATTCAAAGCATCGTTGAGGTCCGGAGCTTCCTCTCCGTCTGGTTCTCACATTTTGCAATGCTTTTGAGAACCTCGTAGAGAGAAGTGCTAGCTCCTCCCCTGGAAACTCCTCAATCTGTTCAAGGGTTAGAGAGGACAACAAAGCAAGTATACCACAAGATGAAGATTGGCCAGAGCTAGGAATATCACGTTGAGAAACAAAAGCAATAGACTTGTTAGGGTTCTTACATGATATTATTTCAATTTCATGAGTTTTTAGCTTGGAATATAGCACATCTAAAGTAAGTGTACTCATGACAGTAGATTCACGAATAGATGTGACTTTCATCTCCCATATTGACATATCTAATGCACTTAGCAATTGCCTAGCATTTTCAGCATCTGAAAAATTAACATTGACACTACGCAAGTTGCTGAGAATCTTATTAAAGTGAGCAAAAAGGTCATCAATAGACTCACCGGGTTGCATCTCAAAGCGCATGTATTCTTTCTTGAACATGTCTTGCCTTACCTCTTTGATCGTGTTGGATCCTTCATGGTAGTCACAAAGTGCTTTCCACACATCGTATGCAGATCGGAGGTGTGCAACACGGTCGAAGTTGCTTTGTGTTAATCCTTGTATGATCAAGTTCCGAGCCTTGTTGTTGTTGTCGACATCTCTCATATTTGTAGCTGTAACTTGATCATTTGATGGCACTTCGTACGGCTTGTATACCTTCTCCCATATTGCAAAGCCTTGTACTTGGATGAAAGCCTCCATGCGTGCCTTCCAAACCTGAAAATAAATACAAGCGAACACACAAGGTTTGGCAGAGTACTTCTCCATGATGATTAGTCAAAAACACATGCAAATCACAAAGATTAGAGCATCGTGGCTCCGATACCAATTTTAGGATCGAAAAGCATGTGAAAAGCTACCATAGGGGGGGGTGAATGGTAGATTTAAAAAATCTTATGCAGCGGAAACAATTAAACCCCAACCCCTTCGGCAGAAAAACGATCTATGAAAGAAATCGTGTGTGAGACTAATCTAAACGTGTTTCACCATGACAAAAGTGATAGATATTAGAGAGAATCAAGTCACGAAGACAACACAAAAAGAATCACTCAAATCCGTCGAGAATAACTCAAGTTATGATCGAAAAGTCAAACAAAGATCAATCTGTCCTACCCGAGAAAGAAAACAGTTTTGGAATGCTGCAAAGAAACTCGTGTAGATCATAGATCACAAATCCAATGACCGTGAAATTTTGAAAGATGATATATAATCAAGTTGTGAAGACAACCCAAAAAGACTTACGTCGATTGGATCTGTAAAACTCGAGTTATGATAAAACCACCGACGAAAGGTAGTGCTGTCCAGGAACTCGACGAATAAAACTTGTCTGGAACAGGTCAGACGAACAAGGCACAAAAGTTCCTTCAAACTACAAATTTTATTCAATATAGCACAATAGGAACAGCCCCAAAGTCGTGCACCACGAGGTCTGGGCTCCCTTGCTTATATAACCAGCTCAAAAGCCAACTCAACTCAGATCAGGAACCTAATCCTACTCTGTTCACGAATCGCAACTTTCCATAACTGCTTAGGATTCTTCTATACGCAGATAGAAGCAATCTTAAGGCTTCCAAACACTTTAGGAACGTATCCCACATTCCTAAACAACTCAAATTCGTGACCCACATGAAATCCTATCATAACCAACTCAAATCTTTCCATATTTGAGTCAAACCCAACTCAGCCGCAGCCTGAGTCCATAACCTAGTCGGTTGGACCTTTCCGACCATCTCTTTACGTACACATCTCTTCATCACGTCTCGGAACCATGTAGCCACGTCCATGCACTCCTTGTACACGTGTAAACATCTTCCAATGATGTCCACAATACCTTCACATGCATTGTTCTTGATTCAATCATGCTGCGCAAGCTCCTGATCAGCTCAACCACAATTCCTCCTGAATTTGGTTGTTGGAACCTCATCTCCTCTATCGGTGGTTTGGAACCGGCAGATCTCCCAACACTACTAAAGCGTTAGAGGAGTTTGATGTTCAGTGTGGGCGCGCAGAGATTCAAGAAGGTGAATTGTAAATGACACAGGAGACACAAGAGTTTACGTGGTTCGGGCCGCCTGAGCGTAATACCATACTCCACGGGTGTGTTGGTGTTGTATTAGCTGTATGGGCTTGTGTCAAGCATCTATGGCACGTGTGTCTAGCCTCACTCAACCCCCCGGAACGTGTCGTCGGCCTGTCCTTTTATAGTACAAGGGCAGACCATTACAAGTTAGCCTGGCCCGACATGTGGCCCCGATGGTTAATAGTATTGATATTCATTCAACAAGTTTAATTGCCCTTAATGACCGGGTAATGGGCTTTGACAGCACCGTTACTGGTAATTAAGGTCATCTGACCACGTGTCATTAACATGGTATTAATGACACTTAATCGGGTCTTGAAGTCCTTGATTCCCCTTTGAAGATCTGGAGCCGTTGTGGAGTCTTCCGGAGGTTAGAGGCTGAAGATCCGACGATTGGACACATGGCAGCTCCGGAGTATACTGTGGGAAACAGGTAGCTCCGGAGCTACCTGACACGTGTCAGGTCCGGAGCTTCTCTCGGTCTGGGGTTAAGTCCGGAGGTGCCATTTCGGTACATGGCCCGGAGCTTCCCCCTTGTGTGCGGTAGCTCCGATTTGATAGTACACGTGGCGACCTTGGGATTAACCAAGTTGGAGAAGCGGGTCCGGTTATATCTGACATGTGGGCCTCTGAAGGTCTTCAAATCAAGTAGATGACTTTCCTTTGAGATCTTTATAACCTCGAGGGGTGTACGGTTTCTAGGGTACCGACATCCTCCCTGAGACTAGTCCAATGGATCCCATCACCAGCCATGTCTTGAACTCAAGCAACACCTGCACATGAATAAACAACCAATCCATACGAGCCCAAGTCCTCGACTTGACTCAAGTTAGTTCCGAACACAACACCTTACGTGAGAACCTCACATAGCATGTTGTAAAACCACAGTAACACGATATCATCCATGTCAACCAAGAACACATCAAAGACTTAGCAAATGAATACTAAGCAATCTTTCCAGATATGTAAAGCAAGTACGAAACATTGCAAATGAAAAACAGAAGCATTGCGGTCAAGTTCCGAACCTTGCCAGAGCAACCCGGACCTTGAGCTGGAGCTAACAAAAGCTAGTAGAACCTAGCGTCAGAGCTTACCAAAACTAGTACAACCAAGCTCCCGCCGGAGCTTACAAAACTAGTCGGACCTTGATAAAAAAGGTGGTTTGGTGATATTCAAAACTTTTATCGTCAAATCAAGTGTATTCACTACAAGCCAATGTATTCAGCACACATAGGTCTTACAGAGGCGAGCCCAACGAGCGACGACTCCTAGACTCTCGTCCAGAGGAGGCAAGGTGAGGACCCCGACGAGACGATGAAATTGTTCGCGAAGAAGCTGTGGAGGAGGCCACGACTACAATGGTCTACACGGCACGATGACACTTATTGCGTGTCGTGCCCATCTGGGTCGGTCACTTAACCTAACGATTCATCAATGTTTGATTATCATCCATCTCTGAAATCAAGAAATTTCGGCAGCATAACGCCGCATATTTAACACTACACCCCCCTATCCGGTGCAGTTCGTAAAGTACAAAGGGGGGCAACTGGTTAGCTTGGAAACCTATTGCCTTACGGATCCTGCGAGTCAAGGACAAATACTCGCAACATCCATTTTTGGAGTTTTTATGGACTTATACATACTCACAAACACGCTGATGTGAATGTACGGGGGTCCTTGCAATGAAGAGATACCTAGCTACAAACTTTTAGGGTTAGTAATGGGCCGCCCGGCCCATATATTCTTAACCCTAACGATTCACCTCATGTCACCAGTCACGGTTCACGATCGTGACCCACACTGCCTATCTACGCTAGGGTTGGGCCCGATGGGCCGTATATACACTACATATATACCAAGGCTCGGCCAAGCTTCGAGCCGGCATGACACGCTCGGCGCGCGAATGGGTCCAACACGGCCAGACAGGGGAAAATGGGATCCGTCGTGCTTGGCTTTGGCTTATGGCCCGTCGTGCCGGCCCGACCCGGCACGGCAAATTTGCGGGCCACGCCGGGCATAATGTTTTCATGCACGAGACCGGCCGGGCTCGGGCCAGGCCGGCCCGACACATCCCATTGGCCATCTACACTAATTAAGCATAATCTACACTAAGCAAATTAAGCACAATTAAGCAACTTAACCACTTAAGCATAATTAAATAAACATAATCTAAAGTAAGAAAATTAACTAATTAAGCATAACTAAATAAACAATTAAGCAATTTAAGCATAATTTAAATTAGGGGAGGGGGAGGTAGGGTGGCCGTCGGCCAGGGAGGGTAGGGGGAGGGGAGCGGGGGAGGGGAGGTGGAGGGGGATGGGGAGGGGGGCGGGGGAGGGGAGGGGGATGGGGGCGGGGAGGGGGGTGGTGCTCAGCCATGTAGGGGAGGGGGAGGGAGGGCCGGGCCGGCGGTCGGGAGGGGAGGGGAGGGGAGGATACCTGGCGGCGGCGGCGGCGTCGGGCGGCGGTGGCGCGGCAGCGGGGAGCAGCGGCGTCGGGAGCGGTGGCGTCGGGCGCAGGCGGCCGGTAGAAGAGAAAGCGGCAGGTAAGGAAGAAAAGAGAAGGCGCGCGCGGGGTAGGTTAAAATACGTAACTTACGTCGGCTAAATAATAAACTTACATCGGTCGACGTAACTTACAACATCCATCTTATTAGTCGATGTTAGTTAATGGTTATTTATGTCGGCCCACTTATTTACGTCGGCCTGTTGTCCGTGCCGACATAAGTGCTCATTTACTGTTGTCAGGCCAGTTACTTACGTCGGCAGCCGACGTAGGTTAACATACTTACGTCGGGTTTCTACAGCCGACGTAAGTTAATTTATTTACGTCGGCCAGCCGACGTAAATTAAACTAGCCGACGTAAGTATCAACGTTTCCTGTAGTGAGATGCAATATACATATATGGCACAGGTAAATGGTAACCTTAACAATTGATCAATTTATTTGATTTTAAAATTTTTCACTTAAGATCTCACAAATAATTTACTTGATAAAGTTCTTGGGTCAAGGTAACACTAGTTCTCAGTTCGGTACGTTGCAACAATCTCAGTTCGACATGATACCGCAGATATACTTGTCTGATTTATTCAAATTATAATACTTATTACCATATGTGTTAAATTACTTAATTGAATATCTTTATTGATGCAGCTCTTCGCATAAGGTGGCATTGGATCGCAAGTCGGTGTGCTTTGTCCAATGCAGGCAGGACACCATGATGGCGCCTCATCACAGGTATAACTATATGTCTTATTACTTCAAGTTATAATACAAAATCAAAACTATATGTGTCACATGGTTCCAAAGTGGTCAATCATATGTTCCACAATCTCAGAGATTCATGTCTATATTGGCTCTTGGACTGCAACGTATCCAGGTGTTCTACCACTGATGCCCTTCGCTCCGGGGCAGACTCAACCACCAACAACTCTGGCCGCAGCGGTATGACTTCTAAATCATTATCTCTCATAAAGACATATGTTAATTTGAATAGTACTTAGCGACTTTGATTCAAATTAGCACATTTGTGAGTTTTGTAACAAAAAAGTCAATTAACACATTTTAGAAAGATTGAGCCATTCGAATTATAAGTACAAATGCAAAGTTTAACTTGTATTTGTTTCTCGCAGGGTTCCAATCATGTAACGCCTCAAGGTTGTGATGATTTTCTGAAGTTGAACTATGGTGGTGCGAGTGGCGGAGGTTCGAACAACAACATGGACTTGTGAATGTCATTTTCATTCCCACTTTGTGAACTTCGATTTGCATGTTATGGAGTTCCTAAACATGTGAGCGTCATTTTCATTCCCACTTTGTGCTAAATTGTATGTTTGCGATGGTGAACATCAATGTGCTGAATTGCTGGGCCGTATGGTGCACATTTCCTGAACTGATGTATATGTTTTTTAACTTGAATGGTGCAAAGTTGTTGAATGTTTGTGAACTGAACTGAACTGATATATGTTGGCTGTGAGCTCGATGCTCATTGGAGGCTCCCCAGCTGGGGAGGTAGCAAAACCAGCCGGCGTTTTAAAAAAAAAAAGCTCAGTATCGACATTGGTGCTTACTTATGCCAATTGCTATAGAGGATTTAAGAGTGTCGGGACACTCTTAGACCGACGGCTGTAAAGCTTTTGGAGCCGTCAGTTTTGCTGTAGGCTGACGGCCTTAAGTGATTTAAAGGCGTCGGGCCCGAGGACAGGCCGACAGCCTTAAGTGTTTTAAAGGTGTCGGTTGTGTTGCGCAGGCTGACGGCTATAATCCTATATGTCTATCGGTTCCAGCGGCTGACGCCTATAAGCTTTACAAAGGTCGGGCCCAGGAACCGACGGTTCTAACACGTTATGTAAGTCAGGACCGATGTCCATACTGTTTAAATACGTCGAGTATAGTGCGTCGGCTATGACCGTCAGTTTACTTAGTCAACCGACGACTATATAACCGACGGCCGTTTGCACGTTTCTTGTAGTGAATTCCAAATGAGACCTTCCATTTTTCACTTTTATTTTTTTCTTTATGGGAGCAGTTTTAATCTGCATCCCTATCTCTCTATATACTGAAGGTGTGCACCGTTTACTTCTTCTAGGTGTTCCTTCTATCTTATTACTATCAATAGTCTTCCTTCTTTTTACATTCCTCTTTTTTGACTTTACCTCCTATTTTAGTTCATCCTCATCTGATTCATTTACCTTCCAATCTAAGAACAAAACATCATTTTCCATGTTTACTTCTTTACAACCTTTCTCAGTTTTAGGATCTTGCTTATCACGCAATACTCTATCCTTAAGAGACCTTCTAGCATTTTCTAGGTCTTTCATCATATTAACTGTATCTAAATCTCTCTCAGTAATTATAATCCCCATTCCATTCGCAAGCAAAGCAATATTTTTATGAGACAGTACAGTAAAGGAATTTGTATCAGGATACATACTTTTGTCTGAATCCATGAGTCCACCTTTTCCTTCAATCTCCTTCAGTTTATCCATGACTTGTTTCTGAAGCCTTTCACGTTGCCTATGGATTGATAGAATTTGTTATGGATGCAGATTCATCTTCCCAGCAGCAGATTCTTCCCTGTTTTCTTTTGACATTTTGATTTCATTTCCATAATTGTTAGAAAAATAACATCTTATTATCCTAGATGGATTTTCCTGAACATATGGAATCATTCTCATAGACATTTCTCTTTCTTCTTCACCACGTAAGTCATCCTCATCAGCATTCCGTTCAACCTGAGTAGGGCTTGTGCATTTTCCTTTGTTTTCTATACCTGCACTTGCTTCATTCTCTACCATTTTTTTTTATTGTTGTTCCTTGTTCTGATACAGTCATTGTGCTTTTGCATGACGGTTTCATCCATGATACTGTTATCCCAATCAAGATTCATTACTTCATTTCCCTGAGTACAATATTTCTTACTCTGATCAGTAGTCATTTCACCTTCATTTGATTTGTGCCCTTGATCATCAGTATCTTAAGGATTTCCTTCACACATCCTTGACTTCATCATTTGAGACGGCCGAGCCTTATCATTCACTTTAACAGATATATCTTTCTCTTGTGTTTTTTTAATCTCCACTTATCTCTCAAACCATAAATCATCTATGTATGGATGTATTGCACCTTCAACAACAGCAGGAATTTTTGTCACATCTTTACATGCAATTTTAACACTAACAGCTTCAGCATACTCCATCTCTTCTTCATCTACATCCACTGTAGAACCCACTAAGGAGCCAACATATGCAACTGTTTCTTGTTCCCCTTGTCAAATGGTATCCCTTTAACTCGAAACCAAGCCTCTTGCAGCTTTCGTTTTTTCTTGACAGTAGGACTCCAAGGTTTAACAGTTATCTATGCATCTGTGGAGCTTAACCCCAACCTAAAATATCCCCAGTCATCAATCCTCTTAGTATCTTGAAACTTCATTGTAAAGCTGTTAGTATGAACTTGATTAGCAGACAACTGCCAAGAACTATAGCTGCTATTGGCCACAAAACACTTGAATTCCTCTTCAATCCAACCAGCTGTAGCTGATCCACTGATTACATTAATCATCGCAATAGCTTCACCCTCCTTTGTCTTCACCTCAGAGGTAATATCTGAGATACTAAAAAGAATCTCGCATTCTACTTAGGTAGCACACAAAGGGGTAATATAATCTCTGAGTAATTTAGTATAACACTATATAGCCTCATGCCTCACTTTTCCACAACGCGCACAATGCTTAGCATCAGGGCAAGAACCAACTTTATGAGAGGTACTACCAAGATTGAAACAAGCAAAATGAATTTGAGGGACATATTTCATTTCACCTTTCTTATCTTGTGGGATTGCATGCTCCCCTAGAGCGCCTTGCTTGCTATCTTGTACAGGATGAACTTTGTGGGGACCGAGGTTCTGATATTTCAGGAATCATATTCGGTGTTGTTGTGCGATGTGACACCCAACAACATACAAAAAAGATATAGTAAAGATACAAAGTTTTCATTTCATAATAAGATATTGTTTACAAGATAGTATCCAACAGTGGTACAAATGCAGCAGAAAGTACATACTCACACTCTCAACCAATCTAAGCACAAGAGAAGTCGCCTATGCCCGTGGACGTTTCCCACTAGGAACACGAAGATCATAAGACAACGGTGTGCTGTCACGTAAGAGATACATCTCGACAACTTGAGATCTCACGGATAACCCATAACAGCACCAATATAATAAATGTGCAAAATGACAAATATAGCAACTGTGAGCATGATGGCTCAGCAAGACTTAACCATCTCATCTAAGGCATGAAACTCAACATATTGGTAACTCTAAAGACTACAAGCTGAAATTTGCATAAATGAATCGCTGAAGGTAAATCCTTAGTTATCAGTTTTAAAGTAGCAAATGCGAGACCAGTGGACATGCATCATAATAGATTCTACAATCAAACAAGAAACGATTTATCCATGATGATACTTGCCCAAAGTTGCATAAGCTTCATTCAAGTTAAAATGTTTGGAAATGATAACTTTAATTATGCTATCTCTAACTCAGCCAAGATTACAATAAAAAACATTATTCATGACATCATATTCATATTCTTCCAATTACTCTTTATTATTATGTCACAACTCAGTGAACAAGTATGCTAAGTCCACAACCGCGAGCAACGGTGATTCGAATAAAAAGACATCCGGAATACACGATATGTACGCCCATACTGGAAATCACGTAGATGCACTCCACATACGGCGTACGCAGCAACCTTTCTCAAGTCCTACCCAAGTTAAATCAATTTGATCATCTAGGACAGTATTCCCACTCATGGTGCACCCTCCGCTATAAAGATGTCGTAAGCAAGTTTCCTTCTACTGTGTTGTGGCCGAAAGCCTGAGGCGATTAAAAAATTCTCAACAACGGCTTCCAAAGGTAGATCGGTTTTCTGGACCTCATATATCCCGTATGACTCCGTTACAGTTCAAACTTGCTCAGCAGGGCGACATATGGATCAGTCCTTAACCGACACAGGCAAGGCTACACATCCTACCCCGGTGCCCTGTCTCATATTCAGTTCATAAACCATTCTCTAAAATAACTAACCCCAGGAGACAATATTGCTATCTCGCAAGTGTATTCCAACCACTTGACTTCTACCAGATTCACTACAACATTAGCATTGCAATTCTACGCGTTGAGCTATAAACCTACCCATACACTCCATGGGATTCTGGAGTCATGCATAAGGAGTGTCAACCACAAATAGACCTAATGCACAATTCATATACTAGTCATCATAGTGATATAAAGCAAAACTTAAAAAAGACTTAAATACAAACTGGGGCTTGCCTTAGGTTGCAACTAGATAAATGTTAAAGAAGTTAATGTCTTGATCTTGTGGTGGAGCTTCGAGTTGATTTCTTCAATCACTTTTTCTTGCAACTGCTTGAGGTAATCTTGTCTGCATTGACGTCTATGCTTGTGCCTCCTCCTCCAAGTAATCTTCTTGTCCATCTTTATTGTGTAATCTATCGATATGAGGATGCATGTATATGAGAATTTTAATTTAACCTTTAATCAATGTAAAATCTAAATATACTAAAAGGATGGTCAAATATTAGGTTGGAATTCTAATGATGTATCTGATGATTTCTCAGAAACATGAAGAACAGGAGTTCAATTCATAAAGGATTAAGGCAAGACTCTTGTAGGCTTATATTATACATTTATGTCAGGAGAGCAACTGTTGATTAATTTACAAAGTAATCAGGCTCAATTAGGGCTGTTATTTTTACAGCAGATTATAGATGATATGTATATGGACTACTGGAGAAGCTTCAGATTTTTAGAAGTTAGAATGTAAGCCTCATATATCCCTAAGTCTTTTCTCTTATGGAAATTTCCCTACAGAGTCAGTAGCTTTGTCATAACCCAAAGTGAGTTCTTCATGTAGTACTGGTCTTAGGGGGTCCATGAAATTTTATTTCATGTTTTCTAGGCTTCCTGTAGAGAGTTATGGATTTTACAAGTTCCACTTAATTTTTTGATCTAGTTTCTGTGGATTTTGGGCATTTTATGAACAAGATGCAAACCTCACAGTTTTGACCTAGTTAAACAACTCTAATGCGTCTGGAAATTTTACTGGGAACCCTAAGCTACTAATAGAAGACTGTGACAAAGTTTGAGAATTTTGCAAGCCGGGATCTCCAGATATAAAATCCCAAAACTTTTGCTTCAAATGATTGTTGGGAATTTTACAGAGGTTTTCGTACCATTAAAATTGTACTACTGGATTGTACAGTTCAAGTGGGTTCTACCAAAATTTGTTTGATAATTTTTGAAGAATCCTACAGGGAGTTATACATTTTCAAAGTTTTAACCATTTTCCTGATTTTCTGAACTATTGAATAACTCGAATTAACCTGCTGGGCCCACATTGATTTGAATCAACCGATCCCAAATGTGCAACATGGTGACTACTGAATAACAGGCCCGTGGCCACACGAGATCAATACTTCACAGAGAATGAAAGGGGAGCCGCGTGTGGCCGACAAACGGGCCCCGCAAGGGGTCGTCTTCCACCTCACGCCCATGGCGTTGGTGGCACCCTACGGTGGTAGCGGTGCCGCCGCTCATCGGCGATCCGCCGGAGTCGCTAAGATGCTTCAGTAGCAGATCCAAATGGAGCAGGGCAATGTGTGGAATTCAATACGGACCATGGATTTGACCGAGGACTACCGAAGAAGGCTACCGATGGTGGCGGCGGCGAAAAGCGTAGCTATAGGTTAACTGGCACGGGATTTGGCCCTAAAGAATCCGCATGCACCTAGGAACTCAACTATGGACCTAAATCGTGCTGACAATAGGTAGAATACGGATTTTACCGGTGACCAAGGTTGCAATGGCCAGGGGATAGAAAAACTTGGTTTTGGCGCACTCGATGGGTTAAGTTCCATGCTGTTTGCTCTGTAAGGTCCGTAGGGATATTATGAATCATTTCTCTAATTGGATTGGAAAGTGGTCGAGCGTGTAACATGAATTGGTTGAATTAATCTGCCCGTTTCTAAGAAGCCAACGGGGAAAAACTTGGAAAATACGTCATGAACGAGGGGTACCTCGATGAGTGAGGTTGAGTGATGTCGAGGTGAGTTTGTGACAGACTTGCTGGTGAACTGTGCCGGTTGGGAGAGAACCTGAGCTGGAGCATCCAATGATTGGATTGATGGGGCAAGGCAGAATTCAGAGAGGCGGCAATGGCGCTGGAGCAGCGAGCACGAGCAAGACAGAGCGCTGGTTTGTGATGAAGAGCATAGGCAAAATGTTGCACACTTAGGAGGGATAAGATTGAAGTAAAATATCTCAGCTCTATGAGCTGCAGCGGTGAGCATGTGCTGGCATCAAGCAGCTGTGTGCTGCTCCAAGAGCAACGCAGAGAAAAGGCCATGGCTGACTGCTGGGCCCCCTGACAGGTGGGACCCACACTACTCTCCTCCTCTCTTCGAAATTCAAAATACACAAGCAAACTAGCCTCAAAATTTATGAAAATTCCAAGGGTAACTAACTAGATTATGAAGAATTTATTGGTGCAATTAGATTTGTAATTTTATTAAGTAAAAACATGGGAATGAAACTACAGTAACCCATTTCCCTTATCTGGTTCTTAAATCATTTCTATTTTCTTTCATATTTCAAACTGAGATAATTAACCTAGCAAACCAACTCCCAACATTGTGTAACCTTAGAGGTTGCTTCACCTGAATATTAGGAACATAAGGGTGAATTCACATTTGCTATTTGACTAAGTTGATTTTGAATTTAATAACCAATTAGAATTCAGTTTGTATTTACTTATGAAATTTTGGTTTAAATCCTAGTTGGAGGTATTGATTTGAATATTTTATTAAATCCTTTTTAATGAAACCAACATGCGTATTTGATTTGAAATTTGCCTTAGAAATTATTCCTATAGATTACCTTAGATTGTTTTGGAACTAAGTTTAAACCTAAGCTTTACTTTGAAATTTGAATTATATTGGGGTTCCTTATTTTGGTACTTACTTACTCAAGTTCACACCTACACCAATGTTCTTCCAAACAATGGTTAAAAGTTTTTGAAAGCTGCTATTTTAAACATCCTTGGTTAACTACATAGCTCACTTGAGTTTGAAATTATAATGTAACATAAAAAATTTTAAGTTCACCATTTTACATTCTTGTTCGTTTCAAATGTGGGCTTTTACACCCTTGGCTTTCCCTTTGATTTCATGAGGCAGCTCATCAGTCTTGAATTGACTAGAACCGGCCCCTCCAGAATAAGCTTGCTTCTTTTCTGGAGGCTGATTGGTAGTTCCAGAATCCTCAATAAATTCCCCTTCAGCCTTCCTTTTCTCTGTGATCCCTTGCTTCTGATCCTGCCATGGCATCCAGTTTTGATCTCGATGCCATGAGTTAAGCTATATATTGCCTCTACCTCTAGACCCAACCTCTGCCATCATGCTCATCTCTCCTACCCCTCCATCCCCCGGCTCCATAGTCGGACTTTCCTCTTCCCCCTCCAAACCACCCCCTTCCAGCATGGCCTTCACCACCAAAGTTCCTGCCATCACCTATGCCACCTCTAGCAAAACCCCTGACTTCTCCTCGACTCGCCTCCCCACCACCCTTGGTACTCAGATGTTGCTTGTTAACTCCTTCAGCAGACTCATCTTTGAATCCATCTCTCCCCAAGTTGCTATTCAGCATTCACCTTTCCCCCCTCACTCTTCTCTTCGCTTGACACCATGATGCATGGTGCCAATCTGGTCTTCACAACATGAACATAAGATCTCTCCCGACCCCAAAAATGGCCGAAATTATTTTTGTGTTTCAGTGTGGATGGTTGGCGGTGCTGGGGGATAAACCCTAGATGCCCCACTCGGGTTTTATTTTCCCCAGGGGTAGCCCGAGTGAAAGACTTCCTAGATTGCCCTTCCCAAAACCTGCCACTCCCACCATGATTCTGATGATACCATTGGGTATTTGGACTTTCTTCATTATCCACTGAGTTTTTGTGTATCTCCTGCTTGAATTTGGAAATCACACAAGAAACATTTTTAGTGAAATTGCCTTCAGCAACTTCAATTAAAATGACCATCTTGATCCGCAATCAATGAAGCCGCGGGTACACCACAGTCGTTGTGCCACAGGTACACCACCGACAAATGTTAGCATCGGAATGTCGCAGTTGAATCTTGCAAATGCCGCGGTGAAGCTGTTGGTGATGTGCCCAAGAGGCAATCATAACAATTCGGGTTCAGGCCTATTGGATATTTGATCCATAAGCAATTAGGGTACTAATGGGCCTGCGACCTAAAAGCCCATTAGTACGCCTATAAATATGAGAGGTAGGGTTAGGGGCTAATTATCCCACCACGTGACAGCCCTAGCCGCCACCCCTCGCAGGCCTCACGCCGAGACCCTTACCGCGCACGCGGTGCTAGCACACAGGTGCACGGCGTTCCTCTCCGTACGTGTGGACTCCGTGGAGGCGTTGCTGCTACTGCTGCGCTGATCGGCTACGACGATCGTGATCGTCTACCTGCTGCTGTGACGAGGACGAGGAGAAGACGAACGAGATCATCTACTTCCCTTACACCGACGCGCATCAACGTTCCGCTGCGCTGCGCATCTAGTGGTAACGATCCATGACCGCTGTACTCGCATGTTTCCTGGGTGATGCGGTAGAGTTGCTAGAGTAGCTTTCCGCTGATTTCCTAACAGTGGCATCAGAGCCGACTTGCATAGTTTTTGGTCTGGATCTACTGCAGACATGTTCATACGATGAATTTTTCGCACGGTTTTTGGGGTTTGGAATTGGTTAGAGTAGATTGCGATCGTATATGACTAAAGGGTCAGTTCGTGCTCCTTCTCTGCTGTGTGCGCAACCTGTCCCTACCGGCTGGAATCACCATCGGGACTAATCGCGTACATAGCTAACAGATTGAGCCAACAGACCACGGTCATGAGTCGCGATCTACTCATGAATAACCGATCACATTGAAAATTTGAGACATTCTGAATGTCTCGGATTCGGGGTGATTTGATCAATCCGATGAGATTTTCATAGTGATTTCATAGATGTGATCTATGTAATTCCGTTTGGTGTTCAGGGCGCTGCCCTGAAACCCGCGGGGGGCGGCTCCCCCCTCGACCCCCCGCCCGCTAACCGGCTAGCGGGACCGCCGTTTTGCTGTCTGCTATAGCGATTACATAATATCATTTTGCGCTAGAAACCGTTCTACGCTTAACTCGTTTTTGCAGGGAATGATGTGAATGGTATGGCCTAATGTGAAGTGATAATTTGTGTGTAATATTCGTGCGGCCTGCGTGCTGCAAAATTAACACAACCGGGTTGAGGTTGTCACATAATTGTATAACGACCTGCGTGTCGACCTGTGATGCTTGATCTCTCTTGTAATTTATTTGGTAGCTATTAATTGTATTAGCTTCTTTTATTATCATGGAGATGTCCTCAAGCATGGTGGAGATGGAGATCACCACAAGAAGGGAAGCATGGCAGCTCAGATCTTAATGGAACCATGGCGATGGAGACCATTATGATTCTAAAGGCCATACTATTCACAATGTGATATTATCATATGCCTGTGATGCTTATTACTTTCTTTTCATGCTCTTCATATGGTGGATGTTTTGTCATGATAGAATAGCTTCCCTCACAAAAGTTGAGCATTTGATGCCATTTACCAATAGCTGCACCTATGTTATTTTGATCGTTGTGTGGTAGGTTTGCCAAAGCAAAGTACCATCATCTATCATAATTCATAGGGTGAATGTTGGACATTCACATGCATAGTGTTGGTTTACTCAACAAAGCTATCAAAACGGTTTTGGGCTTTATGGCATAGAGTTGGGAGCCGGGGCATTGGATGTCACCCAACAAACAAGAGTCATATAGGGATATGATTAACAACTGTTGTTTACCTATGTCACTATTTTCCTAGCCGTGAAGCCAAAGCTCACTAGGAATTAGTGAATATGGATCTTGAACCACGATATATCGTTAGAGGGAAGACGATGATAATATAGTGGTAATATCTTTTATTAAACTGTTAATAGAAGATTGGTACATAACATAGTGCTAAACCTTGCATATTTATTTTCTATTGTAGATCATGTCTGCTAGTAACAATCCCGGTTTCAATTTGCGATATGTGCTTGAAAAGGAAAAGCTCAATGGAGCTAACTTTATCGATTGGTACCGCAACCTGAGAATCGTTCTCAGGCAAGAGAAAACCGAGTACGTTCTTCTGCAGCCTTACCCTGATGACCTCCCAGCTGATGCAACTAATGCAGCACGTAGAGCTTATACGAAGCACTGCGATGATGCGCTTAATGTAAGCTGCCTCATGCTTGCCACTATGTCCCCTGATCTACAAAAACAGTATGAGCATACAGATGCTTATTCTATGATTGAGGGACTGTGTGGAATGTTTGAGAATCAAGCAAGAGCTGAAAGATACAATATCTCAAAGTCCTTGTTCTCATGCAAGCTGGCGGAGGGTAGCCCGGTCAGCCCTCATGTAATCAAGATGATTGGTTACATTGAAACTTTGGGCAAACTTGGTTCTGAACTCAAGGATGATCTGGCTATTGACGTTGTTCTCCAGTCGCTCCCACCGAGCTACGAGCCATTCATATTGAATTTTCAAATGAATGGCATGGAGAAAACTTTGGCTGAATTGCATGGGATGCTTAAAACAGCCGAAGAAAGCATTAAGAAAAATGCCAATCATGTGATGATGGTACAAAAGGAGAATAAAAAGAGGAAGCGTGTGACGCATCCTAAAGGCAAAGGCAAGGGAAAGGTTCCCGATGAGCCCTCAAGCTCAAAGTCTAAGCCAAAGGGCAAATCTGGCCCTTCTCCTAATGATGAATGCTTTCACTGTCATGGTAAGGGACACTGGTCTAGGAACTGCAAGAAGTACTTGGAGGATATGAAGAAGAAGAAGGGAAGTGAGACTTCCACTTCAGGTATAAATGTTATAGAAATTAACATTGCATTATCTTCTAGTGAATCATGGGTATTTGATACCGGATCGATGATTCACACTTGCAAATCATTGCAGGGTCTAAGTGAGACTAGAAGATTTGCAAAAGGCGAGTTGGATGTTCGTGTTGGCAATGGAGCAAAGGTTGCGGTCATAGCTGTCGGAACTTACCACTTGTCATTACCCTCAGGATTAGTTTTGGAATTGAATAATTGTTATTGCATTCCTACTTTGAGCAAGAATATTATCTCTTCTTCGTGTTTAGAAGAAGTTGATGGTTATGAGATTGTAATAAAGAACAAATGTTGTTCTATTTATTACAATAATATTTTTTATGCTCAATGTCCATTGGTGAATGGATTATATGTTCTTGATCTTGAGGATAAAACTGTTTGTAACATTAATACCAAAAGGGCTCGTCATAATGATCTAAGTCCCACTTATATTTGGCATTGTCGCTTAGGTCATATAAATGAGAAACGCATTGAAAAACTCCATAAAGTTGGTTTACTAAGCTCATTTGATTTTGAATCACTTGACACATGCGAATCTTGTTTGTTTGGGAAGATGACCAAAGCACCCTTCACTGGTCAAAGTGAGAGGGCGACTGACTTGTTGGGACTTATACACACAGATGTATGTGGACCAATGAGTTCAATTGCCAGAGGTGGTTTTCAGTACTTCATCACATTTACCGATGACTTTAGTAGATATGGTTATGTCTACCTAATGAGGCACAAGTCTGAATCCTTTGAAAAGTTCAAAGAATTTCAGAATGAAGTACAGAATCAATTGGGCAAGACAATCAAATTTCTACGATCTGATCGTGGGGGTGAATATTTGAGCCATGAATTTTATGATCATTTGAAACAATGTGGAATTGTTCCACAATTGACTCCACCTGGAACGCCTCAATGGAATGGGGTGTCCGAGCGGAGGAACCGAACCTTGTTGGACATGGTTAGGTCGATGATGAGCCAAGCAGATCTTCCACTATCCTTTTGGGGTTATGCTCTTGAAACTGCTGCGTTTACACTAAACAGAGTCCCAACTAAGTCTGTTGAGAAGACACCATATGAGATGTTGACCGGGAAACGTCCCAGATTGTCTTTCCTCAAAGTTTGGGGATGTGATGTTTATGTCAAACGTTTGACGTCAGACAAACTCACTCCAAAATCAGACAAATGCTTCTTTGTGGGATATCCTAGGGAAACCAAAGGGTATTATTTTTATAATAAAGCAGAGGGTAAAGTGTTTACCGCTCGCAATGGTGTCTTCTTGGAGAAAGAGTTTCTCTCAAAAGGAGTTAGTGGGAGCAAGGTGCATCTTGAAGAAATTCAAGAAATACCTGAAAATGTTTCAACAGCCACCGATCCTATACAGGATGTACAAGATGTTGTGCAACCAGTTGATGAAACACCAGCCCCACGAAGGTCTACGAGGGTACGTCGTGCAACTGAAAAGTTAACGCTTCTAACCACGGAGCAGCATGACATGGTATTGTTAGACAATAATGAGCCCACGACCTATACTGAAGCAATGATGGGACCAGACTCTGAGAAGTGGCTTGGAGCCATGAAATCTGAAATTGAATCCATGCATGAAAATCAAGTTTGGAACTTGGTTGATCCAATCGAAGGTGTGAGACCTATCGATTGTAGATGGATTTTCAAGAAAAAGACTGATATGGATGGAAATGTTCACATCTATAAAGCGCGATTGGTAGCGAAAGGTTTCAAACAAATTCAAGGTGTTGATTATGATGAAACTTTCTCACCCGTTGCAATGCTTAAGTCTGTTCGGATTCTTCTAGCAATTGCTGCATATTTTGATTATGAAATATGGCAAATGGATGTCAAAACAGCCTTTCTTAATGGAAGTCTGACTGAGGATGTGTACATGACACAACCTGAGGGTTTTGTCGATCCTAAAAATGCTAGTAAAATATGCAAGCTTCAAAAGTCCATCTATGGACTGAAGCAAGCATCTCGGAGTTGGAATCTGCGTTTTGATGAAGTAATCAAAGGGTTTGGTTTCATCAAGAACGTAGAAGAACCTTGTATTTACAAGAAGTTTAGTGGGAGCACACATGTATTTCTGGTCCTATATGTAGATGACATATTATTGATCGGAAATGACATTTCAATGCTTGATGATGTTAAATCCTCATTAAGAAAAAGTTTCTCAATGAAGGATTTAGGAGAGGCAACGTATATTTTGGGCATAAAGATCTATAGAGATAGATCTAAAAGGCTAATTGGATTAAGTCAAGATACATATATTGACAAGATATTGAATCGGTTCAATATGCAAGATTCCAAGAAAGGTTTCTTGCCAATGTCACATGGCATTACTCTAAGCAAGAGTCAGTGTCCTTTGACACCTGATGAGCAAAAGAGGATGAGAGCGATTCCTTATGCTTCGGCTATTGGATCCATCATGTATGCCATGCTATGTACACGCCCAGATGTATCTTATGCTCTAAGTATCACGAGTAGATATCAATCAGATTTTGGTGAGGCTCATTGGACCGTTGTCAAAAACATCCTTAAGTACTTAAGAAGAACTAAGGATGCATTCTTAGTGTTTGGAGGTGAAGAAGAGCTGGTTGTAAAAGGTTACACTGATGCCAGCTTCCAAACTGATAAGGATGATTCTAGATCGCAATCCGGTTTTGTATTCTGCCTCAATGGAGGGGCAGTAAGCTGGAAAAGTTCCAAGCAAGATACAGTAGCAGATTCAACCACAGAGGCGGAGTATATTGCAGCTTCTGAAGCTGCAAAGGAGGCTGTTTGGATCAGAAAATTTGTTTCTGAGTTGGGTGTTGTTCCTAGCGCGTCCAGTCCTGTGGATCTCTACTGTGACAATAGTGGAGCCATCGCACAGGCAAAGGAGCCTAGATCACACAAACGATCCAAACACATACTACGACGCTATCACCTCATTCGAGAGATCATCGACCGAGGTGATGTGAAGATATGCAAGGTGCACACGGATTTGAATATTGCAGATCCGTTGACAAAGCCTCTTCCACAATCAAAGCATGAGGCACACACGAGATCTATGGGTATTAGATACTTACATCAGTAATCATAATGTGTGGTGGGAGACTTGTGTCACAGCTATGTTTATGTACTATTAAATAAATTGTTATATGAGTAATCATTATCTACATTGATCATCAAGTATGTGACTTGTTCGTGAAACTCTTTGTTAAAAGTAATGTTACACTAGATGATCCCTAGTCTATATCATTATATGAGATAATGATTGCATACAGACTAGCACATGTATTAATTGATGATCACGTTTCACGGATCATAGATATAGAGATATCAAATTAATAATGTGAACACATGTTAGTGAACATGGTGTTGGATTGACCCACTCCAAGACACTGCTGGGATTGTTATTTCCATATGTGCCATAAGTTGGTCTTGAGTGATACACCTGCTAGATCCTTAGACCTGAGATCGCCATTGTTTCTCACTATGCATAGTTGTGTACTTTGAGACTACCAAACGCTACTCCGTAACTGGGTAGTCATAAAAGTAGTCTTCGGGTATATAATGAAACATAGAATGTGATGTGCGCAGATCAAGATGGGATTTGCCCCTCCTAAATAACAGGAGAGATATCTATGGGCCCCTCGAGATAGTTGGATTTGAAAGTGCATGGCCATGCCAAGGTGATTAAAGGTTAATCACAGTGACTAAAAGTTAGTCACGGAATGAATCCACTATTTGATCGAGTGGATGGTCGAGCTATCACAAGGATGGCACGCATCTCGCCTTGAGCTTGACTGGTATCGTGAGGCAAAGGGATTAGCATGTTGAATGTATCTAGGTTCGGCCGATATGATCTTTATGTACAGTCGGGAGTCAGTATGTCCTGCTAGGTACCTCTACTGACTTGTGGTTGGAAATGGTTTCCATTCACAACCGACTGCTCATGAACCTAACGGGTCACACACTTAAGGAGTTGGAATATCGAAAATCTTGGCTAGATGATTGTCTCTAGTGCAAGTGGGAGATTGTTGGTGATGTGCCCAAGAGGCAATCATAACAATTCGGGTTCAGGCCTATTGGATATTTGATCCATAAGCAATTAGGGTACTAATGGGCCTGCGACCTAAAAGCCCATTAGTACGCCTATAAATATGAGAGGTAGGGTTAGGGGCTAATTATCCCACCACGTGACAGCCCTAGCCGCCACCCCTCGCAGGCCTCACGCCGAGACCCTTACCGCGCACGCGGTGCTAGCACACCGGTGCACGGCGTTCCTCTCCGTACGTGTGGACTCCGTGGAGGCGTTGCTGCTACTGCTGCGCTGATCGGCTACGACGATCGTGATCGTCTACCTGCTGCTGTGACGAGGACGAGGAGAAGACGAACGAGATCATCTACTTCCCTTACACCGACGCGCATCAACGTTCCGCTGCGCTGCGCATCTAGTGGTAACGATCCATGACCGCTGTACTCGCATGTTTCCTGGGTGATGCGGTAGAGTTGCTAGAGTAGCTTTCCGCTGATTTCCTAACAGAAGCACCATGGTGGAGGACACTGCAGTGAAGGACGCGCCGCCAAGATGGGCACCGTGGTGGAGGACGCCACTGAGAAGCATGCCGCGTTGGAGGTACCGCTGTGGAGGAGCCGCGGTGAAGTCGCCGGGGTGAAGCCCGACTAGATAATTATCTTGCCGTTCCTATTTTGGATTTGGTTGCCAGTGATTTATCGGCGCAAGATAAATGGATCAAAATCTTCCATGTAATATGAAAAAATGATAGGGTCTTCAAAGCATTCTCGTTGTAATATCTTTATTATGTAAAGTTTCAAGTTATATCTATATTTTGAGGTTTGTTTAATAAAATCTCCTTTCTCATGAAAATATTTTCGATGTAATTATGGCTGTGTATCTGTCTTTTTTTTTCAGTTATAACATCGCAAACAGCAGGTGCGGGCAAGTAGTCTCTTGATTCCCCGAAAAAAGATAAAAGTGGCTTCTGGATCCACGTTGTAACTGAGACATGCCCAGTGGACCGTCATACCGCGATGAAAGTGGGAGCGTTCGCGGCTGCCCGTCCTGCTGCTGCCCACGTCGCGAGTTCGAAGCGGACATACTGTTTTCCACTAGCATAGCCCGCGGTTTTTTGCGGCGGCCAGCGGCCCCTGCCAGTCTGTCTGCCTCGCTCATATGGCCGTCTGTGCACGCTCGCTCAATCCGCTCACTCGCCTGGATTTTAACAGGCGAGAGTGGATTTTACAATGCTTGATAACCTTTAACACATAAAATTTAAAGGGTTAAAGAAATTCAGAAAAATCTAAAAAATCAGAGAACAAGAAACCGCATAAAGAACATCTCCATACACTTAGCACATAACAGAGTTTATATCAATGTCATAACAGAGTTTACATCAACCTTGTATCAGAGTTCATATCTGAACCATCAGAACCCAACATAAAGAACATCATAATACAGTTAGCACAGATTTCATATCTGAAGACCGTTTTATTTAACTGGTATACTTTGTCACAAGGATAAAAATACTCAACTTCCCAACTCTAATATACCATCAAAAACAGAAAGGAAAGGTCCCTTCTTTCATGATGTACTTCTTCTGCAGATGATCTTGGGTGGTCTTATTGTCAACACGCTGTTGTGCTATTTTTCTTTCAACTAGCAGCTGTGATTCCAGCTCTCGAATACATTTTCTGCATATAAATAGAAAAAATACATCATTGAAAACATAAGTAAATTGCAAGTTAAGTTGATGCATATACAAAGTGTTACCTTGATCTCTTAAGGGCTGGAGACAAACAAATTTGAACACATTTTTAGAAGACACATACCCATAAACAATGAGCTCTCCATCTTTTGCTGACTCAAAGCCAACGGCTTTTGAAGCTCCTTCTGCTACTCCATCCACTACTACAATAAGCCTCATCACAGGTGGCTCCAAACCTATTATCACAAACGGCTTTTAAAACCACCTGAAATGAAGAGCCTGTGATAATCCGCAATTTCACAGGCGGAGAAGTGATACCGCCTGTGAAGACAAATTATCATAGGCGATTCTTTATGTAGGCTAGCCGCCTGTGAAGATATTTTATCACAGACAGGTCGTGCAGCATATATAACCGCCTGTGATAAATGTCTTATCACAGGCGGGTATTGAAGCATAACTAACCGCCTCTAATAATGTGTCTTCACAGGCGGGTATTGAAGCATAACTAACCACCTATGATAATGGTGTTATCACAAGCGGACGTTTACCTTCATCAGCCGTCTGTGAAGACCTTTTAACGCAGTCGGTTTCTATCATAACAGTCACCGCCTGTGAAAATTAGGTTATCACAGATGGTTCTTTACTTGTATCTAGCCGTCTGTGATAATTGTTTTTCACAGTCATGCCTAGCCGTTTGTTAATAACCGCCTGTGATAAGGTATAACCTATGCAGTACTACTGCTATTATTTCTAATTTCCAGGTCAATTCAATATAATCACAGAACAAAAAACAACAATATCATCACAAAACAAAAGTCAACAACATTATCATCACAGTAGTCAATTTCACTAAAACAATATACATATGTACAAGTTACAGATACAATTCATCTCAAAGTTTACAAGTTTTCACTAAAAATTGTTTCTATTAGCATAGTCGCAAAGTTCTGGCACATCAGCTGCTGCACAATTCTTATCAAAGAACTTCCCTTTTTTGTGCAATATTTCACGACGAATGAACTGACAGAGTTCAACAGCAATTCTGTCGGCTCCTCCACTAGGAATACTTCTACAAACCGTCCACTCTTCGTTTAGATTCTTCGTGTGCTGCAATATAACACATACCAAGGTTTAGAATGTATTGGTTTGAACAATCTCAAAGTATAGATCAAAGTGAGAGTATACAGGAATTTATTTGGTATTTTTGGAGCAGTTGTACTATGTGCAATTGAATTTTGAAGGTGGAATCAAAATATGAAAATAATGTTTCTGGTAATATTGAACAGCAGAGAATATAAGCATTAAACTATGCTAGTTACAATGAAAATGAAACACAGAAGTAAGAAAACAAGGTATCGACATTAAGGATAACTTACATCCTCAGATTCACTCTATATACGCCGGCGGTCCGAAGATGCTCGCACACATAATACCCGCATAAGACACTCCCAGCAGGCTGCTTCGGACAAGCATAATACGTTTTAATGTTTAATGCATTCGTATTAGGAGGTCTCTGACCGCCAAGCTGTTCCGCGTAAAACCGCCAAGCGCTGTAATACAAGAAATGTCATATAAAACATGTCAACACATTCTAAATGTGCGCAAATTAAAATTATTGAATAAACGTAATCTGGTGAGAAATCGGCCAAGTCCAAGACTGTTGCCATTCCCTACGTTGGCTTGATGAAGATCATTATGTAGTGATTACTACAAACATACAAACACACGTGTTAACAATTACAAATAATTGCTATTTCAATGTCATGTGTCGAACTTACTCGAAGTGGTACGGAGCCTTTACGAAGTCCTTGCCGTCTCTGACAAAGTTAAACATCGCATGTCCTATGTAAGCTGCAACTTCTTCTTTCTATCCTTCTTAAGTTTTGCAATTGCTTTTTCAAAATCTCTTTTGTTCATGTGTTTGTACTGTCCTGAGTCTCGATTCGCCTGGACATCGAATAGCGACTTTGCAATCCTAGTAGGGTCAAGGATACCTGTCTTGTGCTCCAACTTTTCATTATCCATGTATTGCATCCTATTGAAGAAGTCCAAAATTGTTATAATCTCATGAAATGCGTATGCGTGTAGTAAGAAAAGCAAATACAAAAATATTAGAGCACTTACAAGCATCAGATGAGCAGCAGGTTGATTTCGAGCATGCCCCGATGGAAAAGAGAATGCAGCTCTTCAAATAAAATGACTCGTTTATCTACTCCAGTGCTCCAGAATGCTTCTTTTGGAATACGAAATGTGACGCAATTAAGACCATATTTTGTGCTGGCAGTGATGTACCACTCATGCATTCTTCTGAGCTGGACGGGTTGTTTGCTAAGTTGTACGGATGTCATGAACGGCTTTCCATTCGCAAATTTAGGAGAAACATCCTCAAGCTTGTATATTGGAACTCCTGGTTCAACTAAAGCCGTCCGCCAATTATACATGTAGGATCAAAGAGCACGTGAAAAGCTACCATAGGGGGGGGGGGGGGGTGAATGGTAGATTTAAAAATCTTACGCAGCGGAAACAATTAAAACCCCAATCCCTATCAGCAGAAAAACGATCTGTTAAAGAAATCATATATGAGACTAATATAAACGTGTTTCACCGTGAAAAAGTGATATATATCAGAGAGAATTAAGTCACGAAGACAACACAAAAAGAATTACTAAAATCCGTCGAGAAAAACTCAAGTTATGATCAAAAGATCAAACACTGGTCAATCTGACCTACCCGAGAAAAACAGTTCTGGAACGCTGCAAAGAAACTCGTGTAGATCAAAAACCACAAATCCAATGACCGTGAAATTTTTACAGATGATAGAAAATCAAGTTGTGAAGACAAAACAAAAAGAATCACGTCAATTGTATCAATAAAACTCGAGTTATGATAAAACCACCGACGAAAGGTAGTGCTGTCCAGAAACTCGACGAGTAAAACTTGTCTGGAACAAGTCGGACGAACAAGGCACAAAAGTTCCTTCAAACTACGAATTTTATTCAATAGAACACAAGAGGAACAGCCCCAAAGTCGTCTCTAATGAGCTTTGGCCTTCCCTCGCTTATATAACCAACCCTTAGGCCATCCCAATCTCAACTAGGACTCCAATCCTAATCCGATCAATCGGAACTTTCCATAACTGCTTAGGACTCTTCTATACGCAGATAGAAGCAATCTTAAGACTTCCAAACACCTTAGGAACGTATCCCACATTCCTAAACAACTCAAATTCGTGACCCACACGAAATCCTAACATAACCAACTCGATATTTCCATACCGAGCCATAACCGACTCAGCTAGCAGCCTAAGTCTTCAACCAATACGATCCAATCCTTCCGATCAGATCCTCCTTCCATAATCCGTCTCTAGAAGCATATTGACACGTCATGCACCGCATGCATACGTGCGAACACCTTCCTTCGACCTTCATATGCACTGCCCTTGATTCAATCATCCTGCGCGACCTCCTGACCCGCTCAACCACAGTTCCTCCTGAACTTGGTTGTTGGAACCTCATCTCCTCCTGAGACTAGTCCAATGGATCCTGTCACCAGCCATGACTTGAAATCAAGCAACACCTGCACATGAATAAACAACCAATCCATACGAGCCCAAGTCCTCGACTTGACTCAAGTTAGTTCCGAACACAACACCTTATGTGAGAACCTCACATAAGCATGTTGCAAAAACACAGTAGAAACGATATCAACCATATCATCCAAAACGCACCAAAAACTTAGCAAATGAATACTAAGCAATCTTTCCAACAATGTAAAGCAAGTACAAAACATTGCAAATAAAAAGCAGAAGCACTGTGGTCAAGTTTCGGACCTTGCCAGAGCAACCCGGATCTTGAGCCGGAGCTATCAAAAGCTAGTAGAACCTAGCGTCGGAGCTTTCCAAAACTAGTAGATCCTAGCACCGGAGCTTACCAAAAACTAGTCAAAACTAGTCAACCCAAAATCGAAGCTAGACCAAGTACGTCAGAGCTTAGCAAAAGCATGCCGGAGCTATCAAGTATATGCCGGAGCTATCAAAGTCATGCTAAAGCTAAAGATAAAGCTCACCGGAGCTAACCAAAGCTAGTCGGACCTTATCAAGAAGCCGGACCTAGCATCTAACGTAGCCAGAGCTACCCAAAACAAGCCGGACCTACCGTCAGACCTTGCTGTAGCTCAGAGCTAGAGTCGGACCTTGATAAAAAGGTGTTTTGGTGATATTTAAAACTTTTATCATCAAAGCCAAGTGTATTCACTACAAGCCAATGTATTCAGCACACGTAGGTCTTACAATCTCCCCCTTGATGAATGCATTGGCAACACCATCTAAAATCCGAACATTGGCTTATTCACATAAAAGTTTTGAAAACAATTTCTCCCCCTTTGTAAATCAAAAGTAAAATGAGAAAATTCTCATATTATCTCTCCCCCTTTATTATCTCCCCTTATGCACATATTCTCTTTCTCTTCATGCTTATCTTTCCCCCTTTGACAATGTATTCAGCAAGTCATGAGCATGTAAACAAATTATCTCTCCCTCTTTAGTTGTTATGAGCATATTATAACATATACATATAAACAAAGCTCATCCAAGTCATACTATCAAGTACCTTACATGATCACATCAATGAAATACATAAAGTAGTGTAAGCCATGCTAGAGATCAAATGTAATTTTTCAATTTAGGCAAGTCATGATCTCACAAACTTAACTATTTCAAAACCTGAAAGCATGACACTAGTTGCTGCATTTTATCATTTTTCAAAGCATAAATTTAGATCATATGATATTTGCAAGAGATTATATGCGCATCTGCCTTATTCTAACCAACCAAGCCAAGCTTATGTCATTTGACAATCAGAAGCTTAAGGACATGGTTTTAGTCATACACAACTTCTTCCAAGTTCATATCTAAGTGCAATGACAAGCCATCTCAAAAGAAGAAGTGCGATGCATGCATATTCTCTTGATCTTTTATCAATTTATATTTGTTCATAAAAACTCAACATGTGAGTTGATTACTTGATTAATTCTTTATGATTAAAAGCACTTGTGAACATGTAACGAGTTCAAAACAGCAAGAAAGTTCGACCATGACCAGTTTTAGTGTAAGTAATTATTCCAATTACTAGACATGGCAAAAACTACAAAATGTATAACACGAGTAATGTAGTAAGAACTTTCAGCATGTAAAAGGAATCACAAAGTCATATATGTATGAAATACTATGCTCATATTATTTTAATTTCAGATTCACACATATAGACTTCCCAAGTTTCAAAAACTCCCCTCAATTTAAGCTATGAGGATGAATAACCCATATTTCACTACGAATGTAACAAAAACGAGTGAAATCCAAAGGTTTTGTAAAAATGTCAGCCAATTGTTGTTCGGTATCTACATGGTGAAGCACAATGTTTCTCTTTTCAACATTATCTCGGAGAAAGTGATACCTAATATCAATGTGCTTAGTTCTAGAATGTTGCACGGGGTTTTTGGCAATGCAAATAGCACTAGTGTTATCACAGAATAGTGGAACACTATCTAGATCAACCCCATAGTCCTTAAGTGTTTGAACAATCCAAAGAATTTGTGAGCAAGCACTAGCAGCAGCTACATATTCAGATTCGGCTGTGGATTGTGCAACTGAATTTTGTTTTCTAGAGGACCAAGCAACAAGAGAATTACCAAGAAAATGACAAGCACCGGAAGTACTTTTCCTATCAATCCTACATCCCCCAAAATCAGCATCCGAAAAAGCTTTCAAAGTAACGGTTGAGGAAGAAGGAAGAAAAATGCCAAATTCTTGAGTTCCATGTAAGTACCTGAGAATCCTTTTGACGGCTTGACGATGTGAAACACGTGGGGAGGCTTGAAACGTGCACAAAGATATACGCTGAATTGTATGTCCGGTCTTGATGCCGTGAGGTACAAAAGTGATCCGATCATGCTTCTATATTCTTTTTGATCCACGGGTTCACCATCTTCATCAAGTTCAAGTGTTGTTGCTGTTCCCATTGGTTTCCGAAGAGGCTTGCTTTTGTCCATGTTGAAGCGCCTTAGGAGGTATTTGGTATACTTCGTTTGATGCACAAAGGTACCCTCCTTGGTTTGCTTGATTTGCAGCCCCAAAAAATAAGTGAGTTCACCCATCATACTCATTTCAAATTCAAAACTCATCATTGCTGAAAACTTGGACACAAGATCATGAGAAGCACAACCAAAGATAATATCATCCACATACACTTGAACAAATAACGAGTCATTGCCATGTTTAAGCACAAAAAGAGTTATCAAACTTGCCCATGTTAAACCCTTTTTCAAGTAAGAATGTTTTTAACCTGTCATACCATGCTCTAGGGGCTTGTTTGAGACCGTATAAGGCTTTGGACAGTTTGTAAACATGATTAGGAAAATCTGGATTTTCAAAACCTGGTGGTTGTTTAACATAAACCTCCTCATCTATGTAGCCATTAAGAAAAGCACTTTTAACATCCATTTGAAATAGCTTAAAACCTTTAGATGCTGCAAAAGCTAACAAAATTCTTATGGCTTCTAATCTAGCGACAGGAGCAAAAGTTTCATCAAAATCTAGACCTTCAACTTGAGTGAAACCTTGAGCAACCAACCTAGCCTTATTCCTAACCACAACCCCATCCTCACTTTGTTTATTTTTATATACCCATTTAGTTCCAATTAAAGTGTGACCTTGAGGTGGAGGTACAAGTTTCCAAACATTATTTCTTTCATAATTTTCTAACTCTTCTTTCATGGCAATAATCCAAGATTCATTAGTGAGTGCGTGTGATATATCTTTGGGTTCAAAAGAAGCAACAAAAGCAGAATGAGCATGAGAGTTTGGATCGCAAAACCTGGACCGTGTGACTCGTTCGTGCAAGCTTCCAATCATCTGTTGTGGGGGATGATCTTTGTAAAAACGTAGGGGAACAGATGTCTCACAAGCTTCTTCTTCATTAGGTTCATCGTAGATTGATGAGCTTGTGACTTGTGGACGATCAGGACCAGCAGAGGTGATAGCCGAAGCTTGTTCAATGTCCAGATCTGGATACGTGTCAGCTTCAGAACTACCAGGCAGTATCACCAGCTCTTCTTCATCTTCGAATATACCCTCCCCCTGAGGATACGGATCTGGTCCTGCAACACCGGAGCTAGTACCTGGGCTAGCTTCATCAAAAGACACTTCACAAGTCTCCACAATTTTGTTAGTGTCAAGTAAAAGCACACGGTAGCCTCTAGTATGAGATGGATAACCAAGAAACATGCCATCAATGGATCTAGGTTCAAATTTATCAAGATTACCATGTTTCTTAACAAAGCATTTGCAACCAAAGACCCGAAAGTGTGTAACACTAGGCCTATGTCCAAACCGGAGTTCATATGGTGTTTTACCTAGCTTAGCACATAAGAAAACACGAATTGAGACATAACAAGCGGTTGCTAACGCATCAGCCCAAAATTTCCTAGGAGTTTGATATTCATCAAGCATAGTCCTAGCCATCTCAACTAAGGTTCTGTTCTTTCTTTCTACAACACCGTTTTGTTGAGGTACATATGGTGAAGAAAATTGATGATCTATTCTATTTTCAGCACAAAAGTGATCAAAAGATTGATTTTTAAATTCAGTTCCATTATCACTTCTAATTGCTTTTAATGATCTTGGGTGATCAATTGATAATCTAAGAAATAAAGTTCTAAAGTGACTAAAAACTTCATTCTTAGACGCCATAACATACACCCAAGAATATCTAGAATAATCATCAACAATAACAAGAGCATACCATTTACCTCCGAAGGATTGAACACGTGAAGGTCCTACGGTGTCAAGATGAAAAAGTTGACATGGTTCAGTTGTCATGATCATTGTGAGAGGAGTATGTGAACCTGCAACCATCTTAGCATGTCTACAAGAAGAGCACACAATTTCTTTGTCCCCTTTAAGCTTAGGCAGCCCACGTATGCGATCAAGAGCACTAACACGCGTTAGGTGATCAAAGCCTACGTGACCAAGTCTACGATGCCAAAAATATAAGTCCTTTGAATCATTAGCAACTAGACACCTATGCTTAGAGGAATACATATCAAAATAAGCTTTAAAAACTCTTCCAAACCGAGACATGTTAAAAATATGCTCACTATTTGAACTTACAACTTTGCAGCAGTTTTTATCGAAAATAATTTCTAGATTTTCATCTAGCAATTGTGAAACAGAAAGCAAGTTGTATTTCAAATTTTTGACAAGTGCCACATCCTTCAAAATGTAGTGATCATTTACTCTAACCGAACCCTTAGCAATTATAGGAGTTGAAGAATTATCGGCAAAAGTAACATTCTCTACACGTGACACAAAAGAGAGGGAGGAGAACCAATCTTTGTTACCGGTCATGTGGCGTGAGCAACCTGAATCCACAATTCAAATGTTCTCCTTCCTCAAGCGTGTAACCTACATAAAAGCACAATACGTCGATGACTCAATACTGGGGTTAGTCAAAAGGCATTTAGGTACCCAGTACTGAGTCACACGACGTGCAGTAGGAAAAACACGCGAAAGCTAAGATAAAACATCAGGTTTATGAGTCAAAGATTGAGGTTTTCTGTTCTTAACAGTTGATTTAGAAGTTGTTACTTGTTTAGAGTGAAAACCAGTAGCTCCGGAGGTAAAAGCAAAAGGTCCGGAGGCAAAAACTGAAGCTCCGGAGGGAATAATAGAAGATCCAGGAGCTCTCGGAGCTATCAGAACTACCAGAGCTGCCTTTGTAGATTTCTTGCCAAAAGTTCCAGAAGCTACCTTTTCAAATTTCTGACTCATTAAAGCAGGTTGCATGTTTCTAATTTTCGGTTTAGCATGAAAGTTATGAGATCTAGCAGACATTCTTTCCCTTTTCTGTTGTTAAGCTAGTCTATAACAAAAATCTATGACATGACCATCTCTACCACAGTAGGTGCAATGAAACTTAATTTTGTAATCATGTCTCGATGAGCACCCAACATTAGAAACAGAATTAGAAAGCACTCCTGCAGATTGGAAAACCACTTCTTTTTGTTTAGGAACTGTTTGAATCAAACCACCTCCTAATGACTTTACAATTTTAGGTGGATGTGCCTTAGCATGAGCATGAGAATCAAAACCTAAACCAGTTTTATCATTGCAAGACTTGGAAGAATTCAGTAGCAAGTTTAGGTTCTTATTCCCATTACAAAACTGATCTAATGTCCTATGCATGTCATCAAGTTTCTTGGACAGATCAAGGCAATTTTCACATGAAGTTTTTCCTTTTAGTTTGCAATTGGAACAAGATTTAACTTCATGAGAACGTAAAGTATTGTTCAATATAGAAATTTCATTCATAGCATCTTGCAGTTTTTTATCAAGATCATCACAACTAGAACAATGCAAATCAATTGTAGAACAAGAAGCATCCTTTAAGTTTCCAATTTTAAGTGCAGCAAGCTTTTTGTTCTTTTCAATTTCAAGTTCAAGTTTATCAAGTGTGGAGGAATGTGCACTTCTTAATGTGGACAATTGTTCATAGATTAAGTCACATGAGGGACACGCATCATCACTAGGAATCAAAGTTTTTAAACGGTTAATTTCAGATTCTAGGGATTCAATTTTAGTAGCATTATCCCTAAGATTTTTGTCCTTTTTCTTGACAATAATAGTTGCACGAGAAATAGCATCACACATTTCATTGCAGGTAGAACATACCTCATCGTCTTCACTGCTATGTTCTGCATCCTCCTGACTTGATCTTGATATTGTTTTGCCTGCCATGAAGCATAAGTTGGCCAGATCGTCATCATCTTCATCACTTTCAAAGTCTACATCACTTGAACTAATTTCTTGAAGTGCGGTGATGAAGCTGTTAATCATCTTGCATCCTATGGTACCCTTCTTCTTCTTGTTGGAGTTCCCAGAGGAGGTCCGAACCTTGCTTTGTTTTTCTTCCCGGGTGGTCGGACCTGAAAGGTTAGGGCATTCTGTACGAAAGTGTCCTATTTTACCACATTCAAAACAGCGTTGAGGTCCAGAGCTTCCTCTCCTTCTAGTTCTCACATTTTGCAATGCTTTTGAGAATCTGGTAGAGATGAGTGCCAACTCCTCTTCTGGAAATTCTTCGATCTGTTTCAGGGTTAGCGAGGACAACAAAGCAAGAGTATTGAAAGATGATGATTGGCCGGAGCTAGACATATCATGTTGTGAGACAAATGCAATAGACTTGTTTGGGCTCTTACGTGCTAGGATGTCAATTTCATGAGTTTTTAGTTTAGAATAGAGTACATCTAATGTAAGAGAACTCATGACAGTTGATTCACGTATAGACATTACTTTCATCTCCCAAATTGACATGTCTAATGCACTAAGGAGTTGTCTAGCATTTTCAGCATCTGAAAAATTAACATTCACGCTACGCAAGTTGCTGAGAATTTTATTGAAACGAGCAAAGAGGTCATCGATAGACTCACCGGGTTGCATCTCAAAACGCATATATTCCTTTTTGAACATATCTTGTTTTACCTCTTTGATTGTGTTGGAGCCTTCATGGTAATCACAGAGAGCGCTCCAAACATCGTATGCTGATCGGAGATGTGCGACACGATCAAAGTCGCTTTGAGTGAGTCCTTGGATGATCAAGTTTCGTGCTTTGTTGTTGTTGTCGACGTCTCAGAGGTTCGTAGCTGTAACTTGATCGTTAGGCGGGACTTCATAAGGTTTGTACACCTTTTCCCATATTGTGAACCCTTGGGCCGGGATGAAGGCCTCCATGCGTGCCTTCCAAACCTGAAAATCAATACCAGCAAACACACAAGGTTTGGCGGAGTACTTCTCCATGATGATTAGTCAAAAACATGTGCAAATCTCAAAAATTAGAGCAACCTGGCTCTGATACCAATTGTAGGATCGAAGAGCACGTGAAAAGCTACCAGAGGGGGGTGAATGGTAGATTTAAAAATCTTACGCAGCGGAAACAATTAAAACCCCAAACCCTTTCGGCAGAAAAATGATCTGTTAAAGAAATCGTATATGAGACTAATCTAAACGTGTTTCACCATGACAAAAGTGATAGATATCAGAGAGAATTAAGTCACGAAGACAACAAAAAAAGAATTACTAAAATCCGTCGAGAAAAACTCAAGTTATGATCAAAAGATCAAACACTGGTCAATCTGACCTAACCGAGAAAAACAGTTCTGGAATGCTGCAAAGAAACTTGCGTAGATCAAAAACCACAAATTCAATGACCGTGAAATTTTGACAGATGATAGAAAATCAAGTTGTGAAGACAAACCAAAAAGAATCACGTCAATTGGATCAATAAAACTAGAGTTATGATAAAACCACCAACGAAAGGTAGTGCTGTCCAGAAACTCGACGAGTAAAACTTTTCTGGAACAAGTCGGACGAACAAGGCACAAAAGTTCCTTCAAACTACGAATTTTATTCAATAGAACACAAGAGGAACAACCTCAAAGTCGTCTCTAACGAGCTTTGGCCTTCCCTCGCTTATATAACCAGCCCTTAGGCCATCCCAATCTCAACTAGGACTCCAATCCTAATCCGATCAATCGGAACTTTCCATAACTGCTTAGGACTCTTCTATACGTAGATAGAAGCAATATTAAGACTTCCAAACACCTTAGGAACGTATCCCACATTCCTAAACAACTCCAATTCGTGACCCACACGAAATCCTAACATAACCAACTCGATATTTCCATACCGAGCCATATCTGACTCAGCTAGCAGCCTAAGTCTTCAACCAATACGATCCGATCCTTCCGATTAGATCTTCCTTCCATAATCCATCTCTAGAAGCATATTGCCACGTCATGCACCGCATGCATACGTGCGAACACCTTCCTTTGACCTTCATATGCACTGCCCTTGATTCAATCATCCTGCGCGACCTCCTGACCCGCTGAACCATAGTTCCTCCCGAACTTGGTTGTTGGAACCTCATCTCCTCCTGAGACTAGTCCAATGGATCCTGTCACCAGCCATGACTTCAACTCAAGCAACACCTGCATATGAATAAACAACCAATCCATACGAGCCCAAGTCCTCGACTTGACTCAAGTTAGTTCCAAACACAACACCTAATGTGAGAACCTCACATAAGCATGTTGCAAAAACACAGTAGAAACGATATCAACCATATCATCCAAAACGCACCAAAAACTTAGCAAATGAATACTAAGCAATCTTTCCAACAATGTAAAGCAAGTACGAAACATTGCAAATGAAAAGCAGAAGCACTGCGGTCAAGTTCCGGACCTTGCCAGAGCAACCCGGATCTTGAGCCGGAGCTATCAAAAGCTAGTAGAACCTAGCGTCGGAGCTTTCCAAAACTAGTAGATCCTAGCACCGGAGCTTACCAAAAACTAGTCAAAACTAGTCAACCCAAAACTGGAGCTAGACAAAGTACGTCAGAGCTTAGCAAAAGCATGCCGGAGCTATCAAAGTCATGCCGGAGCTAAAGATAAAGCTCACCAGAGCTAACCAAAGCTAGTCGGACCTTATCAAGAAGCCGGACCTAGCATCTAACGTAGCCAGAGCTACCCAAAACAAGCCGGACCTACCGTCGGACCTTGCTGTAGCTCAGAGCTAGAGTCGGACCTTGATAAAAAGGTGTTTTGGTGATATTTAAAACTTTTATCATCAAAGCCAAGTGTATTCACTACAAGCCAATGTATTCAGCACACGTAGGTCTTACAATACATGACACCGTCTTCTTCCCACTCCTCGGTATCTTCTAATGCTGGCTCATGAGAAGAACGAGATGCACTCGATTTTCTAACATTTTCCTTCATAGCTTCCAAATACTTTGACACTTCTGATGAAGGTTTATTAATTTCGTATGAGCTAACTTTGATAGGCACTGATGATCGAGGAGTAGTCGTCGAAAGTTGGACACTGGCTTGTTCTTGAACATGTTGTTCAACTGATTGCTCTTTACTCCAAGTAGTTGGCTCTAGTACTATTTTAAGCTGTTGCTCAACTGGTTGCTCTTTACTAGCAATAGCTTGCTCTGGTACTGCTTGAAGCTGTTGTCCAACTTGTTGCTCTTGGATATCATCCTTGCTGAGACATAGGGGGAGTGGATCTTCCCGGACTAGGAGTGGATCTTCATGCACTTTCGCCTTAGAAGATGGGGTTGCAGTATTTGGAGATGCGAAGGGGCTAGAAATTGGCTCATCGTCCAACACGATATCGCATCGGTGCCAAAGGATTAATTGGTTGATAGCCTGCCCCAGAGTCGCGATCCCCTCGGGTGCGACGTGGTCTATTTCATAATCTTCATAATCATTATCAATGATCTGAAGAACTTGCACCACAGCATAATACAACGGAAGTGGATTCCCGTTGAAGTCACGATCAGGCTTTGCCATAGCAGTGGCAACCTGTTTGGTTTTGTTCCCTGCTCTGCCTATCGGGACAAGAAGACGACAAGATTTGTCGTTAGCAATATCATCGACAGGGAACTTATGGGTTGACCCTGAGCCTGGCATGGAACCAACACTGCTAGGGTAGGCAGTTGGAGATACTAATTGCTCCTTTTGCACCGGAACCATCACTGTACTCGGTGCCACTAATTGTCCTAATTGTCTAAGTTGTTCCATTATTTCTTGCATATTTTCTTTGACATTTTGAGCAATCGTTTCATCAAGTGTTTTCTTAAACTTCTCACGTCTTCTATATGTGTCTTTATCTTTATGGAAACCATCTAGCCAAGACATTTGAGAAGAGACCGCTCGAACCTGTCCGCTGTGTTCAGGGTTTCCTAAGATAGCGGTAAGTTGGTCATTCTCCCTCTTCGGCTTGAAGAGACCCTTCTGTTGCTTTTCAATTACTTCTTTCATTTTATCCTCTACTTTATTCAGAAAGTCGGGCTTTTCAAGTTTGCCCTCACTGGTCAAACCTGACCGAGCAAAGACCCAGCGTTGGGTTCGCTCATCGCACCCTTCTAATGGGTGAGGATTGCCCTTACTGGTAATTTCGTCCAATATCTTGTTCCATTTCTGGACTTTGGGGGCATATCCGGCAGACCCCAAGCGATGATAGTATTTGTTCTTTTTTGCAAGCTCTGACCTAGTTGCACTTAGAGCTTTAGCATCAGGTGTGCTATTTTGACGAACAAACTCTTGCCACTGAGCTTGTGTGATTTTTCCCATCTTCCTCAGGCTAGGGACCTTATCGGCCTTAACATAAGCATTCATTTCACTCTTCCAGCATCGAAACTTCTTGCCGCAAGAGACCAATGTTGCTTTTTTTACAACTTCTTCTGTGCCTTTCGGGAACTTGAATTGTTTCTTGATCTTTTCCCACAACTCATTCTTGTTCTGCTCGGGTAATTTCCTCCAATTCTCGGTTGTGATCGGCACAACCTCCCTAACAAGAAAACCGCATGCATTACGGTACTTGGTAACTGAATCGAGTGGTTCTTGGGGAAGCCCACCTGGACCGACCCTTGTTATGTACATGATGCGGTCCAATGGACCCTTATTGGGACCTCGTTGTCCTCGTTTCTGCTTGAGTGAAGCTGAGGATTCATCCATTGGAGAACCTTCTGCGGTTTTAGGAGCCGATGTCACCTTATTGTCTTCGCGATTAATCTAAGTAGAAAAAAATTATAAGACTTTGTATACTTGATAACCAACATTAACTTGAACTGCTGAAGTTAAGATTCGTGATCCATACCTCGTCGGCAGGATCATAATTCGGGTCTAGATCTACTAAAGTCTTTTTAATTTTTATATTCGGAAAAGGATCTGATGGACTGTGATAGGAGCCTGAACTCCTGGAGTCAGTAAACTCCATATTGTCTTCTTTGTTGTTACTACCAGGACCAGTCTTCTTAGGGCTTTCCATGCTAGATCTAATAAGACAAAAAATCTAATAAATGGCATATTAACTCTACATGAAGTGTTGCATGAAGAAAAAGATGGAAACATTCTAGGATTTGATAAGGCATTCTAGGGTTTAAGGCGACTGACCAAAAGGTTCCTATACATTGCGAGGGTGACAAGCATGTTAAAGTTGCTCACCAGCAATGGCAATTTTATCTTTTTATTCTAAATAGGCTAGCTTCGTTCAGAGTAGCTACAGGCGAGAAGAGACACTCTTTTTCAGTGATCATCTCTACAACCGTGGGATTTGCACGGTAAAAAAGATAAAAGACCCACATTCTCAAACGAATCAGGAATGCAGAAACATTCGCCAAAATCTATTCCCGGTGTGCCCGGCCGCACCAAAATGGGCTCATCATGGCAGCAGGTTCAGCCATCATGAAAGGCATTACGTACCCCACATATGATGGCACCAAGGATTTCTGGGATGGTCAATTGTCATGGCTGTTTAGAAAACAGGACAGGGAAGTCGGCGCCTACTATAGTGATAAACTTGGTGAGTTCTAGAGGTTCACGAGGTTTAGGTGACTTGATCAAGTCTGGGCATATGAAACCTTTGGTGGAATATTTCTGATAGGATGGGATTGACCAGGTCGAGGGGTTGGGGGCTTATTTTTGAAATCCCCCTTCATGTGACTCCAAATCCTATATGGATTGTAACTCAATTCGTACAAGGACTAGGACTGGTTTCTAAACTGAATCTGACTCCTAACTCTATTCAAAGTAGGACTCTACTAATATCGTTAAGGACGAAATCTGCTTTATCTAGAACAATCATATACCCCTAGACTGGTGTTTCCGCAACTTTGTCCAAAGTGAGGTTCGACTCCTCTATTGGGTGCACCAGATACCCAGATCATCCAACAAAAATGAAGTCCTAATATATCTAGTTTGATACAAATGGTGCTAACAAATCATAAATGGGTACATAAACTTTTTTCCTGTGAAATGCCTTAATATTAAGCTGAGTTCAATAATGGGATACATAATTGTTTTAACGCATGCAATCCTTCTGTAATTCTTCACATCATCATGATTGAATAAGCTATTCAATAAACAAACTCATAGTCATATAACAGCTACACTATCAGCAAGAATTATTTAACATAGTAATATATCATTCTCCAAAGGATAAGATACATATATGTTTATTGTACATGTTCATGTATTTCAATTTGACCATTGTACTAAAAAATGCAAATCGTAGCCACTAATTTCGTTCAATTGTGCCAATATGGCCATTATCATCACAATCCTACGTATTTGAGTGGTGACACATCATATGTTTGGCATCCAGCACCGCTAGAAGATGGACACACCTACTTCCAATAGAGTTCTCATTGCAGTTACCCCCTCAACCTAACTCATTTTGTGTATCGAGTGTCAGTCACCATGAATATTCCAGTTCATTACGTATTCGAATTCCGGTCAGGTGAGGACATTGAGTTGCTGGAACTGCTGCTGTGTAGAATTGATGGAAGTACACCGACAACCCAAGGATGCCTACCCACCGAACCCTAACCAAAGATGCCACCGAACTTGACAGTTTTTCGAATTCCACCGAACCCTAACCAAGGATGCCTACCATTTTCCAATTCCCGAACCCTAACCAAGGATTTGCAAGGCGGTGGCGAGGGCGGGGAGGGAGGCGGCATGGCGAAGGAGTATGGGTTGAAGGGTTTAAGGTTTACCTTGAAGCTCGGTGGTGACGACAATGACTTCGGTCGGCGTACCTGGAAGTGACGAGGGCAAAGCTCGGCGGCGACGGCGAAGCTCAGCGACAGCGAAGCTCAGCGGCGTACCTGGAACTGACGAGGGCGAACACTTGGTGGCAAACGAAATTTTGGCAGCCTAATGGCATCTAAGTGTTTCGCCCGGGTTAGGTTTTTCCAACGCTGCCGAGGGGTATATATAGACTCCCATTTTCTTAGGCGGATTTTAAGTACCGACTGCCTGAGAAGATTGTTACCTCACGCGGGTTTTACTTACCAACCGCTTGAGAAGATACAATTATCTCAGGCGGTTAAATAGTAACACCCGTCTGAGATAAACATCTTCTTAGACGGTTATTAATTACCAACCGCCTGTGAAGATATTTACTTCTTCTTAATTAATATGTGTTCATAATTTGAAGAACGCCTACATAAAGACCCCTCACCAACCACCTGTGAGGTTCTTAATTAATATGTGTCGACGACCGTGCGCGACCTTTCTTTTCCCCGAGGCGCGACCTTTCAATGCGCAGTAAATCAACTGCTCCATGTTCCACTCCGCGCGGCCTTAAAGACGCGCTATCACCCGTTAGTTCTCCACAAGCGCATCGCTCACTTTGAATCCTCTTGTTTTCTTCGTCTTCCTCCGCTCCGACGACCCAACACCACTACGGCCGACCTTCCGCCGCCAAGCCCTTCGAGGGAGCCACCTTGCAAGAAACTATGTTGCAGCTCCCCCGAGAAGATCAACAACGAGCAGTGCCTCCTCATGGCGTGAGAGGCGTATAACAATACGTCTCGCGCCATGAGTGCCTTGGGGCTGGGTACCCTTCTAGAGTATCCTGGAATGGGTACCATCGGCCACTACCTCTACGCCCTCACGGGGTGGCTGATCGTCTCGACATTCTGTTCGCGATGATGGCCCAGGTTCTTGGCTCCGAGGGCCTTAGAACGCTGGTGGCGGCGACGGCTAGCAACCTCAGGGTTGCACCGCCGGTGCAGCCGGTGCAGCCGACCCTGTCTCCTCTTGCACCGGTGCCGGAGTCACCGCCGGAGGACGAGGAGGAGGAGGAGGAGGAGGAGGAAGAGGAGTAGGAGTAGGAGTAGGATTTAATTAGTTTTTCTCTTTGTTGTTTTTAGTTGCTTCTGTTTTGTAAATATTGTTAATGAATGAAATCTATCTTTGTTCATCTATGTGATTGAATATTACTTGTGTATCTTGTGTGTTCTTGTGTGTTCTTGTGTAAATATCCTTTGAAATTGGTCAGAACATAAAAAACATACAACAAATGCTATTTTTCATTTTTCTATCTTGATGAATATAATGCTTTTTTCATTTATTTTTTTAGTGGACATTTTTACTCATCATACCAACCTCTATGAATTTTTTCAGATTTCTTAAATTTTTTTGAATCAATGTGTGTTCATAATTTGATGAATGCCTCATATGTATATGAGCATTTAGTTAGAATGGTGGATAATTTGAAGTTTGACATGTTGGAATGCTTTTAAAAAAATTAAAAAAAAATCATACATGTATAAATTATACAAATATGTTCATACCAATAATTTTGAGTGAAGGAACTTTTTTTTATGAGATACACAAATGTGAATAATATGTGAGTAGAAATTAATTTGATATTTACCAAAACATTACAATGTCAGCTATACAAGTTTTAAAAATATTTTGTTCAGGTGGTAGATGTTAATTTTATACAAATGTAGAAGAAAGAATCATCGAATTTGGACACAATTTGCAGAATCTAAATATGTTTGAGTATTTATATTGGAATCTAAATAAAAAAGAAGCAAGGGATAAGGAAACTGAAGAACAATATCGAACATTATCTGAGACGGTTGGTAAGTAATACCCGCCTGAGATAAACATCTTCTCAGACGGTTGGTAAGTACCAACCGCCTGTGAAGATATTTACTTCTTTTCATTAATATTCTTTATTAAATGTGGTCCTTTAAAAAGGCAAAAATCCACTTTCTTGTAATATTATTGATAAGTAAAGGTTACCATTAAATTGCACTTCATAAATCCTTTGAAATTGGTCAGAACACAAAAAACATACAACAAATGCTATTTTTCATTTTTCTATCTTGATGAATATAATGCTTTTTTCATTTATTTTTTCAGTGGACATTTTTACTCATCATACCAACCTCTATGAATTTTTTCAGATTTTTTTAAATTATTTTTGAATCAATGTGTGTTCATAATTTGATGAATGCCTCATATGTATATGAGCATTTAGTTAGAATAGTGGATAATTTAAACTTTGACATGTTGGAATGCTTTTAAAAAAATTAAAAAAATTCATACATGTATAAATTATACATATATGTCCATACCAACAATTTTGATTGAAGGAACTTTTTTTTTTATGAGATACACAAATGTGAATAATATATGAGTAGAAATTAATTTGATATTTACCAAAACATTACAATGTCAGCTATACAAGTTTTAAAAATATTTTGTTCAGGTGGTAGATGTTAATTTTATACAAATGTAGAAGAAAGAATCATCAAATTTGGACACAATTTGTAGAATCTAAACATGTTTGAGTATTTATATTGGAATCTAAATAAAAAAGAAGCAAGGGATAAGGAAACTGAAGAACAGTATCGGACATTATCTCAGACGATTGGTAAGTAATAGCCGCTTGAGATAAACATTTTTGAAACTACAAGATGTTAATTAACGGCGTGAGAAGATATTAATTAACTGACACGCCGCACGAGGTCTGTGGAGAAGTTAAGAAGTCGTGGTGCAGGAACACGTGCGCGACGTTCAACATGGATACAAGAGTGACAGAAGGATCTCTGAAGATCGTCTTCCACAGTGGTTTAATTGTGCGCCGCACGAGGTCCGCAAAGAGTTCAATGCGCAATGAACAAAATATTTTGTTCAGGTGGTAGATGTTAATTTTATACAAATGTAGAAGAAAGAGTCATCGAATTTGGACACAATTTGCAGAATCTAAACATGTCTAAGTATTTATATTGGAATATAAATAAAAAAGAAGCAAATGATAAGGAAACTGAAGAACAGTATCGGGCATTATCTCAGACAGTTGGTAAGTAATACCCGCCTAAGATAAACATTTTTGAAACTACAAGATGTTAATTAATGGGCTGAGAAGATGTTAATTAACTGACGCGCCGCACGAGGTCTGCGGAGAAGTTAAGAAGCCGTGGTGCAGGGACGCGTGCGCGACGTTCCACATGGATACCAGAGAGATGGAAGGATCTCTAAAGATCATCTTCCACAATGGTTTAATTGTGCGCCGCACGAGGTCTGCAAAGAGTTCAATGCGCGGGAAAAGAACCGCTCCCTCGTCTACTCCGCACAGACCATATATAAGGCGCGTCGTCGGTTATGTACAAGCACAGAACTTTTGCACTTCTTTCTTATTCTTCCATCGTTCCACCTCCAAGCCCGGTGCCGACGAACCACCACAGTCATGGCCAACCTTCCGCCTCCTAGCCCGCCGAGGCAGTCACCCTGCAAGCGGATACGCTGCAGCTCCCCCGAGGGGGTGAATGACGACCAGCGCAATCCACCACCGGTGCAGCCGGAGCCACCGGTACAGCCGGAGCAATCGGCTCAGCCGGAGCAGCTGACCCACTCTTCTACTGCATCATCGCCGGAGGAGGAGGAGGAGGAGGAGGAGGACGACGACGATGACGACGACAATGATGATGATGACGATGACGATGGCGACGACGACGGCGACCACCACCATGGTGACGACAACGACGACTACGAGTTGGAGGAGGACCGCTTGGCGCGGTTTGAGAAGTTGGCGGAGAGGGCGGAGGAGGCGGGGCCGTAGTGTAGTTTTAGGAGTTCTTGTACATATATCTTTTGTAGTTTTAGGAGTTCTTGTACATTTTTAGCTTCAATTCTTTTATTGTACATATTTCTTTTGTTTCGTAATATATATGTTTTCATTCGTGTCAATGAATACTGGTGTGTTAGAATTTCTGGATTTCAATCAAGGAAATGTGCTCAAAATGCTCATATGTATATGAGCATTTAGTTAGAATGGTGGATAATTTGAAGTTTGACATGTTGGAATGCTTTTAAAAAAATTAAAAAAATTTCATACATGTATAAATTATACAAATATGTTCATACCAACAATTTCGAGTGAAGGAACTTTTTTTTATGAGATATACAAATGTGAATAATATGTGAGTAGAAATTAATTTGATATTTACCAAAACATTACAATGTCAGCTATACAAGTTTTAAAAATATTTTGTTCAGTTGGCATTATCTCAGGCGGTTGATAAGTAATACCCGCCTGAGATAAACATTTTCTCAGGCGATTATTGAGTACCAACAGCCTGTGAAGATATTTACTTCTTAATTAATATTCTTGATTAAATATCTTTTCAGGCGGTTGGTATGTAAAACCCGCCTGAGATAAAGTTAAAAACTGCATGTGAAAAACCGACGTCTATATAAGGACCCAACCCATACTGCCGCGCCGCCGCTCAACCCCGCACCGCCACTTCTCCACCTAGCCGGTCCACCATTCTGACGCCTCCCCACCGTGCTGACGCCTCTGCAAGGTAAATGTAGTTTCCTTACTTTTTCTTTGTATATTTTCATCAGCTGATAAGCTGTTAGTTTTGTGTGTTCTGGTATATGGATTCTGTCCTTTTGCATGTGTAAGCACTGTATGGATTGTGTTCTGGTATATTGATGTATGGACTATATGGATTGTTTCCTTTTTGTGTGTTCTGCTAGTTTGGTCTTTTATTTATTGATGTATGGACTATATTGTAATAAGCTTATTGTAGTTTGTACCTATTATGTGACATGAATATGATGTTTAATTAACAGATGCTATTGTAATATATATAAGATGCTATTGTTTAATTAACAGATGCACGATAAATGTAGTTTCCTTACTTTTTCTTTGTATATTTTCATTAGCTGATAAGCTGTTAGTTTGGTGTGTTCTGGTATATGGATTCTGTCCTTTTGCATGTGTAAGCACGGTATGGATTGTGTTCTGGTATATTGATGTATGGACTATATGGATTGTTTCCTTTTTGTACCTATTATGTGACATGAATATGATGTTTAATTAACAGATGCTATTGTAATATATATAAGATGCATGAAGTTTACCCGAACTTGTAATTGTAGTTTTATGTGTTTTCCTTTTCAATATGCTACTTGTGTGTGCGTACCTCCTGCTTGCATATATTTCGAAGGAGTGATTAGGGTTAGATTTCTAAGGAGATGGTTTTATAACTCACCCATTTAGTTACCATCGTTGGATGGGATCCGATGTCAAGATATAACGGACCGGATTCCACCCAGACCTAGCCCATGCTGCTGGGCCTATTTCCCCCTTTGACTTCGTCCGCCTCAAGACATCACCTGTCACCTACATTAGTCGCCCTAATCATACTTGTTATGTCTCCGTAAATTCATTTTATAGAAGACCTTTAGAGAATATTTGTGGACAAATTTTGTAAATCTGACAAAAATTCTATTATTGAAGCATGGACCGTCGAGCTTGCATTTATAACATGCCAAGACCCGATCCTATGTACATTCGTAATGTTGCAAATTTTATTGAAGCATCAAAGAGACATGCGAAGTTGCAAAAGATAGATGACATATTATGTCCATGTATCGACTGCGAAAATAAGATTGCTTAGACGGATACTATAGTAATCCAATCTCATTTGGTGAAAAGATGTTTCAAAAATAACTACACAATATGGACAGAGCATGGTGAGTTAGATACACATGATGTGGATAAAGATGATGAGAGAGGCTCAGATAATGATAATGTTCATATCGATGATGGTAGTGACAATCAAGCTGGTGATGATGATGAGTTCGATTGTGAGGAGATGTTGTGTCATATTGAACCATATATACTGACTTCTATGGGAGCAAGCAAAGGTTTAAGTAAAATGGAGACATTGCAGAATGCAGCGACAGAGCTTTTATATGATGAATCAAACGGTTGTGATATAGAGTTTACTACATTGCGTGCAGTCTTAGAACTACTAAAGTTGAAAGCTATGCACGGATGGTCCGATTGTAGTTTCTCTGATCTTTTGAATCTTCTGGCAGAAATTCTTCCAAATCCAAATAAACTGCCCAGAAACTTCTTTGCCCGATGGCACTAGGTGTGACAAAAATACGCTTGTGTGAACCATTGTATTCTGTATCGCAAAGAGCATGAGCTCGCAACTAGATGCCCCATTTGTGGTATCAGTAGATATAAGAAGGACTACAATCACCAATATGTTACCAACATGAAAAAGACTCAAAAGAATAAGAAGTTTGTTATTGGTCCTGAAGGTGACGATGACGATACATCTGGCGATGCAGACGGGAAGAATAAGAGAAAAATTCCTGCCTTGGTGATGTGGTACCTTCCGGTAATTGATCGCTTGAAGCGTTTGTTCTCAAACCCTAGGGAGGCTGAACTTATGCGTTGGCATTCCGAGCAACGCAAGAAGAATGAAAAACATATATGACACCCTGGTGATGCAACGCAGTGGAAAAATTTTGATATCCAGTATCCAGAATTTGCGAAGGAAATCAGAAATGTGAGGTTTGCCTTGGGTACAGATGGAATGAATCCGTTTAGTGAAAAAAGGAGCATACACAGCACATGGCCCGTGGTCTTAACGATGTACAACCTACCGACGTGGTTGTGTCACAAAAGAAAATATATCTTATTATCTGTTCTTATCCAAGGTCGGAAACAACCCGGCATCAAAATTGACGTGTTCTTGGAACCTTTAATGGAAGATATGGCGAAATTGTGGAATGAAGGGGTACGTACATGGGATGAGTACAAGCGGGAGTATTTCACTCTAAGAGCAATGATATTCGTTACCGTGCATGATTATCTTGGACTGTTTACATTATCAGGACAAAAGAAAGGGAAGAAAGGTTGCGTTAGGTTCGTGGATAGAACTGGATTTCTATACCTCACATCATCCAGAAAGACGGTGTACATGAGACATTGATGGTTCTTGACAGATACACACAAGTATAGGAAGATGAAAGAATAATTTGATAACAAAATCGAAAAAGATACTGCACCGAAACCTTACAGTGGAAAACTTGTGTTTGAAATGGTCAAGAAGATTCATATTGCTTTCGGTAAGGGAAACAATAGTAAAGGAATTAAGAGAAAGAAAAGTACATCTTCGGATGATACAACTGACATGGCTTTCAAGAAACAATCAATTTTTTTCAAGTATCTTCCGTATTGGAAGAATCTGGAATTTTGCCATAGTATTGATTTGATGCACGTTACAAAGAATGTATTTGACAGCATCATTGGGACCTTGCTGGACATGCTGAGGAAAACAAAGGATGGATTAAATTCACGTATGGACCTAGTAAATCTTGATTTGAGACCAGAGCTTCATCCAGTAGAAAAGGCGAACGGGAAGCATTACCTTCCCCCAGCCAGCTACAACGTGACGCTAGAAGAGAAAAAAGCAATTTGCGAATGCTTGCGTGGGATCAAAGTGCCCACGAGTTTCTCATCCAATATCCGCAAACTAGTCTTGATGAAAGACTTGTCTTTATTCGGTTATAATTCTCACGACTATCACATGATGATGATAGTTTTCCATGCCATTGCAATAAGAGTAATCAAACCTGAGCATATAAAAGTTGTCATCACACTTTTGTGTTACTTCTTCAATGCAGTATCGCAAAAGGTGATAGCACGTGAAGATTTAGACTATCTGAAAACATACATCATCGAGACAATGTGCAAGCTTGAGATGTCTTTCCCACCATCCTTTTTTGATATGCAAGTACACCTAATCATACATCTTGTTGATCAGATAAAAGCATTGGGGCCACTATATTTACATCATATGTTTTTGTTGGAGAGATATTTAGGAGTATTAAAAGGTTATGTGCGAAACCGTGCTCACCCAGAGGGTTCAATTATGGAAGGATACACCACTGAAGAAGTGATTGAGGGTTGCACTGATTACATCAAAGATGGAAGATCGATAGGTGTGCCCATACCGGTACATGAGGGTAGACTACGTGGGAGAGGCAAAGTGGGTAATAAAACTTCTATTGTTCAAGATTACAGGAATGTACACCGTGCACATTTTGGTGTACTACAACAGCTCGCAATAGCTGAGTCGTACATCGAGGAACACCAAATTGAGCTTCGTGATAAAAACCAAGACCGCACAGAGGACTGGATCATGAAAGAGCACAGAAGATGTTTCAATGAATGGTTAATGGACAAAAATATATCATACGGAAACACTATAGAAGAGGCAACAATGAAGAAGTTAGCTTCTGGCCCATCTGCTTTGGTAACATCATGGCAAGCATATGACATCAATGGTTACACATTTTACACTAAAGAAAAAGACGGTAAGAGTGTTGCACAAAATAGTGGTGTTCGTATTGAGGCTTATGATTCACAAGGGCAGAAGACCACATACTTCGAGTTCATAGAGGAAATATGCGAACTCGATTATGGCGAAAGAATGGTAATGCCCATATTTAAGTGCCAATGGGTCAAACATCCTGATGGTTTAAAAGTGGACAATTACGGGCTAATACTGGTGGACTTGAATAAAGTGGGTTACAAAGATGACCCGTGGGTTCTCGCCGATAATGTTGCACAAGTTTTTTATGTTCAAGATCCAGAAACTGAGAAGTTGCACGTAGTTGTTTCTGGAAAGCAAAATATTGTTGGGATTGAGAATGTGGGAGATAATGAAGAGGAATATAATCAGTATGAAGAGATGTACCTTTTCACCGAACCAGAAAACATCAAGCGCGTAGAGAGAAGCATTAAAAAGAATTTGAAACCCTATATGCGTGAAGATGTCAATGCTGGAAAAAATGTATATAACAATGCGAGATGATATATATTATATATATTTGTACCCTCTGAAATCAACTTGGAACAATGTTGGTATATGGATTGTGTCCTTTTGCATTTGTGTACATATGCGTTTGGACTCAATAATTTGGAAGTTTGGTATTTCAGATAATGATGTCTCGGGCGTGTAGCCGATTGAAGGAGGAGCGCTTGGCATGGCGCAAGAACCATCCCCATGTATGTACATATGGCACACTGGTCGCATGGTTGTATATACATATGTATTTGTAATGGACTGATGAACTTAACTGTAGTTAGTTTTTCCATCTTGTTTGTTTTTGGTATTTTCAATTTCTCCGCGTAGGGTTTCTCTGCGAAGCCTGAATCGGGAGATTTATTGAAGTGGCAATGCATCGTCCCCGGTAAAGAAGGGGTAAGTCATGAAGAACAAGCACAATATGAGTTTAACCATCGTCCTCCTATTAATAAATTTCTTTCGCAGACTGAATGGGAAGATGGTTACTACCCCCCTGACAATCTCCTTCTCTGAGGACTATCCCTTGGTGCCTCCAAGATGCGCCTTTCCAATTGGGTTCTTCCACCCAAATGTCCATCGTTCGGGAGCACTCTGCATCGGGATTCTTGATCAAGAGACTGTAAGATAGACCTATTTTGTTCATGTAATTATTACTTATAATTGTTGTCGAACTTATTTGAACTGATTTCTTATATTGCTTAAATTATATTTTGTAGGGGTGGTGCAGTGCTTTTACAATCAAAACTATGCTACTTGAAGTTCAGTGTTTGCTGCATCAGCCAAATGTGCCTGATGTTGAAAATGATTGCTATAATCTACTTATCAAGGTTAGATGACACTTTGACTTAGTGACCAATGTAGGTTATTCATTCCTCCTTCGACATTTGTTAATTTAAATAATGTCAATATTTTCAGGATCCAGCGGAATATAAGAGACGTGGTCGGGAGCAAGCAGGACGGTACAATTTAGATTGATCGATGGGAGCTTCATCGTCGATCACAATGAATGTAGCATGACTTTTGTTCTCAATGTGTAAATAAATTATCTTTGAACAATTGTAAAGCCTCTAATGGTGTATTATCACAATTAAGCCAGCCTCACTGGTGATCAAACATTTCCTATAATGCATTACTGTACTAGTATCCGCTCATCTGTGTTTTTTTCCTGATATCATACGGTTGTGATAATTGCAACGACTACATCCCTGTAATTTCAATGAAAACCGCTTGTGATAATTGAACAACTACATACGGTTCTTAAACAATGACCGCCACTGAAAATACATGATCTTCTCAGGCCGTTGTTAATTAGGAACCGTCTGTGAAGTTCATTACATTACAGGCGGTTATCAATTAAGAACCGTCTATTAAGATCATGTATTTACCCAGGCGGTTGTTTCTTAAAATCCGTCTATGAAGTTCATTGTATTACAGGCGGTTCTTAATTAAGAACCGTCTGTAAAGATCATGTATTTACCTAGACTGTTGTTCTTTAAAATCCGCCTGTGTTGTTCTTTCATCACAAGCGGTTATTATATCATTCGTCATCATAGTCACATATTTTTAAGGACCGCCTGTGTTTGAAAATTTGAGGCGCCTGTAAAAATACTTTTTGTAGTAGTGATCATCATTTAATGGTCGGCACCGGCAAATCACTTATATTATCTAAGTTGAAAATCATCGTTAGTTTTTCTATCACAAAATATTGTTGTAAATCATCTAAACTGAGAATAAAATAAAAACAAACCCTTCATCTCTATAATCCTTGTTGTATAGATCTTTGCGTTCTTTCCCCTCCGCACTGAACTGTAACACCCTCGATTTTCGCATCAAGCATTGCATACATGATCATGCATTAAATATTAATAGAATAAAAGAAAAGATAAAACATACAAATGTATGTAGCAAAACAAGAAATAGAAAATAATTATAGCCTAAAACATGTATTAGGGAATAAATATAAAATAATAATAATAGATAAAAAGAAATATATATAAATAAATTATATATAATAATAAATATATATATATAAAATAAATAAATAATAAATAAAATGAATAAGATAAATAAAATAAATAAAATATAAATAATATATTATAAAAATAAAAATATAAAAAAAAGAGAGAAGAAAAAAAAGGGACCGGCACCGCCCGGCCAGGCCGGCCGAGCCTCCCGCGCGCCCGCCACGCGCGCCGATCCGCGCGCCCGCCTGTCCCCCACGCCCCGACTCCCGACGCCAGCCGCCCCGCGCCGTACGCGCCCTCCCGACACAACCGCGACGCCCGCGCTCCCGTGCTGCGCGCGACCCCCACTCACGCCCCGACGCCTGCGTCCCGGGCCCCGCACCCCGCCTCCCGTACCGCGCGCCCTCCCACGCCCCGCCGCCCGAGGCTCCCGGCCCCACGCCACCCCGCCAGCGCCGAAACCCCCGCCTCCCGATTCCCGCGTCGAGCGCGCCCGCCCCGGCTCCCGACGCCCCCGCCTCGATCGCCCCCCCCCCCCCCCGATGCCGCAAGACGCCTCCCGCCCATCCCCCGCTCCCGCGTCGCCCCGGGCCCCACCCGCCTGGCCCGCTCGCCCTGCTCGCCCATCCGCGCGAGCCGCCTGCGCCCTCCCGCGTGGCCCCACGCCACCGCGATTCCCGCTCCCGCGCAATCGCGGCACGCGCGCCGGCCCTAGCGCCCTAGTCCGCGCCTATAAAAAGCCTCCGTAGGTTTCTCGATCCCAGAAAAACAGCCACCGCCAGAAATCACCATCGCCGCCAAGACGCCAGAAGAAACCGCACCAGAGGGCTGCGCCTCCAAAGAAAAAAAGGAAGAAAAAAAGAGGGAAAGAAGAGGAAGAAAAAGAGGGAGGCACCACCGTCCGTCGGAGATCGTCGCCGTCGTCGTGCCGCCAAGGGACTGCTGTGTCATCTACTTCGTCTACGCATTGTCCCCATCCCGCGATCATCGAAGCCATCGCACCTACGGTAGGATTCGTTCCCGATGCAAATTTTAGCGACGCATTAGATCTAATAGACGTAAATTTATTTTAGTTGCACCATAGTTTTATTTTTAGCAGCATTAATCCAATCTAAAACCCCGTAAACTCATATGAACACGTGTGAACTAGTTGCATCTAATTAATAAACAACCGTAGTAAATTAATAATTTATCTTTGCATGCATGCATATCATCGCATGTTGACTAATGTGTGTGCATCATGTTGATTTTTATGTATTTTCTTGTATGTGTGATCACGAGTAGAGGGAAGTGCTCAAGAGATCGTGTACGAGGATTTCCAGAATCAAGACTTTGAAGCGCTTGAGCAATCCTATCCGCCGGAGCAAGGCAAGTGTCCTTGAAGCATATTGATCCTATTTTAAATTAGATGTTTTGTTTGCGAACTTGCATGCTTGTGTCAAATTGATGGGAATCCTATGGTAGGAAGTTTACTAGTTTTGTTTGACCACCCTTGTCACCTGGAATTTATGGTAGAGAGTCGGGAAGGGTTTTTACCTTTTGCTTCGCTTAATTAATTGGGATGACAAACAACACTACACATTTAATTATGCATCAATGATATTTTGGTTAATGTGAACTGGTCAATACGATGGGTGATCTAAGCAAGCCTGGTATGTGGATGGGTTGGATGATATGGTAGTTTGCTTGCCTTAGATCTAAGGATCGGTTCATGCGAGAATACGCCAGGTCAACAGTGCCACCACGAGGCCAAGTATGGGTGCGGCGTAGCTGATTAATTAGGGCTTTGCTAGTGCTGTTTGGACCATTGTGGATGCTCGGGGAAGGGGTAGTCGGATTGGATTTGTTGATGATTGGTGGGACTACCCTAGGATCCGAATGGCTCAAGAGGGGGCCCTTGGTTGAAGATGTGCTCAGTTGGAGGCATCGCCACTGGTGAAACCTCAGTGGGGTCTAAATAGGCTAGTAATCCCTTTGTAAAGGCTATTTTGTGATCTCTTGGCCATACACCAAAGGAAGTGTAATTGGCACAAGGGAGGTTCTTTAGTCGCCGACGGGTGATGAAATCACAAACACGTGGGTAAAGAGGTACAAACTCTGCAGAGTTAATTAAAACTATCATGATAGCCGTGCTCCCGGTTATGAGCACCTGGACAACTTCCATGATTAGAGGGAATTTGGGATTTGGGATGGTTATGGTTTGGTAATGGTTATGGTTGATATTATGATTATGGTTATGGTTATGAGATGGAATTATGATTTATGACATTGATTATGGTTATTGGTAATGGTGATTTATGGACTGGTATCCTGATGGTTACATGGTTTATGATGGGTTATTTCACATAAATATGGTACATTGCTTTTTCAAATGTTTTACTGTACTTTTCAGCACTTAGCCATTATTATTGTCGTCATTTGAATCAGCCACATGTCATACTTTCCACACTTGCTGAGTACGACATGTACTCACTCTTGCAATCCCCACCCCAACAGTTGCAGGTCAGGATTGTGAGTTTAATGGCGATAATGCGGAGTTCTAGGCCGTGTCTACCGTCAGCTTTGCCTGTGGTGTTATTGGAGCTGCGCTATCCCTTTTGCATAGTTGCTTAATTAGTTTATTTCTGCTGCATTAGTTGAACCTGTCATTAATATTCATTAGAGCTTGTATCCGAGGATATAATGAATTATGTAATAAGAGTACTTATTTAATAATTTGAGCTGTGGTAATTATCTGTTTATCATTTGTGAATCACACGTGTATGTGTGTTGAACATCCTGGGCACACATATGCGATAGCTTGGTTCATTTTCGGAACCGGGCGTCACAGATTGGTATCAGAGCCACAGGTTGACCGTAGGACGCAACCTAGATAGAATGGACACTTTAGAGCACATAGGAGCACTCAGGAATCGATGTGTTTTTGCTTGGAGTGTTGTTTGCTATATATATTATTTGCTTGTGTGCTTAATAGAGGATTTTGGGATGCTTTAGTATTGACATGTCCACCTAGGCTAGTATAGCTAGTTGGTTAGCTTCATATCCCTTGATGCATAATTGGGGACGTTTCTAAATTCTTACCTATTGCTTTTCTCTAGATGGTGAGGACTCGCAATCAGAGGGATGTCAATGATGAGGAGGGGAACCATGGAGTACCTCAGAACAACAATGGACAAGGACCTGCTTATGGAGCTATCAATATTGAGCAGCTGCTAGCTATGCAAAACCAGCTCATGCAGACCATGATACAAACTATGGGACAGCTGCAGGCTGGCAATAACAACAATCAGCCCCACATGCCTCCACCGCCACCCCCGCCTCCTCATAACCGATTGGGAGAGTTTATGAGGACTAGGCCGCCAACCTTTGCTCAAGCCGCAAACCCTATGGATGCGGATGATTGGCTCAAGTCCGTGGAGAAGAAGCTAGCCATTGTCCAATGCAGTGACCGGGAGAAGGTCCTATTTGCTTCTCATCAACTCGTTGGAGCAGCTGCAGATTGGTGGGATTCTTATTGCAACACTCATGAGAACCAAGAGAGAATTACTTGGGCAGAATTCAAAGAGAACTTCCGTTCTCATTATGTGCCGGAAGGTGTTATGATCTTGAAGAGACAAGAATTTGAGAACTTGAGGCAAGGGAAATCAAGCGTGAGTGAATATCTCAATAAGTTCACTCAACTCTCAAGATACGCGCCTGAGGATGTTAGTCGAGACAGCCGGAAACAGTACTTGTTCATGAGAGGCTTGAACAATGAGATCCAAGTGCAACTACTCAACTGCGATTATGCCAATTTTCAGAAGCTTGTGGACAAAGCAATTGTGGTTGAGAACAAGATCAGTGAGATGGAGCAAGAAATCAAGAGGAAGGCGCCATATCAAGGACAGCAACAAAGAAGTAATGTGCACCCTCGCCTTGCACCACCCAATGCACCCTATTACAGCTCCTCTATTCCTGCTCAGCGCCCTGGTTATGCACCGCGCCCAACTCAGTTTGAGCAGCAATGCCCTGTCATGCAAGCACCTAGGCTTCCAATGCCTTATGCACCTCGTGCTGGTTTTCCTGGAGCCAATGTTCAGAACCAGGCTCGTCCCAATAATTCTGGTGGAGTTAAGAAGTGTTATACCTGTGGAGAAGCTGGACACTTTGCGAATCAATGTCCTAAGTCAGGCCTTGGTCAAGGAAGCAATGTGCCGAGGCAAAACCCAAGACCCAATGGAGGACATCCGCAAGGGAGCCGTGGACAGCAGAACTTTGCTCGTGGCAACGTGAACCATGTCTCTACGGAGGAGGCTCAACAAACGGATGACGTGGTCATTGGTATGTTTCTCGCCAACTCCAACCCCGCGACTATGTTATTTGATTCTGGAGCATCACATTCATTCATTGCATCAAAGTATGTTGCCAAGTACAGTTTGCCTATCTCTCATATGAAGTTTACTCTATTGGTTAAGTCTCCTGGAGGGGAGATGAGGACAAATATAGTATGTCCAAAAATAAGCCTTAGAATAAGGGGGGTAGACTCCTCCGCCAACCTCATTGTTTTAGATTCACAAGGAATAAGAGCACCCGTTGGTGCAAAGTGCAATGGAAACACCATACGGAAACCGAAGCTACATGGGAACGTGAAGAAGACCTGAAGGCAGAATTCCCGCATCTTTTCTCCACGCTATCGAATCTCGAGGGTGAGATTCACTTTAAGGGGGGTAGATTTGTAACACCCTCGATTTTCGCATCAAGCATTGCATACATGATCATGCATTAAATATTAATAGAATAAAAGAAAATATAAAACATACAAATGTATGTAGCAAAACAAGAAATAGAAAATAATAATTATAGCCTAAAACATGTATTAGAGAATAAATATAAAATAATAATAATAGATAAAAAGAAATATATATAAATAAATTATATATAATATATATATAATAAATAATAAATAAATAAAATGAATAAGATAAATAAAATAAATAAAATATAAATAATATATTATAAAAATAAAAATATAAAAAAAAGAGAGAAGAAAAAAAAGGGACCGGCGCCGCCCGGCCAGGCCGGCAGAGCCTCCCGCGCGCCCGCCACGCGCGCCGACCAGCGCGCCGATCCGCGCGCCCGCCTGTCCCCCACGCCTCGACTCCCGACGCCAGCCGCCCCGCGCCGTACGCGCCCTCCCGACACAACCGCGACGCCCGCGCTCCCGTGCTGCGCGCGACCCCCACTCCTGCCCCGACGCCTGCGTCCCGGGCCCCGCACCCCGCCTCCCGTACCGCGCGCCCTCCCACGCCCCGCCGCCCGAGGCTCCCGACCCCACGCCACCCCGCCAGCGCCGAAACCCCCGCCTCCCGATTCCCGCGCTGAGCGCGCCCGCCCCGGCTTCCGACGCCCCCGCCTCGATCGCCCCCCCCCCCCCCCCCCCCCCGATGCCGCAAGCCGCCTCCCGCCCATCCCCCGCTCCCGCGTCGCCCCGGGCCCCACCCGCCTGGCCCGCTCGCCCCGCTCGCCCCGCTCGCCCATCCGCGCGCGCCGCCTGCGCCCTCCCGCGTGGCCCCACGCCACCGCGATTCCCGCTCCCGCGCAACCACCGCACGCGCGCCGGCCCTAGCGCCCTAGTCCGCGCCTATAAAAAGCCTTCGTAGGTTTCCCGATCCCAGAAAAACAGCCGCCGCTAGAAATCACCGCCGCCGCCAAGACGCCAGAAGAAACCGCACCAGAGGGCTACGCCTCCAGGGGAAAAAAAGGAAGAAAAAAAGAGGGAAAGAAGAGGAAGAAAAAGAGGAAGGCGCCACCGTCCGCTGGAGATCATCGCCGTCGTCGTGCCGCCAAGGGACTGTTGTGCCATCTACTTCGTCTACGCATTGTCCCCATCCCGCGATCATCGAAGCCATCGCACCTACGGTAGGATTCGTTCCCGATGCAAATTTTAGCGACACATTGGATCTAATAGACGTAAATTTATTTTAGTTGCACCATAATTTTATTTTTAGTGGCATTAATCCAATCTAAAACCCCCGTAAACTCATATGAACATGTATGAACTAGTTGCATCTAATTAATAAACAATCGTAGTAAATTAATAATTTATCTTTGCATGCATGCATATCATCGCATGTTGATTAATGTGTGTGCATCATGTTGATTTGTATGTATTTTCTTGTATGTGTGATCACGAGTAGAGGGAAGTGCTCAAGAGATCGTGTACGAGGATTTCCAGAATCAAGACTTTGAAGCGCTTGAGCAATCCTATCCGCCGGAGCAAGGCAAGTGTCCTTGAAGCATATTGATCCTATTTTAAATTAGATGTTTTGTTTGCGAACTTGCATGCTTGTGTCAAATTGATGGGAATCCTATGGTAGGAAGTTTACTAGTTTTGTTTGACCACCCTTGTCACCTGGAATTTATGGTAGAGAGTCGGGAAGGGTTTTTACCTTTTGCTTCGCTTAATTAATTGGGATGACAAACAACACTACACATTTAATTATGCATCAATGATATTCTGGTTAATGTGAACTGGTCAATACGATGGGTGATCTAAGCAAGCCTGGTATGTGGATGGGTTGGATGATATGGTGGTTTGCTTGACTTAGATTTAAGGACCGGTTCATGCGAGAATACACCAGGTCAACAGTGCCACCACGAGGCCAAGTATGGGTGCGGCGTAGCTGATAATTAGGGCTTTGCTAGTACTGTTTGGACCATTGTGGATGCTGGGGAAGGGGTAGTCGGATTGGGTTTGTTGATGATTGGTGGGATTACCCTGGGATCCGAATGGCTCAAGAGGGGGCCCTTGGTTGAAGATGTGCTCAGTTGGAGGCATCGCCACGGGTGAAACCTCAGTGGGGTCTAAATAGGCTAGTAATCCCTTTGTAAAGGCCATTTTGTGATCTCTTGGCCATACACCAAAGGAAGTGTAATTGGCACAAGGGAGGTTCTTTAGTCGCCGACGGGTGATGAAATCACAAACACGTGGGTAAAGAGGTACAAACTCTGCAGAGTTAATTAAAACTATCATGATAGCCGTGCTCCCGGTTATGAGCACCTGGACAACTTCCATGATTAGAGGGAATTTGGGATTTGGGATGGTTATAGTTTGGTAATGGTTATGGTTGATATTATGATTATAGTTATGGTTATGAGATGGAATTATGGTTTATGACATTGATTATGGTTATTGGTAATGGTGATTTATGGACTGGTATCCTGATGGTTACACGGTTTATGATGGGTTATTTCACATGAATATAGTACATTGCTTTTTCAAATGTTTTACTGTACTTTTCAGTACTTAGCCATTATTATTGTCGTCATTTGAATCAGCCACATGTCATACTTTCCACACTTGCTGAGTACGACATGTACTCACTCTTGCAATCCCCACCCCAACAGTTGCAGGTCAGGATTGTGAGTTTAATGGCGATAATGCGGAGTTCTAGGCCGTGTCTACCGTCAGCTTTGCCTGTGGTGTTATTGGAGCTGCGCTATCCCTTTTGCTTAGTTGCTTAATTAGTTTATTTCCGCTGCATTAGTTGAACCTGTCATTAATATTCATTAGAGCTTGTATCCGAGGATATAATGAATTATATAATAAGAGTACTTATTTAATAATTTGAGCTGTAGTAATTATCTGTTTATCATTTATGAATCACACGTGTATGTGTGTTGAACATCCTGGGCACACATATGCGATAGCTTGGTTCATTTTCGGAACCGGGCGTCACATGAACTTTTCTTTAAGATCTTTAAACTCACGTTCTATGTATAGATCTTTGCGTTCCTCCGGAGTTGCATATCGATTCACTGTTCAAATAAATAAAGGATTAGGTTCATGGTATTTTTAGGTAGTGAACAACCGAATACAAACAATAAGGCAAAAGAATGCTGTAATTCTGAACATTTCTGAAGTGATCAGGGCTCGACCACCAGAAACATACCATGCTCCTGAATGACGTGGACATTTGTGTAGTATCCAGTACGTAATTTTTTTTATTGCAGTGATTCTTGTCGTAAACTGGTACTGTAACTCCAACACCTGCAGATGATTGTAATAAAATATCAGAACCATTTATGACTTAAAACTACAGTCAATGCAGTGATGTTTGCAACGTGTACGCAGTTTGTTTCTGAGCTGAATACCTTAAAACTGTGACTCAAGTCTTCCGGTAATTGACACAATCGACTCTTGTCCTTCACTTGCCCAGCAACTGCAGAGGCTGCATGAACAATGAAAAATTCAGAAAGCACTCGTGACAGGACAAGGAAGCCTAAACATTGAGCAGCCTAAGCTTGAACAGAGAAAAATTCACAGATCACTTTTACTGCCAACCAGCCAATACAACCAGCTATGAGGTTGGTTTTAGGATTGCCACATTCCTAGATTATAGAAAACAGCTGCAAGCAAATCATATATTTATTCTCAGTTAACAGTTTTGGAGTACTGTTAAGTGGAGGATTGGCTATAAGCTCTACTACCTAGAGACCCGACATGCATGGACTTCCGCATGAGCTCCATCATCATATCATGCAGCGACTCCTGGGATTCCCGGTGTTAGCAAATTAATGCGTAAACAAGATCGAACACGAGATACAGATTTTACGTGGAAAATCCTTGCGGGAAAAAACCATGGGCGCCGACCGGCGATCTTCACTATATGATGAGAGTTTACAATGAGGGTCTCTTCTCTCTTGCTCTCTCTCAACAGTCTACAAGATGTATTTATAGAGGTGGCTTATAAAAGAAAATAAATCCCTCAAAATAAATACGACCCGTAACGTGGGAGGACTCCACCTCTCACATCCCCTAGGCATCCCTAGCAAGATCAGAATTTGGATCATATTCTAACAAACTCCACCTTGAGACAAATTCTATCTTGTAGCCAATAAAATGATCATCAATCAACTTCCTTCAATAATAAATAACACCGCGCGCCAATAAGTCACTAGGACTCAAACTGTAATATCAACCAAGCTTGAGCATAGCTCAAACTTGTTAGTAGGAACTGGCTTTGTCATCATATCAGCCGGATTATAATGAGTACTGATCTTGTACACTTTAATATCACCACGAGTCATAACATCTCGAATAAAGTGATACGTGATATCAATATGTTTCGTTCTCTCATGAAACATTTGATCTTTGGTAAGGTGAATAGCACTCTGGCTATCACAGAATATAGTAGTGCAAGAATCATCTCCACAAAGCTCAGCATATAAACCTTTAAGCCAAATAGCTTCTTTACAAGCTTCAGAAATAGCCATGTATTCAGCTTCTGTAGTTGATAAATCAATAGTAGACTGCAAACAAGCTTTCCAACTCACAGCACAACCCCCAACGGTGAAAACAAAACCCTTGAGAGACCTCCGTTTGTCCAAGTCACCAGCATAATCTGACTCAACATAACCAACAAGTCCATCTCCAGATTTCCCAAATTGCAAACAAGCATTAGAAAGTACCACGCACGTATCTCAAAATCTATTGAACTGCTTTCCAATGCTCCCTACCAGGATTAGCCATGTATCTACTGACAACACTTAATGCATATGACAAATGAGGACGAGAGCAAACCATAGCATACATAAGAGATCCAACTGCGCTAGTATACGGAACTCTAGACATGTACTCAATATCATAATCTGACTCAGGACATAAAGCTGAAGATAATCTAAAATGTGGAGCAAATGTAGTACTCACTGGTTTAGCATCATGCATACTGAAACGATGAAGGACCTTTTCAATATAACTTTGCTGACTAAGATATAACTTGCCAGCTTGTCTCTCTCTGATAATCTTCATGCCAAGAATTTTCTTTACTGCACCCAAATCCTTCATCTCAAATTCACTACTCAATTGAGCTTTTAATTTGGCTATTTCTGACTTATCTCTTGCAACAATCAAAATTTTATCGACATAGAGAAGTAAATAAATAAGTGAATTATCAACAGTCTTCAAATAAACAAAGCTATCATAAGATGACCGCCTAAACTTTTGAGAGAGCATAAAGGAGTCAAACCTCTTATACCACTGTCTAGGAGATTGCTTCAAGCCATAAAGAGATTTCTTCAACTTACATACAAGATGTTCCGAGCCTTGAATAATAAAGCCTTATGGTTGATATATATAAATATCTTCATCTAATTCTCCATGTAAGAATGCAGTTTTTACATCGAGTTGTTCCAACTCATAATCATGCATAGAAACAATACTGAGTAAACTGCGAATAGAGCTATGCTTCACAACAGGAGAAAAGACATCATTATAGTCAATACCTGCAATCTGACTATAACCTTTAGAAACCAACCTTGCTTTATACCTAACAGTTTCATTAGGAGAAATAGGCTCTTTCTTCTTGAAAATCCACTTACAACGAACATGTTTCTTCTCTTTAGGCAATGGCACTAAATTTCAAGTACCATTCTTTTCAAGTGACTCCATCTCATCTTGCATAGCGGCAACCTAATTATTACAGTCCGAAGAAGTAATAGCCTCAGAAAAATTAGAAGGATCAACACTACCTTCAACATCTTCTGCACAACTCAAAGCATAAGCAACAATGTTGCATTCCTCAATTAACCTCTTGGGTCGAATATGAGGCCTCCGAGACCTGTCAACTGCAATAGAATGTTGTGGAGGCTGCACAACAGGAGAATGTGGGATAATAGATGAATCATCATCAATAAGTACATCTGAGTCATCAATTTCTGGTGTATATGCTGAATCAATTAAATGCTCCACCTGCACACTAGAGGTCTGAGAACTGTGAACAGGAGCATTAGTATCCGTAGTATTAGTAGTCATAGCAGATTCATTAAAGACAACACTTCTGCTAGTTATAACCTTTTTCGATTCAGGATCCCACAATCTATAACCTTTAACACCAGAACCATAACTAAGAAAAATGCACTTAATAGCTCTAGGCTCTAATTTTCCATTATCAACATGAGCATAAGCAGGACAACCAAATATCCTCTACTCAGAATAATTAGCTGGAGAACCAGACCATACCTCAATTGGAGTCCTTTTATCAATGGCAATAGAGGGAGAATGATTAATAAGATAACAAGCAGTGGAAGCAACCTCAGCCCAGAAACGTCTATTAAGATCAGCATTAGACAACATGCTACGGGCCTTGGAGATGATAGTCCTATTCATACGCTCAACTGCACCGTTTTGCTGAGGTGTGTGAGCAACAGTGCGATGTCTCAAAATGCCATGAGACTTACAATAAGAATTAAATTCATTAGAATATAATTACATCCCATTATCAGTACAAAGAACCTTCACCTTTTTCTCAGTTTGATTCTCCACCATAGTCTTCCACTCTTTAAATGCAGAAAATGCTTCTGATTTGTGCTTTAAGAAATAAGGTCATACCTTTCTCGAATAATCATCAATAATAGTCAACATAAAACGAGCACCTCCAATAGATGTATTATGAGACGGTCCCCATAAATCAAAATGCACATAATCAAAAATACCTTCAGTTGTATGAACTGAAGTGTTGAATTTCACCCTCTTATGCTTGCCAAACACACAATGCTCACAAAAGTCTAATTTACTGATGTTGTGTCCATCAAGAAGACCTCTCTTGCTCAGAATTGATAAACCAAGTTCACTCATATGACCAAGATGCATATGCCATAAACTTGTAGCATCAGAATCGAGTGACTTAGAAGAAACAACAACATTACCGATAATAGTAACGCCTTGTAGAATATATAAATTTGATTTTAACAAGTCACCTTTCATAACAACAAGAGAGCCTTTAGTTACCTTCATAACTCCACCTTGAGCAAAATACTTGTAACCTTTGAGATCAAGAGTACTCAAAGAAATAAGATTTCTCATCATAGTTGGAACATGCCTCACATCTGTCAATGTCCTGACAATACCATCAGACATCTTAATCTGAACAGATCCAATGCCTACAACCTTGCGAGGTGTGTTATCACCCATCAAAATAGAACCTCCACCCTGGACAGATTCATAAGTGGAGAACCAATCTCTATTAATGCAAATATGAAACATGCAAGCAGGATCAAGAATCTATTCATCATTAATTTTAGCACATCCAGCAAAAGCAACGAGAACATCACCATTAGAACTGCCATCGGAAGAGACAACAGAAGCACTACCATCATCACTAGATTTATTTGTGGACTTTTGAGAAGCCTTTTTCTTTTCTTTATTCTGCAGCTTGTAACATTCAGAGATATCATGATTATCAAGCTTGCAATATCTGCAGAACTTATTTTTATCTTTGGATTTAGAGCGGTGTTTCCGACCACTCAAATTTTTATTTGATTTCTTTTCTGTTCTACCATGAACAGACAAACCTTCTCCATCAGAATTGGCAGTAGAATTAGCAGACACAATCTGTTTTATATTTTTTTTAGGATACAAAGCATCATAAACCTCTTGAACAGTTAGAGTATCATGACTGTATAATATAGTGTCTCTGAAATTTGAGTAAGACGGGGGCAATAAACACAAGAGCATGAGAGCTAAATCCTCATCATCATATTTTACCTCCACAGACACTGGATCTGAAATAATCCCCTTGAAGACTTAAACATGAGAGGACATTGAACCACCCTCTTGCAACTTGTGAGTAAACAATTTCATCTTCAAATGCATCTTGCTGGTTAAATCTTTGGACATGCAGATGGATTCCAGCTTGAGCCATAGAGCAGCAGCAGTTTCTATTCCAAAACCTCTTGCAAAATATTATTAGATAAATGAAGATGAATTTGTGAAAGAGCCTTACGATCACAATGCTTTTCATTGTCGGTCCAATTTTCTTGCTTCTTGAAGAACCAATCAAGCGCATCATCCGGATTGGTGTGCGCTAATATTGTCCGCATCTTGACTTGCCATAGAGTGAACCGTGTATCACGGTCTAGCAGCGGAATATCATATTTGAGAGAAGCCATACTAAAGAAAAAATCAGCAACAATTAATCTGCGAAACACCTTGTATACTTTCGTAGGAGCAAAGAAGACCAAAATCAATAGGCTAGTATAACACCACCACTTTATTCTTCCTGGAATTTTCACGTGAGGCAATCTGTAGCTGGCCTCGATCCACGTGAACGGCAGCACAACAGCAACAATCAACCAATGCTTTTATCCTTGCGTGAGCAGATCCACACAAAAAAAATGAATTCGGCACGAAAACCAAGAAGAAGATGGAAACTTTCCTTGAGTGCAGGTGAGAACACTAGCACGGCTGGTCACGGGGGAGCAGCAGGGTGATTTGATGCTTGATTTGACCGATCAGGAGCGCTGCAATGACCAAGTGCCTGACCTGCAATGGAAGCGCCGTAGCGGCGCTCGATCCAATCTTCCGGCCGCTAGAAGACCTGACGGGACACCTCACCACCACCACAGGATGAAGACGCGTAGCAGGGCGAGGCCGCACGCGGCGACGAGCAGCAGCAAAGTCGCGGCGGCCGAAGAGATCTGCCTGTGGCAGCGTACGTAACGATCCGGTCTGGCGGCAGACAGATCATATCGAATCCACAGTGGCGGCGCCCGAACAGGGACTTAAACCCTAATATTTTTTTTTAATCAATCTCGTGTCTGGCTCTGATACCACTTGTTAGCAAATTAATACGTAAACAAGATCAGACACGAGACACATATTTCACGTGGAAAACCCTTGCAGGAAAAAACCACGGGCGCCAACCAGCGATCTTCACTATATGATGAGAGTTTACACTGGGGATTACAATAAGGGTCTCCTCTCTCTTGATGTCCCTCAACAGCCTACAATATGTATTTATAGAGGTGGCTTACAAAAGGAAATAAATTCCTCAAAATAAATACGACCCGTAACGTGGGAGGACTCCACCTCTCATATCCCCTAGGCGTCCTTAGCGAGATCAGAATTTGGATCGTATTCCAATACCTGGCACTCACTGGTCTTGACCTCGTTCTCCCTCATCGAAGTGAGTAGATCCAAGTGGGCAAAGGAGTGAGACAGAGGGGGGGCGCGGGGGTGGGGGCCGGGGCATGCACCTTTGGTTAGAATCGGAGATGGCGGCCATGTGTAACCGCTACTAGGGGATCAAGCACAGAACGAGCAATAAGAATCAACACAAACACAACATAGGGGGTGGAAATTGGTTTTCTCTCGATTGCTCTCCCGGTTACCCTTCTTAACCAGTACACATATCTCTGATTACATAAGTATCATTCTTGGTGAAGAGGAAGAAGGTAGAGAGAAGGGAGGAGCAGAGGAAGGGGACAAAGCGATCAAATTCTGTTTCGTGCCCATTTCTATTGGCGTCGCCTCTTTATAAATGCTTGCACCTTCCCCTGACAAATTGGCGGCCTCCCGCTCAGAGTTGGTCCCGCGCGCATTGGATCCTTCACACGCCAGGCCGCCCGCCGAAGCTTCCGAGTCGATGCTCCAGATCCGTCCGATTTCCCAGTTTGAATTCCCGTACCGCTTCGCGCCATGCGAGTTCCAGTCGCCGCCAATTCAGAGAGAGTGATGACAGTGCCCCCTCCCAAAGAACTGGCATGTCCCCACGCCGAAGCTGAAGGAAACTTTTCTTTCAGGACGTAACAATCTTCCCAAGTGGCTGATGAAGGAGGTAAACCAGACCACTGGACAAGAATTTGAGCGACAACGGAGTTCCGCTTTTTAACCAATCTGCGCTCAAGGATCTTGTGAGGAAACACTTCAGTGATATCCAACGCAGGGATGGAAGGCAATGTAGAAAAAAACTGGTGTGTCATCAGGCGTGAATGATTTCAACTCAGAGACATGGAATACCGGGTGGATGAGGCAATCAGCAGGTAAATCCAACTTGTATGTCACTGGTCCAATTTTTTCAGAGATGCGAAAAGGGCCATGGTACTTAAGAGCAAGCTTTGGAAAATCTCTGTTAACCAAGAAACTCTGAGCATAAGGTTGAAGTTTCAAAATCACCTGACGCTCAGTTATGTTTTTATCAGCCATGACCTTCATTTTGTTTTGAGCACAAAGCAACTGCTCTCTTAACAAAACAGAATGCATTTGTCTCTATTCGAGCCAGTCAGCTACTTCAACATTGTGAGAAAGGCTGAGCTATGGAAATAATCCAGGAGAGGGGTCCACTCCATATAGGGCTTTAAATGAAGAACAGTATATAGCTAAATGAAAAGAGGTATTGTACCAAAATTCGGCCAAGGGCAACCACTGTGACCACTTTTTGGAGTAGCTAGGATAGAGCAGCGTAAAAACATCTCTAAGCACTGATTTATGTGCTCAGTTTGGCCATCTGAATCAGGGTGGTAGGATGTCCCTAGCTGCAGTCTAGTGTCAAGCAATCTAAACAGCTCGGTCCAAAAGGAGCTAGTGAAAATCCGATCTTTGTCGAACACAATCACTTTAGGAACTCCTTGCAGTTTGGCTATGTTATCAAGGAACAATCTAGCAATACTGGCAACTGTAAAAGGGTGTTTGACAGAGATGATGTGAGCATATTTAGTAAATCAGTCAACTACCACCATGATCAAAGAAAGACCGTTGGAGATGGGAAGGCCTTCTATGAAATCTATTAAGCTATGACGAACTAACCAATTGCACCCAAAAGCTTAAGCTGATGGAGAAGGATAGACAATTCACTTATACACTCCAACACTCTCCCTCACGTGAGGCTCTCTTGGGCCTCTAACGTGGAAAATAGGAGTGGACTTGCATCTGCCAGGATTCAAACTCGAGAGCTCTGGCTCTGATACCATGTTAAACTACTATGTGTTGACCGGTTGCACCCAAAAGCTTAAGCTTTTGAAGGCAACTGATCGGTGCATAATAGCTTATGTTAAGCTACTATGTGCTGATCGATTGCACCCAAATGCTTAAGCTGATGAGGAATGGTAGGCAATTCACTTATACACTCCAACACTTTCCCTCACGTGAGGCTCCCTTGGGCCTCTAATGTAGTAAATAGGAGTGAACTTGCGTACGCCAGGATTCGAACTCGATACCTCTTGCTCTGATACCATGTTAAGCTACTATGCGCTGACAAGTTGCCCTCAAAAGATTATGTTTTTGGGTGCAACCGGTCAACACCTTCAAAAACTTAAGCTGATAAGGGATGATAGGCAATTCACTTATATTTCAACAAAATTCATAGAAACATTAGTCCGAGAAGAGTTTAGTATTGGCAGGGGCTGAGGCATATTAGGGTATTTACAAAGTTCATGTTTAGCCCTTTGACATGTGCAACACTGCTGAATAAAAGACCCTACTGACTGTCTAAGTCCAGACCAATTGAAAAAGCTTTTTGAGTCTGTGGAAGGTAGCTTCAATACCAGAATGCCACCCCCCCCCCCCCCCATTGCAGAGGCATGAAAGGTTGCTATAAGCTTAATTTGAAGAGCAGTGTTAGAGCCAACCCAAATTCTGTTTTTAAATTGGATGAGGCCGTCAGTCAGAGTATACCTTTGGGCATTAGAGTGTGAAACAGCCAGCTCTGACAAAAGCTTTTGAGCATGTGGATCAGTGTGGTAGGTATTAATAACTTCTTGAATTCACACAGGAACAACAACTAATGCAGGTGAGGTTTGAAATTATTTTCTCACTCTGGATAGGGCGTCAACCACCACATTTTCAGAACCCTTTTTATACATGAATTTGAATTGAAGGCCAGACATCTTCCTGAGTGCTCTTTTCTGTAAGTCAGGAGAAAGAGTTTGGTCTTGTAAGTGTGTTAAGCTCTGATGATCTGTTTTGACTATAAATAGTTTCCTGACCAAGTAGGGCCTCCATTTATCTATAGCCAGCAAAACTGCCAAAAATCCTTTCTCATAAGTAGAGTGTGTCTGATTTGCAGCACTTAAGCCCTTGCTCTTAAAAGCCACTGGATGACCACCTTGTGATAAAGCAGCACCAATTCCAGAATCACATGCATCTATTTCTATCACAAATTCTTGAGAAAAATCAGGGAATGCCAGGACATGAGTTGTGGTAATAATAGCCCTTTTAAGTCTCTCAAAGGCCAGCTGAACAGAACTAGGCCAAGAAAAATGTTCATGGTGCATCAGATTAGTAAGAGGGCGAGCTATAATCCCATAGTTAGGCACAAACTTTCTGTAACATCCTGTGAGACCCAAAAAAACCTCTTAGGTCAGTGAAGTTGTCAGGCACTGGCCAATTCGGCGTTGCCTCTATTTTTGGTCAGTTGACACTCCATCTTTGGATATAATATGACCAAGATAAAATATTTGTTGTTGTGCAAAAACACATTTCTTGAACTTGATAAACAGTTTGTGCCTCTAGAGAGTCTGAAAAACAAGTTTCAAGTGTTCTGCATGTTCCTGCAGACTTTTGCTGGAAACCAGTATATCGTCCATGAAAATGAGGACAAATTTTCTCATATAGTCACTGAAAACAATATTCATGGGACACTGAAAAGTAGCCGATGCGTTGGTTAATCCAGAAGGCCTGACACAAAATTGAAAGTGACTTGATGCATTTTAAAAGCAGTTTTATACTCATCTGATTCGGCCATTCTAATCTGATGGAAATTGGAAGCCAAATCAATGGTAGAAAAATATTCAGACCTGGCTGTTTCATCAAGGAAATCATCTATAACTGGTAAAGAAAACTTGTTGTTTATAGTCACTGAGTTCAAATTCCCGTAATCTATGCAAAAACGCCACGAGCCATCCTTTTTTTTTGACAGAGGACTGGTGAGGCGAAAGGGCTGATGCTATGCACAATGACACTTGATTTTAACATGTCTGCAACCTGCCTCTCGATCTCGTCTTTTTGCTCCAGTGAGTGATTATATGGCCTACTGTTGACAGGTGCAGACCCAGGAAGTAATGGAATAGTGTGATCATATGATCTGGATGGTGGAAGAGATTGTGGTTCTTGAAAAATCTCATGGGAGTCACGTATCAGAGACTTGATTTTCATTGGAATGCCATTCAGAATACACTATTTTGACAGAGAGTAACTCTGATCACTTGGCTCCAACAATACTGCTGCCCACACAAATCATTTGATTTAGTCCATTTGAAAAGTTGCTCTGCAGAAACATCTCTGATGTTTTTATCAGTCTTCAGAGGAAGTCCCTACAACCGAATTACTACAGAGCCCAGGTGTGAGAATTCTACCCACTTTTGTCTCCAGTTACACTGCATGAGGCTAACAGTTTCTAGCCAACCCATGCCCAGGAAGTGATATGCATTAATGTCCAGGAATATGACAGTATGTGAAAATGTAAGACCCTGAATCCACCATGTAAAGTTCTGAACCTCATGAGTACAAAGAATAGAGGTGCCACTGGCCAATTGTATGTGCAGAGGAGCAATGGGTGTCAGGAAGATGTGGGAACTTCCAGTGTCAACTAGTATGAGAAGCACTTGGTTGTGGCTAAAGCCCTTAGCTGAATAACCTAAAAAGGAGGTTTGCCGGACAAAGCATAAAAAGAGAGATGATTACTCTCTGATGAAAGTAAAGTACAGTGATCTTCCAGGGAGTTTAATATGGCCTCAGAAAGGAATCCACCACCATCAAATGTATCAGACCAGAGAGCATTCAATTGGGCAGCAGCACAGTAACCCATTTATTACCTAGCATGAACTTGTCACCACACTTATAACAGAGATTATTCATTCTTCTATATTCTTTTAACTGTCTAGCTTTCCACAAGTCATTGTTTGCGAAAGAAGGTCTGTTCTCCCCTCTGTTGGGCTGCAGAGCAGAATTCTTCAGATGTGGAGGCTTATACAGTTTACTCTTCTGGTGACCATTTAAATCTTCTTTAACCAGAGCTCATGCAGCAGCTTGGGACAAAGTTGCAGGCAAATGCATTTCAACAGAGGCTCATAAATCATCCCCGATTCCAATTAAGAACTGTGAAACCAAGAGTGTTTCACTGCCAAATCTGTCATAGAGTTTAATATGATAAACCAACTGCTCAAACTTCTGACAATACTCATCAACAGTGCTTGCTTGCTTGAGATTAACTAATTCCATAGTTTTAGCCCGATGAGTATCCACTTCAAACTCCCAAGCGACAGCATAAGCAAAACCCTCCCAATCACAAGATAATGCATTATGTTTATATGACTGATACCAATGAGCAGCTTGGTCAACCATGTGCAAGGATGCAGCAGAGACCATGAAATCGGGTGGTATAGCATAGAGATTAAACAAGAACATGCATCTATCGAGCCACACTCTAACATAAGACGCATCAAAACATGAAAATCCATCTTAGGGATCCAAGGTCTTCTGGTGCCATGCTCAAAATGCTGAGGAACAGTAGTAGATGAACTAGCTGGAAGAGTATAGGGGGCATGAGTTGTAGAGAGGACCTGAGGCATATTGCATGGTGTATTCGGAGGAGGTATAAGAGGTAGAATCCCACCACCAGGAGAGTGTCCCATGAGGCCAGAAGAATCATGTCCAACGTGAACACCAAATTCAGAGGGCTTCAGAGCTTTGACCAACTGAACATGCTCGGTTTGCAGGATAGAAATGGATTTCAAGGAGAGATCCACTTGGGACTGGACTTTGGACAAGTCAGTACCATAGCGAGGACTCTCTTGTCGACAGATGCTAAGTTGGAGCCCATGGCAATCACCCTTTTGTCCATCGCTTTCACCGTCACCGTAAGCTTGTTCATCGCCTCCGTGAAATTGTTTTCCGTCGCCGTCATCTGAGCGACGATGCATCGTGCTTGCGAGCCCGAAGAATACTTCTTGGACTTCGTGGTCGTTACTCCAAATCGACCCAACCTCGGATAACGGATTTACAGTAGCCGCAGAGCAGCCACAACTTTCCCCAAGGAATTTCACGGACCAAGATCGAGAGACCAACAGCGACAACACAAATCAAGAACAACCAGGAAAACCCAAATCAGATACCACTGTAACCACTACGAATGGATCAAGCACAGAACGAGCAATAATAATCAACACAAACACAGCATAGGGGGTGGTACGTTGTTTTTCTCTCGATTGCTCTCCCAATTACCCTCCTTAACCAGTACACATATCTCTGATTACATGCGGAGTGTCATTCTTGGAGAAGAAGATGGAGGGAGAGAGAAGGCAGGAGCAGTGGAAGGGGACAGAGCAACTGAATTCTGTTTCATGCCCATTTCTGTTGGCGTCACCTCCTTTTAAACGCTCGCACCTTCCTCCGACGATGGGCCTCCCGCTCGGAGTCGGTCCCACGCGCATTGGATCCTTCCCGCGCCATGCCGCCCATCGAATATACAGGACATCTCCCTATACTAGAGTCTGTCAGGACCGGAGCTTCCCCCAGAGCTTTCCCATGTGTGGGATGTAGCTCCGGTTGTAGGATATACGTGGCAGCACAAAGACTAACCATAGAAGGGAGGCAGGTCCGGTCCCGTATGACACATGGGGTCTTCGGAGGTCTTCAACTCAAACAGGTGAAGTTCTTTTAGTCTTTTTGTAGTCCCAAGGGGTATACGGTATGCAGGGTACCGACAGTGGCCCCCTGGCCCCACCTCTGGGAGAGACCTTTTGGATGGAGTCATTCTGCCAGAGGTGGGTCCATCCTTCGATTTTTGTGTCGTGTCTTCGAGGATCTTAGGATGTGCCATTGGCGGTAGTTCGTAGTTAAACCAACGCCGCGTGGCATATCCAGGATGCGGCAGCTGAGATCTTAGCGTGTGGATCTCACGCAATTGGAGGTCGCCGGTTCCGGATACGAAAATCGTATCGGTTCCGCGTGCCTTGTAAGGCCGTCGCCTTCGGGTTTCCCGCCTTTCATGATGAAAACTGTTCGCCTGGGTAAGGACCTCGACTTGATCGTCGGGGTGGCCTCGGGCCCCCTTGTCATTGGCAGGGTGAAGTTTTTAACTTGTAACGTCGGCTCCTCTGCGGTTTCCATCCAAGCGTTGCGGGGGATTAATTAAGAAGGAAAGCAAGCACCGTTTGGGGGTTCTTTACGCCTTCATTCGTCCCAGCGCTCAAACCTTCCAAACTTTCACTTGCTTCTCATCCCTAGCCCCGCTTGTGCTGCAATGGAGTTGGGTCTCTGCGAGAGCCGACTTAAGACCAACGACAACTTGAAGAAGGTACGGGCCCTCATGGGGTGGTCCAGTGACTTCTTCAATCACCAGGTCCGCGCCGGCAAGCTTCCGTTCGAGAAGGAGCACACCAGCGAAATGGTGTACTTCTCCGCGTACGCCATGGTGGGACTGATCCCACCCTTTTCTTTTTTTTTTCTTAATGCTGCTAGACTTCTATGTCTGCAGCTATACAACCTCGGTCCCCACTCCATTCTTTTGGTGTCGATCTTTGTCCACTTCTGCGAGATGTGGGTGTGTATTCCTCCCTGCGTCGAGCTCTTCTGCACCTTCTTCACCACCCACACCACCGGCAAGAGTGACGAGTACCTTGGATTCTACTACTTCGTGAAGCGCAAGAAGTGCCCGTACAAGTACTTGCCGCCGTTCCCTTCTGGAAAGTGGGACGACTGGAAGAAGGATTGGATCGTCATCAGGGCAGAGGAGCATGAGAGGCTGGAGTTGCCCTTAGGCCTCCCCAATGTCGACACTAAAGCTTGGAGCGAAGTTCCGTTGTTATTGGACGCCTTCAACCCTGCTCTGACCAGGATCCACCAGTGCATGGAAGGAGGGGTGACTCCTCAGGCGGTATTTTGCAACTTCCTGGCCAACAGGTGGGCTCCGCTGAAGAAGAGGAAGAAGCTTGCTTGGGCCCCCAACAGTGTGATGGACGATGACCGGATCGAAACTGGTTTGAAGTCCAACCAGGAAGGCGCAACCTTGGAGCTTCACCTCAAGAAGTTCCAGCACAGCATCGACGTTGAGGGTGACTAATTATCTCCACCTGCGGCTTTCCTCCCTCTGAACATAGAGGCAGAGTTTAGCAGGGAGCTCCGACAGAAGATGCCGGTGCTTGATGACCTTGGTGTCATTGAGAGGCGTTCGACCACCGGGTTGGTGATCTCCAGAGCTTCCGAGGGTGGTCCCCCTTCCGCCCATGAACAGAGAGTTGAAGTCGCGAGCAAAGGCAAATAATTTGCTGAGCCCTCGAGCCGAAAAAGGAAGCTGAAGCATTCTGATTGGAGGTCTGTCAGGCCTGCCCCTTCCCCAGCGGCTCCTTCTCCCCGGAGGGGGAGGTCGTCAACGGCAGCAGCCACTCCAGCATCGGCACCTCCCCGGGGTGCTAGTTCCGGCCGTGTGGCTACGGCACCAGCTAAAGGATCTGGATTCGAAAGTTCTTCCCGATCGAGGGGGACCTCGACCAAAGTAGCGCCGTCAGTTGCAATAAGCTTCGGGGAACCTTCCGAAACAGACATGCCAGTGGCGCTAGGGTCCAGTCCTGAGCGTCCAGAGAAGAGGTTCCGTGCTAACTGGTGCGGAAGCCTTCCGCGGTAATTTTTGTTTTTTACCTCAATTGGTTGTTTTGTGTTGTAACTGCGTTTTAAGTGCCTTTGTCCTCCATCCACAGGGTACCCAAGAGAGCGGCTGAAGCTCCTGTTTCTGCCACAACATCTAAAGCTGTGCAGGCGGAGGCTCCGGCTCCAATTCTAGCACCGCCCCAAGGAGTGGCTGAAGCTGCGACAGCTCTAGCGCCGGCTGTCGTGGTCTTGGACCTCGACTCATCCCCAGAGGCTCTCGTGGTAGTGCCAGACCACGGGAATGAAGATGTACCAGCGGCACCTGCCCCGTAGGTTGAAGCTCCGGGCTTGGACGCTGAAATGGTGGAGGCTCCAGCCTCAGAACCGGAGATATTTGTGACTCCGGCCCTAGAGCCAGATGTTGTTGAAGCTCCAACGGTGGAGCTGGTGGTTGATGATGCCCCAGCAGTAGAGCCAGTGGTTGATGAAACTCCGGCGCCTGGGCCGGTTATGGAAGAAGTTCTGGTGGTAGAGCCGGTTGCTGCAGAAGTTTCGGCGGTAGAGCCAGTCATCGGAGAGGTTCTGACGCCTGAACCAATCGCTGCAGAGGTGCCTGCGCTCGAGTCTATGATGGTCGGAGCGTCAGCGCCTGGGCCGGGTGGAGGAGGCGCCAGCGTCGGAGCCGGAAGTGGTTTCAGCTCCGATCGAACCTTTAACACCTGCCCCAAAGGTGTTAGTCCCGGAGGTGCCTGGGCCTGATCCACGGTGCCGAGATGAAGTTGCTGGCTCCCTGCTTGAGGGACCAGTTGTTGACGACGTGGCGGCGGGACCTTCAGAGCCAACTCCGGAGGTTGAAACTCCTGTAGCAGGACCTTCCTCTACAGCGGTCGAGGTTATTATGGAGGGCGACCCTAATGCCGCGGAAGCTCAGGGAACCGATCTTGTAGAGTGGGATCCAATTTTTGTCACAGAGAACCCGCTGGAACCGGCGGAGGTGGCCCCGGCAGGTCCGGACCCGATCCCACTGTCGTTGTCTATTGAGAATGCCTACTCCAGTCTTTGCCAAGTTCAGCTGGCTTTTTACCACGGTAGCAAGTCCCTGGAGGAGGAGCGTCAAACTCTTAGGAGGTGGCGCAACCGGCTCCAATTCGAGACCAAGCTGGCGCAGTCGAGGCTGGCTGATGACAAGGAGTGGGTGAGGAAGGAGAAGATCCACCTGGAGTACTGGGGTAAGCTGCTGCATGAGAGGGAAAGCATGACGCGATCCCTTGACAACCAGTCCCGGGCCATCTACGAACAGTCCAAGGCCACTAATTGCGTAGCGGATGATCGCCAAGAGAGGCTCGACGCCATCCACACCAGTCTCGTTAAGCGCCGGGAGGCTCTTGAGGAGCGGGAGAGAAAGCTCGGGGATTAAGAGCAAAAACTCCTGGAGCTGCAGGACGAAGTCGTGAAGAGGGAAGAAGAGCTTACTCAGAGTCTAGCTCTGGGTGACAAGAGTCTCGAGGAGCACACCAAGAAATTGAATGAGCACTGCGAGAAGAGGAGAAGAAGGCCTGACAGCGAGGACAGGAAATCCACAGGAGGTAAACTGACATTGCTACCAGGGAGAAGAAGGTGTGGGGCCGAGAGAAGGACCTGGTTAACCACCGGAACGAGATCCACCTCCGGGAGGAAGAGCTCAGTAAACTCGAAAGGCAGGTTGCTAAAAGAATTCAGTAGAACGCCAAAGAGGTGGAGCGTCTTGCCCGAGAGAACTCGGAGCTTGCGGCGGCCAGAAGATCCTTGGAGGAGATGCGAAGCGGTAAGGTTGCGGAGTCCCAACAAGTTTGGGACTTCTTGGGTAAAGCTAACGACGCACTAACACCAATGGGTTTTAGTCCCGTGCTTCCGGACGATCCGTAACCAGAGCTGCACCAGGCGTTGCAGGCGCTGAGTTCGGTAGGAAACAAGCTCACCAAGATGGGCGACATCATTGGGGACTAGCTAGAAACCGAAGGACAATCCCTGGCCAAGAGCGTCGCAGAATTTATTCTGTCGTGCTACACAAGTCGGGACCCCTAATTCCCTCTGGACCCGGTGCTCCAAGGCCCCATTGATGGAGAGGGAGAAGCTGCCCAGGCCAACATTTCTGAGGTTGCCCAGAAGGTCGCCTCGTTCTTCCATAGGGTCTAGGACCATCTCTTTGTAGCTCCCGCTTGTATCTTCTCTTCTTTTTCTCCAATTTTGTAATATCTTGTCTCCAGATGAATGAAATCAAAGTTTTTTTAATGAATTTCATTTTTGTCTTCAACACCTTTGTCCCACTTGGCCCCCTGGTAGATGTACACAATTTGATTGTGAACATGTACCAAGAGGATACAACTGTTGTTGAAGATCCGTGTGCTTCAGACTTGTAGAGCGTAGGTCTGAAGTCTTTGGTACTGAAGGCTCCTTGAGGTTGTCGGAGCTTAAGGGCTCCGACTTTGACCATCACTGGAGCTTGGTACCTCCAACAGTGGTTTCCATCAACGCGTAGAGCGTCGACAGTTGGTTCTCTGGAGTCTTCCCACCATCTTTTGTTTTCTTTGATGGCTAGCCACTGGCTTTACCGGAGCTAAGTAGCTCCAGCGATACTTGCTATCAATGTTTAAAACATCGATTACAAGTCATCTAGGGGATGTCGGAGCTTTAATAGCTCCGACTTAATTCACCATCATCATGAGATCTTTATTTTTCCCACACACTGAAGTCAAGGAAAATAGTTAAATTCGCTTCCTATCTATAACTCAGTTGCGACTTACTATTCTCGTAAGAAATTTTTGGGTCGAGCGCAATTCTTCATACAATCAAGTGCACCGAGTTGTTTTCTCTAGGTCCAATTCTTTTCAGGACCCACCTTGCTTCGGCCTGCCGGGGTGTAGGTAGAGTGGCGTACTTAGGGTGCAGGACCAGGCTAAGTCGATAGCACACTCTGGACCTAGATTGGCTGGTGGCATTCAGGCAAGTGAACGATTCAACAACGTGAAAACCGAAGGAATTAACAATGTGACTCGAGTTGTACATGAATTAGTCGATCTAAAAATTCTTAAGGATCGCACAACTTTGTTATAGACAAGAAAGAGAAAAATAAAAAATATTGAGCTTGACAAAGTAAATGCACGTGGAGTCTGTTTTCACACAAAGATGTCTATCATTATAGGTCCGGGGTACAGGGAAACAAGTACACCCTTAGGGTACGGAACCAGGCTAAATGTGTTTTGTTTCTTGTTTGACCCAAGGTAGCAAGCTACGCTTTTAGTTCTGAGACTGTGAAAAGTGTTGTCTGAACTCTGCAGACCTTCCGGGGAAGGTCCGACTGTTCTCCCGGAGGAGCTACCCGACTATGTACAATGACTCTATAACATACATCTCGTGTAACTACAGACTCACCTCCGTGATATTAAGCGTAAAACTTACAGAGGTACTCAATGTTCCAAGGATTAGGGAGAGGTGTCCCATCCTCGGCTGCCAAGCGAACGCATCAGGGACGGGATACTTTAATCACTCGGAAGGGTCCTTCCTAGCTGGGGGAGAGTTTGTTTAACCCTTCTCTAGACTGTATTCTCCGTAGCACCAGATCGCCTTCCTCGAGCTGTCGGCTGTGAACATGCCTTTGGTGATAGTGCCGGAGAGCTTAGCGGTGTCGGGCATTCCGAACAGCTGCTCGACACCTTCCCTCTTCAAGGAGGTCAAGGTCTTCACGCCGGAGCTGGTCCTGCATGACATCGTCGAAGGTCCGGACCCGGAGCGACCACAAGGTGATTTCTGGAGGAAGGACTGCTTCAGCTCCATACACCAGGAAAAAGGGGGTCTCTCTAGTTGACCGGTTTGGAGTTGTCCTGTAGGCCCATAGAGTGGGCGGAAGCTCTTCGACCCAGTTGGCTCCATATTTTTCAGACGATCATATGTGCGCGTCTTGAGTCCTTTTAGGATTTTTGCATTTGCTCTATTAGCTTGGCCATTGCTTGTCGGGTGAGCTACGGAAGCGTAGCTGACTTGAATGCCGAGGTCTTCGCAATATCCTTGGAATGCAGAGCTTGTAAATTGGGTCCCATTATCGGTTATGATTTTGTTTGGGACTCCAAATCTGCATACGATGGACTGTAAGAAGTTGATAGCTGATTGCTTGTTTATTGTCATAACTTGAGTTGCTTCTGGCCATTTGGTGAATTTGTCAATGGCGACGTATAGGAACTTGTAACCTCCGATGGCTCTTGGGAAAGGTCCCAAGATATCCATCTCCCACACAGTGAATGGCCATGTAGGAGGTATCATTGTAGAGGCTGAGCCGGTGTATGAATTTGTTTTGCATGAAACTGGCATGCTGCACATTTCTTCACCAGCTCAGTTGCATCCTGGAGCCCTGTAGGCTAGTAAAAGCCATGCCGAAATGCTTTACCGACCATCGTGCGAAAAGACGCGTGGTTCCCACACTCACCTCCATGGATTTCTGCGAGGAGCTTGTAACCTTCTTCCCTTGTGATGCACCGCATTAGGAAGCCATTGGCACCACGCCGGTAGAGATCCCCTTCTACCAACGTGTATCTTTTAGCCAATCTGACTATTCGGTGAGGGGATACATCATCGTCAGGAAGGAAATTGTCTTTCAAGTAGCTCCGGATCTCTGAGATCCATGCATCGGAGCTAGCTTGAGCATTTGAGTCTTGCATGCTGGGTTGCTCAGAGCTTCCGGGAGCACCTACGCCCCTTGATGGCTGCCATGGTAACAGGGCCATAAGGACTGTCAGCTTCGAGATGCTGGTCTCGCCCCCTTCGCTCAGTTCGACAGGCTGAGCTATCGGTTTAGACAACTACCAGATGAAGATTGCGTCGGGAGCCGGAGCTCCGGTTGACGCTTTTGTCGAGAGTTCGTCAGCTCCAACGTTATGGAGACACTGTACATGGTGGAGGTCCGGGACTTCGAGGTCCTTCTGAAGCCTTTGGACTTCAAGGAGATAAGTAGCCAGTTGGGGATTGTTGCAGGAGCATTCACCCTTCACCTATTTAATGATGAGCTGCGAATCTCCCTTGACCAACAATCGCTTGACACCATATGATAGTTCTACCTTTAGTCCGTAAATGAGTGCTTCATACTCCGCCATGTTGTTAGTCGCCTTGAAGTCAAAGTGCACCATGTATTTAACCTTCTCCCCGGTCGGAGCGAGGAGAAGGACTCCAGCTCTGGCCCCCTGCTTCTGCATGGAGCCGTCGAAGTAAAGGGTCCAGTGAGGCTCGGTGAAGACCGAAGCCTTGAGTTCCGGCTTCTGCTCACTAGGGCCCCCAGGGTTTGATGGAGAGGGGGTCCATTCCGGTACAAAATCCACCAATGCTTGACTTTTGTTTGCTTGTCTTGGGACGAATCAAGGTCAAACTCGGCCAATTCTGCTGCCCACTTTGCAATTTTCCCAGCGGAGTTGGGATTATGCAAAATCGCTCGCAGTGGATATGAAGTCACCACTGAGATCTTATGAGCTTGGAAATAGTGTCGGAGCTTCCTGGAAGCAATAAGAACTACATATAGCAATTTATGTACTTCCAGGTACCGAGTTTTGGCGTCATGGAGTACTTCACTGATGAGGTACACTAGGCGTTGGACTGTCTGGACCCTCCCAAAAGGGCCTGGAGCTTCCTCCTCATCGACCCGAACCCTCCCGGAGGGGTCTGAATCTTCTTCAGGGATCATCGGGTCCTTGTTAGAGGAACCCGAAGCTTCTTTAGGAGTGACATGGACCCTCCCAGGGGGGTCTGGCTCTTCTCGCTCAACAAGAGTAACTCCTTGTTGACCCAAGTCTCGGGGCTGGGACCCATACTCGCCTTCGGGAACCTCCTGACTCTCTCGGAAGGATCTGGATTCCTGAGCTTGTAATAGTTCTGGTCTCTCCGCAACCAGGACCATGCTGACAACTTCTTCAGTTGCCGAAATGTAAAGCAGTAAAGGCTCACCAGGGCTTGGAGCTATCAAGGTTGGTAGAGTGGTGAGGAGCTATTTCAGTTCCTGGAAGGCCTTTTCTGCTTCTTTAGACCACTGTAATGGTCCGGACTTCCTCAACAGCTTGAAGAAGGGTAGTGCCTGTTCCACGAGTCTTGAGACTAATCGGCTGAGGGTAGCTAGACATCCAGTCGGCTTCTGGATGTCCTTGATGCCGGCTGGTGGCCGCATATCTTCGATGGCTTTAATCTTCGCCGGATTTTCTTCTATGCCTCGGCGGTTTACCAGGAAACCAAGAAGCTTTTCGGAGCTAACCCCGAAGACACATTTGTCTCAGTTCAGCTTCGTGCGAGTGACTTGCAACTTGTCGAAGACAGCTTGCAAGGTATCAATAAGTGACTCCTTATCCTTAATCTTGACGACGATGTCATCGACATACACTTCCACTACATTTCTGATGAGTCCTCAAAAGGTTTTGTACATGGCTCGTACAAATGTTGAGGCTGCATTATTGAGACCAAATGGCATGGTAGTATAACAATACAATCCATCTACTGTGATGAAAGAAGTATGCTCTTCATCTTCCCTAGACATTCTGATTTGATGGTACCCAAAATATGCGTCCAGGAAACATAGTAATTCACACCCAGAGGTGGAATCCACTATCTGATCTATTGTAGGTAGTGGTAATGGATCTTTTGGACATGCCTTATTCAGTGTTGTGTAGTCGATACACATTCAAAGCTTCTCGCGGGCCTTGGGGTACAACGACTGGTTTTGCCAGCCATTTTGGGTGAAAGACTTCTCGGATGAATCCAAATTTGAGCAACTTCTTCACTTCTTGTTGTATGATGTTCTGGCCCTCTACTGATTGCTTCTGAGGCTTCTGGTGTACAGGCCGAGCATTGGGATAGATCTTCAGATTATGCTCGATCACTTCCCTAGGGATCCCAGGCATTTGTGGTGGTTGCCAGGCAAACACATCGATGTTAGCCCGGAGGAAAGTGATGAGCGCGAGTTCCTATTTGTCATTCAGACCTCCCGATATACGCGTGGTCTGAGCGGCGTCAGAACCGATTTGGACAACTTTGATGGGAATGTCAGTGTCGCTGCTTGGTTGCACACGAGGTGCGGAGGTTGAGCCTCGATGACGAATGCTCGGGGGTTTTGGAGCTTGCGCCTGCCTGGACTCTTCCTCCTGCGCTGTAGCAAGCGCGTGAAGTTCTTCCAGTGCAGTCACTCCGGCAGTGCGGTCTCCACGGATCCGGAGAACACCAGCTAGTGTTGGCATCTTCAACACCAAGTAGCCGTAATGAGGAGCAGCCATGAACTTGTATAAGGTTGGCCTGCCCAGAATGGCATTAAAGGATAAGTTGATCTGAGCAACGTCAAAGACCAACTTCTTAGTGCGATAGTTCTCCCGAGTCCCGAAGGTCACGGGGAGAGTAATGGCACCAAGTGGGGTTATGGCCCCCCGACCTACTCCACAGAAAGGTCGGGCGGGGCGTAGATCTGAAGGTCGGAGCTAAAGCTTGACGAAACCTTCAAAGCTTATGAGGTTCATCCCCGAACCTCCGTCCACCATTACGTGGTGGAGTTGGATGTTGTTGATGGTCGGAGATACCATCAATGGGAGTTGACCAGCTCTGATCATATTCCGAGGGCAGTCTTACACGTCGAAAGTAATGGCAGTATCCATCAACTTTTGGTGCGGCTCTGCCCTGGCGGTGGGAGCCATCGAAGCCATGTCCCGTCGCATGGTCTTGAGGACACGACGGGAGGTGATGTCCCACAAACCACCAAAAATGGTGTTCATGGTTTTCTGATGTTCATTGTCGGAAACGTCGGAGTCATCGTCAATGGAGGTGTAAATAGCCTTCAAGACCTTTTTAGGGTCCTGAAAGCCGAACTCCTCTTCAGCCGGAGCTTCGTTGACTTTCTGTTTTCCTTCCCTTTGCCGGAAAGAAACTTCTTCTCGGCACTTGTTGTAGCGCTCGATAAGGTTCTGAACCTCTCGGCAGTCTTCCAAATTGTGGCTGTTTGACTTATGAATAGGACACCACATTTTGGAGTTGCTGCCATCTTCTGATGATGGCCATGGTCGTTTCTCGGGGTGCGGCCCCCGGCCTCCCAGAGCTGCGGCAGCTGCAGCAGTAGGTGTGCCAGCCGAAGGCTTTTTCTTGCCGTTGGGCTTTTTCTTCTTTTTGCCACTCCCGGAGGTAATGGCTTTGCCCTTGGAGGATTTTTTGTTATCCTCCGGAGGTGGTTGGGAGTGCATTTCACGGCCTTCCGCAGCTTTGGCACACTTGTCTGCCAAGCTGAAGAGCTCCGCGACGCTGGTGATCTCCTTGATCGCCAGTTTCTCCAGCATCTTCTTGTCTCGTACGCCCTGTTTAAGTGCCAGAATAACAGAGGCGCTAGAGATAGAAGGAATAGTATTTCGTACCTGGGAGAATCTCTGGATGAAGGAACACAAGGATTCTCCCCCCTTCTGCATTACAACAAAAAGGTCCAGTTCGGTGCCTGGTCGGGTGTATGAACTCCTGAAATTGGCGGTGAACTGTTGGCACAATTCTGCCCAACTATTGATGGAATTGGGCGGGAGGCTCATGAACCAGGACCTGGTGGTCCCAGTTAAATCCACAGAGAAGTAGTTGGACATTACGGTCTCGTTACCTCCGGCTGCAAGGATTGCAGTGGAGTAAATCAGGAGAAACTCAGCGGGATTGACAATCCCGTCAAATTTCTCCGGAAGGTGAGGCCAGAACTTTTGTGGCCATCTGATCATGCGCAAGTGCATGGCCAGGGCAGAACAGCCTCCTCCTATTCCCTCGGGAACATGACTATCTCGAGCTTCTCGCCTTTCGCAAGCACGCTCGATATGGACGCGGCGGTCCTGTTGACGGTAACAGCGATCAAGCTCCGCCCGGAGGTCGTGAGTTGAAATCCTGGTTACTGTATGGGTGCGCCGCGCCCCGGCAGGCAGCGGCGTCACTTGTTGAGACACAACACGCCTCCTATTTTGGGAAGCATGCAGACCAAGTCTTCCCGACAAAGTCCGATGCTACGATGGGGCCCGCCCCAAGGGGGGAGGACCTTGGTTGCTGATGCGATCAACTGCGACTGCAACCAGATGTTCCACATCAGCCCTCCACTACTTCATTTCACCCTGGGATGCACCCGAAGGTGGCGAGCATTGGAGGAGAGCATGTGATGCATGGAGCACGTGTTCAGGATTGTTGTTATTCGCCGACGCCATGATCGACGCAGATGCTCCGTCCCATTGTCCAGCTTGATTTGCTGGTGCAGACGGTGGTGGTGGAGGCATGACTCCTGCTGGAGCCGCGGTACCTAATGGTTGTTGCATGTTGGAGGGATTGCCTCCAACAGCTTCCACAACGGGGTTGCTGTTGGATGATCCAGCAGCTGAGTTCACCATTCTTGAAATCTCGGGCAATGCTCCCCTACCTGGCGCGCCAACTGTCGGAGTGTTTTTTCGGCAATTCTCCCGATACTACCATTGGTGGCTCGCCGAGTTTATAGTTCGGTATTGGGTGCATAGAGATTTTGAAGAATAGGGCAAGTGTACACAAGGATTTACGTGGTTTGGGCCGCCTAAGCGTAATACCCTACTCCACGGGGTGTGTAGCTATTGTATTGAGCGTCTATGAGCTTCTCGGGAGTTTTAAGGCAGAGACAGTGTGTGCCTGAGAGCGTGCGAGTGTGATGTCGAGTATGTGTGTCGTCAACCATTCCTTTTATAGTACAATGACTGGTCGTTACACCGTTAGCCTGGCCCGACATGTGGCCCCGGTGGTTACTAATGTTTAATACATCATTAATGAGATTAATTACCCTTAATAGCATGGTAACGGGACCTAACAGTGCCGTTACTGGTATTAAGGGCCTTCTGATCGTGTGTCATTAATATGGTATTAATGACACTTAAGTAGGTCTTGAAGTCTTTGATTTCCTCTTGAAGATCCTCCAGTCTGCTTGTTGAAGTTGAAGGTCTGGTGGTTGGACACGTGGCAACTCTGGAGCTTACTGTGTAGGACGGGTAGGTCCGGTGCTGTTGTACACGTGTCAGGACAGGAGCTTCCCTCTGTCAGGGGTTAGGTCCGGAGGTGCCGCACAGGAATTTGGTCTAGCGCTTTCCCATGTGTGGGATGTAGCTCCGGTTGTAGGATATATGTGGCAGCACAAGGACTAACCATAGAAGGGAGGCAGGTCCGGTCCCGTATGACACATGAGGCCTTCGGAGGTCTTCAACTAAGACAGGTGAAGTTCTTCTTTTAGTCTTTTTGTAGTACCAAGGGGTATACGGTATGCAGGGTACTGACAACATCGCTATCCCAGTACCCACAGAGGGCTCGAAATGCATCAGACCGACCCTACAACCAGCTCACGTGGCCCTGCACATAGTTGTAGATTGTTAACGTTGAGGAAATTATCAGAAAAAATATTTACTACAACCCACGTACCTGCGCGTACTCCTCCTCCGCCAGGTGCCTCTCGCTATCTTGCCGGAAGTGTAGCACGTGCTGCCGGTTCGCCCCTTCAAGTGCTCATTGATACTTTGAGTACAAGCGTTCGACAAAGCTTGTCGAAACGCCTTAGCAAAATTGTAGTGAAACACTCTCCTCGCATCCTCAACCATGCGAGGGTCGTTTGGTTCCTCTAAAATATACCTTGCTGTGATAAAGAATATATTGAAGATATGTTCATTAAAATAGTTTTAGAGTTAAAACTTAGAAAACTTTTTTAACATACTTACCATAAAATCGGTTCACACGGCCTCCTGAAGGTTGCCGTGCTCCTGGTGATGGACGCGTGCGTAGTCCTCCCACGGAAGGGCAGGCACCCCGTCGATGACCCCGAGATAGTGCAAATGCACTAAGGACCCGAGGACACCGTTCACCGGTCTATGTTGTCTCTCACCGGTGAAAGATGCGTCGTACCAAACCGTGCAAGATATTTATTGATTCATTACTTAAATAACCAAAAGAAACTAGAATTGAGAACTACAGTTTTTATTACCTGTCTCCGACCGTACGAATCATGATCCTCTGTGAAGGGACAATAGGAGAACTAACAAAGTGAGTCCTCCTCATCCTTCGCGTCTGCTGGGGTGCCACGTCAGGTGACCCAGAAGGCTCATCACCAGCCAAGTCAAAGGGCTCAGGAACAGAGGGCTCGCCAGCCGAGGGCCAGCTGGCCGAGGGCTGACTCACCGAAGGGTAGCCAAGGTCAACTGGCGCCTTAGCCTCTGAGTCAGTCGGTGAGGACTACAACATTCAAATGATTTATAAGTACACCAACGACAACATTCAAATGATTTATAAGTAAGTTTATTTGGAAATTGAATTTGAAGAATTGTCAAAAACGAGTGAAATATACCCGTGACGAAGCTCTAGAGCTGATCAGAATGTGCCCCAGTAGCTGAGAGCGTCTGCTCCCGGTCAACGAGGCACCACCAAAAGCGTCCTTGGTTCTAGAGGGGTAGAACCCCCTCGTCAACGGCACCTTCTTACCCTTCTTTAATGCCATCCTGTTTTAATAGATAATCCGTAAATATGCAAATAAGATATACAAAATTCATGTTACTATCTTAAAGAAAACATTACTTGTAATCACTTTCAAAATTCATCAACATCATTATTATGTGCCCTACTCCTTAAAATAGCCCGACAATCTTCCATCGTGGCCTGTTCTAATTTCCGTTTTAGCACGTCATCTGGCTCTACATCTTCAACATCGCCAACTAATTGATCGAGTCCTGCACCAAGCTCGACGATAAAAGTGTCTGACAACTATTCTTCTTGGTACACTTCTTCAACGTCTTCACTATCATGGTAAACTTCATCCCCAGGAGTATATAACCGCTCACGATGATTCACCTTATATACCGCCCACCAAACACTGAGCTTCGTGCATTGATAAGGTAGATAATACACTTGTTCTACTTGATGTGCAAGAATAAATGTATCGTAACCTCGTAGTCGGTCCTAATGTTTCACTTCCACCATTCCAAATTAGTTTCCTCGAGTACCATGAGTTTGATCAAACCAGTCACAGTCAATTAAGACAAATCGAAGTGTCCTATTTTTGGTAAAAGTAAATTCAAGGATTTTGTTAATGATCCCATAATAATCGGTTAAATTCCCTTGAGTGTCAATTGCTCTCGTCAAAACACCAGAATTTGATGTTGCCGCGAGAGGGCGAGGAGCTTCAAAATAAGTTGTACATAATTGAAAGCTATTTACGTCATATCGACCATAGCTTCTAACATTCACCAATCCATAATATAGCTGCCGCAAATCTTCATGGACATTGTGAGTCCGACACTGTCATAAATGATCATAAGTTAAAATAAATCTTCTTTAATAATACTAACTTATAATATATAGAAGACGAGATAGTATTACATAATCTCAAAATTAGTAGGAAACTCTTCCCTCCATTTATTCCTTCTTTTCGCATACCTTCTACTTTTTTGGCCGTAGGTTGATGCCTATATGGCCAATATTGTCTGTGGAACTCGCTGAACGTGAAAAACTATCTTTTAGAATACATGTGTAGCAAAATATGTCAATTATCATAAATGTAGGACAAACACTTACTTGAAGTATTCCTGCATGCCTTCTATATTTACGTACATGTAGAGTAAAGCAATAGTCCTGTCACATTCGGATAGCACGTACGTCGTGTAGCTACCAACGGTAGTACTTCTCGTTTGTAAAATGGAGAGGTCGCTTAAACGGGGTGCTTCGTCCACATTGTACCGCATTGCCGAAGTATTGATATTATTTTCTTCTGCAAAGTAAACACTTGAAAAGTATCTACTTCCTTAAGAGCATATGCTTCAGCGATGCACCCTTCCACCCTTGCCTGTTGCCAACCATTGGTTTCAGATATCGTAGCGCTCTTTCAATGTGACACATCCAATTTTAGCTTCGAAAGGAAGATGGATAAGTAGATGTTGCATTGGATTGAAGAAACTCGGTGGAAATTTTTTTCCAACTTACATAAAAGTATGGGTATCTCCTTCAATAACTTATCCATCATCCCTATCTTAATTTCTTTAGCACAAAGCTATCTATAAAAATAGCTGAGCTTGGCTAAAACCTTCCACACCACATCATTTAGATAGCCTCAAAACATAACAGGTAAGAGTCTTTCAATTATAATGTGATAACCATGACTTCAACCCAGTGAGGTTTCCTGTGTTCACATTCACGGCTCGTTTCAAGCTAGCTGCATAACCATCTTGGAATTTTAAAGTTTTCATCCATTTCATGACTTCTTTCTTTTCTTTATATCGAAGAAAGAAAAAGCACGTGGCTTCCCCACCACTCTCAGAGATTTCAAGAGTTGGACGGTGAAAAATTTCTGCCAAATCTATTCTAGCTTTGTAATTGACTTTCGTTTTGCCAGGCATATCCATGCAAGTTCTTATGATACTTTCGCTCATGTTACGCTCCTGATGCATGACATCAATATTGTGCATTAGAATCAACGACTTCACATACGGTAGCTCCCAAAATCCACATATGTGAGTCCAATTGTGTTCCTCTCTATAACCTACGAAATATCCATGACGACCTTCATCTGGCACCAGTTTGTCCAACATATCAGAAATTTCGGACCTGTTGAGATGTTTCGGTAGTCCTTTAGTGACAACGGTGTTCTTTCTAAAGATATGCCTATGTTGTCTAAACATTTGTTTCGAACGTAGCCACTGTCTATGACAATCGAAGTAAGATATTTTGACTCCATAAGTTAGTCGAAAGCAATCCGTGTCTGAAGCACATATCGGACACGTCAGATGACCGTGAGTGTTCCATCTGGAAAACATGTTGTATGCCGGCAAATCATGGACAGACCACAAATAAGCAGCTCGAAGGTTGAATTGTTGCTTCTTGTAACTGTGGTACGCTTCGACTCCTGTCCAGAAGACTTTCAATTCTTCGATCAACGGTTTCAACATCACATTGAGATGTGACCCAGGATGATGAGGTCCAGGCACAATGATGCTGAGAAACATTAACTCGTTCTTCGTACAAAGAGCCGGTGGCCGGTTGTACGGAATGACAAAAACAGGCCAACAGGAGTATGGCGTGGCATTTGTACTGAACGGTGAGAATCTGTCTGTCGCTAATCCGATGCAAACATTCCTCGCATCACAAGAAAAATCTGGATCGAAATGGTCTAGCGCCTTCCATGCATCACCGTCGGTCGGATGCATCAAGAATTCTTTGTTCCCACATTTACCTTCTTTGTGCCATCTCATGTGTCTTGGTGTTCTTTTTGAAAGAAACAACCGCTTCAACCGAGGTGTCACAGGCAAGTAACAAAGCTGCTTATGTGCGACATCTGTCATCACATTATCGCCATCATCATTAACAACTCCGACATATCTTGGTTTACCACATTTCAAACACATCTTCTCATTGGCGTGCTCTTTCTGGAATAGCATGCACTTGTTTGGGCACACATCGATTTTCTCATAGTTAATACTGAGACTAGATATCTTGATCTTTGAGTGATACATGTCTTTAGGCGCTTTGTGAGGTTGTGGAAGGATATCGCAGATCAATTTCATGAGATCATTGTAGAAGTTGATGGAAAAAAAATACTTGAACTTAATTGCCATAAATCTAGTCATGAAAGCAAGTACGGTCACAACCGTGTGTTCATGCAACGGCTCTTGTGATTTCTTCAGCTCCTCGAAGAACTCCCCTGCCTCATTTGCAGAGGATCCTCCGCTTTCAGAGCTTCTAGCATCTCATTCATCCTATTAACCTATGTTATATCATCATTCTCATCCACTTCCTCTATGACATGAGATTTAGTCTCGTCGTGGAAGGTCCACACTTCATAATGTGGAGTAAAACCGTTTCGACATAAGTGAAACGAAAGATCCCATCTTCTCAAAAACTTGGTGTTCCGACATTTTGTACATGGGCACTGCACCATATCCTCCGTTGACAATGAATATGCTCGATCAAAGAATTTATCTAACTTGATGTACCACTCATCCGAGTGACCACCAGTTCTGCTCTTCTAGCCAGTATACATCCAACTGCGGTCTTCACCCATGCTTTACTCTACAGCTTAAAGCAAAGAAATTATCGTTAATGTATGCAGGATTTATCCTGCTTCTGGCGAGACACAAAACCTGAATCCAAACAACCACCTGTCCACGTCCAGAATAGGTACTAAAATTTCAACGGCATAACGCCGCCTATTTAACACTACACCCCTATCCCAAATCCTATTTTTTTCATATAGTAACACTCAAGCAATCAAATTAAAAATTATAACCATAATCTAAAAACAAAGCAATTCAATTAAATGTAAGCAATTTCAAACATAACAATTATTCAACTGTAACTTATTAATTAATAAACATAAACCTAAACATGAACAATTTTATCATAAACATAGACATAAGCATTTATCTTAACCAAGCATAGCAAACTTAATCTCAATTAACAAAAAATTGAACCTAAGCATAAATCAACCTAAACATAATGAAATCTAAACCTAAACATAAGCATTATCAATTTAATAGAACAATTCTTCTAATAATCAACAATTTAATCTACGAATTACACAATTCAATCAACTAATCACCAATTTAAACAACAAATTACACAATTCAATCCTCTAATCAACTAATCACCAATTAACATAACTAATTCAACACATTAAGCAATAATTCAATAGTAATTAAACAAATTAAACAATAGAGGAGAGGAATGAGGGAGGGGGCGGCCATGGAGAGGGGGGGAGAGGGGGCGGCCATGGAAGATGGGGAGGGGGTCGACTAGGATGAAGGTGATGGGGGAGGGGCGGCCATGGAGAGGGGGGGAGGGATGGGGCGACGTTGGAAGGTGGGGGGGGGGGTCGGCTAGGAGGTGGCGGCTATGAAAGGGAGGGGAGGGGTGGCCATGGATGAGGGAAGAGGGGGCGACCATTGAGGAGGAGGAGACCCGGCTATGGAGGGGAGGGAGGGGGTGGGGCGGCCATGGAAGGTGCAGCCATGGATAGGAGGGAGAAGAGAAGAGGAGTGGCCATACCTTCGAGGCGGCAGAGCGGCGGCGGCGGGTGTGGGGATGAAGGCAACAAGCGAGCTCGGTCTGGAAATGAGTTCGACCCGACGGTATAGGCCTTTAACATGCGACGGCCAAGTTAATTGCGACGGAATTAGATTTGGCCGTCGCAAGTAATGCTATTTGCGACGGCTAGTGGAAAAGGCTGTCGCAAATAAGCTTTATTTGCGACGACCTTCTTATTCGCGATGGTTCCTACGGAAGCCGTCGCAAATTAGAGTCTATTTGCGACAGCTTCTTTTATTTGTGACGGCCGAAGGCGGGCCGTCGAAAATAGATTTTTTTGCGATGGTCGGCCATCGCAAATTACGGCGGCCGTCGCAAGTGATCGCATTTTCTATAGTGGAAAGAGCTCGGAGGCGACACCTTCACGCTTAATCTGGCTTCGCGCAGGCGATGCATGCATGATGTTCTTTCACCAAAGAGCAAATGCAAGAAGTCGCAAACTATACATACCTATGCTGCAGACAGGGACAGGCAGCATGGTCTGGTCTCATATAGAAAAAGGAGGCTGAGTTGTTCCAATATTTAACGACATTCTGGGCACAAAACAACACTAACAAGTCTCCTTCAACTGGAACGACCTAGACCATCCAAAGCTAGAAGACAATAATCTTGATGCGCCTTTCATGGAACAAGAAGTCTGGACTGCTATACACAATTGCCGATCGAAAAAATGCCGGATACCGACGGATTTATAATGGAGTTTCATCGACTGCGCTGGCCATTAATGAAACAGGACATGTTGGCTGCCTTTATAACTATGTTCCAGAGGAGCAGCAAATTTATGCCTAGTCTAAATGAAGCTGCTATAAAACTGGTTCCGAATGATAGAAATAAATGGAGAAATAATTATTGTATTGAATTGATTAAAACCCTTAGAATTGGTACATATTTATAAGATGGTGAGGAGACTTTTCTTGATTACATAAGTAATGTGGTACTATTTGTCTAACACTCTCTTCCAGTCTGAACATCTACTAGCTAGAACATTTCGACTGGATCGAAACTCTACAAACGTTGAAGATGGTAGCCTCTAGGTGAATACATCTGCATACTTTAAGCTGCTGGGAAGTGACACTACTACAATAAGCCTCATCACAGGTGGGTCTAAACGTATTATCACATGCAGTTTCTAAAACCGCTTGAAACGAAGAGCGTGTGATAATCTGCAATTTCACAAGCGAAGAAGTGAAACTGCTTGTGAAGACATATTATCACAGGTGGTTCTTTACTTAGGCCAGCCGCCTATGAAGACATATTATCACAGGCAGTTCTTTACTTAGGCTAGCCACCTGTGAAGACATATTATGACAAACGGGTCATGCAGCATATATTACTGCCTGTGATAATTGTGTTATCACAGGCGGATCTTTACCTACGACAAGCCACCTGTGGAGATAGTTTATCACAGTTGGTTTGTACCATAACAGTAACCGCCTGTGATAATTGGGTTATCACAGATGATTCCTTACCTATATCTAGCCGCCTGTGATAATGATATTTCATAGGCAGGTCTAGTCGTAGGTAAATAACCGCCTGTGATAAGGTATACCCTATGTCGTACTACCCGCCTGTGATAAGTTAATTTCACTAAAACAATATACATATGTACTGGTTACACATACAAGTCATCTCATACTTTAAAAGATTTCACTAAAACTGTTTCTTTTGGCATAGTCGCAATGTTCTGGCACATCATCTATTGCACAATTCTCATCAAAGAACTCCCCTCTTTTGTGCAAAATCTCGCGACACACAAATTGACACAGTTCAACAGCAATCTTGTCGGCTCCTCCACCAGGAATACTTCTACAAACCGTTCATTCGTCATTCACATTCTTCGTGTGCTGCAATGAAACATATAAAAAGGTTTATAATGTGTTGATTTGAACAATCTCAAAGTATAGATCAAAGTGAGAGTATACAAGAATTTATTTCGTATTTTTAGAGCAGTTGTACTATGAGCAATTGAATTTTGAAGTTGGAATCAAAATATGAAAATAATGTTTCTGGTAATATTGAACAATAGAGAATATAAGTATTAAACGATGCTAGTTACAATGAAAATAAAACTCAAAAGTAAGAAAATAAGATATAAACATTAAGGATAACTTACATCCTCATGATTCACTCTATATTCGTTGGCGGTCCGAAGATGCTCGCATACATAATACCCGCATAAGACACTCCCAGCAGGCTGCTTCGGACAAGCATAATATATTTTAATATCCAAAGCGTAAAACCGTCAACCGCTGTAATACAAGAAATGTCATATAAAACTTGTCAACACATTCTAAATGTGTGTAAATTAAAATTATTGAATAAACGTACAGTTTCAAAATGAAAAGGAAATCTTTGTAATGATCTGATGGGTAATCGGCTGAGCCCAAGACTGTTGCCAAACCCTGCGCTGGCTTGATGAAGATCATTATGTAGTGATTACTGCACACATACAAACACACGTGTTAACAATTAATAATAATTGCTATTTCAATGTCATGTGTCGAACTTACTCGAAGTGGTACGGAGCCTTTACGAGGTCCTTGACGTCTCTGACAAAGTTAAATATTACATGTCTAATGTAAGCTGCAACTTCTGTCATTCTATCCTTCTTAAGTTTTGCGATTGATTTTTCAAATTCTTTTTTTTTTTCATGTGCTTGAACTGTACTGAGTCTCGATCCGCCTTGACATTGAATAGCGTCTTTGCAATCCATGTAGAGTCAAGGATACCTGTCTTGCATTTCATCTTTTCATTATCCATGTATTGCATCCTATTGAAGAAGTCCAGAATTGTTATAATCTCATGAAATTTGTATGCGTGTAGTAAGAAAAGCAAAATGTTAGAGGCACTTACAAGCACCAGACGAGTAGCAGGTTGATTTCGAGCATGCCTCGATGGAAAAGGTTATGCAGCCGTTCAAATAAAATGACTCATTTATCTGCTCTAGTGCTCCAGAATGCATCTTTTGGAACACGAAATATGACACAAGAAAGATCATATTTTGTGCTGGCAACGATGTACCACTCATGCATTCATTTGAGCGGGGCAGATTGTTTGCTAAGTTATATGTATGTCATGAATGGCTTTCCATTCTTAAATTTAGGAGGAACATCCTCAAGCTTGTATATTAGAACTCTTGGTTTAACTAAAGCCATCTGCCGATTATACATGAAACTGTCTTCTTCCAACTCCTCGATATCATCTAATGCTGGATCATGATAAGAACGAGATGCACTAGATTTTCTAATATTTTCCTTCATATTTTCCAAATACTTTGACACTTCTGATGAAGGTTTCTTAATTTCGTATGAGCTAACTTTGATAGGCAGTGATGATCGAGGAGTAGTCGTCAGAAGTTGGACATTGGCTTGTTGTTGAACCTATTATTCAACTGATCGCTCTTTACTCCCAAGAGCTGGCTCTAGTATATTTCAAGCTGTTACTCAACTGGTTGCTCTTTACTAGCAACTGCTTGCTCTGGTACTACTTGAAGTTGTTGTCCAACATGTTGCTCTTGGTTATCTTTACTAGCAACGTTACTGTCATCCTTGCTGAGACATAGGGGGAGTGGATCTTCCTAGACTGGGAGTGGATCTTCCTGGACTTTTGCCTTAGAAGACGGGGCTGTAGTATTTTGAGATGCGACAGGGCTAGAAATCGGCTCATCATCCAACACGATATCGCGTCAGTGCCAAAGGATTAGTTGGTTGACAGCCTACCCCAGAGTCACGATCCCCTAATATGTGATGTGGTCTATTTCATAATCTTCATAATTATTATCAATGATCTGAAGAACTTGCACCACAACATAATACAACGGAAGTGGATTGCCGTTGAAGTCACGATCAGACTTTGCCATAGTAGTGACAACCTGTTTGGTTTTGTTTCCTGCTCTGCCGATCGGGACAAGAAGATGACAAGATTTGTCCTTATCAATATCATCGACAACATACTTATGGGTTGACCCTGAGCCTGGCACAGAACCTATGCTGCTAGGGTAGGCAGTTGGAGATACCAATTGCTCCTTTGGCATGGGAACCATCGCTTTACTCGGTGACACTAACTGTCCCGATTGTCTAAGTTGTTCCATTATTTCTTGCACATTTTCTTTGACGTTTTGAGCAATCATTTCATCAAGTGTTTTCTTGAACTTCTCACGTCTTCTATATGTGTCTTTATCTTTCGGGAAACCATCTAGCCAAGACATTTGAGAAGGGACTGCTCGAACCCGTCCACTGTGTTTAGGGTTTCCTAGGATAGCGATATGTTGGACATTCTCCCTCTTCGGCTTGAAGAGACCCTTCTGTTGCTTTTCAATTACTTCTTTCATTTTTTCCTCTACTTCATTCATAGAGTCGGGCTTTTCAAGTTTCCTCTTGCTGGTCAAACCTGACCGAGCAAAGACCCACCGCTGATTTCTCTCATCGTAGCCTTCGAACGGGTGAGGATTGCCCTTACTGGTAATTTCGTCTAATATATTATTCTATTTCTAGACTTTGGGGCATATCTGGCAGACCCAAAGCAATGACGGTATTTGTTCTTTTTAGCAAGCTCTGACCTAGTTGCACTTAGGGCTTTAGCATCAGGTGTGGTCTTTTGACGAACAAATTCTCCCCACTGAGCTTGTGTGATTTTTCCCATCTTCCTCGGGCTAGGGACCTTATCGGCCTTAACATAGGCATTCATTTCACTCTTCCAGCCACGAAACTTCTTGCCGCAACAAACCAATGTTGCTTCCTTTACAGCTTCTTCCGTGCCTTTCGGGAACTTGAATTGTTTCTTCATCCTTTCCCACAACTCATTCTTGGTCTCCTCAGGTAATTTTCTCTAATTCTTGGTTGTGATCGGCACGAGCTCTCTAACAAGAAAACCGCATGCATTTTGGTACTTGGTAACTGAATCCAGTGGTTCTTGGGAAGCCCACCTGGACCGACCCTTGTTATGTACATGATGCGGTCCAATGGATCCTTATTGGGACCTCATTGCCCTCGTTTACGCTTGAGTGAACCTGAGGATTCATCCATTGGAGAACCTTCTGCGGTTTTAGGAGCCGAAGTCACCTCGTTGTCTTCGCGATTAATCTAGGTAGAAAAGAACTATTAGACGTCGTATACTTGACAACCAACATTAACATGAACTCCTGAAGTTAAGATTCGCGATCCATACCTCGTCGTCAAGATCATATTCTGGGTCGAGATCCTCTGAAGTCTTTTTATTTTTTATATTCGGAAAAGGATCTGATGGACTGTGAAAGGAGTCTGAACTGCTAGAGTCACTAAACTCCATATTGTCTTCTTTATTGTTACTACCAGCACCAGTCTTCTTAGAGCTTTCCATGCTAGAACTAACAAGACAAAAAAAATAAAATGAATGGCATATTAACTCTACATGAAGTGTTGCATGAAGAAAAATATGGAAGCATTCAAGGGTTTGATAAGGCATTCTAGGGTTCAAGGCGACTGACCAAGGTGATTGACCAAGTTCCATTCTAGGGTTTGAGGCGAGTGACCAAGGCATTAGCTAGGCATGTGTATTGCTTGTATCAAAAGCCGACAAGAACAATTATATCAACAATTAAACAATAACAATACACAATTCATAATGTTTTCAAGTCGCCTAGTCGACCCTCGTGGCCTACCCACCGACCAGGTTGACTAGGACGACTAATCATCGACTAGGGCGACTAATCGATCCTAGTCAACCAGTTGGTCCTCTAATCGTCCATGCCATTTTTTCCTCTTAATCATATCATGATCAGAACATAGCAGTCGACAACATTGCATATATCACAAGCACACAAATAAACCAAGCATTTGGAATTACATGTTTAAATAGTGCATACAAGAATTGGTAAGTTTTTTAAATGTATACAAGTCTATTGAGCAATGATGCGGTTAAACTTGCATCGAACACATCTTCCACTAAAGGTTCAAGTTCACATTAAACTAGCACTATGCAGTGAAAATCGACATTTGAAAACAACAAGAGTCTAACAATGCCTACCCACAACACCATCGACACCGATAATGTCATGTGAAAATAACATCTTACAAACCCGTTCCCACGAGGGATGACAATCTTCATCACAAGGAGTATTATGGTCCCGCAGAATTATCAACCACTTGTGCGGTCCAACAATTTATGAAGTCATGGCCAAAACACGAGTACAAGGTGAGATATTCGACATGCTATACCATTACATCCAGCATGTGGTTAGAACGGATGGTGCATAGGATAAAAAGAACAAGACACATTCCTTAATTGACCGAGAGGGACTACAATCCAAATCGCCTCTCATTACACAAGTTCACCTTCTTTCAGATTTTATCCCATATCTAAGTATATTACGCACTAAGCTCGTTAACAGTGGTGGCCTTGCCACGCAATTCAACTATTACCTGTACCAACATGACTAAGCTTGACACTTTGCAAAATAAAAACTAATCTAGACTGTCGGAGTATTTTTCTGGCAATTCTCCCGATACTACCGTTGGTAGCTCGCGAAGTTTATAGTTTGGTGTTGGGTGCGCAGAGATTTCGAAGAATAGGGCAAGTGGACACAACGATTTATCTGGTTTGGGCTGCCTGACCATAATACCCTACTCCACGGGGTGTGTAGCTGTTGTATTTAGTGTCTATGAGCTTCTTGGGAGTTTTCAGTCAGAGACTGTGTGTGCCTGAGAGCGAGCGAGAGTGTGGTCAAGTCTGTGTCACTGACCAGTCCTTTTATAGTACAAGGCCTGGTCGTTACACTGTTAGCCTGGCCCGACATGTGGCCCCGGTGGTTACTAATGTTTAATACATCATTAATGAGATTAATTACCCTTAATAGCGTGGTAACGGGACACCGTTACTGGTATTAAGGGCCTTCTGATCGTGTGTCATTAATATGGTATTAATGACACTTAATCAGGTCTTGAAATCTTTGATTGCCTCTTAAAGGTCCTCCAGTCTACTTGTTGAAGTTGAAGGTCTGGTGGTTGGACACATGGCAACTCTGGAGCTTACTGTATAGGACGGGTAGGTCCGGTGCTGTTGTACACGTGTCAGGACCGGAGCTTCCCCTTGTTTGGGGTTAGGTTCAGAGGTGCCGCACAGGTATTTGTCCCGGAGCTTTCCCATTTTTGGGATGTAGCTCCGGTTGTAGGATATACGTGGCAGCACAAGGACTAACCATAGACGGGAGGCAGGTCCGGTCTCGTATGACACATGGGGCCATCGGAGGTCTTCAACTCAGACAGGTGAAGTTCTTTAGTCTTTTTGTTGTCCCAAGGGGTATACGGTATGCAGGGTAGGGTGGGACGGCTAGGGTTCAAAAACATTAAGAAATCTATGCACCTAGGGCAACACAGTTCATCTTCTTGAGGCAACAAACCAAGGCACCTAGGGTTCAAAAACTTTGATTAAGGAAATCTATGCAAGACACCATTTGACTTGGTCGGCGGCAAGAGCGAGGAGGGAGGCGGCATGGGGACAGAGCAGGTAAGGTTGAAGCTCAGCGGCGACGGCGAGGGCAAAGCTCGGCGTACATGGAAGTGGCAAGGGTGAAGCACCGCGGTGACAGCGAAGCTCGGCGTACCTGGAAGCGGCGACGGCAAAGATCGGTGGCGACGGCGAAGCTCAACGGCGATGCTGAAGCTCGGTGGCAAGAGCGGCGAAGACCTGGCGGAAAACAAAATTTTGGCAGCCTGACAGCGTCTAAGAGATTTCGCCTGGGTTAGGTTTTTCCAATGCAGCCGAGGGCTATATATAGACGCCTATCTTCACAGGCGGTTATTAAGAACCAACCGCCTAAAAATATGATTATCACAGGCGGTTGGCACTTTATAACCGCCCGCGAAGATTAACTTATCCCAGACGGTTGGTAAGTAACAACCGTCTGAGATAAGCTTTTTCTCAGACGGTTATTCAATACCAACCGCCTGAGAAGAACTTTATGTGAGCTTAATTAATATTCTTGATTAAATGTGGGGCCTTTCAAAAGCTCAAATTCCACTTTCTTGTAATATGATTGAGTATTAAAGGTTACCATTAAATTTACTTCATAAAGCCTTTTAAATTGGTCAGGACAAAAAACATATAACAATTGCTTTTTATCATTTTTCTATCTTGATGAATATAATGATTTTTTAATTTAGTTTTTCAATGGACCTTTTTAGTCATCATACCAACCTCTATGATTTTTTTTTTCAGATTTTTATTTTTTTTGAATCAATATGTGTTCAAATTTTGATGAATGCCTCATATGTTTATGAGCATTTCGTTAGAATGATGGATAATTTGAATTTTGACATGTTGGAATGCTTTAAAAAGTTTAACAAAATTCATACATGTATAAATAATACAAATATGTTCATACAATCCAATTTTAGTGAAGTATCCCTTTTTTTAGGATATACACAAATGTGAATAATATGTGAGTATAAATTAATTTGATATTTACCAAAACATTACAATGTTAGCTATACAAGTTTCGAAATATTTGGTCCAGGTGGTAGATGTTAATTTTTGAAAAATATAGAAGAAAGGATCATCGAATTTGGACTCAATTTGCAGAATCTATACATGTTTGAGTATTTATATTGGAATCTAAATAAAAAGGAAGCAAGGGAAAAGAAAACTGAAGAACAGGCTCGGGCAATTATCTCAAGCGGTTGGTAAGTAATAACTGTCTGAGATAAGCTTTTTCTCAGGCGGTGTTATTCAGTACCAAACACCGGAGAATAACTTTATGTAAGCTTAATCAATATTCTTGATTAAATGTGGGGCATTTCAAAATCCTAAACTCCACTTTCTTGTAATATGATTGAGTATTAAAAGTTACCATTAAATTTCACTTCATAAATCCTTTGAAATTGGTCAGAACATAAAAAACATATAACAATTGCTATTTGTCATTTTTCTATCTCGATGAATATAATGATTTTTTCATTTAGTTTTTCAATGGACCTTTTTAGTCACATACCAACCTCTATGAATTTTTTCAGATTTTCTTTTAAAATTTTTTTGAATCAATGTGTGTTCAAATTTTGATGAACGATATGAGCATTTGGTTAGAATGATGTATAATTTGAATTTTGACATGTTGGAATGCTTTAAAGAGTTTAACAAAATTTTCATACATGTATAAATAATACAAATATGTTCATACAATCCAATTTTAGTGAAGGATCCTTTTTGTAGGAGATACACAAATGTCAATAATATGTGAGTATAAATTAATTTGATATTTACCAAAACATTAGAATGTTATCTATACAATTTTTAAAATATTTGGTCCAGGTGGTAGATGTTAATTTTTGAAAAAATATAGAAGAAATAATCATCGAATTTGGACTCAATTTGCAGAATCTATACATGTTTGAGTATTTATATTGGAATCTAATTAAAAAGAATTAAGGGAAAAGAAAACTGAAGAACAGGCTCGAGCAATTATCCAAGGCGGTTGGTAAGTAATAACCGTCTGAGATAAGCTTTTTCTCAGGTGGTTATTCAGTTCCAACCGCTTGAGAAGAACTTTATGTAAGATTAATTAATATTCTTCATTAAATGTGGGGCCTTCAAAAGCCCAAATTCCACTTTCTTGTAATATGATTGAGTATTAAAGGTTACCATTAAATTTCACTTCATAAAGCCTTTGAAATTGGTCAGAACATAAAAAACATATAATAATTGCTATTTGTCATTTTTCTATCTTGATGAATATAATAATTTTTTTATTTAGTTTTTAATGGACGTTTTTAGTCATCATACCAACCTCTAGGATTTTTTTCAGATTTTTCTAAATTTTTTTGAATCAATGTGTGTTTATATTTTGATGAATGCCTCATATGTATATGAGCATTTGGTTTGAATAATGGATAATTTGAATTTTGACATGTTGCAATGCTTTAAAAAGTTTAACAAAATTCATACATGTATAAATAATAAAAATATGTTGATACAATCCAATTTTAGTGAAGGATCATTTTTTTAGGAGATACACAAATGTGAATAATATGCGAGTATAAATTAGTTTGATATTTACCAAAACATTACAATGTTAGTTATACAAGTTTTAAAATATTTGGTCCAGGTGGTAGATGTTAATTTTTGAAAAATATAGAAGAAAGAATCATCGAATTTGGACTCAATTTGCAGAATCTATATATGTTTGAGTATTTATATTGGAATCTAAATAAAAAAGAAGCAAGGGAAAAGAAAACTGAAGAACAAGCTTGGGCAATTATCCCAGGCGGTTGGTAAGTAATAACCGTCTGAGATAATCTTTTTCTCAGGCGGCTATTCAGTACCAACCGCCCGAGAAGCAGTTAGAAACCACCTGTAAAAACTGACGCCTATATAAAGACCCCTCGGACAGCACAAAAAACCTAACACTGGAGATTTTCCATCGACGCCGCCAGGCTGCCAAAATTTTCTACCATGCGCCGGCCAATACTGGATTCATCAGTTGATCAAGCTTCAAACAGAGAAAATGTTAGAAGAGACTTCTTCTTCACTATGATGTTTTTAACTTGTTCCGTTTTCAGTTTCGTTTTGTTGTGTTTGCATATGACTCCACCCCCCCCCCCCCCCCACCACCACCACTTGAGATTTGTAGTAGATTTGAATGATTAAAGGTTGAAAGATATAGTTTAGTCTCCACTTGAGCTCACCCATAAATTTTGTAGAACAAGAAATAGATTTGAAGTATTAAAGGTTAAAGATGAATACAAGCACATCACGTGTTCGATGAAATGTTTCAATGAATAAGCCTAACTTCAAAAATCCATTATGGCCACTAGGAAGCTGAGAGAATTATGAAAAAAAAATTCTTGTAACCAATATGAACAGGTCTACATGATAACAATATACACTCATATGATACAGGCTTGTTATGTCTCTATAAATTCATTTTATAGAAGACCTTTAGGGAATATCTGTGGCCAAATTTTGTAAATCTTACAAAAAATCTGCCATTGAAGCATGGACCGTCGAGCGTGGATGTATAACTTGCCAATATCCTATCCTATGTGCATTCATAATGTTGCAAATTTATTGAAGCATCCAAGAGACATGCGAAGTTGCAAAAGATAGATGACATATTATGTCCATGTATCGACTACTAAAATAAGATTGCTTGGATATATACTATAGTAATCCAATCTCATTTGATGAAAAGAGGTTTAAAAAAAACTACACAATATGGACAATGCATGGTGAGTTAGATACACATGAAGTGGATAAAGATGATGAGAGAGGTTTTTATGACGATAATGCTCATATCAACGATGGTAGTGACAATCAAGATGGTGGTGATGATGATGAGTTTGATTATGAAGAGATGTTGCGTCACATTGAACCATATGTATTGACTTCTATGGGAGCAAGTAAAGATTTAAGTAAAATGGAGACATTGCAGAATGCGGCGACAGAGCTTTTATATGATGAATCAAACGGTTGTGAAAAAGAGATTACTATATTGTGTGCAGTCCTAGAACTATTGAAGTTGAAAGCCACACACGGATGGTCCGATTGTAGTTTCCTTGATATATTGAATCTTATGGCAGAAATTCTTCCAAATCCAAATAAACTACCCAGAAGCACTTATAAAGTGAAGAAACTTCTTTGCCCAATGGCACTAGGTGTGACAAAAATAGACACTTCTGTGAACCATTGTATTCTGTATCGCAAAGAGCATCAGATCACAACTAGGTGTCCCATATGTGGTGTCAGTAGATATAAGAAGGACTACAATCACTAGTATGTTACCAACATGAAAAAGTCTCAAAAGAACAAGAAGTTTATTATTGGTGCTGAAGGTTATGATGACGATACTTCTGGCGATGTAGACTGGAAGAAAAAGAGAAAAATTCCTATCTTCGTGATGTGGCCTAGGGAGGCTGAACTTATGTTTTGGCATTCCGAGCAGCGCTAGAAGAATGAAAAACATATTCGACATCCTGGTGATGCAACACAGTGGAAAATTTTTGATATTTAGTATCTAGAATTTGCAAAGGAAATCAGAAATGTAAGGTTTGCCTTGGGTACAGACGGAATGAATCCATTTGGTGAAAAAAGGAGCATACACAGCACATGGCTCGTGGTCTTAATGATGTACAACCTACGGATGTGGTTGTGTCACAAAATGAAATATATCTTGTTATCTGTTCTTATCCAAGGTGCAAAACAACCCGACATCGAAATTGATGTGTTCTTGGAACCTTTAATGCAAGATACGGCGAAATTGTGGAATGAAGGGGTATGTCCATGGGATGAGTACAAGCGGGAGTATTTCACGCTAAGAGCAATGATATTCGTTACCGTGCATGATTATCCTGGATTGTTTACATTATCAGTACAAATGAAAGGGAAGAAAAGTTGTGTAAGGTGCGTGGATAGAACTGCATTTCTATACCTCACTTCATCTAGAAAGACTGTGTACATGAGACACCGGCGGTACTTGACATATACACACAAGTATAGGAAGATGAAAGAACAATTTGATAACAAAATTGAAAAAGATACTGCACCAAATACTTACAGTGGAAAACTTGTGTTCGAAATGGTCAAGAACATTCATATTGCTTTCGGTAAGGGCAAAAAATGTAAAGGAATCAAGAGAAATAAAAGTACATCTTCGGGTGACACAACCGGCATGACTTTCAAGAAACAATCAATTTTTTTCAAGTAGCATCCGTATTGGAAGAATCTGGAATTTTGCCATAGTATTGATTTGATGCACGATACAAAGAATGTATTTGACAGCATCATTGGGACCTTGCTAGACATGCCGTGGAAAACAAAGGACGGATTAAATTCACGTATGGACCTAGTAAATCTTGATTTGAGACCAGAGCTTCATCCAGTAGAAAAGGCGAACGAGAAGCATTACCTTCCCCCAGCCAGCTACAATTTGACACTAGATGAGAAAAAAGCAATTTGCAAATGCTTGCTTGGGATCAAAGTGCCCACGAGTTTCTCATCCAATATCTGGAAACTAGTCTCGATGAAACACTTGTCTTTATTCGGTTATAATTCTCATGACTGTCACATGACTATCATAGTGTTCCTTGCCATTGCAATAAGATTCATCAAACATGAGCATATAAAAGTTGTCATCACACGTTTGTGTTACTTCTTCAATGCAGTATCGCAAAAGGTGATAGCATGTGAAGATTTAGACTATCTGAAAACATACGTCGTCGAGACTATGTGCAAGCTTGAGATGTGTTTCCCACAATCCTTTTTTTGATATGCAAGTACACCTAATGATACATCTTGTTGATTAGATAAAAGCATTGGGGCCACTATATTTACATCATATGTTTTCGTTGGAGAGATATGTAGTAGTATTAAAAGGTTATGTGCGGAACTGTGCTCACCCAGAGAATTCAATTATGGAAGGATACACCACTGAAGAAGTGATTGAGGGTTGCACTGATTACATCAAAGATGGAAAACCGATAGGTGTGCCTATACCAGTACATGAGGGTAGACTACGTGTGAGAGGCAAAGTGGGTAAGAAAACTTTTATCGTTCAAGATTACAAGAATGTACACCGTGCAAATTTTGGTGTACTACAACAGCTCACAATAGCTAAGTCGTACATCGAGGAACACCAAATTGAGCTTCGTGAAAAAAACCAAGACCGCACAGAGGACTGGATCATGAAAGAGCACAAAAGATGTTTCACTGAATGGTTAATGGACAAAATATGGTATACTGAAACTCTATAGAAGAGGCAATAATGATGAAGTTGGCTTCTAGCCCATCTGCTTTGGTGACATCATGGCAAGCATATGACATCAATGGTTACACATTTTACACTAAAGAAAAAGATGATAAGAGTGTTGCACAAAATAGTGGTGTTGATATTAAGGCTTATGGTTCACAAGGGCAGAAGACCACATATTTCGGGTTCATAGAGGAAATATGGGAACTCTATTACGGCAAAAGAATGGTAATGCCCATATTTAAGTGCCAATGGGTCAAACATCCTGATGGTGTGAAAGTGGACAATTACGGGATGACACTGGTGGACTTGAATAAAGTGGGTTATAAAGATGATCTGTGGGTTGTCGCCGATAGTGTTGCACAAGTTTTTTATGTACAAGATCCATACACTGAGAAGAGGCACGTAGTTGTTTCTGGGAAGCAATATATTGTTGGGGTTGAGAATGTGGGAGATAATGAAGAGGAATATAATCAGTATGAAGAGATGTACCTTTTTCCCGAACCAGAAAACATCAAGCGCGTAGAGAGAACCATTAAAAAGGATTTGAAACCCTATATGCAAGAAGATGTCAATGCTAGAAAAAATGTATGATATATATTGTATATATTTGTATCCTCTAAAATCAACCTAGAATAATGTTCTATTTCAGCTTTAGATAGCATGTTTCGAACATTATTAAATTCAGCTTCTGTTGAGAAGAATAATTTGGATAAGTGATCCTTTTCGGCTTGTTGACTATCATATTTATCACCTTCACCTATTACATAAGTGATCAAATTTTATGTGTATATAAATTTATTCTAACCTATGATGATCAGGCTTGCCTTCCAACAGCTTGGTTCCAAACAACATCTAGAAGCACAACTCTTGAAGCTCCTGTCAAGCTAATCCCTTCACAACGAGCTCTTGTAGATGCAAGTAACACCCGGAACTTATCATTTGGATTGTTAAAAACTTCAACCAAAGTCTGACGATACTTCTCATCCATTTGAGGGCATGTTTGGATAGGAGTGGATCCACATCAATATAAGTGGTTTGAGGTGGATTGAGGAGAAAATTAATTCATTCTTCAATCCAATCCACTTAATCCAATTAGATTGAGTACACCCAAACAAGCCCTAAAATATTTCTTTCTCTTCTCTTCATTTTAAAAACTTACGAAGATACTACTTTATCAGTTCTAATGGCTGAATATATTGACTACAAATCAGTACCATCTCTCTTAGTGCTTCACACAAGCGACGAAACGAACACTTTCAATCACAAATCTTGTTTTTACCCTTTTCATAGGAATTTGACCTTAATATTTGAAGCATAGATTTATTAATAAGTGAAGCTTCCTCATCAGACATGTTAATGGTAGTTACAAGTGATGGGTGTATTGAAGCTAACGAAATCTCAATGGGACTGAAGACAAAGAGCTGCTACATATGAGTGACAATGTCTAGGTTAGACAACATGAAGCTATGATGGCAGCCTTCAACAACATGAAAAGTGATGCCAAGGTATGCTTGCATCAACCAAGGCATGTTGTGAGGGCAGAACACTTGTTGGAGCATCACAGTTATGCTTGCCCCAACAAGTTTTATACGCTCACAACATGCCTTTGTAGATGCAAGCATAACCTTAACATCACTTTTCATGTTGTTAAAGATTTCCATCATAGCTTCACGTTGTCTAACCTGGACATTGCCACTCATATGTATGATCTCTTTATCTTCAATCCGATTCTGATTTCGTTAGCTTCGGCACATCCTTCACTTATAACTGCCATTAACATGTGTGATAAGGAAGCTTCACTTATTGATAAATCTATGCTTGAAAGATTAAGGTTAAATCCCTATAAAAGGGTAAAAACAAGATTTGTGATTGAAGTTGTTCGCTTCTTCGCTTGTGTTAAGCACTAAGAGAGTAGGTACTGATTTTTAGTCAATATATTTAGGCATTAAAACCAAGAAAGGAGCATCTTCCTAAGTTTTCAAATGGACAGGAGGGAGAGAAATCCTTCAAATGGATGGGATAATCCTTCCAAGGATCGTCAGGCTTCAATTCATGCTTTCAACAATCCAAATGATGAGCCACGGGTGTTACTTGCATCTACAAGAGCTTGTTGTGCAAGGATTAGCTTGACAGGAGCTTATGAGCAGCACATGCGGTTCTTAATTAACAAGTAGCCTGTGAAAACAATGACTTTCCCCAGGCGGTTCTTCAATAAAAACCGCTTGTGATGATTGAACCTGTACATACGGTTCTTAAACAATGACTGCCCGTGAAAATCATGTATTTACCCAGGTGTTCTTCAATTAAGAACCGCCTGTGAAGTTTGTTACATCAGAGGCGGTTCTTAATTAATAACCTCTTGAGAAAATCATGTATTTGCCAAGGCGGTTGTTCTTTAAAATCCGCCTGTGATGTTATGCCATCACATGCGGTTATTGTATCATTTGTCATCACAGTCGGATTTTTTTACGGAACACCCATGTTTGAAAAATCGAGGCGCCTGTGAAAATGATTTTTGTAGTAGTGTGAATAACACGACCTGCACCAATGGCCACCTTCTCGCGAACGAAATGCAAATCAATCTCAACATTCTTGGGACGTTGATGTTGCACCGCATTGGATGAGAGATTACACAACACTTACATTATCTCAATAGACCAAGGTGGTCTTCTGAAGTGGACTGTGAAGTTCCTCCAGCAATTGACGCAACAAAGAAACTTTGATGACGACGTTGGCGATGACATGATGTTCTGCTTCGACACTGCAGCGGGGTACTGTTTGCTAACACTTCGAACACAAGGAGATCAGAAAATCACCGAGGAAGACACCGTATTCCAAGGTAGAACGGCACGAGTCGGGACAACCACCCCAATCAGCGTCAGAATATGCCACGAGCTCTCTAACCGGAGAGTGGTAAAGCTAAAGACCATGATCAAAGATGCCTCGAATGTACCAAAGAATATATTTTACCAGCGCAAGATGATACTCGCGAGGACCATGCATATTTAGACACATCTGCTGCACATCATATGCAATGTCGAGTCGAGTGAAGGTGCGGTACTGCAGGTCTCTAGCAAGACCACGGTAGTGAGTAACATCTGAAATGGGAACATCATCAGATGATAACTTGACACCCTTGTCAACGGGACTGGAACATGATTTACAAATAGTCATGCTCGCTCTCTCAAGGATCTAAACCATGTTTTGTAGCAATAAGAGGAAGAAGTCTGCACTACCCCAAGTAATGGGCATTACACCCAAATCCTTCATTGAATATTCTATAGCAAGAGCATCAATAATGAAACAGAGCAATGGTACTGATAAAGCAGTCAGATTAATATCATCCACATACATTAATAGATAGGCCATATCTGCGCCGTGTCGGCATACAAAAAGAGAAGTATCAGACCAAGCACGAACAAATTCAAATAAGATGATATGGAAGCAAAGAGGTTGTACCAGGCATAAGGAGCTTGCTTCAAACCATATAAGGACTTGTTCAGGCGACAAACAAAATTCGGATGAGCTGTATCAAGAAAACCAGAAAATTGCTCACAAAAGACTTTTTTAGGGAGAGTACCATGTAGGAAAGCGTTCTTCACATCAACCTGGCGAACGGGCCAATCATGAGAGAGTGCAATTGAGAGAACGGTGCGAACTGTAGCAAGCTTCATCACAGGGCTGAAAGTCTCACCAAAATCAACATCAAGCTATTGAGTAAAGCCACGAACTACTCAACGAGCCTTGTAGAGATCAAGAGAGCCATCTGAATGAAACTTGTGTGAAAATCCAACTTGCTAGTCATGACATTCATACCTCGAGGACGTGGCCCAAGATCTCAAGTGTTGGTGGCCTGTAGAGCGTTGAACTCCTCGGTCATGGCCTCTCGCCAATTGGGATCGATGAGAGTACCATAGTAAGTTTTTGTAATTGGTGATAGCATTGATGCCTAAAGTTTCAGGCGTTGTTCAAGAATACGGAGGGCGGTCTTTCCAGGTGTATGCATGTTATGTTCGTTGTCGATGAGAGGCTCCTCAAACACATACTATGGGCCGCATACAAAGCCCGACTACTGGTGAAGGGCAGTTGATGGAGCTGTTGGAGGGCCAAATCTTGGAGGAGTGTCGCGTGATGAGGAAGAGCTCGGATTTGAGCTCAGGGCAGTCTGACCGAACGGGGTGCCGGTTGGACCGCACAGTGAATATAGGCTCGCCTGGCCTCCGGGAAGAGTACCATAAGATGGACCACGAGGAGTCGCGGTCTGACCATCTGAGGAGCAGAGGGGCATCCGGCCTCTGCTCGGGATGACGATCTAACTGTCATGGGTTGTTGTAGGACCACGAGGTGAATAGAGGCCCACCTTGCTTCTGCTGCAGATGTCGTCGGGTGGACAAGGGCCGAGAATGCCTCTATGCATAAGTGCGGTCTGACTGGCTAGAGCTGAGGTTTTACCGCTAAGCGTGTAGAAGCCTGGTGGATGCCCATGTCAAAAAGTACCAGCAAAATAGTTAGTGCTAGGGAGCACTGCTGGATCGTTAGTATAAAAAAGAATATCAAAGTGGGATGAAGGAGAGCTAGATATTTATGCAAGTGGAAAGGAGGACTTGTCAAAGGTGACATGACGAGAGATAACGATGCAATTCATGGCTAAATCTAGGCATCAGTACCCTTTATGATCAGATAGATAGCCAGGGAAGACACTAATTGTAGAGTGAGGAGCAAGGTTGTGTTCAGCTGTTGCAGAGAGGTTTGTTTAGCACTTGCAACCGAAAACGCATAGTTTGGAGGAATCAGGGTGGGTGCCAAAGAGGGTGAAATGACGTGTGGCAAAAGAGTGTGTTTTGGATGGCTGCGATGTTATGAGGTGTATAGCGCTTCTACCCAATTGTGAGACATATGTGTGCTTAATACATTGGCAACTAGGTTGAAAGTGAGGGTTTACATGCAAAGTTTTGAATATACCTAAGAAACTTAGTTTGGACTCTTCGATCTTTTCAAATGTGCATTTGGGAGTAACAGTTGCCTTCAATTTGTACTGCACAACATACTTCATACTATCCAAAATTTTAACTGTATATCAAGAGTAATAGTTACCTTTTAATCAGTTCAAATTGTTCGAGTTTTCTCGATGCGTATTGGGAATAACAATTACTGCATAGAGCACTTTAGACTGTCCAATCTTACTATTTTAATTTGATGGCTTTGTTTTTAACTTGCAATCTTTCATAATTTCTTTTTTGGCTTATGGAATGTTTGCTTAGTATTCATGTACTATGTTTTTGATGCATTTTGGCTGATCATGGTGGTCAATACCTTGTAGACCAGGTACCCCTTTCATACCAGAACGAGATGAGTCGAGTCCAACTTTCTAGGAAAGTGAACCTTCAAAGGCCAACATGTGTCCCAAAGTGTCAGACTTGCCTCCCTCCTTAGGTTGGCTCCAGCGTTGCCATGTGTCTAGCAGTGCCGGACCTCGCTCCCTCCTTAGGATGGCTCCAGCGCTGCCACATGCCCAACAGTGCCGGACCTGACTCCCTATTTAGGATTGCTCCCACTCTGCCACGTGTTTAGCATTGTTGGATCTGCCTCCCTCCTTAGGGTGGCTCCAACGTTGTCACGTGTCTTGCAGTGCCGAACCTGCCTACCACCTTAGAGTGGCTCCAATGTGCCATGTGTCTAGCAGTGCCGGACCTGCCTCCCTGCTTAGGGTGGCTCTTGCGCTGCCATGTGTCCAGCGGTGTCGGATCTGCCTCCCTCCTTAGGGTGGCATCAGCGCTGCCACGTGTCCCATAGTGCTGGACCTGTCTCCCTTCTTAGGGTGGCTCTGGCGCTGCCATGTGTCCCGTAGTGCCGGACCTTCCTCCCTTCTTAGGGTGGCTCTGGTGCTGCCATGTGCCCCATGGCGCCGGATCCGCCATCCGTCTAAGGAAAGCTCCGACGCTGCCACATGTCCCATAGCACCGGACCTGCCTCTCTTCTAGAGGAAGCTCTAGTGTTGCCACATGTCACATGTCTGGATCTACATCTGCAACGAGAGGAACTCTGGGATTACTAACTTCATAGACATTCAAAGGCAATCAATCAGCCATTACATGACCTCGTTAACATGTCATTAATACCGTATTAATGACACATGATCAAAGGACCATGAAGCCTGGTAAAGCTACCATCAAAGCACGTTATCACCCTAATAAAATAACCTATACATTTAGGTCGTGTATAACATAGTGAATAACGTTGGGGCCACTTGTCGGGTCACAACACGCTGTAACAACCAGTCTTTGTTATAAAAAAAGACTGCGCTGCACGGTAGAACTTAAGCAATCAAAAGACATCCAAGCCCAAGACAATCCAATACAAAAACACCACCGTGGAGTAGGATGTTACGCTCAGGCGGCCCTAACCACGTAAAGACCACTGTATCACCTTGTTCCAGAGATCTCGATATTGTGCCCCGCCTAAATACAAACCTCTGCGGACTGCTTCTTAGTAGTACCGGGAGAAGTGTCGATCACACACTTTGAAATTGGGCGCGCAAGCAGGGGCCAAAATTCAAGAATATAAATATCAGCAATGGTGAACTCCACTGCTGCTTCCACTGGCCCTTGTGGACGGGCTGGTAGAGGCAATGAGGTCGGCGACAACTCTCGTTGTCCTGGTGCCAATCCTGTCACTGATCTACAAGGCGGGGCTCTGGGACAACAACCTGGGAACAACGGGCCACCACCTGCTGTAGTAGTAGCCGCTACTGGTCAACAGCAGGATGGTGTCTTTGCGTCGTTCACGTAATCGAGCAACAACCCCGAGAACGCGCTGATTGAAGTGCAGGATCTTCTTTAGTGTCCACCTACTTAGGACGCACCTCCAGTAGCACTGGAACAATGGCAAAATGATGTGGACCATCAGGTCGCCACTGCAGCCACAATGCTCAACAACTTGGCGCAGCTTGATCTCAGACAGGCACCACCTGCACGCAACAGGACCTTGTCAGGATGACTTGGACCTAGGCCATTGCAGTAGGGACATGCAATGTCGTATCATAGTGACATCTTGCACTCCTTCCATCGCTCGCCGTACACATACAACATCAAGTCTCCCGACGGGAGACCTCAGGACGGAGCTTAGCTGCCACTATGCAGAGCAAGATGGTCGCGTCACCATTGAGCGTAACCATGAGAGATGATGGATCCTAGAGGAGTCTACTCTAGGAGCAGTTGGAGGCTGTGCAGTACTTGCACCACGCCTCCACATGGTGGAGTGTCCACCCAAGTTCCTAGCTCATTTGCTAGAGAAGTTCAATGGGACAGCCAACCCCGTCGAATTTCTTCAAATCTACTCCACCGCTATCCTCACTGCATGTAGGAATGAGGCCGTCATGTCCAATTACATCCCAGTTGCTTTTACCGGGGATGCTAGTCTGGTTTATATGCCTACCCTCTGACTCCATCTATAGTTGGGGGGAAATGTGCCGCCAGTTCACTGTGAACATCAGAAGTTCCTACACTCGACCAGGCACCAAACTGTACCTCTTCGTCGTACAACAGAAGACAGGAGAAACACGGTGTTCCTTTATCCAGCAGTTCTCCCAGGTACATAACACCATTCCTTCTATCTACAACGCCTCTGTGGTTGTAGCATTCCGACAGGGTGTTTGAGACAAGAAGATGTTGGAGAAGTTGGCAACAAAAAATCAGCAGTGTGACAGAACTTTTCAGCCTAGCTGATAAATGCGCCAGGGCTGCTAAGGGCCGTGAGATGCACTCCACGCCAGCTGTAGAGGCATGAGCACCATCTTCCTCCAAGGCTGGATCTACTGTCCATGGAAGTGGCAAAAATAAGAACAAGAAGTCGAGTGGCAAGAACAAGCAACTTGCTGATGCACCTACTTCTGTTGCAGCAGCAACACCAGGTGGCCTGGGGCCACTCCCCAACAAGCGACCTTGACAATCATCTGAAGATGGTGACAAGATGTGGTGCCTGATCCACAAAACCAGGGTTCACAACCTTGAAGATTGTCACAAGGTCAAGAGGCTGGCTAAACGCGCCAAAAATAATTGTCGAGAAGACACGCCTTTTCGCCACCGGGAAGGTAAACTAGAAAATCGATGAAGCTCCGTCAGAGCAGGAGCTAGGCTTCCAAGATGCCAGAAAGGCGTTAAAAGCAGTCTATAACAATGACGGTGACTCCAACATCAGCTCCGACAACGAGTGTCAGAAGACTCTCAATATGATGTATGGAGGGTCCTGGGATATTACCTCTCAGTGCATAGTGAAAAATTCGCGTCGGGAGATAGCTACTGCAGCTCCCACCACTAAGCCGGAGCCTCATTGGAAGTGGATCGATAATCCCATAACTTTCGATGCCTTTGACTGCCCGAAGAACATGGCTGGAGCTAGGCAGCTACCATTGATAGTCTCCCCGACTATCAACAACGTCCATCTCTTGCATGTCTTGGTTGATGGTTGAGCTATGCTAAACATCATCAACTTTTCCGCCTTCATGAAGCTACCAATCCCCATTTTGGACCTTAGTCCCTCGCGTCCGTTCTCGGGAGTGGGTCTGGGAACCATTACTCCACTCGGTTCTGTCTCTCTCCGTGTTACATTTGGGACACCTACCGATCGGAGAAGCTGGTCTTTGATGTGGCACACTTCAACCTTCCCTTCAACGCCATCCTGAGCAGACTGGCTCTGTACATGTTCATGGCGGTGGCCCACTACGGCTACTTTATGTTGAAGATGCGAACTCCATCAGGTGTCCTTCAGATGCGAGGGGATTATACTGCTGGAGATACAATGTTGGAGAAAATCCATGTGCTAGCTACCGTGCAAGAAGCTAAATCCGGCAAGGAGCAATCTGCTCAACATACACCGAGCTCGTGCCAACGCGGCTCAACTTCTGCACCCTTAGTGCAGCCAAGCGGCGACACTGATGTTACCATCAACGTCGTCCAAATCGGTTCTGATGCCGCTCAGACCACTCGCATTGCGGGAGGTCTGAGTGACAAATAGGAACTCGTGCTCTTCACTTTCCTCCTGGAGAATGTTGACGTGTTTGCATGGCAACCGTCACAAATGCCTGAGATCCCCAGGAAGGTGATCAAGCACCATCTGACAATCTATCCAGATGTGCGGCCTATCCAACAAAATCCCCGAAAGCAATCAATGGAACAACAGAACTTCATCCGTGAAGAAATCAAGAAGCTGCTTGATGCTGGATTCATCTAAGAGGTACAACATCCACGATTGCTGGCAAACCCAGTCGTCATGCCAAAGGCTGGTGGGAAGCTTTAGATGTGCATCAACTACACCACTTTGAATAAGGCATGCCCTAAATACCCTTTTACACTATTGAGAATCGACCAGAGAGTGGATTCTACTTCTGGCTGTGAGCTACTTTGTTTCATAGACGCATACTCTGGTTTTCATCAAATACCAATGTCCAAGGAAGATGAAGAGCACACATCCTTCATTATAGTATATGGTTTGTACTACTACACTGCAATGCCTTATGGTCTTAAGAATGCCCTCTCAACTATTGTGCAAGCTATGCACAAAAATTTTGGGGAGCTTATTTGGGACCTAGTGGAGGTTTACATTGATGACATCGTCATATAGGTCAAGGGCAAAGACTCCTTATTGGACAATCTCCAGTCAATCTTTGACAAGCTGCGCCCGACGTGTACAAAACTGAACCCCGACAAGTGCATATTTGGGGTACCCTACGGAAAGCTTCTCGGATTCTTGGTGACTCACCGAGGAGTAGAAGCAAATCCAGCCAAAATAAAATCTATTGAAGTGATGCGTCCTCCTGCCCTTATCAAAGATGTCCAGAAGCTCATCGGGTGTCTTTCCTCAATCAGCCGGTTCATCTCTATGCTGGTTGAACGGGCACTCCCCTTCTTCACGCTTCTGAGGAAGTTCGAAACTTTTTATTGGTTCGAAGAAGCAGACAAGGCGTTCCAGGAGTTTAAGCAGTTTCTCACTACAATGCCCATCATGGTAGCTCCAGAACCTTGTGAGCCTCTTCTGCTTTATATTGCTGCAACTACTGAAGTCGTCAGCATGGTCTTGGTTGCCGAGAGACCAGACACATCTCCAGGCCCCTCCACACAGGCTCAGATCCCTCCAAGAGGGTCTGGAGCCACCTGCAGAAGACAATCAAGGCAATTCTGGGTCCCAACCCAAGACACGGGTCCTAAAGGCCAAGTGTCTATGGACAAAACTCTACAAGACAATGCGTCGGACACCTCCAGGAGGGTCCTGACAACACAGGAAGGAGATCCGGACCCTTACAGGAGGGTCAGGGTTGATGGAGCAGATGGATCAGACCCTTCCAATAGGGTTAGGACTATCCAGCGGCCTGTCTACTTTATTAGCAAGGTCATCCATGATGCCAAGACTCGATATCTTGAAGTGCACCAGCTACTGTACGCAGTTTTTATTGTCTCAAGAAAGCTTCGTCACTACTTCCAAGTGTAAAAGCCCAAAAATTCAAAGTACAAAGTTCAGATAGGAGAACTTAAAATTTGAAATAAGAAAAATAGCTCAAAAGGACAATTGAAAAATTCAAACCAATTTAAATGTCAATTCAGAGAATTCAAAAAAAAATCAAATTTAACTCATGTTCAAATTTTGCCAAAATAGAAATCTGAACTCACCATTAGCTTCCAAATATTCCAAATAGCACCCCTGCAAATTTTCATAATATTTGGAGCACTAATTCTATTTAATTTAATGGGTGCATTGAATTCTAATCAAATTAAAATTTGAATTTGAATTTCTCATGAAACCTGTCCAAACTTGAAATCCAATTTTAGAATCAGATCCTAGATATTTTTTGAGCGTATCTACAAAGTTTCATGAATTTTGGACCTTGTTTGGTGCTGGAATTAAATGGACATAGAAGGGATAAGGAGAAGGATGGGACCCACTTGTCATACAGTGAGGGAGCTTAACAGAGCGTGTTCCATTTCCCTGCTCGTCCCATGGCGACACCACATCTTCTGTATGTGCCACCTCCCCTCAACAGCCTGTCCACAACATGACCTTGCCCTTATAATTGGAGCTTGGTGCCATTTCTTCTTCCCTCTCCCTTTGGTCGGCATTTCTTCCCCTGGCGCAGCTCAGCTCGAGCTCCCCATGGCCGGCCCCTATTGTTAGTTGTCCAGCCGAAAGTAGGATCCCCAAGCTAATCTGGTGCAGCTGTTGAGTGCACCGGCACCTTCTGAACCTTCCCACGCAGCTCCTCTGGTGTTTTCTTCCTCTGCCGACGGTGCACGGCGTTTCATTCCTGGCGCTCAAAAACTTCGGTGCCGCCCCTATTCAACGACACCCGGCCGTCTCGGTCTTCCTCCCGACTCACTCCGGCCGCAATAAGGTTCACCCCAACCTTTCCATGCCGTCCCCAGGAGTTCTAGTCCGTTCGTAGCACCGTTCTGCCAGAGTTCAAATTTTTGCTTCGGCCTTTCTTAAGAACAGAGCATTTTTGGCTAAGCAAATTCAGATTCTATGTGTAATTATTTTTCAATTCAGTTAGATAATATCTTCCTCAGGACCATACTAACCCCCTGAATCAAAAACAAAAGAAAATCATCAATCCTAGGCCCTGTTATTCGAGTTCTCGTACCCGCCGTTTTGTTTCGACCTAGGCCACCGATGAAATCCTTTTTCCAGTCAATTTCTCCCCAATTTTAGTTCATATCCTTGTTCCTCATCGCCTAATGGTGCCATGCGATCAAATCACAAGTGCTATGGTGCTCTCTGTGCACCGGGCGACCTCGCCGGAGTTAGGTCCGCCGCCGCCGCCATTGGGACAGCTTCTCTGGCGAAATTCGGCCCTTGCTGACCCCTCCTTTGTGTTCCTCGGGGCCTAATTCATCGGAGACACCGTCCACGGCGAGTTTTGGGGCCGCGAAACTCTGCACCGCCGCTTTCCAGCGGGAGCGCTGCCCGCTCGGCCCTGAGCCGGAGGAGGAAGAAGCACAGGGATCCGGCCCCACTTGTCAGTCCCTGTTTCCGAACCGCGGATCAGATTGTGGTGCGGGATCCCCTTTGGCTGTGCAGAATTCTTGTGGCCCAGGCTGCTGCTTCCACCTCAGTGGCCCATTACAAATAGTGGGGCCCACTGTCAACGGTCCAGTCAATTTCCAATAGAGAAATAATTGCAGAAACTACCCAATCTTTGGAAATTCACCATGGCCAGTAGAAATGTCCGAAAATTCCCAAATAAATCTTTTTAGAACCAGCATGAAGAGTACATTCCATTGGAGCACATGGAATTGTATGTAAGTCAATATAAATTTCTCCATAATTCAAATAATAAAAATTCTTATACAATTAATTCCTATAGTTCTGCTTTTCGGAAAAATACCAAAATTTTCCAGGGCATTCAGTTGAATATCCTTGAACTCCAGTATAGGTTTCAGGATCATTAGACTTCATTTACATGGTCAGATCAGCTTTGTATTCTCTATGCACATAAAAATAGCCAATTCATTTAGAATTTATACAGAAACTTCTGCAAGCTTCTAAATTGAATATCTCTCAGTATAAAGCATCAAAATTTTTCAAAATCAATTTGTTGGTTTGATCTTTGTTTACACTAACCATAACTACATCCAATCTTCGTAAAAATCCCAAGATTTTCCTGTAGAGCCCTTTAAAGAAATTAATGTTTAATTTTTATCTGATGATTCCCTTCCTAGAAAAATCTAAAATTTTGCTAAATTTTCTTCAGTAAGTTTCTGAATTCCTGTAAAAATTTTAGATTCATTGGACTTTCATAACCTAGTTCAATCTGGAGATTTTTCCTAACTGGTCATACCATGCCCAAAAACAATGGAATATTTTTCAGTAAATTATCCAACCTTGTAAAATCAATTTTTCCCTATAGGAAGCATAGAAAATTGTGAAACAAATTTTCCTAGAACCATTGAGACCTCCTATGCATGGTACAACCACTGGTAGCCATGATAGACCTTCAGAATTACATTGAAAATTCGAAAATGCTAAACACTTAAGAAATTTTGTAGACCAATATATTCAATTGCTGTATATGAAACTTACCTGGTTAATCCTACATGACAATGTGAACTGCCTGTAATTTTCTCAGGCTCTGGGAATCTGTTGAACCCGTATAAAATTGAGATCACATCCCTATGTACAAAACAATATCTATTTCACTTCATTTGTCCATTGCCTAAGTTTATCTTGTTTTCTTTCTGTTGATGTCCAGTCTAGCAACAGATCTTCAAGTCCAAACTAATATTAATCCTTCTTGAGTTATAATCAACTTCAGTTGTTATAATAATAAATTGCAATCTTTTATTTGGATATCATTTCGGCAGTGTTCGCGACGAAGGTGGCCGACAAGAAGCACAACCCGGAGTTGAGGATTTCCATAGTGATTCTGGTGTGGCGTGATTTTGTCATCGAAGAATACTAACTGATCATCGCTGACTTTTATCACAACCGAAAGGCAAGCCCCGGTTTGCATTTAAGTGCCTGTTAAAGTTTTGCTTTTATACACACTTTATTGAATAGACTTGATATGTGCATTAGGTCTATGTTGATTGAATACTCCACATGCATGACCAAATAATCCTTGAAGTGGATGGGTAGTATGATACCCCCTCAGATTCTATTGCTATGCTTAATGTTTAGTTAGAAGATCAGTAGAAGTCGAGTATGTCATAAACTACTCGCGAGATTGGTCACATTTTATCGACCACAAGACAAGTAGTTGAATTCTACTTGCAAGAGAAGTCGAGTGAGGGAAACCTACTCGCGAGTTGTTATAATAACATTAACTCTTTAATATGAGATGTGGACGGGGATTTGTGTAGGTTGGTTTTCCCACATCGTGCCTCGGTCGGTAATGGCGAGGCAGGTGTTGGGAGGTGAATTGCTAGCCCCGTCTGTGTCGGTTAAGGCCCATCTCCTGCTCGGTCCTGTTGAGCAAGTTTGAACTGTACTAGAAATCATACTGGCAATATGGGACCCAAAAAACCGATGTACCTTGAGGATCCTATGTTGGAACCTTTTCAATCGGCTTAAGCTCTCGGATGTTAGTACAGTGGGAAGTAACTTACTCGAGAACATCTCACAGCGGAGGTGCACCTCAAAGTGAGCTCACTATTATGGTCGATCAAACTGTTTTGATGTGGTTCAATCTGGGGAAAGGTGGCTGTGTGTGACTTCAGTAGAGTGTGCCGATGCAACTCCGAGTATGGGCGTACGTGTCGTGCAGTTCGGGTGTTTTTAGCTCGAATCACCATCCCTCGCGGTTATGGATTGAGCATACTTGGTCACTGAGTCTTGACGTAGTAAGAAAGAAAAAAATGGAAACATTATGAATATGTTGCGATAAATAATTCTTTGTATTGCAACCTTGGCTGCTATAGAGATAGCATAATTAAAATTTACAAATTTCAAACCTTTAAGTTGAATAAAGCTTATGTAACCTTGAGCAAGTATCATCATGGATGAAGCGTTTCTTGTTTGATTGTGGAATTCACAATGATGCTATGCCCATGGATCGTGTATGCTACATTAAAATTGACCACTAAGGATTTACTTCCGGCGAGTCCACTCCTGCAAATTCAGCTTTCCAGTCTCTAAAGTTTCCAGCATGTAGAGTTCCATGCTTTAGGTGAGACGGTTAAGTCTTGCTGAGCCTTGTGCTCACGGTTGCTATATTGGGGTTTTTGCAGGTAATAAGTTAAGTCTTGCTGAGCCTTGTGCTCACGGTTGCTATATTGTGGTTTTTGCAGGTATTATTAGCTTACGCTTATATTGTGGTTGTCTGTGAGATCTCAAGCATGTTGAGATGTATCTCTCACGGAAACCTTGCCGTTGCTTTCTGTTTCGTGTTGCTAGTGAGAAGCGTCCGCGGGCATGGACCACTTCTCTTGTGCATAGCTAGTCGAGATTATGAATATGTATATTCCGTTGCGTTGTATATTATGTTATAAAGGAGAATCATCTTGTGAAATAAAATATTTGTGTTGGTTATTTTGTATGGTTTTTCTTGTGTGTTGTTGGGTGCCGCATCACACGACACCACCCAATGCGATTCCTGGAATGTGCGGACCCCGGTCCCCACAGCTTGGTATCAGAGCTGTATTGGGAATAGCACGCTTGAAAAGCGGCTATTTTTGAAAACTACGAAGTAGTCGAGTGAGGATTAGTTATTATTATGCCCACATAAGGTCTATTATAGTATTAGTTACTTAAGGTGGCAAAGCTAACATATGTGCTAATATATTCTGTAACGACGCTCCGACGTCAGGTAAGAGGTAAGGTACACCACCGCAAGCGGATCAATTGCGGTAAGCTCACCATGCGAGAGGTAGCATGTGATTATTTCCGTGGCTTGGCACAGAAATGTTAATATGAGTCTCTGAAACTTTCCATGTTTCTGAGAACATATGACACGCGGTACCCCAGTGTGCTTCAAAGTTAGTGGGAGCCCCTGTCGGGTGGGACATAACCCGATGCGCCTCCTACTGGTGCAGCACTATGCAAAGATGTGGGACCCTGTCGGGTGGTGGAAAACACGGTCATGTACCTCGAGATATGGCTTAATTCGGGGCGGCCCGTATGGAATGATACGGGACGAATGTTTTTACTTTCATATATACTATTGTGAACTATTCACCCGTGCGGGCTGTGCCGTACATTAGCATATGTTTGATCTATCGTTTGTGTGTAGTAGAAGGTACACTAACCACAATATTTGTAGGTCGAGTAGAAAACGTTTGCGAGTGAACGTCGTAACTGCCACCGTTGAGGTGTATGTCGGAATACCGGCTTAAGATTTTTATTGGGTGAGGACGTAGTACCGGGATTGCAATCGGGTTACAACGGCACATCGACAGTTAAAATCCATGCTGAAGGTGTAGCTCGCAACAAAAGTGTCAAGTTAATATCCAAAGCAGATTCCTACCTTGAAATGATAAAAATGAAATTTGAACCAAAGCTGTACCGCTCTGTTCTTTCCTGTGTTATTCTGGCAGGAACATTACTTTAGTTTGAAAAAGTCATATCTCCTGTTAGAATTATCCCATGAAGGTGTTCCATACATGTTTGGAAATTTATGTGAGTCCTCTAAATAATTTCTGTTCATGACCAGAGCAGAATCCCCCTGGATCATAGCTAAAATTTGAAAATTCCAAAACCTGTTAAATCTGGACAGAATCTGGAATTATTTCTGTACTTCTCACCAATTTGATCATAACTCTCAGTAGAAACATCGAATGAGGGCATATGATATTTTTTGGAAACTAGATGAGATATTTGACAAAGTTGTAATTTACAGTTTCGTCAAATTTGGATACTTTGTATATGAAAAACTGTGGACAAAACGGCCATATACAAAGGAGGTGCTGTCAAAATTTCTCAGAAAATCTGGAAACATTGTCAAATTTGGAAATTCATATCTCAGTAACCAAAACTAATATTGAAGCAAATAAATACACTTTTAGAAAGGCCAGGAAGTGAACTACAATTTTGTTGTTAACCTCAAAGCATGATTATGCCTCTAACTGGATGAAATTCTCAAATTTTCTCCAGACTGGTCATTTCTGGCAGAACAGTTCATCGTTGAAGCATAAGTTTGAAAATTTGCGCGAACATGAGTATTGTTATAATTTCAAAAAGTTCTTGACATGTTCATGTTTTCCTTATTTTCACTTATTGCTGAGATCGAACTTTGACTCATCCAAAATCTGTTTGTGCAGTATGGTTCGTACTCGCTCATCGAGTATGGTCGGAAGTTCTCGTCGAGATGGTGATGGTTTGAATCCACCGCAGGCATCACCATCAACGGTATTGGTGGATGTCATGTCAAAAATGTTTGAGTCTCACCAAGAAAACACTATGTTACTTAAAGCTTTGGTGCAGCAAGGCCTAATTCATCAAACACAGCAAGTTATTCCACCTCGAAACAGTTATATGGATTTCTTGGCAACACAACCGCCAATCTTCACGGAAGCAACTGAACCATTAGAATCAGATCATTGGCTTCATTTAATCAAATCTGAATTCGGTGTGTTTCCCTGTGACGATTATCAGCAGACATTGTTCGCTGCTCAACAACTCCATGGAGCTGCCGGAGCTTGGTAGGCAGAATATAGTGCAACTCGCCTTGAAGGTCATCGAATAGCATGGAATGTGTTCCGTGAGGCTTTCCGTGCTCGTCATATTCCTACAGGGATTATAAAGACTAAATATGAGGAATTCATTGAACTCAAGCAAGGGGACATGCGTGTCCATGAGTATTTTAAGGAGTTCAACCGTTTGGCACAATATGCGCCCGACTACGTGAATACAGAAAAGGTTAGATGTGATCATTTCTTCAGAGGTCTAAGAATCAAACTTTGAGCTAGGTTTGCGTTCTTCAATCACGGCAAGTACAACGAATTAGTCAATGCCACTATCCTACAAGAAAAGGAAGAACTTTGTCTTCAAGCGGAGAAGAGAAAGTGGAGTATTCCGCATGACAACACTAGTGTTGTTGCTCAGAAATATCGGTTGGTATATCGTTTGCCATCCGGTCAAGAATGGCAGCTATCTGTCCGACCATCATATCAAAGTTGCCCGCTGCTCGCATCAAGTTTCGAATCACCCCCGCAGCAGCAGCACATAAGTTCTTATCCATCTTCACCGCAGCCAGAGATACCCAGTTCTCATTCACAAGTCAGCGCTGAACCAACTAAATATCCGTGCTTCAGTTGTGGTCTTATGGGTCACTTTACTAGATATTTTCCAGAGAAAAAGCAAAGTTGCAGCCAGTCATCACTTCAACATTCAAGTCAGTTTCCCAATCAGCAGCAAAAGAAATCAAAGCTTGTCAGTTTCCACTATACTACCATTGAGGGTGTACCGGAAGGAGAACCCGTGTTAGCGGGAATGTTTACTCTCAACCATATACCTATATTGATTCTCTTTGATTCTGGTGCTACACATAATTTCATAAGTCAATCCTTTGTGTTCAAGCACCAGCTTCCAACCACTACCACAAAACATCGTTATCTTATATCTTGACACGGAGGTAATATTACCGCAAGTGATGTTATCTCCCGAGCACCATTATGTCTAGGTGGTAGAATATATTCCACTAATCTTATCATCCTTGAATTTCAAAAGATTGATTTAATCTTGGGAATGTAGTGGTTAAGCAACCACAAAGCTGTTCTAAACATCAGTCCTCGCAACGTTGAGCTGAACTCTTCAACTCACGGCCACCACACCTTAATTCTTGACAACATGGTTCAAGAAAGTGTAGCGGTGTATCATTCTGAAACAAGTAAGTTGGAAGACATTCCAGTGGTCCGTGAATTCCCGGATGTATTCTCTGATGATCTGCTGGGTGTGCTGCCCGACCGAGATGTGGAATTCAAGATTGAATTAATACCGGGAACTACACCTATCTCTTGACGACCATATAAAATAGCACCTAAGGAGATAGCTGAATTAAAGGAGCAGCTGAATGAATTATTGAGTAAAGGGTTCATTCGCACGAGCTCATCACCTTGGGGATGCTCGGCTCTCTTTGTCAAGAAGAAGGACAAGACATTGATGCTATGTGTGGATTATCGTCCGCTTAATGCCGTGACTATCAAGAACAAGTATCCACTACCATGTATTGATCTGCTCTTCGATCAATTAGTGGGTGCTAAGGTATTCTCTAAAATGGATCTTCGTTCTGGTTATCATCAGATTAAGATACGACCAGATTATATACCGAAGACAACATTCTCAACTAGATATGAACTTTATGAGTATTTGGTTATGTTATTTGGTCTCACAAATGCCCCAGCGCATTTCAAGTATTTGATGAATTCAGTATTCATGCTAGAGTTAGACAAGTTCGTCGTGGTGTTCATCGATGATATTTTGGTCTACACCAAGTCAGAAGAGGAACATACTGAACATCCCAAGATCATGCTTCAACGATTGCGTGATCACAAGCTATACAAAATTCAGTAAATGCAAGTCCTGGATTAATCAAGTTCCAATCCATGGTCACATTATTTCAGAGGAAGGCATAGATGTGGATCCGAGTAAAGTGGTACAAGTACTGAAATGGAAATCTCCCACCTCCGTACATGAAGTCCGTAGTTTCTTGGGTTTAGCAGGCTATTATCGATGATTTGTTCCATGTTTCTGAAAGATTGCTAAACCTATGACATATTTATTAAAGAAGGTCAGCAAGTATGTATGGAGTGAATCATGTAAAGAAGCCTTCAACACTCTAGTGAAGCATCTCACAACAGCCCCGATCTTGGCTCAACCCGATACAACAAAATCGTTTGATGTTTATTGTGGTGCATCCGGCATCGGATCTAGCTGTGTACTTATGCAACATGGAAGAGTAATTGCATATGGATCAAGGAAACTCCGAAATCATGAACACAACTATACGACACATGATTTACAGTTGGCAGCAATAGTTCTTGCACTGAAGATGTTGAGGCACTACTTAATGGGAAATCTAGTGCATCTCTACACATATCATAAAAGTTTGAAGTACATATTCACTTAGAAGGAATTAAATATGAGACAATGTACGTGGTTAGAGTTAATCAATGACTATTAACTTGAGAATCTTTATCATCCCGAGAAGTCCAATGTGGTTGCCGATGCACTTAGTCGAAAGCCTCGCGTTTATAATTTGACCATCGGTCCTATGGAAGAAGATGAACCAAGTCTACGTGTGATTCCTTATGGAGCTTTGTATAATCTTGCTCTCATACCTACTATCAGAGAGGAGATTGTAGAGGCTCAGAAGAAAGACAAGGGAATGTCTCATATTCGGAGGAGACTTAAAAGTGGAGAAATGAAATGTTTCCAGGAAGACGAACAAGGAATTTTATGGTTCAAAAATCGAATAGTGGTACCCCGGGACATGAAATTGCGGAAAAAGATTTTGGATGAGGTTCACATGTCCAAGTATTCAATCCACCCGGACAGAAATAAAATGTACCAAGATCTCCATACTAAATTTTGGTGGACACGTGTGAAGAGAGAAATAGCAAAGTATGTGTCCCAGTGTGACGCATGTCGGAGAGTGAAAGTTGACCATATGAGGAAAAGCAGACTGCTGCAACCACTGAAAATACCGGCATGGAAATGGGAGGATCTGAGTATGGATTCCATTGTCGGATTGCCTCTCACCTTTCACAAGCACGATTCTATTTGGGTAATCGTTGACCGATTAACTAAGTCAGCACATTTTAATCAAGTGCATACGACATACAATGCGAAGAACTATGTGGTCTTATATATATCAAGAATTATGTGCTTACATGGAGTTACCCTGCACCATTGTATCGGATAGAGGATCACTGTTTGTTGCTTGTTTCTGGGTGCTTCTACATGCGTCATTGGGGACGAAGTTAATTCATAGTTCCGCATATCACCCTCAAACTGACGAACAAATCGAGAGAATAAATTAGATTCTTGAGGATATGTTGAGAGCATGTGCCATACACCACGCTAAAAATTGGGATGACCATTTACCGTTGGCAGAACTCTCGTACAACAGTAGATATCAATCTAGTATCAAAATGGCACCCTATGAAGCTCTCTACGGCAGGAAGTGCTGCACACCACTCAACTGGTGCGAATCTGGTGAATGAGTGGTATATGGAATTGATCTGGTAAATGAAGCCGAAGAGCAAGTGAAAGTTATTCAAGCTAATCTAAAAGCCGCTTAGTCTCGACAAAAGAGTTATGCAGATAAAAGGCGTCATTCTTTAAGCTTCAGCATCGGAGACCATGTGTATCTCCGTGTCTCTCCGATGAAAGGAATTCATCGATTTGGAGTAAAAGGGAAGTTGGCTCCACGCTTCATCGGTCCATTTGCTATCACTAAGAGATGTGTCCCTGTTGCGTACAGATTGCAGTTACCAATAACTCTAGCTGGTGTTCATGACATTTTCCACATACCCCAATTATGGAAATGTCTCAAACCATCTATCGACGTCCGCATTGAAGAATTGGAAGAATTGAAACCGGATCTCACCTACATCGAGCATCCAATCCAGATTATCGATGAAAAGTCTTTTCTCACAAGGAATCGGATGACGTGGCTTTATAAAGTTCTATGGAGTAACCATCCCGTCGAGGAAGCAACATGGGAGAGTGAAGATTATCTCCACACAAAGTATCCGGACATATTATCATCTTATATCTGGTAATCTTTTTACTTCCGTCTCTTTCATTTGTAATCTCGGGACGAGATTCTTTTAAGGGGGGGGATCTAAAAGCCCAAAAATTCAAAGTAAAAAGTTCAGATAGGAGAACTTAAATTTTGAAATAAGAAAAAAAGTCAAAAGGACAATTGAAAAATTCAAACCAATTTAAACCTCAATTGAGAGAATTAAAAAAAACTCAAATTTAACTCATGTTCAAATTTTGCCAAAATAAAAATATGAACTCACCATTAGCTTCCAAATATTCCAATTAGCACCCCTGCAAATTTTTTTAATATTTGGAGCACTAATTCTATTTAATTCAATGGGTGCATTGAATTCTAATCAAATTCAAATTTGAATTGGAATTTCACATGAAACCTGTCCAAACTTGAAATTCTATTTCAGAATCCGATCCTAGATATTTGTTTGAGCCTATCTACAAAGTTTCATGAATTTTTGACCTTGTTTGGTGGTGGAATTAAATGGACATAGAAGGGATAAGGAGAAGGGTGGGACCCACTTGTCATACAGTGAGGGAGCTCACCAGAGTGTGTTCCATTTCCCTGCTCGTCCCATGGCGACACCGCATCTTCTGCATGTGCCACCTCCCCTCAACAGCCTGTCCACAGTATTCCCTAGCCCTAATAATCCGAGCTTGGTGCCATTTCTTCTTCCCTCTCACTCTGGTCGGCCTTTCTTCCCCTGGCGCAGCTCTGCTTGAGCTCCCCATGGCCGGCCCCTATTGTTAGTTGTCCAGCCGAAACTAGGATCCCCAAGCTAATCTGGTGCAGTTCTTGAGTGCGCCGGCGCCTTCTGAACCTTCCCACGCAGCTCCTCCGGTGTTTTCTTCCTCTGCCGACGGTGCACAGCATTTCATTCCCGGTGCTCAAAAACTTTGGCGCCGCCCCTGTTCAATGACACCCGGCCATCTCGGTCTTCCTCCCGACTCACTCCGGCCGCAATAAGGTTCGCCCCAACCTTTCCATTTTGTCCGCAGGAGTTCTAGTCCGTTCGTAGCACCGTTCTGTCGGAGTTCGAATTTTTGCTCCGGCCATTCATAAGAACAGAGCATTTTTGGCTAAGAAAATTCAGATTCTACATGTAATTATTTTTCAATTCAATTAGATAATATCTTCCTCAGGACCATACGAACCCCCTGAATCAAAAACCAAAGAAAATCATCAATCCTAGGCCCTATTATTCGAGTTCTCGTACCCGCCGTTTTGTTTCGACCTAAGTCGCCGGTGAAATCCTTTTTCCAGTCAATTTCTCCACGAGTTTAGTTCATATCCTTGTTCCTCATCGCCTACTGATGCCATGCATTCAAATCCCAAGTGCTATGGTGTTCTCTGTGCACCAGGCGACCTCGCCAGAGTTAGGTCCGCCGCCGCCGCCGTTGGGACAGCTTCTCTGGCGAAATTCGGCCCTCGCAGACCCCTCCTTCGTGTTCCTCGGGGCCTAATTCATGGGAGACACCATCTGCGGCGACTTTTGGGGCCGCGAAACTCAGCGACGGCGACTGCGCTGCCGCTTTTTGGCCGGAGCGCCGCCCGCTCGGCCCTGAGCTGGAGGAGGAAGAAGCACAAGGATCCGGCCCCACTTGCCAGTCCCTGTTTCCAAGCCACGGATCAGACTGTGGCACGGGATCCCCTGTGGCTGTGCAGAATTCTTGGGGCCCAGGCTGCTGCTTCCACCTCAGTGGCCCATTTCAAATAGTGGGGCCCACTATCAACAGACCAGTCAATTTTCAATAGAGAAATAATTGCAAAAACTACCAAATCTTTGGAAATTCACCATGGCCAGTAGAAATGTCCAAAAATTCCCAAATAAATTTTGTTAGAACCAGCAAGTACATTCCAGTGGTGCACCTGGAATCGTATGAAAGTCCATAGAAATTTCTCAATAATTCAAATAAGCAAAATGCTTATAGAATTAATTCCTATAGTTCTGCTTTTCGGAAAAATACCAAAATTTTCCAGAGCCTTCATTTGAATATCCTTGAACTCCAGTAAAGGTTTCAGGATCATTACACTTAATTTACATGGTCAGATCACTTGTGTATTTTCTATGCACATAAAAATAGCCAATTCGTTTGGAATTTGTACAAAAACTTGTGCAAGCTTCTAAATTTAATATCTCTCAGTATAATGATTCAAAATTTGTCAAACTAACTTTGTTGGTTTGATCTTTATCTACAGTAACCAGAACTACAATCCAATCTTCCTAAAAATCCCAAGATTTTCCTGTAGTGCCCTTTAATGAAAATTCATGTTTGATTTTTATCTGATGATTCCGTTACTAGAAAAATATGAACTTTTGGCAAAATGTTTTTTATTAAGTTTCTGAATTCCTGTAAAAATTTCAGATTCATTGGAATTTCATAAAGTAGTTCAATCTGGAGATTTTTCCTAACTGGTCATACCATGCCCAAAAACAATAGAATCTTTTTCAGTAAATTATCCAACCTTGTAAAATCAATTTCTCCCTGTAGGAAGCTCAGAAAATTGTGAAACAAATTTTCCTAGAACCAGTGAGATCCCCTCTGTATGGTACAACCGCTGGTAGCCATGATAGACCTCCAGAATTACATTGAAAATTCAGAAAATGCTAAACACTTCAGAAATTTTGTAGACCAATATATTCAATTGCTGTATCTAAAACTTACCTGGTTATTCCTACATGACCATGTGAACTCCCTGTAATTTTCTAAGGCTGAGGGAATCTGTTAAACCTGTATAAAATTGAGATCACTTTCCTATGTACAAAACAATATCTATTTCACTTCATATGTCCATTGCTTAAGTTCATCTTGTTTCCTTTCTGTTGCTGTCCAGTCTAGCAACAGAACTTCATGTCCTAACTAATATTAATCCTTCTTGAGTTATAATCAACTTCAATTGTTATAATAATAAATTGCAATCTTTTATTTGCACATCATTTCGATAGTGTTCGCGACGAAGGTGGCCGATAAGAAGCACAACCCGGAGCTGAGGATTTCCATAGTGATTCTGGTGTGGCGTGATTTTCTCATTGAAAAATACAAACTGATCATCACTGACTTTTATCGCAATCGAAAGGCAAGCCCCAGTTTGCATTTAAGTGCCTTTTAAAGTTATGCTTTTATACACACTGTATTGAATAGACTTGATATGTGCATTTGGTCTATGTTGATTGAATACTCCACATGCATGACCAAATAATCCTTGAAGTGGATGGGTAGTATGATACCCCCTCAGATTATATTGCTATGCTTAATGTTTAGTTATAAGATCGGTAGAAGTTGAGTATGTCTGAAACTACTCGCGAGATTGGTCACATTTTATCGACCACAAGTCAAGTAGTTGAGTTCTACTTGCGAGAGAAGTCGAGTGAGGGAAACCTACTCGCGAGTTGTTACCATAACATTAACTCTTTAATATGAGACGTGGATGGGGATTTGTGTATGTTGGTTTGCCAACATCATTCCTGGGTCGGTAATGGCAAGGCGTGTGTTGGGAAGTGAATTGGTAGCCCCGTCTGTGTCGGTTAAGGCCCATCTCGTGCTTGGCCCCGTTGAGCAAGTTTGAACTGTACCAGAAAGCATACTGGTGATATGGGACCCAAGAAACCGATGTACCTTAAGGATCCTATGTTGGAACCTTTTCAATCAGCTTAAGCTGTCGGATGTTAGTACAGCGGGAGGTAACTTACTCAAGAACATCTCACAGCAGAGGTGCACCTTGAAGTGAGCTCACTATTCGGGTCGATCGAACTGTTTCAATGTGGTTGAATCTGCGGAAAGGTGGCTGCGCGTGAGATCAGTGGAGTGTGCTGATGCAACTCCGAGTATGGGCGTACATGTTGTGTAGTCCGGGTGTTTTTGTTTCGAATAACCGTCGCTCGCGATAATGGATTGAGCATACTTGGTCACTGAGTCTTGATGTAGTTAGAAAGAAAAAAATGGAAAGATTATGAATATGTTGCTATAAATAATTCTTTGTATTGCAGCCTTGGCTGCTATAGAGATGGCATAATTAAATTTACAAATTTCCAAACCTTTAACTTGAATAAAGCTTATGTAACCTTGAACAAGTATCATCGTGGACGAAGCGTTTCTTGTTTGATTGTGGAATTCACAATGATGTTATGCCCATGGATCGCGTATGCTACATTAAAACTGACCACTAAGGATTTACTTCCAGCGAGTCCATTCCTGCAAATTCAGCTTTCCAGTCTCTAAAGTTTCCAGCATGTAGAGTTCCATGCTTTAGGTGAGAGGGTTATGTCTTGCTAAGACTTGTGCTCACAGTTGCTATATTGTGGTTTTTGCAGGTACTATTAGCTTATGCTTATGTTGTGGTTGTCCGTGAGATCTCGAGCATGTCGAGATGTATCTCTCACGGAAACCTTGCCGCTGCTTTCTATTCGTGTTTTTAGTGAGAAGCGTCCGTGGGCATGGACCGCTTCTCTTGTGCATAGCTAGTGGAGATTATGAATATGTGTATTCCGCTGCGTTGTATATTGTGTTATAAAAGAGAATCATCTTGTGAAATAAAATATTTGTGTTGGTTATTTTGTATAGTTTTTCTTGTGTGTTGTTGGGTGCCGCATCGCACGGCACCACCCAATGCGATTCCTGGAATGTGCAGACCCCGGTCCCCACACCAAGCTCACATGATATCTGTGGTAACTTCTTATTCACTCCGAGCTATCTTGCATAATCCCAACTCAACAGGAAATATTGCAAAGTGGGCTGTAGAGCTGGCAGAATTTGATCTAGAATTCCTGCCTCAACATGCCATCAAGAGTCATGCACTAGCTGACTTTCTGGCAGAGTGAACTCCATATCCATCAGGTCCGGGGGCCCTAATGAAGAGAATCTAGAATGTAAGGTCCAGATCTCCACAGAGCATCACTGGACCCTCTACTTTGACGGCTCCATGCAGAAGTACGGGGCCGAGGCTAGAATCTTGCTCCTCGCACAGAGTGGGGAGCAAGTCAAATACATGGTTCGCCTTGACTTCAAGGCAACGAATAACATGGAAAAATAAGAAGCTCTCATCTTTGGACTAAAGATGGTGCTATCAATTGGCGTCCAACAGCTACTGGTAAGGGGAGATTTTCAACTCGTCATCAAATAAGTCAAAGGTGAATGCAGTTGCAATAACCCTCATCTAGTAGCATATCTTCTCGAAGTCCAGAAGTTGTAGAAAGACTTCAAGGTCCTGGACCTGTACCATGTCCAGCGTCTCAACAACGCTGAAGTTGACAACCTCTCAACGAAGGCTTCAACAAGGGCTCTGGCACCCGGTGGAGTTTTTGTCAGGAGATTACCAGCACCTGCTGCTCAGCCTACCGAACTGAGTGATGGGGGCGAGACCAGCACCTCATAGCTTGCCGTCCCAATGGCTCTATTACCATGGCGTCCACCAAGGATCGTAGGCGCCATAGGAAGCTCCGAGAAACTAGGTGCGTAAGATCCAGAATATCAAGTTAGTCCAGATGCATGGATCTCGGAGGTCCGCGACTACTTGAAGAACAACGTCCTTCCTATGACGGTGTATTTGCTGATCGGCTTGTCCGGATGGCTAAAAGATACACGTTGGTAGAAAGGGATCTCTACCTACGTGGCGCGAATGGAATCCTATTGTGGTGCATTTCCTGAGAAGTGGGTTGCGAGCTCCTCGTAGATCCATGGAGGCGATTATGGGAATCACGCATCATCCCACACGCTCTTTCGTAAGGTCTTTCGACATGATTTTTTACTGGCCTACAACTCTCTAGGATGTGGTCAAGATGGTCAAGAGATGTGAAGCATGCCAGTTTCACGCAAAGCAGATCCACACACTGGTGCAGTCAGTGCAAATGATTCCTCCCTCATGGCCATTCGCTGTGTGGGGGATGGATATTTTGGGACCTTTCCACAAAGCCATCAGAGGGTATCAGTTTTTATACGTCACCATCAACAAGTTCACAATGTGGCCGGAAGCAACTCCTGTTGTGAGAATCAACAAGCAATCGGCAATCAAGTTCTTGAAGTCAATAGTCTGCAGATTTGGAGTTTTAAACAGAGTCATCGCTGAGAACGGGACTCAATTCACAAGTGCAGCTTTCAAAGAGTATTGCGAAGACCTCGTCATCAACATCAGCTACACATTAGTAGCTTATCCAGCAAGAAATGGCCAGGTCGAGAGAGCAAATGATGAGATTCTCAAGGGACTCAAGACCCTCACCTACGAATTCTTGAAAAAGCATGGTGCAAACTAGATTAAGGAGCTTCCATATGCACTGTGGACAAGCAAGACAACACCCAACCAGGCCACTGGAGAGACACACTTCTTCTTGGTGTACAGAGCCGAAGCGGTCCTTCCTCTGGAGATCACCATGGGTTTCCTCAAAGTCTGAACCCACGATGAAGCCGTGTAGGATCAGTTCCGGCGTGATGACCTGGACCTCGTCGACAAAATGCGCGATATCACCAGGCACTCCGGTGCTATCATCAGAGGTATGTGCACAATCGGAAACTTGAATAAGGTGATCTGGATCTACAGCAAATACTCTCTCGAGATGGAACGAACAAGCTCTCCACGAGCTGGGAGGGTCCCTTCCGAGTCATCAAAGTTTCCCGCCCCAGATGCGTTCACTTGGCAACAGAGGATGGGATACCACTTCCCAACCCCTGGAACATAGAGCACCTTCGTAAGTTATACACCTAGCACAGAGGCGAGTCTATTTTTGTATAGTATTTCATAGAGTCCATGAACAGAGTCGGGTTGGTCCAAGATGTATAGAACACATAACTTGATCCCATACTTTAAATGAGTCCTTGCCTCCCCTGTTATTAGGACCTATTATGAAATACATTTGCATGAAAGTATATTATACGTACATTTCCTTTGCGCATGCTCTTAACTAATTCTCTCTTTACCTTCTTGCAAATAGTGAAGCTGTGCAATCCTCTTGAAAATTGCTGTATAAGAATTCATGTGATACATATTCATGTATTGCTAGAAGTCTTTTTTCGGGACTAGTGTTCGCTGAATGGCTTACTCGCCTGAAAACCAATGCCAATGAAAGGTTAGGAGTCAGCTATAGACTTAGTCTGGTCCAACACCCTAAGTATGCTACCCTACCTATTCTGGTGTTGCGTCAAAGTAAGGCGGCCCGGAAAGCACACAAACCTATGAAAGTGGAACCAATATACTAAGAATTATCATGTTGAATTGACTAGGACCGAGAATTCAAAAAAGGATAGTAAGTCACAACCAAACTATAGGAAAAAAGAAGCAATTTTACTAGTTTTCTTGTCTCTAATGTGCAGGACAGATGATTTTCACACTCGTTCTGGGTGTCACAACGTCACGTTGGTGATGGGCGCCACCAGAGCATCTAGCGTTGGTACTACCCAGGGGACCCGATGTCGATGTTTCATACGTTGATGATGGGCACCACAAGATCATCTAGCTCTGGTAGCAACCAGGAGACCCGACGTTGATGTTTCACAATTTGATGATGGGCCCATCAGAGCATCTAGCTCCGGTACCACCCAAGGGGCCCGATTTGAGACTTCGCACATTGATGATGGGCGCCACCAGAGCATCTAGCTTTGATACCACCCAGGGGGCCCAACATCGATGTTTTGCACGTTGATGATGGGCACCGTCGAAGTACCTAGCTCCAACACCTCCCAGGGGGCCCACCGTCGAGGTACGTCAGCAAGTGGTTCTCGAAGCTAACATAAATACTTTAAGACACTGCCAATCTCCAAATGGTAGATGCTCTCAATAAATTGAGCACATCTACGAGGGGACCAAGAAGATTATGTCAATGACAACAGTCAAGTTAAAAAATGAAGTTCAAGAGGATTTCATTAAAATTTCAAGTCTTTGCAAGTTGAAGTACGAAGGGAAAAAGAGGGCCTAGCTACTAACTTGAGTTGCGGTGGAACCACGCGGCAATCTTCTAGGCAGCTTCCTGAACACTTGCCATGGCAGCCTCCTCTGTCTCCACGATGGGTCCTTAAAGAACCAGAGCTAGCGACATTGAGGGGTCCCTACGGAAACAAGTCAGCACATACTCTGCAACTGATTTGGCCAAGGTTTTCCCCTTAGTCACAAGCTGGTCAGTGATAACATCTTACATTGCTTCTACCTTGTCTCTAGCTGAGTTCAGGGCTGTTAAGGCTTGCTTCATTTCAGGCTCCAGATTAGCCGGTCGAAATCGTACTGAAGCCCAGAGGTACCAGTGCACTCTCTCCATGCTCAAGGAAGTCCCAGATCTCCCGAGCTTCATCATTTTGCATAGTCTAGAGGTACTCTAGAGACCTCCTAGCAAACGTTAGCTCTGCAAAACCTTCCATCGAGAATCGCTTGACCTCCTCGGTGTGCTGCTGCATCCGCTCGGGTAACATCCTTTCCTGGTCTGCAATTTGTTTCTCGTGGAGGTTCAGTCGGTCTTTCTTTGCTGTCAGGTTCTTTTCCTCTGCCTTCACCTTGTTTTCTCTCGCGGAGGAAGCAAGCTCTTATTTAGAGACTCTTTATCCAGCCAACCACACTTGGTGCTTTTCTTGCTCGCACCGAGACTTGAACATCTCAATGCAATCAGCTAAGTCCTGCTCACCGTGCTCCAACTATTGAGAAATCTCAGAATATCTCATCTGGAGTTCTTGCTTCTTATTGTCGATGTCCATCTGGCGCTTGAAGAGCTCATCCCTCGGCTTGTTTAGGCTCTCAAAACGAGCGTCCGCCAAATTGTTGACTTCTGTCGCGCTGTCATAGATTTCGTGAGTCTTCTCGCTCAGAGCTTCTATGGCATCCCACTTGTCATCTAACAGCTCATTCAGCTGCTTCAGCCGTGTCTTCTCAACTACAAGCAGGTCCCTCAAGTCGGCCAGGCGGGTCTATGACAACTTCATCTTGAAGGTTATTAGCATCCGCCACTACTGCAGAGTTTCCCTTTGTGCTTCTAGAGTACATCGCTCATAGTCGAAGCCGAGTTGATCTTGACGAAGGATTGAGCAAGTGTTCTCAATCGAGAGCGATAGGGGAATTGGCTCCGGAGCTTCCTTTGGACCCACCAGAGTATCCATAGCCTCCGAGACATTCGCTAGAGACCATGGCACAAGCATGGACCTCAAGAAGTCTTCATCAGCTGCGCCAAGCTTCAGGAGGTCGTCTTCCCCCGATGCAGAAGTTGAAGCACCAGTAGCTGATTCTCCAGGCACAAATTCAGGTGCCATACTGGTGACTACCTGTAACTGTGGTATGATGTCAGTCACAAACCGACACTGTTGTATTGTCAGCTATTAGTGCAGTGTCGATCAATGACTCTAGCATCTCCGAAGCTTCAGCTGGTACCTCCGATGCCATTTCAACATCCATTGTTGGTTCCGGAGTTGGCTCCAGTAAAGCTGTAGTATGCTCCGTCACCACCGCAACATGTTCTTTGTGGTCCGGCGCAACCGCGACATCTCTGGCTACTAGCGCTGAGGTCATCCTAGCATTAGTTGACTCCGGAACTTTCGCATTGCATGCCATAACCACATGAGGAACCATGACGACAGCCGGCGCTCCAGCCGATAAGGTCTCTTCGGCAGCAACGCTGCCCTTGTTGGTTGGTTGTTCAATAGCTGTCGCTGGCTTCAACACTCTCAAAACAGAAGAAATGCAAAATTCAACAAAAAGCAAGAAATGAAAGAAAAGACATGTTTCTAGTGTTGATTCTTACCTGGGAGCACCGCAACCCCAGTCAGTGCAAAACCTCTTTCTCGGGCAGACGGAGTCACCTAAACCCACCGAAGGCGATGAGGCAGATGGTATAACTCCCGGCGCTACCGCCGGAGAAGATATTCCAGGCCCGACACCCTCTATTGGCACTAGGGTTGAAGGAGAAGACTTGCAAGACCTAGTGCCCGCCGCTGGCACTGGGACTGAAGCTAATGATTTCCCAAACCCAGAGCTTGTCTTGGACGCCGGGACCGAAGATGCAGCAACCAGAGGTACAACCACCACAGACCTCAGGATCGGGCGCGGCACCGACAATGTCACCACTTTCGTCGGAGCTGCCCTGACATAGCTACCATTATCTAGCGTCAACTTCCTCTTACGGCTATAGGAATATGCGAGCTCTTTCTCCTTGCTCCGACTTGAGTCGGATTTCTTCTTCTGTCTTGGCACTGCAATAACCTTGCCTTTGCTGTCGATAGAGGTAGGTTCACCTCCTGTGCTGACAGGGGGCAGAAGCTTCAGGGATGACAATCCCTCCAGACAGGTTACTCCTCTGACGCACTGCAAGACCAGTGTCATCGAGGATTGGCTTCTCCTTTTGCAGCTCCCTTCTGATCTCCGGGACTACAAACAGCTGAAGAAATCCTGATGGTTGTACCAGATCGTCTCTTGAGACAAAGCCGATGTATAGCTTCAGCAGTTGGAGACGAAGAGCTTCCTCGTTCAAATTAGTTCCGAGGCCAACTTCGATCCAAAGAAAGTCCATTTCTCTGCTGTAGTTCCAAGCAAGAAATTCCCGCTTCTTAAGTGGAGCCCAACGGTTGGTCAAGAAGTTTCCAAGCACCATCAGGGACGTCAAGCCTCCTTTAACCAGGTGTCGGATCCTGGTGAGCACCGGGTTATACTCCTCTAATAGCTCCGGGAGCGATTCGCAAAAGTCATTTTTCAATGTCGGGAGTCCGATTGGCAATTCCAATCGGTCGTGCTGGTCCGTCCGAAAAATCACCCAGTCGCTCTTCCAGGTTTCCCACTTCCCAAAGGCAAAGGACTTGATGTACTTGAAAGGAGGATTTCTACGCCTCATGAAGTAGTAGAATCCAATCAGACTGTTACATTTACCATTTGTTTGGATGTTAAAGAAGGTCTTCAATAACGACATGCAGGGCCGCACACATACCAAAATATCGTATAAGTGGACGAAGCTAGCCACTAGCAAGATTGAGTGGGGGTTGAAATGTTGAAGTTGAATCCCATATACTTCCAGTAGCATTAGCAGGAAGCTGGAGACTGGCGGAACAATCCCAACCATGGTGTACGTCGTGAAGAAGAAGATGTCGCCAGAGCTCTCGTTCTTGAAAGGGAGCTTCCCATGGCAAGTCGCTTTGTTGAAGGAGGGGCTCTGCCACCCCATCAACTTCTGATCCCCTCCCAATATCCTTCTCGTTCACAAGCTTGGTTGGGGGAAGTCCGAGTTCCATCACCGCAAAGCTGAGCAAAAATAGAGAACATGATGATGGGGAGGAAGTGAAGAGTTCTATGCTCAAGCAAACAGATTGAGGCGTAAGAGTTCTCTCCTCCTCCTCCAAATCCTCTTCCTTTATCAGCCTCTACAAAGCGTGGATGGCAGCTGCACGGGGAGCACAATTACTCACCGCGAAGTTACCTCACCTATGACAAGGGGACCCGAGGCTACTTTACCAAAAAAGTTGCACCAGGAGAACCGTTGTCATGATGAAAAGTTGGAAGCCCGAGGGTGGTGACCTGACTGGGCTACCAAGATTGCGCTGGGATCCAATACGAAGATCGTATTGGGAACCAACAAACTTCAATTGCGTGAGATCCGCACGTCATGTATCTCAACTGCCAAACCAAGAAGGGCCACATAGCGAAGGCATAGGAGTGTTCCATCCTTTCAACCGCTCAAGTGAAAAGTTGAAGCAGCAACACGGGAAGTGGTGGTGGCCCCATCTCCGGGATAAAAGCCTTACCCCGAGGTGGGCCCAGAGGCCACTGTCAGTACGCTGCACACCAGGTACCCCTTCAGACATGAAAGAGAAGCGTCAAGTCCCACTTTCCACGAAAGTGGATATCCAAAGGCCAACACATGTCCCGTAGTGTTGGACCTGCCTCCCTCCTTAGGGTGGATCCGGCGCTGCCACATGTCCAGCAGTGCTAGACCTGCCTCCCTCCTTAAGGTGGTTCTGGCGCTGCCATGTGTCCAGCAGTACCGGACCTGCCTCCCTCCTTAGTGTGGCTCCAGTGCTGCCACGTGTCCAGCGGTGCTGGATCTGCCTCCCTCCTTAGGGTGCCTCCTACGCTGCCACGTGTCCCGCAGTGGCGAACCTTCCTCCCTCCTTAGGTTGGATCTAGCGCTGCCATGTGTCATGCAGTGCCGGACCTGCCTCCCTCCTTAGGGTGGCTCCAGCGCCGCCACGTGTCCCATGACACCGGATCTGCCTCCCTGCTAAGGGAAGCTCCAGCGCTGCCACTTGTCTCGTAGCACCGGACATGCCTCTCTGCTAAGGAAATCTCTGTTGTTGCCATGTGTCATGTGTCTGGATCTAGATCTTCAATGGGAGGAACTGTGGGATTACTAACGGCGCAGACATTCAAAGGCAATCAATCAGCCATTATAAGACCTGGTTAACGCGTCATTAATATTGCATTAATGATGCACAATCATAGGATCATAAAGCCTAGTAACGCTACCGTCAAAGCACGTTATCACCCTAATAAAAATGCCGTTATATAATTAGATCGTGTATAACGTAGTGAATACCGCTAGGGCCACCTGTCAGGTCACAACACACTATAACAACCAGTCCTTGGTATATAAAATTACTGTGTTGTATGGTAGAACTCAAGCGATCAAAAGCCATACAAGGCCAAGACAATCCAACACACAAACACCACTGTGGAGTAGGGTATTATGCACAAGCGGCCCAAACCACGTAAAAATCACCGTCTCACCTTGTTCCAGAGATCTTGATATTACGACCTACCTAAATACGAACCTCCATAGATTACTTCTTTGTAGTACCAAGGGAAGTGTCGACCACACATTTCGACAATAGTGGACAATATCTTTCTATGTTCCGCAACATGCTTATGTGAGGTGCTCACATAAAGTGTTGTGGTTTTCGGACTAACAAGAGTCAAGTTGAGGACCTGGGTTTGTCAAGATTGGTTGTTTGTTCATGTGCAGGTGTTGCTTGAGGTCAAGACATAGATGGTGATGATGATCCATTGAACTAGTCTTATGAAGCAGATGAAGTTCAACAACCACATTCGGGAAGAATTATGGTTGAGTTGATCTGGATGTCACACATCATGTTTGAGTTAAGAACAATGCATATGAAGGAATTGTGGACATCATGGAAATGGTTTGCACAGGTGCAAGGGATTCATGGATGTGGCAACATTTTTCCAAGGCGTGGAGGAGAGTTTTGGATGAAGATGTGGCCAGGACGGTCCAACCGGCTGGATTACACGCTCAGACTGAAGTTGTGGAGGTGATGATAAGTTTGTAGAAAGTGTCGAGTTTGTTTTGGTTAGATTTCTTGGTGGGCACAAAGTTGAGTTGTTTTAGGAATGTGTGGAGCATTATTATGGTGTTTGGAAGTATTAAGATTGTATGTACCCGCATATGGAAGAGTCTTGAGCAGTTAGGGAATGTAATTGTTGAATTCAAGTGGGAGTAGGAAGTTCTACTTGGATTGAAGTTGCCTTAGGGTTGGTTATATAAGCAAGGGGTTCAAGGCTCGTGGAGAGTATGACTTCCGGCTGTTCCTCTTGTATTTCATTGAATAAAGTTTCTAGTTTTATAGGAAATATTGTGTCTTGTTCGTCCGACTTTTTTTGGCAAGTTTTTCTAGACGAGTTTCTGCGCAGCCTAATGATGCTTCATTATTTTGATCGTAACTCGTGTTTTATAGATCCAATTGACATGATTCTTTTTGTGTTGTATTCACAACTCAATGCGATATCATCGAATTTCGCGATCGTTGGTTTTGTAGTTTATGAAAAACACGAGTTTCTTTCCAGCGTACCAAATCTATTTTTGCTACGATGGGACAGATTAACCTTTGCTCATTCTTTTGCTCATAACTTGAGTTTTACTCGACTGTTTTTTGTGACTATTGTTGTGGTGTCTTCCTGACTTGATCCTCTACGATATATACTAGTTTTGTCACGTTTAAACACGTTAGATCAGTCGCACACATTGGTTTCTTTATCAAGTTAGTTTTCTGCCGAAGGTTTTTGTTGTTTCTGCATAAAAAGTTTTAAACTACCTTTCACCCCCATCTAGTAGCTTTTCATGTTCTCTTCGATCCTACACCAATAATTGGCTGAAACACTAGCTTGGAACATAATCAAGCACATAGTGTCATTGGTGGTGCGAATAATATGCTCAGCACATCCATTTTGAGGATATGTGTGAGGACAAGAGAGACGCAAAAGAACACCAAGACGGAGAAAAAATGTGCTCAATGTGGAATTATTGAATTCACAACCATTGTCACATCGAACTACCTTTATGGTGCAATCAAATTGAGAGGATACATAGAAAAAAAGCTGTGACAAGGTCGAAAAAGTGTCGGGCTTGAGGCATAGAGGAAAAGTACACAAATAGTGTGAGCGATCATCAAGAACAATAAGATAATACTTGTGATTGGATATACTTTGCACGGGAGTGTTCCTTAGATCACAATGTATTAAATCAAAATTGCTCGAAGCATGAGAATCTGATAAAGAAAATGGAAGAAGTGTGTGACGACCAAGCTAACATGCATGACAAAGAGTGTCAAGTTCCTATTTATTACATTGTGGAAATAACCTGGACAAAGTATCAAAACATTAATGGCCAAGATGATGATGTCAAAGTGTAGACGGTGTGGTGGCGATGGCTAAGGCATGTGGTGAAGAAAGTGTTGGAAAGGAGATGGAGTAGAGCTGCTCTAAACTATTACACCTAGCGATCACATTCTTGTTGTCAAAATCCTTCATAGAAAGACCAAACGGGTCAAATTCAATGAAAACATTTTTGTTGGTGGTGAACTGAAAAAACAGAAACTAAGTTTTTGATGATGTGAGATACAAGAACTTGGTGTAAATGCAAAGGGCTAGCAGACGTAGAAAAAGAAGTGTCACCCTAGAGGTACCGGGTAGCAATGACCCATTACAAACAACGGTAGTTGAAGGACATGCAAAAGAAGAAGGGTGGGAGGAGGAGAGGTTACCGGAGGAGGAGCACATGTGGCTATCGGTGTCGGAGTCTATGTACCGTTCAACAGACAGTGTGAGCATTAGTGACATAGTGTTGAACGAGTTCACCAGCTCGTTCTGATCCCATATCACAGAGGATGTGCTATAGGTGGAAGCTCTTCCATATGTAGAGGATATCGCCAGGTGCATACGGGCTGTAGTAGAACGGCATCGTCTGTCCGCCAGATGTCTAGGAGCTTGGTGGCTGATAGACAAATGCGCTGTAGAGTCCTCCGTGCGCTAAAAGAGCCTTATGTGGAGGAGCAGGTGCACGTGGACGTGTCGGGAAGCCTGGAAGAGGACCGGGACAGGTCGCAGCACCACCCCAAAGCTGCAGGGTCCTGTTCCATGGATTTCCTAGAGTGGGAAATCCATCATCGTTTCTTGTGTCATTGCGCCTGTTCCAATTACGCAGGTTTCGACCTCGGCTGAAGGTCGGTGCGCCACAAACAGCAGCGCCAGAGGTAGGTGTGCTGGAAGTATGGCCACCAGGAGCGGGAGCACGTGGAGGAGCTGCACCAGATGATGCGGGAGACGGGGTGCGTCCCACACCTACAGAGGTGTCTGCCATGGCATTGGCATTCATGGGCTTGGACTTCATCCCGATCTCCTCAAGTTGGAGGTCGTTGCGGACCTAGGTGAATGTGGGAAAGGGGTGCTGTCACTTGAGAAGTGACGCCATGTGAGAGAACCTCTTGTGGAGGCCACGAAGCAAGCGGGAAGGAGGGTGCAATCTGGGATGACCTCACCCAAGTTGCCGAGCGCATTCGCCATCGACTTAAGACAATTGTAGTAGTCGATGACGAAGAGGTCCCCCTGGACGAACATGCGGAACTCGACATCAAGAATCATTTTGCGAGTCTCTCAGTTGCTGATGACTGCTCCTGAAGCCCGAGCTAGATGGAGCGAGTTGTGTGTACACCCATCGCGACGATCTCAATAATATCGGGGGAGACAGTGCTTTGAAGCCAGGAGCTGACGGTGCAGTCCATACGATGCCATTGAGGATCGGGGACATCGGGATTGATGTCGGTGAGGACGTGATCAGCGAGGTCATACTTGTCTAGGGTGTTGAGGAAGTGGCCTTTCCACCGATTGTAGTGCAGTGAAAGGTCGTTGAGGATAACGGACATCATCAACTTGATGTTGAGGACGACAACAGCTTGGACATGAAGAGCGACAACATCATCGGACATCGAGGTGGTGGCATCAAAGAATGGATGAGGAAGCTCGTGCCTGACCAAGGTATGACATGCCTCGTCAGCTGCTGCAAGTAAAGCACAACGTGCCTCATCCGCTGCTGCACGTGCACTTGCTACCTCAACATTTAATTGATCGGCCTCCATGCCCAAACGACTTGCCTCAGGCATGAAAGATAGATCTCATGCTGCAGCGAGAATGTCAGGGTTGGGATCATCAGTGTCGTCTTGTTGTGGCAGGAGGACCGTCATTAAGGCAGACACATTGTCGGTGGACGCTGCGGAAGACATCGGATTACGAGTGTAGCTGCAATCTGGATGGAGTGCCACACATCAAGGGCAACGCGGAAAGAGAGCGGCTGCATGGCGAGAGGAAGAGGAGGCGCGACATCGTGGCACGGCGATGGCTAGGGCTGCGGAAGAGAGGTCCTCGGGAGGAAACCTTTGACACACCATGATATAAATAAGTGGGGAAATAATTATTAGATTAAATTGATTAATACTCCTAGGGGTGGTACATATTTATAAGGGGGTGAGGAGAAATCTCTTAATTACATAAGCAATATGGTATTATTTTTCTAACACCGAAGACAAATGAAGCTGGTAGCGCAAAGGATTACCGACCAATCAGCCTCATCAATTCTTTTGCCAAGATTCTGTCCAAGGTACTAGTCATCAAACTGTCACCACATATTGATCATCTAGTATCGTCAGCTCAAGTGCATTCATCTATGGATGATGCATCCAAGACAATTTTATGTATGTCAGGAACTTGGTGCGATCATACCAACAAAAGGCTAGGTCTGTGCTCCTCCTCGAGCTAGACATTTCGAAGGCGTTTGATTTGGTATCTTTGGAATATTAGCTCGAGTTGATGGAACACCATGGATTTGTTGGGAAATCGGTGGTAAGCTACAATAGCAATTCTACCGCATCACCTAGGTAACATGCAAGTACAGAGGTCATAGATCGTTACCACTAGACGTGCAGCACAGCAGAATGTAGACGCGCGTCGGTGTAGGGTAAGTAGACGATCTCGTTTGTCTCCTCCTCATCCTCATCACAACAGCAGGTAGACGATCACGTTCGACGTAGCTGATCAGCACAACAGTAGCAGCAGTGCCTCCATGGAGTCCACATGTACAGGAAGAACGCTGTTTGTCGGTGTGCTAGCACCGTGTGCATGGCAAGGGTCTCGGCGTGAGGCCTACGAGGGGTGATGACTAGGGGTGTCACGTGGTGGAGTCATTAGCCCCTAACTCTACCCCTCGTATTTATAGGCATACTAATGGGATTTTAGGTCATAGGCCCATTAGTACTGTAATTGCTTATGGATCAAATATCCAACAGGCCCTTAATCCTAATTTTAAATCTCCCACTTGCACTAGAGACAATAATCTAGCCAAAATTTTTGATATTTGAAGCCCTTAAGTGTGTGAACCATTAGTTTCATGTGCAATCGGTTGTGAATGGAAACCGTTTTCATCCACAAGTTAGTAGAGGTACCTAGCAGGACATAGGGACTCCTGTATGTATATAAAGATCATATTGGCCGAACCTAGATACATTCAACATGCTAATCCCCTTGCCTCATGATACCAATCAAGCTCAAGGCAAGAGGCGTGCCATCCTTATAATAGCTCGACCATTCACTCGATCAAATAGTGGATTCATTCCATGACTAACTTTTAGTCATTGTGATTAAACTTTAATCAACTTGGCATGGCCATGCACTTTCAAATCCAACTATATCGAGGGACCCAAAAATATCTCTCCTGTTATTAAGGAGGGGCAAATTCCATCTTGATATGCACATCCCTTTCTATGTTTTATTATGTACCCAAGATTACTTTTATGACTACCCAGTTACGGAGTAGCATTTGATAGTCTCAGAGTACACAACTACACAAAGTGTGAAACAATGGCGATCTCAGGTCTAAGGATCTAGCAGGTGTATCACTCAATACCAAATCATGGCAGATATGGAATTAACAATCCCAGCAGTGTCTCGGAGTGGGTCAATCCAACACCATGTTCACTAACACGTGTTCAAATTATTAATTTGATATCTCCATATCTATGATCCATGAAATGTGATCATCAATTAATACATGTGCTAGTCTGTGTGACATCATTATCTCATATATTGATATAGACTAGGGATCATTTAGAGTAACATTACTATTAATAAAAACTTTCATGAACAAGTCACATACTTGATGATCAATGTAAATAATGATTACTCATATAACAATTTATTTAACAGTCATAAACATAGCTATGACACAAGTCTCCCACTACACACTATGATCACTGATATAAGTATCTAATACCCATAGATCTCGTGTGCGCCTCATGTTTTGATTGTGGAAGAGGCTTTGTCAACGGATTTGCAACATTCAAATCCGTGTGCACCTTGCATATCTTGACGTCACCTCGGTCGATGATCTCTCGAATGAGGCGATAGTGTCGTAGTATGTGTTTGGATATTTTGTGTGATCTAGGCTCCTTTGGCTGTGCGATGGCTCCACTATTGTCACAATAGAGATCCACAGGACTGGACACACTAGGAATGACATCCAACTCTGAAACAAAATTTCTATTCCAAACAGCTTCCTTTGCAGCTTCAGAAGCTGCAATATACTCCGCCTCTGTCATTGAATCTGCTACTGTATCTTGCTTGGAACTTTTCCAGCTCACTGCCCCTCCATTGAGGTAGAATACAAAACCAGATTGCAATCTAGAATCATCCTTATCAGTTTGGAAGCTAGCATCGGTGTAACCTTTTACAACAAGCTCTTCTTCACCTCCAAACACTAAGAATGCATCCTTAGCTCTTCTCAAGTACTAAAGGATGTTTTTGACAATGGTCCAATGAGCCTTACTATAATCTGACTGATACCTGCTCGTGATTCTTAGAGCATAAGTTACATCCAGGCGTGTACATAGCATGGCATACATGATGAATCCACTAGCCGAAGCATAAGGAATCACTCTCATCTTCTTTTGCTCATCAGGTGGCGAAGGACACTAACACTTTCTTAGAGTAATCTCATGTGACATTGGCAAGAAATATTTAGTGGAATCTTGCATATTGAACTGATTCAATATCTTGTTAATAGATGTATCTTGGCTTAATCCAATTAGCCTTTTAGATCTATCTCTATAGATCTTTATGCCCAAAATGTACGCTGCCTCTCCTAAATCCTTCATTGAGAAACTTGTCCTTAATGAGGATTTAACATCATCAAGCATTGGAATGTCATTTCCGATCAATAATATGTCATCTACATATAGGACCAGAAATACATGTGCAGTCCCACTAAACTTCTTCTAAATACAAGGTTCTTCTACATTTTTGATGAAACCAAATCCTTTGACAACTTCATAAAAATGTAGATTCAACCTCTGAGATGCTTGCTTCAATCCATAGATGGACTTCTGAAGCATGCATATTTCACTAGTATTTTTAGGATCGATAAAATCCTCAGGATGTGTCATGTACACGTCATCAGCAAGACTTCCATAAAGAGAGTCTGTTTTGACATCCATCTGCCATATTTCATAATCAAAATATGCAGCAATTGTTAGGAGAATCCAAACAGACCTTAGCATTGTGACGGTTGAGAAAATTTCACCATAATCAACACCTTGAATTTGTTTGAAACCTTTCGCCACCAATCACGCTTTATAGATGTGAACATTTCCATCCATGTCAGTCTCATTCTTGAAAATTCATTTACAATTGATAGGTCTCACACCTTCGATTGGATCAACCAAGTTCCAAACTAGATTTTCATGCATGGATTCAATTTCGGATTCCATGGCTCCAAGCCACTTCTCAGAGTTGGGTCCCTTCATTGCTTCAGTATAGGTCGCTTATTATTGTCCAACAATACCATGTCATGATGCTCTGTGGTTAGAAGCGTTAACTTTTCAGTCACACGACGTACCCTCGTAGACCTTTGTGGGGCTGGTGTTTCATCAACTGGTTGTACAACATCTTGTACATCTTATATAGGAGCAGTGGGTGGTAAAACATTTTTAGGGATTTCTTGAATTTCTTCAAGATGCACCTTGCTCCGACTAACTCCTTTTGAGAGAAACTCTTTTTCCATGAAGACACCATTGCGAGCAGTAAACACTTTACCCTCTGTTTTATTATAAAAATAATATCCTTTGGTTTCCCTGGGATATCCCATAAAGAAGCATTTGTCTGATTTGGGAGTGAGTTTGTTTGACGTCAAATGTTTGACATAAGCATCACATCCCCAAACTTTGAGGAAAGACAATCTGGGACGTTTTCCGCTCAACATCTCATATGGTGTCTTCTCAAACGACTTAGTTGGTACTTTGTCTAGTGTAAATGCAGCAGTTTCAAGAGCATAACCCCCCAAAAGGATAGTGGAAGATATGCTTGGCTCATCATCGACCTAACCATGTCTAACAAGGTACGGTTCCTCCATTCGGCCACCCCATTCCATTGAGGCGTTCCAGGTGGAGTCAATTTTGGAACAATTCCACGATGTTCTAAATGGTCATAAAACTGATGGCTCAAATATTAACCCCCACGATCGGATCTTATAAGTTCATGTGTCTTGCCTAATTGATTTTGTACTTCATTCTAAAATTCTTTGAACTTTTCAAAGGATTCTGACTTGTGCCTCATTAGGTAGACATAACCATATCTATTAAAGTCATCGGTAAATGTGATGAAGTACTGAAAACCACCTCTGGCAATTGAACTCATTGGTCAACATACATCTGTAAGTATAAGTCCCAACAAGTCAGTCGCCCTCTCACTTTGACCAGTGATGGGTGCTTTGGTCATCCTGCCAAGCAAACAAGATTCGCATGTGTCAAGTGATTCGAAATCAAATGAGCTTAGTAAACCATCTTCATGGAGTTTTTCAATGCATTTCTCATTTCTATGACCTAAGCGACAATACCAAATAGAAGTGGGATTTAGATCATTTTGTCGAGACCTTTTGGTATTAATGTTACAGACAATTTTATCCTCAAGATCAAGAACATATAATCCATTCACTAATGGACATTGAGCATAGAAAATATTATTGTAATAAATGGAACAACATTTGTTCTTTATTACAATCTCATAACCATCAACTTCTTCTAAACACAAAGAAGAGGTAATGTTCTTGCTCAAAGTAGGAATCCAGTAACAATTATTCAATTCCAACACTAATCTTTAGGGTAATGACAAGTGGTAGGTTCTGACAGCTATGACCTCAACTTTTGCTCAATTGCCGACATGAACATCCAACTCGCCTTTTGCAAATCTTCTAGTCTCACTTAGACCATGCAATGATTTGCAAGTGTGAATCATCGATCCAGTATCAAATAACCATTATTCACTAGAAGATAATGCAATGTTAATTTCTATAACATTTATACCTGAAGCAGAAGTCTCACTTTCCTTCTTCTTCTTCATATCCTCCAAGTACTTCTTGCATTTCCTAGACCCCTTAGCATCACAGTGAAAGCATTCATCATTAGGAGAAGGGCCAGATTTGCCCTTTGGCTTAGACTTTGAGCTTGAGGGCTCATCAAGAACCTTTCCCTTGCCTTTGCCTTTAGGATGCGACACACACTTTCTCTTTTTATTCTCTTTTTGTACCATCATCACATGAGTGGCATTTTTCTTAATGATTCTTTGGCTGTTTTAAGCATCCCATGCAATTCAGCCAAAGTTTTCTCTATGCCATTCATTTGAAAATTCAATATAAATGGCTCGTAGCTCGGTGGGAGCGACTGGGGAACAATGTCAATAGCCAAATCATCCTTAAGTTCATAACCAAGTTTGCCCAAGGTCTCAATGTAACCAATCATTTTGATTACATGTGGGCAAATCGGGCTACCCTCCGCCAGCTTGCATGAGAACAAGAACTTTGAGATGTTGTATCTCTCATCCCTAGCTTGATTCTCAAACATTTCACATAGTCCCTCAATCATAGAATAAGCATCTATATGCTCATACTATTTTTGCAGATCAGGGGACATAGTGGCAAGCATGAGGCAGCTTATATTAGGCGCATCATCGTAGTGCTTCGTATAAGCTCTACATGTCGCATTAGTTGCATTAGCTGGGAGGTCATCAGGGTATGGCTGCAGAAGAATGTACTTGGTTTTCTCTTGCCTAAGAATGATTCTCAGGTTGCGATACTAATACGATAATGTTAGCTCCATTGAGCTTTTCCTTTTCAAGCACAGATCGCAAATTGAAATCAGAATTTGTTACTAGCAGGCATGATCTACAATAGAAAATAAATATGCATGGTTTTAGCACTATGTTATGTATCAATCTTCTATAAACAGTTTAATAAAAGACTCTACCACTATATGAGTATCGTCCTCCCTCTAACAATATATAGTGGTCCAAGATCCATATTCATTAATTCCTAGTGAGCTTTGGCTTTACTGCTAGGAAATTAGTGACATAGGTAAACAACAATTGTTAATCATATCCCTATATGACCCTTGTTTGTTGGGTGGCATCCAATGCCCCAACTCCCAACTTTATGCCATAAAGCCCAAAACCGTTTTGATAGCTGTGTTGAGTAAACCAACACTATGCATGTGAATGTCCAACATTCACACTATGCATTATGATAGATGATGGTACTTTCCTTTGTGAATAGTATGAACATTAGAATCATTGTGGTCTCCATCGCCATGGATTCATCATGATCTGAGCTACCATGCCTCCCTTCTTGTGGTGATCTCCATCTCCACCATGCTTGAAGACATCTCCATGATCATAAAAGAAGCTAATACAAATAATAGCTACCAAATAAATTACATGAGAGATCAAGCATCAGAGGTCGACACGCAGGCCGTTATACAATTATATGACAACCTCAACCCGGTTGTGTTAAATTTGCAACACGCAGGCTGCATGAATATTACACACAGATCATCACATCACATTAAGGTCATACCATTCACATCACTACCTGCAAAAATGAGTTAAGCGTAGAACGATTTGTAATTCAGAAAAATATTTTGTAATCGCTATAGCAGACAACAAACGTCGGTCCCTAAAAACCAAACAGAATTACATAGATCGCATCTATGAAATCACTATGAAAATCTCATCAGATTCATAAAATCGACCCAAATCCGAGCCATTCAGAATGCCTCAATTCAGAATGCCTCAATTTTCAATTCATGAGAAGATCACGGCTCATGACTGTGGTCTGTTGGCTCAATCTGTTAGCTATGTACACAATTAGTCCCGATGGTGATTCCAGCCGGTAGGGACAGGTTGCGCACACAATAGAGAAGGAGCACGAACTGACCCTTTAGTCATATGCGATTGCAATCTACTCTAACCAATTCCAAATGAACCCCAAAAACCGTGCGATAAAATTTATCATATGAACATGTCTGCAGTAGATCCCATCTACGAACAAGATCTAGACAAAAAACTATGCAATTCGGTTCTGATGTCGCTGTTGGGAAATCGGCGGTACGCTACACTAGCAATTCTACCGCATCACCCAGAAACATGCGATTACAGAGGTCATAGATAGTTACCACTAGAAATGCAGTATAGCGGAACGTAGACGCGCATCGGTGTAGGGAAGTAGATGATCTCGTTCGTCTCCTCCTCATCCTCGTCACAACAGCAGGTAGACGATCGCGTTCGTCGTAGCCAATCAGTGCAACAGTAGCAGCAGCGCCTCCATGGAGTCCATACGTATGGGAAAGAACGCCGTGCACCGGTGTGCTAGCACCGCAGGCGCGGCAAGGGTCTCGGTGTGAGGCCGGCGAGGGGTGATGACTAGGGCTGTCACGTGGTGGAGTCATTAGCCTCCAACTCAACCCTCGTATTTATAGGCGTACTAATGGGCTTTTAGATCGCAGGACCATTAGTACCCTAATTGCTTATGGATCAAATATCCAACAGGACCTTAACCCGAATTGTTATGATTGTCTCTTGGGCATATCACCAACATGATTTCCAATAAGATGGCGCAATTGGATTGCCATGCTGCTCTCCACAGCCACATCGAGGGTACGGCTAAATGGTGTGCATGGACATGCTGTAATACACATGAGAGGACATTAGGCAAGGGAATCCCTTTCCACCTACCTTTTTATCCTTGCTCTGAATACAATTAAAAAAATTTAGCTAGCGACGCGGAGCGGCCTACTTTCACCACTGCAGAATGCAGCAACCTCCTCTAAGCTCTCATCATATGCGGATAATGTCGTACTCTTTTTGAACCCAAGGCTGGTAGAGATGGACTTGGTCATTGAGATTATGAAGTACTTTGGTGAGCTACAGGGCTTCGGGTTATCGATACTAAGAGCACAGTCTACCCGATTCGATGTGAGGAGCGTCAGTTACAGTATATACTCTAGAAATTTCTTGGAGCAAGAGGACAGTTCCCAGCAATGTACCTTGGTCTCCCTAGTTGTCTCAGGAGGCTCCGCCTCAATTACCTGCAGCCCATCATTGACCAAATTCGGGCCAAGCTGACGGTATGGAAGGAAAAGATGCTCTCGATTGGTGGTCGGTGTGAGCTTGTGCGAACAGTGTTAAGTTCTCTGCCTACCTATGCACTAACTGCACTAAAGTGTTTGCTCAGTGAGATTGACAAAGCTAGACACCGGTTTCTTTGGGCTTGGTGTAAAGATCTTCATGGAAGGAAATACAAGCTGAGTTGGGCAAGAGTATGTCGCCCGACCGATAGAGGAGGCTTGGGTGTTACGGACCTCGTTCGGTTCAGTCGAGCAATCAGGCTGATGGTTGTGGTTCCGGTGGAAAACACCAGGAAAACCATGAGCTAGACTGCCACTCCCAGTAGATGGTGTTGATGAACAATTGTTTGCAGCTGCAACTATAGTGCAGGTCCATAATGGGGAAGGATTGTGCTATTCTGGAAATCGATGTTGTTTCAGGGTGTGTTTGCCCACACTAAGAGAAAGAATCTTACTGTTTGTGATGCTCTGCACAATGGATCCTGGATTAAGGATGCGGTCCATAACTTGACGGTGGATCTGCTGGGGGACATGATCACCATGTGGGCAGCGCTACTGGATGTGGAGGTATGCCTTGACTCTGAGGAAGATGATACAATGGAATTGAGAATACACGGTAAAATCTGCTTATTATTTGCAATTTGAAGGAGGCCACTATTCACGGCTGTTATATACCAATTTCACCTGTCAATATAACTCAATTATGTGAATGAATTGTCATTTCTTGCATACATCACCTTTCTATTTAACCTATTTCCACCTGTCCTTGGAGAAATAATGCGTGCAGAGAAATTATTGCAGGAAATGAGGTAAAAAGGGGGAGCAATCCTATAAAATACCATCCCAACCAATCAAGCGACGACATGTGGAACCACGAGGATCAAATGACCCAGAAACTGACGTATCTGAGGCCATTCAATGGTGTAGAACCCATATCAAGGGACGAGACCCACCTGGCAGTGACCTGGAGAAAGCACACGAGAAATGGTGCAGAGACCTGGTCGGCCGACCCCCCTAGTCGGCCGACTTGGTCCTGGTGCCACTGGGTCAATTGCCATGTGTTGGCTCCTCCTAGCTTGAAGAAGTTAGTAGTGACTGATTCGCATGCTTTTGGTGGCAGGAACCGACCCTTCTCCACCTATAAATAGGACCCCCTACCCTCACTTCAAACACACACAACTTGAGTATTCATCCATTGTATACACTAATCCATAGTCCAAGTAGGAGAGGAGTAGAAAGAGTCTCTTCCCAATTCCTAATTGGGAAAGGTATGGCTCTTACATTCCTATTTGTATTTGTGACTTTGCTTTTAATAAAGATGTTATCTTTTGTCTTCTATTGTTCATATACTTGGATGAAGCGTTTCTTGTTTGATTGTAGATTCCATATATGTGGTAGGAGTAGTATTTATGATTATGCTATACCATTCTCATTATATCATCATAAACACTACAAATCCCCACTATAGTCTTATTAGCTATGACATGATTATGTTAATATGAATCACTTATGCTATGTATTAACATTAGTTTAATGATAATTTAGTGCATATCCTTAGGATGGCTTGTGCCTAGGCTGTTAAGGTAATTAATATGATAGCATTGTGCTAGGATAGATAAGTAGCGTTGAATGTCTCGTAGACCCACAGATTGAAGAGGTAGGCAGTAGGTGGTGACAGCCCTATTTGTCCTTTACAACCCTTCACGTTTGGCTATGCCACAGGCTCTTGGCAGGAGTCGTCCTAGTGTTGCTAGTGGTAAACTTGTGCCCGATGTGTTAATCCACTTTGCATGAGAATTTATAATTGATATGATCATTAGTAACTAATTTAGGCTATGTATATTTACATTAGAAGCATAGTAGGAGTATCTATCTAACTCTTTGCCTAGTCTCTCTTTACCTCAATTACCCCCTTAGGATAGAATGCTCTTGTGTGTGTCACACTACCTCCAATTATCCTTTATCCATCCTTGCTAGAACCCTACCTAGACCAACCTAGCCTCTCCTTTTGATGATTGCTTTGCTTCCACCTAGCCTTCCTTTGGGAGAATATAAATGACACCTTTTGGGAATACTCTAAAAGGGGAAATGTTAAATCGATAGATTCTGTGCGCTTGTGGATTTATATCTATGATTTAAGAACTATCAACAAGCATTTCTGGCACCACTGCTAGGGATGATTTGTTAGTAGTGCGTAGGAAATATCAACAAGCATTTTTGGCGCCATTGCCGGGGAACGCAACCGAAGTATTGCATGAGTGAATAGGATAGGACCTTGGGTAGGTTTTAGTAAGCTAACGCTTCTTGTTTTCGCATTTTATGGGAAAACAGGGTAGTGTATGTCTGATTTCTGCTTGCGAGAAAACTTTGTTGAAGATCTTGAATCCCTTCTGAGAGATTGACCTCGTGTCATTTCTTCCTAGAAGCTTCGTACGGCAAGGCAAATCAGCGTAACTGCACCAACAATCGAAATGCCAATGGCCCAGAATACCCTTCGTGAGTTTTTGGCTCCCTCTTCTAACAATGTGCCTGTTGGGCCCACTGTTAACATGGGAGACGTAAACTTTGAAATCAAGACTGACCTGATCACTATGGTGCAAGCCAACCTATATTGTGGGAAGTCTAACGAGTATGCAAGTTGTCACCTTCTATAGTTCCTTGAGATCTGCAACACTTTTAAGATTAAGGACGTATCTCCTGATGTTGTTCGTCTTAGGCTATTTCCATTCTCTATTTTTGGGAGAGCGAAATAGTGGTACTTCGTGAATCGAAGTGTTGTAGACACTTGGGAGAAGTGTTCTATGGCATTCCTCGCCAAGTTTTTCCCGTTGGGCAAGACCAATGCCTGTTCGTGGGTAAATCCGACAAATCTCCCGACACTACTGTTAGTAGTCTGTGGAGTTTGTAGTTCAGTAATGGGCACGCAGAGATTCAAGAGATGATGGCAACTTGACACAGAGGTTTACATGGTTTGGGCCGCCTGAGCGTAATACCCTACTCCATGGGGTGTGTTTCTCTTGTATTGAGCGAGTGAGTATGTGTGTAAGAGTGTGAGTGTGTAGGAGCTTAGAGAGTCCCCTTGTGTATCGTCGACCAGTCCTTTTATAGCACAAGGATTGGTCGTTACACTGTTAGCCTGGCCCGACATGTGGCCATGGCGGTTACTAATGTTTAATACATAATAAATGAGGTTAATTACCCTTAATAGTGTGGTAACAGGCCTTAACAGTGCCGTTACTGGTATTAAGCGCCTTCTGATCCTGTGTCATTAATATGGTATTAATGACACTTAATCGGGTCTTGAAGTCTTTGATTGTCCCTTGAAGGTCCGAGCCGGTGGGGGTCCACCAGTCTAATTGTTGAGGTTGAAGGTCCGGCAGTTCGGACACGTGGCAGCTCTGGAGCTTACCGTCGTGGACGGGTAGGTCCGGTGCTGTTGAACACGTGTCGGTACCGGAGCTTCCCTCTGTCTGGGGTTAGGTCCGGGGGTGCCATACTGGTATCCAGTTTGGAGCTTTCCCATGTGTGGGCGATAGCTACGATCTTATGATACATGTGGCGGCCCTAGGACTAACCATGTCAGGGAAGCAGGTCCGGTTACGGCTAACATGTGGGGCCTTTGGAGGTCTTTAAATCTGGTGGATGAAGTTTCCTTGTGATCTTCGCAATCCCAAGGGGTATCCGGTACGCAGGGTACCAATAGTGGCCCCCTGGGCCCACCTCTGGGAAAGACCTTTTGGATGAAGTCATTCTGCCGAAGGTGGGTCCATTCTTCGGTTTTTTAGCCGTGTCTTCAAGGGTCTTCGGATGTACCGTTGGTGGTAGTTCGCAGTTAAACCACCGCCGTGTGGCATATCCTGGATGCGGCAGGTGAGATCTTAGCATGCGGATCTCACGCAATTGAAGGTCGCCGTTCCCGATATGAAAATCGTATCGGTTCCGTGTGCCCTGTGAGGTCGCCGCCTTTGGGTTTCCCGCCTTTCATGATGACAACCGTTCGCCTGGGGTAAGGACCTCGACTTGATCATCGGGGTGGTCCCGGGCCCCCTTGTCATTAGCCTGGTGAAGTTTTTGAATAGTATCGTCGGTTCCTCCGCAGTTTCCATCCAAGCGTTGCGGGGGCTTACTTAAAAAGGAAAGCATGCACCATTTGGGGGTTCTTTACGCCTTTCATTCGAACTTGCGCTCAAACCCTCCAAACTTTAGCTTGCTTTTCATCTCTCACCCCGCTGTGCTGCGATGGAGTTGTGTCTTCGCCAGAGTCGCCTGAAGACTGACGGTGATTTGAAGAAGGCCCGGGCCCTCATGGGGTGCTCCCCTGACTTCTTCAACCACCTGGTCTGCGCCGGCAAGCTTCCTTTCGTGAAGGAGCACGCCGGCGACATGGTGTACTTCTCCGCGTACGCCATGGTTGGACTGATCCCACCTTTCTCCTCTTTCTTCTTGATGCTGCTAGACTTCTATGGTCTGCAGCTGTACCACCTTGGCCCCCACTCCATTCTTCTATTGTCAATCTTTGTCCACTTCTACGAGATGTGGGTGGGCATTCCCCCCTGCGTTGAGCTCTTCCGCACCTTCTTCCCCTTCTTTTGTGAAGCGCAAGAAGTGCCCGTACAAGTACTTGCGGTCGTTCCCTTCTCATAAGTGGGACAACTGGAAGAAGGATTGGATCGTCATCAGGGTGGAGGAGCATGAGAAGCTGGAGTTGCCCAAAGGCCTCCACAATGTCGACACTACAGTTTGGAGTGAAGCTCCGGTGTTATCGGATGCCTTCAACCCTGCTCTGACTAGGATCCGCTAGTGCGTGGAAGGAGGGGTGACTCCTCAGGTGGTATTTTGCAATTTCCTGACCAACAGGAGGGCTCCGCTGGAGAAGAGGGAGAAGCTTGCTTGGGCCCTCAACAGTGTGATGGACAAGGACCGGATCGATACCGGTTTGAAGTCCAACATGGAGCGCTCAACTTTGGAGTTTCACATCAAGAAGTTCCAGCACGACATCAACGTCGAGGGTGACGACTTGACTCCGCCAACGGCTTTCCTCCCTCTGAACATGGAGGCAGAGTTCAACAGGGAGTACCGGCAGAAGATGCCAGTGCTTCATGACCTTGGTGTCGTTGAGAGGCGTTCGATCTTCAGGTTGGCGATCTCCAGAGCTTCCGAGGGTGGTCCCCCTTCCGTCCCGGAACAGAGAGTTGAAGTCGTGGGCAAGGGCAAAGAGTTGGCCCAGCCCTCGAGCCGCAAGAGGAAGCTGAAGCATGCCGACGGGAGGTCCGTCAGGCCTGCTCCTTCCGCAGCAACTCCTTCTCCTCGGAGTGGAAGGTCTTCATCGACGGCAACTACTCCAGCATCAGCATCTCCCTGGGGTGCTTGCTCCGGCCATGCGGCTCCAGTACCAGGGTCAGCTGAAGGCTCTGGGTCCGAAGTCCTTCCCGGTCGAGGGGGGCCTCAACCGATGTGACGCCGAGAGCAGCAGCGAGCACTGAGGAACCTTTCGGAACCACCACACCAGTGGCGACAGGGTCTGGCTCCGAGTGTCCGAAAAAGAGGTTCCATGCTAACTAGTGCAAAAGCCTTCCGAGGTAATTTTTGATTTTTACCTCAGTTGATTATTTTTTGTTGTAATTGTGTTTTGAGTTTATTCGTCCTTCATCCACAGAGTGCCCAATAAAGGGGATGAAACTTCGATTCCTGCAGTAGCGGTTGAGGCTGTGCAGGCGGAAGCTCTGGCTCCAATTCCAGCACCGCCCCAAGTGGTGGCTGAGGTTGCGGCAGCTCCGGTGCCGGCTGTCGTGGTCTTGGACCTCGACTCATCCCCAGAAGTTCCCGTGATAGCGCCAGACCACGGGAATGAAGATGTACCAGCGGCAACAGCCCCGGAGGTTGAAGCTTTGGGTTCGGATGCTGAAATGATGGACGCCCCGGCCTTAGAGCCGGAGGTTGTTGAAGCCCCGACAGTCGAGCCGGTGGTTGATGAGGCCCCGGCGATAGAGCTGGGTGTTGATGAAGTTCCGGCACTTGAGCCAATTGTCGAGGAAGCTCCGACGGTGGAGCCGAGTGCGGCAGAAGTTCCGGCAGTAGAGCTGGTCATCGAAGAAGTACTGGCGCCTGAGCAAGTTGCTATAGAGGTGCCGGCGCTCGAGCCCATGGTGGTCGAGGCATCAACACCGAAACCGGTGATGGAGGAGGCGCCAACGTCGGAGCCGAATGTGGCTTCAGCTCCGGCAGAATCTTCTACGCCCGTCCCGGAAGCAGTGGTCCCGGAGGTGCCCGCACCTGAGCCAGGGTGCGAGGATGAAGCTGTCGGCCCCCCGCCTGAGGGGCCAGTTGTTGATGACTTGGCGGCGGGACCTTCGGAGCCAATTCCGGAGGTCGAAACTTCTACTGTAGGACCTTCCTCAGCAGCGACCGAGGCTATCCTGGAGGACGGCCCTAGTGGCGTGGAAGCTCAGGGGACTGCTCTTGTAGAGTGGGACCCAATTTTGTCACGGAGAATCTGCTGGAACCGGCAGAGATGACCCTGGCAGGTCCTGACGCGATCCCCCTATTGTCGCCAGGGAGAAGAAAGTGCGGGGCCGGGAGAAGGACATGGTTGACCGCTGGAACAAGATCCACCTCCAGGAGGAAGGGCTTAGCAAACTCGAAAGGCAGGTTGCTGAAAAGATTCAGTAGAATGCCAAAGAGGTAGAGTGTCTTGCTCGAGAGAGTTCGAAGCTTGCGGCGGCCAAAAGATCCTTGGAAGATATGCGAGGCACAAGGGCTGCAGAGTCCCAACAAGTTTGGGACTTCCTGGGCAAAGCCAACGACGCACTGACGCCAATGGGTTTTAGTCCCGTGCGTCCGGATGATCTGGAGCCGGAGCTGGACCAGGCATTGCAGATGTTGAGTTCGGCAGGCAACAAGCTCACCAAGATGGGCGATGTCATCGCGGACCAGCTGGAGACCGAGGGAAAATCCCTAGCGAAGGACGTCATAGAATTCGGGCTGACATGCTACACAAGCCGGGACCCTCAATTCCCCCTGGACCTGGTGCTTGAAGGCCCAATCGAAGGAGAGGGAGAAGCTGCCCAAGCCAGCGTATCGGAGGCTGCCCAGAAGGTCGGCCTCGTTCTTCCATAGGGTCTAGGACCATCTCTTTGTAGCTCCCACTTGTATCCTCTCTTCTTTTTCTCTAGTTTTGTAATCTCTTGTCTCCAGATGAATGAAATCCAAGTTTTTTGTGAATTTCATTTTTTTTTGTCTTCAACACCTTTGTCCCACTTGGCCCCCTGTTAGATGTACACAATTTGATTGTCAACATGTACCAAGAAGATGTAACAATTGTAGAACGTAGGTTCGAAGTCTTCGATAGTGAAGGCCCCCTGAGGTTGTCGGAGCTTAGTGGTTCCAACATTGACCATCGTCGGAGCTTAGTAGCTCCGGCGGTAGTCTCCATCAACGCGTAAAGCATTGACGGTTAGTCCTCAGGGGTGTCGGAGCTTGGTGGCTCCGGCAATGACCTTTGTCAACACGTGGTGTGTCGACAGCAGACTCCACTATAGAGTCTTCGCACCATGTTTTCTTCACGTTGACGGCTGTCCCCCTAGTTTTACCGAAGCTAAGTAGCTCCAGCGACGCTCGCTATCAATGTTTGAACATTGACCACAAGCCGCCTAGAGGATGTCAGAGCTTTGGCAGCAATGGCTTCATTCACCATCATCGTGAAACATTTATTTTTCCTGCACATTGAAGTCAATAAAAACAGTAAAATCCATTTTCTTATCTATAGCTTCATTGTGACTTACTATTCCCGAGAAATTTTTAGGTCAAACACAATTCTAAATACAATCATGTGTGCCGCCTTGTTTCCTTCAGGTCCGATCGTTTCTAGACTCGCCTTACTTCGGCCTGCCGGGGTGTAGGTAGAGTGGCGTACTTAGGGTGCATGAACAGGATAAGTCGATAGCACACTCCGGCCCTAGATTGGCTTGGTGGCATTCAGACGAGTAGACCATAACCAATGTTTGGATCCGGAAGAATAGACGATGCAACTTGAATTGTACATGAACTGGTCAAGCTAAAGTTTCTTAAGAACTGCAAAACTTTGTTATAGACAAGAAAGAGAAAAATAAAAAATATTGAGCCTGTACAAAGTAAATGCACGTGGAGTCTGTTTTCACATAATGACGTCTTTCATTATAGGTCCGGGGTACAGGGGAAACAAGTACACCATTATGGTACAGAACCAGACTAAGTGTGTTTTGTTTCTTGTTTGACCCAAGGTAGCTAGCTACACTTTTACTTCTGAGACTGTGACAAGTGTTGCATGGACGTTGCGGACCTAACGGGGTAGGTCCGGCTGTCCTCCCAGAGGAGCTACCCGAGTCTGTACAATGACTCTATAACATACATCACATGTAATTACAGAGTCACCTCCGTGATATTATGCATAGAACTTACGGAGGTGCTCAATGTTCCAAGGATTAGGGAGAGGTGTCCCATCCTCTGTTGCCAAGCGAACGCATCCAGGACGGGATACTTTGATCACTCGGAAGGGTCCCTCCCAACTGGGGGAGAGTTTGTTTAACCCTTCTCTGGATTATATTCTCCGTAGCACCAGATCGTCTTCCTCGAGCTGTCGGCTGTGAACGTGCCGTTGGTGATAGCCCCAAAGAGCTTGGCGGTATCGGGCGTTCTGAGCAGCTGCTCGGCACCTTCCCTGTTCAAGGAGGTCAAGGTCTTCACGCCGGAGCTGGTCCTGCGTGGCTTCGTCGAAGGTCCAGACCCAGAGCGACCCCAAGGTGATTTCCGGAGGAAGGACTGCTTCAGCTCCGTACACCAAGAAGAACGGTGTCTCTCCAGTTGACCGGTTTGGAGTTGTCCTGTTGTCCCATAGAGTGGGCGGAAGCTCTTCGATCCAGTTGGCTCCATGTTTTTCAGGCACTCATAAGTGCTCATCTTGAGTCCTTTTAGGATTTCTGCTTTTGCCCTCTCGGCTTGGCCATTGCTTGCTGGGTGAGCTACGGAGGCATAGCTGACTTGAATGCCAAGGTCTTCGCAGTATCCTTGGAAAGTAGAGCTTGTAAACTGGGTCCCATTATTAGTTATGATTTTGTTTGGGACTCCAAATCTACATACGATGGACTGCAAGAAGTTGATAGTAGATAGCTTGTTTATTGTCACAACTGGAGTTGCTTTCGGCCATTTGGTGAATTTTTCAATGGCAACATACAAGAACTTGTAATATCCAACGGCTCTTGGGAAAGGTCCCAAGATGTCCATCCCCCACACAGCGAAAGACCATGTAGGAGGTTTCATTTGTAGAGGCTGATCTGGTGTGTGAATTTGTTTTGCATTAAACTGGCATGCTTCACATTTCTTAACCAGCTCAGTTGCATCCTGGAGCGTTGTAGGCCAGTAAAAGACATGCCAAAAGGCTTTACCGACCAGCGTGCGGGAAGATGCGTGGTTCCCACACTTGCCTCCATGGATTTCTGTGAGGAGCTCACGACCTTGTTCCCTTTTGATGCACCGCATTAGGACGCCGTTGGCACCGCGCTGGTAGAGATCCCCTTCTACCAACGTGTATCTTTTAGCCAATCTAACTATCCGGTCAGCGGATACATTATCGTCAATAAGGATATTGTCTTTCAAGTAGCTCCGGATCTCTGAGATCCATGCATCAGAGCTAGCTTGAGCATTTGAGTCTTGCGTGCTGGGTTGCTCGGAGCTTCCGGCAGCACCTACGACCCTTGATGGCTGCCATGGTAACAGGGCCATTGGGACCGCCAGCTTCGAGGTGCTGGTCTCGCCCCCTTCGCTCAGTTCGGCGAGCTGAGCTGTGGGTTTTGAAAATCTCCGGACGAAGGTTCCGTCGGGAGCCAGAGCTCCAGTTGACGCTTTCGTCGAGGGTTTGTCAGCTTCAGCGTTATGCACACACTGGACATGGTGGAGGTCCAGGACTTCAAAGTCCTTTTGAAGCCTCTGGACTTCAAGGAGATAAGCAGCTAGTTAGGGATTGTTGCAGGAGCATTCACCCTTCACCTATTTAATGATGAGCTGTGAATCTCCCTTGACCAACAGCTGCTTGAAACCGTATGACAGTACCACCTTTAATCCGTAAATGATAGCTTCATACTCTGCCATGTTGTTGGTCGCTTTGAAGTCAAGGTGGACTATGTATTTTACCTTCTCTCCGGTTGGCGCGAGGAGAAGGACTCCAGCTCCGGCCCCTTGCTTTTACATGGAGCTGTCGAAGCAGAAAGTCCAGTGAGGCTCGATGAAGACCGAAGCCTTGAGTTCCGGCTTCTGCTCACTAGGGCCCCCAGGGTTTGATGTAGAGGGGGTCCATTCAGCCACAAAGTCCGCCAATGCTTGATTCTTGATCGCTTGCCTTGGGATGAATTCTAGGTCAAACTCGGCCAATTCCGCTGCCCACTTTGCAATGTTCCCAGTGGAATTGGGATTATGCAAGATCGCACACAGTGGATAAGAGGTCACCACTGAGATCTTATTAGCTTGTAAATAATGGCGAAGCTTCCTGGAGGCAATAAGAACTGCATAGAGTAGCTTATGCACCTCTAGGTATCGAGTCTTGGCGTCATGGAGTACTTCGCTGATGAAGTACACTGGGCATTGGACTGTTCGGAACCTTCCGGAGGGGCTCGAAGCTTCCTCCTCATCGACCCGGACCCTCTAGGAGGGGTCCGAACCTTCTCCGGGGACCTCCGAGTCCTTGCTGAAGGAACCCGTAGCTTCTTCTAGAGTGACTCGGACCCTCCTGGAGGGGTCCGGATCCTCTTGTTCAACAAGAGTAACTCCTTGTTGACTCAAGGACCCAGACTCGCCTTCAGGAACCTCCTGACCCTGCTGGAGGGGTCTAGATTCCTGAACTTGTGAGGATTCTGGTCTCTCCGCAACCAGGACCATGCTGAAAAGTTCGTCCGTTGCCAAAATGTAAAGCAGTAGAGGCTCACCAGGGTTCGGAGCTACCAAGGTTGGTAGGGTGGTGAGGAGCTGCTTTAGCTCCTGGAACGCCTTTTCTGTTTCTTCAGACCATTGGAATGGTCTGGACTTCCTCAATAGCTTGAAGAAGGGTAGTGCCCATTCCTCCAGTCTTGAGATGAACCGGCTGAGGGTGGCTAGACATCCAGTCAGCTTCTGGACGTCCATGATACGGGCTGGTGGCTGCATATCTTCAATGGCTTTAATCTTCGCCGGATTTGCCTCTATGCCTCGGTGGTTTACCAAGAATCCAAGAAGCTTTCCGAAGCTAACCCCGAAGACACACTTGTCTGATTCAGCTTTGTGCGGGTGACCCGGAGCTTGTCGAAGATAGCTTGCAAGGTGTCAAGAAGTGACTCCTTGTCCTTGATTTTGACAACGATGTCATCAACATACACTTCCACTACATCTCTGATGAGCTCTCCAAAGGTTTTGTACATAGCTCGTACAAATGTTGAGGTTGCATTCTTGAGACCAAATGGCATGGCACTATAATAGTACAATCCATCTACTGTGATAAAAGAAATGTGCTCTTCATCTTCCCTAGACATTCTGATTTAGTGGTACCCAGAATATGCATCTAGGAAACACAGTAATTCACACCCGGTGTTGGAATCCAGTATCTGATCTATTCTAGGTAGTGGGAATGGATCTTTTGGACATGCCTTATTCAGTGTTGTGTAGTCGATACACACCCGAAGCTTCCCGCCAGCCTTGGGTACAACGACTGGGTATGCCAGCCATTTTGGGTGGAAGACTTCTCGGATGAATCCAGCTTCGAGCAACTTATTCACTTCTTGTCGTATGAAGTTATGTCACTCTACTGATTGCTTCTGAGGCTTCTGGTGTACAGGCCGAGCGTCAGGATAGATCTTCATATTATGCTCGATCAGTTCCCTAGGGATCCCAGGCATTTGTGATGGTTGCCAGGCAAACACGTCAACGTTACCCCGGAGGAAAGTGATGAGCGCGAGTTCCTATTTGTCATTCATACCTCCCGATGTACGGGTAGTCTGAGCGGCATCAGAACCGATTTGGACGACTTTGACGGGAATGTCGGTATCGCTGCTTGGTTGCACGCGAGGTGCGGAGGTTGAACCTCATTGACGAATGCTCGGGGGTTTCGGAGCTTGCTCCTGCCTGGACTCTTCCTCCTGCGCTGTAGCAAGCGCGTGAAGTTCTTCCAAAGCAGTCACTCTGGCAGTGCGGCCTCCGCGGATCCGGAGAACACCAGCTGGTGTTGGAATCTTTAACACCAAATAGCCATAATGAGCAGCAGCCATGAACTTTATAAGGCTGGCCTGCCCAGAGTGGCATTAAAGGGTAAGTTGATCTGAGTAACGTCAAAGACCAACTTCTCAGTGCGACAATTCTCCCGAGTCCCGAACGTCACGGGGAGAGTAATGTCACAAAGTGGGGTTATGGCCCCCGGACCTACTCTGGAGAAAGGTTTGGAGCGGCGAAGGTCCGAAGGTCGGAGCTGAAGCTTGATGAAAGCTTCAAAGCATATGAGGTTCAGCCCCGAACCTCCATCCACCATTACATGGTGGAGTTGGATGTTGTTGATGGTCAGAGATACCATCAATGGGAGTTGGCCAGCTCCAACCATGTTACGAGGGCAGTCTGATGCTTCAAAAGTGATGGTAGTGTCCATCCACTTTTGATGTGGCTCCACCCTGGCGGTGGGAGCTACTGAGGCCACGTCTCGCCGCATGGTCTTGAGGACACGACGGGAGGTGATGTCCCACGAACCACCAAAGATGGTGTTCATGGTTTTCTGACGTTCATTGTCGGAGACGTCGGAGTCATCGTCGACGAAGGTGTATACAACCTTCAGGACCTTTTTAGGGTCCTGAAAACCTAACTCCTCTTTAGCCGGAGCTTCGTCGACTTTCTGTTTTCCTTCCCTTTGTCGGAAAGGAACTTCTTCCCGGCGCTTGTTGGAGCGCTCAACAAGGTTCTGGACCTCTCGGCAGTCTTCCAAGTTGTGGTTGTTCGACTTAAGGATAGGAAACCACATCTTGGAGTTGCCGCCGTCTTTAGATGAAGGTCGAGGTCGTTTCTCGGGGCGTGGCCCCCGGCCACCCGGAGCTACAGCAGCTGCAGCAGTAGATGTGCCAGCCGACAGCTTTTTCTTGCCGTTGGACTTTTTCTTCTTTTTGCCACTCCCGGAGGTAGTGGCTTCGCCCTTGGATGATTTTTTGTTATCCTCTGGAGGTGGTTTGGAGTGCATTTCACGACCCTCCGCAGCATTGGCACACTTGTCTGCTAAGCTGAAGAGCTCCGTGACGCTGGTGATCTCTTTGACCGTCAGCTTCTCCAACATCTTCTTGTCTCGTACGCCCTGTCTAAATGCCACAATAACAGAGGCGCTAGAGATAGAAGGAATAGTGTTTCGTCCCTGGGAGAACCTCTGGATGGAGGAACGCAGGGATTCTCAGCCTATCTGCATTATAGCAAAAATGTCCAGTTCGTGCCTGGTCAGATGCACGAACTCCCGAAATTAGCAGTGAACTGTTGGCACAGTTCCGCCCAACTATTGATGGAGTTGGGCGGAAGGCTGATGAACCAGGACCTGGTAGTCCCAGTCAAAGCCACGGGGAAGTAGTTGGCCATTACGGCCTCGTTACCTCCCGCTGCATGGATTGCAGTGGAGTAAATCTGGAGAAACTCAGCGGGATTGACAGTCCCGTCAAATTTCTCCAGCAGGTGAGGCCGAAACTTTTGTGGCCATCTGACCATGCGTAGGTGATAGCCATGGCAGAACAGCCTCCTCCTATTCCCTCAGGAACAGGACTGTCTCGAGCTTCTCGCCTTTCGCAAGCATGCTCGATGTGGACATGGCCGTCCTGTTGACGGTAACGGCGATCAAGCTCCGCCCGGAGGTCATGAGTTGAAAGCCTGGTTACTATATGAGTGTGTCGCGCCCCGGTAGGCAGCGACGTCACTTGTTGAGACGCAGCACATATCCTATTTTGGGAAGCGTGCGGACCAAGTCTGCTCGACAAAGTCCGATGCTGCGATGGGGCCCGCCCCGAGGGTGGAGGACCTTGGTTGCTGATGCGATCGGCTGCTGCTGCAACCAAGTGTTCCACATTAGCCCTCCACTACCCCATTGCACCTTGGGATGCACCCGGAGGTGGTGGGCATTGGAGAAGAGCACGCGCTGCATAGAGCGCGTGTTCGAGGTTGTTGTTATTCGCCGATGCGATGACCGACGCAGATGCTCCGTCCCGCTGTCTAGCTTGATTTGCTGGTGCAGGCGGTGGCGGAAGAGGCATGACTCCTGCTAGAGTTATGGCACTGGCTGGTTGTTGCATGTTGGAGGGATTGCCTCCAGCAGGTTGCGCAGCGGGGATGCCGTTGGACGATCCAGCAGCAGAGTTCACCATCCTTGAAATCTCGGGCGCCCCTACCTGGCGCACCAACGGTCGGTGGGTAAATCCGGCAGATCTCCCGACACTACTGTTAGTAGTCCGTGGAGTTTGTAGTTCGGTAATGGGCGCGCAGAGATTCAAGAGATGATGGCAAGTTGACACAGAGGTTTACGTGGTTCGGGCCACCTGAGCGTAATAGCCTACTCCACGGGGTGTGTTCCTCTTGTATTGACCGAGTGGGTATGTGTGTAAGAACCTGAGTGTCTAGAGAGCTCAGAGAGTCCCCTTGTGTATCGTCGACCAGTCCTTTTATAGCACAAGGACTGGTCGTTACACTGTTAGCCTGGACCGACATGTGGCCCTGGCGGTTACTAATGTTTAATACACAATAAATGAGGTTAATTACCCTTAATAGCGTGGTAATGGGCCTTAACAGTGCTGTTACTGGTATTAAGGGCCTTCCGGTCGTGTGTCATTAATATGGTATTAATGACACTTAATCGGGTCTTGAAGTCTTTGATTGTCGCTTGAAGGTCCAAGCCTGTGGGGGGTCCACCAGTCTGATTGTTGAGGTTGAAGGTCCGGCAGTTCGGACACGTGACAGCTCCGGAGCTTACCGTCGTGGACGGGTAGGTCCGGTGCTGTTGGACACGTGTCACTACTGGAGCTTCCCTCTGTCTGGGGTTAGGTCCGGGGGTGCCATACTGGTATCCAGTCCGGAGCTTTCCCATGTGGGGACGATAGCTCCGGTCTTATGATACATGTGGCGGCCCTGGGACTAACCACGTCGGGGAAGCAGGTCCGGTTACGGCTGACATGTGGGGCCTTCGGAGGTCTTCAAATCTGGTAGATGAAGATTCCTTGTGATCTTCGCAATCCCAAGGGGTATCCTGTACGCAGGGTACCGACAAATGCCCTACGTGGAAGGATTTCCAGCTTCCAGCAAGGTGCTAAGGAGTCTATTCCAAGGCTTTGTGAAAGTGCATCTAGGCATCCGTTGTGGGTTTTGGTTAATTTATGATAAACAAATGATATCCTAACAAATTGTTACGATGAGCGCATGTTTTAATAAAATTACGAAGAAAGTGCAAAAAAGGAGTATGAGGATCAACATGGAAAAGAGCTCAAGAGCTGAATAGATTAGATCATTGTTTATGGAGTGTGTTGGAGAAACACACCCCAAGAGCTCAAGCAATAGAAATCTCAATCACTACACCATTCACAGAAAAACAGGACTAGTCCGATATCACCACGGACTAGTTCGATATGTCTCTGACTAGAAATGGTCAAGTCTTCCCAGTGCGGACTTGTCCGCTAGTACACCTGTTGTCACAGCACCGAACTAGTCCGATAACACCACAGACTAGTCTGATATCTTTCTGAATAAAAAATGGACAAGTCCGCCACAGTGCAGACTTGTCCTCAGGACATCACATTTTACACAAAAACGGACATGTTCGATATCATCATAGACTAGTCTGAAAACTCTCTGACTAAAGTCGGACAAGTCCTCCAACAGTGGACTTGTCCTCAATTTTACATGAGGTTCACCACATCGTACTAGTCCGATATGAGCTGGACTAGTCCGAACTATTCTAGAGACCAAATCGGACTAGTCCGCCCTTTGCCGGACAAGTCCGATATATAAGAACACTTAGGGTTTTCCACAAGCCGCACATCAGACTAGTCTGGAGTCCATCACGGACTAGTACGAACATCGCAAACCCTAATGGTAAATTTTGGAAACCCTAGTATAAATAGAGGTGTATGGCCCTACAACCAACTCTCTCGACCCCTGCGTCGTCACACCTTCCAGGAGCCTAGAATACACGTCTCTCCACACAATGTAACTCTAGAAAGATCAAATCTTCGAGGATTGGTCATTGATCGAAGGAGAGACTCGTTCTACATGTCTTGAGCTCTTGGGTTTGAATCTCTCGCACATCTCGTTGTTTTATTGTCTATCTTTCAATTGTGTTTGGTGGTGTTTTCAATTGTAATTCTTAGGGATCCCTCAACTTGTGAGAAGGCCCCTTGAACACGGTGATTTGCCCCCTTTGTGATTAGTGGAATAGAATCGGCCTCCACGGTGATTCGACGAGGGAAGGGTTGGTGAAGACCCAGTCCTCTGTGGACTCCTCAACATGGACGTAGATTTCCTTTGTGGAATTGAACCACGGGATAAAAATCTTGTGCCATACTCGTTCTTACTCTTCATCATATTCTAGCGTTTACTCGATCTTATACAACTTACTTAAAACATTGAAACCAAAATTAGTTTGTGCCATACCTAGTTTCATTGACGTAATACATTTAAGTTACAACTTAATTTCCGCTGCATAGAGTACCTAAATTTAAATCAGTAATCAAACTTGATCAATCTAATCCGCACACACCGGACTAGTCCGCACCCTACCAGACTAGTCCGATTTCTCTGTATTTGATCAAGATGCTAAGTGTTTTAAGATCTGATGAAAGTTCAAAAAGCCTATTCATCCCCCTCTAGGCTACATTCAATTGGTATCAGAGCAAGACCTTTCAAAAGAGACTCATCGCTCAAAGGGAATATGTTAGACATTAAGGATGGGCACAAGAACTTCAACCAAGAGAAGGTTGATGATGAAAAGACTCAGAAGTTGGAGAGGCTCCTCGACGCCATCCAAGACTGTGAGGATGGTGATGAGGAGATGCTTGAACTCAAGGCACTACTAAGGAAGAAGACACTCTCCAGAGGGATGATTAAGATCGAGGATGAAAAGAAGAAGAAGGGGAGTAGTCACACTGACTACTCCCGATATCCTTTTTACTATGATCGGTTAAATTCAAACAATAATAATTACTTGTCTATTCCTCTAGGGAAAGCCCCATACTTTGATGGCAATGATTATTCAATGTGGAGGCAAAATATGAAAATGCATCTCATATCACTTAACCCCAGCTTGTGGCATATAGTGTGTACGGAGATAGATATCCCGGATGACGATGAAGAGCTCACATCAAGCCAAAAACAAGCTATTCATCGGAATGCTCAAGTTGCAGCTGTCATAACATCATCACTGAGCCAAGATGAGTTCACCAAGGTGGATGGACTCAAAATTTCTATGGAGGTATGGGATACTCTACAAACTGCACATGAAGGCGATCGTCATGTGCGAGAGGCCAAGATTGAAATGATCGAAGGTGAATTTGGAAGATTCGCCATAGAAGAAGATGAGTCACCGCAAGATATGTACAATTGGTTAAAGAATCTCATCAACAAAGATCGAGCATATGGAAGCAAGAAGTGGAATGATCACGAGGTGGTGAAGCTAATTCTCAGAACCTTCATGCCTCGCAATGTAATCCTATGCTCGATGATTAGAGAAAGTCTCGGGTATCGAAAAATGTCCCCGGATGAACTGCTTGGAAAGATTATCAATTTTGAGATGATGGAGAAACAAGCAAAGCATGTCAAAGAGATTTCCAACCTTACCTCGACAAAGAAGAAAGGAGTCGATTTGAAGTCTACTTGTAAGCCTATGACAAAAGAAGCTCGAGAAGCTCAAGAAGAAGACGACAGCAACAATGAAAGCAGTGACATTGATGAAGAATATATGATCTTATTCATAAAGAAATTCAAAAAAATGATGAAAAGAAGACAAGTAGGTAGATCAAATGAAGGAAGACATAGAGACAAACCAAGACCAAAGATGAGGCGCGCTTGCTATAACTGTGGCGAATACGACCACTTTATAGTTGATTGTCCTCATGATGAAAACAAGCAGAAGACCAAGGACAAAAAGCCTCAAACCAAGAAGATGTTCAAGAAAAGGAAGCAATTTGGGCAGGCACATCTAGGGAAGGAGTGGGTCTCAGATGATGAGTCCTCATCCGAAGAGGAAGAGGAGATGGCTACTATACCCGTCATGGAGCCAACCAAGAAATCAACCCTCTTCCCAACCATCGGCACAAGGAAAGACACCGATCATACATGTCTAATGGCCAAGGAAGGTAACAACTAAATCTTCCTCATCACATTCTTTTAATAATGATAGTGATAACTCTAGTGATGATGAAGATATGCTTGTTGGTTTACATAAGAAAACTATGACTAAAATGAATTTTCTTAATGGATAAGCTTGTTGATAAGGAGGAGCTAGTTGATTGTCAAGAAGATATGATCATCCTCCAAAAGGAAGAATATCTTCAAATCAAAAAGCTCCTCGAGCTTGAAAAGGAGCAAAGCAACTCACTGGAACATGAGTTAGCTTTAAGCAAGGAAGCTTGTTTGAAGCTAGAAGACTCAAACATGGCTATCAAGGATGAACTTGCTAACTTAACCAAAGTTAACAAGATCCTTGTGGTACAAGTTGAGTCACTCAGCTCAAGTGGTTCTTCAACCTCTTCAAGCTCACCTTCTCAACATATAAAATCTAAAACTACTATTGCTTGTGTATGTGCTAAAATTGATACTAACTTGAAGGAGAAGTCAAAGTTGACAAAGGACAAGCATCCTTTCCGAAGTGGCATATTTGACAAGGAGAAGGTCAAGTATGCAAGCAGTGCATACTTGGTCACAAGACCTCCTAATGTCCAATATGGCATTGGGTATTCTTATGGTGAAAAGCAAAATGTTGGAAGCCACATGAATAACAAGTAACGCATTGCCTTTGTCAAGGGAAACTCCTCTCAAGTTAGAAAACCTAATAATGTTGATGAACTTAACATTGTTAACACATATGATCAAAATATCTTGTTTAGAACTTTTGATGCATCATATATTCTCATGAAAAGTAATCTTGGCAGAGTTTATGCCAAACATATTGGGCCACGTCATGGGAACATCAAGTCCCATGTGTGTGTGCCCAAATCACTTGTGACTAACCTCAAAGGACCCAAGCAAGCTTGGGTACCTAAGACCAAAGCGTAATTGGTTTTTGCAGGCTTACTCCTCCGGTGGAGCAAAATGGGTGCTAGATAGTGGATGCACCAACCACATGACCGGATAAAGAAGGATGTTCATTGAATATGAATAAAATGAAGATCTAGGCGAAGGTATCTATTTTGGCGATAACAGTCAAGGAAGGGTGCTCGGTACCGGTAAAATTGTGATTTCGTCTCAACACTCTTTCTCATGTTTTACATGTCGATTCCTTATATTATAACCTTCTATCCATATCTCAATTATGTGACAAGGGTTATAATTGTTTGTTCACTAATGAGGGTGTGACCGTCTTTAGAAGGAATGATAACTCAGTTGCATTCAAGGGTGTGTTAAAGGGAAAACTTTATCTAGTGTACTTCAACAAAGATAAAGCCAAACTTGACACATGCTTGATTGCAAAGACCAACATGGGTTGGCTGTGGCATAGACGGATAGCACATGTTGGTATGACGAATCTTCAAAAACTTCTAAAAGGCAATCACATATGTGGTTTAAAGGATGATGTTTTTGAGAAAGACAGGCCTTGTAGAGCGTGCCAAGCCAAGAAGCAAGTAGGAGCACCCCATCCTGCAAAGAACATCATGACTACAATAAGACCGCTCGAGCTACTTCACATGGATCTATTTGGTCCAGTTGCTTACATAAGCATCGGCGGTAACAAGTAAAGTTTAGTTATTGTTGATGATTTTTTCGCTTAACGTGGGTTTCCTTTTTGCATAATAAGATAAAAACTCAAGGAACCCTCAAGAAGTTTTTCAAGCGTGCCCAAAATAAATTTTCTTTGAAGATCAAGAACATACAAAGTGACAAAGGGACGGGGTTCAAGAACACCCAAGTTGAGGAATACCTAGGCGAGGAGGGGATAAAACATGAATTTTCAGCACCTCATTCATCACAACAAAACGAACTAGCCAAAAGGAAGAACTGAACCCTCGTAGAGATGGCAAGGACAATGCTCGATGAGTACGAGACTTCGGATCGATTTTGCGCTGAAACGATTAACACCGTTTGTCAAACCATAAACCGACTCTATCTTCATCGCCTACTCAAGAAAATGTCATATGAACTACTCACCGGTAACAAGTCAAATATTTCCTATTTTTGAGTTTTTGGTTCTAAATGTTATATTTTAACATGAAGCCTAGGACTTCAAAGCTCTCTTCAAAGTCCGATAAAAGTTTCTTGCTTGGCTATGATTCGAACTCTTACGCCTATTGTGTCTTCAACAAGGTCTCCAGACTTGTTGAAGTAGCATGTGACGTAGTGTTCGATGAAACTAATGGCTCTCAAGAAGAGGAAGTTGATCAATGCGTGCTAGATAAAGAAGAAGCTCCATGTCATGCGTTGAGAAGAATGGCGTTGGGCGATGTTCGACAACAAGCACCACCTCCCAATGTGAATGAAGAAGATGAACCACAAGTGGAGGTAAATGATCAAGGGGTAGCATCTACAAAAGATCAACCTCATGAGATCAAGGTGACCAACAAATCAATGAGGGCAACCATCTAGGGGGAGAAGAAGATGATCATGAACATTTAAGATCTCAAGTGCCACATCCAAGAGTACATCAATGCATCCAAAGAGGTCACCCCGTCGACAAAATAATCGGTGACATCCAAAAGGGAGTAACAACTAGATCTCATATTGCTAATTTTTGTGAACATTACTCTTTTGTATCCTCTTTGGAACCACACCGGATTGAGTATGCATTGAAAGATCCGGATTGGGTGGTGGCGATGCAAGAGGAATTGAACAACTTCAAACAGAATGAGGTGTGGATGCTTGTCGAAAGACCCAAGTTCAACATCGTCAGCACTAAATGGGTTTTCCGCAACAAGCAAGATGAACACGGGGTGGTGACAAGGAACAAGGCGCGACTTGTGGCCAAAGGGTATTCACAATTCGAAGGTTTGGATTTCGACGAAACTTTTGCTCCCTTAGCTAGGCTTGAATTTATTCGAATATTACTTGCATATGCTACTCATCACGATTTCAAGCTCTATCAAATAGATGTGAAAAGTTTCTTCCTCAACAGACCAATCAAGGAGGAGGTGTACGTGGAGCAACCCCCCCCCCCCCCCCGATTCGAAGATCAGGAGTTCCCCAACCACGTGTTCAAACTACGTAAGGCTCTCTATGGCCTGAAACAAGATCCTAGAGCTTAGTATGAGAGCCTTAGAGATTTTCTGATTGAAAATGGATTTAAGATTGGCAAAGCTGATTACATGTTGTTTACCAAGCATTTTGACAATGATCTATTTATCTATCAAATTTATGTTGATGATTTATATTTGGTTCAACTAACAAATACTTTTGTGAAGAATTTAGTAAGATTATGAGAGATAGATTTGAGATGTCTATGATGGGAGAATTGAGATATTTCTCGGGATTCCAAGTGAGGCAACAAAAGGAAGGGACGTTCATAAGCCAAACCAAGTATACTCAAGACATAATAAAAAAGTTTGGAATGGACAAAGCGAAGGCTATAAGGACTCCATGGCAACAAATGTACACTTGGATCTCAATGAAGATGGACAAAACGTGGATCAAAAGGTATATTGTTCCATGATTGGCTCCCTACTTTATTTATGTGCGTCTAGGCCTGATATTATGTTTAGTGTATGTTTGTGTGCAAGATTTCAAGTCAATCCTAAGGAATGTCATTTAATAGCCATAAAAAGAATCTTGCGATATTTAGTTCATACACCTAACCTAGGCTTTTGGTATCCTAAAGGTTCAAAGTTCAATCTCATTTGATACTCCAATGCAGATTATGCCAGATGCAAAGTAGATAGAAAAAGTACCTCTGGTACGTGCCAATTCCTAGGTAGATCCCTAGTTTCTTGGTCCTCCAAGAAACAAAACTTCATTGCCTTATCCATGGCCGAAGCGAAGTATGTTGCAGCTGGGAGTTGTTGTGCACAACTCCATTGGATGCGACAAACTTAAAGGGATTACAGTTACAATATGAGCCGTATTCCACTCGTTTGTGACAATGAGAGTGCTAAAATTGCCCATAACCCCGCTGAGCACTCTAGAACAAAACACATAGACATCCGACATCACTTTTTGAGAGATCATTCAATAATAGGCGACATAACCATTTCCCATGTCGATACCGAAAAACAACTAGCTGACATCTTTACCAAGCCACTTGATGATAAACGTTTTTGTGAGCTCCCAAATGAACTAAATATCCTTGATGCTCGGAACATGGCTTGAAAGCTTGCATACCTGTATGACATCTTCAAAATCTATTGATTGTGTTATGAAAATAATCTCTCTCTATTTTCTCCAAAAAACTATGTTAATTACCTAATCTTGGTGAATTATGGTCATAGCTTGATTGTTGTATATTTACTGATCATATTCATCAAGATTATTTGTGTGCTTTGCCCCCTATTTTTTATGTAAGCACCTTATAATATATACGAATGGTCTATCTGCCTCTGTTCTGGTGACCACAGACTAGTGCTTGGTTATTCGGACTAGTCTGGACAATGCAGACTAGTCCGCAGAGTTCCGGTAGTCCAGAATAGTCCGGTCCGACCATGGACTAGTCCAATTTTTTGACTCCATAACCCTAGGGCCGCCAAAACCTAATCTTCTTCATCCTCACAACTCACGTCACGTTCTCTCTCCTCACTCAAGTGCCCCCAAGGTGATTTGGCGATTTCTCCACCGAATCTTCACAAATCTCCATAGGAAACGATCTTTATCGCAAGGGGATCGAGGACCCCGGACTTGTCCGCATCAAAAACTCCTCCAACTCCGCGAATCGAAGGATTTGGTAAATTTTCTCCCAAACCCTAGAACCATCGATTTCTTATGTTTTGGACCAAATAGCTTAGATCCTCTAGTCTATACATGATTCCCTGGTCTATTTAAACTATCTCTAATCACTTTTGCATTGAGAAACTCCATTTCCTTGTAAGTTAGGGTTTGAGCAATTGAATATCGAACTAGTCCGTTTTAAGTGTGGACAAGTCCAATACTCTGGACTAGTCCTCACCTAAGAGTCGGACAAGTCTGACTTTTGACTGGACACAAACCCTAGTTTCCTTCTACTCAATGCATTCCCTTGTCTTCAATCCTTATCTATCTCATGTATAACCTCCTTGTCAGGACAATGTCGAATGAAAACATCTCCAACTTTGAAGACGAGATGGATCAAGATGTGTTGCCGCGAGTCTTGGAGTCTCGCGCTAACAAAAGGCAAGAGCGCGCTGCAGATCCTTCGCCCACTCCACCTAGGATGCGGCGGAAGGTTGCGGCCAAGAAGCCAGCTTCAAAGGCTCAAGATATGGCTGGTTCTAGCTCAACAACTCATCGCCAATCTAAAGGGAAAGGCAAAGGGATTGCCTCTGGCCCGATTGGCCCTCTCAAGATGAGTGCTCCAAAGCAGGGGAATAGAGAGCCTTCGGAAGAAAAATTCAATGGCAAGTGGAGTGACGTTGCTTGCAAGCTAAGGAAAGTTGATGCTTATGGCAGTGCTAAGAAGGCAGTTGATCCAAGGTTTTGGAGCAACTTTACGCGGATTACTATAGTACTGTGGTCCGCAGTCAATGGATTGACTGGGGCCACTTTAAAAGAAAAAGTTGTGGTGCCTTTGATGAAGTGGTACAAGCTGCAGAGAGGCATGGCCTCAAGGACTTGTTTGCTTTTAGGTACTACTGGAATGAAGAAGTCATAGTACAATTCTTTGCAACCTGCTTTTTTGCCAGTGATGAAGAAGAGCGAGTGACTTGGATGACTCATGGATCCAAGTACACTGTGACATATGATGAGTTTGCTAGGCTGCTGCACCTTGGCGACACCGGCGGCAATGAAGTGATTATTCACAACATTGAGATCTTAGAGAAGGACAGGATGGACTTTCTCTATTATACCTGTCTCAAGTACAATCCTCCCTCAACCAAGAACATGAAGCCCTTCTTCATGGTTCTCAACAGGGTGCTTAGGAAGACAATTGCTCTGAAGGGTGGAGATGCAGGGAGTGTTCAAGGCTACCTAAGGACATTAATAATGGTGATCAGCAAGCGCAGGAAATTTGACATTTTTGACTACATCTGGAACGACATGGTGAACATTTCCTGCACCCCTAACCGTTCATGTGGCTATGCGCCTTATATCATGTTTATGATAGAGAAGCTCACAGGGATTGAGTTTGTGAAAGATGTTGAGCACATAGCCTTCAGGCCCCAGAAGCCTCCCTAGGCCACTCTCCCCGCTGCTCCATCCCCTGTGTCAAGTGGAGAGGCTTCGAGGAGAGCTCAAGGAGATGCAAGGCCTGAATCTAACACTAGGGACCCTCCTCACAAAGGGTCTCCTAGTGGCATTATGAAGTATCTGCCTACTATTTTTGGCTCTTGCCGCAAGACTGAGGTGAAAGTTCATAAGTTGAACAAGACAAGGAAAGAGGATATGAGATACATGAAGCAAAATGTCAAAGCCATATGCCAAAAGCTGGAGATTGAGCCTATTGGGTCTCCTGTTTTCTCTGAGGACACTCCTTCTGACTTCTCAGAGCTTCCACCTGTATATCCCTCTGAGCTTGCATACTTCGGCATTGGGGGCACGACAAGTGGTTCTCATACCCCCTCCTCCTCAGCCTGATGATGGAGACGACGAGAGGAGTGACAGTGAGGAATGAGTTGACGGCAACTTCTAGATCCCTCCTCTCCTTTTTTGTGCATTGATGCCAAAGGGGGAGAGATTGAGGAAAGGGGGGGGGGGGTCACTAGGTCCTAGCAGTAGGTTGAGTGATGAGAGCTCCATTTGTGTTTCTTTTGGGTTGTAAGACTTTGATTATGCTCTCTTATGCTTTTGGACATGTGTTGTAAAACATGACTATGTTATGCTTATGATGTATGTATTATGCTCTGAATTTAATATTCATGTCTGAAATTGGCATACATACTTGATGTTGATATGATTATGTCATTTACCTCATTCTCATCACAATTATTGCTCACAAAAATATAGTTTTGCATCCCACCATAAAAAGTGCACATATGTCTCATGTTTTCATTGCTTAATTTATTCCAAGTTCATATGTGCACACTTTATGAAAATATAATTTTTAGCATATTTGTGAAATCTCAATTGGTTGTCATCAATCACCAAAAAGGGGGAGATTGAAAGTGCATCTAGGCATCCCTTGTAGGTTTTGGTTGATTTATGACAAACAAATGAGATCCTACCAAATTGTTGAGATGAGCGCAGGTTTTAATGAAATTATGAAGAAAGCACAAAAATAAAGGAGTATGAGGATCAATATGGAAAAGAGCTCAAGAGCTAAATAGATTAGATCATTGTTTATGGAGTGTGTTGAACAAACACACCCCAAGAGCTCAAGCAATAGAAATCTCACTCACTGCACAATTCACAGAAAACCGGACTAGTCCGATATCACCACGGACTAGTCCGATATGTCTGTGACTAGAAACGGACAAGTGTTCCCGGTGCGGACTTGTCCGCTAGTACACCTATTTTAACAGCACCAGAGTAGTTCGATAACACCACGGACTAGTCTGATATCTTTATGACTAAAAATGGACAAGTCCATCACAGTGCAGACTTGTCCTCAGGACATCACACTTTAGACAAAAAGGGACAAGTCCGATATCATCACGGACTAGTCCGAAAACTCTATGACTAAAATCAGACAAGTCATCCAATTGGGGACTTGTCCTCAATTCTACATGAGGTTCACCACACCGGACTAGTCCGATATGGACCGAACTAGTCCGAACGATTCCAAAGACCAAATTGGACTAGTTCGCCCTTTGCCGGACAAGTCCGATATATCAGAACACTTGGGGTTTCCACATGCCGCATATCGGACTAGTCCAGAGTCCACCACGGACTAGTCTGGACATTGCAAACCCTAATGGTAACTTTTGGAAACCCTAGTATAAATAGAGGTGTACCGCCCCACAACCAACTCTCTCGACCCCCTGCGCCATCACACCTTCCAAGAGCCTAGAATACACGCCTCTCCACACAATCCAACACTAGAAAGATCAAATCTTCGAGGATTGGTCATTGATCAAAGGAGAGACTCGTTCTACACGTCTTGAGCTCTTGGGTTTGAATCTCTCGCACACTCTCGCTATTTTATTGCATATCTTTCGAGTGTGTTTGGTGGTGTTTTCAATTGTAAATCTTGGGAAGCACTCAACTTGTGAGAAGGCCCCTTGAACATGGTGATTTGCCCCCTTTGTGATTAGTGGAAGAGAATCGGCCTTCGTGGCGATTCGACGAGGGAAGAGTTGGTGAGGACCTAATCCTCCGTGGACTCCTCAACATGGACGTAGATTTCCTTTGTGGAATCGAACCACGGGATAAAAATCTTGTGTCATACTCGTTCTTACTCTTCATCATATTCTAGGGTTACTCGATCTTATACAACTTACATTAAAACATCGAAACCAAATTTAGTTTTTGCCATACCTAGTTTCATTAACGTAATACGTTCAAGTTACAACTTAATTTCCGCTGCATAGAGTACTTGAATTGAAATCAGTGATCGAACTTGATCAATCTAGTCTGCACTTATCGAACTAGTCTGATTTCTCTGTATTTGATCAAGTTGATAAGTGTTTCAGGATCCGACGAAAGTTCAAAAAGCATATTCACCTCCCCACCCTCTAGGCTATATTCACTCGGAAAAGGCTTCATAAGTACATCCTGGCCTGTCCCCACCATGGGATGGATGATTGGCTCATTATACAAAACTTTTGCAATGGGCTGATCCCTTCTGCTCATGACCATGTTCATGCTGCAGCTGGAGGTACCTTCTTCTCATTGATGGTGCCCAAAGCTAAATATTTGATTGAGAAGATGGTGTCAAACATGGGTTGGAGCGACGAGCATCTTTATACCTGCAAGCGATGCATGCACACCTTGAAGGAGGTGGATATGATCACTGCCAAATTGGAGCTCTTTATGAAGAAGATTGATGGACAAGGCAATGGTGAGGTATGTGGTAGTGCCTATGTCCTATACTCTCACATCACTTGTGAAGTTTGTGGCAACACGGGCCATTTGAGCAATGATTTCCTAGAAACCCGTGAGGATGCCTTATACATAGCCAACTATGAAAACTACAATGGATATCGTCCAGGAGGTCAAGGGTGGGGACAACCACACCCATTCATTCAAGGAGGGTACATCCACAATGACAATAATGGAAATCAGACCAACTTGAGAGAGCTTTCCATTAGCCAGCAGAAAATCAATGATGCTCGATCCAAGAACCTGTCGGCTAATGACAAGACCCTAGAGAGCATTAATGCCAAAATTGAAGGACTATCCTCAACCTTCAAGAATAAATTAAGCTTCAACAAGATGTTGGAGACCCAGTTGGCTCAACTGGCAGCTGCTATTCCACCAATGGAGGAATGGCAATATGCCATGACAGCCGGAACCTCCCGTGGAAAGTGCCAATATGATTTCTCTACGAGGAGGCAACTGGCTGAAGTACCCTAGATGTCCTACAATATCATGCTTGATTGGGGCTCACCACTTTAATAAGGCCCTTTGTGACCTTGGAGAAAGTGTGAGTGTGATGTCCAAGGTGGTTTTTGACCAGCTAAACTTCATGGAGCTTACTCCAACACCAATGCAGTTCCAACTGGCTAATTCTTCAGTCTGTTATCTGGCGGGTATCGCTGAAGATGTTCTTGTGAAAATCTGAAGTTGCTTCATATTCGTGGATTTGGTGGTGCTCGACATGAAAGTCGAGAAGGATACACCGCTCATTGTTGGGCGACCATTCCTTAGTACCACGAAGGCCCGCATAGATGTTGGAGCTGGAGAAATCCACTTCCATATCAATGGCAAGGAGGACAAGTTCAACTTTCGCCCAAAGTTGGAGCAATGGTCCATGATCCATATCAAGTATGGGCCGAATGTTAAGCACATTCAAGAGGTCGAAATCACACCTCCAAAAGTGTAGCCGCTCATTGCATTCAGGAGGAATTTGATCTATGAGGAGAATACATCTTATCGTCCACGCTGACACCACAAAAATATGGAGAAGTCCAGGCCTCCCCAAAGGCCCGAGTCCACCGAAGCCGCCAAATAAGGAATGGTGGAAGAAGCAAGACAAGCCCTCGAAGCCCATCCCTCCGGTCCCTGATTTCAAGAAATGATGAAGGAGAAATGTTCATCTCATCGGACGGTGGTGAGACATAGCCAATAGGTTAAATTGGTAGTTATCCTTTCTTAATTCTTTCATTTCTCTTCATTTTGTTTTCCCCATTTGGTTTGATTTTTCCCCACTGCATATTTTGTTTTTCATAGCAAGTTCAGAATCTTCTATTCTCAACTATCATTTTTATTTCTTTATTTTCCACAAAAAGGAAATTGTTAGGCTTTGAAAAAAAGAGTTTTTATTCGGAAAACAATTTTTCTGAGCCGCAAAAGTGGTAATTTATCAACGTGCTAATTTCATAGCCATTGGGAAGCCACCTACCAAAAGAGATAACAGGGGGCCCAAATTGCAGTGCAGCCGACCCCCCTGTTCGGCCGACATGGGGAAAGGTCCATTTTGGCTCTCTCTCCTCTAATGGATACATTTGATTCCCTTGTAACCGTTTGGGAGTGTACATTATAAATTATGGCAGTGAGGAGCATTCCTCCTCACACTTCACCTCATTTCATACCTCCCCAAAGTCACTCTTGCCAACATTATTTTTCTTGCTCTTCATTGAGGAACTCTTACTCAAAATCCAACTCAAAATATTTGATTTTAATTGCATTTGCAATTTTCTCTCAAGCTCTTCAAGGGAAAAATTGTCGGGGGTTTTGCTTTCACTAACATCACCTCTTTCGAGTTTTCGCTTTGTTGTGTTCTTGTTTGTTGTGGCCCTGAAAGGAAAGAAAAGGTTTTTTGGGAAGAGGAAGGAGGTTGCAAGATCAAGCTGTAACACCCTCATTTTTATGCATCATGCATTTCATAAGTTCATATACATGTTTAACATTGATCCACATAAAAAGGAATGAGTTTAAAATGAATTAGAAGCAAAACCACACTCAAAAGTCTTGAGAAGTGCGAACTAGTCCATTCTCTATGCGGACTAGTCCGATTTCCCTCTGACCTTCCTCGGACATGTCCGTTTTTGCTGCGGACTAGTCTGTTTTTCTCTCTGTACCGCTGTTGGACTTGTTAGGTCCATTGCAGAATAGTCCAGCACCCCGATTTCTTGAAATTTTGCCAAGTCCCTAGACTTGTCCGGACTTGTCCGACATCTAGAGGACTTGTCCGTTTTCCCCTCTGAAAGAAGATCAAGTAATCATAATCTCCATCAACCTTGCATTCTTCATCAACAATTCACCTTCGAGTTTCTTCATCAACCCTAGATCATTAAGATCCAAGTGTTGCCTCCAAGAGCTTTGATTCATTGGAGTTCTAAACACCGGGTATACATTCTACTTCCTCTTTCTCACGTGAATTCAAATCGTTTCTCCAAATTCACGTCGATCTAAAAAACCCTAGCTCGCTGTTTCTACGAAGGGCGGACTAGTCCGGCCCTACAGCGAACTAGTCCGGTCTTGCTATTTGTTTTCTGCTGAATTAAATCTAAATTGATTTGAATCAATTCCAAACCTGTCCAAACTTGTTAAAAGCTATTAGAACTAGTTAGTAAACATTTTTAACAACTCATTAACTAGTTTTTCTTCTCATTTGCATTAATTATGCATATCATGACATATTGAGTAATATATCTGCACTTATTGATTGTAATTTTTGTCTTGTATGCTTTTTGCGCGGTTTAGACGGATTTGCTCTAGAGAGTGCTGCAGAGGACCTCTAGTACCAAAAATTTGAAGACTTCGATCCCAATCAAGCCCAAGAGCAAGGCAAGTGTCCCTTAAACATAATGATCCTGTCTTACAATATTTGTTTTGTTTTTAAAACTGCACGCTTGTGTCAATTTGATGGGAATTTTTATGATAGGAAGTTTTCTAGCCTTGTTTAACCACCCTTGTCACCTGGAATATATGTTAGAGAGTCGGGAAGGGCTTTTTTACCTTTTTGCTTCGCTTAATTAATTTGGATTGGAAAACAACTATACCATTTAATTTTGCATTAATGAGATTATGGTTAATATGAACTGGTTAATATGACATGGTAATGGGTGATCTAAGCAAGCATGGTATGTTGATTGGGTTGGATGATATGTTGTTTTGCTTGCTTTAGATCTAAGGACCGGTTCATGGAGCGACCATCCAGGATTTACAGTGCCACCACGAGGCCATGTATGGGTGCGGCATAGTTGATTAATTAGGGCATTGCTACTATTGCGCGGATCATTTGGCGCACCAGGGAAGGGGTGTCGGATTGGGTTTGGATTTGTGGTGGGACTCCCTGGGATCCGAATGGTACAAGAGGGGGCCCTTGGTTGAAGATGTGCTGAGTTGGAGACATCGCCACTAGTGAAACCTCAATGAGTCCGTACATGCTAGTAGTCCCTTGTAAAGCCTATTTTCTGATCTCTTGTCCACACACCAAAGGAAGTGTGAGACGGCATAATAGAGGTTCCATAGTCATCGAAAGGTGATGAAATCACAAACACGTGGGTAAAGTGGTACAACCTCTGCAGAGTGTCTTAAAAACTATCATGATAGTCGTGCTCCCGATCATGAGCAACCTGGACCCTCACATGATTAGAGGGAAACATGGGATTTGGGATGGTTGGATATGGTTTGGTACTAGTTATGGTTGATATTATGGTTACGACTAGTTATGGATTGAATATGGTATGGGATATAGTTAATGGTAATGGTGATGGACATGGAATATGGACTTATACTATGGTAATCATTGTGGGTTATGATTGGTTTACTTCACATACAAACAATATATTGCTTTTTAAATGTTTTAATGTACTTTTCAGCACTTAGCCTTTATTATATTCATCATTTGAATCAGCTACATCTCGTACTTTCCACACTTGCTCAGTACGACATGTACTCACCCTTGCAATTCCCCCACAAATGTTGCAGGTCAAGATTGGGAGTATCACCACGTTAATGAGGAGTCCTAGGCTGTGTGCTGTCGTCAGCTTTGACTGTGGTGTTGCTTGGAGCCGCGCTACCCTTATACTTATTCTGCTTAGTTTGTTTAATTAGATTATTTCCATGGCATTAATTCAAACTTGTCATTAATATTCATTACAGCTTGTATTCGAGGATATTCTGAATTCTGCAATAAAATGGTTAATTAATCTTGTTCCGTGGTAATTTTCTGTATATCCTTTTGTGAATGCACTCTTGTATGTGTGTTGAACGTCCTGGGCACACGTATGCATTCACTTGGTTCATTTTCAGAACCGTGTGTCACAAATTGGTATAAGAGCCACAGATTGACCGTAGGATGCAGCCTAGATAGAATGGACACTTTAGAGCACATAGGAACAGTCAGGAACCGATGTGTTTTTGCTTGGTGTGCTGATTGCTATGTATTGTTGCTTCTGTGCTTAGTAGAGGATTCTGGGATGCTTTAGCATTGTCATGTCCATATAGGCTAGTATAGTTAGTTGCTTAGTTTCATATCCCTTGATGAATATAGTTGGGGACATTTTCTAAATTCTTATCTCTTGCTTTTCTTCAGATGGTTAGGATTCACAACCAGAGGGATACCAATGATGAGGAGAAGAACAATGGAGCACCTCAGAACAACAATGGACAAGGACCTGCCCAGGGAGCTATCAACCTTGAGCAGCTACTGGCTATGCAAAACCGGCTCATGCAGACCATGATACAGACTATGGGACAGCTGCAGGCTGGCAACAACAACAATCAGCCTCCATGCCTCCACGGCCACCACCCCACCTCTTCATAACCGATTGGGAAAGTTTATGAGGACTGGGCTACCAACCTTTGCTCAAGCTGCTGACCCTATGGATGCTGATGATTGGCTCAAGTCCGTGGAGAAGAAACTTGCAATAGTCCAATGCAGTGTGGGGACTGGGTCCACACATTCCAGGAATCGCAGAGGGTGGTGCCGTGCGATGCGGCACCAAACAGCACACACGAAAAGAATACGACAAAATATAAAGTTTTATTTATATAAATAGTGGAAGTCTTTTACAATACTTAATATACAGCGAAAGATTATATTTATAGCTAAACTCTCAGCCTAGCTATGAAAAAGTGCAGTCGTCCAGCCCACGGATGTTACACACTAGCCACACACAATTTTACTATGGCATGCAGGGCTCCCATTTTGCGGTATACCGCAATGGGGGCGTCGCCTCATCCTCGGGCCCTTCCTCATAAGTCTCACCTGCAAACAAATTAATATAGCAACCGTGAGCATGAAGGCTCAGCAAGACTTAACCGTCTCACCTAAACATAAAACTCTACATGCAGGGATACTTAACATAGGGATGGATATAGCAGTAAATGACTCGCATATAAATTGATCATCATTTTACACGTTAATAGGAGCAGCTTAATTGTTTAATAACAGTAACTTTAGTGAGCCTAATCTATAGCAGTCATAGTTTTAGATAAATTATATTTCCATGCATCGTATTCTCCTGACTTCTTCAGTATTTACTACGTCACAACGCAGCGAACAAGCGGTACTCAAATAACCGCGAGGGATGTTGATTGCAATCAGGACACACCCGAATAACATGTCACGTATACCCATGCCTAAGGAGAGTGTCGTGCTCCTCACCACATCATACACAGCCACCTTTCACAAGAGAACTCAAACGCTGAACCGGTCCCACCATCGCGGGCATAAGGTTCCCGAATGGAGTGTGTCTGTGCCCGTCAGCGAATTTACACCTTACTACCCTCATCCCACCCCTATCAACAATGGCATATGCCTCGACATCCAAGTTATCAAGTTACATCTGTTTCCTGGGTTCCATATGACTGGTATGCATCCGGTACTGTTCAAACTTGTCCAGCAGGGCCACACACGGATCGGTCCTCAATCGACACAAGCAGGGCTACGCACGTGAGACCACGTCTCGCTGCATCCTACTGCTGCTCCGTCTCAATTTCACAATTCTAAGCCATTCTTTGAATCAATTTGTACCGTGTGATAAAATCCTATCTCGTGAGTAGATTCCAACTACTCGACTTCTACCGGAGTCCTATAAACATTAGCATAGCATTGTATACTCGTCAAGCTTTAGACCTACCCAAGACTCCATGGGATTTGGGGGTCATGCAAGTGGAGTAACAAGCACCTTAGCTCTAATGCACAAAATTCATCCTAGACATAGGTGATACAAATAAAAATTTTGAAATAGCACTTAAATGCAAACCGGTGGTTACCTGGCTGCGAGTGAGAGGGGAAGTTAGCTTCTAGAAGAAGAGTCTCAAGGGCTCCGATTCCTCCTTGATCTTGGTCACTATATGATATGCAATATATAAAGTATATGAGTGATATAGAAACTATAGAAAAGGTCCTATAACTACTGATGTGGTATGTAAATTATTTTAATTGGCTTTGGTATTTCCACAGTGGACACTAGGATATATTAGGAAGATCTGGACAAAAAAATTCGAGATGTTCAAGGAAGCTTTTTGTCTCCAAATTCCAACAAGAAAAAGGCTTCTCTGAATTTTGGTACTGAATAAGTAGCTTTGTCATGACTACCAGTAGGTGATTATGGTAGAGGAGGTTCCACTGGTTATATTACAATTTTTTCATTATTTTCTAAGATTTCTACAGGGAGGAATTGATTTTAAAAGTTTGGGGAAAAAGCTGAAATGGTTCTGTACTTTTCTTAATTTTCAACTACATATAAATTTGGAACACTGATCAACACAGTAAATGGAGTCCAATGAACTTAAAATTTCTACTGGAAAAAGTGTATTTTTAGGAGTGTTCTGACCAAAATTGGCAATTTTCCAGTTAACAGAACAGGAGTAATTAATTTCCCAAGCAGTTAATTCAAAGGAATTAATTATGAAAATTCTGGGAGTTTCACGTCCAAAAAACTGCACCAGTGCAAATTTGAGGTCTAGGTGAGTCTACTAGAATTTATTTTGAAATTTTTGAGCAAATCTACTAGGAGTAATGGATTATTAAAGTTTGATTGAAATCTGGAATTATTTTCAAATTAGAAAGTTTAAATAATGCAACCGGCCCCACTTCATTTAAATGGGCCAATCGCATCTGGGCCACACTGAGGACCATGGGGTTAACCCGCGTAGCAGCACACGATCTGGTGCCACAGCTGATCCGCGCGGGGGAATACGTCGCTAACAAGCAGGGCCCACCACCCTTCGTCTACCTCGCGACGCGCCGCTCGACCATGGCGGTGCTGCGTTGGCTAGCTCGCCGTTTATCTTTTCCCAGCCCTTCTTCACCTCGAGCTTGTCACCTAACCGCTTTTCAGGGTGCTGAGCACAATGGAGGGGTAGCCCAACGCCGGCGATGACTGGAAACTCGTGTGCGACGGCGGCGGCGGAGCTAGGGTTTCGGGGATGGTGGGAATCGCACGTAAATGGCGCAAATGCATCGGAAAAGGTCAGGAAGGCTCTTGAGATCATGAGGAAGTTACTAGGTGGTCTAAACGATGTGGAGGTAATCACAAGTTCGTCAGTGAACAGGGGAGGTTTCCATCAATTCTTGGCAGAACGGCGTGCTAGGAGGTAAGGATTATAATCCAATTAAGGATTATAATCCTTAATTTGATCACTACACCATGACATACTTTTGGCCACAATTGACTGTTGGTAAAACATGACTATGGACGACATACAAAGTGTGGGTAATAGTTTAACATTTTTCACTCATAAAAACTGTCGGCAATCACGTAATAACCCTACAAATAATGTGTCAGCATTTTTGTGTGTTGACGTAGCTTAACGATACAACAGTTGATGTGTTGGCATAGAGGTGTGCCTGGGCGCCGTAAAAATGACTTTTGGCGCCATAGCTCTGAAAAAGCCTGCGCGGGGTGGAGGCACGCGCCTAAAAAATATAACCTAGAAAAATCCCCAATCGTCGACTGCACCCGTGGGCATGCGTCCTTCCACCTCCATCCGCGGCCGCCACACGCTATTGCCCGAGCGTCGCCGCTCCCCCATCCGCGCCGAGCACTGCTCATCATTCCACCTCCATCTGCAGTCGCCGCCAGCCAGCGCCCCAGCGTCGTCGCTCGCCAACCCGCGTCGAGCGCTGCTCCCCAAACCGGTTGTGTGCTCGTGTGCTTCGCGAGTTCCAGCCCTGGCCTTGCTCCAACGGCAGAGCGCGACAGCCACCCCTCGCCTTGTGTAGCACTGGGATCCGCCAGGGAGCGGAGATCCTCCGGGCTTGCCATTAACCCTCTTCTCTGGTAAGGAACCCGATACCCCCTTCTCTGGTAAGAAACCCGATCTTGATTGGATGTGTATTGTTCGATCTATTAGGCTCGTAATCCTCGTCTTCACTGTGTGCTACATGATCCATCTTAGTTGACGCCATAGGAATTGGGGGTGTCATGGTGCGGGTGCATTTTGTATTGACATGAACTGGATCCCGATGCTCCATGCTATGTCTCTACAAGGTTCCCCCTTGAATTTTAGATGCACTCTTTCATAACCCATTTTTTTTACATAAATCAGAATTTGGGTGTATTTTGCGCAGAACTGAAATTAGAGTGTTCATCATACACCGCACCATGTGTCCATGCATAGTGGCTACCTCTTATTGCCTGTATGTGTATTATATGAAATATGTATGCCACTCTTCTGTTTATTTAGATTGGGTTCCAGTTTTTGGTTTCGATTCAATAGCATTAGAGTGAAGTTTGATTCAACATATTTTGGGAGAATGGTACTGTGAATTAAAAATTTAGGGAGACAGAGAGCTATTAATTCTTCCTGACCCTTTCTCATCTATTCATTCTCTTGGTTATGTTTGGTTGTAGGGGCTAATTTCCGAGAGTACTAGACTAGGGCTTGAACACCAACCTTCTCATTTTTATGGAACGGTGATCAGTATGTTCTTTTTCTTCTAGACTGCTTACTAATAAAAATTGTGTGAGATGATTTTTCCGTCAGAATGAATATATGTGCTATATATTTTGTGTGTTGTTTGAAGGTGCAAAAATGAGATATATCTGAGGTTTGGTGTTTCTATCTAGGTGGGTTTGTTCATATAGTTGAAATTTTGACTCAACTTTTATCGAGTGCATCATGGATAAAAGATGGATGGATTTGCCTAGATAACTGATGAATATATAAAAGGACTTGACCTTTTTTTGGAGTATGCTTTTAGTAACTCAGCTAAAGAAAATCTCCACCTTATTTATGCAAAATGACCAGCTAGTTGCAAATCACTTTGTTTCTGCAATATTGTTTGGAAAATTGTCATGTAGTCCATTTCTAAAACTGAAATTACAATAGCATGTAGTCTATTTTTTAAACTGAAATTGTTATACAAAGAAAATAACAACCTGTAACTTCAGATTCTGGTGCAAAAGCTCCTGCGTCATGCTGTCATCAATCTAGCAGAACAGTAAAACTCATGATTCTGGCATAACAGAAAATACAAATTGCAATTTGCGAGTACTGAACCTAGCAGAACAGTAAGTAAAACTCATAAATTTCAGATTCAGAACTCATCTTTTAAGGTACTGCTAATCTGTTAGCTTTCATCCAGATTTTGTAGTCATCCAATTTACCTTCATGTACCCTTTAATCTGCAACCAGAAAACAATATACAAGACACCATAGCTATTACAACAGACATATAATGACCTCATAGCAGTTTTGCAAAATCAGATCAGCAGACTTGTATTTCAAACCAGAAAACATAATAGAAACAACTATTAAACATACAGGACATGAAGCATGAAGCATGTACATCAGGGCATCAGTGCATCAGGGCGTATACAGCAGGGCAGCAGGACATGAAATTATTTACCTTTCTTAAATTTAAATTTATTTCTTTGACAGGTTCTTAAGTGCCCATGCAACCACAGATAATACATTTGTGCATTGGTATTAGCTAGATTTAACATTACATAACATGTGATAGATTAGTTTAGTTCTTTGTTGTTGAATGGCAACCTGATGCAACTTGAGGCAACCTTATTTTGGGTCTAACACTTTTCAAAAGTTTTGCCTGTCTGTCTTGAATTTGTACACATGTATGCTTTAAAATTTTGTAATGGTAAGTGCACGTTGTTGCGTAGAAGGTCTGTTTATACAGGATTTTGATATATACAATTACTAATGGATGAGAGTTGTTCTTTGTCATTTTGACTGCTTATTGAAGTTAGTTTAGATAGTGTTCCAGCCACCTTCTTTGTAGTGTTTAATATAGTATTCCAGCAACCTTCCAACATATGAATTATAGTGTTTATTATTATTTTGCTGATTATTCCTTTTACTTGCATTGTGTGCTGATTATTTTTTTTACTATGATAGGTGCACCAGCAACTAATTAACTGGAGTAGTAACTTTTTGACAACAAGGCATGTTACAAGCTTCAACTAACTAGAGTAGTAACATGTTGGCAGCAAGGCATGTTACAAGCTTTTGGAGTGACCTTTTGTGCAACAAGAAAATGTTTTGTATATGACTATTTGTGAGTAAAGAGAAACATGCATATTTTCTCATTGGGTCATATGTATGGCACTATAATAGGTTGAAACTTAACTTATGACCTGATTTGATATTTATTGGACATATATGCTGCTACTTTATTTGGAGGATCCGAAGTTTATCTATATGGAACCATGCATATTAATGGATATATTTGTGCTGTGTAAATTGCACACAGTTTGCATGTTAAAGTGTCTATTTGAGTTGTGATTGTGTATATGCTATTGGAATTATGAATTGAGTGATTGAAGATGTGCTGGTTATATATATATATATATATATATATATATATATATATATATATATATATATATATATATATATATATATATATATATATGTGATGTATGTGCCCTCTTAAGGCAGTAAATGTGGTTAGCTCACGTATCAACTGTAGGTAAAAGTGTTACTGTGGGGAAAAACTAATTGCCGGGAAAAATACAAACTGTCGGCGTAGGTTCTGTGTTTTCCGACACACAAACTGTCGGCAAAAGTTTGAACTGTCACCAAAGTCTAAGCTGACAGCTTCTACTGTGACTGTTTACAATCTGTCGGCATAACATTTGCCCACAGTTTTTGTGTCTCTATAAGTACCTTGTGCCCACATTTCTATGTGTTGGAAAAAGTGTACCATGGTGTAGTGGATTGAAGAATCATTACAAATAGACGGAATTAAACTGAGAAGCTGGCTAGTTCATGGGCCACGACCGAAAGCAAGACTTGAATACTTTGCTTGATACTTAAGGAACTGAAGCACGGGTTTTACCATGAGAAAGAGCTCGTGATGGCAATCCCTTTTGCTGTTGGAGTCGAGGCGTGACACCGCTTGTTGAGGGCTGGCGACGGTGTCGCAGAGGCGACGATCATCCCCAACTCCAGTGGCATCCGCGAAACTGAGGAATACCACCGATTTAGGTCAGGAAACGTTGGACCAATTGTTGGAGAAGGTAGAGCAATGAGCTGGGTTACATTTTGATGCTTGGAGCTTGATTGACCAAGGGATAGAACAGCTGGATGATGTGGAGAAGAGGGAGGCGGTCGGTGATGGCGTCGGTGGTTTATGTTTGGAAGAAATGGACGGTGAACGTCGAAGTGGAGTTATCCGGTGCTTAAGTAGAGTGGAGAGGTCAGTTTAGGCCACGCAGCTGCTTGCTTTGCATGCCCTTGTCGCGGTGGCGAGCTCTCCCGGCGTTGAAGCGCGGGGACAGCCGTAAACAGAGGGGCTCCGTCGGTTCACCGAGTGGGAGAGACTGACCAGTGGGTCCCACAACTCCCATCCTCATCCCTTCTCTGTTCCATTCAATTCACCCACCATCAATTGTCCAAAAATGCTAGATTTTTGGGTAGAGGCCAAATTAAATATGTATATTATGATTCTGAAATTGGATTTCAAATTTGGACAAATTTCAGATGCAATTCAAATTCAAATTTGAATTTGAATAGAATTCAATGGAGCAACTGAATTAAATAGCAAATGAGCTTAAAAAATTTTGAAACTTTGCATAGAGGCTATTTGGAATATTTGGAATTTAATGGTGAACTCCGATTTTTATTTTTGCAAAGTTTGAACAGGAGCTAATTTGAATTTTTGAATCCCTTCTATTGAAGCTTGAATTGGTTTGATTTTTCAGTTTCCAATTTGATTTCATTTTCCCATTCAAATATTTCATTCTCCTATATGACTCTGTACTTTGAACTTAGGGCTTTTACATTCCTCCTCCCTCAAAAGAATCTCGTCCCGAGATTACAAATATAGGAGACGAAGGTAAAAAGATTACCAGATATGAGATTATAAGAAATCTGGATAGTTTGATCGGAGATAGTCCTTGCTTTCCCATGTCGCTTCCTTAGCGGTATGGTTGCTCCACAAGACTTTGTAGAAGTACAATGTCCGGTTCCTGGTGGCGCGAGTCTTGATAACTCCAAACGATAGGCCGCGAGTCCACATTTTTCAATGACGGCGAACAGACTGATGAATCAGGGAGCAATCTTTCCCTTCACTCCGAAACGATGAATCCCTTTCATTGGAGAGACACAGAGATAAACGTGGTCTCCAACATCAAAGTGGAGAGGTCGACGTCTTTTATCCACGTAGCTTTTCTGCCGAGATTGAGCAGCCATGAGATTGGCTTGGATCTCTCGCAATCATTCTTTGGCTTCATTTACAAGATCAATTCCTTATACAACTCGCTCGCCAGATTAACACCAATTGAGTTGTGTGCGACATTTCCGGCTAGCTTGATAACCAATGTTGTAAGAGAGCTCCACCAACGGCAAATGATCATCCCAATTTTTACCGTGGTGGATGGCACAAGTGCATAGCATATCTTCTAGAACTTGATTCACCCGCTCAGTTTGACCATCAGTATGCGGGTGGTATGTGAAGCTTCGGATCAGTTTCGTCCCCAATGATGCTTGCAGCTGCTCCAAAAAACGAGAACCGAACAGCGCACCGCGGTCTGAAATAATCATTCAGGGAACTCCGTGCAAGCACATGATTCTTGCAATATATAACTCCGCATATTTCTTGGCAATGTACTTTGTATGTACCAGAATAAAATGAGCTGATTTGATTAGTCGATCGACTATCACCCAAATCGAATCATGCTTGTGGAATGCGAGAGGTAATCCGACAATAAAATCCATACTAATGTCCTCCCATTTCAAAGCCGGAATTTTCAATGGTTGCAGCTGTTCGTCTTTTCTCATGTTGTCGGCTTTCACCCGCCGACACGTATCACACTCCGATACGTACTTTGCAATTTCTCTTTTCATCCGTGTCCACCAAAATCTGGTTTTCAAATCTTGATACATCTTGTTGCTGCCCGGATGAATAGAATACTTGGACAAGTATGCTTCATCCAAGATTTTCTTCCAAAGTGTCATATCACGGGGTACCACTATACGGTCTTTGAACCATAGTACAATGTTTATCACTCCGGAAACACTTTATTTCCCCATTCTTCATTCTCCTCTGAATGTTCGACATACCCAGGTCTTTCTTTTGAGATTCCATAACCTCCTCTCGTATGGTAGGGATGAGAGCAAGATTATATAATGCTCGATATGGAACCAAGTATAAACTCGACTCGTCCTCTTCCATCAGAGTGATGGACAGATTATTGACGTGAGACTTGCGACTCACTGCATCGGCAACCACATTCGCTTTGCCGGGATGGTAATGAATTTCAATCTCATAATCTTTGATCAGTTCTAACCATCTTCGCTGTCGCATATTCAGTTCTTTCTGAGTGAAGATATATTGAAGACTCATGTGATCGGTGTAGAGGTGCACTAGATTTCCGAGCAAATAATTCCTCCACATTTTCAAAGCGAGTACCATGGCAGCGAGTTCAAGGTCATGAGTTGGATAATTCTTTTCACAATTTCGGAGTTTCCGTGAGCCATATGCGTTCATGCGGCTGTCATGCATTAATACGCAGCCGAGACCAATGTCGGACGCATCACAATAAATGTTGAAAGATTTGGTCGTATCCGGCTGAGCTAGAACTGGGGCTGTTGTGAGATGTTTCACCAAAGCTTGAAATGCATCTGCACATGCCCTTCTCCAAATATATTTAGTCCCCTTTTCTAGCAGCTCCGTCATTGGTTTAGTGATTTTCAAGAAGCTTGGAATGAACCTCCGATAATATCCCGCTAACCCGAGGAAACATCGAACTTCGTGGATGGACTTTGGAGACTCCCATTTCAGCACCTGTACAATTTTGCTTGGATCTACAGTGATGCCTTTCGCTGAAATAATGTGACCAAGAATTGGTACTTGTTTGATCCAAAACTCACACTTGCTGAATTTTGCATAAAGCTTGTGATCTCGCAATCGTTGGAGCGTGATATGCAAGTGTTTGGCGTGTTCTTCCTCTAATTTTGAATAAACTAAAATGTCGTCGATGAAGACCATGACAAACTTGTCCAACTCCGGCATGAACACTGAATTCATCAAATACATGAAGTGAGCCGGCGCGTCGGTGAGTCCGAACGACATGATGAGATATTCATAGAGTCCGTATATCATTGAGAATGCCGTCTTCGTTATATCCTCTAGTAGGATTTTGATTTGATGGTATCTAGACCGAAGATCCATCTTCGAGAATACTCTAGCACCCACTAATTGATCGAATAAAATATCGATGCGCGGTAGTGGACACTTGTTCCTTATCATCACGGCGTTGAGCGGACGATAGTCCACACATAGACATAACGTCTTGTCCTTCTTCTTTACAAATAATGTGGAGTAGCCCCAAGGTTATGAACTTGGGCGGATGAGACCTTTGTCCAACAAGTCCTTCAAATGCTCCTTTAATTCCGCCAATTCATTTGGGGCCATCTTGTACAGCCTTCGAGAAATAGGTGTGGTTCCCATATTGAGTTCAATCTTGAACACGATGTCCCTATCCGGTGGCATACCTGGAAGGTCGTCAGGAAACACGTACGGATATTCATGGACCACACGAATGTCCTCAAGGTTTGTGGCTTCCGTGTTGTATGTGGCTGGAATTTCTTGGATAAGGCAGTCTAGAATAAGAGTGTGTGGTTCATATAGTGGAGAGTTCAAATGGACCACACGTGGAACAATGTAGAGAACAGCACCATGACGGGCAGCCACGACATCCCTAAGATGACATCGAGCTTTTGACCCTCTAATATAATTAGAGAAGTCGGATAGATATTCCCACCCATCTTAAGTTGTGCTTTATGGACTTTCATGTCCGCTGCTATTTTCCCACCCGGAGAGCAAATCAAATATGGACTTTCTGTGAGAGTGATAGGTAATTGATGCTTGACAACATAATATTAGCTAATGAAATTATGGGTGGCACCAGAGTCAAATAATATGACTACATGATTTTGGAGTAGAGAAACGTACAAGCGATAATGGGTTTGCCTTCCGGCACGTCTTCGAGATCTAAGCGGTGGACGTTGCCGGGTTTTGGTGGTGGTTTCATGGGCTGGTTGCGGGGTTGAACGGCACCCCGATATGGTGCTTGCCCGCTGCTTTGACACTGCTCGGGGCTGTCCCTCGCAAAATGCCTGGCACGGACACACGTATAGAACGTGTACTGTGTCAGGTTCCCTCCAATTTGCAGACGGAATCCCGGTGCACGTGGTGGAGGTGGATATGCACGCGGGGCCATCCTTTGCTGCTGCTGTTGTTGTGGAGATGGCAGCTGAAAACGCGGCGCGTTGAAAGACCGACAGCGGAATTGCTGCAGTGTCGCCGGTGGCTGCCATCGCTGACCGGATGGTGAGCGATACACCACACGGTACTTCTGCGGACCACCCCCACTGCTGCTCAATGGCGCGCTCCGTTTCCTCTTGTCAGAAACGAGCTTGTGTAGAGGGTCCTCTTGTACAATCGCGGCATTGACGATGTCGTTGAAGGTGCCGCGGTTGCATTGCGCGAGTTGGACTTTCATCTTGGGCTTCAAACCCCAGAAGAAAATATCTCGCTTTCTATCCTCCGTCCCTACATCCTCGGGCGCGTACTGCGCCAGGTGATTGAACGCGCAGGAGTATTCGTGGGCACTCCTCCTGACTTGCTTTAGCTCCAAACATTCTTGAAGCTTCCTATTCATTATTCCTTGAGGTATATGGTAGGCGCGGAATGCCTCCCGGAAATCGGTCCACATGACCACATGACCAGCCGGCAGTGATGCAATGAAGTTCGCCCACCAAGCGCCAGCGGCTCCCTGAAGTTGTTGCGCTGCAAACAGAGCCTCCTGTTGTTCGGTGCATCGCATCAAATCGAACTTTGTCTCGAGGGTGCGGATAAAATTGTCCTCTTCAAGAGGCTCCTCGGCCTCCATGAAGACCGGTGGATGGGTCACCAAGAAATCTGAATACGAGCTTTGTTGGGGCTGGCATTGCCCATTGTCTTGTCGTCCCCCTTGACAGGACGAATTCTGCACCAACATGCGCAGTAACTCGGTTTGCTCGTCGCGCGAGTCGATTACTGCGGCCAGAATCTTCGTGAGTGTCCTCGGAGGTTCAGGTGGTGGTGGTGGAGGGACTTGTTGCTGTGGTGTCACGGTTTGCTCCCGGGTCGGAGATTCATCATCACGACCCCGGCTCGAGCCTCCCATATCGGGCGTCAAACGCGTACGCACCATTCTGCATTCACATGATTTAAATCAGCAACATGATTTTTTCCCTCATCCATTTTATACCATAGTAGTGCGAGTATTGACAATGTGATAATTGCATAACATTCACATATATTGATAAAGTACAAACTTTATACAAGATATATTATCTCATGACCAAGTGTACAATAGTGATTTCCAAAATGACGGACTCCCACTACGGAAGTACATCTCAACTATACTTGGTCTCCATGAGACGTCATACACATCTTGTCATCTCATACACACCCACTACTATTTATAATATGACACAAACATGGCTACAAAATAAACACGAGCAACTACTAACCATCCGTTGCCTCGTGATGGCGTTAGTGCTGCCCCATCCTGCTCCGATGCATCATCATCGGCGTACTCAAGTATCTCTAGATCTTCTTCCTTATCAGGATATGAAGGCACTTGCTCACCCATATTCAGTGGTATGTCATGAGCTGGTGGATACATAACTGGTTGGAATTGTGCTTCGGCCTCAATCAAATTATCCTGAAGTTGGTCTGCCTCATACTCCCAATTCTGAGCTTCCTTGATGGCTTTGTCTCGTGCCTCGGTGACTACCAACAGCTGCTCTTGCTGTTGTTGCACCTCCAACTGACTCGCCTGCAGTCCATCACGATTTTGCTGCAGATCCTTGCGAGCTTGCCGCAGTTCGGCACGAGCCTTCCACAGTCTAGTGCGAGTGTGATGCAATTGATCCTTGCATTGATTTAGTCGGTGATTCGTCGGAGCCAGGAACGAACGTAGGTTCTCATTGATACAATCCAGAGTGTCACTCCGTTGAGTCGCTTGCCTCAAGGCTTCAACTTGTTCCTGTAGGATTGCACCTTGTGCAAGAACCACCATGCTGGATGCAGCGGCATATGTCACAAGTGTTGTTGAGGTTGTGTCGCCACATGGGCGATAGGCCGCAACCATACGACATTGCCACTCAAAACCAGCAGCACCACGAACTGGGAGAAGAGCAAACTGTGTTCCAGCCATGGCATCTTGATGAAGCTTGCAAATCTTCCTAAGCGCTTCGCCCGCTGCAAAGGCCCACGTGTCCTCCAAAACAGCTCCCTGGATCGTGACCGAAAAAGGAGCCCATCCATAAAAACACGGACTAGCCGGGATGTCGACCAGGACAGTAGATGACATTACGCCTCTGTTGACCGCCTCATGACCCCAATAACATGGCATCTCGATGAAGCCAATCTGTTTCAGCACTCCGGCAACATGCTCGGGAAGCCCGGACGGTTAGCGCACGTGGAGAACACCCATCCGTCCGGTAATAGCATCACATCCGTCATCTATAAAAGAAGTAATTGAAGGAGTAAAATACTCAAATTCAACAAAATTTGTTGATAAACATATTATGGATGTGAAAATTGAATTATGAAAGTGAATTCCAATTCAAATGCCAAATGAAACATAACACTGGAATTCTGTCACAGTTCTGTTCCATCTGACCAGTCTGGAGAAACTTGAAATTTTCATCCAGTTAGAGGAACATTCAGGACCTGAGTTAAACTACAAAATTGTAGTAAACTCAAATAGATTTCCATAATGTATTAATTTTCCTCTAGATAATTTCTGTATAAGGAGATATGATATTTTGCAAGTTGACAGTTTTTCTGGAAATTTTTTTACAGCATCTCCTTTGTTTAAGGCTGATTTTTTCCTACTTTTTCCAGATACTAAACATAAATATATGCAAAAATAATAAATTATAACATTGTTGTATACATCCTCAGGATTACAGAAATGCATTATATGAAGTCATTCGTTGATTCTACAAAGAGATATGATCAAGACAGTAACAGGGTACAGAAACCGTCCAGTCTCCATCCAGATTTAACAGAGTTTGGAAATTTGAATTTTTCATTAGTTTACAGGGGAATTCTGATCTGGAGTTGAACATGAGAGTTTTAGAGGACTCTCTAAATTTCCAACCATGTATGGTAGACCTTTAGGGGTCAAATATATTTGAAGTTATGCTGTTCCAAACTTAGTCAAATGAAGTTCAAATGGGCAATTTAAGTTTGAACCCGGGGCTGGGCAACTTAAGTTCAAATGAAGTTTTCAAGTTTTAAATCTGTAAATGTGTCTTGAAGCTAAAAAAGAAACTTGTGGTTTACTTCCTCAAGTTCCAAAACCATATGTCCGCTTATTCAAGCGACCACATGATCAATTTTAAATCTGACCAGCACGCTCCAAAACAGAGATTACAAATTCAATCTTAGTCCTAAGTTGGAAATTTTTTATTTGTTGTCGAGTAACAACACCAGCACGGATAGCGTCGCCGACGTGCCCGATGAAACTCGGATGCAATTTCGGTAGTACGCTCTCACCAAAGAAAATCCTAAGCCGGTATTCTAGCATACGTCTCAACGGTGGCAGTAATGATGTTCACTCGGAAACGTTTTCTACTCAAGCTACTTAAACGTGGATAGTGTACTGCATCTACACACAAATGATAGATCAATCATATGGTGCCATACGGCACAGCCCGCATGGGTGAACAGTTCACAATAATATATATGAAAGTAAAAACATCCGTCCCGTATCATTCCATACGGGCCGCCCTGAGCTAAGCCACGTCTCGATGTACATGACCAGGTTTTTTACCACCCGACGGGGTCCCACGTCTTTGCATATTGCTGCACCAGTAGGGGGCGCATCGGGATATGTCCCACCCGATAGGGGCTTCCACTAACTTTGAAGCACGCTGGGGTACCGCGTGTCATATGTTCTTAAAAACATGGAAAGTTTTAGAGACTCATATTAACATTTCCGTGCCAAGCCACGGAAACAATCACAAGCTACCTCTTGCATGGTGAGCTTACCGCAATTGACCCGCTTGCGGTGGCGTACCTTACCTCTTACCTGACGTCGGAGCATCGTTAAAGAATATAATAACACATAAGTTAGCTTGCCACCTTAAGTAACTAATACTATATTAGACCTTATGTCGGCATAGTACTAATCCTCACTCGACTACTCTTAAGTTATCCGAAATAGGCTCTTTTTGAGCGTGCTATTCCCAATGCGGCTCTGATACCAGGCTGTGGGGACCGAGTCCTCACATTCCAGGAATCGCAGAGGGTGGTGCCATGCGATGCGGCACCCAACAGTAGACACAAAAAGAATACGACAAACTACAAAGTTTTATTTATATAAACTGTAGAAGTCTTTTACAATACTTAATATACAGTGGAATATAATATTCATAGCTAAACTCTCATCCTATCAATGCAAAAGTGCAACCGTCCAGCCCGTGGACGTTACACACTAGCCACACACAATTTTACTGAGGCGTGCAGGGCTGCCATTCGGCAGTATACCCCGACGGGGGCATCGCCTCATCCTCGGGCCCTTCCTCATATAGCAACCGTGAGCACGAAGGCTCAGCGAGACTTAACCATCTCACCTTAACATGAAACTCTAAATGCAGAGATACTTAACATAGGGATGGATATAGCAGTAAATGACTCACATATAAATTGATCATCATTTTACAAGTTAATAGCAGAACCTTAATTGTTTAATGACAATACCTTTAGTGAGCCTAATTTATAGCAATCATAGTTGCAGAGCAATTATATTTCCATACTTCTTATTCTCCTGACTTCTTTAGTATTTACTACGTCACAGCGCGGTGAACAAGCGGTACTCAAATAACCGCGAGGGACGGTGATTGCAATCAGGGCACACCCGAATAACATGTCACTTACACCCGTGCCTAAGGAGCGTGCCGTGCTCCTCACCACGTCATACGCCGCCACAATTCACAAGAGAACTCAAACGCCAAACCGGTCCCACCATCGCGGGCATAAGGTTCCCGCACGGAGCGTGTCTGTGCCCGCCGGCAAATTTACACCTTACTACCTCAGCCCACCCCTATCAACAATGGGCTATGCCTCGACATCCAAGTTATCAAGTTGCATCAGTTTCATGGGTTCCATATGTCCAGTATGCATCCGATACTGTTCAAACTTGTCCAGTAGGGCCGCACACGGATCGGTCCTCAATTGACACAAGCAGGGCTACACACGTGAGACCATGTCTCGCTGCATCCTACCCGCTGCTCGGTCTCAATTTCACAATTCTAAACCATTCTCTGAATCAATTCATACCGTGTGATAAAATCCTATCTCTCGAGTACATTCCAACTACTCGACTTCTACCGGATTCCTATAAACATTAGCATAGCATTGTCTACTCGTGAAGCTCTAGACCTACCCAATACTCCATGGGATTTGTGGGTCATGCAAGTGGATTAACAAGCACCTTAGCCCTAATGCACAAAATTCATCCTAGACATAGGTGATACAAATAGAAATTTTGAAATAGCACTTGAGCGAAAACCGTAGCTTTCCTGGCTGCGAGTCAGAGGGGAAGTTAGCTTCTGTAAGAAGAGTCTCCAAAGGCTCCGGCTCCTCCTCAATCTCCGTCACTATATGATATGCAATATATAAAGTACATGAGTGATATAGAAACTATAGAAAAGATCTTATAACTACTGATCACGTATGTAAATTATTTTAATTGGCTTTGGGATTTTTACAGTGGACACTAGGATCTATGAGAAAGATCTGGACAAAAAAATTCGAGATGTTCAAGGAAGCTTTTTGTCTCTAAATTCCAACAAGAAAAAGGCTTCTCTGAATTTGGGTACTGAATATGTAGCTTTGTCATGACTACCAGTAGGTGATTATGATAGAGGAGGTTCCACTGGTTCTATGAGAATTTGTTTCATAATTTTCTAAGCTTCCTACAGGGATAAATTGATTTTACAAGTTTGGGGAAAAAGCTGAAAATGGTTCTGTACTTTTCTTAATTTTCATCTACATAGAGATTTGGAACACTTATCAACCCAGTAAATGAAGTAATGAACTTGAAATTTTTACTGGGGATCAAGTGTATTTTTAGAAGTGTTCTGACCAAAATTGGGAATTTTCCAATTAACATAACAGGAGTAATTAATTTCTGAAGCAGTTAGATTAAAGGAATTAATTATGAAAATTCTGGGAGTTCCATGTTCAAAATGTTGCTCCACTGCAAAGTTGAGCTCACGGTGAGTCTACGAGAATTTATTGGGAAAATTTTGAGCAAATCTACTAGGAGTAATGGATTTTTAAATTTTAATTGAAATCTGGAATTATTTTCCAATTGAAAAGTTTAAGTAATGCAGCCGGCCGCACTTCATTTAAATGGACCAATTGCTTCTGGGCCACACCGAGGGCCATGGGGTTAACCCGCATAGCCGCACAGGATCTGGTGCTACAGCTGATCTGCGCGGGGGAATACGTCGCTGACAAGCGGGGCCCACCCCCCTTCGTCTACCTCGCGACGCGCCGCTCGACCGCGGCGGCGCTGCGCCGGCAAGCTCGCCGTTTCTCTTTTCCCGGCACTCCTTCACCCCGAAACTTGCCACCTAACCATTTTCCAGGGTCCTGAGCACGATGGAGGGGTCGCCGAACGCCGGCGATGGTCGGAAACTCGTGTGCGACGGCGGCAGCGGAGCTAGGGTTTCGGCAATGGTCAGAATTGCTCGTAAATGGCGCAAATGAATCGGAAAAATGTTGGGGAGGCTCCTGAGATCATGAGGAAGGTTACTAGGTGGTGTAAATGATGTGGAACCACCGGTAAGCACAAGTTCATCGGTGAACAGGGGAGGTTTCAATGGCGGAGAGGAAAACTCGAATATCTCGGCAATCCTTCAATTGTTTCCATCGACTCTTGGCAGAAGGTTGTGCTAGGAGATAAGTATTATAATCCTTAAATGGATTGAAGAATCATTACACGTAGAAACAAAATTAAACTGAGAAGCTAGCTAGTTCATGGGCCACGGCCGAAAGCAAGACTTGAATACTTTGCTTGATACTTAAGGAACTGAAGCACATGTTTTACCGTGAGATCCCTTTTGCTGTTGGAGATCCCTTTTGCTGTTGGAGTCAAGGCATGACACCGCTTGTTGAGGGCTGGCAACGGTGGCGCAGAGGCAATGATCGTCCCCAACTCCAGCGGCGTCCGAGAAATTGAGGAATACCACAGATTTAGGTTAGGAAACGTTGAACCAACGGTTGGAGAAGGTAGAGCAACAAGCTGGGTTACTCTTTGATGCTTGGAGCCCGATTAACCAAGGGCTAGAATGGCCGGGTGAAGTGGAGAAGAGGGAGGCGGTCGATGATGGCGCTGGCGGTTTCTATTTGGAAGAAATGGACGGTGAACGTCGAAGGGGAGTCATCTGGTGCTTAAGTAGAGTGGAGAGGTCGGTTTAGGCCACACAACTGCTTTCTTTGCATGCCCTTGTCACGGTGGCGAGCTCTCCCGGCGTTGAAGGGAGGGGACAGCTGTAAACAGAGGGGCTCCGTCGGTTCACCGAGTGGGAGAGACTGACCAGTGGGTCCCACAACTCCCATCCTCATCCCTTATCTGTTCCATTCAATTCACCCACCAACAATTGTCCAAAAATGCTAGATTTTGTGGAGAGGCCAATTTAAATATGGAGATTATGATTCTGATATTGGATTTCAAATTTGGACAAACTTCAGATGCAATTCAAATTCAAATTTGAATTTGAATAGAATTCAATGGAGCCACTGAATTAAATAGCAAATGAGCTTCAAAAATTTTGAAACATTGCAGATAGGCTATTTGGAATATTTGGAATTTAATGGTGAACTCAGATTTTTACTTTGGCAAAGTTTGAACAGAAGCTAATTTGAATTTTTGAATCCCTTCTATTGAAGCTTATATTGGTTTCATTTTTCAGTTTCCAATTTGATTTCATTTTTCCCATTCAAAGTTTTCATTTTCATATATGACTCTGTACTTTGAACTTAGGGCTTTTACAGGCAGTGATTGGAGAAGGTGTTATTCCCATCTCATCAACTTGTTGGAGCAGCTGCCCATTGGTGGGACTCTTTGTGCAACGCTCATGAAAATAAGGAGAGGATCACTTGGGTTCAATTCAAGGAGATCTTCCGTTCTCATTATGTGCCACAAGGTGTTACGATCTTGAAGAGGCAAGAATTTGAGAACTTGAGGTAAGGAAGGTCAAGCGTGAGTTAATATCTCAATAAATTCACTCAACTCTCAAGATATGCGCCTGAGAATGTGAGCCGGAACAATCGGAAACAATACTTGTTCATGAGAATCTTGAACAATGAGATCAAAATACTATTGCTGAACTGTGATTATGCAACATTCTAGAAGCTAGTGGACAAGGCAATTGTGGTGGAGAAAAAGGTTTGTGAGATGGAGCTAGATAACAAGAGGAAGGCGCCATATCAAGAACAGCAACAAGGAATTAATGTGTGCCCTCGCTTTGCACCACCTAATTCGCCTTATTACAGCTCTTCTGCTCCCATGCAGCGCCCTTGTTATGCGTCGCGCCCAGCTCAATTTGTGCAGCAACACTCTGTCATGCAAGCACCTAGGCCTCCAATGCCTTATGCACCTCGTGCCAACCTTCCTGGTGCAACTGTTCGGAATCCAGTTCATCCCAATAATTATGGTGCAGTTAGGAAGTGCTATACATGTGGAGAAGGAGGACACTTTGCAATTCAATGTTTTAAGTCAGGCCTTGGTCAAGGAAGAAATGCTCCAAGACAGAACCCAAGACCGAATGGAGGAGCACCACAAGGCAACCGTGGACAGCGGAATTTTGCTCATGGCAATGTGAACCATGTCTCTACGAAGGAAGCACAACAAGCGGATGACGTGGTCATTGGTACGTTTCTCGCAAAATCCAACCTGACAACTATGTTATTTGATTCTGGAGCATCGCATTCACTCATTACATCAAAAAATGTTGCCAGGTATAGTTTACCTATCTCTCATATGAAGTATACTCTATTGGTTAAGTCTCCTGGAGGAGATATGTGGATAAATAACGTATGTCCAAAAGTAAGCCTTAGAATAAGGGGGTTAGATTTCTTTGGCAATCTCATTATCTTCTATCATTGTTTGGATCCGTCAGATCTCCCGATACTACTGTTAGTAGATCGCAGAGTTGTAGTTCGGTAATTTGCGCACAGAGATTCAAGAAGGTGAATGACAAGTGGACACAGAGATTTACGTGGTTCGGGCCGCCTGAGCGTAATACCCTACTCCACGAGGTGTTTTAGTGTCGTATTGAGCATGTGAGTCTAGAAAAAGATCCAGAAGAAGAAGCTCGTCTAGGTCAGGGAGTCCATAAGAGGTCTGGAGAGGTCCCTTGTGTATCGTCGACCAGTCCTTTTATAGTACAAGGACTGGTTGTTACACTGTTAGCCTGACCCGACATGTGGCCCCGACGGTTACACATGCATGATACATAATTAATGAGGTTAATTACCCTTAATAGCCTTGTAACGGGCCTTAACAGTGCCGTTACTAGTATTAAGGGCATTCGATCGTTTGTCATTAATATGGCATTAATGACACTTAATCGGGTCTTGAAGTATTTGATTGCTCCTTGAAGGTCCAAAGCTGTTGGGGGTCCACCAGCCTGATTGTTGAAGTTGAAGGTCCGACGATTCAGCCACGTGGCAGCTCCGGAGCATACCATAGTGGACGGGTGGGTCCAGTGCTGTTGGACACGTGTCGGGACCGGAGCTTCCCTCTGTCTAGGGTTAAATCCAGGGATGCCATACCAGTATCTAGTCTGGAGCTTTCCCATGTGTGGGGAAGTAGGTCCGGGGATGTCGGGGAAGCAGGTCCGGTTACACCAGACATGTGGGGCCTTCAGAGGTCTTCAAATCTGGTAGATGGAGTTTCCTTGTGATCTTTGCATTCTCAAGGGGTATCCGGTACATAGGGTACAGACAGTGGCCCCCTGGGCCCACCTCCGGGAGAGACCTTTTGGATGAAGTCATACCGCCAGAGGTGGGTCCATTCTTTGGTTTTTGAGTCGTGTCTTCAAGGGTCTTCGGACGTGCCGTTGGCAATAGTTCGCAGTTAAACCACCGCCGCGTGGCATATCCTGGATGCGGCAGGTGAGATCTCAGCGTGCGGATCTCACGCAATTGAAGGTCGCCGGTTCCCAATACGGAAATCGTATCAGTTCCGCGCGCCCTGTCAGGCCGCCGCCTTCGGGTTTCCCGCCTTTCATGATGACAACTGTTCGCCTTAGGTAAGGACCACAACTTGATCGTCGGGGTGGCCCCGGGCCCCTTGTCATTGGCATGCTGAAGTTTTTGACTGGTATCATCGGCTCCTCTGCGGTTTCCATCCTAGCGTCGCGAGGGCTTACTTAATAAGGAAAGCACGCATCGTTTGGGAGTTCTTTACGCCTTTCATTCAAACTTGCGCTCAAACCCTCCAAACTTTTTCTTGTTTTCCATCTCTTGCCTTGCTGTGTCGCGATGGAGTTGGGCCTCCGCCATAGCCGACTGAAGACCGATGGTGCTTTGAAGAAGGTCCGGGCCCTCATGGGGTGGTCCCCTGACTCCTTCAACCATTTGGTCCGCGCCGGCAAGCTTCCGTTCGAGAGGGAACACGCCTGTGATATGGTGTACTTCTCCACGTACGTCATGGTGGGACTAATCCCACCTTTCTCCTCTTTTTTCTTGATGCTGCTAGACTTCTATGGTCTGCAGTTGTACCACCTTGGCCCCCACTCCATTCTCTTGGTGTCAATCTTTGTCCACTTCTGCGAGATGTGGGTGGGCATTCCCCCCTGCATTGAGCTCTTCCGCACCTTCTTCACTGTCCACACTACCGGCAGGAGTGACGAGTACCTTGGCTTCTACTATTTTGTGAAGCGCAAGAAGTGCCCGTTCAAGTAATTGCGGTCGTTCCCTTCTGGGAAGTGGGACGACTGGAAGAAGGATTTGATCGTCATCAGGGTGGAGGAGCACGAGAAGCTGGAGCTACCCGAAGGCCTCCCCAATGTCAACACTGCGGCTTGGAGTGAAGCTCCGGTGTTGTCGGACGCTTTCAACCCTTCTCTGACTAGGATCCGCCAGTGCGTGGAAGGAGGGGTGACTTGTCAGGCGGTGTTTTGTAACTTCCTGACCAACAGGTGGGCTCTGCTAAAGAAGAGGTAGAAGCTTGCTTGGGCCCTCAACAGTATGCTGGACGACGACCGGATCGAGACCGGTTTGAAGTCCAACATGGAGGGTGCAACTTTGGAGTTCCACCTCAAGAAGTTCCAGCACGGCATCGACGTCGAGGGTGACGACTTGGCTCTGCCAGTAGCTTTCCTCTGAACATGGAGGCAGACTTCAGTAGGGAGCTCCGGCTGACGATGCTGGTGCTTGACGACCTTGGTGTCATTGAGAGGCATCGACCACCAGGTTGGCTATCTCCGGAGCTCCTTAAGGCGGCTCCTCTACCGCCCCCATGCCAAGAACCGAAGTCGTAGGAAAGGGCAAGGAGTTGGTCGAGCCCTCGAGCCGTAAGAGGAAGCTGAAGCATGCCGACGGAAGGTCTGTCAGGGCTGCTTCTTCCACGGCGGCTCCTTCTCCCCGTAGGGGGAGGTCTTCAACGGAGGCATCTAATCCAGGAGCGGCATCTTCCCGGGGTGCTAGCTCTGACCATGTGACTCCAGTACCAGGGCCAACTGAGGGCTCTGGGTCCGGAGCTCCTTCCCGGTCGAGGGGGGCCTCGACCAAGGCAACACCCATAGCAGCAGCAAGCTCTGGGGGACCTTCCAGGACTACCACGCTAGTGGCGGATGGGGCCAGTCCGGAGCGTCCGGAAAAGATGTTCCATGCTAAATGGTGCGGAAGCCTTCCGAGGAAATTTTTTATTTTTTACCTCAGCCAGTTGTTTTATTGTTATGTCTGTATTTTGAGTTTCTTCATCCTTCATCCACAGTTTGCCTAAGAAAAGGGCTGAAGCTCCGGTCCCTGCAGCAGCAGTTGAGGCTGTGCAGGCTAAAGCTCCGGCTCCAATTCCAGCGCCGCCATAAGTTGTGGCTGAGGCTGCGGCAGCCCCGGCGCTGGCTGTTGTGGTCTTGGACCTCGACTCATCCCCATAAGCTCCCGTGGTAGCGCCGGGCTATGGGAATGAAGATGTACCAGCATCACCAGCCCCGGAGGTTGAAGCTCCAGGCTTAGATGCTGAGATGTTGGACGCTCCAGCCATAGAGCTGAAGGTAGCTGCGATTCCGACCCTAGAGCCAGATGTTGTTGAAGCCCCGGCAGTCGACCCCGTGGTTGATGATGTCGCAGCGATGGAGTCGGGTGTTGATGAAGTTCTGGCACTTGAGCCGGTTATTGAGGAAGCTCCAGCGGTTGAGCCGGTTGCTGCAGAAGTTCCGGCTGTAAAGACGATCGTCGAAGAGGTTCTAGCGTCCGAGCCAGTTGCTGCGGAGGTGTCGGCACCTGAGCCTATGATGGTCGAAGCGCCAGCGCCTGAGCCCATGATGGTCGAAGCGCAAGCACCTGAGCCAGCGGCGGAGGAGGCGCCTGCACCGGAGCCGGAAGTAGCTTCTACTCCAACTGAACCTTCAACACCTGCTCCGGAGGTGGTGATCCCGGAGGCGCCCGCTGCTGAGCCAGGGTGCAAAGGTGAAGCTGCTGGCCCTCTGCCTGAGGAGCCAGTTGTTGATGACCTGGCGGCGGGACCTTCGGAGCCAATTCCGTAGGTCGGCACTTCTGCTGCAGGACCTTCCTTGGCGGCGGCCGAGGCTATCCCGGAGGACGGACTTAGTGCCGTGGAAGCTCAGGGGACCGCTCTTGTAGAGTGGGACCCAATTTTTGTTACTAAAGACCCACTGTAGACAGCGGAGAGGACCCCGGCAGGTCCAGACCCGATCCCCCTATCGTTGTCTATTGACAACGCCTGCTCCAGTCTTCGCCAGGTCCAGCTGGCTTTCTACCGTGATAGCAAGGCCCTCGAGGAGGAGCGCCAAACTCTTAGGAGGTTGCGAAACCGGCTCCATTTCGAGACCAAGCTGGCGCAGTCGAGGCTGGCTGACGACAAGGAGTGGGTGCAGAGGGAGAAGGTCTGCCTGGAGTGCTGGGGTAAGTTGTTGGATGAGAGGGAAAGTATGATGCGATCCCTCGACAACCAGTCCCAGGCCATCTAAGAGCAGGCAAAAGCTACTAATATCGCAGCGGATGATCGCCAGGAGAGGCTCGCCGCCATCCACGCTAGTCTCGTCAGGCGCCGGGAGGCTCTTGAGGCGCGGGAGAGAAAGCTCGATGAAGAGCAAAAACTCCTGGAGCTGCGGGACGACCTCATGAAGAGGGATGAGGAGCTTGTCCAAAAGACTACTCTGGCTGACAAGAGCCTTGAAGAGCGCACCAAGAAATTGGAGGAGCGTTGCGAGGAAGAGGAGAAGAAGGCCTGGGAGCGAGGGCAAGATCTCTACAAGCAGGAGAATGCCGTCGCCGCCAGGGAGAAGAAAGTGTGGTGCTGAGTGAAGGGTCTGGTCAACCGCTGGAACGAGATCCACGTCCAGGAGGAAGAGCTCAGTAGAATCGAAAGGCAGGTTGCTGAAAAGATTCAGCAGAATGCCAAAAAATGTGGAGCGTATTGCTTGGGAGAACACGGAGCTTGCGGCGACAATAAAATCCTTGTAGGAGATGCGAAGCACAAGGGTTGCGGAGTCCCAACAAGTTTGGGACTTCCTGGGCAAAGCCAACGATGCACTGATGCCAATGGGCTTTAGACCTGTGCATCCCGATGACCAGGGGCCAGAGCTGGACCAGGCGTTGGAGGCGCTGAGTTCAACAGGCAAAAAGCTCACCAAGATGGGTGATTTCATCGCGGACTAGCTACTTAGGGACAGTCCCCGGCGAAGAACGTCGCAGAGTTCATGCTGACGTGCTACACCAGAAGGGACAATCAATTCCCCCTGGACCCGGTGCTTGAAAGCCCCATCGAAGGAGAGGGAGAAGCCGCCCGAGCCAGCGTATCGGAGGTTGCCCAAAGGGTCGCCCAGTTCTTTCACAGGGTCTAGGACCATCTCCTTCTAGCTCCCGCTTGTATTCTCTCTTCTTCTTCTCCAATTTTGTAATCTCTTGTCTCCAGATGAATAAAATCCAAATTTTTTTATGAATTTCATTTTTTTTCTTCAACACCTTTGTATCACTTGGCCCCCTGGTAGATGTACATGATTTGAATGTGAACATGTACCAAGAGGATGTAACAGTTGTTGAAGACTTGCGTGCTTCGAACTTGTAGAATGTAGGTCCGAAGTCTTCGATAGTGTAGGCCCCCTGAGGTTGTTGGAGCTTAGTGGCTTCGGCATTGACCATCGTTGGAGCTTAGTAGCTCCGACATTAGTCTCCATCAACGCGTAAAGCATCAACGGTTAGCCCTCTGGGGTGTCAGAGCTTGGTAGCTCCGGCAGTGACCTCTGTCAACACGTGGTGTATCGATAGCAGACTCCTCTATAGAGTCTTTCCACCATCTTTTCTTCATGTTGACGGCTTGCCCCCTAGCTTTACCAGAGCTGAGTAGCTCCAGCGACGGTCAATGTCAATGTTTGTACATCGACCACAAGCCGCCCAGAGGATGTCGGAGCTTTGGCAGCTCCGGCTTCATTCACCATCATCATGAATTATTTATTTTTCCAGCACACTAAAGTCAAGAAAAATAGTAAAATCTATTTCCTATCTATAACTTCATTGCGGCTTACTATTCCCGAGAAAGTTTTAGGTTGAACACAATTCTAAATACAATCAAGAGCACCGTGTTGTTTCCTTCAGGCCCGATCATTTCCGGACTCGCCTTACTTCGGCCTGCCGGGGTGTAGGTAGACTGGCGTACTTAGGGTGCATGACCAGGCTAAGTCGATAGTATACTCCGACCCTAGATTGGCTTGGCGGCATTCAGACGAGTAGACCATCCACAATATTTGGACCCGGAAGAATAGACAATGCAACTCGAATTGTACATTAATTGGTCGAGCTAAAATTTCTTAGGAACTGCACAACTTTGTTATAGACAAGAAAGAGAAAAATAAAAAATATTGACCCTGTACAAAGTAAATGCACGTGGAGTCTGTTTTCACATAATGATGTCTTTCATTATAGGTCTGGGGTACAAGGGAAACAAGTACACTCTTAGGGAACGGAACCAGGCTAAGTGTGTTTCGTTTCTCGTTTGACCCAAGGTAGCTGGCTACACTTTTAATTTTGAGACTGTGACAAGTGTTGTATGGAAGTTGCGGACCTAACGGGGTAGGTCCGGCTGCCGTCCCAGAGGAGCTACCCGACTCTGTACAATGACTCCATAACATACATCACATGTAATTACAGACTCACCTCCGTGATATTAAGCGTAGAACTTACGGAGGTGCTCAATATTCCAAGGATTTGGGAGAGGTGTCCCATCCTCAGTTGCGAAGCGAACGCATCCAGGACAGGATACTTTGATCACTCGGAAGGGTCCCTCCCAGCTGGGGGAGAGTTTGTTTAACCCTTATCTGGATTGTATTCTCCGTAGCACCAGATCACCTTCCATGAGCTGTCAGCTGTGAACATGCCGTTGGTGATAGGACCGAAGAGCTTGTCGGTATCGGGCATTCCGAACAGCTGCTCGACACCTTCCCTCTTCAAGGAGGTCAAGGTCTTCACGCCGGAGCTGGTCCTGCGTGGCTTCGTTGGAGGTCCGGACCCGGAGCGATCCCAAGGTGATTTCCAGGGGAAGGACTGCTTCAGCTCCGTACACCAGGAAGAAGGGTGTCTCTCCAGTTGACCGGTTTGGAGTTGTCCTATTGGCCCATAGAGTGGGCGGAAGCTCTTTGATCCAGTTGTTTCCATGTTTTTTTAGGCGCTCATATGTGCGCATCTTGAGTCCTTTCAGGAATTCTGCATTTGCTCTCTCGGCTTGGCCATTGCTTACCAGGTGAACAACGGAGGCGTAGCTGACTTGGATGCCGAGGTCTTCGCAGTATCCTTGGAAAGAAGAGCCTGTGAATTGGGTCCCATTATCTGTTATGATTTTGTTCAGAACTCCAAATCTGTATACGATGGACTACAAGAAGTTCATAGCTGATTGTTTGTTTATTATCACAACTGAAGTTGCTTCCGACCCTTTGGTAAACTTGTCAATGGCAACATACAGGAACTTGTAACCTCCGACGGCTCTTGGGAAAGGTCCCAGGATCCATCCCCCACGTAGCAAAAGGCCATGTAGGAGGTATCATTTGTAGTGGCTGAGCCGGTTTGTGAATTTTCTTTGCATGGAACTGGCATGCTTCGCATTTCTTCACCAGCTCAGTTGCATCATGGAGCGCTGTAGGCCAGTAGAAGCCATGCCGGAAGGCTTTACCGACTAGCGTGCGGGAAGAGGCGTGGTTCCCACACTCGCCTCCATGGATTTCTGCGAGGAGCTCGTAGCCTTCTTCCCTTGTGATGCACTGCATTAGGATGCCGTTGTCACCGCGCCGATAGAGATCCCCTTCTACCAGGGTGTATCTTTTATCCAATCTAACTATCCAGTTAGCGGATACATCATCGTTAGGAAGGATACTGTCTTTCAAGTAGCTCCAGATATCCGAGATCCATGCATCGGAGCTATCTTGTGTGCTGGGTTGCTCGGAGCTTCCGGCAGCACCTGTGACCCTTGATGGCTGCCATGGTAACAGGGCCATTGGGACCACCAACTTCGGGATGCTGGTCTCGCCCCCTTCGCTCAGTTCGGCAGGCTTAGCTGTGGGTTTTGACAACCTCCAGACGAAGGTTCCGTCAGGAGTCGGAGCTCCGGTTGACGCTTTCATCGAGAGTTCATCAGCTTCAGCATTATGGACACGCTGGACATGGTGGAGGTCCAAGACTTCAAAGTCCTTCTGAAGCCTCTGGACTTCAAGGAGATAAGCAGCTAGTTGAGGATTGTTACAGGAGCATTCACCCTTCACCTGTTTAATGATGAGCTACGAATCTCCCTTGACCAACAGCTGCTTGACACCATATGATAGTGCCACCTATAGTCCGTAAATGAGTGCTTCATACTCCGCCATGTTGTTGGTTGCCTTGAAGTCAAGGTGTACCACGTATTTTACCTTCTCCCCAGTTGGAGCGAAGAGAAGGACTCCAGCTCCAGCCCCCTGCTTTTGCATTGAGCCGTCGAAGTAGAGGGTCCAGTGAGGCTTGGTGAAGACCGGAGCCTTGAGTTTCGGCTTCTGCTCACTAGGGCCCCAAGGATTTGATGGAGACGAGGTCCATTCCGCCATGAAGTCTGCCAATGCTTGACTCTTGATATCTTGTCTTGGAATGAATTCAAGATCAAATTCGGCCAATTCTGCTGCCCACTTTGCAATGTTCCCAGTAGAGTCGGGATTATGCAAGATCGCACGCAGTGGATAAGAAGTCACCATTGAGATCTTGTGAGCTTGTAAGTAATGGCGAAGCTTCCTGGAGGCAATGAGAACTGTGTAGAGCAGCTTGTGCACCTCTAGGTATCGAGTCTTGGCATCCTTCGCTGATGAAGTACACTGTGCGCTGGACTGTCCAGACCCTCCCAGAGGGGCCCAGAGCTTCCTCCACATCGACCTGGACCCTCCAGGAGGGGTCCAGACCTGCTTCGGGGACCTTCGGGTCCTTGTTGGAGGAACCCAGAGTTTCTACTGGAGCGACCCGGACCCTCCCGGAGGGGTCCAGATCTTTTGAAGTAACTTCTTGTCGATCCAAGTATGGGGGCTGGGACCCAGACTCACCTTCAGGAACCTCTGGACCCTCCCGGAGGGGTCTGGATTCCTGAACTTGTGATGGTTCTGGTCTCTCCGCAACCAAGACCATGCTGACAACCTCGTCGGTTGCTGAAATGTATAGCAGTAAGGGCTCACCAGGGTTCGGAGCTACCAAGGTTGGTAGAGTGGTGAGGAGCTGCTTTAGCTCTTGAAATGCCTTTTCTGCTTCTTCAGGCCATTGGAATGGTCTGGACTTTAGCTTGAAGAAGGGTAGCGCCCGTTCCACCAGTCTTGAGATGAACCGGCCGAGGGCGGCTAGACATCCAGTCAGTTTCTGGACGTCCTTGATGCGGGCTGGTGGCCGCATATCCTCAATGGCTTTAATCTTCGCAGGCAAACACGTCGACATTAGCCCAGAAGAGAGTGATGAGCGCGAGTTCCTATTTGTCATTTAGACCTCCCGATATACGGGTGGTCTGAGCGGCATCGGACTCGATTTGGACGACTTTGACGGGGGATGTTGGTGTCGCCGCTTGGTTGCACACGAGGTGCAGAGGTTGAGCCTCGTTGACGAATGCTCGGGGGTTTTGGAGCTTGCTCCTGCTTGGACTCTTTCTCCTGTGCCGTAGCAAGCGCATGAAGTTCTTCCAGAGCAATCACTCCAGTAGTGCGGTCTCCGTGGATTCGGAGAACACCAGCTGGTGTTGGCATCTTCGACACCAGGTAGCCATAATGAGCAGCAGCCATGAACTTGTACAAGGCGGGCCTGCCCAGAATGGCGTTGAAAGGTAAGTTGATCTCAGCGACATCAAAGATCAACTTCTCAGTGCAATAATTCTCCCGGGTCCCGAAAGTCACGCGGAGAGTAATGGCACCGAGTGGGGTTATAGCTCCCGGACCTACTTCGGAGAAAGGTCGGGAGGGGCGAAGGTCCAAAGGTCAGAGCTGTAGCTTGACGAAAGCTTTGAAGCTTATGAGGTTCAGCCCCAAACCTCCGTCCACCATTACATGGTGGAGTTGAATGTTATTGATGGTCGGAGATACCATCAAAGGTAGTTGACCAGCTCTGATCATGTTCTAGGTCAGTCCGAAGCATCAAAAGTGATGGTGGTGTCCATCCACCTTCGATGAGGCTCCACCCTGGCTGTAGGAGCTACTGAGGCCATGTCCCACTGCATGGTCTTGAGGACATGGCGGGAGGTGATGTCCCACGAACCACCAAAGATGGTGTTCATGGTCTTCCAACGCTCATTGTCAAAGACATCGGAGTCGTTGTCGACGGAGGTGTAAACAGCCTTCAAGACCTTTTTAGGGTCCTGAAAACCTAACTCCTCTTCAGTCGGAGCTTCATAGACTTTCTGTTTTCCTTCCATCTGATGGAAAGGAACTTCTTCTCGGCGCTTGTTGTAGCGCTCGGCAAGGTTTTGTACCTCTTGGCAGTCTTCCAAGTTGTGGCTGTTCGACTTCTGAATAGGACACCACTCTTTGGAGTTGCCACCATCTTCATAGGACGGCCGAGGTCGTTTCTCGGGGCATGGCCCCCGGCCACCTGGAGCTGCAGCAGCTGCAGCAGTAGATGTGCCGGCCGACGGCTTCTTCTTGTCGTTGGACTTTTTCTTCTTTTTGCCACTCCTGGAGGTAGTGTCTTCGCCTTTGGAGGATTTTTTACCATCCTTCGGAGGTGGTTTGGAGTGCATTTCACGGCCCTCCGCAGCTTTGGCGCACTTGTCAGTCAAGCTAAAGAGTTCAGTGACGCTGGTGATCTCCTTGATCGCCAGCTTCTCCAGCATCTTCTTATCTCGTACGCCCTGTCTAAATGCCATGATAACAGAGGCACTGGAGATAGAAGGAATAGTGTTTTGTACCTGGAGAACCTTTGGATGAATGAGCGCATGGATTCTCCCCCTTTCTGCATGATAGCAAAAATGTCCAGTTCAGTGCCTGGTCGGGTGTATGAACTACTGAAATTGGCGGTGTACTGTTGGCACAATTCCTCCGAAATATTGATGGAGTTGTGAGGAAAGCTCATGAACCAGGACCTGGCGGGTCCCAGTCAAGGCCACTGGGAAGTAGTTGGCAATTACGGCCTCGTTACCTCCGGCCGCAAGGATTGCGGTGGAGTAAATCCAGAGAAACTCGGCGGGATTAATACTCCCGTCAAATTTCTCCGGCAGGTGAGACCGGAACTTTTGTGGCCATCTGACCATGCGTAGGTTTATGGCCAGGACAGAATAGCCTCCTCCTACTTCCTCGAGAGTAGGACTGTCTCGAGCCTCTCGCCTTTTGCGAGCACGCTCGATATGGACACGACCGTCGTGTTGACGATAAGGGCGATCAAGCTCCACCCGAAGGTCATGAGTTGAAAGTCTGGTTACCGTATGAGTGCGTCGCGCCCCGGAAGGCAGCAACGTAACTTGCTGTGATGCAGCACACCTCCTATTTTGTGAAGCGTACAAACCAAGTCTGCCCGACATAGTCCGGCGTTGCGATGGGGCCCGCCCAGAAGGGCGAGGACCTTGGTTGCTGATGTGGTCGGCTGCTGCTGCAACCAGATGTTCCACGTCAGCCCTCCACTGCTCCATTGCACTCTAGGATGCACCTGGAGGTGGTGGACGTTGGAGGAGAGCACGTGCTGCATAGAGCACGTGTTCAGGGTTGTTGTTATTCGCTGACGCAGTGACCAACGCCGATGCACCGTCACGCTACCCAGCTTGACGTGCTGGTGCAGGCGGTGGCGGTGGAGGCATGACTCCTGCTGGAGCCGTGGCACCTACTGGTTGCTGTATGGTGGAGGGATTGCCCCCAGCAGGTTGAACAGTAGGATTGCCGTTGGATGATCCAGCAGCTGAGTTCACCATCCTTGAAATCTCGGGTCCCCCTACCTAGCGCGCCAACAGTCGGTGTTTGGATCCGACAGATCTCCCGATACTATTGTTGGTTGATCGCGGAGTTTTAGTTCAGTAATGGGCGCGCAGAGACTCAAGAAGGTGAATGACAAGTGGACACAGAGATTTACGTGGTTCGGGCCGCCTGAGCGTAATACCCTGCTCCACGCGGTGTGTTAGTGTTATATTGAGCGTGTGAGTCTAGAAGAAGCTCCAGAAGAAGAAGCTCGTCTAGGTCAGGGAGTCCAGAAGTGGTCTGGAGAGGTCCCTTATGTATCGTCGACCAGTCCTTTTATAGTACAAGGACTGGTCATTACACCGTTAGCCTAGCCCGACATGTGGCCCCGGTGGTTACACATGCTTGATACACAATTAATGAGGTTAATTAACCTTAATAGCCTGGTAATAGGCCTTAACAGTGTCGTTACTGGTATTAAGGGCCATCTGATCGTGTCTTATTAATATGGCATTAACGACACTTAATCGGGTCTTGAAGTCTTTGATTGCTCCTTGAAGGTCCGGAGCCGTTGGGGGTCCACCAGCTTGATTGTTGAAGTTGAAGGTCCAGCGGTTCAGCCACGTGGCAGCTCCGGAGCTTACCATAGTGGACGGGTAGGTCCGGTGCTGTTGGACACGTGTCAGTACCAGAGCTTCCCTCTGTCTGGGGTTAGGTCTAGGGATGCCATACCGGTATCTAGTCCGGAGCTTTCCCATTTGTGGGCGATAGCTCCGGTCCTATGATACACGTGGCGGCCCTGGGACTAACCATGTCGGGGAAGCAGGTCCGATTACACCTGACATGTGGTTCCTTCAGAGGTCTTCAAATCTGGTAGATGGAGTTTCCTTGTGATCTTTGCAATCTCAAGGGGTATTCGGTACATAGGGTACAAACATCTTTGATTCTCAAGGATTGGACATTATACTTGGTATGGACTGGTTAAGGAAGCACCATGGAATTATTCAGTGTGCCACAAAGATGGTGAAGTATATCAACATGCACCGAAGCAATTGGAGCTGAATCACATGGACGGTGCCGCAATTGACAAGATTCCAGTGGTGTGTGAATTCTTAGATGTGTTTCTGGATGAGTTGCCAGGTATGCCACCTGATCGCGACATTGAGTTTGTTATTGATTTAATACCTGGAACTGCACCTATAGCTAAGAGGCCATATAGGACGCCTCCTAAGGAGTGAGCGGAGCTCAAGAAGCAGATTCAAGAGCAACTAGTGAAAGGTTTTATTCGCCCAAGCTCATCACCTTGTGGAGTGCCCTTTCTTTTCGTGGATAAGAAGGATGGATCGCAAAGGATGTGTGTGGATTACCGAGCTCTCAACGAGGTGACCATCAAAAAGAAGTACACCTGGACATGCATAGAGTCTTGTTTGATCAGATGATGGGTGCTTGTGTCTTCTCCAAAATTGATTTGAGGTCGGGATACTTCCAAGTAAGGATTAGACCATCGGACATACTCAAGATAGCTTTTCAGACATGATATAGATCTTATGAGTACACTGTGATGTCTTTTGGATTGACAAATGCACCTGCCTACTTTATTGACCTCATGAATAAGGTCTTCATGGAGTACTTGGACAAGTTTGTTATGGTGTTCATAGATGACATTATGATCTACTCGAGGAACAAGGAGTAACATGAGGAACACTTGAGGCTCACATTACAGAAATTAAGGGAGCATCAATTGGATGCCAAATTCAGCAAGTGGAAGTTTTGGTTGAAAGAGGTGTCATTTTTGGGTCATATCATCTCAGGAGGAGGAGTATCGGTTGACCCCGGAAAGGTGAGGGACGTGTTGAAATGGAAACCACCATAGAATGTAAAGGAGATCTAAAGTTTTCTTGGAATGGCTGGATACTACCGTCCATATATGAAGGACTTTTCCAAGATAGCCAAGTCCATGACGGAATTGCTATTGAAGGGGAGAGCTTCCCAATGGACTCAAGCCTGTCAAGACAGCTTTGATGAGTTGAAGAAGAGGTTAACTACAACCCCAGTCTTGACATTGCCAGATGTGAGCAAAAGTTTCGATATTTATTGCGACGCATCAAGACAAGGACTTGGATGCGTGCTCATGCAAGAAGGTCAAGTGGTAGCCTATGCATTAAGGCAATTGAAGAAACATGAGCAGAATTATCCAACACATGATCTCGAACTTGCAACCGTAGTGCATGCCTTGAAGATTTGGAGACATTACATTCTTGGACATAGCTGTCAAATTTATATGGATCATAAGAGTCTTAAGTATATTTTCACACAAACGGAACTGAATTTGAGGCAACGAAGATGGTTGAAGCTCATCAAGGATTATCATGCAGGGATCAAGTATCATCCGGGGAAGGCTAATGTAGTGGCTGATGCCTTGAGTAGGAAAGGAGTAAGTCACCAGCCCACAGTTTGAGAATTGCAAACCGAGTTATGTAAGGAGTTTAAACGAATGAATCTTGGATTTGTGATTAAAATGGGGATAATGGAGTTAAATCTAACCTTGGAACAGGAGATTCGAGAAGGACAAACAAAGGATTAGGAAATTCAGGAAATCAAGGAAAGAATCCAAGAGGGAAGAGAATTCAGGTTTGATGAGGATGACCATGGTACCTTATGGCTCAGAAAAAGGATTGTCGTGCCTAATGTGAAGCATATTCGGGAGACAATATTAAAGGAGGCACATGACTCACCTTACTCAATTCAACCCCGTTGTACAAATATATACAAGGACTTGAGGACATGTTATTCGTGGGCTAGCATGAAAAAGGACAGAGCCGAATATGTAGCGTTGTGTGATGTGTGCCAACGAGTTAAGGCAGAACATCAAAGGCCAGCTAGATTATTGCAGCCATTAAAGGTTCCGGAGTGGTAGTGGGAAGAGATTGGAATGGACTTCATAGTTGGATTACCGTGAACCTATTCCGGTTAGACTCAATCTGGGTTATTCTGGATAGGTTAACCAAGTCAGCTCACTTTATTCCCATCAATACCACCTTTAATGGGGAGAAGTTGGCTGAACTGTATATGGGAAGAATAGTATATTTGCATCGAGTTCCAAAGAAGATAGTGTCTGATAGAGGTTCTTCAATTTACCTCCAGATTTTGGCAGAAATTGCATGAAGCATTGGGAACAAGGTTGAATTTTAGCTTAGCATATCACCCTCAAACGGATGGACAAACTCAGAGGACCAATCATATTTTGGAGGACATGTTAAGAGCTTGTACCTTGAAGTATGGAAGAAGTTGGGACAAGAGCATGCCGTATGTGAAATTCTCATATAACAATAGTTACCAAATGAGCTTGCAAATATCACCCTATGAAGCACTATATGGGAGGAAGTGTAGGACACCTTTGCTCTGGAATGAGACAGGAGAAAATTAAGTGTTCGGACCTGACATGTTGCAAAAAGCTGGGAAGCAAGTCCAGATTATTCATGAAAACTTGAGGGCTGCTCAATCAAGGAAAAAAGGCTATGCGGACAATAGGAGAAGGAAACTATCCTTTGAAGTGGGAGATTTTGTTTACCTCAAGGTGTCACCCATGAGAGGTAATAAGAGGTTTAATATCCGAGGCAAGCTAGCACCCCAATACATTGGGCCGTTCAAAATTTTGAACAAAAGAGGAGAAGTAGCATATAAGTTGGAGATGCCAGCTCATCTTTCAGATGTGCATGATGTGTTTTATGTTTCCCAGCTCAAGAAGTGTTTAAGGGTACCGAAAGAACAAGTGCCAATGGAAGATTTGGATCTAGAGGCAGATTTGACTTATGCCGAGCAACTGGTTAAAATCTTGGAAACCAAGGAGAGAGTCACAAGGAACAAGGTCATTCGATGCTGTAAAATTCAATGGAACCATCACACAGAATCAGAGGCAAGTTGGGAGCTGGAGGATGATCTCGAGAAGGAATTTCCCTATCTCTTCTCTTCCGCGTTGAATCTCGAGGGTGAGATTCATTTTAAGGGGTAGGTTTGTAACACCCTCATTTTCATAAATCATGCATTGCATATGTTCATAAACATGTTTAACATTGATCCACATATAAAGGAATGATTTTAAAATGAATCAGAAGCAAAACCACACTCAAAAGTCTAGAGAAGTGCAGACAATTACATTTTCTGTGTGGACTAGTTCGATTTCCCTCTGACCTTCCTCGAACATGTCTTTTTTGATGCGGACTAGTCTATTTTTCTCTCTCTACCACTTTCGGACTTGTTTGGTCCATTGCGGACTAGTCCAGCACCCCGATTCCTTGAAATTTCGCCAAGTCCCTAGATTTGTTTGGACTTGTCCGACATCTAGCGGACTTGTTCGCCTATGACTAAAATTGGACCAGTCTGGTTTTGGACAGACTTGTCTGTTTTTCCTCTAACTAAGTTCAGACTTGTCTGATGTCTAGTCCGGACTTGTCCGATATCTCTCTCACTAACTTCGGACTAGTCCGGCCTGTTGCGGACTTGTCCGGTGATCGCGATTCCGAGTTGATCTCTTGTTCCACGATGTGTTTTTGGGTTTTACCTCAAGTGGGCCTAAGGACATCATGTCTAACCCTCTTGGAGCCCATGTGGGACCCCACACCGACCTCCACCCACCCCGAACTCGAAATCCATTAAACCCTAGGCCTCCGCCCTTATATAAACAACCCAACACCCTATTTTCACATCTTTTTGTCACATTTGAAAGACCACCCAAACCCTAGCTCGTGGATAGCCGCCGCCAAGGAGGGAGGAGATCCTGAGAAGGAAGAAGAGGAGGAGGAAACGAAAGAAGATCAAGTAATCAAGATCTCCATCAACCTTGCGTTCTTCATCAACAATTCACCTTCGAGTATCTTCATCAACCCTAGATCGTCAAGATCCAAGTGTTGCCTCCAAAACCCTTGATTCATTGGAGTTCTAAACACCTGGTATACATTCTATTTCCTCTTTCTCACGTGAATTCAACCCCGTTTCTCCAAATTCATGTCGATCTAGAAAATCTTATCTCGCCGTTTCTGCGAAGGGCGGACTAGTCCGGCCCTACAGCGGACTTGTCCGGTCTTGCTGTCTGTTTTCTGTTGAATTAAATCTAAATTGATTTGCATCAATTCGAAACCTGTACAAACTTGTTAAAAGCTATTAGAACTAGTTAGTAAACATTATTAACAACTCATTAACTAGTTTGGCTTCTCATTTGCATTAATCATGCATATCATGACATATTGAGTAATATATGTGTACTTATTGATTGTAATTATTGTCTTATATGTTTTTTGCGCGGTTTAGACGGATTTGCACTAGAGAGTGATGCGGAGGGCCTCCAGTACCAGAATTTTGAAGCCCAAGAGCAAGGCAAGTGTCCTTGAACATATTGATCTTGTTTTACAATAAATTTTTTTTTTTAAAACTGCACGCTTGTGTCAATTTGATGGGAATTCCTATGATAGGAAGTTTACTAGCCTTGTTTAACCACCCTTGTCACCTGGAATACATGGTAGAGAGTCGGGAAGGGCTTTTTACCTTTTTGCTTTGCTTATTTAATTGGGATGGGAAAACAACTATACCATTTAATTATGCATTAATAATATTATGGTTAATATGAACTGGTTAATGTGACATGGTAATAAGTGATCTAAGCAAGCGTAGTATGTGGATTGGGTTGGATGATATAGTGGTTTTGCTTGCTTTAGATCTAAGGACCGGTTCGTGGAGTGACCATCCAGGATTTAAAGTGCCACCACGAGGCCAAGTATGGGTGCGGCATAGCCGATTAATTAGGGCATTGCTAGTATTGCGCGGATCATTTGGCGCACCGAGGAAGGGGAGTCAGATTGGGTTTGGATTTGTGGCGGGACTCCCTGGGATCCGAATGGCACGAGAGGGGCCCTTGGTTGAAGATGTGCTCAGTTAGAGACATCGCCACCGGTGAAACCTCAATGGGTCCGTACAAGCTAGTAGTCCCTTTGTAAAGGCTATATTGTGATCTCTTGGCCACCCACCAAAGGAAGTTTGAGATGACATAATAGAGGTTCCATAGTCATCGAAAGGTGATGAAATTAGAAACACGTGGGTAAAGTGGTACAACCTCTACAGAGTGTCTTAAAAACTATTGTGATAGTCGTGCTCCCGGTCATGAGCAACCTGGACCCTCACATGATTAGAGGGAAACTTGGGATTTGGGATGGTTGGTTATGGTTTGCTACTGGTTATGGTTGATAATATGGTTACGACTGGTTATGCATTGAATTATGGTATTGGATATGGTTAATGGTAATGGTGATGGACATGGAATATGGACTTATACTATGGTAATCATTGTGGGTTACGATGGGTTTACTTCACATACATAAAATATACTGCTTTCCAAATGTGTTAATGTACTTTTCAGCACTTAGCCTTTATTATATTCGTCATTTGAATCAGTTGCTGAGTATGACATGTACTCACCCTTGCAATTCCCCCACCAACAGTTGCGGGTCAGGATTGGGAGTATCATGACGTTAATGAGGAGTCCTAGGCTGTGTGTTGCCGTCGGCTTTGCCTGTGGTGTTGGTTGGAGCCGTGCTACCCTTATGCTTATTTTGATTAGTTTGTAAATTACATTATTTCCGCTGCATTAGGTCAAACTTGTCATTAATATTCATTAGAGCTTGTATTTGAGGATATTCTGAATTTTATAATAAAAGTTGTTAATTAATCTCGTTATGTGGTAATTTTCTGTATATCCTTTTGTGAATGCACTCGTGTATGTGTGTTGAACGTCCTGGGCACACATATGCATTCACTTGGTTCATTTTCAGAACCGGGTGTCACAAATCGGTATAAGAGCCACAGGTTGACCGTAGGACACAGCCTAGATAGAATGGACACTTTACAACACATAGGAACACTCAGGAACCGATGTGTTTTTGCTAGATGTGCTGATTGCTATGTATTATTTCTTGTGTGATTAGTAGAGGATTTTGGGATGCTTTAGCATTGCCAAGTCCATATAGGCTAGTATAGTTAGTTGCTTAATTTCATATCCCTTGATGCATATAGTTCGGGACATTTTCTAAATTTTTATCCCTTGCTTTTTTTTCGATGGTGAGGACTCGCAACTAGAGGGATGCCAATGATGAGGAGGAGAACAATGGAGCACCTCAGAACAACAATGGACAAGGACCTGCCCAGGGAGGTATCAACCTTGAGCAGCTATTGGCTATGCAAAACCAGCTTATGCAGATCATAATACAGACTATGGGACAGTTGCAGGCTAGCAACAACAACAATCAGCCTCACATGCCTCCACCGCCACCACCCCCACCTCCTCACAACCAATTGGGAGAGATTATGAAGACTAGGCCACCAACCTTTGCTCAAGCTGCTGACCCTATGAATGCTGATGATTGGCTCAAGTCCGTGGAGAAGAATCTTGCAATAGTCCAATGCAGTGACTGGGAGAAGGTGCTATTCAGATCTCATCAACTTGTTGGAGCAGCTGCCGATTGGTGGGACTCTTTGTGCAACACCCATGAAAATCAGAAGAGGATCACTTGAGCTGAATTCAACAAGAGCTTACATTCTCATTATGTGCCAGAAGATGTTATGATCTTGAAGAGGCAAGAATTTGAGAACTTGAGGCAAGGAAGAGAATATATCAATAAATTCACTCAACTCTCAAGATATGTGTCCTAGGATATGAGTCGGGACAGCAAGAAACAATACTTGTTCATGAGAACCTTGAACAATGAGATCCAAGTACAATTGTTGAACTATGATTATGAAAACTTCGAGAAGCTAGTGGACAAGGCAATTGTGGTGGAGAAAAAGGTTCGTGAAATGGAGCTAGATAACAAGAGGAAGGCGCCATATCAAGGACAGAAACAAGGAAGTAATGTGCGCCCTCGCTTTGCACCACCTAATGCGCCTTATTGCAGCTCTCCTGCTCCTGTACAACTTCCTGGCTATGCTCCGCGCCCAGCTCAGTTTGTGCAGCAACACCTTGTCATGCAAGAACCTAGGCCTCCAATGCCTTATTCACCTCGTGCCAACCTTTTTGGTGCAAATGTTCAGAATCCAGTTCATCCCAATAATTCTGGTGCAGTTAGGAAGTGCTGTACATGTGGAGAAGCAGGACACTTTGCAATTCAATGTCCTAAGTCAGGCCTTGGTCAAGGAAGCAATGCTCCAAGAAAGAAACCAAGACCAAATGGACGAGCGCCACAAGGCAGCCGTGGACAATAGAATATTGCTCGTGGCAATGTGAACCATATCTCTATGGAGGAAGCGCAACAAGTGGATGACATGGTCATTGGTATGTTTCTTGCAAACTCCAACCCGGCGACTATGTTATTTTATTCTGGAGCATCGCATTCATTCACTACATCAAAATATGTTGCCAAGTATAATTTGCCTATCTCTCATATGAAGTATACTCTATTGGTTCAGTCTACTGGAGGAGAGATGAGGACAAATATAGTATGTCCAAAAGTAAGCCTTAGAATAAGGGGGTAGATTTCTTTGCCAACCTCATTGTATTGGATTCTCAAGAATTGGACATTATACTTGGTATGGACAGGTTAAGGAAGCACCATGGAATAATTCAATGTGCCACAAAGACGGTGAAGTTGACTAATGAGGAAGGAATCACCATAGAATTCAAAGTATCTGAACATGCACCAGATCAATTGGAGCTGAATCACATGGACGGTGCCGCAATTGAGGGGATTCTAGTGGTGTGTGAATTCTTGGATGTGTTTCCAGATGAGTTGCGAAGTATGCCATCTGATCGTGACATTGAGTTTGTTATTGATTTAATACCTGTAACTGCACCTATAGCTAAGAGACCATATAGGATGCCTCCTAAGGAGTTAGCGGAGCTCAAGAAGCAGATTCAAGAGCAACTAGAGAAAGGTTTTATTCGCCCAAGCTCTTCACCTTGGGGAGCTCCTGTTCTTTTTGTGGATAAGAAGGATGGATCACAAAGGATGTGTGTGGATTACCGAGCTCTCAACGAGGTGACCGTCAAGAACAAGTAGACCTTGCCACCCATAGAAGACTTGTTTGATCAGATGAAGGGTGCTTGTGTCTTCTCCAAAATTGATTTGAGGTCGGGATACTTCCAAATGAAGATTATACCATCAGACATACTCAAGACACCTTTTTGGACATGATATGAATCTTATGAGTACACGGTGATGTCTTTTGGATTGAAAAATGCACTTGTCTACTTTATGTACCAAATGAATAAGGTCTTCATGGAGTACTTGGACAAGTTTGTTATGGTATTCATAGATGACATTATGATCTACTCAAGGAACGAGAAGGAACATGTGGAACACTTGAGGCTCACATTACAGAAATTAAGGGAGCATCAATTGTATGCCAAATTCAGCAAGTGCCAATTTTGGTTGAAAGAGGTGTCATTTTTGTGTCATATCATCACAGGAGGAGGAGTATCGGTTGACCCCGGAAAGGTGTGGGACGTGTTGAAATGGGAACCACCACATAATGTAAAGGAGATTTAAAGTTTTCTTGGAATGGTTGGATACTACCATCCATATATGAAGGACTTTTCCAAGATAGCCAAGTCCATGACGGAGTTGCTAATGAAGGGAGAGCTTCCCAATGGACTCAAGCTTGTCAAGACAGCTTTGAGGAGTTGAAGAAGAGGTTAGCTACAGCCCCAGTCTTGACATTTTCGGATGTGATCAAAAGTTTCGATATTTATTGCGACGCGTCAAGACAAGGACTTGGATGCGTGCTCATGAAAGAAGGTCAAGTGGTAGCCTATGCATCGAGGCAATTGAAGAAACATGAACAGAATTATCCAACACATGATCTCGAACTTGCAACCGTAGTGCATGCCTTGAAGGTTTGGAGACATTACATCCTTGGACATAGGTGTGAATTCTATAGGGATCATAAGAGTCTTAAGTATATTTTCACGCAAATGGACCTGAATTTGAGGCAATGAAGATGGTTGGAGCTCATCAAGGATTATGATTTGGGGATCAACTATCATCCGGAGAAGGCTAATGTAGTGGCCGATGCCTTGAGTAGGAAAGGAGTAAGTCACCATCTCACGGTTCGAGAATTGTCAACCGAGTTATGTAAGTAGTTTGAACGGGTGAATCTCGGATTTGTGAATGAGATGGGGATAATGGAGTTAAATCTGACCTTGGAATAGGAGATTCGAGAAGCACAAACAAAGGATGAGGAAATTCAGGAAATCAAGGAAAGAACCCAAGAGGGAAGAGAATTCAGGTATGATGAGGATGACCATAGTACCTTATGGCTCAGAAAAAGGATTGTCATGCCTAATGTGAAGCATATTCGGGAGACAATATTAAAGGAGGCACATGACTCACCTTACTCAATTTATCCCGGTTGTACAATGATGTACACGGACATGAGGACATGTTATTGGTGGGCTAGCATGAAAAAGGACATATCCGAATATGTAGCGTTGTGTGATGTGTGCCAACGAGTGAAGGCAGAGCATCAAAGGCAACCTGGATTATTGCAGCCATTAAAGGTTCCAGAGTGGAAGTGGTAAGAGATTTGAATGGACTTCATAGTTGGATTACCGCAAACCAAGTCCAATTAGACCCAATTTGGGTTATTTTGGATAGGTTAACCAAGTCAGCTCACTTTATTCCCATCAAGACCACCTTTAATGGGGAGAAGTTGGCTGAATTGTATATGGGAAGAATAGTATATTTGCATCGAGTTCCAAAGAAGATAGTGTCCGATAGAGGTTCTTCAATTTACCTCCAGATTTTGGCAGAAGTTGCATGAACCAGGTGGAACAAGGATGAATTTCAGCTTAGCATATCACCCTCAAACGGATGGACAAACTCAGAGGACCAATCAGATTTTTGAGGACATGTTAAGATCTTGTGCTTTGAAGCATGGAAGAAGTTGGGACAAGAGCTTGTCGTATGGGGAATTCTCATATAACAATAGTTACCAAGCGAGCTTGAAAATATCGCCCTATGAAGCACTATATGGGAGGAAGTGTAGCACACCTTTGTTCTGGAATCAGACAGGAGAAAATCAAGTGTTCGAACCTGACATGTTGCAAGAAGCTGTGAAGCAAGTCCCGATTATTCGTGAAGACATGAGGGCTTCTCAATCAATGCAAAAATGCTATGCGGACAATAGGAGAAGAAAACAAGCCTTTGAAGTTGGAGATTTTATTTTCCTCAAGGTGTCACCCATGAGAGGTAATAAGAGGTTTAATATCAGAGGCAAGCTAGCACCCCGATACATTGGGCCGTTCAAGATTTTGGACAAAAGAGGAGAAGTAGCACATAAGTTGTTGATGCCAGCTCATCTTTCAGATGTGCATGATGTGTTTCATGTTTCCCAACTCAGGAAGTGTTTAAGGGTACAGAAAGATCAAGTTCCAATGGAAGATTTGGAACTAGAGGCAGATTTGACTTATGCCGAGCAACCGTTCAAAATCTTAGAAACCAAGGAGAGAGTCACAAGGAACAAGGTCATTCGATGGTGTAAAGTTCAATGGAAGCATCACACAGAATCAGAGGCAACATGGGAGCTGGAGGATGATCTCAAGAAGGAATTTCCCTATCTCTTCTCTTTCGCGTCGAATCTCAAGGGCGAGATTCATTTTAAGCGGGGTAGGTTTGTAACACCCTCATTTTCATGCATCATGCATCGCATAAGTTCATATACATGTTTAACATTGATCCACATAAAAAGGAATGAATTTAAAATGAATTAGAAGCAAAACTGCATTCAAAAGTCCTAAGAAGTGCGGACTAGTCCGTTTTCTATGCGGACTAGTCCGATTTCCCTCTGACCTTCCAAGAACATGTCTGTTTTTGCTGCAGACTAGTCTGTTTTTCTCTTTGACCCCTTTCGGACTTGTTCGGTCCAATGCGGACTAGTCCAGCACCCCGATTCCTTGAAGTTTTGCCAAGTCCCTAGACTTGTCCGGACTTGTCCGACATCTAGCGGACTTGTCCGTTTCCCCTCTGACTAAAATTGGACTTGACCGGTTTTGGCCAGACTTCTCTGTTTTTCCTCTGACTAAGTTCGGACCCGTCCGATGTCTAGTTCGGACTTGTCCGACATCTCTCTCACTAACTTTGGACTAGTCCGACCTAGTGCGAACTTTTTCGGTGATTGCGATTTTGAGTTGATCTTTTGTTCCACGACGTGTTTTTGGATTTTACCTTAAGTGGGCCTAAGGACGTTGTGTCTAACCCTTTTGGAGCCCATGTGGGACCCCACACCGGCCTCCACCCACCCCAAACTCCAAATCCATCAAACCCTAGCCCTCCAACCTTATATAAACAACCCAACACCCTATTTTCACATCTTTTTGCCACCATTGAAAGACCACTCAAACCCTAGCTCGTGGATAGCAGTCGACAAGGAGGGAGGAGATCCTGAGAAGTAAGAAGAAGAGGAGGAAACAAAAGAGGATCAAGTAATTAAGATCTCCATCAAACTTGCGTTCTTCATCAATAATTCACCTTCGAGATTCTTCATCAACCCTAGATCATCAAGATACAAGTGTTGCCTCCAAAACCCTTGATTCATTGGAGTTATAAACACCTGGTATATATTATACTTCCTCTTTCTCACGTGAATTCAACCCCGTTTCTCCAAATTCACGTTGATCTAGAAAACCCTAGCTCACCGTTTCTGTGAGGGCAGACTAGTCCGGCCCTACAGCGAACTAGTCCGGTCCTGCTTTTTGTTTTCTGCTGAATTAAATCTAAATTGATTTGAACCAATGCCAAGCCTGTACACACTTGTTAAAATCTATTAGAACTAGTTAGTAAACATTATTAACAACTCATTAACTCTTTTTTCTTCTCATTTGCATTAATCATGAATATCATGACATATTGAGTAATCTATGTGCACTTATTGATTGTAATTCTTGTCTTGTATGTTTCTTGTGCGGTTAAGATAGATTTGCGCTAGAGAGTGCTGCAGAGGACCTCCAGTACCAGAATTTTGAAGTCTTTGATCACAATCAAGCCCAAGAGCAAGGCAAGTGTCTTTGAACATATTGATCCTGTTTTATAATAAATGTTTTGTTTTTAAAACTGCAAGCTTTCATCAATTCTATGGAAATTCCTATGATAGGAAGTTTACTAGCCTTGTTTAAGCACCATTGTCACCTGAAATACATGGTAGAGAGTCGGGAAGAGATTTTTAACTTTTTGCTTCGCTTAATTAATTGGGATGGGAAACCAACTATACCATTTAATTTTGCATAATGGGATTATCATTAATATGAACTGGTTAATATCACATGGTAATGGGTGATCTAAGCATGCATGATATGTGGATTGGGTTTGATGATATGGTGGTTTCACTTTCTTTAGATCTAAGGACTGGTTCATGGAGCGACCATCCAGGATTTACAGTGCCACCACGAGGCCAAGTATAGGTGCGGCATAGCTGATTAAATATGGCATTGAGTATTGGGCGGATCATTTGGCGCACCGGGGAAGTGGAGTCGGATTGGGTTTGGATTTGTGGCGGGACTCCCTAGGATCCGAATGGCACAAGAAGGGGCCTTGGTTGAAGATGTGCTCAGTTGGAGACATCGCCACCAGTGAAACCTCAATGGGTTCGTACATGCTAGTAGTCCCTTTGTAAAGGCAATTTTGTGATCTCTTGGCCACACACCTATGGAAGTGTGATACGGCATAATAGAGGTTCCATAGTCATCAAAAGGTGATGAAATCACAAACATGTGGGTAAAGTGGTACAACCTCTGCAGGGTGTTTTAAAAACTATCATGATAGCCGTGCTCCCAGTCATGAGCAACCTGGACCCTCACATGATTAGAGGGAAACCTGGGATTTGAGATGGTTGGTTATGGTTTGGTACTGGTTATGGTTGATAATATGGTTACGACTGGTTATGGATTTAATTATGGTATTGGATATGGTTAATGGTAATGGTGATATACATGGAATGTGGACTTATACTATGGTAATCATTGTGGGTGACGATGGGTTTACATCACATACATACAATATATTGCTTTCCAAATGTTTTAATGTACATTTTAGCACTTAGCCTTTATTATATTCATCATTTGAATCAGCTACATGTCATACTTTCCACACTTGCTGAGTACGACATGTACTCACCCTTGCAATTTACCCACCAACAGTTGCAGGTCAGGATTGGGAGTATCACGACGCTGATGAGGAGTCCTAGGTTGTGTGTTGCCGTCAGCTTTGCCTGTGCTGTTGCTTGGAGCCGCGCTACCCTTATGCTTATTTTGCCTAGTTTGTTTAATTAGATTATTTCCACTGCATTAGTTCAAACTTGTCATTAATATTCATTAGAGCTTGTATTCGAGGATATTCTGAATTTTGTAATAAAAGTGGTTAATTAATCTTGTTCTATGGTAATTTTCTGTATATCCTTTTATGAATGCACTCGTGTATGTGTGTTGAACGTCCTGGGCACACATATGCGTTCAGTTGGTTCATTTTCGAAACCGGGTGTCACACAGGCCATGGTGGAGACTCAAGTGCACGCCCCTCTTCCGTTGCTACACTAAGTTCACGGAGGAGGAGTGTATGTGAGGACACTCCCATGGGTGAGAGGAGCAACCTGCACTAACTTCTTCAAGAATACAACCTCGACATACAAAGTGAAGTTGAAGATCAAGCTCGGAAGCTCCTCCAAGATCGTGAGTTTTCTCATATGAAAGCTTATGATCCAGATTTGATCTCCAAAATAGGTATGGATTCCGAATTTTTTTCCATTTGGCATGCAATAGGATGGGAAAACTTTGCTCAAATAGAGGAGAGAGGTTCACGCCTTCTCTCCATGCAATTCCTTTGCACACTCAAAATAGGATTTGATGGTATTTCTTTTAGATTATTTCAAAAACAATACAACATCCTATGGAATAATTAAGTGAAATCCTAGGCTTCTATAAACGTTCTTTGCTAGATTTAGACGCTTTGGCTAAGTTTACCAAGCAATGTTTTTGGCAAGAATTAACTGGTGAGGTCAGATGTAGTGCACCTAGGTATAGCCACTATTTTATGCTTCATGCATAGATGGGTGGCTATGACTATGTTCCCCGAGGAGATGTAAGATTAGTGTGTGATGATGAGCTGAAAATTATTTGCCATGATTAAAAAGATAAAAGTTGCTCCAGTAATTGCCATTATGACACAATGGTTAGATTACATTCCAAGAACAGGGCCAATTGAATGCACTAAATTGATTACCCTTATTGCTACTAGGGTAGGAGCACTAGAATATTCTTCATTTGAGTATATTGAAAATGAAAGAGAATTGATTAATGAAGATTATTTAGTGCAAGGACATACCCTTAAGCATGATCAAGATGACTCTTTGTTATTTTATTGTGACATCCTAACTCAAGGCTTAATAGGATTGATAGAATACTCATACCACCAAGGTATACCTTCTTTTCTGGGAGCCCACATGGAAAGAAATCTGAGGTTAAGCGTGCTTGGCCCGAAGCAATTTACGGATTGGTGACCGACCAGAATGTTTTCTCGGGTGCACACAAGTGAGGACAAAATGCGCAGAAAAGACCAATGTTGGTCTGTGGGGCTAGTCTGTGATCCTTGAGAGCTGTCAGAAGTAACGACCGCCAGGCCCGTAGTGGTCACGGTGTTACAAATGGTATTAGAGTCAACCCTCGAGGTTTCACGGGTGCGTACGGGTCAGGGACGTGGGTACGTACGCATGACGCGTTGGTCCTCTAGGAGGTACACGATGTGGTATGTATGCCAGCACTGAAAGTATGGACGTGGCCAAGAGGGGACTTTCTTGGCTTGGGGGTTGACCGACGAGGATGTCGGTCTTCTAAGGGTGGGGTGGATCGTGACATCTTGACTCAAGGCATAATAGGATTGATAGAATACTCATACCACCAAGGTATACCTTATTTTCCGGAAGCCCACCTGCATAGAACTTCGAGGTTATGCGTGTTTGGCCTGGAGCAATTTACGGATGGGTGACCGACCCGGAGGTTTTCCCGGGTGAGCACGAGTGAGGACAAAATGCGTAGAAAAGACTAGTGTTGGTCTGTGAGGCTAGTTCGTGATCCTAGAGAGCTGCCAGAAGTAACGATCGCCAGGCCCGTAGTGGCTGGGGTGTTACATTTATTATCCCGGCTTTGTCAATGAAATTCGGTTACCTAACCCGAATTATTATTTGTACAAATGTCGAAGGCTAACCATTGATCTTCTTCCCATCGAGGAAGCCCAAAAAAGTAATGCCTCTGTCATGATAACTAGAAGCCGTACAAGGAGAGCAGCCATGCCCCCGACAACCTCCACGGTCCATGAGTACGAAGAGGAAGAGAACCTAGCGGGTGATGCACCTGGATGGAATCAACGTCCATCGTATGAGACATAGGGTCCGCCTAGTCATGGATGGTCGGGTGCCACATGGGAGCCACCCTTATCTACTTCAAGCTCTAGCAGCTTACCTCCAACATCCATGAGAAGATGTCGTTCCTCTTCAACTAGATGTATGGAAGAGCTTGAAGTGAGAACGGGTGACATCTACAACACTCTACAAGGCCATGTCCAAGGTACCCAAGACTGACAACAACACATGGACGCTCAATTTACCAACTTCAACTCCACGCTACAACAACAACAAGCCGACCTCGCAGCATACTTCTGTCATTAAGGGTACAACCCTCATCACGGAGGTGAGTGAAGAACAAGCTTGGAGGAGGATCCCCACTTGAGGTAAATTGTATCACACCCTTCGCATATTTATTTTCCATTCACCCATCATCCACATCTAATATAATAAAAAGTAAAAGTAAAAGTAAAGTAGTATAGATTTGTTTTCAAATAAAATAAAAGATGTGCGGTAAGAATGAATTGGAATTCACATAGATGAAATGATGAATAGTTGCTGGGTTTTAACTTTCCTAAGTCCATAGTTTACAACTTACTACTCTCCAACATATTGCTCTCATTGGCTAAAATTATTTTTGCTTTGATTTGGAAATTGTGGGTAGCAAAAGCTTATCCATTCTAAGTTGTTGTGAGATATGATATAGTGATAGGGCTGATATTCCTAGTTGGAAAGTGAAACTTAGATTTCTAGAGAAATTCTAAAAAGATTTAAGTTATCCTCATTTGATTGGAAATACCTACCAAAGCCACATGTTACATTACATCGATAGACCTTATGCATATGATATTTGTCTTCACATTGAGCTTTGTCAAACTAGTATAGACCTATGTGAGGTTTCATTCATTACTTTTTGACTTCAAGACTTCACTTGGACATGCTATACTTCATAATCAAAATCCCATCATACCACCATTTCATAATAAAAAGAGAAACTCCATATCCTTCATGCTTAGTACTCTCTCAAAATTTATTGCGTAAAAAGGGAGTAGAAGACATGGCTACAAGAAAAAGAAAAAGAAAATGCATGCTTACTTCAAAAGCATGAGAGAAAAAAAGAAAGAAAAAAGTAGCCATGTTTCATCCCTTCAAAATAAGAGAGTCCACTCAAAAAAGAGTCATCTCAATATCCACATCTGCTCCAGTCCATCACACATGCACAAGTCTTGAATCAAATAGTTTGGAATTGATTTCTCCTAAGGCTTGATTTTTTAACTTAGCAATATTACGTTCTGCAAATATGCCTACTATATTCCCTACCAAGCTCCACATACAAGCCTTATGTAGAGGTAGGATGAGTTTAGGCACAATGCCCTAGTGAGAGCATACTACACATAAAGGAGAGACTGAGAGAACCGAATTGAGATACTTCAAATCTAAATTGAACTCCCCGAAATTGGAGTGGAACTTGATTTCTAGTGTATGTGTGCTCTATCTGCTGTTCTATCTTCAACCATCCATCAATAGGAGATGGCATAAGCCCCATAATGACTTGAGATGGGTGAAGTACCATGCAAATTTTTGCAATGATAGGTAGAGTATTCTGTTGTGCACATGGTACTTGTAAAAACTAGAATATTGTAGTAACTCCTGATCATCAACCTAAAGTCCTGACCCTGTTCGCAACAAGCAAAGGATAAGCTTGGGGGAGTTTGTTGACGGTTGTTATATAACAATTTCACCAGTCAATATAACTAAATTATGTGAAGGAATTGTCATTTCTTGCACACATCACCTTTCTATATAACCTATTTCTACATGTCCTTTGAGAAATAGTGCACGCAGGGAATTATTGTAGGAAATGAGGTAAAAGAGGGGGAGCAATCCTATAAATACCATCCCAGCCAATCAAGTGATGACATGTGGCACCACATGGATCAAATGGCCCACGAAGAAACGTATACGAGGCCATCCAATGGTGTAGCACCCATATCAAGGAATGGGACCCACCTGGCAGTGACCTAGACGAATCACACTAGAACTGGTGTCACTACAGGAATCCCGACGATTTGCGATGGCCGGGGCCGTCGCAAATAAGCCAAATGCCGTTGTAAATAAGCTATTTGCGACGGTTTACCTTATTTGCGACGGCTTCTGGCCGTCGCAAGTTTGTCGTCGCAAATAAGTTTATTTGCAACGGCCACCGTCGCAAATAAACTTATTTGCGACGGCTTGAAGTGGCCGTCGCAAGTTATTGCTGCGGGCTGGCGGGCCCCGCAGATGCTTATTTGCGACGGCCTAGCCGTCGTAATTAAGGGCCAATATTTGCGACGGCCTGGCCGTCGCAAATAAGTTCAGAGGGCAGGGCCCACGTGTCCTCCTCCGGGACCCACGACGCTATTTGCGATGGCCAGGCCGTCGCAATTAATGCTTATTTGCGATGGCCAGGCCGTCGCAAATAACTGTGGTTTAATTGCGACGGCTTGTACTCTTATTTGCGACGGTACTGTATAAAAAGCCGTCGCAAATAAGGTTTTTTATTTTTTTTTAAAACAGAAAATACTACCCGGCTCGATGGCCAGAATCACAACAAACACAATATACACAATATACACAATATATACACAGCATACACAAACATCATCACAATCACAAACTAAAATTCCGATACATCTCACATCGTCATCAACAAAGTAAATAAAAGGGCTCACTCGCCCATCTAACCTCCGAAGCCACCTCCGAAGTCGAAGTCGCCGTCGTCGCGCCTCAATCCAGGCGGCGGTAGCGAAGGCGACGGCGTTTGTGCAGCCATCGCGGATCCCTGCAATTAATAAAACATAGAGTTAGAATATAAATGCATCAACATCTCTCTCCCTCCCTCTCCCTCTATCTTCATCTAGATCACCCTCTCTTCCTCTCTCTTTTCATTTCTCTCTTTGTCTCTCACTCTATCTTTCTTGCTCACTCTATCTCTCTATTGCTATCCTTTTCCCTCTATCTTCCTCCCTCTATCTCCATCTACATCTCCCTCCCTCTATCTTCCCCTCTCTCTATCTCCATCTACATCTTACTCTCTCTTCATTCCCATCCTACTCTATCTATCTTTCACTCTTTCTTCTGTCTCCCTTTCTTCTATCTCTTTCATTCTTCTATCTCAATCATTTTCTTCTATCTAACTATCTCTCTCTTTCATCTATCTCAATCTTATTACGCTGGAGAAGAAGGATTACATAGAAACTTACCTGACCCGCTGAAGAAGGATCGCCTGGGAGGACCGGTGGTAGTACCGGTAGCTGGATTCCCAGACCCTGCGCCCGAGCGATGGCCTGTCATTGCAAACATTAAATGCTATCTATTAGTAAGTCATTTACGCTGAATTAATGAGAATTTTAATTTTTAGATTGTTACCTCCATTGCTTCCCGCATCTGCGCCAACGCTGCTGCCTGGGTTTGGATCGTGGCCTCCATCGCCCTCCTTTCCTCCTCATGTCGCCTTTCGTTTTCTTCTACAGTTTCTCGGAGGGACTGCATCTCAATGTCCCTCTGCGACACGCGACGACCTCCTGTGCCCGAAGCCTGCATGGAGCTGCCTCTCGCAGGTCTACCCGCCCTCGAGTCGACAACTCCGTCGAATATGGCGAGCCTATAAAAAAGAGAGTCAGTAATATGAAATTAAAATATCTTGAATACTTTGAATTGAAAACGATAAAATGACTTGCAAACTCACCTTCCGTTTGCTTTTCCACCACCGGTTGCATACGCGGCTTGAGGATCGATCGGTTGACGTTCCCAATCGAAATCCTCGCCGTGTATCTTCCTAGCCTCCTCCCCATACTTAGCCTGCAAAACAATAAAATCCTGTAAGTTCAACAATCTATATAGTTATATTTAATATGAATGATTTATAAACTTACCAAACGCTCGGCTGCAGCCTGACTACACCCCGTCGGCTGAGAAGGGTCCCTGTGACCTCTCTTCCAAACCTCAGCAGGGGTGGGCGGCACCCCCGTCTCGCGCTCCTGTCAATACGTGTTAGTACGAACAATATATTATTAATATATAAACATAAGTTACACACACTTACCATGCGTTTAGCTAAACGCAAGTGGTTATCTTGCCCGTGCCTGCTCTTCCCCTCCACCTCTCTGCAGTCTCGAGCCTTCTCAGACTTAGCTTTAAACTCGTCGCTAGCCCAGTAGCGACAAAGGGCCCGAAATGCATCGGTCCGACCCTGCAACCAGCTCACGTGGCCCTGCACATAGTTCGAAGTCGTTAAAAGTACCATCGAGGACATTATCAGAAAAAAATACTTACTACACTCCACGTACCTGCGCGTACTCCTCCTCCGTCAGGTGCCTCTCGCTCTCTTGTCGGAAGTGTAACACGTGCTGCTGGTTCGCCTTCAAGTGCTCATTAATAATTTGAACACGGGCGTTCGACAAAGCTTGTCGAAGCGCCTTGGCAGCGTTGAAGTGAAACACTCGCCTCGCATCCTCAAACATGCGACGGTCGTTCGGGTCCTGTAAAGTATATCTTGCCTGCGATAAAGAATATATTGAAGAGATGTTCACTAAAAGAGTTTAAGAGTTGTAACTTAGAAACTTTTTTAACATACTTACCATAAAATCAGCCCATACGGCCTCCTGAAGGTTGCCGTGCTCCTGGTGATGGACGCGTGCATAGTCCTCCCACGAAACAGCAGGCACCACGTCGATGACCCCGAGATAGTGCAAACGCACTATAGACCCGAGGACACCATTCACCGGTCTTTGGTGTTTCTCACCGGTGAAAGACAAGTCATCCCAAGCCCTGTAAGATATTTTTTCATTCATTCATTACTTAAGTAATCAAAAGAAACTAAAATTGAAAACTATAATTTTTATTACCTGTCTCCGACTGGACGAATCACGGTCCTCTGTGAAGGGACCGCGGGAGGACTGACAAAGTGAGTCCTCCTCGTCCTCCGCGTCTGCTGGGGTGCCACGTCAGGTGACCCAGACGGCTCCTCACCAGCCGAGTCAAAGTCCTCAGGAACAAACTCATCGTCAGCCGGGGGCTGGCTGGCCGAGGGCTGGCTCGCCGAGGGCTGACTCGCCGAGGGCTGCCTCGCCGAGGGCTGGCTGGCCGAGGGCTGCCTCGCCGAGGGCTGGCTCACCAAAGGCGCCGCAGCCTCTGAGTCAGCCGGTGAGGACTACAACATTCAAATGATTCATAAGTAAGTTTAATGTGAATTTGAATTTAAAGAATTTGTCAAAAACGAGTGACATTTACCTGTGATGAAGCTCTAGAGCTGGTCTGAACGTGCCCCAGCAGCTGAGAGCGTCTGCTGCCAGTCGACGAGGCACCAACGAAAGCGTCCTCAGGTCTAGAGGGGTAGAACCCCCTCGTCGGCGGCACCTTCTTACCCTTCTTTGACGCCATCCTATTATAATTAGATAATTAGTAAATATGCAAATAAAATATATAAAATTCATGTTACTATCTTCAAGAAAACATTACTTGTAGTCACTTTCAAAATTCATCAACATCATTGTCATGTGCCTGTGCCCTACTCCTTAAACCAGCCCAACGATCTTCCATCGTGGCATGTTCTAATTTTCGTTTTCGCGTATCATCTGCCTCTACATCTTCAACGTCTTCAACATCTCCAACTAATTGATCGAGTCCTGCACCAAGCTCGACGATAAAAGTGTCTGGCAACTCTTCTTCTTGGTACACTTCTTCAACGTCTTCGCTATCATGGTAACCATCATCCCCAGGAGTATATAGCCGCTCACGAGGATTCACCTTATATACCACCCACCAAGCACTGAGCTTTGTGCATGGATAAGGTAGATAATACACTTGTTCAACTTGATGCGCAAGAACAAATGTATTGTAACCTCATAGTCGGTCCTTATGTTTCACTTCCACCATTCCAAATTGGTTTTCTCGAGTTCCATGAGTACGATCAAACCAGTCACAGTCAAAGAAGACAACTCGAAGGGTCTTATTTCCGGTAAAAGTAAATTCAAGGATTTTGTTAATGATACCATAATAATCGGTTAAATTCCCTTGAGTGTCCATTGCTCTCGTCACAACACCGGAATTTGATGTTGCCGCAAGAAGACGATGAGCTTCAAAATGAGTTGTACGGAATCGGAAGCCATTTACGTCATATCGACCATAGCTTCTAACATTCACCAATCCATAAGATAGCTGCCGCAAATCTTCATGGACATTGTGAGTCCGACACTGTTATAAAAGACGAGAGAATATTACATAATACTTCTTTAATAATAGTAATTTATAATACATAGAAGACGAGAGAATATTACATATTCTTGAAACCAAGATAGAAAACTCTGCCCCCCATTTATTCCTTCCTTTCACATCGCTTCTACTTGTTTGGCCGTAGGTTGATGCCTATGTGGCCAATATTGTCTGTGGAACTCGCTGAACATGAAAAAGCATCTTTTAGAGTACTTGTGTAGCAAAATATGTAGATTAACATAAACATAGGAGAAACACTTACTCGAAGTATTCCTGCATGCCTTCTATATTCGCGTACATGTCGAGTAAAGCAACAGTCCTTTCTTGTTCGGATAGCTCGTAGGTCGTGTAGCTACCAGCGGTGGCACCTCTCGTTTGAAAAATGGAAAGGTCGCTTAGGGGGGGTGTTTCATCCACATTGTACCGCATCGCCGAAGTATTGATATTGTTTTCTTCCACAAAGTAGACACTTGAAAAGTATCCAACTTCCTTAAGAGCATATGCTTCAGCGATGCACCCTTCCACCCTTGCCCTGTTGCCAACCATTGGTTTCAGATATCGTAGCGCTCTTTCAATGTGATACATCCACCTATATTGCACAGGACCGCCAACTTTAGCTTCGAATGGAAGATGGATAAGCAGATGTTGCATTGGATTGAAGAAACCCGGTGGAAAAAATTTTTCCATCTTACATAAAAGTATGGGTACCTCCTTCTCTAACTTATCCATCATACCGATCTTGATTTCTTTAGCACAAAGCTGTCTATAAAAATAGCTGAGCTCGGCTAAAACCTTCCACACCGCATCATCTAGATAGCCTCGGAACATAACAGGTAGGAGTCTTTCCATTATAATGTGATAATCATGACTCTTCAACCCAGTGAGGTTTCCTGTGTTATCATTTACGGCTCGTTTCAGGCTAGCTGCGTAACCATCTGGGAATTTCAAAGTTTTCATCCATTTCATAACTTCTTTCTTTTCTTTCGATCGAAGACAGAAAGAAGCACGTGGCTTTCCACCACTTTCAAAGATTTCAAGAGTTGGACGGTGACAAATGTCTGCCAAACCTAGTCTAGCTTTATAATTGTCTTTCGTTTTGCCAGGCATATCCATGCAAGTGCTTATGATACTTTCGCTCATATTACACTCCTGATGCATGACATCAATGTTGTGCATTAGAATCAACGACTTCACATATGGTAGCTCCCAAAGTCCACATATGTGAGTCCAATTGTGTTCCTCTCCATAACCTACGAAATATCCAGGACGACCTTCATCAGGCACCAGTTTGTCCAACATATCAGAAATTTCTGACCCGTTGAGACGCTTCGGTGGTCCTTTAGTGACAACAGTGTTCTTTCGAAAGACATGCCTCTGCTGCCTAAATATATGATTCGAGGGCAGCCAACGTCTGTGACAATCGAAGTAAGATATTTTGCCTCCATGAGTTAGTCGAAAGCAATCCGTGTCTGAAGCACATATCGGACACGTCAGACGACCGTGAGTGCTCCATCCGGAAAACATGCCGTATGCCGGCAAATCATGGACGGACCACAAATAAGCAGCTCGAAGGTTGAATTTCTGCTTCTTGTAACTGTCGTACGCTTCGACTCCTGTCCACAAGGCTTTCAATTCTTCGATCAGCGGTTTTAACATCACGTTGAGACGTGACCCGGGATGATCAGGTCCAGGTACAATGAGGCTGAGAAACATGAACTCGTTCCTCGTACAAAAAGCAGGTGGCAGGTTGTACGGAATGACAAAGACAGGCCAACATGAGTATGGCGTGGCATTCGTACTGAACGGTGAGAATCCGTCTGTCGCTAATCCGATGCGAACATTCCTCGCATCACGAGAAAAGTCTGGATCGAAACGGTCTAGCGCCTTCCATGCATCATCGTCGGACGGATGCGTCAAGAATTCCTTGTTCCCTCGTTTACCTTCTTTGTGCCATCTCATGTGTCTTGCGGTTCTTTTTGAAAGAAACATCCGCTTCAACCGAGGTGTCACAGGCAAGTAACGAAGCTGCTTATGTTCGACATCTGTCATCACATTATCGCCATCGTCATTAACAACTTCGACATACCTCGATTTACCACATTTCAAGCACATCTTCTCATTGGCGTGCTCTTTCCAGAATAGCATGCAGTTGTCTGGGCACACATCAATTTTCTCATACTTCATATCGAGACCAGATATCTTGATCTTTGACTGATACATATCTGGTGGCGCTTTGTGAGGTTGTGGAAGGATATCGCAGGTCAATTTCATGAGATCATTGTAGCAGTTGATGGAAAAAAAGTACTTGGACTTAATTGCCATAAATCTGGTCAAGAAAGCAAGTACGGTCACAGCCGTGTATTCATGCAACGGCTCTTGTGATTTCTTCAGCTCCTCGAAGAACTTCTCTGCCTCATTTGTAAGAGGATCCTCCACTTCAAGAGCTTCTAACATCTCATCCATCCTATCAAACTCTGTTATATCATCATCCTCATCCACTTCGGCTATGACTCGAGAATTAGTCTCACTGTGGAAGGTCCACACTTCATATTGTGGAGTGAAACCGTTTCGACATAAGTGAAACGAAAGCTCCAATCTTCTCAAAAACTTAGTGTTCCAGCATTTTGTACATGGGCACCGCACCATATCTTCCGTTGACAACGAAAATGCTCGATCCAAAAATTTATCTAACTTGATAAACCACTCATCGGAGTGACCACCATTTCTGCTCTTCCAGCTAGTATACATCCAACTGCGGTCTTCACCCATGTTTGACTCTGCAGTTTAATGCGAAAGAAATTGTCGTTAATGTATTGTTGTGTTATGTCACGGCCCTACAACCTAGGCAGATAGATCCTAAACCCACCCATGAGTGACCGAGCCGAGCGTGCTCATGACGAGATGCGTGATCCGGATTCGAACGAAATTTTGGCAGCATAACCCCGCTGTTCTCCACTGCACACCCAAGAATGGTGCAGCAGAGAACAACAGGGTTACGCCACCGAAATCTCGTCCAAATCCGGACCCGCATCTCGTCACAAGCCACGCCCCCTCGGTCACTCTGAGGCTGTCCAAAAAGGGACAATTCCGAACCTGCACGTCTCACATTCCAATGGCATGTGAGACGTGCCGATCCGAAACGGGTAATCAATTGCTATAGGTTACGTTGCTCATGTTCATTTATAAATCAATTACGAATGAGGAAAGAGAACGAGAGTGAGGAGAAAAGTGGGTCAGAGTTGAATGTTTCATAGTCAGGGCCCTCCACGATAATTGTGTTCGGCATGGCATCGTGGCCTTCATGGTCGTGGGACTTCTTGCAGTTGCAGTCGTGGGCTTCATGGTCGTGGTCGTGTTCGGCATGGCGTCGGCGGCAATGAACAACGTCGGCGAGCCGAGTGGCTCCTGGGACCTGCAGACCAACTACGCCAACTGGGTCGCCTCCAAGAGGTTCCTCCCCGGTGATCAGATCGGTGGGTACCTGCACGGCCACCAGCCCTCGCTCCCGGAGCCTCTCCTCCGCTGCCGTCCACGCCTTCCGGAGGATCCTCTGCCGCTACCAAGACTACCGCCATCGGCTTCGGTCTCGCCGCTGTCATGCTCGTCGCAGGCGATATGGCGTAGAATATCTCCTCTCTCTTTTGATATTTCTTCTGATACATTATCGTTTTAACCCGCTTATGTATATATATATATATATATACATATTTATATTTATATATTTATATATATAAAGAATATTAAACATGCTAAAAGAAACATAACAATTAATCAAAATTTGAACATTTAATAACTTAATTCAATAACGATAAGCAGCAATGAACATAAACATTAAGAATACTAAAGCAAAACATAAGCATGCTTAACATCTACATAATCAATAACATTATCAACAAATTTGCATAACCAACATCATTAACAACTAAGCATAATTAACATCAAGATCGAGCAACAATTTCTACTCATTCGATCAACAATCATTCGAAGATTGAACAATCCATATCAAATATCAAGAAATCCACAACAAATTTGCATAATCAACATCATTACTTGACGATCGGCGACGACGAGGAGGCCGGGGTGCGCGGACGGCAGGGAGGCCGGGGCGCGCGGGCGGCGAGGTCGCCGGGGCGCACGGACGGTGATGACGGGGAGGCCGGGGCCGCCGGGGCGCTTGGGCGGCGAGGAGGCCGGGCCTCGGGCGGCGGCAGCGGGGCGCGCTCGGCCGGCGGCGCGGGGAGGTGGAGGGCGGCGGCGGCGCGCTCGGGCGGCAGCGCGCTCGGGCGGCGGCGTGCTCGGGCGGCGGCGCGGGGAGGCGGAGGGCGGCGGCTGGGCGCGCTCGGCGCGGCGGCGCGGGGAGGGGGAGGGCGGCGGCGGCGCGGGGAGGCAACTAATGAGTCGTGAGTGGACCAGAAAGAAGGGTCGGGTCGGGATGAAGGAAATTATTTGCGACGGCCAGTTAAATTGCGACGGCTCGGGGGCGCGGCTAGCGGCTAGCGGCGGGGCCGGCGGGCCGGGGGCGCAGGGGCGGCGGGGGGCCGGGGGCGGTGGGCGCGCTGTGGGCGGCGGGGTCGGGGCGCGGCGGGCCGATGGCGAGGGTGCGGCGATGCCGGGGGTGCAGGGGCGGCGGGGGGCCGGGGGCGGTGGGCGCGCTGGGGGCGGTGGTGTCGGGGCGCGGCGGCGGTGGGGAATTGTAAATGAAGAGTCGGGGCCGGAGGGTCCCGATATTAGACTTAGTTTGCGACGGCCTATTACATGGCATCGTTCCCATACATACACACACTCAAGTTCTTTCGCCGTATGCATAAAACTGCACTAGCAAATGCCCTTTTTATTACATCTTCAGCCATGTCCTCTTCTATAACTCAGTTTCATAACTCTTCTATAATTAAGTGATTCAATCCTTAAATAAACTATACAAGCTATTCTAAGCTACTATAGCTAATTGCTGCTACCTCTTAACAAAATTGCTAGCTAGATCTGAAAAAAAAAACTAAAACCGGGGGGAGTAGCACTGACCTCAGAGGCGTCGGGGGTCGGGGGCGCAGTGGAGGCATCGGGGGCCGGGGGCGCGGCGGTCCGGTCGGGGGCGCAGCGGTCCGGGCCGGCGGCGGCGACGCCGGTGGCGCGGCGGGCCGGGGGCGGAGGCAGGCGGCGGTTGGGGCGCGGAGGCGGGCCGCCGGTGGGGGCCACAGGCGGGGCCGAGGGCGGCGGGCCGGCGGCGGAGCCGGTGGCGCGGCGGCGGGGGCGCGGCAGGGTGGCGGGGGCGCGGCGGCGGTAGGGTGTTCTGAGGTGAATGAAGAGTCGGGGCCGGAGCGTCCCGATATAAGCCCTAATTTGCGACGGCAGCTTTAATTGCGACGGCCTCAACTTACGGCCGTCGCAATTAAAGCCTGTTTGCGACGGCCGTCTGACCGGCCATCGCAAATAAGGGTTTATTTGCGACGGCTCCTTTATTTGCGACGGTCCTAGGGTTGGCCGTCGCAAATAACCACTTATTTGCGACGGCAAGTCCGAAAGCCGTCGCAAATAACTACTTCTTCGCGATGACCATCTTATTTGCGACGACCGGAGGCGGGCCGTCGCAATTTAAGCTATTTGCGACGGCTGGCCGTCGCAAATAAAACCAGCCGTCGGAAATGATCGCTTTTCCTGTAGTGTGTAGAGACCAGGTGGGCCGACCCCCCTAGTCGGCCGACTTGGTCCTAGCGCCAAACTCGGTCAATCGTCACGTGTTGGCTCCTCCCAGCTCAATGAAGTCAGTGGTGACTTGGTTGCGCGCTTTTAGTGGCGGGAACCGACCCTTCTCCACCTATAAATGGACCCCCTACCCTCACTTCACACAGTATTCATCCATTGTATACACTATTCTCCATAGGTTTAGAGGAGTGTAGGTTGTAGGGAGAAGAGCCTCTAGTCCACAACCCAAGTAGGAGAGGAGTAGGAGTCTCTTCCCAATTCCTAATTAGGAAAGGTATGGCTCTCATATTCCTATTTGTATTTGTGACTTTTCTTTTAATAAAGATGTTATATTTAGTCTTCTATTGTTCATATACTTGGATGAAGCGTTTCATGTTTGATTGTGGATTCCATATCTGTGGTAGGAGTAGTATTTATGATTATGCTATACCATCTTATTATATCATCATAAACACTACAAACCCCTACTATAGCCTAATTAGCTATGACATGATTATGTTAATATGAATCAATTATGCTATGTATTAACATTAGTTCAACAATGATTTAGTTGACTGCCTTAGGATGGCTTGTGCCTAGGCTCTTAAGGTAATTACTTAATATGCTAGCATGGTGCTGGGATAGATAAGTAGTGTTGAATGTCTCGTAGACCCACATATTGAAAAGGTAGGCCATAGGTGGTGACAGCCCTACATGTCCTTTGTAATCCTCCACGTTCGGCTATGCCACACGCTCTTGGTGGGAGTCGTCCTAGTGTTGCTAGGGGTAAACCCATGCCCGATGTGTTAATCCACTTAGCATGAGAATTCATAATTTATATGATCATTAGTAACTAACTTAGGCTATGTACAAGTACATTAGAAGCACACTAGGAGTATCTATCTTCTGTGTGTCACACTACCTCCAATTATCCTTTATCCATTTTTGCTAGAACCCTACCTAGACCAACCTAGCCTCTCAATTTGATGATTGTTTTGCTTCCACCAAGCCTTCCTTTGGGATAATATAAATGACACCCTTTGGGAATACTCTAAAAGGGGGAATGCTACATCGCTAGATTTTGTGCCTTGCAGATTTATATATGTGATTTAAGAGCTATCAACAAGCATTTCTGGCATCACTGCTAGTGATGATTTGTTAGTTGTGCGTAGGAAATATCAACAGCCACAGATCATGGTATACCGACAAGGTGTGGAGTGTATGGGCTCCATCACGAGTTAAATTTTTCACATGGTTCCTCCTACAAGATAGGGTGTGGACGGCAGCGCGGCTACTGGCACGGGGGTGGCCTAATGAGTACTTCCCCCTCCAATAGGAGAAGCCTAGAGATGGTCGTTCACCTATCCGAGATTGCCCTGTCTCCACAACGATTTGGACAATTATTTCAAGATGGAGCGAGGTGGAGTCTCTACATCTATCGGTACCCTCAATACCGGGTACCCTGCGGGATGGAAGAAATGTCTAAGGACCCTGCCTCCCTGCCGAGGAAGGCTCCGGAGGTGCCACATGCCCACGCTTGCAGCAAACAATGTCGTTGTTGCCATGGCGGTAGGGAGCCGTCGCATGGTGGCAGCCGTATGGCCACTTGCCATGCTGGATCGACCCGATCTGAAGCGGGGATTGGCCCCCTCCTCTCCTCCCTAGCCACGACGGGAGGGACGAGAGGAGGTGGCGTTGAGCTGGATGTTCACCATCTTACACGGATGTGCTAAACCTTCAGGGAAAGCCCACCCCCCCACCCCCCCTTCCTGGTGCGCCAAATGTCAAAGTGTGCAAATGACACTTCCCCGGACCTACTTTGAGAGCAGCCCACAAAGTTTATTTTTTAGGAAGGTGCTTGAGTGAGTCCAAGCTTGGATTTGAGTGTGTATAAATGGTATCCCCTTGAGTCGGTGGCTACCCGGTCCTTTTGTACGAAGGTCGGGCACCTTACAAGTGGGTCCAGGGCCTGACAGGTGGCTCCGATCAGATTTTATGCCTGTATAAGATCTAAGGGTTTACTAACAATTGCAGCCTCTAACCGTGGCTTCTAGACCCGCCGTATTTCCGTGCTGGTCGCTAGTAGCTAGCGGTAGTCGTTGATGATGGCAGAGAATATCTTGTCGCCGCAAGCTACCTTGTCAGCAGTGTAAGGTAGCCCTGCTGCGCCTTCACTGTGATGTGATTGGGCACAACAACACATGGCAGGGGTGCAAGTTGCGTCGTGGGCATGGGGAAGGCATGTGCTTTCAATGCGCGACTTGGACAAGGCATGCCACTGTTTACTCCCGCAACCTACCGCCCAGGGTAAGTTGCCAAACGGGTGGCAGCTCCGGAGCCCTCCTTGGTGGGAGCAAGGGCCCAGAGCCAGAGGTTGCATGGCAGCTACGAAGCCCTCCTTGGTGGGAGCAAGGACCCGGAGCCAGAGGACGGATGGCACCTCTGGAGCTCTCCTCTGTAGGAGCAAGGGCCTAGAAACAGAGGACGCGTGGCAGCTTTGGAGCCCTCCTCGGTCAGAGTAAAGGCCCAGAACCAGAGGATGCATGGCAGCTTCGAAGCCCTCCTCGGTGGGAGCAAGGGCATGGAGTTAGAAGACACGAGGCATCGCCGGGGTCCACCTCAGGGGCGAAGTCAGCTCCGGAGCTTCTTCTCGCTTGTACACGGGGGTACTCAGTCTGCAAAGTACTGACAGTGGCCCCTGAGCCCACCTCGAGAGAGGCGACGATCTTGCAAGTGGGGCCACCAACATGCCTTCTCATGTGGCTATTCCGAACTTATATTTGTTGAGACCTACATAGGCATGATAGACAAGAAAGTAATTGCACTCACCGGCCACATTCTCCCCGTTCTTAGTTTCGTTATGTCTTTAGGTCCTGAGCTGGGCTTACACGCATGGGTAATTCAGTGCGTTAGAATCCGGGGCCCAGTTCCCGCCTTACTTTGTGTGTGGGCCATTTGGCCCCCAGTACTCAACCGTAGTGCTAGGAGGCAGGGTGCGCATGCTTAAGTTACAGAACCATGCTAAGCAGGCTACACACCATGGACCTCCGACTCGGCGTAGGACTTTTGTGGGGGAGACCATCTGGCGCTTCTGGACCCCAAACAAGGTGGCGACCGACAGACCCCAGACACATTGCAGGTACCTCAAGCAGACCCGCCGGCAGCAGGATCACATAACTCCACTAGAGGCGAGACAGGGGAAATGTAATGGGGCATATGGCAGATGATATGCAAAAGTAAGCTTAAAATTAAAGAATAATGTAATGAACTTGGTATTACAGTGCGACAGTATCCAGGTTATGGTTATTGCCTTGCTCATTAGTATGGGTCGTCTGCCTCAGGGGGGAGGCCATCTCCAGAGCTTCTTCTTGCTTTTACGCGGAGGTACCTGGTCTGCAGCCATAAACTCGCCTCAAAAGAGGAGGCAATATGTGTCTCTGTCGTGCACACCAACAATCGACCTGTACACAACTGACTCCCGCTCCACCAGGCTCTCCACGGCCGACCATAGGGTCGTGCTCGACCGCCTTCAGGGTATGAAGGAGGACATCCGTGTCACCATCGAGCGGCAGCGGGAGAGACGGCGCGACCTTGAGGCTGACTACAGCGCTCAAGGGGGCGAGCCCTAGGCTTTCGCCGTGCAGGTCGCGCCTCAGGAGAATCTTGTGCCGTACATACCTCTTGTGATCCTATGTGCACGTACCTCAAACGTATGTGGTGCAAGGTGCACCCTAGGGGTACTGTTGACGGTTCCTACGCACTACTAACAATTCATCTCTAGCAGTGGTGCCAGAAATGTTTGTTAATAGATTTTAGATTATACATGTAAATCCGCAAGCACACGGAAATTATCGATGTAGCATTTCCTCTCTAAGAGTATTCCCAAAGGGTGTCATTTATATTCTCCCAAAGAAAGGCCAGATGGAAGTAAAACATTCATCAAGTGGAGTAGCTAGGTTGGCCTAGGTAGGGTTATAACATGGATGGATAAAGGGTAATTGAGGTTGTGTGACACACACTGGAGCATTCTATCCTAAGCGGATAATATGGGGTAAAGAGGGAACAGGCTAAGAACTAAGTAGAGACTCCCACAACGCTTCTAATGTACATATACATAGCCTAGGTTAATTACAAATGATAATTTCAATTATGAATTCTCATGCTGAGTGGATTAGCACATTGGGCACGTGTTTACCACTAGCAATACTTCGACGACTCTCGCTAAGATCCTGTGGCATAGCCGAACATGGATGATTACAATGGACAGATTGGGCTGTCACCACCTACTGCTACCTCTTCAATCCTTGGGTCTACAAGACATTCAACGCTACTTTCTATTCTAGCACCATGCTACCATATTAAGTAATTACCTTAAGAGCCTAGGCACAAGCCATCCTAAGGCAATGAACTAAATCATCATTGAACCATTGTTAGTTCATATCAATAGTGATTCATATAACTTAATCATGTCATAGCTAAATAGACTATAGTGGGGGTTTGTAGTGTTTATAATGATATAATGAGAATAGTATAACATACTCATAAATACTACTCCTACCACATATCCACAATCAAACAAGAATCACTTCATCCAAGCATATGAACCAAAGAAGACTAAAGATAACATCTTTATTAAGAGCAAAGTCAGAGATACAAATAGGAATATGATGAGGATTGCTTCTCTCACCCATGGCTCCTTCCTCTTTCCAAACAACCTCTTCATTCCTTTCATGGCCACAACGAACAATAACACAATAAGGCAAACACTTGAAAGTAGTGATGTTAGAAAAAGGAAATCCCCCCACCCCCTAGACAAATTTTCCCTTGAAGAACTTGAGAGCAAATTGCAAATGCAAACAAAAGCAAATCTTTTTGAGTTGGGAATTGATTAAGAGCACTTCAATGAAGAGCAAAAAAACAATGTGAGCAAGAGTGACTTTGGGGAGGTATGAAATGAGGTGAAGCGTGAGGAGAAGTGCCCCTCACGGCCACCATTTATAGTGTGCACTCCACAACGGTCACTAGGGTACCAAATGTAGCTGTTGGAGGAGAGAGAGCCAAAATGGCTCTTTCCTCTAGTCGACCGAACACGGCGGTCGGCCAAACTGACAAGTGGCCCCGCTGTTCTCCCTTTTGTCACGTGCCCCCCCTCCCCCCCCCCCCCCCCCAAATGGCTATGGAATTAGCATGTTGGTGAATTACCACTTTTGCAGCCCAGAAAAATTATTTTTCGAATAAAAACTCCTTTTTCAAAACCCAGCAATTTTCTTTTTGTAAAAAATAACAGTTGAGAATAGAAGATTCTCATCTTGCCAACAAAAACCAAATATGCAGTGGGGAAAATCAAACTAAATGTGGAAAACCAAACAGAGAGAAAAGAAAACCAAAGAAAAAGGATAACTACCAATTTAACGTATTGGCTAGGTCTCACCATGGTCTGGTTAGATGGACATTCCTCCTTCATTTCCTGACACCCAAGCCCAGAAGGATGGGCTCTGACAGCTTGTATTGATTCTTCCGCCATACCTTCTATGGCAGCATGGTGGACATGGGCCTCTGAGGAGGCCCCAGACTTCTCCATCTTCTTGGGGTGTCAGCGTGGACGATAAGACTGGTTCTCCGCATAGATCAAATTCCTGATGAATGCAATGAGCGGATCCATCTTTGGACTTGTGATTTTGACCTCTTGAATGTGCTTAACATTCAGCCCATACTTGATATGGATCATGAAGCATTGCTCCAACATTGGGCAGAAGTTAAACTTCTCCTCCTTGCCATTGATATGGAAGTGGATTTCTTTAGCTTCCACATGTATGCGAGCCTTCTCGGTTCTAAGGAATGGTCGCCCAATAATAAGCGGCGTATCCTTCTTGACCTCCACGTCGAGCACGACGAAATCCACGTGTATGAAGCAATTCCGAATTTTCACCGGAACATCTTCAGCGATACCCGCTGGATAATAGACTGAAGAATCAGCTAGTTGGAGCTGCATTGGTGTTGGAGTAAGCTCCGTGAAGTTCAGCTGGTCGAAAACCACCTTGGACATCACACTCACACTTGCTCCAAGGTTAGAAAGGGCCTTGTCAAAGTGGTGAGCCCCAATTGAGCATGATGATGTAGGACATCCGAGGTCCTTCTATCGGTTGCCTCCTTGTAGAGAAATCATGTTGGCACTCTCCTAGGGAGTTTCGAGCTGTCCTGGCATCTTGTCATTCTCAACTAGAGGAACAGCAGCTGCCAGTTGGGCCAATTGAGTTTCCAACATCTTGTTGAAACTCAACTGATTCTTGAAGGCTGGGTACAATCCTTCAATCTTGGCATTAATGCTTTCTAGGGTTTTGTCATTTGCTGGCATCTTTTTGGATAGAGTATCACTGATCTTCATATGGCCAATGGCAAGTCTCTCAAGTTGGGTTGACTTCCATTATTGTCATTGTTATTGTACCCTCCTTAAAAGAATGGACGTGGTTGGCCCCACCCTTGACCTTCTGGACAATAGCCATTATTTTTTCCATTGCTGGCTACATATAAGCATCCTCACGGGTTTCTGGACAGTCATTGCCCAAATGGCTCGTGTTGCCACAGATGTCACAAGTGATGTGAGAGTATAAGGCATAGGCATTGCCACATACCTCACCATTGCATTGTCCATAAATCTTCTTCATAAGGAGGTCCAATTTGGAAGCGATCTTGTCCACCTCCTTCAAGGTGTGCATGCCTCGCTGGCGGGTATGGAGATGCTCGTCGCTCCAACCCATGTTTGACACCATATTCTCAATAAAATCTTTGGCTTTGGGCACCGTCAATGAGAAGAAGGCACTTCAAGCAGCAGCATCAACATGGTCACGGGCCGAAGGCATCAACCCATTGTAGAAATTTTGGATAATGATCCAATCATCCATTCCATGGTGGGGACTGGCTAGGATATACTCCTGAAGCCTTTCCCAAGCCTCGGGAATAGATTCCTTTGTATCTTGCTGGAAGCTGGAAATTCGTCCATGTAGGGCGTTGGATAATTCTGCTCATGTTTCTTCAATTGTCTCGATGCATAGGCTACCACTTGACCTTCTTGCATGAGCATGCATCCAAGTCCTTGTCTTGATGCATCACTATATATATCAAAACTTTTGCTTACATTCGGCAAAACCAAAAATGGGGCTGTTGTTAACCTTTTCTTCAACTCCTCAAAACTTTCGTGACAGGCTAGAGTCCATTGGAAAGCTTTCCCCTTCATTAGCAATTCTTTCATGGGCGTGGCAATCTTGGAAAAGTCCTTGATAAACCGACAGTAATATCCTACCATTCCAAAAAAAACTTTGGATCTCCTTTACATTTTGTGGGGGTTGCCATTTTAGCACATACCTCACCTTTCCTGGATCAACCGATACTCCTCCCCCAGAGATGATATGACCAAAAAACGACACTTCTTTCTGCCATAATTGGCACTTGCCGAACTTGGTATACAATTGATGCTCCCTCAATTTCTGCACTGTGAGCCTCAAGTGTTCCTCATGTTCCTCCTCGCTTCTCAAGTAGATCATAATATAGTAAATAAACACCACAACAAATTTATCCAAGTACTCCATGAAGACCTTATTCATGAGGTACATAAAGTAGGCACGTGCGGTTGTCAATACAAAGGACATAACTGTATACTCATAAGATCCATACTTTATTTCATAGATATCAATTGACCACACAGGATCTTTAAAAGCAATTAGAAGTGATAATGGAACCAAATTTAAAAGTCAATCTTTTGATAACTTTTGTGCTGAAAATGGAATAGATCATTAATTTTCTTCATCTTATGTACCTCAACTAAACGGTGTTGTAGAAAGAAAGGACAGAACCTTACTTGAGATGGCTAGGACTATGCTTGATGAATATCAAACTCCTAGGAAATTTTGGGATGATGCGATTGCAACCGCTTGTTATGTCTCAAATCGTGTTTTCTTCCGCGCTAAGCTAGGTAAAACACCATATGAGCTCCGGTTTGGACATAGGCCTAGTGTTAAACACTTTCGGGTCTTTGGTTGCAAATGCTTTTTTAAGAAACATGGTAATCTTGATAAATTTGAACCTAGATCCATTGATGGCATATTTGTTGGTTATCCATCTCATACTAGAGGCTACCGTGTGCTTTTACTTGACACTAGCAAAACTGTGGAGACTTGTGAGGTGTCTTTTGATGAAGCTAGCCCAGGTACTAGCTCAAACATTGTAGGTCCGGATCCATATCCTCAGGGGGAGGGTATTTTTGAATAAGAAGAAGAGTCGGCGATATCGTCTGATAGTTTTGAAGTTGACACGTGTCTAGCTCTGACTACCATCTCTGCTGGTCCTAATCGTCCACAAGCCACAAGCTCATCAATCTGCGATGAACCTGTTGAAGAGGAAGATTGTGTGACATATGTTTCCCTATAGATTTACAAGAATCATCCCCCACAACAGATAATTGGAAGCTTGCATGAACGAGTTACAAGATCCATGGCTGCAAATCAAGCAAACCATGGAAGGTACCTTTGTGCATCAAACGAAGTATACAAGGGACCTTCTCAAGCGCTTCAACATGGACAAAAGAAAGCCTCTTCGGACACCAACGGGAACAACATCAACACTTGAACTTGATGAAGATGGTGAACGCGTGGATCAAAAAGAATATAGAAGCATCATCGGATCACTTTTGTACCTCACGGCATCAAGACCGAACATACAATTCAGCGTATGTCTTTGTGCATGGTTTCAAGCTTCCCCACGTGCTTTGCATCGTCAAGCCATCAAAAGGATTCTCATGTACTTACATGAAACTCAAGAATTTGGTATTTTTCTTCCTTCTTCCTCAACCGCTACATTGAAAGCTTTTTTGGGATGCTGATTTTGGGGGTTGTAGGATTGATAGGAAAAGTACTTCTTGTTCTTGTCATTTTCTTGGTAATTCACTTGTTGCTTGGTCCTCCAGAAAATAAAGTTCAGTTGCACAATCTACAGCTGAATCTAAATATGTAGAGGCTGCTAGTGCTCGCTCTCAGATTCTTTGGATTGTTCAAACACTTAAGGACTATGGGGTTGATCTAGATAGGGTTCCATTATTTTCAGATAACACTAGTACTATTTGCATTGATAAAAACCCCGTGCAACATTCTAGAACTAAGCGCATTGAAATTAGGTATCACTTTCTCCATGATAATGTTGAAAAAGGGAACATTGTGCTTCACCATGTAGATATCGAACAACAGTTGGCTGACATTTTTACAAAACCTTTAGATTTCACTCGTTTTTGTTACATTCATAGTGAAATAGGGGTTATGCATCCTCATGGATTAAATTGAGGAGAGTTTTGAAAACATCAGAACTTTATGTGTCAATCTTAATTTAAAATAATATGAGCATAGTATTTCATACATATTTGACTTTGTGATTCCTTTTACATGCTGAAAGTTTTACTACATTACTCATGTTATACATTTTGTAGTTTTTGCAATGACTAGTAATTGGAATAATTACTTACACTAAATCAGGTCATGATCGAACTTTCTTGCCGTTTTAACTTGTTGCATGATCACAAGTGCTTTTAATCATAATGAAGTAATCAAGTAATCAACTCACATGTCTAGTTTTATGAACAAATATAAATTGAGAAAAGATCAAGAGAATATGCATGCATCAGACTTCTTCTTTTGAGATGGCTTATCATTGCACTTAGATATGAACTTGGAAGAAGTTGTGTATGACTAAAACCATGTCCTTAAGCTTCTGATTGTCAAATGACATAGGATAGGCTTGGTTGGTTAGAATAAGGCAGATGCGCATATAATCTCTTGCAAATATCATATGATCTAAATTTGTGCTTTGAAAACTAATAAAATGCAGCAACAAGTGTCATGCTTTCATGTTTTGAAATAGTTAAGTTAGTGAGATCATGACTTGCCAAAATTGAAAATTACATTTGATCTCTAGCATGGCTTACAGTACTTTATGTATCTCATTTTTGTGATAGTGTAAGTTACTTGATAGTATGACTTGAATGAGCTTTGTTCTATAATTATATGTCATAATGTGCTCATAACAAATTAAAATTTCTCTTTTGTACCTTGCTGAATACACTGTCAAAGGGGGAGAAGTATGCAAGGGGTGAAATATGTATATTTGTAAAATTCATTTCTATCTCATTTGATTTTTAAAAAAAAAGGAGAGATTGTTTTCAAAACTTTTCATTTGAATAATCCAATGTTCGGATTTTATGTGGTGTTGCCAAAGCATTCGTCAAGGGGGAGATTGTGAGACCTATGTGTGCTGAGTACATTGGCTATAAAAGTTTTGAATACTACCAAAACACCTTTATCATCAAGGTCTGACTCTAGGTTTGAGCTCCAGCAAGGTCTGGCGTAAGGTCCGACTTGCTTTGGCTAGGTTCGACTTCTTTGTCTAGGTCCGACTACCTTTGGTTAGCTCTGGCTCTAAGTGCGACTAGCTTTGGTAAGCTTCGACGCTAGTTCCAACTAGCTTTGGTTAGCTCCCAGCGCTAGGTCCTGCTAGATTTGGTAAGTTCCAGTGCTGGATCATGTTAGTTTTGGTAAGCTTTGGTTCAAGGTCCAGTTAGCTTTGGCAAGGTTCGGAGCTTGATCGCAGTGGTTCTACTTTTACTTTGAATTGATTCGAACTTGATTTACATGTATGGAAAGTTTGCTTAGTATTCTTTTACTAATTTTTTGGTGTGTTTTGGTGTTTATGGTTGATATCTTCTTGCTATGGTTTGCAACATGCTTTTGTGAGGTGCTCACATAAGGTGTTGTGGTTATCAGAACTAATGAGAGTCAAGTCGAGGACTTGTGCTCAGAAGTATTGGTTGTTTGTTCATGTGCAGGTTTTGCTTGAGTTCAAGGCATGGCTGGTGATGGGATCCCATTGAACTAGTCTTAGGGAGAAGATGAGGTTCAACAACAAAGTTCGGTAGGAATTATGGTTGAGTTGATCGGGGAGGTCGCGCAACATGTTTGAATCAAGAACAATGCATATGAAGGTATCGTGGACGTCGTTGGAAGATGTTTGCACATGTGCAAGGAGTGCACGGACGTGGCTACATGGTTCTGAGGCGTGATGAAGAAAAGTGGACGTAAAGAATTGGTCGGAAAGGTCCAACCGACTAGGTTATGGACTCAGGCTGCGGCTGAGTCATGTTTGACTCAAATATGGAAAGTTTTGAGTTGGTTATGATAAGATTTCATGTGGGTCACGAATTTGAGTTTTTTTAGGAATGTGAGATACGTTCCTAAGGTCATTGGAAGTCTAAGATTGCTTATATCTGTGTATAGAAGAGTCTTGAGCAGTTATGGAAAGTTTTGATTCGTGAATTGAGTAGGATTAGTGTCCTAGTTAGGTTGGGTTGGCCTAAGGGTTGGTTATATAAGCAAGGGAGGCCAGAGCTCGTGATAGCCAACTTTGGGGATGTTCTTCGTGAGTTTTGATCAATAAAATTCGTAGTCTAAAGGAGCTTTTGTGCTTTGTTCATCCGACTTGTTTTGTTCAAGTCTTTCTCGTTAAGTTTCTACATAGCACTACATTACTTCAGTGGTTTTATCATAACTCGAGTTTTACAGATCTGATTGACGTGATTCTTTTTGGTTTGTATTCACAACTTGATTTTCTATCATGTGAAAATTTCACGGTCATTGTATTTGTTGTTTCTGATATACACGAGTTTCTTTGCAGTGTTCCAGAACTGTTTTTCTCGGGTAGTACAAATTGACCTTTGTTCGATCTTTCGATCGTAACTTGAGTTGTTGCTCTCTACGGATTTTAGTAATTCTTGTTATAACATCTTCATGACTTGATTATCTGCAATACATAGTAGTTTTGTCATAGTTGAACATGTTTAGATTAGTCGCACACATGATTTCTTTAACAGATCAGTTTTCCGCTGAAGGGTGTTTTGTTGCTTCTGCTGAAAAGTTTTAAACTACCATTCCCCCTGGTAGCTATACACGAGCTCTTTGATCCTACAACTAGCAACCCGTACGAAAACACATCCAAAAATTAACACACCACTGAAATCTCCTCAATTGCGACACCGTCCATGTTATTCAACTCCAATTGCTTCGGTGCATGTTGAGATGCTTCAAATTCTATGGTGATCCCTTCCTCATTTGTCAACTTCACCGTCTTTGTGGCACACTCGATGACTCCATTGTGCTTCCTCAACCTTTCCATACCAAGTATAATGTCCAATCCTTGAGAATCCAAAACAATGAGGTTGACAAAGAAGTCTATCCCCCTTATTCTAAGCCTTACTTTTGGACATACTATATTTGTCCTCATGTCTCCTCCAGGTAACCTAACCATTAGGGTATACTTCATATGAGAGATAGGAAAACTATACTTGGCAACATATTTCGATGCAATGAATGAATGCGATGCTCCAGAATCGAATAACATAGTCCTCGGGTTTGAGTTTGCGAGAAACATACCAATCACCACGTCATCCGCTTGTTGCAGTTCCTCTGTGGAGACATGGTTCACATTGTCATGAGCAAAATTATGCTGTCCACGGTTCTCTTGCAGCCGTCCTCCATTCAGTCTTGGGTTTTGTCTTGGGGCATTGCTTCCTTGACCAAGGACTGACTTAGGACATTGAATTGCAAAGTGTTCAACTTCTCCACGTGTATAACACTTCCTAACTGCATCAGAATTATTGGGACGAACTTGATTCTAAGAATTTGCACCAGGAAGGTTGGCACGAGGTGCAAAAGGCATTGGAGGCCTAGGTGCTTGCATGACAGGGCGCTGCTGCACAAACTGAGCTGGGCGCGGTGCTTAACCCGGACGTTGTACAAGAGCAGAAGAGTTGTAATAAGGCACATTGGGTGGTGCAAAGGGAGGGTGCACATTACTTCCTTGTTGCTGTCCTTGATATGGTGCCTTTCTCTTGGTGTTTTGCTCCATTGCACGGACCTTGTTCTCAACCGCAAATGATTTGTCCACAAGTTTCTGAAAGTTGGCATAATCACAATTCAGCAATTGTACTTGGATCTCATTATTTAACCCCCTCATGAATAAGTATTGCTTCTGGCTGTCCTGGCTCACATCCTCAGGCACATATCTTGAAAGTTGAGTGAACATATTAAGATATTCACTCACGCTTGACCTTCCTTGCCTCAAGTTCTCAAATTCTTGTCTCTTCAAAATCATAAAACCCTCGGGCACATAATGAGAATGGAAGCTCTCCTTGAATTCAGTCCAAGTAATCCTCTCATGGTTCTCATGGGCATTGCACAAAGAGTCCCACCAATCAGCAGCTCCTCCAACATGTTGATGAGATGCGAATAGCACCTTCTCCAGGTCACTAAATTGGACTATTGAAAGTTTCTTCTCCACAGACTTGAGTTAATCATCGGTGTCCATAGGGTCAGTAGCTTGAGCAAAGGTTGGCGGCCTAGTCCTCATGAACTCTCCCAATCAGTTATGAGGTGGCGGGGGTGGCGGTGGATGCAGTAGGGGCTGATTGTTGTTGTTGCCAACCTGCAGTTGTCCCATTGTCTGTATCATGGTCTGCATGAGCTGGTTGTTCTGAGGTGCTCCATTGTTCTCCTCATCATCATTGTCATCCCTCTAGTTGCGAGTCCTCACCATCTGAAGAGAAGTAAGAGAGAAGAATTTACAAAACGTCCCCAACTATATGAATTAAGAAATATGAAACTAAACAACTACCTATAGTAGCCTATGTGGACGTGGCAATGCTAAATCATCCCACAATCCTCTACTAAGCAATACATAGCAATCATCACACCAAACAAAAACTCATCGATTCTTGGGTGCTCCTATGTGCTCTAAAGCATCCATTCTATCTATCTTGCATCCTAGAGTCAACCTGTGGCACTGATATATATTTGTGACACCCAATTCCGAAAATGAAACAAGTGAACACATATGTGTGCCCTGGACGTTCAACACACATACACGAGTACATTCACAAAAGGATATACAGAAAATTACCATAGAAAAAGATTAATTAAACACTTTTATTACAAAATTCCGAATATCCTTAAATACAAGCTCTAATGATTATTAATTACAAGATTGAACTAATGCAGCCAAAATAACTAAATAAGCAAACTTAGCAATAAGGGTATATGGCGCAACTCCAATTAATCAACAAGCAAGTTAACGGCAGACATAACCTAGAACTCCAAATTATCAATGTTATACTCCCAATACTGACCTACAACTGTTGGTGGGGGAATTGCAAGGGTGAGTACATGTCGTACTCAGCAAGTGTGGAAAGTATGACACGTAGCTGATACAAATGAAGAATACAAGGATGGCTGAGTGCTGAAAAGTACATTAAATCATTTGAAAAGCAATATATTGTATACATGTGAAGAAAACCCTTCATAAACCATGTAGTTACCATAATACCAGTCCATATTTCATTACCATAATCGATATTCTAGATTTCTCATTACCATTAACCATATCCATTGCCATAAACCATAATACCATCCCATAACCAATACCAAACCATCCCAATACCAAAATCCGTCAAATCATGTAGGCCATCCAGGTGCTCATAACCGGGAGCACGACCATCATGATAGTTTTAATACTCTGCAAAGTTTGTACCGCTTTACCCACATTTTTGTGATTACATCACCCGTCGACGACTAAGAAACCTCCCTTATGCCAACTACACTTCCTTTGGTGTATCGCCAAGAGATCACAAAGTAGCATTTACAAAGGGACTACTAGGATGCACGAACCCACTGAGGTTTCACCTGTGGCGATGCCTTCAACTGAGCACATCTTCAACCAAGGTCCCCCTATTGTGCCATTCGGATCCCGGGGAGTCCCGCCTCAAAACCAAACTCAATCCCACTCTCCCTCCCTGGTGCACCAAACGATCTGCTCAATACTAGCAATACCCTAGTTAATCAGCTACGCCACACCCATAATTGGCCTCGTGGTGGCACTGTTGTCCTGGCATATTCTCGCATGAACCGGTCCTTAGATCTAAAGCAAGCGAAAGAACCATAGAATCCAACCCAATCCACATATCATGCTTTCTTAGACCACCCATTACCTTTTCATATTAACCAGTTCATACTAACTATAACCTAATTAAAGCATAATTAAATGGTATAGTTGTTTTCCCATCCCAACTAATTAAGTGAAGCAAAAGGGTAAAAAGCCCTTCCCGACTCTCTACCATGTATTCCACGTGGCAAGGGTGGTTAAACAAAACTAGTAAACTCCTATCTTGAGTTTCCCATCAATTTGATACAAGCAATGTTGTTTTGCAAACAAACCATTTATTGTAGAAATAGGATCAATATGTTCAAGGACACTTGCCTTGCCTCTGGGCTTGGTTTGGGTCGATGTCTTAAAATTCCTAGTACTGGAGGTCCTCCGCAGCACTCTCTAGTGAATATCCGTCTAAACCGCACAATAGACATACAAAACAAACATTACAATCAATAAATGCCCATATATTACTCAATATGCCATGACATGCATGAATAATGCAATTATGAGGTAAAACCTGTTAATGAGTTGCTACTAATGTTTACTCACTAGTTACAATGGTTTTAACAAGTTTGGACAGGTTTGGAATTGATTCAAATCAATTCAGATTTAATTTAGCAGAAAACAGACAGCAAAATCGGACTAGTCCGCTGTAGGGCCAGACTAGTCCGCCCGTCGCAAAAACAGTGAGATAGGGTTTTCTAGATCGACTTGAATTTAGAGAAACGGGGTTGGATTCACGTGAGAAAGAGGAAGTAGAAGGTATACAAGGTGTTTAGAGCTCAAATGAATCAAGGGTTTTGGCGGCAACACTTGGATCTTGATGATCTAGGGTTGATGAAGAACTTGAAGGTGAATTGTCGATGAAGAACAAAACATGATGGAGATCTTGATCGCTTGATCCTCTTTTGTTTCATCTTCTTCTTCTTCTCACTTGGGATCTCCTTCTCTCTTCTTGGCAGCGGCTACCCACGAGCTAGGGTTTGGGTGTGTTTGAAAGGTGGCAAAAGATGTGAAAATAGGGTGTTAGGTTGTTTATATAGGGGTGGAGGGCTAGGGTTTGATGGAATTCGAGTCTATGGTGGGTGGAGGCCGTGTAGGGGTCCCACATGGGCTCCAAAAAGGGTTAGCCACGACGTCCTTAGGCCCACTTAAGGTAAAACCCAAAAACACGTTGTTGAACAAAAGATCAACTCGGAATCGCAATCACCGGACGAGTCCACAATAGGCCGAACTAGTCCGAAGTTAGTCAGGGAGAAATCGGATAAATCCGAAGTAAACGGGACAAGTCCGAACTTAGTCAGAGAGGAAAACAGACAAGTCCGTTAGACATCGGACAAGTCCGGACAACTCTAGGGACATGGCAAAATTTCAAGGTTGGGATGATTGGACTAGTCTGCTATGGGCCAGACAAGTGCGAAAATTGTACGGAGACGAAACCGGACTAGTCCGCAGCAAGGAAAGACAAGTTCGAAGAAGGTTAGAGAGAAATCGGACTAGTCCGATGTGCAGCGTGCAGGAAACCCTAAGTGTCCAGGAATATCGGACTTGTCTGGCTTGGAGCGGACTTGTCCGATTTTAGTCGGGAAGGTTTTCGGACTTGTTCATGCTAATATCGGACTAGTCTGATGTGGTGACACCCTTTGTGAGTAAAGGACAATTCCGAACTTGGAGGACTTGTCCGATTTTAGTCAGAGGGTTTTTCAGACTAGTCCGTGGAGAGATCGAACTTGTCCGTTTTCATGCAAATGTGAATAATTGAGGAATAATTGAGGATTAGTCTGCACAAGGGAGGACTAGTCCGTTTTTAGTCAGAGGCATTATCGGACTAGTCCGGACATTATCGGACTAGTCTGGTGCGGACAAGTCCGCGCTGGCAGGAGTTGTCCAAACCTATACAGAGAAGATATCGGACTCGTCCGCTGTATCGGACTAGTCCGTTTTTCCCGTGAAATGTGAAGGGTGTGAAGATTTTTGTGCTTGAGCTCTTGAGATGTTTTCCGAATTGATCCTCATTCTCCTTTCTTGTTGGCGCTTTCTTCATTATTTCATTAAAACCTGCGCTTATCTCAATAGTGTGGTTAGGATCTCATTTGTTTGTCATAAATCAACCAAAACCCACAAGGGATGCCTAGATGCCCTTTTAATCTCTCCCTTTTTGGTGATTGATGACAACCAATTGAGATTTCAAATATGATAAAAATACAAAATTTTCATAAAGTGTGCACTTATGAGTTAGGTACAAGTTAAGCAATGAAAACATAGGTCATATGTGCACTCTTTATCGTGGGATGCAAAACTAAGTGAGTGTGAGCAGTAATCATGATGACAATGAAATAATTGACATCAATATATCAACAACAAGCATGTATGTCAATTTCAGAGCAAAATCACAAATTTCATAAATATGAGCGTAGATAGTTCATAGCATTGCATCACAAGACCGAATGTATCAAAAGAGCATAATATGAAGTCTTACAACCCAAAAGAGACAAAAAGATGCATAAATGAAGTTCTCGTCTCTCAACCTACAGCTAAGACCTAGTGAGCCCACCTCAATCTCTGCCTCTTGGGCATCAAGACACCAAAAAGAAGGAGAGGAGCGATCTAAGATCTTCAATCCTCACTGTCGGTCCTCTCATCATCTTCATCTTCATTCTTGGGTTAAGGAGGAGGATGAGGAACGGATCCACTCGAGGTGCCCCCAATTCCAAAGTAGGCAAGCTCGGAGGGAGTCAAAGGCCCGAGCTTGGTGAAATTCGGGGCTGAGTCGTTAGAGATGACTGGGGATCCAATAGGCTCCATCTCCAGCTTCTGTGAAATGTGTTTGACATTTTCTTTGACATATCGCATATCAACCTTCCTCGCCTGGTTCAGCTTGTGAGTGTTCACTTCGGCCTTTTTGTATGAGGCAAAGATTGCTTCCATGTACTTCAGGATTTCACTAGGAGACCCTTTTTGGAGAGGGGACCTTGTGGAGGGATCAGCCCTTGCATATCCTCTAGCTCTCCTTGGAGCTTCTTCACTGGATGCAGGAGAAGGGGCAGCTTGGATAGAGACTTGGGGAGGCTTCTGGGGCCTCAATGGAGTGTGCTCCACATTCTTCACAAATTCGATCCCTATGACCTTCTCAATCATGAACATCAAGTAAGGTGCATAGCCACAGGATTTGTTCGGAGTGCAGGAGATGTTGACCATGTCATTCCACATGTAGTCAAAGACATCAAACTTGCTGTCTTTGCTTATCACCTTCATCAATGTCCTAAGATAGCCTTGGACACTCCCTGCATCCCCATCCTTCGGGGCAATAGTCTTCATCAGGACCCTATTGAGGACCACAAAGAATGGCTTCATATTCTTGGTGGAAGGAGGATTGAAAGTTGATCGGGTGTCATAAAGGAACTTCATTTTGTCCTTCTCAAGGACACCTATGTTGTGAATGATCAAGTTGTCGCTGCTGGAGCTCTCAAGATGTAGCAGCCCTGCAAACTCGTCATAGAGAATGGTGTACTTGGATCTATGAGTCATCCAAGTCACCTGCTCTTCCTCATCGCTGGCAAAGTAGCATGTAGCATAGAACTGAGCAATGACTTCGTCATTCCAATTGTTCCTGAAGGCAAATATATCCTTCAATCCATGCTTCTCCACTGCTTGAACTACCTCATCAAAGCTCAACAACTCTTCCTTTCAAAGTGCACCCAATCAATCCATTGGTTGCGCACCACTGGAGTCTTCATTGTGACATACACGTACTTATAGAAGTATGCATGGAAGTTGCTCCAGAATCTTCCATTGGCTGCCTGCTTGGATCGGCTGTAGCAGTCCACATTTCTGAATTTAGAAGTCGTGTCGCTTCCCCTGCCATTGAACCTCTTCTCGGAGGGATCCCAGGTCCCTTGCTTTGGAGTTGTCATCTTGAGCGGGCAGAATTGGCCCGTGGCAATCCCTTTGTCCTTGCCCTTAGCTTGGCGAACAGCCGCCGAGCTAGGGCCAGCACCTGGTAAAGCCTTGGAGACAGGCTTCTTGACAAGGACCTTGCGTTGAGCCTGAGGTGGAGAAGGTGCCGACTTTGATGGGCGCTTCTTGCCTTGGCCCGTTGAAGGCTGAAGCAGGGCTTCTTGGTCCATCTCAGCCTCGAAATTGGAGATCTCATCGTTGGAGCTCGACATTGTCCTGAGAATGGATTACACAAGGTGTGGATGAGAATTGATGGCAAGGTATTGCATTGAGGAATGGGAAACTAGGGTTGAGTTTAGAAGAAAATTGGAATTGTCCGGTGTACAAGTACGGACAAGTCCGGGTGACCGGACTTGTCCGTACATGGATCGGACAAGTCCGGTGTTCATCACCTCAAACCCCTACTAGACGATCAATGGTGTTGCTCAATGCAAAAATAGCTCAACATCAATGTAATACATCAAGGAAGCATGTATTAAGTTAGAGGAACTAAGCTATTTGATCAACAACGAAGGAAATCGAGATTTCTACGATTTGGGAGGAAATTTTACTGAAATTCCTCGATTCTTGGAGATGGAGGGGTTGAAGGAGCGGACAAGTCCGTGGTCTTCAATCCCTATGCAATGGAGGTCGATTTCCACCCAAACTCGAAGAGTTTTGATGGAGGAATCGCCAAATCGCCGTGGGGAGCTCGAGTGAAAAGAGAGAGTGTGAGGAAAGTTGTGAGGGTGAAGAAAATTAGGTTTGGCGGCGGCTAGGGTTATGGAGTCGAAAAATCGGACTTGTCCGAAAATACTCGGACTAGTCCGAATTCTTCCAGAGCCTAAATTGGACTAGTCCGTGGTTTGCCGGACTAGTCCGGACTACCGGACACTCTGCGGACTAGTCTGCAGGGGCGGAATAGTCCGAGTAACCACGGACTAGTCCGTTGTCACTAGAACATAAATTCTTAGCCCATTCATATATATTCAAATGTACTTATTAATAAAATAGGGGGCAAAACAAATCAAATAATCTTGACGAGTATGATCAGTAACCATGCAACAATCAAACAATGACCATAATTCATCACGGTCAAGTAGTTGAAATAGTTTTTGGAGAAAATTGAGAAAGATGATTTTCGCAACTTAAACAATATATTTTGAAGAGTCCATACAGGTATGCAAGTTTTCAAGCCACATTCCGAGCATCAAGGATATTTAGTTCATTTCGGAGCTCGCAAAAACGTTTTTCATCAAGTGGCTTGGTAAATATATTGGCTAGTTGTTTTTCGGTGTTTACATGGGAAATATCTATGTCTCCTTTCATTGAGTGGTCTCTCAAAAAGTGACGTCGGATGTCTATGTGTTTGGTTCTAGAGTGCTCGACTGGATTATGGGCAACATTAATGGCACTCTCATTATCATAAAGGAGTGGAATACGGCTCATATTATAACTGTAATCCCTTAGAGTTTGTCGCATCTGAAGGAGTTGTGCACAACAACTCCCGGCTGCAACGTACTCCGCTTCGGCTGTGGATAAGGCAATGGAATTTGTTTCATGGAGGACCAAGAAACTAGGGATCTACCTAGGAATTTGCAGGTGTCGGAGGTACTTTTTCTATATACTTTGCATCCAGCATAATATGCATCGGAGTATCCAATGAGATTGAACATGGAACCTTTAGGGGTACCAAAGGCCTAGGTTGGGTGTATGAACCAAATATCTCAAGATCCTTTTAATGGCTGTCAAGTGACACTCCATAGGATTGGCTTGAAATCACGCACACAAACATACACTCAACATAATATCAGGCCTAGATCCACATAAGTAAAGTAAGGATCCAATCATGGACCGATATACCTTTTGATCCACGCTTGGTCCATCTTCATTGAGATCGAAGTGTCCATTAGTTGCAATGGGAGTCTTGATAGGCTTCGTCTTGTCCATCCCAAACTTCTTGAGTATGTCTTGAGTGTACTTGGTTTGGATTATGAATGTCCCTTCCTTTTGTTGTCTTACTTGGAATCCCAAGAAGTACTTCAGCTTTCCCATCATAGACATCTCAAACCTATCTATCATAATCTTACTAAATTCTTCACAAAAAGAATTGTTAGTAGAACCAAAGATAATGTCATCAACATAGATTTGACAGATAAAAAGATAACTGTTGAAGTGTTTTGTAAATAATGTATAATCTCCTTTTCCAATCTTAAAACCATTTTCAATTAAGAAATCTCTAAGATACTCATACCAAGCTCTAAGAGCTTGTGTGAGGCAGTAGAGAGCCTTACGCAGTTTAAAGATGTGGTCGGGGAACTCTTTATCTTCAAATCCGGGAGGTTGCTCCACGTACACCTCCTCCTTGATTGGACCATTGAGGAAGACACCTTTCACATCCATTTGGTAGAGCTTGAAAGCATGGTGAGTAGCATATGCAAGCAATATTCTAATTGATTCAAGTCTAGCTATGGGAGCAAAGGTTTCATCGAAATCCAAACCTTCGACTTGTGAATACCCTTTGGCCACAAGTCGTGCCTTGTTCCTTGTCACCACCCCGTGTTCGTCTTGTTTGTTGCAGAAGACCCATTTGGTGCTGACGACGTTCGCGTTGGGTCTTTCGACAAGTTCCCACACCTCGTTCCCTTTGAAGTTGTTCTGTTCTTCTTGCATCGCCACCACCCAGTCTGGATCTTTTAGTGCATCCTCAATCCTGCGTGGTTCCAAAAAAGACACAAAAGAGTAATGCTCACAAAAGTTAGCTATGCGGGATCTAGTTGTTACTCCCTTTTGGATGTCACCGATGATGTGTCGATTGGGTGATCCCTTTGTATGCATTGGTGTACTCTCGGGTGTGGCACTTGTGGTCTTGTATCTTCATGATGTTCTTCTTCTCCCCCTAGATGGTTTCCCTCATTGACTTGTTGATCATCTTCGTCTTCTTGAGGTTGATCTTGCGTGGAAGCTCCCCCTTGATCATTGGCCTCCACTTGTGGTTCATCTTCTTCATGCACATGTGGAGGTGGCTCTTGTTGTCGAGCATCGCCCAACGCCATTCTTCTCAATGCTTGATAAGGAGCTTCTTCTCTATCTAGCACACATGGATCAACTTGCTCCTTTTGAGAGCCGTTAGTTTTATCGAACACCACATCATGTGCTACTTCAACAAGTCCAGAGACTTTGTTGAAGACACGATAGGAGTAAGTGTTCGAGTCATAGCCAAGAAGAAACCTGCATCGGACTTCAAAGCAAACTTTGAAGTCCTCGACTTCTTATTCAAAATATAGCATTTAGAACCAAAGAATCAAAAAAGAAGAAATATTTGTCCTGTTACCCGTGAGTACCTCATATCATGTCTTCTTGAGTAGTCGAGGAAGGTAGAGTTGGTTTATGTCGTGGCGAGCGGTGTTAACCGCTTCCACCCAAAACTGATCCGAGGTATTATATTCATCGAGCATTGTTCTCCCCATCTCTAAGAGAGTTTGGTTCTTTATTTCGACAACTCCGTTTCGTTGAGGGGAATATGGTGCTCAAAACTCATGCTTTATCCCTTCTTCCTCTATGTACTCCTCAACTTGAGTGTTCTTGAACTACGTGCCGTTGTCGCTTCGTATGTTCTTGACCTTCAATGAGAACTCATTTTGGGCACGCTTGAGAAACTTCTTGAGGGTTCCTTGAGTTTCTGTCTTATCATGCAAAAAGAAAACCCAAGTGAAGCACGAAAAGTCATCAACAATTACTAAGCCATATTTGTTACCGCCAATGCTTATGTAAGCAATTGGACCGAAAAGGTCCATGTGAAGTAGCTCGAGCGGTCTTGTTGTAGTCATGACGTTCTTCGCAGGATGAGGTGCTCAAACTTGCTTCCCGGCTTGGCAGGCGCTACAAGGCCTGTCTTTCTCAAAAAGAACATCCTTCAATCCTCGGATGTGATCGCCCTTGAGGAGTTTTTGAAGATTCCTCATACCAACATGCGCTAGCCGTCTATGCCACAGCCAACCCATGTTGGTCTTTTCAATCAAGCATGTGTCAAGTTAGGCTTTATCTTTTTTGAAGTCAACAAGGTAAAGCTTTCCCTTTAACACACCCTTGAATGCAATGGAACCATCACCCCTTCTAGAGACGGTCACACCCTCGTTATTGAACAAGCAATTATAACCTTTGTCACATAATTAAGATATGGAAAGCAGGTTATAATCTAAGGAATCGACATATAACACATGAGAAAGAGTATGTTGAGATGATATAGCAATTTTACCGGTACCGAGCACCTTTCCTTGACTATTGTCTCAAAAATAGATGCCCTCGCTTGTATCCTCATTTTCTTCATACTCAACGAACATCCTTCTTTCTCTGGTCATATGATTGGTGCAACCACTGTCTAGCTCCCATTTCGATCCACCATAGGAATAGGTCTGCAAAACAAATCATGCCTTGGTTTTAGGTACCCAAGCTTGCTTGGATCCTTTCAGGTTAGTTACAAGAGATTTGGGCACCCACACATGAGACTTGGTGTTCCCATAGCGTGGCCCAACATAATGAGCATAAACTTTACCAAAAATACTTCTCATTAGAACATAGGATGCATCAAAAGTCCTAAATAATAGTTTTTGTTGTTTATAAACAAGACTAGTCCGGGAAACCGGACTTGTCTGGAGGACCGGACTTGTCCGTGCAGATACCGGACTAGTCCGGTGCTCATATGTGTTGACTGTAGGATTTCTAGCTTGAGAGGAGTTTCCCTTCACAAATGCAATGCTTTCCTTGTTATTTTCACGGCCTCTGGCATATTGCTTTTCAACATAAGAATACCCAATACCATATTTGACATTAGGAGGTCTTGTGGCCAAGTATGCACTACGTGCATATTTGATCTTCTCCTTGTTAAATATGCCACTTTGGGAAGGATGCTTGTCCTTGGTAGATGTTGACTTGTCTTTCAACCTAGTGTCAATTTTAGCACATGAACAATTAATAGTAGCTTATGTTTTAAGAGGTTGAGAAGGTGAGCTTGAAGAGGATGAGGGGTCACTTTGTTTGAGTGACTCAACTTGTACCTCAAGGATCTTGTTAACTTTGGATAGGTTAGCAAGTTCGTCTTTGATGGTGGTATTTGAGTCACTTAACTTCAAGCAAGCTTCCTTTCTTGAGGCTAACTCAAGCTCTAGTGACTTGCCTCGCTCCTTTTCAAGTTCGAGAAGCTTGTCAAGTTTAAGATATTCCTCCTTTTGGGAGATAATCATATCTTCTTGACGGTTGATCAACTTATCATTCTCAACAAGCTGATCAAGTAGAAATTTCATTTTCGCAGCTTTTTTCTTATCTAAGCCAACGAGCATGTCCTCATTATCACTAGCGACTTCACTATCGCTAGAATCGGAATGCATGGAAGAGGATTTGGTTGTTACCTTTTGTTTACCTTCCTTTTTCATGAGGCAAGTGTCATTTCGCTTCCATGTGCTGAGGTTTGGTAAGAGGGTGGACTTCTTAGTTCTCTTCTTGATGGCCATGCTAGCCATCTCCTCTTCCTCTTTGGATGAGGACTCATCATTTGAGTCTCACTCCTTTCCTAGGTGCGCTTGTCCATCTTGCTTCTTCTTCTTGAAGAATTTCTTGGGTTGAGGCTTCGTTTCCTTGGTCTTCTTCTTGCTTTCTTCATATGGGCAGTCAACTATAAAGTGGTCATATTCACCATAGTTATAGCATGCCCGCCTCAGCTTAGGTCTTGATTTTTCTTTGTATTTTCCTTCACTTTATTTTTCCCCTTGTCTTTTCTTCATCATTTTCTTAAATCTCTTCATGAATAGGATGATGTCTTCCTCATCTATGTTGCTGCTCTCATCATCGCTGTCCTCTTCTTATTGAGCTTCTCGAGCTTCTTTTGACAAGGGTTTGCAAGTGGACATCAAAGCGACCCCTTTCTTCTTTGCCGAGGTGAGGTCGGCAATCTCCTTGACATTCTTTGCTTGCTTTTCCATCATCTCGAAATTCATGATTTTCCCAAGCAGCTCATTCGGGGTCATTTTCTTGTACCCGGGGCTTTCTCTAATCATGGAGCACAAGGTGACGTTGTGAGGCATGAAAGCTCTAAGGATGAGCTTCACCACCTCGTGATCGTTCCACTTCTTTCTTTCGTATGCTCGAACCTTGTTGATGAGCGTATTTAACCGCTTGTACATGTCTTGTGGTGACTCATCTTCTTCTATGGAGAATCTTCCCAATTCGCCTTCGATCATTTCGATCTTGGCTTCTCGCACATGACGATCGCCTTCATGTGCAGTTTGCAATGTATTCCAGATTTCTTTTGCAATCTCGAGCCCATCCACCTTGGTGAACCCGTCCCGACTTAGAGAGGATGTAATGACTGCTGCAGCTTGAGCATTCCGATGAATTGCTTGCTCTTGACTTGGTGTAAGGTATTCATCTTCGTCCGGGATATCTATTCCTGTACACACAATAAGTCATAAACTGGGATTGAGTGAGATTAAGTGCATTTTCATGTTCTGCCTCCACATTGAATAGTCATTGCCGTCGAAGTGTGGGGCTTTTCCTAGAGGAATGGATAAGCAATGGTTATTGTTAGAATTAAGATGATCGTAGTTAAAAGGATATCGGGAGTAGTCAGTGTGACTAATCCCCTTCTTCTTCTTCTCGTCCTCGACCTTCACTTTCCCTTTCGAGAGGGCTTTCTTCCTTAGGAGCGCCTTGATTTCAAGCGTCTCCTTATCGTCATCCTCGATGTCCTGGATGGCATCGAGGAGCTTCTCCAATTTTTAAGCTTTTTCGTCTTCAACCTTCTCTTGGTTAAGACTCTTGTGCACATCCTTCATGTCCGACATGTTCTCTTGGAGCGATTAGTCTCTTGAGAAGAGTTCTGCTCTGATACCAATTGAATGTGGCCTAGAGGGGGGGTGAATAGGCCTTTTTGAAATTTAGTCGGAACCTACAACACTTAACAAACTGATCAAATCCCGAGATATCGGACTAGTTCGGTAGGATGCGGACTAGTCCCGTGTGTGCGGACCAGAATGATCAAGTTCAATCAATCATTTCAATACAAGCATGGTACACAGCGGAATATAGTATGTAACTTGCAAGTATTGAGTCAATGAAGTCAAGTATAATGCAAACCAATTCTTGTTTCAAAGTGTTAACGTTGGTTATGAAAGATTGACAAAACCCTAGAATGTAATATGAAAATTAAGAACAAGTTTGACACAAGAGTTTATCCCGTGGTTCGGTTCCCACAGAGGCAACGTACATCCACGTTGAGGAGTCCATGGAAGGATCGGGTGTTCACTGACCCTAACCTCGTCGAATCGCCACGAAGGCCAATTCTCTTCCACTATCACAAGGGGCAAATCACAAAGTTCAAGGGGCCTTCTCACAAGTTGAGGGCTCCCCAAGATTACAAAGCAAACACCACCAAGAACACACTCACAAGATCAACAATGAAACAACAGGAGTGCATGAGATGTTGACCATGTCATTCCACATGTAGTCAAAGACATCAAACTTCCTGTCTTTGCTTATCACCTTCATCGATGTCCTAAGATAGCCTTGGACACTCCCTGCATCCCCATCCTTCGGGGCAATAGTCTTCATCAGGACCCTATTGAGGACCACAAAGAATGGCTTCATATTCTTGGTGGAAGGAGGATTGAAAGTTGAGCGGGTGTCATAAAGGAACTTCATTTTGCCCTTCTCAAGGACACCTATGTTGTGAATGATCAAGTTGTCACTGCTGGAGCTCTCAAGATGTAGCAGCCCTGCAAACTCGTCATAGAGAATGGTGTACTTGGATCTATGAGTCATCCAAGTCACCTGCTCTTCCTCATCGCTGGCAAAGTAGCATGTAGCATAGAACTGAGCAATGACTTCGTCGTTCCAATTGTTCCTGAAGGCAAACATATCCTTCAATCCATGCTTCTCCACTGCTTGAACTACCTCATCAAAGGCTCAACAACTCTTCCTTTCAAAGTGCACCCAATCAATCCATTGGTTGCGCACCACTGGAGTCTTCATTGTGAGATACACGTACTTATAGAAGTCCGCATGGAAGTTGCTCCAGAATCTTCCATTGGCTGCCTGCTTGGATCGGTTGTAGCAGTCCACATTTCTGAATTTAGAAGTCGTGTCGCTTTCCCTGCCATTGAACCTCTTCTCGGAGGGATCCAAGGTCCCTTGCTTTGGAGTTGTCTTCTTGAGCGGGCGGAATTGGCCCGTGGCAATCCCTTTGTCCTTGCCCTTAGCTTGGCGAACAGCCGCCGAGCTAGGGCCAGCACCTGGTAAAGCCTTGGAGACAGGCTTCTTAGCAAGGACCTTGCGTTGAGCCTGAGGTGGAGAAGGTGCCGACTTTGATGGGCACTCTTGGCGCTTCTTGCCTTGGCCCGTTGAAGGCTGAAGCAGGGCTTCTTGGTCCATCTCGGCCTCGAATTCAGAGATCTCATCGTTGGAGCTCGACATTGTCCTGAGAATGGATTACACAAGGTGTGGATGAGAATTGATGGCAAGGTATTGCATTGAGGAATGGGAAACTAGGGTTGAGTTTAGAAGAAAATTGGAATTGTCCGGTGTACAAGTACGCACTAGTCCGGGTGACCGGACTTGTCCGTACATGGATCGGACAAGTCCGGTGTTCATCACCTCAAACCCCTACTAGACGATCAATGGTGTTGCTCAATGCAAAAATAGCTCAACATCAATGTAATACATCAAGGAAGCATGTATTAAGTTAGAGGAACTAAGCTATTTGATCAACAACGAAGGAAATCGAGATTTCTACGATTTGGGAGGAAATTTTACTGAAATTCCTCGATTCTTGGAGATGGAGGGGTTGAAGGAGCGGACAAGTCCGTGGTCTTCAATCCCTATGCAATGGAGATCGATTTCCACCCAAACTCGAAGAGTTTTGATGGAGGAATCGCCAAATCGCCGTGGGGAGCTCGAGTGAAAAGAGAAAGTGTGAGGAAAGTTGTGAGGGTGAAGTAATTAGGTTTGGCGGCGGCTAGGGTTATGGAGTCGAAAAATCGGACTTGTCCGAAAATACTCGGACTAGTCCGAATTCTTCCAGAGCCTAAATTGGACTAGTCCGTGGTCTGCCGGACTAGTCCGGACTACCGGACACTCTGCGGACTAGCCTGCAGGGGCAGAATAGTCCGAGTAACCACGGACTAGTCCTTGGTCACTAGAACATAAATTCTTAGCCCATTCATATATATTCAAATGTACTTATTAATAAAATAGGGGGCAAAACAAATCAAATAATCTTGACGAATATGATCAGTAACCATGCAACAATCAAACAATGACCATAATTCATCAGGGTCAAGTAGTTGAAATAGTTTTTGGAGAAAATTGAGAAAGATGATTTTCGCAACTTAAACAATATATTTTGAAGAGTCCATACAGGTATGCAAGTTTTCAAGCCACATTCCGAGCATCAAGGATATTTAGTTCATTTCGGAGCTCGTAAAAACGTTTTTCATCAAGTGGCTTGGTAAATATATTGGCTAGTTGTTTTTCGGTGTTTACATGGGAAATATCTATGTCTCCTTTCATTGAGTGGTCTCTCAAAAAGTGACGTTGGATGTCTATGTGTTTGGTTCTAGAGTGCTCGACTGGATTATGGGCAACATTAATGGCACTCTCATTATCACAAAGGAGTGGAATACGGCTCATATTATAACCGTAATCCCTTAGAGTTTGTCGCATCTGAAGGAGTTGTGCACAACAACTCCCGGCTGCAACATACTCCGCTTCGGCTGTGGATAAGGCAATGGAATTTGTTTCTTGGAGGACCAAGAAACTAGGGATCTACCTAGGAATTTGCAGGTGTCGGAGGTACTTTTTCTATATACTTTGCATCCAGCATAATATGCATCGGAGTATCCAATGAGATTGAACATGGAACCTTTAGGGGTACCAAATGCCTAGGTTGGGTGTATGAACCAAATATCTCAAGATCCTTTTAATGGCTGTCAAGTGACACTCCATAGGATTGGCTTGAAATCACGCACACAAACATACACTCAACATAATATCAGGCCTAGATCCACATAAGTAAAGTAAGGATCCAATCATGGACCGATATACCTTTTGATCCACGCTTGGTCCATCTTCATTGAGATCAAAGTGTCCATTAGTTGCAATAGCAGTCTTGATAGGCTTCGTCTTGTCCATCCCAAACTTCTTGAGTATGTCTTGAGTGTACTTGGTTTGGCTTATGAATGTCCCTTCCTTTTGTTGTCTTACTTGGAATCCCAAGAAGTACTTCAGCTCTCCCATCATAGACATCTCAAACTTATCTGTCATAATCTTACTAAATTCTTCACAAAAAGAATTGTTAGTAGAACCAAAGATAATGTCATCAACATAGATTTGACAGATAAAAAGATAACTGTTGAAGTGTTTTGTAAATAATGTATAATCTCCTTTTCCAATCTTAAAACCATTTTCAATTAAGAAATCTCTAAGATACTCATACCAAGCTCTAAGAGCTTGTGTGAGGCAGTAGAGAGCCTTACGCAGTTTAAAGATGTGGTCGGGGAACTCTTTATCTTCAAATCTGGGAGGTTGCTCCACGTACACCTCCTCCTTGATTGGACCATTGAGGAAGGCACTTTTCACATCCATTTGGTAGAGCTTCAAAGCATGGTGAGTAGCATATGCAAGCAATATTCTAATTGATTCAAGTCTAGCTATGGGAGCAAAGGTTTCATCGAAATCCAAACCTTCGACTTGTGAATACCCTTTGGCCACAAGTCATGCCTTGTTCCTTGTCACCACCCCATGTTCGTCTTGTTTGTTGCAGAAGACCCATTTGGTGCTGACGACGTTCGCGTTGGGTCTTTCGACAAGTTCCCACACCTCGTTCCCTTTGAAGTTGTTCTGTTCTTCTTGCATCGCCACCACCCAGTCCGGATCTTTCAGTGCATCCTCAATCCTGCGTGGTTCCAAAAAAGACACAAAAGAGTAATGCTCACAAAAGTTAGCTATGAGGGATCTAGTTGTTACTCCCTTTTGGATGTCACCGATGATGTGTCGATTGGGTGATCCCTTTGTATGCATTGGTGTACTCTCGGGTGTGGCACTTGTGGTCTTGTATCTTCATGATGTTCTTCTTCTCCCCCTAGATGGTTTCCCTCATTGACTTGTTGATCATCATCGTCTTCTTGAGGTTGATCTTGCGTGGAAGCTCCCCCTTGATCATTGGCCTCCACTTGTGGTTCATCTTCTTCATGCACATGTGGAGGTGGCTCTTGTTGTCGAACATCGCCCAACGCCATTCTTCTCAATGCTTGACAAGGAGCTTCTTCTCTATCTAACACACATGGATCAACTTGCTCCTTTTGAGAGCCGTTAGTTTTATCGAACACCACATCATGTGCTACTTCAACAAGTCCGTAGACTTTGTTGAAGACACGATAGGAGTAAGTGTTCGAGTCATAGCCAAGAAGAAACCTGCATCGGACTTCAAAGCAAACTTTGAAGTCCTCGACTTCTTATTCAAAATATAGCATTTAGAACCAAAGAATCAAAAAAGAAGAAAGTTACCCGTGAGTAGCTCATATGATGTCTTCTTGAGTAGTCGAGGAAGGTAGAGTTGGTTTATGGCGTGGCAAGCGGTGTTAACCGCTTCCACCCAAAACTGATCCGAGGTATTGTATTCATCGAGCATTGTTCTCGCCATCTCTAAGAGAGTTTGGTTCTTCCTTTCGACAACTCCGTTTCGTTGAGGGGAATATGGTGCTCAAAACTCATGCTTTATCCCTTCTTCCTCTAGGTACTCCTCAACTTGAGTGTTCTTGAACTGCGTGCCGTTGTCGCTTCGTATGTTCTTGACCTTCAATGAGAAGTCATTTTGGGCACGCTTGAGAAACTTCTTGAGGGTTCCTTGAGTTTATGTCTTATCATGCAAAAAGAAAACCCAAGTGAAGCACGAAAAGTCATCAACAATTACTAAGCCATATTTGTTACCGCCAATGCTTATGTAAGCAATTGGACCGAAAAGGTCCATGTGAAGTAGCTCGAGCGGTCTTGTTGTAGTCATGACGTTCTTCGCAGGATGAGGTGCTAAAACTTGCTTCCCGGCTTGGCAGGCGCTACAAGGCCTGTCTCTCTCAAAAAGAACACCCTTCAATCCTCGGATGTGATCGCCCTTGAGGAGTTTTTTAAGATTCCTCATACCAACATGCGCTAGCCGTCTATGCCACAGCCAACCCATGTTGGTCTTTGCAATCAAGCATGTGTCAAGTTAGGCTTTATCTTTGTGGAAGTCAACAAGGTAAAGCTTTCCCTTTAACACACCCTTGAATGCAATGGAACCATCACCCCTTCTATTGACGGTCACACCCTCATTAGTGAACAAGCAATTATAACCTTTGTCACATAATTGAGATATGGAAAGCAGGTTATAATCTAAGGAATCGACATATAACACATGAGAAAGAGTATGTTGAGATGATATAGCAATTTTACCGGTACCGAGCACCTTTCCTTGACTATTGTCTCGAAAATAGATGCCCTCGCTTGGATCCTCATTTTCTTCATACTCAACGAACATCCTTCTTTCTCTGGTCATATGATTGGTGCAACCACTGTCTAGCACCCATTTCGATCCACCATAGGAATAGGTCTGCAAAACAAATCATGCCTTGGTCTTAGGTACCCAAGCTTGCTTGGATCCTTTGAGGTTAGTTACAAGAGATTTGGGCACCCACACATGAGACTTGGTGTTCCCATAGCGTGGCCCAACATAATGAGCATAAACTTTACCAAAAATACTTCTAATTAGAACATGGGATGCATCAAAAGTCCTAAATAATAGTTTTTGTTGTTTATAAACAAGACTATTCCGGGAAACCGGACTTGTCTGGAGGACCGGACTTGTCCGTGCGGATACCGGACTAGTCCGGTGCTCATATGTGTTGACTGTAGGATTTCTAGCTTGAGAGGAGTTTCCCTTCACAAATGCAATGCTTTCCTTATTATTTTCACGGCCTCTAGCATATTGCTTTTCAACATAAGAATACCCAATACCATATTTGACATTAGGAGGTCTTGTGGCCAAGTATGCACTACGTGCATATTTGATCTTCTCCTTGTCAAATATGCCACTTTGGGAAGGATGCTTGTCCTTGGTAGATGTTGACTTGTCTTTCAACCTAGTGTCAATTTTAGCACATGAACAATTAATAGTAGCTTAAGTTTTAAGAGGTTGAGAAGGTGAGCTTGAAGAGGATGAGGGGTCACTTTGTTTGAGTGACTCAACTTGTACCTCAAGGATCTTGTTAACTTTGGATAGGTTAGCAAGTTCGTCTTTGATGGTGGTATTTGAGTCACTTAACTTCAAGCAAGCTTCCTTTCTTGAGGCTAACTCAAGCTCTAGTGACTTGCCTCGCTCCTTTTCAAGTTCGAGAAGCTTGTCAAGTTTAAGATATTCCTCCTTTTGGGAGATAATCATATCTTCTTGACGGTTGATCAACTTATCATTCTCAACAAGCTGATCAAGTACAAATTTCATTTTCGCAGCTTTTTTCTTATCTAAGCCAACGAGCATGTCCTCATTATCACTAGCGACTTCACTATCGCTAGAATCGGAATGCATGGAAGAGGATTTGGTTGTTACCTTTTGTTTACCTTCCTTTGCCATGAGGCAAGTGTCATTTCCCATCCATGTGCTGAGATTTGGTAAGAGGGTGGACTTCTTAGTTCTCTTCTTGATGGCTATGCTAGCCATCTCCTCTTCCTCTTCGGATGAGGACTCATCATTTGAGTCTCACTCCTTTCCTAGGTGCGCTTGTCCATCTTGCTTCTTCTTCTTGAAGAATTTCTTGGGTTGAGGCTTCGTTTCCTTGGTCTTCTTCTTGCTCTCTTCATATGGGCAGTCAACTATAAAGTGGTCATATTCACCACAGTTATAGCATGCCCGCCTCAGCTTAGGTCTTGATTTTTCTTTGTATTTTCCTTCACTTTATTTTTCCCATTGTCTTTTCTTCATCATTTTCTTAAATCTCTTCATGAATAGGATGATGTCTTCCTCATCTATGTCACTGCTCTCATCATCGCTGTCCTCTTCTTGTTGAGCTTCTCGAGCTTCTTTTGACAAGGGTTTGCAAGTGGACATCAAAGCGACCCCTTTCTTCTTTGCCGAGGTGAGGTCGGCAATCTCCTTGACATTCTTTGCTTGCTTTTCCATCATCTCAAAATTGATGATTTTCCCAAGCAGCTCATCCGGGGTAATTTTCTTGTACCCGCGGCTTTCTCTAATCATGGAGCACAAGGTGACGTTGTGAGGCATGAAAGATCTAAGGATGAGCTTCACCGCCTCGTGATCGTTCCACTTCTTTCTTTCGTATGCTCGAACCTTGTTGATGATGGTATTTAACCGCTTGTACATGTCTTGTGGTGACTCATCTTCTTCTATGGAGAATCTTCCCAATTCGCCTTTGATCATTTCGATCTTGGCTTCTCGCACATGACGATCGCCTTCATGTGCAGTTTGCAATGTATCCCAGATTTCTTTTGCAATCTCGAGCCCATCCACCTTGGTGAACCCGCCCCGACTTAGAGAGGATGTAATGACTGCTGCATCTTGAGCATTCCAATGAATTGCTTGCTCTTGACTTGGTGTAAGGTATTCATCTTCGTCCGGGATATCTATTCCTGTACACACAATAAGCCATAAACTGGGATTGAGTGAGATTAAGTGCATTTTCATGTTCTGCCTCCACATTGAGTAGTCATTGCCGTCGAAGTGTGGGGCTTTTCCTAGAGGAATGGATAAGCAATGGTTATTGTTAGAATTAAGATGATCGTAGTTAAAAGGATATCGGGAGTAGTCAGTGTGACTACTCCCCTTCTTCTTCTTCTCGTCCTCGACCTTCACTTTCCCTTTTCGAGAGGGCTTTCTTCCTTAGGAGCACCTTGATTTCAAGCGTCTCCTTATCGTCATCCTCGAAGTCCTGGATGGCATCGAGGAGCTTCTCCAATTTTTAAGCTTTTTCGTCTTCAACCTTCTCTTGGTTAAGACTCTTGTGGACATCCTTCATGTCCGACATGTTCTCTTCGAGCGATTAGTCTCTTGAGAAGAGTTCTGCTCTGATACCAATTGAATGTGGCCTTTTTGAAATTTAGTCGGAACCTACAACACTTAACAAACTGATCAAATCCCGAGATATCGGACTAGTTCGGTAGGATGCGGACTAGTCCCGTGTGTGCGGACTAGAATGATCAAGTTCGATCAATCATTTCAATACAAGCATGGTACACAGCGGAATATAGTATGTAACTTGCAAGTATTGAGTCAATGAAGTCAGGTATAATGCAAACCAATTCTTGTTTCAAAGTGTTAACGTTGGTTATGAAAGATTGACAAAACCCTAGAATGTAATATGAAAATTAAGAACAAGTTTGACACAAGAGTTTATCCCGTGGTTCGGTTCCCACAGAGGCAACGTACATCCACGTTGAGGAGCCCATGGAAGGATCGGGTGTTCACTGACCCTAACCTCGTCGAATCGCCAGGAAGGCCAATTCTCTTCCACTATCACAAGGGGCAAATCACAAAGTTCAAGGGGCCTTCTCACAAGTTGAGGGCTCCCCAAGATTACAAAGCAAACACCACCAAGAACACACTCACAAGATCAACAATGAAACAACAGGAGTGTGTTAGAGATCAAACCCAAGAGCTCAAACCCGTGGAATCGTGTCTCTCCTTTAATCCAAAGTGAATCCTCAAGGAATTGATCTTTCTTGCATTGGATTGCATGGAGAGATGTATTTTCTAAGCTCTCGGAGGGTGTGACGACGGTGGGGGTCGATATATATTTGAAGGTAGGGCCGTACACATCTATTTATAGGGTGTTTCCAAATGTTACCATTAGGGTTTCGAGGGTCCGGACTAGTCTGCGGTGGAGTCCGGACTAGTCTGATGTGCGGCGTGCAGGAAACCCTAAGTGTCTAGGAATATCTGACTTGTCCGGCTAGGAGCGGACTTGTCCGATTTTAGTCAGAAAGGTTTTTGGACTTGTTTGTGGTAATATTGGACTACTACGGTGTGGTGATACCCTTAGTGAATAGATGACAAGTCCGAACATGGAGGACTTGTCCGATTTCAGTCAGAGGGTTTTTCGGACTAGTCCGTGGAGAGATCAGACTTGTCTGTTTGCGTGCAAATGTGAATAATTGAGGATTAGTCCTCATAAGGGACGACTAGTCCATTTTTAGTCAGAGGCATTATCGGACTAGTCCGGACATTATCGGACTAGTCTGGTGCAGACAAGTCTGCACTGGCAGGACTTGTCCGAACCTATACAGAGAAGATGTTGGACTAGTCCGGTGTATATCGGACTAGTCCGTTTTCCTGTGAAATGTGAAGTGTGTGAGGATTTTTGTGCTCGAGCTCTTGAGATGTGTTACACCAACACACTCCAAACACAATGATATATTCTATTCAGCTCTTGAGCTCTTTTCTGAATTGATCCTCATTCTCCTTTCTTTTTCACGCTTTCTTCATTCTTTCATTAAAACATGCGCTCATCTCAATAGTGTGGTTAGGATATCATTTGTTTGTCATAAATAAACCAAATACCACAAGGGATGCCTAGATGCACTTTCACTCATCATCCATAAGTTCATTAATTCATAGTTAAGTCATTCGGTTGTTTTCCCATCCCAATTAATTAGAGCGAAGCAAAAAGGTAAAATACCCTTCTTGACTCTCTACAACATTTCCCAAGCGACAAGGATGGTCAAACAAGTCTAGTAAACACCTATCTCATGTTTCCCATCAATTTGACACAAGCATGCAGTTTTGCAAACAAAACATTTAATAATAGGATCAAAATGATCAAGAACACTTGCCTTGCTTTTAAGACTGATTAGGGTCCAAAGCTTCGAAGTTCTGATGCTGGAAGTCCTCGACAACACCATCTAGAGCAACACCTTCCATTCTGCGCAACAAACATACAAAACAAACATTACAATCAGTAAATGCTCATATCTTACTCAATATGCCATGACCCGCATGATTAATGCAATTATGTGGCAAAACTTGTTAATAAGTTGCCATTAATGTTTACTCACTAGTTACAATGGTTTTCAACAAGTTTGAATAGGATTCAAATTGATTTGAGTCAAATTGGGATTAATTCAGCAACTTCAGATTCAGGTGGCTGGACATGTCCGTACCGGGTACCGGACTAGTCCGTCCTGGACGAGAAAGTCGATCAGACTAGTCTGCACAAGGCCGGACAAGTACGTTTGGCTAGAGTTTTGACAAATTTTTGACTAGAGCGTGGTTTTTGTTAATATAGGATCATATTTTATGTAGAAAAGGTGCATCTAAGACATTTACCACAAATCCAAGGGTCCAAAGGTCAGGCTTCAAGAATTTACTTCTAGATCCGAAGAAGACGGAGAATTTGGTGTAGAATTGACGATGATGTCGGTGAGTTGATGAAGATCGAACTTACTTGATCCTTCCCCTTCCTCCTCCTCTTCTCCTTGCAGCGGTGATCTTCTCTTGATGGCGGCTCCCACGGACTAGGGTTTGGGGTTTCTTCAATTGTGACAAAGGGGTGAGAGGATGGGTATTAGGATGTTTATATAGAGGTGGAGGTGGCATGGTTTGATGGATTTTGAGTTCAAGGTGGTGGAGGCCGTGTAGGGGGCCCACATGGGCTCCACAGGGCTTGGGCACTACGTTCTTGGGCCCAATTAAGGCAAACACCTAATAACATGTTGTGGAGGAAAGGATTGAATCCGAGTCGGGCATACCTGACAAGTCCGCTAGGGGTCGGACTAGTTCACTGAAAGTCAGAAAGTTGAATGGATCTGTTCAGTATCAAGCTGGACAAGTTCGTTCGCAGGCAAAACGGAGTTCCAGGGAGTTAAACGGACAAGTCCAGTGTGGGGCCGGACAAGTCCGGAGGCTTCATAATTTCTCCAAAAATCGGATCAAAAGAGGGATCTACCGGACAACTCTGAAAAGATCCACTAGCTAGGAATGGACTAGTCCGTAGTCAACAACGGACAAGTCCAGACAAAAAGAGAAACTCAGTCGAACTAATCCGCAGCCAGGGTGGAGAAGTCCGGAGATACAACAGAAAGAAAAATTGGACTAGTACGGGGGGGGGGGGGTCCAAACCAGACAAGTCCGCTCTGATACAGGATTTTAAATGTTGTTTTGGTTCCAATTCATTTTAAACCCATTCCTTTTTATGGTGCTTGATGTTAAACATGTATAGGAGTGTATGCAATGCATGATTGATGAAAATGAGGGTGTTACAAACCTACCCCCCTTAAAATGAATCTCTCCCTCGAGATTCGACGTAGAAGGAAAGAAATAGCAAAATTCTCTCTTAAGGACATCTTCCAGCTCCCATGTTGCTTCCGATTCTGTATGATGCTTCCGTTGTACTTTGCACCATCCAATCACCTTGTTCCTTGTGACCCATTCCTTGGTTTCCAAAATTTAGACCGATTGCTAAACATAAGTCCAATCTGCCTCTAATTCCAATTCTTCCATTGCACCTATTCTTTCGGTACCCTTAAGCAACTTTTTGAGCTGAGAAACGTGAAACACATCATGAACAACGGAAAGATGTGTTGGCATTTCCAACTTATATGCCATGTCTCCACAGATGCTCAAAATACTAAATGGACCAATATAGTGAGGTGTCAACTTGCCCTTGACATTAAACCAATTATGACCTCGCATGGATGACACTTTGAGGTATACGAAGTCTCCCACTTCAAAGGCTAAGTTTCTATGCCTGTTATTCGTGTAGCCTTTTTGTTTTGTTTGAGCGGCCCTCAAATTCTCGCAGATTATATGAACTTGCTTTTCAGCCTCCTGCAACACATCCTGTCCAAACACTTTGTTCTCTCCTATGTGATTCCAAAACTGGGGTGTCCTACACTTCCTTCCATATAGTGCTTCATATGGCAACATCTTCAAACTTGCTTGGTAACTGTTATTGTACGAAAATTCAGCATACGGCAAGCTTTTGTCCCTGCTTCGTCCATGCTTCAAGGCACAAGCTCTCAACATATCTTACAATATTTGGTTGGTCCTCTCGGTTTGCCCATCGATTTGTGGATGATATGCTGAGCAGAAATTTAACCTTGTACCCATAGCTTCATGCAGTTTCTCCTAGAACCTAAAGGTGAATTTAGAACCTCGGTCCAAGACTATTTTCTTCGGAACTCCATATCGACACACAATATGCTCCATATACAATTTTGCTAGCTTCACGGTGGTATATGTGGTCTTCATAGGAATGAAATAAGCTAATTTGGTCAACCGAACCACAATAACCTATATTGAGTCATACCCGAACGCGGTAACCCATCTATGAAGTCCATACCAATTTCATCCCACATCCATTACGGAATCTTTAATGGCTGCAATAATCCACAACAAGAATCATAAAAATCCATCGATAAAAACTCAAGTTACGATCGAAAGATCGAACAAAAGTCAATTTGTTCTACCCGAGAAAAATCAGATCTATAACACTGTAAAGAAACTTGTGTAGATCAGAAACCACAAATCCAATGACCGTGAAATTTTCACAGATGGTAGAGAATCAAGTTGTAAAGATAACCCAAAGAGAATCACGTCAATTGGATCTAAAACTCAAGTTATGATAAAACCACCATAGCAAGGTAGTGTTGTGCAGAAACTTGACGAGAAAAACTTGTCTGAAACAAGTCAGATGAACAAGGCACAAAAGTTCCTTTAAACTATGATCTTTATTCAATAGAACACAAGAAGAACAGCCCAAGGTCCTTACACCATGAGCTTTGGCCTCCCTTTATTATATAACCAGCCATGAGGCCAACCCAAACCAAACGAGAACTCTTATCATACTCAATTTCCACTGAAACTTTCCATAACTGCTCGAGACTCTTCTATACACAGATAGAAGCAATCTTAAGACTTCCAAATACCTTAGGGACGTATCCCACATTCCTCAAAACAACTCAACTTCGTGACCCACAAGAAAACCTATCATAACCAACTCAAATATTTCCATATTTGAGTCAAACACAACTCAGTCGCAGTCTGAGTCCATAACCAAGCCGGTTGGACCTTTCCGACCAATTATTTACATTTACATCTCTTTATCACTCTTTGGAACCGTGCAGCCACGTCCATGCACTCCATGCAAATGAGTAGACACCTTCCAACGTTGTCCACTATACCTTCATATGCATTGTTCTTGATTAAAACATTATGCGCAACCTCGCGATCAACTCAACCACAATTCCTCCCAAACTTGGTTGTTGAACCTCATCTTCTCCCTAAAACTAGTTCAATGGATCCCGTTGCCATCCATGTCTTGAACTCAAGCAACATCTGCAGATGAATAAACAACTAATACTTCCGAGCACAAGTCCTCTACTTGACTCACGTTAGTTCTGGAACCACAACACCTTACGTGAGCACCTCACATAAGCATGTTGCAAACCATAGCAAAAACAATAACCACCATGATCAGCCAAAACGCGTCAAAAACTTAGTAAAAGAATATTAAGCAAGCTTTCCATAAATGTAAATCAAGTTTCAAACATTGCAAGGTAAAAGCATAACGATTTCAATCTAGCATCGGTCCTTGCCAAAGCTAGCCAGAACTTGAATCAGAGCTTCCCAAATCTAGCAAGATCTAGCGCCGGTGCTAACCAAAGCTATTTGGACCTAGCGTCAGAGCTTATCAAAGCTAGTCGAACCTAGCTCCGGATCTAGCAAAAATATGTCGGATGTAGCCATAGCAAGTCAGACCTAGCAAAAGTAAGTCGTACCTAGACAAAGAAGTCGGACCTAGCCAAAATAAGTTGGACCTTACATCGGATCTTGCCAGAGCTACCTAAAACAAGCTGAACCTATTGTCGGACCTTGCAGGAGCTCAGACCTAGAGTCGCACCTTGTCAAAAGGGTATTTTGCAGTATTCAAAACTTTTATCATCATATCAAATGTATTCCGCACACATAGATCTCACAGTAAGCTCTCCTTAAATTCAGCCCAAGTGATCCTCATCTGATTTTCATGGGCATTGCATAGCGAGTCCCATTAATCTGCACCTGCTCGAACTAGCTGATGGGAAAGAAAGAGAACCTTCTCCTTGCCATTGCACTGGACAATGGCAAGTTTCTTGTCCAAGTACTTCAGCTAATTATCAGCTTCCGTAGGATCATTGGCTTGAGCATAAGTAGGTAGCCTAGTCCTCATGAACTCTCCCAATATGTTATGAGGTGGTGGGGGTGGTGGTGGTGGAGGCATATGGGGCTGATTCTGATTATTGGCCTGCAGCTGTCCCAAAGTCTGCATCACCATCTACATAATTGATTCAGCATAGCAATAACTGCTGAAGGTTGACAACCTTAGGTTCAGGTTCATTATTGTTGTTTTGAGGTGCTCCATTGTTCTCCTCATTCTGATTGGCATCCCTTTGGTTGCGAGTCCTCAACACCTGAAGAAAGAGCAAAAGATAGAAGAATTTAGAAAACGTCCCCCAACTATGTGCATCAAAGGATATGAAACTAAGAAGCTACATATACTAGCCTATATGGATGTGGCAAACACTAAAGCATCCAACAATCGTCTACTAAGCACACAAACACACAAGCAACCATTACATAGCATTCAGCACACCAACAACCCACAACGCTTCTTAGGTGTTCCTATGTGCTCTAAAGTGTCCATTCTATCTAAGCTGTGTCCTACGGTCAACCTGTGACACTGATACCAATTTGTGACGCCCGGTTCCGAAAATGAACCAAGTGAACGCATATGTGTGCCCAGGACGTTGACACACATACACGAGTGCATCACAAACGATATACAAAAAATTACCACAGCACAAAATTAAACAAGTACTTTTATTACAATATTCAAATAATCCTCGAATTACAACTCCAATGATCATTATTAATAAATCTAAAACTAATGTAGCGGAAATTATCTAAACTGAGCAAACTAAGCATAGGTGGTAGCGCGGCTCCAAGCAACACCAAAGGCAAGCTGACAACAACACACAACCTAGTACTCCGCATTATACTAAGGGTACTCAACAAGTGCTGGAAATAATGTCATGTATCTTAAACAAGGAATGATAATAAATAATGGCTATTCACTGAAAGTACATTTAAAACATATGAAAGCATCTTACATTGTCTATGTGAAATTTATCCCATCATACCCCAATTAAACATAATATTTCATATCCATCATTCATGATCCATCCATATACCATATTCTTACCATCATCATTAGCCATATCCATTTATGACCATCCATTCCATAACCATAACAAAACCGTCCCAAATCCCAAGTTCCACTCTAGTCAGTAGGTCATCCAAGTGCTCTTAACCGGAAGCACTGCTATCATGATAGTTTTGAACACTCTGCAGAGGTTGAACCACTTTACCCATAAGTTAGTGATTTCATCACCCGACGACGACTAAAGAAACCTCCCTTTTGCCAATTACACTTCCTTGGGTGTATGGCCAACAGATCAAAAAATTGCCTTTACAAAGGGACTACCAGCTTCTTCAGACCCACTGAGGTTTCACCAGTGGTGATGCCTCTAGCTGAGCACATCCAACCAAGGACCCCCTCTTGTGCTGTTCGAATCCCAGGGCAGTCCTGCCAATATTGCAAACCCAACCAACTACCATTCCCCGCTCCCCCAAATTATTCGAACAATGCTGGCAATACACCTAATTAATTGGCTATGCTGCATCCATACTTGGCCTTGTGGTGGCACTATTGTCCTGACATAATCTTGTATGAACCGGTCCTTAGATCCAAGGCAAGCAAACCACCATATCATTCAAACCAATCCACAAACAATGCTTGCTTATATCTCCCAAGTCCCATGTAAGTGATTATTCATGTTCATCAATTCTCATCATCCATAAGTTCATTAATTCATAGTTAAGGCATTTGGTTGTTTCCCATCCGAATTAATTAGAGCAAAGCAAAAAGGTAAAATTCCCTTCCCGACTCTCTACAACATTTCCCAAGCGACAAGGATGGTCAAACAAGTCTAGTAAACACCAATCTCGGGTTTCCCATCAATTTGACACAATCATGAAGGTTTGCAAACAAAACACTTATAAACATGAACAAAATGATCAAGGGAACTTGCCTTGCTCTTGAGACTGATTAGGGTCAAAAGTTTTGAAGTTCTTGTCCTGGAGGTCCATGACAGCACCCTCTCGAGCAACACCTTCTATCCCGCACAACAAACATACAAAACAAACATTACAATCAATAAATGCTCATATATTACTCAATATGCCATGACTTGCATGAATAATGATATTATGTGATAAAACTTGTGAATGAGTTGCTATTAATGTTTACTCACTAGTTACAATGGTTTTCAACAAGTTTGAACAGGTTTCAAATTGATTTGAGTCAAATTGTGATTAATTCAGCAACTTCAGATTCAGGTGGTCCGACGATCCATATCGGGGACCGGACTAGACCGTCCTGGACCAGAAAGTCGATCGGACTGGTCCGCACAGGGCCAGAAAAGTCCGCTTGGCTAGAGTTTTTGGCGAATTTCCAACTAGATCATGGTTTTAGTTAATATAGGATCGTATTTTACATAGAAAAGGTGCATCTAAGACATTTACCACGAATCCAAGGGTCCAAAGGTCGTGCTTCAAGAATTTTCTTCTAGATCCAAAGAAGACGGAGAGTTTGGGAGAATTAACGATGATGTCAATGAGTTGATGAAGATTGAACTTACTTGATCCTTCCTCTTCCTCCTCCTCTTCTCCTTGTTGTGGTGATCTTCCCTTGATGGCGGATCCCACAAACAAGGTTTTCGTGTTTCTTCAATTGTGACAAAGGGGTGGGAGGATGGGTATTGGGTGTTTATATATAAGTGGAGGTGGTAGGGTTTGATGGATTTTTAGTTCAAGGTGGTGGAGGCCGTGTAGGGGTCCCACATGGGCTCCACAGGGGTTAGGCACAATGTTCTTGGGCCCAATTAAGGAAAATATCCAATAACATGTCATGGAGGAAAAGATTGAATCCAAGTCGGGCATACCAGGCAAGTCCGCTAGGGGCTAGTCTAGTTTGTTGGAAGTCAGAAAGTTGAACGGGTAAGTCCAGTAAACATATAAGTCCGTTCGCAGGCAAAACGAAGTTCCACTGAGTTAAACAGACAGTGCTTTTTCTGGGGCCGAACAAGTCCGGAGGCTTGACAATTTCTCCAAAAATTGGATAAAAAGAAGGATCTACCAGACAACTCCAAAAAGTTCCAGTAGCTACGAACAAACTAGTGCGTACTCTACAATGGACAAGTACAGACAACAGCAAAAACCCAATCGGACTAATCCGCAGTCAGGGCGGACAAGTCCGGAGAGAGAACAGAAAAGAAAACCGGACTAGTCTGGGGTCACAACTGGACAAGTCCGCACTGATAAAGGATTTTAAATGCTATTTTGGTTTATAATTCATTTTAAACTCATTCCTTTTTATGGTGCTTAATGTCAAACATGTATAAGAGTGTATGCAATATATGATGGATGAAAATGAGGGTGTTACAGATGTCTAGGATAGCCTAAACATCTTTGTGTCTTACAGACACCTGTTGCAAAAACCCGCATCCTTCAAGGACATTTCCGAAAGAATCTCGGAAGGATTTACATGTTGGTGCCAAGGGCACATCACCCAAAATGGCGAGAGCACAAGAGTCAGAAATGAGATTTTCTCCAACAGTGGGATTGTATAGGACCTTCATTGGTGTTCTTCTAATAAAACATAGAATGGTTGCCAAAGGTGAGGTCATCCGAAGGACAGATTTCAGGTGATTTATCAACTTTTGTAGTCTATTCCCTGCTTAGAATAGATGTTAACTCCTTGATTGTTTGTTGGACGAACACTCCATCAGGTGGTTCAGGTGGAGTTAGTGGCAATGATGGTTTCCTATGGCAACAGTACTTCAAGTTATTTCCAAAATCTTTAAGTATTTCTTCCTTGAAGTAAAAGGGAAACATTGAAGGTTCAATTTCTTCTTCCTTCATAGTTTCAGATTCGGGAGATGATTCTTCTAGCAAGGTTTGAGATAGGCAAGAAGTGGGTTCATCCTTGTCCATGGGTTTGTCCTCGTTGCTTGACACGACTTCCTCTTGACGAGGCTCATTAAGACCCATAATGAAGGAAGAATTTTCTAGAATTCGATCTAGAAGATCCTTGTCTTCTTCTGGCGTCTTATGGAGGAAAGATCCCCCAACCGTAATGTCAAGATGTAGGGAAGACTCTTTGTTCAATCCTTGTAGAAGTGCAGCAAAATCAACAGATCAAGGATATACAAATTTGGGCCCGAATTTCTCAAAAGAGAAAATTTATCCCAAGTTACACCTATAGACTCCTTCTCCATCTGCTGGAAGTATAGTACTTCCTTTCGTAAGGAAACAATTCGAGCAATTGGAAAGAAAGCAAGACAAAATTTATCTCATAATTCATTCCAATTTTCGTTTGTCTTCCCAATGTTGTGGTCGTGCCATTGTTTAGATTTTTCCATGAAGAAAAAGGAAACAACTTCCATTTGAGAGTTTCATGTGCCATTCCCTTGATTAGAAGGCATGAACACAGTTGTTCAAACTCTCATAGATGGTGGTAAGAGTTTTCATAATCTGTTCTTAAGAAGGTTTGTTCCCGAACCATTGCTATAAAGCCAAGGCAAAGTTCATAGCTAGTAGAACAAATGGGTTCCACCGAAGGCAGTGGCTCATAGAACATGCCCTTTGTGGCAGAATAAGAATGAATGGTGGGCTGCTCCATATATGTGTTGGTGGTAGAAAAGGAAAGATAAGATAAGAAGATAGATACGAGGGTGAACAAGGTTCAAAGATTAACTGCAACCGTTCCCCGGCAATGGCGCCAAAAATTCTTGTTGACCCTTCCTACATCATAGATAAACTTTTGCAAGCGCACAGAAACTGTCGTGTATCACTTCCCCTTAAGAGTATCCCAAGGGTATAGAATCCAAGGAACGTATGTGCTAATCTTTCGAACTAATTCACCCAAGGACACAAAGTGGTTTGGTGAGCAAGGAAGAGAGAGGAATTCAAAGTTTCAATTCTAATTCAAAGGAATTTGCAGTAGCTGCTTGCTTCGAGCACGGGTTTACCCCTAGCAACACTAGGACAACTCCCGACAAGATCTTATGGCATAGCCGAACATGCAGGATTACTAAGGACTGATAGGGCCGTCATCACCTACTACCTACCTCTTCAATCCGTGGGTCTACGAGATATTCACTGGTGATTTCTAACTTAAGCACCACGCTTACGTTCTAAATAACAATTCTAGTTGTTTCAAACATAAAGCTACAATTAGAGCCTCTAATAATTAAAGCAATGAACCCACAAGTAACTACTTTTGAAAACTACCTTGAAATGGAAATCAAACTTGAAATGAATTCACAATGGTTTACTTGATTTGAATAACACCTTTGTAGGGGTACATGTGTAGAAGAGGGACTTGACAAGCCCAATCTTCCTTCTTCTAGACTCTTCACCACACTCTCCTTCTACTTGCCAACCTCTAGGACTACTCTGAACCTTAGGAGTGGTATTCTATTCTCAACTTTTGGTGTGTGTGAAGTGAGGTGTGTGGTGCTATTTATAGGTGGAGAAGGGTCGGTTCCCATCATAAAATCCGCGTAAATCAGTCATCACTGACTTCTTCAAACCGGGAGGAGCCAACAGTGGAAGCTGACCGGGTTTGGCGCCGGGAAGGGGTCGGATGAACCACAAAGTCAGCCGACCTGGTTCTGGCTCCAAACATCTTGTGCTTTCTCTAGGTGGCTTCCAAGTGGGTCCCATTGACTAATATAGGGTGTACACTGTTGGATGGCCTAGGATACATTCTTTTGTGGGCCATTTGATCCATGTGGTGCCACGTGGCATCTCCTGATTCATCGAAATCCAATTTCTTGGATTACTCCCTGCATGTTTTGGTATCTTTTGTCTAAATTCACTTGCATACAAATAAAAACCAACACTTGTGGAATTGGTTAGTTTTTAACGCTACCACTACGTTGTGTTTCTCTTTTGTGCACATTATGAGGTAAATTGACAGTCTAAATCACATTATGAGGTGATTTCTAACTTAAACACCATGCTTATGTTCTAAATCACAACTCTAGTTGTTTTTTAACACAAAGCTAGAACTAGAGCCTCTAATAAATTAAATCAACGAATCCACATGTAACTTCTTGTGAAAAATACCTTGAATTTAAAATCAAACTTGAAATGAATTCACAAAGGTTTACTTGACTTGAATAACACCTTTGTACGGGCACAAGTCACTGCAAGGATTCTGATTTATCGCAACGAAAAAATTCTTCGCAATTGGTTGTCTTTCTTCTCAATAGGTCGCTGTTGCAACGAAAAAGGGCGTGGCGATAGTTTTTACGAATCGTCGTAATAATTCCCGTGACGATAGGTTATTGCGACGCCTTGTCATCTGTGGTGAATAGTATGGTATTGCAACAATTTCACATCAGGGGCAAATAGGACACTATTGCAACGTCTTCATGTATTGTGATGATTTAACGTATCACAACGAATAGTACGGTATTGCAACGGGTTCACGATCGTAGAAAATAGTACGGTATTGCAACGATTTCATATTCGTGGCGAATAGTATGTTGTTACAACGATTTAGCGTATTGCGACGATTTAACGTATTGCAACAAATAGCATGGTATTGCAACGATTTCACATTCGTGGTAATTGTATGTGGTTCAATGATTTCACAGGCGTGACAATAGTACGATATTGTAACGATATCACATTCGTGGCAAATAGTATGTTATTGCAATGGTTTAGCGTATTGCGACGATTTAACGTATTGTAACGAAAAGCATTATATTGCAACAATTTCGAGTTCATGGTAATAGTATGTGATTGCAACGATTTTCACATTTGTGGTAATTGTATGTGGTTGCAACGATTTCACAGGCGTGGCAATACTATGGTATTGTAATGATATCACATTCGTGGCAAATAGTATGTTATTGCAACGGTTTAGCGTATTGCGATGATTGAACATATTGCAACGAATAGTATTGTATTGCAACGGTTTCGTGTTCGTGGTAATAGTGTGTGATTTCAACGATTTTCACATTCATGGCAAATACTACAGTATTGCATCGATTTTCACAGCCGTGGCAAATAGTACCATATTGCAATGAGTTATGTTGTTCCGACGATTTACCATATTGCAACGAATATCACAGTTTTCCAACGTTGTCACAACCGTGGCAAATAGTATGGTATTGCGATGGTTTAACGTCTGTGGCAAATAGTATGTTATTGCAACGAGTCAACAAATGTGGCGAATAGTACCGTATTGCAACGATTTCAGATCCGTGGGAACTAGTCTGGTACTGCAACGATTTTGCATCCGCAATGAATAGTTTGGTATTGCAATGAGTCCACAAACGTGGCGAATAGTACCGTATTCCAATGATTTCAGAATTGTGGGAACTAGTATGGTACTGCAACGATTTCACATCCGTGGCAAATAGTTTAGTATTTCAATTATTTCTTATCTGTGGCAATAGTGTTTTAATGCAATGTTTTCCGCGCGATGGAAATCACAGTCTAGTGCAACGTTTTTTGATTCGTTGTAAAATGTTTATACTGCAACGTTTTGTAATTCCTGGCAATAGCTTCCTATTGCAACAATTTATCATTCATGACAAGAAATTTGTAATGCCACATTTTATAATTAGCGGCATTAGAACCCGAATGCACCACATTTGAAAATTAGTAGAAATAGAATCACGAGTTTAATAATAACATCCATCAATTGATATTACAACACGCATAACAACACTCAAGGATTACTAAAGCAATGTGTTTGCATGCTAAGAGTTTTCCTAAGCTGACCAGGACTAATTGTTGGAGCAGGTGGCTTTTGGTGGTTAGTTTGGTGGACCTTTTGTGGAGTGGTATCCACCATCATTTTGTGCATTTCAGCCATTGAGGTGCGCATGTCCTGCATTTTCTTAGCTGTCTATTCACGATCAGCTGCTATCTGACCTTCTAAGTTCTGGACTTGAACGTTTAACTCTTCATTCTTTTGGTTTATGCAGTCCATCTAGGTGTTTAAGCTATCATTTCTTCCTTCCAACTACCGCACTATTTGATTGAGGCCTGCATTTCTATCTTCTAAATTTTGAACTTGGTCGTTGAAGTGTTCAGACATCTGGATACATATACGTTCACGTTTCGGACCAGTTGGGTTAGCCATATAACCATGCCCCAGAAACTGTGATCCTGCACAACTGAATGAGGATCTATAACAACACTAGAAGATGTTGTTTCTCTCCTCATTTGGAATTGGGCCTCCCTGCTTAGCTTCCATGTCGTCCACTTGGGCACGTGCCTGGATTCATATACGAAAAGAAAAGTCACGTGTAATTTGCAAATATTTATTTAATTGGGTATTGTTTGAAGTGTTACTCACATGTACAGCTTCTACCAGCTTGTTTGCGCAGTTACCATTCTCCAACAATTGACTTGCCTCCCACAATTGTATGTCATCGGGTTCTTCTCCGGTCTCTGGGTCTCTCTACATAAAATACAAGTGAACTTCAACATGTCGATATACATATTGTTTGCAGTGCAAAGTAAAAGCGTGATTTATTTTTCATAACTTCTTGTAACTAAGTTGGGCGTAGGATTTGGAGACAAGCAAGTGACTCGCCTTTTGTCTACTTCGATTTTGAGAATTGGTCCTGCTTATTGACTGCAATAATTTTAAGAATTAATTCCACGAATGAAAGTAAATGAAATATTTTTTGTATGATGCGAAGCTATTAAAAAGTTAGCTCACCTTGAATTGCTCAGACCAAAAATATTCTATTAGGTGCAACCACTCGGGCGCTGTTACGTCAGCAAGCTTGTCTAGTATACGTTCTTCATCGGTAGAATAACTCTTATAGGTGGCATGCAAAGTCGAGCGCCACCCCTCGTAGCGCTCACCAGCAATTTTCAAAGTTTTTCTTATGCTCTCCGGTGTGTACTCCATGTCCCAGAAATCATGTACATTGTTTAACAAGTTGCTGTAAACGTACAGGATGGAGATTGCAAGAAAAAAATACTTGTGTGGGGGTGTGACAACACTAAACAGAATGTCTCGTACTATATATCTCTTGTTACTATGGCCAACCTCTGCCCACTTACTTGCACCGCTAAGGGATGCATGTCTTTTTGTAAACATAACCACATCATCGACAAAGTGTCGCTGATTAATACCAACCGCAACATCCAACCTAGCGGAGAACTGAATTGGTAGCTTCACATTCTCTGTTCTACTAACTTGAGATGCATAGCGTATTCTGGCAACCTTAAGTCCTTTAGCCACACTTCTTCCAAGCTTCCTTCTTTCTGTTACATTGATGCAAACAGTAAACGATTAAAGCAAATTACCGCCAGAACAAGTTTAGTATCATGTATAAATAGTGTGAAAAGAAGAAAAGTCTGATGTTCATACCATCTTCAGGACGAGTGCGGCAAATACGAGCGTGGGACGACCGCATCGTCCTAGCACCATTTTGTTCTTTAGTACTCCCTCCTGGTTTATATTAATTGTTGTATCAGACCAACAAATGAATTAAAAATGAACTACTAGTTAGGACTGTCTGAACGACAACTATTTTCATCGGGGGGGGGGGGGGGGGGGGTACATTGTTGACTTCTTTGTTGCTGTTCATACCTTAAAATGAGCCATCGGGTACACATGTCAGTGGCGGTACGCACTCGTAGTACTGTAGAGGATTTTCAGTCCATGAGCGAAGCAGGCAAGACTGTGAGGGGCATGTAGCTAGAATTGATAGACTAGACATAGATAGGGTTCGCTAGTTCGGTCTCACTAACATCAGCCGAAGCGCGTCTCAAAGAGAATTATTAGTTGCAGGGAAAGTAATGAACGCCAGAGGTAGCAGGTGGCGAATGCAAGATAGATAAGGTAGACAACTTGTGAATTGAAATCCTCTACAGTACTACACCTGCATTCGCTGCCACTGACATGTGGGCCCATGAGACATCGGGTCCACTTGTCAGTGGCGGCTACTGCAGGTGCAGTACGCATAGTGCCTGCTTGCGACGCTCAGCAAAGCGAGGGTTCGGTCTCCCCGAAACTCTCGTGGAGGATTGGTGGCAGGGCGAGTAATGGCCAGGGATTTTCAAGCGGCGGTGTAATCATGGCATGCGAAGGATGGGACATGGCGATGGGCGAGGAAGACACGTCAGGGAGGACACTGAAGTGACCAGCAGCAGGGCGTGGGCGCTGGTGCCGGCCGGAGTGGTCGGCGGCGAGAGAGCATAGTGTAGAGGCATAAAAAAATCAAGCCATCACAAAAGATGATGAACTATTAACTATAAAGACTAAGTACTAAGAAAGTAGAATCACAAGGCATGCTAAAACAATTAGTAGCGCCTAGGAAAGAATGCAAATGACCATGATACACCCATCATCAATACATCTAAAGGACATAGCGTAGTCTCTCAAAATGCTCCAAATTCAGTGCCAAGGGAGTAAAAAACTAACACGCTCCGCCAAAACAAATGGCATGGTAGAGAGGCAGGTAGTAAGGTGATGTGATATGGGTAGTTGGAAGCTACCGATAGAGCTGGAGTGGGACATTTTTTAAGCTCCAAAAGGAAAGTTACGCTGGGGTGGAAGGAGTATTTCTGGTTTGTATATCTATACCTGTTGTTGGTTCATGCATCGTAGTTCCAGGGGGTGAAGAACCTCGAGGTTCCTGAACATCATGTGCTGCAATATTCTCTACACCATGCAAATGATTTAATGTTGTCTAAATTTGTTTAATTTTGATAGTAAACACATTTATAGTTATACCAGGTGTTTGTTGGCCACCATGAATTCTTGTAGACGACATCACAGTTTGATGTCTTGTTCCTAATGTAAAGAGCATTGTAAGTAGTCATTCCAAATAACAGTGATAACGTCAGATTACATGACCGACGTAGATTTTGGATCGGACGGTGTGTTTTCTCTAAACTGCAGTGTTTGTTACGAACAGAGGAATTAGAAAAAGAAAGAATAGAAAAAACGTACGATTCGAGAAAGCCACATGAAAGAAAATAGTGTAAAAACCATGGGAAGTAAAAATCTTAGGAATACAAATTTGTAAAACAGGAATGAGAGTACAACATTTGGAGTGGTTGATCAGATAACCCGTGCTTCATTTACTTCTAAATTCAGAAATTACATACTACTACCTCTGGTTTTTAGTATTTGTTGTTTACGGACAGGAATTGAACTAGAAATACACTACCGTAATAAGCTGTCGGAGCGACATTTATTTAGGGACAGATGTAGTATATGCTATATATATATATATATATATATATATATATATATATATATATATATATATATATATAACTAAATTCGTGAAACAGAAGACCACATTTCTTCTTTGTTAATTTATTTAATCTTCATATATCTGGATGGATCGTGTATAACTAAACTAGCCCAAAACTGCATGGATCGTGTAGAACCAAGCCAATGTAGCTCCATAAAAAGACGGCATGGATCGTGTAGTTTACCTAGCACAAACCTGGAGTCCAAGATGCGATGTCGTAGGGAGGTGTCGGCGACGAAGAGGTTCGGTAGAGCCCGTCAAAGTTGGTCGCCCGGTGTTGTACCCAGAAGTCAACACCACGAAGAGCTTCGATGCGTCACTGCGAGATGCATGGGGGAACAATTTGTAAAAAACGTGGTAAATGAAAACACGGGAATTTCTTAGGAATACAAGTATGGAACACAGGACAGAGAGACAACAAATTTGGAGTACTGCGAGATCACCGGAAGGGCAGGGCAGCGGTGTGTCGGGAACGTAGGCCAGTGTTTCCATTTATACTCATCGTGGCTGAAATAGGGTTACAATAATAGTCGGGACTGAAATTGGAGGTGCAAGTAGTGAAAATTGAATTTTCAAAATCTCAAATGTGGCGCGCCAAGTAGAACGAAAAAAATTTCGCGAGAGTGGAGAATTTGACGCAAGCCATGCCCTGGTGCACGCATGCAATCGTGATTAATTACATATCATGTCACGTCGATTCCTGCACATGGTTTGTGTAGCTAGAGGGGTAGACTTCGTCTTAGGACAACTTGCTCGCTTCTTAATTCATCTTTGTTGCCATGCATGGAGATCAAAATCTAAAAGCAGTCATCTGCTAGCTAGTGGGACATTCCAAAAAATACGAAAAAAATATGAATCGCCAAATGTATATGTGCTAATGCAAACGATATGCAAATACAGAACACCCAAGACCACGAAAGGACAATGGCAAAGAATCAACATTCTATAACATTAATCACAATGAAATGATAACATGTAGTATATACTACTACTAAAAATACATTTTCCCATGCGCCGACTACAAATGAAAAAATTGAGTGAAAGAACACAAAAGAGGAGAAACGGAGCCTCAACCACGATCTCAATGCAGTTTCGACCAAGAGTCGTCGATTGTTGCAACATAACAAATTCTTGGATAGACATTGAACAACAGTTATCTCGCCCCTTTTTCAGAAAGGAGATGTTTTTCGATACTGCATACGACACATTGTTCATGAACAGAAAAGATATTTTTCATTAACATAAAAACAACACATATATTACAAACAAGAACTACGAAAGCACATAGAAAACAAGAAAAAGAAAAACTAAAAATACTACTCTACTCGGAGTCGGAGGATATCTCCTCCACATCCTCTCCGCTGCCGCCGCCTCCTCCTCCGTCGTTGCTGCCGCCATCGCCTCCTCCGCCGCTACCGCCGCCGCCACCTTCGCTGTCGCCGCTGCTGCCGCCAACTTCTGCAATTGAGTCTGAAGCTTCCGGGCGACGGTCCGCAGAAGATGCTGGTGGCCCTCCACCCCAGCCACCTCCCTGATCGTCTTGTAGAGGACGTTGAGACGATCGGCCACAAACCCTAACCCGAAGAAGTAGTGGCCGCCGGTGTCCATGCTGGTGCAGACAGGAAGTTTACCAAGACCCAGACGGTCACACGAGCGAGATGTATTGGAAAATACATTCTGTGCCAATTTGTCAAGCTTTTTTGCGTGCCCGGTGGTGGTGGAAAGGTGCTTGGTGGCCTCCTTCAGGCGTCGATCGAGTTCATCGAAGCAATGTTCAACGAGGCAAACAATCTCCTGAACTCAAACGGGATGAGGAGGTGCGTGCGCTGCGGGCGGAGAAGGGAACAGAGGAGGTGCGGCCGCCTCCTCCAGTTCCACCAGCATTGGCTGCAACAGAAATTGAGAAGAAGGAGGTTCGGAGGACGTCGACGGCCTGGAGCGCTTCGGTGCGGGGCTAACCATTTGTGCGGCAACGGAGGTGCGGAGAAAGAGTGAGAGGTGGTCAGCGATGGTGCGGTGGTGAAGCAAGAGATGTTTGGAGGCAACGATCGATTGAGATGGAGTGGTGCGGTAGAGACGCAAGAGGACTGGTGTGCCTTTAGAGCGGGTCCTCGTCTAAGCGGACTGCTGTGCAATCTAGACTCCTGTGCAAGCGTGCAATCCGCGAATCTCAGTCATTGGATGGACATCCAAGGGTGACTGACATTTTATACATAAATCTTTCCACCTGTCTGTGTAAACAGAAGGATCTATTTATAAATATCGGCCACGCTTGGATGTCCGTCCAATGGCTGAGATTAGCGAATTACACGCTTGCATAGGAATTCAGATTGCATAGCAGTCATTGCCATCTAAGTGCGCGAGTGGAGATGATCGGACGGTTCAAAAACTGCACTTTCAAATTAATCCAAACCGAGGTTGGCTTCCCCTAAGTTGTCTCAACGGCTCGACGCGTCCAATCTCCGTTTCACAGGCAGTTTTTTTTAATTTGACATGCAAAGGGTCCAGGGTATGTAGTGGCCCACCTGGCATACTTTGTAGGTCCGTCCGGCGGTGCTTCAATTTTTCAGTTCCAGTTTTTAAGTTTGACACGCAATGGGCCAACCGGCCCAAGGTATATGCAATGTTCCAGTTTTTTTCAGTTTGACACGCAAAAGACCTCGATCATATTTCATGACGTTACGTGTTTTTTTTGAAAGATCGTCATATATATATATATATATATATATATATATATATATATATATATATATATATATATATATATATATATATATATAGTTGAAAGATCGTCAGAAAACACAAGAAGAAGAATGTACAAGACGATGAACACACCACACATTCATGCATTCATTAACATAGACACACACACACACAGACAGATATATATATATATATATATATATATATATATATATATATATATATATATATATATATATATATATATATATATATATATATATATATATATATCATGTTTTCTCAGTTTGACATGCAAAAGACCTCGATCATGCATGTTTGATGACGTTAGGTGTTTGGGGTGTAGCAAGCATGCATGGACAAGTAACATACGCACTTGAAAACCTTATGATGATCATGTTTGATGACAACATTATTACGTGTTTTCTCTGTTTTTTGCTGAAACATCGTCATATATAGTTTGAGGCTCGTTGATCATGTTTGGGGCGTGACAACTAACATGTTTCGGGCTCATTGATCATATGTTTGGGGCGTAGTGTAGCATGCATGGACAACTATAACATGCATGTGAGAGAGACGTCGAGGATCATATATACTCCACCTGTCTCCATGAACTTGTTGCTTTGTAGTTTATTTTTTAACTACAAAGCCGCATCAGAAGAGCTTGCTTTTTGGCTCATGGACAAGGAAAATTCTTTGTACGTAGTACAAAAAGTATATGTTGGTTGGTGTTGCCGTATGTACGCGAAGGATGTGGCCAGGTAGTTGCTCTTGCAGTTGTATGCTAATTACATGAGTGTTTGGTCAGGTCATGTGGTTAGTCCCCACGATGCACCCTAAACCCGGTGTTGAGGCCGTGTATTTGTCATTTGTGCGTACACTCTAGTGACATGTGACAAAGTGCTCAATCGTCAATTGCGTTTGGTTTGATGTTGAAGTTGGATTGGAGATATAGGATCATCCATTTCTTTATGTCTTGGATGATCCAAATTACCGTTTGGTTGGATGGACTGGACAATCCAATTTTTTGTTGGTAGGTTGGATGAAACTTGATTTGATTATTGAATCATCTAAGTTTATAATTTCATAATATTAATTGTTTATATACTAATTATCATATTACTAGCAAATATTCATGTTAATATCATAATTTTAATTATTAATCAACAATAAACAAGGTAATTATCACTAATTACATTACTAAGAAGGATAATTAGATAAGGTGGATGGACTCACATCCAACAAAATATCATGGACCATCTCATCCAACATCTGCGAGGAATATTTTATATTCCTCAAACCTAGATCACCCGTCTGACCGCGAAACAAATAAAACATGACTGGACCATCCAAGTCAATTCAATCAAAGACAAGCAACAAAAACACAGATCTTTTTGGCCGCGTCGTACGTGCTAGTGCGCGTGATGATAGATCGTGCACGCCGAGCATCGAGTTATTCAGATCGCTGAGCAAATTTTGGACATGGAGTTTGTGTGCCCGTGCCCGCTGCAAGATTCGGTGCATTCGCGTACGTGGCAATCATAAGGGCAGGGTGGCACAATCGCGGGAACCGTGCAGTGCGCCCTTGGCTGTAAGATTTGGAGCGTGAATGTACGTGGCAACCATCTTGGCAGGGTCGCGTAGAGACGGCTGTGCGGAAGGGCTGCAGAGAATTCAATTTCCGCACCAAGGGGTTAAGAGATAAGACCATCTGATTCGCAGGCTGTAGTCCAGTAATGGTGTTTGGGAACACGAAATTTTTGGAGTTTTAGAGCAATATTGTGGTATTTAAGATTACTATGGTATTTTTTACAGAATGGTGTTTGTCAAACAAACAGTCATATGTATTGTAAAATCATGGTATTACAAAACTGTGTTATTGAAATACTTTGGTATTACCATATCATTTTAAAAAATTGTGTTTTCCAAAACTTTAGTATTGAAAATCTATGCTCCCACACAGCCTAAGCTTTACTGTGAACCACTGCGGATGGTATTAAAGGCAGGCCCGGCTCTAGGCCTAGGCAGGAGGGGCTACTGCCTAGGGCCAGGCCGGTGGGCGGGGGTGGTGGGGCAGGCACGGTGACAGCTGGTAATGAGAAAATAAATAAAATTAATTAGTGTGTATCTTTTTATTTTCGTAATTTTTTGAAATATAATTCTACTACGTACGTCCTACTAATGTGTTTAATACTCCCTCCTTATCTTTTTAATTGTCGTTCAGACAGCAAGTTCTAGTTCATATATAGTTCAATGCTTTGTCCAAAACGTCAAATAAAAGAATAAGAAAGGAGTATTTATTAGATACAGTATAATATCACTAATGTGTTAATTTTCCATATGCGATGTTTTTTGATAAAAGGAGTGAGTTTTTAGTTAGTGCATGTACTGTAGGACACATTGTTCATGAACATAAAATAAAAGACATTTTTCATTAACATAAAAACAACACATATATTACAAACATGAAAAAAACACATAGAATACAAGTGAAAAAACTACTACTAATCCTACTCTACTCGGAGGAGGAGTTGTCCACCTCCGTCGCCGCCGCCTCCGCACCCGCCGGCAGAGCATCCTCCAACACCAGATCAAACTTCTTTCGGCTGGCGGCGTTCCCGAGTTGCTCGCAAAACTCCACCCCAGCCTCCTCACCGATCGTCTCGTAAAGGCAGTCGAGACGAGCGGCAACAAAGCCTAACCTAAAGATGTAGTAGCCGGCGGAGTCCATGCTGGTGTGGTGGGGAAGGATACCAAGTCCCAATCGGCAACAGGAGTGAGATGTATTGTGAAATACATCCTGCGCCATTTTGTCGAGCGCTTTTGCTTGCACGTAGGCGGCGAACAGGCTGCCGGTGACCTCCTTAAGCGTGTTGTCGAGTTTGTCGATGCTTTCCTCGATGAGGCAGACAATCTCATCATAGTCGGACAGAAGAGGTGCGGGGGCCGCAGGCGAAGACGGGAGTGGAGGAGGTGCGAGCGCCGCCTCCAGTTCTACCGGCCTTGGCGGCGATGGAAACGGAGAAGGAGGTTCGGAGGACGATGATGACCTGGAGCGCTTCGGTGCGGGGCTACCCATTTGTGTGGCGACGGAGGTGCGAACAAAGAGAGAGAGGTGGTCGACGGTGGTGCGGAGGAGAAGCAAGAGGAGAAGTTTGGAGGCTAAAATCGATTGAGAGGTGCGGCAGAGAAGAAGAGGACGGTGTGCCTTTATAGCGGGTCATCGTCTAAGCGCGTGACTGGAGATGATCGGACGCTTCAAAAATTGTGCTTTTGAATTGACGGTCAGAGTTACTCCAAACCGTGGTTCACCTCCTCTCGGTTATCGCAACGTCTCAACACATCCCATCGGCCAGTTTTTTAATTTGACACACAAAGGGCCCAAGATATGCAATGGCCCCCTGGCATACTTTGTAGGTCCGTCGCGGTGTTCGTAACATTTCGTGCGAATGATTTCAATGAGGTGCGGAGATTGACGTGAACGTGCATGGCAATCGACCGAGAGTCCATATCTTTCTTTAAGGATCCGATCGTTGCCGACCGAGAGTCCATATCGAACTGATAATTGTCGTGATCCTGGATGATGGTGGACATGAATGTAATGCATTTGAAAGAGACTCACGATCAAGCATGTTTGGTCACGTGTTGAGGATTTTTGTAACCCCTTGTTGAGGAACATGTTAATTGGATGACGTTGAGGATCGGATGTGTCCTACGTGTTTTCACAAGTGTGTTCATTTGTTCCTAAAATCAGAACATGTAGCGGCTAGCGCCTACGCCTATCGTTTCTTCAAAATACAAGTACAGTGATACATAATGGCAGCATGCGATCGATTAATTTGATGAACCACGTACGTACGTAGTGAGAGCTGTGTGCTTATTAGATGATGGTAGTCCACATTCTATCCTCGTGCCGTCGAGGCAACATCCTTCTGTCAAATTTGTTATCTCTATTGATGAGATGATAATATTATTCATTAGTGTGGTAGATAAGCTGCCATATAGGTTGAGAGCATACACACATGCATGGTAGAGAATATGATAAATATAGAAATATATATACATGGTAGGATATTTTATTCTAATCTTGGAATACATGTTTGGGACGTAGCATGCATATGTACATCTAACATCCATGTGAAAGACCTCGATCATTTTGCTGACGTTACGTGTTCTCTTTTTTTGTTGAGAGATTGTCATGTTTGAGGCTCGTTCATCATGTTTGGGGCGTAGCATGCATGGACAACTAACATGCATGTGAAAGACCTCGATGCATGTGAAATAATATGCATGTTTTTAAAAGCAAGATATAGTGTTTCCTCAAGAAAAATAATTTTATGAGAGATAGGGTGCACAAGCACAAAAGCTAGAACTTAAGCGATGCACCTACGAATTCCATATGCTAGGATGATCGATGGCAGCCAATCCACAAACTTGGTGGTAAGATCAGTAGTCGCCGGAGAGCAGCTTGCGGCCGACCTCGAAGGAGACGAAGGCGTCGATGCACGCATAGCTGATCTGCTCCCCGGAGAGATTGTACGCGTCCTAGTTGCTTGTCCTCACCCCGTAAGGCTTCTCCATGTCAGCGCCCATCATGGCGCTCACGATGTCCTTCAGCCCCACGCGGTGGAGGCTTGGGCAATCCATCTCCTCTGTCGCGAGCTCGGCCAAGTCCACCGTTTTGGCCACCTTCAGCTGCCAGTCCTTCCAAAGTCTGTCAGCGTCACCCTCCATGCCCAAACCGACGAAGCGGTAGTCGGAATCGCCGAGGAAATCTTCCAGCTCGTCAAGGAAGTAGTCAGCATGGATGACCTGGAACATGAGGCAGCGGTGTCCGACGCAGAGCTGCAGAACGGCGATGGGGTTTTGGTCGGCGTAGTAGCTTAGGTGCCACTCGACATCGAGCCCGACGACGAGCTTGTGAAGGTGCCGACGATGGATGGAGAGGACCTCGTCGCGCCAGTCCTCCACGGCCTCACCGGGGGACGTCACGGTGGTGGTGATCACATCTTCCTCGAACGTCACGTTGTACACCTGAGTCCCCGCCATTGGGTCTCTCTCCTTGTCGTCCCTACAGTTGCCGCTTGCAGCGGCGCGGCACAACTTCTCTCTTGTGCAAAACATTCATCTACACCTTTAGATTGGATTTTAATTGGAAATGGGCCTGGATATATAACTGATGCAGTTAAGATATGAGCAGAGGAGTTTCCAAATATGACGGGCTCGAGTCTGAAGTGATGAAGATTTTTGAATCTGATATACTCTGTCTAATTTTTAATTCTTATCGTTATGACCACAAGTTGCATTGTCTAAACCTAACACCATGTACAACAACAAAAACATTTCTCAGGGGCCCACCCACTGGGTATGCTGGGTGGGCCACCAGATACACTGGGTCTAGTCACAAGAGAGTAGGTAGTGTGAATGCATGCTGGAGAGATCAGCGGAATCGGGAACTGTCCAATGAAGATGGATGTCAGCAGTGTCACGATTCATGTATCGAAACGCGTGCCATCCTTTTTCTTCTTCACCTTTTTCTTATAAGTTCGTATTATTTTCCATAAATCTTCTAGCCCTCCTTTATTTGAAGTTGTACGGCTGGATCAGGATACGTGGCCGGCGTGAGGCGAGATCCGTGTGTGCAACACTAGGTGGAACGTCGTGGAGAGACGTTGCTCCCCTTTGTTGATTTTGATGATGTTGAGGATCAGATGTGGTGTACGTGTTTTCACAAGTGTGTTCATTTGTTCCTAAAAGCGGCTAGCGCCTACGGCTGTTGTTTCTTCGAAAGGAGGTGTACAACATGGTTGGAAATTATGTTGTATTGTACTGTGCAAGGCGTGCGATTATATTGTATAGTACAGCCACACTGATACACCAAGTTGTAAAGATCAACAACAAAAGACTCAACCCGACACACTAGTGAAAGTAAAACACCCGATACATTTTACGACACACTTGTGAAAGTAAAATACCCGATACATTTTATTATTATGGAAGTCTATAACTAAGACTCAATCCAAATCGGGCAAAATTTTCGATGACCCTGACTTCTAGTTTGTTTTTGCAAGCCATCCAAATCAAGTCTTTTTTGTCTTCACCCTTTTGCAATGACGGCCACGAGCATTTAATCTGGGCCAAACCTCATACATACTCCAGAAAATGTTGTTGCATTTTTTGTGATTTACTACGTGCTTTGCTGTTTGATTTCTCATTATATTGGATTTGTGTTGGGTTCGAACATAGAGAGTGGGCTTCTCCCTGCTGGTCCTGTCAGATAAACTAGGTGGTAGTCACTTTTTGGATCTCCAGCTCGGTAGAGTTGGAAGTGTGGAAATATATTCCATTCTAAAAGAGATAAATAGTCCACTAGTTTATTATTAGAACAGCAACATTAGAACTATTTTTGCGCACCAATGAACAGAAAAAGAAAGTTCATTACCTTAAGACGATACATTACAAACAAGAAAAAAGAAAAACACAAACTACAAACAAGAAAAGAAAAATAACACAACTAAGAACAAGAAAAAAACTACTTCTCCTCCACCTCGCTCCACCCGCTTCTCCTTCTCATTCTCATCTGCACCCTCCTTGGGCTCCTGGCTGGGCGGAGGCGCCTCCCGTGGTGGAGACTGGAAGCCCAGTTTCCTGGACGTCGCTGCCACCAGGTTGTCGCGGCCGGCGACTCCAAGCTCGTCCACCAGCGTCTCCTAGAGGACGTCGAGGCGACTGGCCAAGTGCGTCATGCCGAAGACGTAGTGGCCCGTGGTCCCCATTGTAGCATACTCTGGAAGGGGACCAAGCCCAAGGTGACACATGGATGGCGATGTATTGTCAAATACATCACGCGCCATCTTCTGGAGAGCCCACTCCTTGTTCGGGTGGTGTCCGGTCGGGGACGCTTCCCCTTGGCGTCCTTCGGTGCGCTTGGCGGCGGTGTTTTCTTGTCAGCCATGGTGTTGTTGGCACGGTTTTGGGAAGAGAGGTAGAGTGGCTGTGCGGAGAAGATGATGGCGTGCCCGGGTGATCTTATAGCATAGTAGCAGCCTGGCTGTTCGTCTCTCGACGCGCGCAGTAGTGGTGATGGTACGCGGAGCGGTTCCAATTGAATTCAAAGATGTGCATGCGCTGCACGCGTTTGAGGCGCCTCGGTGACTAGCGCACACGTAAGCTCGGTGCGCCCGGTTGCATCAGCCGCCTATACAAATGGCTACAGCTTTAAGGACCAAACCTTAGTGCATCTCCAACCCATTTGGATATATGATGTGTTATCCTATTATTTAGCAAATCTAGAGCAAAAATCACCTCCAACCGGTTTGCTATTAGGATTGCTACTTTTAGCCATTTGCTATATGGAGCTCTCGGTGTGCTACTAGTAGCAAATGCTATCTGGTTTGTTATTCCCAATTTTTTGTACATTATCGTCGTTCCGTTGCAAAATAGTTGTTGAAAATTAGCTATGGAAATACATCTGTTGAAAAATAGTCGTTAGAAATATAACCATTCAAAAATAGCCGTTATAAATACAACTGTTACAATATAGCCATTGCAACAATGTTATTTGAATTTTAAAATAATTATTATATACTAATAAAATATGAAAAAAATTAATATAGCACATCATATAGCAAACGGGTTGGAGATGCTCATGGAATGAGATGCTAAATGTAGATAACATATTTGTGATTTGAAAGAACAGCAAACCAAAAATAACAAAGGGGTTGGAGATGCTCTTATGCGGCAAACAACAACGTATAATACTTCCTCCGCCCCAACTCAACTCTTTTTCTGTTTTAGTCGAACTTACCTTTGACCAATGATTTATATGGAATTTATTAACTTCAATAACATGTAATACTAGATTGTATATTATTGAAATATTCTCATGGTGAATCTAAAAGTACAATTCTTGTATTGTTAAAATAGATCAAAATTGCGTAAATCATTGATCAATGATAGATTTGACGAAACCTAAGACTTCCTTTGAAAAAGTTTTATATTTTACATTATTTTTACATATGTAATATGCACATAGGATATATCACTTGATAGTTTTGCAAAAAAATATAGAGGAGAAATATGTATATCCAATATGCTACTACATAAATTAGGGGTGGGCAAAAAAAAAAAACGAGACCGAAAAACTGAAACCGAAAAGAAAGAGACCGGAACCGAAAAGACCGAAATATCGGGTATCGAGTACTTTTCGGGTAGCAAATATAAATAACCGAAAAATAAATGTCGGGTTCGGGTACCATTCTCGGGTAACTGAAATAACTGAATAGTCGGTCCATCAAATAATAAGTTAAATTTTGCGTGGTAAACTATGAACAATTCAAATTTAGATATTTTATTTTCAAGTTGTGATGTGTGAAGTTGTTGGATTTAAACGTTTTATTTTTGATTTTTCATTTGTCAATTTATAATAAATTACCTCATGGGATTAAATTTATCAATCATATTAAATTTGTGCAAACATGACATGGATATAATGCATAATTTGGATATATCGGGTAGGACCGAAGACCGAACCGGAATTTTGGTACCCAAAATGTTCGAGTACCTAATATTATTACAACAATTCAGGTAGTGATTTCAAGAAACCAAATTTTGAAAAAGACCGAAATACCCGAACCGAAATATTGGGTAGACCGAATGCACACCCCTAATGTAAATCCACACGAATTAATTAGCTAGTTTGAGGATGAATGAAGTTGAGCTTGCGAGCTTGATGAGCACCGTCATTGTCTTGAGCAGCGATGAGTTTACATCATCATCAAATCTGGAGTAATTTTTCTAGATCATTTGGGGCCAAAAAATTAGTTAACACGCTATATATGAGGAGAAAGATTAGGATGTGCTACCTGTTGCTTGTGTTGAATAACCCAGCGTCATGGACAACATATTCGACACTTCATTCTATTCGCAAGGATCATTTTGCCCCAAGTCATCTAGGGCAGCAGGCGAAGGACCTTGATCATCAGGATAAGGACCAGGCAAGAAATCATTGGTCAAAGGTAAGTTTGACCAATGCTAAAAATAGAGTTGAGTTCGGACGGAGGGTGGAGTACTTTTTACTGACCTCTTTGCAGGCCCCGCTGCAAGCGATATCCTGCCTGCTGACAACTCCAGCGGCTAAAGTATCGTACAGCTGCACTTTAGAAGCCATAACCCCAGATTGCATCAAAGGAAACTCACGGGACAGTTTAAAGGAATGGAATCCTCCGGAAGGGAAAGACATTCATATGAGTTTCGCAAGTAGCATTCCAAAGAGTGCACTTTAGAAGCCATAACCATAACTACGCGTGTCTCATCATCTTCTCCGCGCGTACTAATAAAGACATACCATCCTCTTCTCCGCAACGCACACAGGCCATCCTGTTCTCTGCGCGTACTCTTCGTCTTTGTCGCGCGCACCCTCATTGGTTCCCTTCGAAGCCCATGGAGTTCCCCTTGCTGCACGATATTGCGATCCTGATCACAGGGTGGGTCGCTGCAACCTCCCCGCAGCCCATGGACGACCTTTCCAGTCTGCGTGCCACCTTCAAGGCCATGCACGCGGCGTGCCGGGATCACGCCGTGGGCAGGTGTGTGGCACTAGAGCGGGAGAGCATCTGGAAGCTTACCTGGAGCTACGACCGCCTTGTGGAGCGCCTTGCAATCGTCGGCAACCCTTATGTGTGCTACATCACCGAGTTCGACCTCGTCGTCGTACATGGACGCGCGCAGCCGGGCACCAAGTTCCTTGCCCTGGTGGCCGCAAATGGCCACATGGTGGCGGCCTACGTCCTCACCATGCTCCGCTACGCCGCCGACAGCGGGGCCTGCGATGTCTTCAAGTATATCCGGCAGGTCAAAGGTGAGGCTCACATCGGCTACAATGCAGTCGGGTCCATCGCGATGAAGTGGACCAACAAGGAGTGCTGCCGGGTTTAGCATGAAGCCATGATTAGTATCGATGGTGTCGTCTGGAGGTTCCTCGGCAGGCCTCATCCAGAAGTGCCGCCGGTGGCGGTGCTGAACATTGATTATGACGCTTGGGACTGCTCATTAGGGGGGAACCAGGGAACTGCCTGCTACAGCAAGCCTACGTGGGAGGAGTGGAGAGTCTTCTATACTGAGAGCTGTAGTATTAAGCACGAGCATGACCTGTTCTGCCGTCAGGCGTTGTACTCTATGGGTTGTATTCCCTCCATTCTTGTTTGGATGCACCCCTAGTTCTCGCAACCCCAATTAAAAAAGAACAAAGGGAGTATATAAAATAGACTTGTAGTATATGTGTTTCCCCTATGCCTGCTCGTCTCTGATGAATGTTGCACTTGTTTTGTTTCCCCTATGCGCGCTCGTCTTTTGTTTAGCCCCGTTTGCATCAAAGGAAAGTCACGGGACAGTTTAAAGAAATGGATTCTCCCGGAAATGAATACATTCAATCATACAATAGTTTGGATCAAAGGAAATCAGTGTTCCCTTCCCTTCTCTCTGTTCGTTGTCTCCACTTTTCATTCCAGCCATCGCTAATCGACAGAACTAGCTGTTACATAATCCCCAAGAAACACAAAATAAACTAATCCGCACATCTAGTCCGCAGCACTTCCCTTGAAGCAGTGGTAATAACTTCTGGCTGCGTATAGGAGTAGTGGTAATGATTACACCGCATATAGGGGCAAGTGGTACGTTGGAGTTCTACCTATCTTTTTCTAACATTTTTTCTCATCCTTTGTTTTCCTTTCTCTCTATTGATTGTCTCTACTTTTCCTTCCAGTCGTCGCTACCTGTTATTACTGTATACTACTACTTTACAGACCCCTTTGCAGGTCCCGCTGAGGGCAATCTCCTCGAGCCTTCAGCGGCTAAAGTATCGTACACGCAACTTTACAAGCCAACGGCGGTGTGGAGGGTTGTTCATTAATAGAGAATACAGATAGAACAGATAGTTCACTAAATAGCATATAGAAAACAAAATAACAGATGGAACAGACGAACAACATTGTGTTCATTATCATAAAACATTACAGCCTCGTACCTATATTACTTGTCGTTAGAACAAGTTGTTTAGTTCATATTTGAACTAGAAAACTTGTCCTAATTATTAAAGACAAGTAATATGGGAAGGAGGAAGTACAAAACATGAAAATCGGCATCACGAAACAAGAAAAAATAAAACATCACCAAAACAACAAGAGAAAAACATCACGACTGGATTAGTCAGTGTCAAAAGATTTCCTGTTTTAAAGTTGGGTTGAACTAGACTATTATTAGATGTTTGGTTCAATCGTGCAATCAACCATCTTCAACCGCTGGATCAATCTACATTACGATCGTTGAATCCTTTTATTTAACCCCCTCCACCAGGTGGAGGGTGGGTGGTGATGGTGGAAGGGGTTAAATGAAAAGATGTAATAATCGTAGGATGTATAGATCCAACGCATGAAAATCTTCGAGCCTAGGGAATAAAATATAAAATGAAGCTACGCAGCTGGCCGGGTACACGTGCAGTCCGGACCGGTGTGCCGGTGCACCTTAACCCCTGTCGGGCATCGTCCCCGGTGGTTGTTGGGAAGACCCTTGCTGGCAGACCAGGATCGCCTAACGTAGTGAATTTTACTGCATCCTATTTTCAAGAGTCTTTTTAAATATGGCATTTTCTCCTTAATTGTTGTGGTCGATCTATACAACACTTCATAATCTAGGCAAAAAAGAAACAAGATTGTACTTCATGCTGATGCAAACAAGAGGCAATGAAAATAAAAACTCTTGAGTTATTGTCAAGTTTATAAAATGAAAGCATCGGAACCCTCCCTAATGTCCTCAATAGTAAAATGGTGGATGCAGTATTTATTGCACGCATGCTGTAAAATGTCGCTACGTCAGGCGATCCTGGTCCAAGCAGGTATGCTCCGATTCCTGTCCTCCAACTCCATCTAGGCTTCCGATGACGCAGGCGGTTCACCACCATACTGTAGAAAGGATAAGCACGCACACATGTAACAGTCATTGTTGACTGCGTTGGTCTAACGTCATTGTTTGACTGCGTTGGCCTACGTTTAGTCATTAACGCTAACTTTGGAATCTGTGTAGTGCAAAAGGGTTTAGTTTTGGTTTCACACTACACTAGCTAGCCTATATAAAGTGTATCTGTGTTCCCTGAGGAATACACAACAAATATTCTGCATACAGAATAGTCTCGAGACCAGTAATCTTTCCCTGCATGCTTCTGCTTTCTTTTGCTGGAGGGAAACTAGTACACGGTTGGCCAGATACACGTACGGTACGGGTGTGCCGGTGTACCTTAACCCCGCGTCGTTCGTCCCCGGTGGTTGTTGGGAAGAGCCTTACGGGTATGCTCTGATTCCTGTCCTCCTACTCCATCTCTTGATTTCTGATGATGCAGACGGTTCACCACCAGACAAACCAACAAAGCCTTGGTGTTGAGTGGCATGCAAGTTTTTTGAGGAAAAACCAACAAAGCCCCGCAGTCAATTTTTCAACAAAAAACTTGCATGCTGCCCCGCTTGCCTCCTCCCACTTGTACTCCCATGCGCACTCCCGCTGACGTGTCATCATCTTATTTGTTGTGAAGGTATGGTAGTTAAACTAAGCATTAATAAAGGGACCAATAACATTTTGACACATCAGCAGGATGACGCATGGGAAGACAGAACAGGAGGCCCCCGCAGTCAGTTTTCATCAAGAAACATGCATGCCGCTCATCACCGAGGCTTTGTTGGTTTGTCTGGTGGTGAACCGCATGCGTCATCGGAAACCTAGATGGAGTTGGAGGACATGAATCAGCACATACGGGTCTTCCAACCACCACTAGGGACGCACAACGGGGGTTAAGGTACACCGGCACACCCGAACCGTACATATGTGCCGGTGAAGATGGAACTCAATAGTCTCACGGTTATGGATAGAAAAAAGGAAGAAGAAAAAGGATGGCGTGCGTTTTGATCTATGAACTGTGAGATTGCTAACTTCCATTTTAATTGGCCAATTCCCGATTCCGCTGATTCATTGTTGTTGTACGTGGTGTTTGGTTGAGACAATGCAACTTGTTGTCATAATGATAAGAATTAAAAAAGAGTAGTATATCAGATTTAAAAATCTTCATTACGCCATGTCGTATGATGGCCGGTCATTCTCCAATCCACTTAGATTGAAGTGGAACCACTCCTACCCAAACGAGGAAAAAATTTTATGGATACAGTATGCATATCCAAGGCTGTGCATACCGTTCCACATTTGTGACATGTGTCCACATGAACGGATGGATGAAGCAGTTGCATGACTGTGACATGTGTGCATATGAACGAACGAGGTCGTATGGTGGCCGGACATGATAGGGATAATGCCAGGATTAATTCCAGGAATCGTATCGTCGTCACTTGCAATCTATGCACCACCTGGGCAAAGGTTGTGCACTGGTCACCTAGCATATTCCCTACATCTGCCCCCGCGCGCGGTGTCCGTAATGATTTCATGCGAGCAATTTTGACAAGCTGTGAACGATTTGTCCCACCTCAGAAAGTTGAGCTTGTTGCAACAAGAATATAAGGTAATGCGCGCTATTGTAGTCAGACATCTGATTGAAAAAATATGTTGTACAAGACTTCTGCATGCTCCATTCGACATCGTTCGCTCGCCCGGTCGTCGCCCGGTCGAAGTCGAAAGGAATGTGTAGGAGGCGTGTACGGGGCAGTTGTTTTTTAGATAAAGCCATGGCCCCTTTTCCATGTCAAATTAAAAAACTGCCATGCATACCGCGGTATTTTATAAGCATAATTTTTCCCCGCATACGCTGGGTCCTTCACGTGTCAAATCAAAAATTTCTCCTTTTATCGAAAAACATCTCCTTTAATGACGCACCAGAAAGCAAGTGCATACCGTTCTCAGATGGTGCCACACGTACTTCCTTCTCGTGTCTTCAATCGTCGTTCCCTGATCGTGGCACCATCTATATACCACTAGCCCTAAAGTTACATTGGCCCAATGCCCCTATATGCGGTGTAATCATTACCACTACTCCTATACCCGGTGTCCGTAACGAATTTGTGTGAGCGATTTTGACAAGCTATGAATGATTTGTCCCACCTTGGAAAGTTGATCTTGTTGCAACGAGAATATAAGGCAACGCGCGCTGTTGTAGTCATACATTCAATTGAAAAAAGATGTCATTCAGAATTCCTGCACGCTCCTTTCGATTTCGACCTTGCGAGCTCTGTTTGACATCGTCCGCTTGCCCGGTCGAAATCAAAAGGGATGTGTAGGAGGAGTGTATGGGGATGGTGTTTTTTAGATAAATCACAGGGCCATTTCCGTGTCAAATTAAAAAACTGCCAGTGAAGCCGATGGGACACGTCGACCCGTTGTGATAACCGAGGGGGATTGCAAACCACAGTTTTTTATAAGCATAATTTTTCCCCGCATACGCTGGGCCCTTTGCGTGTAAAATTAAAATTTTCTCCTTTTATCGAAAAACATCTCCTTTAACGATGCACCGAAGAGCAAGTGCATACCGTTCTCAGATGGTGCCACACGTACTTCCTTCTCATGTCTTCAATCGCCGTTCCTTGATCGTGCACCATCTATATACAACTGGCCCCAGCGTAACACTGGCCCAATGCCCTTATACGCAGTGTAATCATTACCACTACTCTTATACCCGGTGTCTGTTACGAATTCGTGCGAGCAATTTTGACAAGCTGTGAATGATTTGTCCCACATCGGAAAGTTGAGCTCGTTGCAATGAGAATATAGGGCAACGCGCGCTATTGTAGTCAGACATTTGATTGAAAAAACTTGTCGTACAAGACTTCTGCACGCTTCATTGGATTTCGACTGGTCGCCCGGTCGAAATCAATCGAAACGTGTAGGAGGCGTGTATGAGGCAAATGTTTTTTATATAAAACCCTGAGCCATTTCCGCGTCAAATTAAAAAACTTCTAGTGAAGCCAACGGGACACGTCGAGCCATTGCGATAACCGAGAGGGATGCAAACTGCGGTATTTTATAAGCATAATTTTCCCCGCATACGCTGGGCCCTTTGCGTGTCAAAAATTAAAAAATTCTCCTTTTATCAAAAAACATCTCCTTTAACAACGCAACGGAGAGCAAGTGCATACCTTTCTCAGATGGTGCTACACGTACTTCCTTCTCGTGTCTTCAATCGTCGTTCCTTGATCATGGCACCATCTATATACCACTGGCCCCAATGTAACACTGCCCCAATGCCCCTATGCGCGGTGTAATCATTACCACCAGTCCTATACCCGGTGTCCGTAACAAATTCATGCGAGTGATTTTGACAAGATGTGAATGATTTGTCCCACCTAAGAAAGTTGACTTCGTTGCAACGAGAATATAAGGCAACGCGCGCTATTGTAGTCAGACATTCGATAGAAAAAAGATGTCGTACAAAACTCCTGCATGCTCTGTTCGATTTTGACCTGGCGAGCTCCGTTTGACATCGTCCGCTCGCCCTGTCGAAATCAAACGGGACGTGTATGAGGCATATACGGGCGGATGTTTTTTTATATAAAACCATGGGCCATTTTCGCGTCAAATTAAAAAACCGCCAGTGAAGCCGATGGGACACGTTGAGCCGATGCGATAACCGAGAGGGATGCAAACCGCGATTTTATATAAGCATAATTTTTCCCCACATACACTGGGCCCTTTGCGTGTCAAGTTAAAAATTTCTCCTTTTCTCGAAAAACATCTCCTTTAACAACGCACCGGAGAGCAAGTGCATACCATTCTCAGATGGTGCCACACGTACTTCCTTCTCGTGTCTTCAATTGCCATTCCCTGATTGTGGCACCATCTATATACCACTGGCCCCAACGTAACACTGGCCCAATGCACCTATGCGCGGTGTAATGATTACCACTGCTCCTATACCCGGTGTTCGTAACGAATTCGTGCGAGTGATTTTGACAAGTTGTGAACAATTTGACCCACCTCGGAAAGTTGAGCTCGTTGCAACGAGAATATAAGGCAACACACTCTATTGTCGTTACACATATGGTTGAAAAAAGATATCATACAAGACTCAGCCACGTTCCTTTCGACATCGTCTGCTCGCCTGGTCGAAGTCAAATGGAACGTGTATGAGGCGTGTACCGGGCAGATGTTATTTTTATATAAGCTCTGGGCCCTTTCCGTGTCAAATTAAAAAACGGCAAGTGAAGCCGAAGGGACACATCGAGCCGTTGCGACAACCGAGAGGGATGCAAACCGCGGTTTTTTATAATCATAATTTTTTCCTGCATATGTTGGGCCCTTTCCGTGTCAAATTAAAAATTTCTCCTTTTATAGAAAAACATCTCCTTTAATGATGCCAAATTTTCCCCTTTGATCAAAATACCACCCCCATTGCTACATTAACTTATTTAGATTACAAATTGCCAGAGCAAGAGACGTGCACCCCGTACATGGGCTCACGCGTCATTGGGATGAACCAAGCGTCCCAGCGCATGAAAGTGCATCTACGAATCCCTTGTGGGTTTTGGATGATTTATGACAAGCAAATGATATCATAACCTCTTTGTTGAGATGAGCACAGTTTTAATAGCAAAATAAGCAAAGTTCCAAAAAGAAGGGAGAATGAGGAGCAAAGTGGAAATGAGCTCAAGTAAGAAGAATAGTAGATCATTGTGTATGGAGTGTGTTAAGGAAACACACCCAAAGAGCTCAATCACAATTAAACACACACATTGCACTAATTTATAGAGGACCGGACTAGTCCCAGTGACACTGGACTAGTCTGATATCCCTTCTGCACAAGATCAAAGAAGTCTGATATCCATCTGACTAGTCCGATATCTCTCTAACTAGAATCGGACTAGTCCTATCCAGTGCGGACTAGTCCTCAAAACACTTCATAAGTCACACAAAATCGGACAAGTCCGCTCACACACCGGACTAGTCCGATATCTTTCTGATGTCAATCGGACAAGTCCAATATTGGCAAGGACTAGTCCGAAAATCACTCTGACCTAAATCGGACAAGTCCTCCAAGTGCGGACTTGTCCTCATAACAACTTAGGGTTTCACTGTCCAGACAAGTCCGAAGATTTCTAGAAGCAAAATCGGACAAGTCCGCTCCTAGCCGGACTAGTCTGATATTTTGGGACACTTAGGGTTTTCTACACATAGCACACCGGACTAGTCCGATCTTTCTAAACCCTAACAGTCACTTCTAGAAACCCCATATAAATAGAGGTGCACGACCCAACTTTAACATCTCTCAAACCCTAGCACTGTCACGCCTTCCAAGAGCCTCAAAAACACATCTCTCCACGAAATCTAAAGCCAAAAAATCAATCCCTTGAGGATACACATTGGAACACTGGAGAGACACGTTTCATCACACTTGAGCTCTTAGTTTGATTCTCTAACACACTCCTGTGATTTTCATTGTTATCTTTTGAATGTTTTCTTGGTGGAGTTGTGATTGTAATATAGAGGAGCCCTCAACGTGTGAGAAGGCACTCTTGAATTTGGTTATTTACCCTTTGTGATAAGTGGAAGAGGATTGGCCTTCGTGGCAATCCGACGAGGGTAGGGTTGGAGAAGAACCGGTCCTTTTGTGGACTCCTCAACGTGGATGTAGGTTGCCTCTGTGGGAGCCGAACCACATGATAAATCACTTGTGTCTTGCTTTGTGTTCATTTTTCTTATTGACTACAACAATCTAGGGTTTGAATCAATATTGCTTACTTTACATTGAATCATTAAGTATAAGATTGAATTGTGATATATCCTAGTAAATAATCTTGCAACATTTAAATTAACTGTATATTTCCGCTGCATACATCGTAGAATCAAAGTAATTGATCAAACTTAATCAACCTAGTCGGTGCACAACAGACTAGTCCACACTTTACCGGCCTAGTCCGATATCTTAAGTTTTGATCTGGTGATTGAGTGTTGCAGGTTCTGACAAATTTCAAAAAGGCCTATTAACCCCCCCCCCCCCTCTAGGCCACATTCAGAGCAGTTTCGGCCCAGAAATACAAAGTGATTAAGCGCAGTTTCAGCCCACGGATAACAAGCGGCCTAGCGCAGTGTTGGGCCTACTCTGATAGCTTCACGTACGCTTTGTCCTGGCTGCCTCCCTGCCGGAACCTTCAATCCACAATGGCCCCTCTCCTGATTGCACGAAACGCGCCTGGAGGAGCATCTGTCGGCCGCCACACTCTTGGAGGAGCATCCGCTGGCCGCCACGCTCTTTGAAGGACATCCGCCGTCCACCAGCGTGGAGGAGCATCCGCCGGCCGCTGCACGTGGAGGAGCAACAGCGCTAGGTACAATCGCTCACATAATGTTATTGTAGTTCAATCCTCTTACGGATACACTGATTGAATTGTAGGAAGTGATGTCAGAAGATAAGACATGGACGGGAAAAGATAGGTGTACGAAGGAGTGGTAGGATGGAATGAAGTCATTTTTAAATTTAGCATTCCAGGGCACTCGTGAAGAAGACACTAAGCCTTGTCCTTGCAAGAAATGTCGTAATATTTGCCACGGGACACGCAAGGAAGTTCATCTTCACTTGCTTCATAATGAGATGTCATTTGATTATACTTGTTGGGTACACCATGGAGAAAAACAAGTTGATAAAAATATTGCTGAGCAATCAGCAAATAATGAGGAGATAATTTATGATGATGTTACTATGGAAAATATGCAGTCCAGTCTTCCTAGAGGCACTGATCATGGTGGTACTCCAGCAGATGTTGATGATCCAGAAAATGCTATAAACCAATAGGAGCCAACTGGGTGTGCAAAGGCATTTTATGACTTATTAAATGATGCCAAAAAGGAGTTGTATCCAGGTTGTGAGAAGGTGACCCAATTATACTTCATTGTCAGGTTGTACCACAAAAAGTGTTTAATTGGTTTGAGCAAAAAAGCGTGTGAGTTGATCCTTGAACTATTCTCATATGTGCTTCCAGAGGGCCATTGCATTCCTAATACACTTGATAAAGTTCAGAAGATTGTTCGTGACCTCGGGCTGAGCTACAAAAAGATCGATGCATGTGTCAATGACTGTGTGTTATTTCGGAAGGACTATTCTCTGCTGCATCGATGCCCAAAATGTGGTCAATTAAGATGGAAAAATAGTAGTGGTGGGGATGCAAGAGAGGCTTTACCTTGTGGAAAAGCCAAGAAGCTTGTAGCACGCAAGATTCTATGATACTTCCCTCTTATTTCCTGTCTTCAAAGGTTCTATATGGCAGAATCAACGGCATCAAACATGCGCTAGCACAAAGAAGAACGTATTGATTATGGAATATTTTGCCATCCTGCAGATTCAAAAGCATGGAAGAATTTTGATAGCATTCACCCAAATCTCTCATCTAATCCTCGCAACATGAGACTTGGGCTAGCATCTGATGGTTTTAATCCTTCTGGAGTAATGAATGTTTCTTACAGTACATGGCCTGTGATTCTAATTCCTTATAATCTACCACCTTGGTTGTGTATGGAGCAGCCTTATTGGTTGATTTCAATGATAATTCCTAGGCCAAAGTCACCTGGAAACATCATTGATGTGTATCTACAGCCTTTGATTGATGAGCTACTGAAATTATGGTCTGATGGTGTTGAAACATATGAGAGTTCAATGAAAGAGACATTTCTCATGCGAGCTTCTATATTGTGGACGATAAATGATTTTCCAGCATATGCAATGATATGTGGATGGAGCACAAAAGGTAGGCTAGCATGTCCATACTGCCATGTAAACACTGACGCCTTGTGGTTGAAACATGGACGAAAGTATTGCTACATAGGTCATCATTGTTTCCTACCTCAGGATCACTGATGGCATCGGGACAAAGCTTCTTTCAACAACAAAATAGAGAATATAGAGGCTCCAACATCACTCTTTGGTCATGAAGTACTCCAACAATACGATACTTTTGATCAAGTGAGTTTTGGACAGAAAAATAATAAGAGAAAGCATACTGAGGAAGATAGGTGGCATAGTTGGAAGAAGAAAAGTATATTTTTTTCAGCTCCCGTATTGGAAGACATTGCTAATAAGGCATAACTTGGATGTCATGCACATTGAGAATAAAATTTGTGATAGCATATTGGAGACATTGCTTATTATGGATGGTAAAACAAATGATAGTCTACAAGCTCGTTTTGATATGCAGGAAATGGGTATACGGCCAAAGCAACATCCGGTGGGTATGAAAGGGAAGTATGATTGTCCATCAGCATCATATACTTTGCAAAAAGATCAGAAGACCAACTTGTGCAAGTTTTCGGCAGATGTGAAGATGCCCGATGGTTATGCCTCAAACATCAAGAGAAGTATGGACAGAACAGCACGTAAGGTATCTGGTCTAAAAACTAATGACTGCCATATTATAGTTCAGAAGCTCCTTCCTATTGCAATATGTGACATTTCGCCTGAAAAGGTTGTTGAACCTTTAATTGAGTTTAGCAGATTCTTTTCTGAAATTTTTTCTAATGAATTGGCAGAACCAGATTTGGATAAGATGATTGAACAATTTCCTGAAACAATTTGTAAGCTTTAGATGTTGCTTCCTCCCGCTTTCTTTGATATCATGGTACATCATTCAATCCATCTTGGCGAAAAAGCTCCCTTGGGTGGACCTGTTTCTTACAGATGGATGTATCCAATTGAGAGGTACCTTGGTACATTGAAGAGGTATGTACGTAACAGAGCTCACCCAGAGGGTTCTATAGCTGAGGGATATATTATGGAAGAGTATATGACCTTTTGCAGTAAGTTTTTGGATAATATCAACACTAAGCTTAATAGGCCAGAACGACATGAAGCTGCAGCTAGGAATGAACCTTCTCTCGAGTCTAACATATTTACAGAAGTTGATAATTCTAAAAAAGGGTTTAAATGGGGCCAACTTACTATAGTGGAACTACATAACATCAGGCATTATATTATTTCTGATGTTGAAGAGGCCTCTCCATGGGTCAAGTACATATATCTCAGATGTTTAATACTATATTGGATCATGCTTATTGTAGATGGCTAATTTAATTTTGTACCCTTTTTAGTGAGCATTTTGAAGAGCTGAAAAAGATTCATTCTCATGATGTTGAAAAACGCCATAGAGATGAGTTTGTTTATTGGTTTCAGAAATGAGTAAGTACATGCAAGTTTTAACTTTGATAAAATATTGAAGAAATATATGTTCTGAAGTTAGTTTATCGATGACCCCTTTTATACTAATTAATGTGTACAGATTACGACATTACACAAAGAAGGCAAAGTAACCGATTATTTGTATGCATTATCTAGAGGACCTGATCGTCGGGAAAGTTTTTTAGTCGATCATTCATAAATGGCTTCTTCTTTCGAACAACAGAGGTGGAAAAAGATTTACAGATGCAAACTAGTGGTGTTGTTGTTCAGGATGGTGATGATGAGTGGTATGGAGCAATCAAGAAAATGATTTATGTCGAGTTTGAAAAAAATCAAGAGGTTCTGTTATTTGAATGTGAATGGTTTGATCGCCCTCGTTCCGGTCAGAGCCAAAGCAGAGGCTACAAAATGGATCGATACGTAATGATAGATGTTGACACTACTATTTCTCAATTTAAGTATGAGCCTTACATTCTAGCCACCCAAGCAGAACAAGTTTTTTATGTTAGAACTGTGAAGCAACCTAAATGGGCTACAATTGTTTAAATGAAGCCACGAAACCTTTTTGCCATGCCCCTTGGAGACAGTGAAAATGATGTCACTGAGACGATGGAGGTTGAGACATTTGATAATCGACGACTACCTGATATAAATGAGGATATGACCACATGGGATAGGAATGACATTGAGGGAGCAACCGGTGATGCTTGCGCTCTTTCAAATGAAGAAGACGACGACGATGATGATGATACATATATCAATCATGGTATTGTACCTCCAATATTTGGGGAGGACAGCGAAGATGATGATTTTTTTATATAAGTATCGTGTGAGCTAGCTGTACGTGAACTACTTGATTTTCTTTTTTGAAAAGATAGAAGCTGCTATTCTATTTAGCAGCAAGCTTAGAAGCAAGCCACGAACTGGTGAATCGTGGCATAAGTTCCTAATGCAACGTTTGTGTTTCGTGGCTATAGATTGTAATGCCACGAACTGGTAAATCGTAGCAGAAGTTTGTAATGCAACGTTTGTGTTCCTTGGCGATAGATCTTAACGCCACCAACCAGTATTTCGTGGCAACAGATCCTAATACAACGATATTGTTTTGTGGCGATAGATCCTATCTCCATGAACTTGTGAATCATGGAACAAGTTCCTAATTGAATATTTGTGTTTCATGGTGATATATCCTAATGCTACAAACTGGTGAATCGTGGCAAAAGTTCTTAATGCAACGATTATGTTATGTCGCGATAGATCTTAATGCCACCAACCGGTATTTCGTGGCAACAGATCCTAATACATCGATAGTGTTGTGTGGCAACAGATCCTATCGCCAGGGACATGTGTATCGTTGCATAAGTTCCTAACGCGATGTTTGTGTTTTGTGGCGATAGATCGTAACGCCACGAACTGGTGAATCGTGGCAAAAGTTCCAAATGCAACGATTGTGTTCCGTGGCGATAGACCCTAACACCACAAACCGGTATTTTGTGGCAACATATCCTAATGCAACGATTGTGTTTCGTGGCAATAGATCCTAACACCACAAACCGGTATTCCGTGGCAACAGATCCTAATGCAACGATTGTGTTTTGTGGCGATAGATCCTATCGCCATGAACTGGTGATGCGTGGAAAATGTTCCTAATGCAACAATTGTGTTTTGTGGAAATAGGTGCTAACAGCACAAACTAGTGAATCGTGGCAACAGATCCTAATGCAACGATCGTGTTCCGTTTCGATAGATGCTAACGCCACGAACTATTGGATCGTAGCAATAGATCCTAATGCAACGATCGGGTTCCGTGGCCATAGATGCTAATGTCACGAACTAGTGAATCGTGGCAACAAATTCTAATGCAACGATCTAGTTCCGTGGTGATAGATGCTAATGCCATGAACTAGTGAAACGTGGCAACAGATCCTAATGCAACGATCGGGTTCCGTGGCGATAGATTCTAATGCCATGAACTAGTAAATTGTGGCAACAGGTTCAAGGCGATAGATCCTAATGCCACAAACTAGTGAATCGTGGCAACAGATCCTAATGCAATGATCAGGTTCCGTGGTGATAGATGCTAATGCCACAAACTAGTGAATCGTGGCAACAGATTCGTGGCGATAGATCCTAATGCCACGAACTAGTGAATCGTGGAAACAGATCCTAATGCAACGGTCATGTTTCATGGTGATAAATGCTAATGCCACAAACTAGTGAATCGTGGCAAAAGGCCAAGCGTACTACAATGATTTAGTATTCGTTGCAGTACAATCGTTGCATCAGGGCGGAATCCTTGTAGTGACTGTAGAAGACGGACTTGACAAGCACAATCCTCCTTCTCCTAGACTCTTCACCACACTCTCCTTGTACTTGGCAACCTCTAGGACTACTCTAAATCTTAGGAGTGGTATTCTATTCTCAACATTTGGTGTGTGTGAATTGAGGTGTAGGGTGCTATTTATAGGTTTTGAAGGGGTGGTTCCCGCCATAAAATCCGCGGGAATCAGTCATCACTGTCTTCTTTAAGCTGGGAGGAGCCAACAGTGGAAGCTGACCGGGTTTGGTGCCAGGAAGGGGTCGGACGAACCACCAAGTCAGATGACCTGATCCTGGCTCCAAAAGTCTTGTGCTTTCTCCAGGTGGCTTCCAGGTGGGTCCCATTGACTGATATAGGGTGTACACTATTAGATGGCCTAGGATACTTCTGTTTGTGGGCCATTTGATCCATTTGGTGCCACGCGACATCGCCTGATTCATCGAAATTCAATTTCTTGGATTACTCCCTGCATGTTTTGGTATCTTGGGTCTAAATTCACCGGTATACAAATAAACAACAACACTTGTGGAATTTGTTAGTTTTTAATGCTACCACTATGTTGTGTTTCTACATTATGAGGTGAATTGACGGTCTAAATCACATTATGAGGTGATTTCTAACTTAAGCACTACGCTTACATTCTAAATCACATCTCTAGTTGTTTCAAACATAAAGCTATAACTAGAGCCTCTAATAAATTAAAGCAATGAACCCACAAGTAACTACTTGTGAAAACTACCTTGAAATGAAAATCAAACATGAAATGAATTCACAAATGTTTACTTGATTTGAATAACACCTTTGTAGGGGTACAAGTGTAGAAGAGGGACATTACAAGCCCAATCCTCCTTCTCCTAGACTCTTCACCACACTCTCCTTCTACTTGGCAACCTCTAGGAATACTCTAAACCCTAGGATTGGTATTCTATTATCAACTTTTGGTGTGTGTGAAGTGAGGTGTGAGGTGCTATTTACAGGTGGATATGGGACGCTTCCCGCCATAAAATCCGCGTGAATCAGTCATCACTGTCTTCTTCAAGCCGAGAGGAGCCAACAGTGCAAGCTGACTGGGTTTGGCGTGAGGAAGGAGTTGGACGAACCACCAAGTCAGCTGACCTGGTCCTGGCTCCAAACGTCTTGTGCTTTCTCCAGTTGGCTACCATGTGGGTACCATTGATTGATATAGGGTGTACACCCTTGGATGGCCTAGGATACTTCTATTTGTGAGCCATTTGTTCCATGTGGTGCCATGTGGCGTCGCCTGATTCATCGAAATCCAATTTCTTGGACTACTCCCTGCATGTTTTGGTATCTTGGGACTAAATTCACCTGCATATAAATAAACACCAACACTTGTGGAATTGGTTAGTTTTTAATGCTACCATTATGTTGTGTTTCTCTTTTGTGCACGTTATGAGGTGAATTGACAGTCTAAATATGGCACTTAAGGACCATCACACCCAACCCGGTCATTGCTCATGAACCTCCCTCAGGGGTCCATAACCTCCTGGGCGGAGCTTTGCCGACAGTTCACAGCGAACATCAGCAACTCCTACACGCATTTAGGCACTAAGCTCGACCTTCAAACCGTGCGAGAGCGTTCGAAAGAGATGTTGCGGTTGTCCATCCAGCGCTTCTCTCAGGTATGCAACACCAACCCACACATCCTGAATGCTTCTGTCATAGTTGCATTCTGCCAAGGTGTGCGAGGCAAGATGCTCGAGAAGCTAGCCACGCACAACGTGCAAGACGTCTCCGAGCTCTTCTCCATCGCTGACAAGTGCACCAGGACTAAAGAACGCCGTGAATGGCAATCATAACTCGCCTCTGAGGCAGGGAAGGCTGGTCATCCTAGCACAGGCGCCGCTCTCCAGGGTAGCGGCAAGAAAAACAAGAACAGGTCAGATGGCACAGATAGGCCACTACTAGGGGCCACCGTTCCTGCAGCAGCACTGGCCAACGGCCCTAGGGGACCATGCCCCGACAAGCGCCCGCGACAGTCGTCAAGCAATGGCGACGGCAGCAAATGATGCTCGGTACACAACACTACCAGCCATAACACTAGTAAGTGTCAGGAGTTCAAGAAGCTCGTAGAGTGCCACCGCGAGCAATTGCAGCAGGACCCAGAAGGCGCACACTTATTCCAGTGGGAGGGGAAGCAAAAGGTTGACCACCAGGTCGACGAAGACAAGGAGATGGAGTACCAGGAGGCAAAGCACACTTCCAGACTATCTACAACGACGGTGACTCCAACTCCAACAGTGCTCATGAGTGCCGCTAGACGCTCTACGGTTAGGCGAACATCATCCAGCCAGACTCAGGGGGAAACACCTTTCTTCTTGGTGTACGGGGCCGAGGCCACCCTTCCCCAAGAACCACACGAGCTTCCCCCGAGTCTAAAGCCGTGTAGGACCAGCTCCAGCATGAAGATGACGACCTCAGCAACAAGGGTAGGTGGTTGCCCTGGTGGTGCGGTGTATACCTTCTCACGAGAATTCGAACAAACTCTCCCCCACCTGGGAGGGCCCCTTCCAGGTGCCAAAGGTATCCCATCCCGGGTGCATCTGCCTAGCCACAAAACACAAGGGACACTCCCCGGTGCTTGGATTTTTGAGCACTTCCATAAGTTCTATCCCTAGTACAGTGGTAGGATAGTTTTCCTTTTCTATGTAACCGGTATTATAGTGTCTTGGAGCAGCACTCGGAGCAGCCAAGCCCTGTGGGGACCTATCCAGAACGTACATCCTGCTTATTATGGTCCCGTACCCTAAGCTTGTACATTGTGCCTCCCTTGACATGTAGGGCGAGTTGTTGCCTTCTTGTAAAGTCTGCCCCTCCCCCTATGAAATGTCATGATTGGAAAAAATTTATGTCTCTGTCTTACCCTGTACACTTTCGTTCATTTAATTTCACATTAATTTATGATTCATGAAATTATATTTGCTCTCAAATCCTGGATCAAGTTATGTTGTCCTGCTAATGACGGGTATGTATGAGGTACTTGTAGTGCGATTGGGGTCACGTGGTTGCCTTCTTGCTCGGGGTCCATGGCGCCGAATGGTTCTCACCCAGAAAGGTTGACGCCGACTCCAAGGTCTAGGGTGTGCAGTCTGCTTAGCCTGGTTCAGTACCGTAAGCCTACGCACCTTGCCTATGGAGATCCAGGATGTGCAGCGTGCTTATCCCCATCCAGTACCCTAAGCCTGTGTGTCTTACCTCCCAGCGCTAACAGCTAAGTACATAGGGTCGGACGGCTCATGCCCTGAGCAAGGTACCAGCCATGCCCCGTATGCTGTTGCACTGAATTACCCATGCCTCGTATCCTAGCTCAGGAGTGTAAGGCGTATCAACACTAAAGAGAGGCAAGGGGTGACCGATGAGCAAAGTTACTCCTTCACTTTCATGTGTGCAAACCACAACAGGGGAGTCTGGCTCAAGAGCCACCATGCAGTAGCCGAGTGGGTTCCGCACCTCAGGGGGCCGCCGTCGACGTTCAATGCAATGGCAAAGAGCATCGAGTGAGTATCCTCTTTTGTCCTATTCTTGTTCCTTACAGGGTTTCTTTGCTCTTCAAATCCCCAGGGAGCTCGCTATCGGCATCCTACACTTTGGAAATGTGCGCCCTCGGACCCTCGGCTTTGGTGCTTCCCAGGAGGCATGTCGTCAATGACTATGTTCAAGAAGGGCACCCCTGGAGTCCAAGGAAAGCCCAACGCCCCTAGGGGGCTCATCAGTGTCATCTACAAGGTTTTGCCCCCCCCCCCCCCCTAGGGGACCCATCGACATCAACCCTCAAAGATTGGCTTCCCCCAGAGGGCCTGCCGGCATCACACTACAAGGTCTTGTGCCCCCAGGGGGTCACCAACGTTCACTCCTGAGTTTCAACGCCCCCCACGGGGCCCGTTGACGTTCGCTCTGAAAGCCCGACACCCCCTAGGGGCCTTGTCGGTGTCATTATTAACATTTCTTAATGACACAGATCATCTATAGTAAGAGATGAGTTTCGTAAGCGCACAGAAACTATCATGTAGCATTTCACCCAAGAGTATTCCCAATGGTATCCTATTTATTCCAAAGGAAGGCAATGGTGTAAAGTAAACACTACTCTTATGATCAAGCTACGGGATACTAATCAATTATCAAGATATGGGTAATTTTATAATATGTGGGTAGTGTGACACACACCTAAGCAATCTATTCTAAAGGGTAGATGAGTCCTAATGGAGGTTAGACTAAGGCTTGGGGAGTTGCTCATACAATGCTTCTAATATACATATACTTAGCCTAGGTTTGATACTCATGAGCATGTTAATGGTGAATTCTCATGCTAAGTTGTTCAACACATCAGGAACGGGTTTACCCCTAGCAATACTAGGACGACTCCCGCCAAGAGCCTGCAACATAACTGAACATGGACGATTACAAAGGACCAATAGAGTTGTCACCACCTACTGCCTATCGCTTCAATCCATGGGTCTACGAGACATCCAACGCTACTTAACTATCATAGAAGCATGCTAGCATATTAAGTAAATACCTCAGGAGCTGCAACACAAGCCATCCTAAGGCAATGACTAACCTAAACATCGTTGAACCAATGTTAAAACATAGCATAGGGCATTCATATTAACATGATCATATCATAGCTAATTACAGTATAGTGGGGGTCTATAGTGTTTATGATGATAGTATAATGACATTAAGGCATGATCAAAGACTATACCTACCACATACATGGAATCCAAAATCAAATAAGAAAGCTTCATCCAAGTATTTGAATAAGAGAAGACTAAAGATAATATTTTTTTATGCATAAAGTCACAAATATAAGAAAAGATACATGAGCCATACCTTTCCCAATTTGGACTTGGGACTAGAGGCTCACCTCCCAATAGCCTAACTCCACTAAGGGTTAAGAGAACTAGTGTATACAATAGAATGGTTCTCAAGTGGTGTGTGTTGAATTGAAGGGTGAGGGGTCCTATTTATAGGTGGAGAAGGGTCGGTTCCCACCACCAAAAGTATGTGAATCAGTCACCGCTAACTTCTTCAAGCCGGGAGGAGCCACCACGTGGAAGCTGATCGAGTTTGGTGGAAAGACAAGATCAGCCGACTAGGGGGTCGACCTACCTAGTAAGTCCTCCAAACGGTCTATGCTTTCTCCAGGTCACTTCCGCGTGTGTCCCATCCCTTGATATGGGTGGTACACCGTTGGATGGCCTTGGATACTTCTATTTGTGGGCCATTTGATCCATGTGGTCCCACATGTCAATGCTGGATTGGATAGGATGATATTTTATAGGATCCATCCCCTTGTTTCACTTCAATTCAGTATAAAATACCTGCATGCACCAATTTCTCCAAGTACAAGTGGAAATAGGTTAAATAGAAAGGTGATGTGTGCAAGAAATGATATTTCCTTCACGTAATTGGTATATAACAGCCATCGACAAACTCCCCCAAGCTTATCCTTTGCTCGTCTCGAGCAAAGTCAAGACTTTAGATTGATGACCAGGAGTTGATGCAATGTTCAACTTTTCAAAAGAACCATGGGCACAACAAAATACTCTACGTAGTATTGCGAAAACTAGCATGGTACTTCACCCATCTTAAGTCATTATGGGGCTTATGCCATCTCCTTTTCATGGGTGGTTAAAAGATAGAACCGCAAATGGAGCACAACATACCCTAGAAATCAAGTTCCACTCGGATTCCGGAGAGTTCAATTTAGACTTTGAGTATCTCGATTTGATTCTCTTAGTCTCTCCTTTATGTGTAGTGGAAATTTGTCCTCACCAAGGCATTGTGCCTAAATTCATCCTACCACTAAATAAGGCTTATATGTGGAGCTTTGTATGGAATATAGTAGGCATATTTGCAACACATAATATTGCTAAGTCAACAAAGCAAGCCTTAGGGGAAATCAATCCAAAAGTATTTGATTCAAGACTTGTGCATGTGTGATAGAATGGATGCGGATGTGGATATTTGAGATGACTCCTTTTTGAGTGGACTCTCTTATTTTGCAGGGATGAAACATAGCTACTTTTCTCTTCTTTTTCTCTCATGCTTTTGATGTAAGCGTGTATTTTTTTCTTTTTTAGCCATGTCTTCTACTCCCTTTTAGGCAATTAATTTGGAGGAAGTCCTATGCATGAATGGTATGGAGTTTCTCTTTTTATTGTGGAACGGTGGCAAGATGGGAATTTGGTAACTTCTAGTGTAGAAGTATAGCATGTGCAAGTGAAGTCTTGAATTCAAAAAGAGATGAATGAAATATGACATAGTTCTATTCTATTTTGACAAAGCTCAACGTGAAGACAAATAGCATATGCATAAGGTCTATCAATGTAATGTATCATATGGCTTTGGTAGGTATTTCCAATCAAATGAGAGTAACTTAAATCTTTTTAGACTTCTCTCCGGAAATCCAAGTTTCACTTTCAAACTAGGAATAGCAGACCTATCACTATATCATGTCTCACTACAACCTAGAATGGATTAAGCTTTTGCTACCCACAATTTCCAAATCAAGGCAAAAGCAATCTTAGATAATTAAAGCAATATTTTGGAGAGTAATAAGTTGTAAACTAGGGACTTAGAAAAATTAAAACAAAGCAACTATTCACCATTTCATCTATGTGAATTCCAAATCATTCTTACCGCACATCTTTTATTTTATTTTGAAAGCAAATATACTCTATTTTTTTAATTTTTTTTATATGCAAGGTGGATGATGGGTGAGTGGAAATAAATATGCAAGGGGTGTGATACAAGTTGCCTCAAGTGGAGGTCCTCCCCCAGGCTTGTTCTTGTTCATTGTCCGCGCTAGGTGTTGAAACCCTAACGTCAGATGTAGACCATGAGGTTGGCCTAATCTTACTGCAACATGGCTTTAGCACTACAGGGTTGAGTGTCATGTTGGTTTGCCTTCCATGGGTTTCATGAGTGTGGTCGAGGAGCATGTTGTCTATGTCGCTCATCCACACTTCAAGGTTTCCATAGGTTGGATGTACCTTGTTATTCCTTGGCTAAGGTAGTCATAACCCTTGTCTACAAAGGAATGACGTGCACTCAACATGCGTTGAGTGTGTTTCATCATTCTTTGGCTAAGGTGTACCATACCTTCTTGCCAAATAGGAATAACTTGTACCTCTCATGCATTCGGTGTGATCCGTCACTCCTTGGCTAAGTTAATGATAACCTTTAGCCACAAAGGACTAACATGTACCCAACATGTGTTGAGTACGATCCGTTATTCCCTGGCTAAGGTATAACATACCTATAACCACAAAGAGATGAGGTGCACTCAACACAGGTTGAGTGTGATCCATTGTTCCATGGCTAAGGTATAAAATACCTTCTGGCCACATAGGAACAATTTGCACCCAATATACATTGGATGTGATCTTGTCATTCTTTGGTTAAGGTACATCATACCTTTAGCCACAGGAATAATTACACCAATTTATGGTGGCAATTCCCTTGAGCTTGACTGAGTGCTTAGAATAGTAGAGAGCATAATGCTCTCACATATTTGTAGCAGCCCATTGGTTGCTCATGGATGGTTTCCATGTCAAATCTCCAGCCTCGTATAGTTTTGGTTACCTTTGGGCTAAATTTTCGATAGGTGACAACCATCCTAATTTACTCCTTCGCCAAGAGATGTTGAAATGGAATCCTCTAGGGATTCCAACAATCTGATGTTTGAATGCCTGCATAGTAATATTACTCCTACAAACTTTCACTCTATGATAGAGAGGGATGGTTAGCTCCCGATACTTGTACAAATAAACTTTCGGGTTAGGTAACTGAATCTTCATTTGTACGTATGGGAAGAGCACAATCAAACATACATGGGGTCCAATTTCAAGTGTATCTATGAACAATCACCACCAGGATTCCGGTTTATTGCAACGAAAAAAATCGTTGCAATAGGTCAAAATTCATTGCAATAGGTTATTGTCGCAATGAAATAGAACGTCACGATAGTTTTTCTGACTCGTGGTGATAACAGTTGTGGCAATAGGTTATTACAACGACTTGACATCCGTGGCAAATAGTATGGTATTGCGACAACTCCACGTTGGTGGCAAATAGTATGGTATTGCAACGGTTTAACGTATTGCGACGAAAATATCGGTGTTGCAACGATGTCACATTCGTGGTAAAAAGTATGGTACTGCAACGACTTCACGTTTGTTGCAAATAGTATGGTATTGCAACGGTTTAACATATTGCGACGATTTAACGTATTGCAATGAAAATATCGGTGTTGCAACGATGCCACATTCGTGGAAAAAAGTATGGTATTGCAACGACTCCACGTTCGTGGCAAATAGTATGGTATTGCAACGGTTTAACGTATTGCGATGATTTAATGTATTGCAACGAAAATAACGGTGTTGCAACAATGCCACATTCGTGGCAAAAAGTATGGTATTGCGACGACTCCACGTTCGTGGCAAATAGTATGGTATTGCAACGGTTTAATGTATTGCGACGATTTAACATATTGCAACGAATAGTACATTATTTGCGATGATTTCACATCTGTGGCGATAAGTACGGTATCGCGACGATTTCATACTCGTGGCGAATAGTATGGTATCACGACGTTTTCACATTCGCGGCGAATAGTATGCTGTTGCAACGATTTCACATCCGTAGCGAATAGTACGGTATGACAATGTTTTTACATTCGTGGCGAATAGTATGGTGTTGCAACGATTTCACGTCCGTGGCGAATAGTACGGTATCGCGACGATTTCACACTCCTGGCGAATAATACGGTATCGCGACATTTTCACATCCGCGATGAATAGTACGGTATCGCGATGATTTCACACTCGTGGCGAATAATATCGTGTCGCGACGTTTTCACATTTATGGCGAATACTACGGTGTTGCAACGATTTCACTTCCGTGGAGAATAGTATGGTATCGCGATGATTTCACACCCGTGGCAAATAATATGGTATTGCGATGATTTCACAGCCGTGGCTAATAATACGGTATTGCAATGATTTCACGTTCATGGCGAATAGTACGGTATTGCAACAATTTCAAAACCGTGGAAACAGTATTGTATTGCAACGATTTCTGATGTGTGGCAATAGGTTCGTAATGCAACATATTCAAATCTGTTGCAACAGGGTCGTAATGTGACGTTCTCTGGGTGGTGGAAATAGCAGTCTAGTGCAACGCTTTTTTGGTCGGAGCCAAATGTTTGTAGTGCAACATTTTATAATTCGTGGCAATAGCTAGCTTCCTATTGCAACAGTTTATTTCGTCGCAATAATCTGTTAATGCGACATTTTATAATTAGCGGCACTAGAATCCTAATGCACCAGGTTTGAAAATTAGTGGCAAAAGAATCAATTTATTCGCACACGATACGTCTGTCGACTTAACAACAAACATCCAGCAATTGATGCAACGCTCAAGGACCCTTGCGTCGTTGCGAGACAATGTTATTTATAGTTTTTTCAGTTTGCAACATTGCACCCATTAAAATAGCACCGCGACGAGTTTTAGTATTAGGAATAGTTTCTTGAACATCGAGCTTCGACTTGGTGCGAGCAGGAGCCTTTTGTGGAGTTGCTGCTAGCCGTTGTTGATTTTGCAATCTCTCCATCATTCTGCACATGTCTACTAGCTCCTTTTGTTGCCGCGCATAATTGGCTGCCATCTGATCATGTAAAGCCCGGACTTCCTGGTTGAGCTATTCATTTGCATGGACGAAGCCATCCATATGGGAGGTCATATGATCATTTCTTCCTTCCAACTCTTGAACCTGAGTGTTGAGGTCTTCATTTCTATTTTGCAAGGATCGAACTTGCTGGCCGAGCTGGTCAGACATCTGGATACGCTGTCTTTCAGAAACATTAGGTTTAGCCATATAACCACGCCCCCAAAACTGTGATCCTCCAGAACCGGTTGCGGATATATAAGTAAACTGGAAGATGTTGTTTCTTTCCTCATCTGGGATTGGGACTCCCAGCTCAGCTTCCTTGACGTTGATTTGGGCACGTGCCTGGGTCTATATACAAAAAAGAAAAGTCACATGTACATTGCAAATATTTATTTAAATGGAGACTATTTGAAGTGTTTCTCACATGTACAGCTTCTGTCTGCTCATTTGCCCATTGACCGTTCTTTACATGGCTTGCCTCCCACAGTTCTATGTCATCGGGTTCTTTTCCGGTCTCTGGGTCTCGCTACATCAATTACAAGTAAAATTTGATTGAATGATTGCAGTGCAAAGTAAAAGCATGATTTAGTTTTCATACCTTCTCCTAACTAAGTTGGGCGTAGGATTTCGAGCCAAGCAAGTGTTTTGTCTTTTGAGTACTTCGATTTCGTGAATTGGTTCTGCTTATTGACTGCAATTTTAAGAATTAATTTCACGAATGGGTGTTATCAAATAGTTTTTGTAGGATATGAAGGTATTAGAAAGCTAGCTGAGCTTGAATCGCTCGGACCCAAAATAGTCCATAAGTGCCAACCAATCGGAATCTGCTCCGTCAACAGGCTTGTTTTGTATACGTTCCTCATTGGTCGAATACTTCTTATAGGTGGCATGCAATGTTGATCGCCACCCCTTGTGCGCTCACCAGCAATCTTAAATATTTTTCTTCTGGTATCATTTGTGTCCTCCAAGTCCCAGGCATTCTGTACATTGTATATCACACTGTTATAAACGTAGAAGATGGAGGTCGCTAGAAAAAAATACTTATGTGGGGTGTCACAACACTAACCAGAATGTCTCTCACTATATCGCTCTTCGAAGTATCGCCAACCTCTGCCCACTTCCTTACACCAGCGAGGGGTGCATTTCTTTTGTTGTAGTAACCACATCATCGACAAAGTGCCGCTGATTAGGACCAACCGCAGCACCCAACCTATCGGACCACTGAATTTGTAGCTTCCGATTCTGATCATTCGTTCTATTTGCAGATGCTAGATAGCGCAATTTAGCAACCTTAATTCCTTTAGCCACCCCTCTTCCAAACTTCTTTCCTTCTGTTAGTGTCATTTAAACGGTAAATATTTAAAGCAAATTAGCAACTGACCAGGCCTAGTATCATGTACAAATAGTGTGAAAGAAGAAGAAGTCCGATGTTTTACCATCTTCAGGACGAGTGCGGCAAATACGAGCGTGGGAATACCGCGTTGCAACAACATTTTGCTCCATATTGGGCGATGCATCGACTTGTTGATTCTTTGTTGCTGTTCATACCCTACAATCAGGCATCAGGCAGTAGTCAGTGGCGCTACAAGACCCGTAGTACTGCAGGGGATTTTCAGTCCAATTGCGAAGCAGGCAAGACAGTAGCTGGCAATGCTAGAGAAAGAGAGGGTTCGCCGGGTGCTCATCCTCTGCAGTACTGCCGGTTCGGTCTGACCGACATCAGCAGGAGCACGTGTCGAGGCGAGTCATGGACGTCAGCGGTATTAGCAGGTAGAGGATGCAAGATAGATGTGGCGGGCAGCTTGCAACCTTTAACAAAGCTAGGGTTCGGTCTGGCAGTGCAGTGACCACATTTAAGTCAGAGGACCGACGTCCAGATCACACCGGTGATCTCACGTGACTTACGTTTTTACTGCAGGCGATGCAGTAAAGATCCAACGGTGTGATTCCATTGATATCACCACGAAGCAAGTCTCAAGGCTAGGAGGACAGTGTGGTGGATTTAGGAATTAAATTTAGGTGGATTGCATAATGATATTTTGCTCTGCATGTTAGCATATCGCCCTAAAGTGCTAGAACGGATACATGAATATAATCTTGCGTTAATTACCAGACATCAGCAACGCATTTGGCAGTGTAAAAAACGAAATGGAGATCATATAAGTAGCAATGAACCCTCATGTACATGCATCTCTAAACTATATGATACTAACATTTCTTAGTGGACAGGGGTTAATGATATTGGACTATTTTTTCCAAGGTATGCCATGTCATATGGGGCATAGCATGTAGGTACGCCGTAATGGCCAGGGGTTTGCGGGCGGCGGGGTCATTATGGCACGCGAACGATGGGGCGTGGAGATGGAGCGAGATGCGTCGGGGAGGACAGTGAAGTGACCACCAGCAGGGTGTGGGCGCCGGCCGGTGCCGGAGTGACCGGCGGCGACATGAGTTTGCAGGCGGCGGTGTCATCATGACACGCGAAGGATGGGATGTGGCGATGGTCGAGGGAGATGCATTTCTGAGGACACTGAAGTGAGCAGCAGCAGGGCGTGGTCGCTGATGCCGGAGTGGCGGCGGCGAGAGAGCCCAGCGTGCGCGTGTAGGCATCAATAAATCACGCCATCACATATACTCACCAGCAGGGCGTGGGCGCCGGCCGGTGCCGGAGTGACCGGCGGCGACAGGGGTTTGCCGGCGGCGGGGTCATCATGACACACGAAGGATGCGACGTGGAGATGGTGGAGGGAGACGCGTCGGGGAGGACACTGAAGTGAGCAGCAGCAGGGTGTGGTCGCCGGTGCCGGAGTGGCCGGCGGCGAGAGAGCCCATCGTGCGTGTGTAGGCATCAATAAATCACGCCATCACATATACTGATTAACTTTTAACTGGGACTAGAAAACTACAACCGCAATGCTAAAATATTTAGTAGAGCCCAGTACATATTTATACTCGTAGTACCAGCATGGGATGACGAATCTCGGGGTTCCTGAGCATCAGGTGCTGCAATATTCTCTGCATACGATGCAAAGGAATTAACGTGTTATAAATATGTGTATTTTGATAGTAAACACATTTATAGTTATACGAGGTGCTTGTTGCCCATCACGATTACTTGTAGACGACATGACGGTTTGGTGCCTTGTTCCTAAAGTAAAGAGTATATATAGTAAATAATAGTGATAATGTCAGATTACATGAGGATGTGTATTTTAGATCAGGCGGTGTGGTTGCTATGAACTAAAAATGTTTGTTTTGAACAGAGGAATTAGAAATGAAGGAGTAGGAAAAAAAACCGTACAATCCGAGAAAGAAAAACAAGAAAAATGTGTATAAACCGTGGGAACTGAAAATCTTAGGAATACATGTTTGGAACACAGGAATGAGAGTACAACATTGGGAGTGGTTGATAAGATAACCCTGGTGTCATTTACTTCTAAATCAAGAAATTACATAGTACATGCGGTTTTTAATAGTTATCTTTCCTCACATGGAAATGTACTAGAAATACACTACCATAAACTGTCGGAGCGACATTTATTTTGGGGCAGGGGTGTAGTGTATTTTATATATGGAAACAAGTAGAATGCAATCATATGCTAGGGTAAAATAAAAAGATGAATCGACTGTAGGATGCAGATCTAAAGATTGATGATAGTTGATTGCACGATTGCACCATTAATCAGATTTTATACTAGACATTCATGAAACATAAGAGCAAATAAGGAGTTGGGACGACAACTAGGAATGATCTGGCTGCAGCTGTTGGGACGACAACTAAAGCGATAAGGAGGGAGTAGCTCCATAAAAAGATGGCATGGATCGTGTAGAACTTACGTAGCACAAAACTGGAGTCCGGGATGTCACAGGGCGGGGTCGGCGACGAAGAGTTTCGGCAGAGCCCATCAAACTTGGTCGCTCGACGTTGTACCCACAGTCACTACCACCACTCACACGGGAATTTCTTAGGAACGCAAGTTTGGAACACAGCACTAAGAGGAGAACATGTGTGCTGAGAACGGAAGCCACTGTGGGATTAGAGGGAGACGCACATTTATATTCGTCGTGGCTAGCTACAAATGGGCGGGACTGGAATTTTGGGCGCACGGAGTGAAGTTTCAATTGTGAAAATCTCAATTGTGCGCGCCAAGAAGAACGAAAAATATTTTGAGGGCATGCAGAATTCGGCGCCATGCCCCTCTACACGCATGCAATCGTGATTAAATTCATGTAATGTCATGACTATTCCTGCACATGGTTTTACTCTTCACCGGTACGTCTACCTAGAGCTAGAGGGGAGACCTCGTTGGACTGCTGCCTTGCCATGGGACCGCTACCTGCCATTCATCTTTGTTTTCATGGAGATGTAAAAGCAGTCATGTGGTAGTGGGACATTCCAAAAAAAATTACGAACAAAAATATGAATCGCTAATTGTATCATTGTGCTAATGCAAACGATATGCAAATATAGAACACCCAAGTCCATGAAAGGGGGACGGCAAATCCATGTTTAAGTAAAAGGTAAACAATCAGCATTTTATATATAACATTTGTCGCAATGAAATGATAACATATACAGAGTATATAGTACTACTACAAAAAAAACATTTTCCCCTGTGATGTCTAATCTTCAGGCCATCGATCCAAAGCCGCCCGTGATACGAGTATCACAGGTACATACGATATATATATCAACAATGTCATCGGATATTAGTTACAACGGATAAAGTACTTTTCATGCACCTGTTGCATCAGGCAATGGACTAGTTAGCAATTTAGATGACGTAATTTCCTAATCAAGTTAATTATGCATCATGTCTGTTGTTAGTTCTATTACTTGTGAGGATAATGTTTACCGGATTTCATTCATTCAGCCACATGAAATATAGACAGTCCCAAGTTACAAACATATTGGAGATGTTTTCGATAAAAGAAGTTTTTCGATACTGCATATATAGACCACATTGTTCATGAACATAAAGACATATTTCATTAACAAACAAGTAATAGGAAAACACGTAGTAGACAGCAAGAACAAGATAAACTACACCTAATACTACTCTACTCAGAGATCACGAAATAGCTAAACTACTCCTAATACTACTCTACTGGGAAAAAACCACGTCCTCCTCCTCCGCCGCTGCCGCCTCCTGTGCCTCCGCCGCCTCCTCCTCCTCCTCCTCCGCCGCTGCCGCCGCTGCTGCCGCCTCCGCCTTCGCCTCCGCCGCCGCTGCCGCCTCCTCCTGCTCCTCCTCCGCCGCTGCCGCCGCTTCCATAGCCGTGTCCACCTCCGCCTCAAGAGACGCCTCCTGCTTTGCCTCCTCCGCTGCCGCCGCTGCCCAAGCCGCCTCATACTCCTCAACCTCCATCACAGTCCGATGCTTCCCGGCGACGCGGTGCAGAATCTTCAGGAGGCCCTCTACCCCAGCAACCTCCGCGATCGTCTCGTGGAGGGCATCGAGACGACCGTCCACAGTCATCAACCCGTAGCAGTAGTGGCCCGCGGTGTCCATGCTCGTGTGGAGGGGAAGGCTCCCAAGACCCATGTAGGATCGAAGAGCACGTGAAAAGCTACCAGAGGGGGGGGTGAATGGTAGATTTAAAAATCTTACACAGCGGAAACAATTAAACCCCAATCCCTTAGGCAAAAAAATGATCTGTTAAAGAAATCGTGTCCGAGACTAATCTAAACGTGTTTCACTGTGACAAAAGTTATAGATATCACAGAGAATCAAGTCATGAAGACAACACAAGAAGAACCACTCAAATCCGTCGAGAGAAACTCAAGTTATGATCTAACGATCAAACAAGGTCAATCTGACCTACCCGAGAAAAACAGTTTCTGGAATGCTGCAAAGAAACTCGTGTAGCTCAGAAACCACAAATCCAATGACTGTGAAATTTTGACAGATGATAGATAATCAAGTTGTTAAGACAACACAAAAAGAATCGCATCAATTGGATCTGTAAAACTCGAGTTATTATAAAACCACCGACGAAAGGTAGTGCTGTCCAGAAACTCGACGAGTAAAACTTGTCTGGAACAAGTCGGACGAACAAGGCACAAAAGTTCCTTCAAACTATGAATTTTATTCAATAGAACACAAGAGGAACAGCCCCAAAGTCGTCTCCACGAGCTCTGGGCTCCCTTGCTTATATAACCAGCCCTTAGGCCAACCCAATATCAACTAGGACTCCAATCCTACTCAGATCACAAATCGTAACTTTCCATAACTGCTCAAGATTCTTCTATACGCAGATAGAAGCAATCTTAAGACTTCCAAACACCTTAGGAACGTATCCCACATTCCTAAACAACTCAAATTTGTGACACACACGAAATCCTAACATAACCAACTCGATACTTTCCATACCGAGCCATAACCGACTCTGCCGCAGCCAAAGTCATCAACCGGTACGATCCGATCCTTCCAACCAGATCTTTCCTTCCTTATCCCATATGCGGAACCATGTTGCCATGTCATGCACCACATGCATACGTGCGAACACCTTCCTTCGATGTCCAGTAACCTTCATATGCACCGCCCTTGATTCAATCATCCTGCGCGACCTCCTGATCAGCTCAACCACAGTTCCTCCCGAACTTGGTTGTTGGAACCTCATCTCCTCCCTGAGACTAGTCCAATGGATCCCGTCACCAGCCATGACTTGAACTCAAGCAACACCTGCACATGAATAAACAACCAATCCATACGAGCCCAAGTCCTCGACTTGACTCAAGTTAGTTCTGAACACAACACCTTATGTGAGAACCTCACATAAGCATGTTGCAAAGCATAGCAAAACGATATCAGCCATATCATCCAAAACGCACCAAAAACTTAGTAAAAGAATACCAATCAAACTTTCCAACAATGTAAAGCAAGTACGAAACATTGCAAATGAAAAGCAGAAGCACTTCAGTCAAGTTCTGGACCTTGCCAGAGCAACCCGGAGCTTGAGCCGGAGCTAAAAAATTAGTACAACCAAGCTCCCGCCAGAGTTTACAAAACTAGCAGGACCTAGCGCCGAAGCTAACGAGAACTAGTCGGAACTAGTAAACCCAAAAGCTGGAGCTAGAAAAATCAACTCGGAGCTTAGCAAAAACATGTCAGAGCTATCAAAGACATGTCGGAGCTATCAAAGACATGCTGGAGCTAAAGACAAAACTTCACCAGAGCTGACCAAAGCTAGTCGGACCTAGCATCGAACGTAACCGGAGCTACCCAAAACAAGCCGGACCTACCATCGGACCTTGCTGTAGCTCAGAGCTAGAGTCTGACCTTGATAAAAAGGTGTTTTGGTGATATTTAAAACTTTTATCATCAAAGCCAAGTGTATTCACTACAAGCCAATGTATTCAGCACATATAGGTCTTACAACCCAGACGGCGACACGAGTGATCTATGTCGGAAAAGACCTTCTGCGCCACTATGTTGAGCGCTAGTGTGCTATGAGCGGCGACGGACTTGGCATCGGTGGCCACCTTAAGGCGCCGATCGAGTTCGTCGATGCGGTCGGTGAGGAGTCTAAGAGTCTTCTCAACCCAACCATAATGAGGAAGTGCAGGCGCCGCGGGCGGAGATGCGGGCGCCACCATCAGTTCCACCGGCATTGCCAGTGGCGATGGAAACGGAGAAGGAGGTTCGGAGGACGTCGATGGCCTAGAGCGCTTCGGCGCGGGGCTACCCATTTGTGTGGCGACGGAGGTGCAGAGAAAGAGCGAGAGGTGATCGATGGTGGCAGAGGGGGGGGAGTTTAGAGGCTAGGATCTAAGGAGTGGTGCGGTGGTGAAGCAAGAGGACGGTGAGCCTTTATAGCGGGTCATAGTCTAAGCGGGCGTGTCGAGATGATCGGACGCTAGAGGAAACCACGCTTAATTATGAACCGGCCAGTGGCCCTGGTTTCCTCGAAATCGCAGTTTGCATCCTCTCGGTCCCAACAGCTCGACGCGTCCCATCGGCTTCAGTGGCAGTTTTTTAGGAGTAAATTTACACGCAGGGAAAAACAATTTTTTTGTTATATAAAAAAAATCCGTCCGTACACGCCTAAGCCAACTTCGATGACCGCGCGTCCTTACCAGCGGACGCCTTGCAGCGAACATGGGCCTAGTCCTGCACGCATTACTTTCATTCGGATTTTTAACTGTAACTATGCGCCATGCCTTATAACGTCGGCGCACCGACCTCAACTTTCCGTGGTGGGACTAATCCTTCGCACCTGTTCCATATGTTCTTTTCTTCTCTGTCTGTTGTCTAATACTATTTCTGTTCTATGTTCAACATGCATGTGCAACCTCGATCCACGATAATGTTTCATGATGTTGTACGTGTGTTTTCTCTTTTTGTTGAAACATCGTCATGTAATGTTTGAGGTATATATATATGCATGCATGTTAGTGTTGTTAAACATGACTGAGGTGTTTTAATTCTATCTATGTCTAACATGCACGGACCGCAACCATGATCAACCAATTACACTACGTTAGAAACCCAAATAGGAGACAACAATGGGCGACATATCGGATGTCCATCGATCACAAAGTGATGCGAGACGCGCTTAAAGTCATTGTTTGTCTCATTTAGCTTTGCAATTACAAATCGAGACGAGCTTCACCCTAAGATCTTTTGTTTTTGTCCAATTTGCTCGGTTCACTTGTGACAGATTAACACATCACTAAACTTAGAGCACATTCACTTGATTGAAATCCAGAAATTCTAACACACCAGTATTCATTGACATGAATGAACACATATATATTACAAAACACAAGAAATATGTACAAGAATAGAATTGAAGATAAAAATGTACAAGAGCTCCTAAAACTACAAAAGAAATATGTACAAGAACTCCTAAAACTACTCTGCTGGCCCCGCCTCCTCCGCCCTATCCCCAATCTTCTCAAACCATGACAAGCGGTCCTCCTCCTCCTCGTCGTCGTCGTTGTCGTCGTGGTGGTGGTGGTCGCCGTCGTTGTCGCCGTCATCATCATTGTCGTCATCATCGTCATCGTCGTCGTCATCATTGTCGTCGTCCTCATCGTTGTCCTCCTCCTCCTCCTCCTCCTCCTCCTCCTTCTCCTCCGGCGACGATGCAGCAGGAGAGTGGGCTGGCTGCTCCGGCTGAGCCGATTGCTCCGGCTGCACCGATGGCTCCGGCTGCACCGGCGGTGGAACCCCGCCGCGACGAAAGTTCCTCTCCGTCGCCGCCACCAGGGCACTACAGCCCTCGGTGCCGAGCTCCTAGGCCATCATCCCGAACAAGATGTCCAGGCGATCGGCCACACCCTTGAGGGCGTAGAGGTAGTGGCCGGTTGTATCCATTCCCAGAAACTCGGGAAGGGTACCAAGACCCAAGGCGTCTAAGGCCCGAGACGTACTGTTGTACGCCTCTCATGCCATAATGAGGCGATGGACGTCGTTCAACCTCTCGGGGGAGCTGCAGCATATCCGCTTGCAGGGTGGCTGGCTCGGTGGGCTAGGAGGTGGAAGGTTGCCCATGGCTGTCGTGGTTCGTCGGCGCCGGGCTAGGAGGTGGAACGATGGAATAACAAGAAAGGAGCGCAAAAGTTTTGTGCTTGTACATAACCAACGACGCACCTTATATATAGTCTGTGCAGAGTAGACGAGGGAGCGATTCGTTTCCCGCGCATTGAACTCTTTGCAGACCTCGTGTGGCGCAATTAAACCACTGTGGAAGATGATCTTCAGAGATCCTTCCGTCTCTCTTGTATCCATGTGCAACGTCACGCACGTGTCCCTGCACCACGGCTTCTTAACTTCTCCACAGACCTCGTGCAGCGCGTCAGTTACTTGGGGCACTGGAAAGGCCAGCGGCAAGATCTTCGGCGAGCCCCGCCACGGCGACGCTGCGCACGTGCCCTCGGCGCGAGGAGGAAGAAAGGGTATGTGATGTTGGTTTTCTTGTTACGTGATGTTGTTTTTCTTGTTTTGTAGTACTCCTATTGTTTTATGTTAATGAACTCAATGTCATTGTTCCTGTCTTCCATCTGTTATTTTGTTTCCTGTCTGTTATTTAATGAACTATCGGTTCTATATATTTGTATTCTCTGTTAATGAAAGACCATCGTGTACGTGCATTTTTTTGTTGTAAAAGTTGGATTCCATAGGATCATCCATGTTTTTGTATACTGGATCTCGATCCATGCTAGTTGATGTTTCATTGGATGTACGACGATCAAAATTTTTTTGTTTCGTAGGTTGGATTGGACCATCCATGTTGATATTTCATATGATAATATTTATTTATATATTAATTCTTTATTTTACTAATGTATATTAATAATATACAAATAATAAACATGACGATCGTTTTTTCAACAAAAAGAGAAAACACTTGTATAACACCATCAATTTAACATGATCGTGGATCGAGGTCTTGCACATGCATGTTACACATAGAACACAAATACAGAGTACGTAGTTCATTAGACAATGGACATAGAAGGAAATAACATATGGAATAGACGAACAACATTGACTTCAGTAACATAGAACATTACAAAACAAGAGAAATGTCATCATGAAACAAGAAAATCAACATCACAAATCCTCATCAACAAGTGATCAATCATGCATGAAACATGATGGAGACCTCGCTGGCTCTCTTTCAAAAGCATGCATGCTTGTCTAGCCATCATACATGATCACGACAAAGCATTAATGCTCGAATAGTAAGACGTGTGGCGTACACGTATTAATTTTCTCTTATGCTGATGGGACGCGTCGAGCCATTGGGACCGAGAGGATGCAAATCGCGGTTTGGAGTAAACCGGGGCCACCAACCAGTTCATATTCCTTTAAGCTGGAGGACTCTGGGTCTGTTTGGTTTGAAGCCAAAACATGCCACATTTTGCCACGCCTAAGTTTAGTCAAGTTTGACCAACTTAGTCATTGTTTGGTTCATAGCCACAATTGTGGAAAGATTCTTTGCCATCTAACTGGGTCCCACATGTCAAAGACTCAAATAAGTGTGGCAAGATTCCCTTAGGCTTGCAAAGTTGTGGCTGAAAATTTGAGAACCTAACCTTAGTCAAGTTAGGCAAAAATTTGTGGCAAATTGTGGCAACCTTAGTACATAAACCAAACAGGCCCTCTGTCCATCCGACCGTGGAGAACCAAACTGCAAAACAGGAAATATATTGACGCAGATTAATCTAGTCCTGATATTGTTTTTATCTTCTTGTTTTTAATGTTTTTCTTTTCTTGTTTTGTGATGCAACGGCTGGAACCGGCCAGAAGTACTTATTACCACTGGCCCTATGCCCCTATATGCGGTGTCATCATTACCAGAACTCCCATCGCCCTCGTCGAGCGCATAGTTGCAATTCCCGAGAGGATGCAAACAAGAGTTAATTTTCTCTTTTTGTTGAGAGATATATATAGTCATCCAATAATATATATATATATATATATTATTGTTTGAGGCTCGATGATCATGTTTGGGGCGTATATATAGCATGTGAACATGTCATGAAAGACGACCCTCGATCATGTACATGTCGATGTGAATTATATACGTTGGGCCCTTTGCGTGTGAAATTACTCCTAAAAAACTGCCACTGAAGCCGATGGGATGCGTCGAGCCGTTGGGACCGAGAGGATGCAAACCGCGGTTTCGAGGAAACCGGGGCCACCGACCGGTTCATAATTAATCGTGGTTTCCTCTAGCGTCTGATCATCTCTACACGCCCGCTATTAGACGACGTCCTGCTATAATGGCTCACCGTTCTCTTGCTTCTCCGCCGCACTGCTCCTTAGATCCTAGCCACCAAACTTCTCCCCCCGCCACCATCGACCACCTCACGCTCTTTCTCTGCACCTCCATCGCCACACAAATGGGTAGCTCCGCGCCGAAGCGCTCTAGGCCATCAACGTCCTCCAAACCTCCTTCTCCATTTCCATCACCGCTGGCAATGACGGTGGAACTGATGGTGGCGCTTGCATCTCCTCAGTCCGAATGGTTACAGGAGATTGTCCGCCTCTTTACCGCCCGCATCGACGAATTAACGCGCCAAATTAAAGACGACGAAGACGACGTGTCCTCTGTGGTCGAACATGCAAGAGCGCTGGACACAATGTCGCGGGATGTATTTAACAATACATCCCTCATCTGTCGCCGTCTGGGTCTTGGGAGGCTTCCCCACCTCCCCAGCATGGACTCCGCCAGCTACTACTTGTTCGGGTTAAGCTTTGTGGCCGCTCGTCTCGACGCCCTCCACGAGACGATCGCGGAGGTTGCTGGGGTACAGGGCCGCTGGAAGATTCGGCACAGCGTCGCCTGTAAGCTCGGTGTGTAGACGGAAGAGGAGTCGCCGCTGCCGTCGGAGGCGGAGGCGGGGCCGCCGGAGGATGCGTCAGCCGCGGCGGCGGAGGTGGACAAGTCCTCCGAGTAGAATAGGATTAGGAGTAGTTTTGTTCTTGTTTCTACGTGTTTTTCGTCCATGTTTTCTTTACTCTTGTTTGTAATATATGTGTTGGTAGTATGTTAATGTAATCATGAACAATGTGTATTTTATGTTCATGAACAATGTGTCTGATGTATTATCGAAAAATTCTCCTTTTATCGAAAAACATCTCCTTTAACGACGCCAAGTTTTAACCTTTAACCCACTTCGTGCGTGAATCGAAAAATATCTCCAGTCGTGATGTTGTGTTTCTCTTGTTTTTTTTTTTGATATTTTTTCATTTCACATTTTTTCATGTTGTTTACCTGCAAAAATCTGAACAGTCACGAGACTCGCGATGTTATTATTGCACGGACTGCAACAGGCCGGAAGTTACACCTATACGCGGTGTCATCATTACAATGTCACGACATTCCCTGCAGTACTGCAGGTGCAGTAGCAGGGGCTGACATGTGGGTCCTATGAGGTGTGGGGACCACATGTCAGCCCCTGCTGCTGCACCTGCAGTACTGCAGGGGATGTGCGGCGGTTCCATGTTGTTTCGCTTTATAATATAGGAGTACTCCGGAGACTCCCAAGAAACCACAACCTCCAAATACTAGTAGTACACCCTTTGTTTCTCTCAGGCAGATTTGTTTCTTCGCCGCTCGTCGCTCATTAATGGCAAACTTCTCCATCGACCCCCGTTGGTTTTGTTTGTGGCTGATGATCCCAGAAGATGGTGGTTCTCTAAGAAGGACCAGAAGCGTGTGCCATATATCTGGGGAAATCGCGAAGAAAAATGAGGAATATGCGGTTGCGGTCACAAATGAGGTACTAACTCCTGCCCAGCGTAATGAATTTATGGACCAGATAGCAGTGTACATCCAAGATCAGGCAAGAATGCACGTAGTTACTTACGGTACACATCCCCATGGGATTGGCATGTACTACAAGTTAAGAAATAAACTGGAGAGAGATGCTTTGGTCCTAGCAAATCCCCACGTGGTCGGGAATCAGGACTTCAGATTTGAAAAACATGATGAGGAAAGTCTTAATATGCGTCGTGCTCAGTTTACTAGAAGGTGTTGGATTTTGCTACTTGGTTATCCTCTGGATCTAAAGGAGCGAAGGTTTATTGAACAAACCTACTTCAGTTTTGGCCAGTTGCTTCATTTGGATGAAAATGATCCAAACCCGACTAGGGTCATTCTGCTGGTGATGGTGGATATTCCACTTGACATCCCTCGAAGCCTTGTTCTCAGGAGAGGCAACGAAGTCGGTGGGGAAGGACGTTCATGGACTGTAGCAGTTTACGTCCTAGGTCTTGATTTTGTGGATCACCTTCCGGGTGATGAGGAGGACCCTCCACCTTTCAATGGCCACCCCCACCCTTACCACGGACCAGTCTTGCCAGGTACTTATCCTGATGATCAAGGTCCTTCGCCTGCTGCCCCAGATGACTTGGGGCAGAATGATCCTGGCGACCAGAATAATGAAACACCGGATATGTTGTCCACGGCGCAGGTAGCATATAATATGCAAATCTTTCTCCTCATGTATAGCATGTTAACTATTTTTCGGCCCAAAATGATCTAGAAAAATTACTCCATATTTTATGATGCCATAAACTAATCGCTGCTGAAAACAATGACGGTGGTCCAAGCAAGGTTGTCGTGATGCAGGATGCATGGAGGTAGACCCAAGCAAGGTGGTGGTGCAGGATGATGCATGGAGCTAGCTGACGGACTGAAGGTGCTGCTTGAAGAGATGTGGTGCGGACTAGATGTGCCGATTAGTTTATTTTGTGTTTTTTATTACGTAAGAGCTAGTACTGTCAAATTAATTAGTGTGTTGCCTAGAATGGTACGTTGAACACTATTGTTTGGTTCCGTCGATGTTTATATCTAGTATTTAATCCTTGTTTATATCAGTTTGTTGCTGGTTGAAGAGATTTTATGCGTATGCTTTATTTAATCCTTATTTATATCACTATGTTTATATCTAGTAGTACTTAATTACGAACCTGTATAGAAGTAGCAATTTATACAACTTTATTATTAGTGAAGTTAAAATTTATAGAACCTAGATTTTTTAAAGTACATGTGTCACTTCCGGAGGAATCCATTCTTTTAAACTGTCCCATGAGTTTCCTTTGATGCAAACGGTGCTAAACAAAAGACGAGCGTGCACAGGGCAAACACAACAAGTGCAACATTCATTAGAGACGAGCATGCATATATAGGAGAAACACATCAACATGCCTTATACATGTCTATTTTATATACTCCCTTTGTTCACTTTTCATTGGCGTTGGGAGAACTAGGGGTAGTGCATCCAAAAGGGAATGGAGGGAATATAACCCATAGAGTACAACACGTTACGGCAGAATAGGTCATACTCGCGCTCAATCCTGCAGTTCTTAGTACAGAAGACAGTCCACTCGTACCACCCTGGCCGGCCGTAGCGGGCAGGCCCCTGGTTCCCCCCTGTTGGGCAGTGGCAAACATCATCGTCAATGTCAGGCAGCGTCAACGTCGGCGGTCCTGGAGGAGGCCTACGCAGTAACCTCCAGCTCACGAAAACATCGAGCCTCTGCATGGCTTGATTCCGACACCGGCAGCACTCCGTGTTGGTCCTCTTCATCGCGACGGACCTGGCCGCATTTTCGCCAACGTGGGCCTCACCTTCGACCCGCCGGATATACTCGAGGGCGTCGCGGTCCCCGCGGTCGGCGTCGTAGCGGAGCATGGCGAGGACGTAGGCCGCCACCTTGTGGCCGTTCGCGGCCGCCCGGTCAAGGAACTGGGTGCCCCGCTGTGCCTGCTCGCGCTCGTAGTTGAAGACAAGGTCGAACCCGGTGATGTAGCACGCATGAGGGTTGCCCACGTAGGCTAGGCGCTCCACGAGGGCGTTGTAGCTCCCGTTCCCGTGCTGTTGGAACCACTCCCAGCTGCTCTCCCGCTCCAGCGCCACGCGCCTACCCACGGCGGGTTCACGGCATGCCGCGTGCATGGCCTTGCAGGTGGCGCGCAGACTGGAGAGGTCGTCCACGGGCTGGGTGGAGGTTGTGGCGACCCACCCCGCGATCAGGACCGCAATATCGTGCGGCAAGGGGAACTCCATGGGCTTCGAAGGGAACCAATGAGGGCGCGTGCGATGGAGAGGAGGAGTACGCGGGGAGAAGAGGATGGTGTATGTGGCGGAGTAGAGGATGGTGTGTCTTCTTACTACTCTTTATTAGTACATGCGGAGAAGACGATGAGATGCCCAGTGATTTTTAGTACGCGCGGAGAAGAGGGATGGTGGTGTGTGGGCAGTTACTGCAGAGGATGTGAACGCGTGGTGTGTGGGGCGGGGGTGGGAGAAGAGGATGGTTTGTGACGTGTGTCTTTAGTACGCGTCGAGAACACGATGAGACGCACGCAGACTACTAGAAAACGCAACAGGCCGGTAGCGACGACTTGAAAGAAAAGTGCAGACACTGAACTCCAAAGCGGTCTGTAAAGTAGTAGTACTACTGGAAAACGCAACAGGCCGGTAGCGAAGACTGGAAAGAAAAGTGGCGACAATGAAGTCCAGAAAATAAAAGAAAGGACGACAAAAATGTTAGAAAAAATATAGGAAGTCCTCCTATATGTTAGAACAATATAGTTCTAAAATAGTTCTAACAAAAATGTTAGAACTAGTTCTAAAAACTTCATACTTTTGTGGATGGAGGGAGTACGTAGTGTACGATTTTAGGTATAACAGCATGGAGACCCAAAATGTGAAACAGGAAATCTTTTTGCAAAACTGATGCAACCGGGTGCACAGAGTGACCGTGCGCGCCAGTAACTGAGGCGAGTAACACGCGCAGCGCATGCGCGTCCTTTGAATTAAATTTGACGCGTCCCCTCCCCTGACCACTGCTACAATGCTACTACCTCCGTCCCAGCTGAAGATTATTTCCAGCCAATTTTTTTTGTCCCAGCTCAACTTTACTTTCATTGTATGGTCATGTCAGCTGTGTGCTCTGCACATTTTCAGCTATTGTCCTTTGTTGCTGTAGCAACTTCCTGGCATTGAATGGAAAGTGGGAGGATATGTATTGATGAAGGGTGTTAGGGTAATTTTATGTGTTGACTAATGTGCGGTTTGAATCCTAAAAATAGAGTTCACTCTGTACGGAGGGAGTATAAGATGGTCACCCGCGCCATCGTCTATTCCGCACAACCGTTCCAACATCCTCTCTGCTCTCCACAAAACCTAGGCGCGGCTAGTATACAACAAATGCTTTCGAGCTCGAGCAACCCTCCGCCACCGAGCCCACCGAGGGACCCGGCTGCCGGTAAGCGGCCGCGGCTGGATCCCCCTCGCCTCCACGCGTGAAGGATACCCTCCTGTTCAACATGGGCCGAGATGTATTTACGGATACATCTCACTCCATGGAACGCCTTGGGCTCGGTACCCTTCCACAAAGTACTGGAATGGACACCACGGGCCACTACGTCTTCGGCCTCTCGCACGTGGCCTCTCGTCTCGACTCCCTCAGGGAGACGATGGCGGCCGAGCTCGGCATCGCGCGTTGTCGCAACCTCGTCGTGGCGACGGCCTTGAGACTGTGTCACCTTCTGCCGCCGGAGCCCGAGGCGCTAGAGGAGGGTCGGGAGCCCGAGGACACACCCGAGGAGGAGGAGGTGGAGGCTGAGTAGAGTAGTATTTAGGTGTTTTCTTTCCATGTTTTTAGTTGTAGTTATTCATTTCATGTTTTTAGTTGTAGTTTTTCGTTTCATTTTTTTAGTTGTAGTTTATCTTTTCTTGTGTTTGTAATATACTCCCTCCATCCAAAGCGACAAGTATTTTGGGACGGAGATACTCCCTCCATCGAAAGGGACAAGTATTTTGGGACAGAGGGAGTAATGTTTTTAAGTTAAATGTACTTGGTGTTCTTGTTCATGGATGTATTATTTGTGCAAAATTAGTTCAAATTTTCTGATCGCCAAACCCTTCTTGTCCCCAAACCGGTGGAGTTGCCAGGAGATCGCCCGCAGCAGGGCCCGCAAATTGGTCGGTAAAGTAGTAGTAACAGGAAAATGCAACAGGCCGGTAGCTAGGACTGGAAAGAAAAAAGTGAAGACAATACGAGGAAGAAAATGTTTGAAAAAAGGAAGGACAACCGAAATGTTAAACAGGAAATCTTTTCACTTAAATTAATCCAGTCGTAATCCTCTCAAACATAGGCTACCTTTGAAGGATAGGATTTGTAAAGGATTTTTAGTTTCCATAGGAAACGTAACACATGAGCTAGGACACTTTGGTAGCCATAATAAAAGAGCTTCTTATCCGCTTCATCCACTTCCCCACGCCGCCAGTAGAATCTCTTCGGTCGTGGGAAGGTGTCCCCCTAAGAGTTCGAGGACACCGAGGAGTGTCTGTCAGAAGAGTCGCCTGATGACGAGGAGGCCGGGGAGTTGGGGTGGACCGGCGGCGTATAGTTGAGGTAGTGACCCAGGTGGATGATGAGCTCCGTCGTGAGGCCGCCAGGCCGGAACACTGCGGCATGGTTGAAAGGTTCCGCCGGCGGCCCGCCGTCACTCCCAGTCCGGCCATCACTTCCTGCAAAGAAGGTGGCCATTTTGGCCCGAGGAAGGAGGCTTGGGTCTTTCATCCACCCAACGACCGTGCACAGGTCAGCACGCTCCCGGTGGTAAGTGGAAGCATTGAAGTGATCAAAGAGGAAGGTGTCACCCAGAACCTGTCTGATACCCTCCGCAGACCAGACATGCAGAGGGAGGTTCTCGATGACAACCTACACGTGGAAGAACCACCCGACGATCACCACACTGACGCCAAAGATCCATGGCCGGTAGTAGTGGTTATCATCTGGCATGGAGATGATTGCCGTCTCGATGGCGAGCTCCCGATAGCCATCACGGGTGAATCGCACCAGGAACTCACCATCCCCAAACGTGGACACGGTGAAAGCCCAATGCGAGATTTCAAGTTGGTGATGGATGGCCAGGGTGATCTCCATCGGCGTCGCCTCGCTGCGACCTCCTCTGGGTCCCAGAACAGCTGCTTCGCGGCGCAAACGGATAAACTCCGTCATCATGAGGCGGTTGTTGACCATCGTGCATTACCCCTCATGAGGGCGCAGGGACGGTGAGCCTGCAGGTACCTGCTCGCGTCCAACATGGTTGCGAGGCATGGCACTGCGACAACAGAGGCAAAGGACTTCTCAGGCAACACATGGGAGCATGGATGGGAATCAGTCGGGAACTTGAGCCTGGAAGCAATAGGGGGGGGGGGGTGGTTTAAGAAGGCGAGGATGAAGAGGCCTCTTGCCATCTGGCCCCTTGGGCACATGGCACCGACTGGAGCAGTGACCAGGGAAGTAGCAGGCCGACATTAAGGCTTCCTTTGGGAACATGGGCAGGAGAACCCAGGGTAGCATGTCCCTCGGGAATTTTTTATGCCCCCTGGTGAGAATTCCACTCGAGGTTTATATTTCCTAGATTTGTTTGGGAATCAAGGGGACAGAAATCCCCATATATAAAAATGGTCTTAAAAATCAGAAAACAATTTGGCAAATTCAGGAAAATAACTAAATAACTCAAAAATGTTCAAGATATTCAAAAACAATTGAGGAATTCACTCTGAAAATTCAGAAAAAACACTAAATAACTAAAAAATCATATAAAATATACTTTAAAGACTTGTAACAGGAGCCATAAACATTATAATGTCATACAAATTTCAGTGACATCATTACTACGATGTTATGAAAAATAGTTGTGCATTACAAAAATACCCTACAACAATTAAATAATGCCCCAACATCACAAAAGTCCTTCTCCGGTAGCAATTTTGGTGCTTTCTAGCATTTTTTCAGTGGCAGTTGCTCATGATAAAAACATCTAGATGGTCCCTGATCAGTATCTATTTATTCGCAACAGCTGTAAAAAAATGGCAAAATACAGATCAAAACAACCATAAACTGCCTCTAAACACCCCAAATTGATCAAACTACAAGTACTAAGTTTCCAAAGTGCAAACAACCAGCGACGTGGCAAGATGAAGTGACCTCATCAGTTCCTGCTAAATAGAATGCAACTAAAGATGATTAAACTTTGGTTATATATGACCAAAACAAGCATAGCCCCAGTTGCCGATGTGACTGATACACACTTCAGTAAAGCTGATTAAAGTTTGGTTATATATGACCAAAACAGATACATCTGTTACAACTTCAAGAAACATAGCATTGATGTAGATTTGTGCTTGCTGACTACTTTATATGCCGCACATATAGAACGGGTGGCATAACAACTAATGCTTTAAAGCGAACAACCAGGGGAAAGTTATGAAACAGTGTAAGAGAAAAATGGGGCATCCAACAAAATGTTGACTGGAGAAACATCAAATTATTAACCACTCAGATGGCATGAACCAACTATGATGCAACATTCAACTAATCATACATATATGCAGTAGTCCATCTATTATTAATTATTCAACTATGATGCAACATTCAACTAAAATTTATGGGAAAATAGAATGTGCCTGCACCTTAATTGGACACCGCAAAGTTCGACAAGGTAAATTGAGATCAATCAACCACCTTGCTCGCCGCTCAAGATGAAGAATCTAATCTAAGCATGGATGAATGAAATGATTGGATTAGTAGGACACTATTTGATTCAGAGCTTAACATTAAAAGAACACAAGCACAACAGGGGACTATTATAACTGCAAATCTAATGTGTGTGATATCACAAGTTAGCTAAGCAAAGATATCAAAACAGGCACGTGGCCTAATTCACATAAGCAAAGATATCATCGTTTTCTCAAAAAGCACCACATAAAAAACACGTACAGAAAATCATCACATGTTTTCTAGTTACCAGTAAACTAAACTAGACAAATAAAACTTAATTCAGCTTTTGGCCCAGTGAGAACTCTACTAAACTGAAAATTGTTCATTTAGGTTTCCAGAGTGATCTTCAAATAGCAGATGCAATGTCCTTACTTCCTAGTACAGCTCAATTATCAAAATGTGGTGCAAGTGAAAAGTCTATACTCGCATTGGTGCAGTTAGACTTTCAGAAATTGAATGTGGTAAGCAGCAAGAAACTTCCAGTAACAGATATGAGAAAATTCTTATTTTCTCTACTTGATTTTTTTCAGTACAAAGAAACCTTTTGTAGATTACTACCTAGAGCTGGCAGTGGTGAACATTGATTCCATGAACTTAACATTCTGATTTCTTTTCGTAAAAGAAATTTGAGTACAAGACAACCTACAAAAAGAGCCTTTTTCTCAAGCCGGCTTCAGGAAACAAATATACAAATAAGAATGCCCAAAACAATTAACTATAGGCCTAGCTTTCAACATTGAACAGTAGCGGTAGTATACCATCAGGCTGAAGAGCAAAGTGAGCAAAGCTGTTACAAGTACAACATTTTCCAAAGAAATATGATAATGGCAAGGTAATCACCAGCCGTCCGTAATTGCATAAGAAAATAGCAAGGTAATCACCAGTTGCTCGACCAAATGTCTATTGACACAGAGCAGCACAACAAATTTTCCCACTGTCCTAGGCAGCAAATACGAGGAGCTAGGTTGAAACCCAGAAACACGTGTGGACGTACCTGAGGGATCTGCTGGACTTGCCGCTGCCAGTCTCGCCGACGACGATGGTCGTGGGTCGTGGCGTGCCGCTCCACCAGGTAGAGAAAGGCTTTGCGGTACTTGAACACCGGGAGCCGCTGCCGCTGCCTCTCCAAGCTCGCGTAACCAAACCTTCCGCCAAGCACGACGGAAACTATAAGCGTCCACTCTCAGATTAGAAACAAGAAATATGGCAGGTGTGAGACGAGAGGACAGTAGTGAGGTTTTAGAGTTTGAGTACGCACCCGGAGGAAGGGGGCGAGCTGGCGGAGGAGGCGAGGAATACGACGCCGCCCTCCTCGTCATCGACGAGCAGGGTGCTCGTCTTCTCCGACCCCGGCTTCCAGAATCTCGACATATGGGCGCCACAACTGGTCTGGTGACACGGAGGCTTGCGAAGCAAGGGAGGGGGGCGAGACGACCAAGGGTGCGATGGGAGGAGGCCGGTGGCGCGGCGACAGGGAGGCGACCGGCGGCGCGAGGTGAGGGGTACACGAGTGGCGATGGGGAGACACGAGCGCACGTTAGGGTTTTCCTCCCCGACCTGGTGAGACCAAGGGGGGAAGTCCGATGCTTCCGCGTGGATGGGGCCGGTATTACGGGCTGCCAAGTGCACCTCGGAGGATTTTTGGCCCGTGAATTTCTAGGCCCGGGATTGGGCTGGGATCCCTTCGGGATCCTATGCTACCAAAGGAGGCCTAATTGTGAAAGGGCCCATGGGTCGACTAGTCCCAGACGCGGCGGGTCACGATACGCTACCGCAATGTGACCATGCGCCAAACATCGTAAGCAGCGTCCCTTGAGGATCTCACGAAAATCTGGTGATAGGACCGGACCTTTCGAGGCCCTCGGCACTGTTCAAGCGTCATGAATGCACGAAGGCCCAGCTTGAATATAAAGTGAATCAGCGCAATTTCAGCCCACAAATAACAAGCGGCCCAACTTTTTGTCCTGCCTGCCTGCCTGCCCGCGGCGGGAAATTTTTGTCACGCCGAATGAAGAAGGAAAATAAGAAACGGAAATAATATTTTATTACGGTACCCTTCGACCCACAATGCCGGCCCCCTCTCCGCAACGCGCTTGTAGGAGCATCCACCGGCCGCCACGATTGTAGGAGCATCCACTGGCCGCCACGCTTGTAGGGGCATCTGAGGGCCGCCACGCTTGGAGGAGCATTCGCCGGTCGCCACGCTTGGAGGAGCATCCACCGGCTGCCATGCTTGGAGGAGCATCCGCCGGCCGCTACGCTTGGAGGAGCATCCGCTGGCCGCCAAGCTTGGAGTTGCATCCGCTGGCCGCCATGCTTGTAGGAGCATCCGCCGGCCGCCACACTTGTAGGAGCATCCGCGGGCCGCCATGCTTGGAGGAGCATTCACCGGCCGCCACGCTTGGAGGAGCATCTGACGGCTGGCACGCTTGGAGGAGCATCCGCCGGCCGCGACGCTTGCAAGAGCATCCGCCGGCCGCCAAGCTTGGAGGAGCATCTACCGGCCGCCACGCTTGTAGGAGCATCCGCCGGCCGCCACGCTTGTAGGAGAATCCGACGGCCGCAGCGCGTGGAGTAACAACAGCTAGGTACAATTGCTCACATAATGTGTTCTTGTACATCTATCCTCTTATTGATAGGCTGATGGCTGGTTGATTGTAGGAAGCGATGTCAGAAGATAAGACATGGATGGGAAAAGACAGGCATACGAGGGAGTGGTAGGATGGAATAAAGTCATTTTTTAATTTTGCATTTTAGGGCACTCGTGAAGGAGGAACTATGCCTTGTCCTTGCACAAGATGTCGTAATATTTGCCACAAGACAAGCAAGGAAGTTCATTTACACCTTCTCAGAAATGGGATGTTATTGGATTATACTTGTTGGATACACCATGGAGAAATACGAGTTCAGGAAAATATTGCTGAGGAATCAGCAAATAATGACGAGATAATTTCTGATGATGGTGCTATGCAAAATATGTTGTCCAGTCTACTTAGAGGCATTGATCATGGTGGTACTTCAACAGATGTTGATGATCAAGAAAATGCTATAAACCAACAGGAGCCAATTGGGGATGCAAAAGAAATTCTATGACTTATTAATTGATGCCAAAAAGGAGTTGTATCCAGGTTGTTCGCAGCTGACCAGCTGACCCCATTATCCTACATTGTCAGGTTCTACCAGATAAAGTGTTTAACTGGTATGAGCAAAGTAGCTTGTGAGATGTTACTTGAACTATTCTCATTTGCGCTTCCAAAGGGCCACTACATTCCTAATACACTTGATAAACTTCAGAAGGTTGTTCGTGACCTTGGGCTGGACTACCAAAAGATCGATGCATGTGTCAATGATTGTATGTTATTCCAAAAGGACTATTCTCTGCTGAATAGTTGCCCAAAATGTGGTGAATTAAGATGGAAAAATAGTACTGTTGGGGATGCGAGAGAGGCTTTACCTTGTGGAAAATCCAAGAAGCTTGTGGAACGCAAGATTCTACGTTACTTCCCTCTTATTCCCCGTCTACAAAGGTTTTATATGGGAGAATCAACAGCATCAAATATGCGCTAGCACAAAGAAGGTTGTGCTAATGATGGAATATTATGCCATCCTGCCGATTCGAAAGCATGGAAGCATTTTGATAGCATTCACCCAAATTTCTCATCTGATCCTCGCAACATAAGACTTGGGCTAGCATCTGATGGTTTCAATCCTTTTGGAGTAATGAATGTTTCTTACAGTACATGGCCTATGATTCTAATCCCTTATAATCTACCACCTTGGTTGTGTATGAAGTAGTCTTATTGGGTGATGTCAATGATATACTGGGCCAAAGTCACCTGGAAACAACATTGATGTGTATCTGCAGCCTTTGATTGATGAGCTACTGAAATTATGGTCTGATGGTGTTGAAACATATGACAGTTTAAAGAAAGAGACATTTGTCAGGCGAGCTTCTTTATTGTGGACAATAAATGATTTTCCAGCATATGCAATGCTATGTGGATGGAGCACAAAAGGGAAGCTAGCATGTCCATACTACCATATAAACACTGACGCCTTCTGGTTGAGATATGGACGAATGCATTGTTACATGGGTCATCGTCGTTTCCTACCTCAGGATCATAGATGGCGTCGAAACAAAGGTTCTTTCAACAACAAGGCAGAGAATAGAGAGGCTCCAACATCACTCTCTGGTGATGAAGTACTCCAACAATACGAGTGTTTTGATCAAGTGAGTTTTGGACCAACGAATAATAAGAGAAAGCACACCGAGGAAAATAGATGGCATAATTGGAAGAAGAAAAGTATATTTTTCAACCTCCATTATTGGAAGACATTGCTAATAAGGCATAACTTGGATGTCATGCACATTGAGAAAAACATTTGTGATAGCATATTGGGGACATTCCTTGCTATGGATGGTAAAACAAAAGATAGTCTACAAGCTCGTCTTGATATGAAGGATATGGGTATACGGCCAGATCAACATCCGAAGTTCATAAAGAGCAAGTACACATTCCCACAAGCATTATATACTTTGGGCAAAGATGAGAAGACCACCTTGTGCAAGTTTTTGGGGAATGTGAAGGTGCCCGATGGTTATGCCTCAAACTTCAAGAGATGTGTGGACATAAAAGCATGTAAGGTATCGGGTCTAAAAACTCATGACTGCCATATTATATTTCAGAAGCTCCTTCCTATTGCAATACGTAACATATTTCCTGAAAAGGTTGTTGCACCTTTAATTGAGTTTAGCCCATTCTTTTCTGGAATTTGTTCTAAAGGATTGGCGGAACCAGATTTTAACAAGATTAGCAAACAAATTCCTGAAACAATTTGTAAGCTTGAGATGTTGTTTCCTCCCGCTTTCTTTGATACCATGGTACATCTTCCAACCCATCTTGCCGAAGAAGCACGGTTGGGTGGACCTGTTTCTTACAAATGGATGTATCCAATTGAGATGTACCTTGGTACATTGAAGAGGTATGTACGTAACAAAGCTCACCCGAAGGGTTCTATAGATGAGGGATATATTGCCAAAGAGTGTATGACTTTTTGTAGTCAGTTTTTGGATAACATCAGCACCAAGCGTAATAGGCCAGAATGTCATGAAGCTGCAGCTACAAATGAACCATCTGTTGATAATTCTAACATATTTACAGAAGTTGATAATTCTAAAAAAGGGTATAAATGGGACCAACTTACTATGGTGGAACGACATAACATCATGCATTATCTTATTACTAACGTTGAAGAGGCCGCTCCATGGATCAAGTAATAACGTATAACTCAGATGTTGTATACTATATATATGGCTTATTGTAGATGCTAATTTAATTTTGTACCCTTTTCAGTGAGCATATTGAAGAACTGAAAAAAATTCATTCTCGTGATGTTAATAAACGCCATAGAGATCAGTTTGTTGATTGGTTTCAGAAACGAGTAAGTACATGCAAGTTTACAATTTGATGAAATATTGAACAAATATGTGTTCTGAAATTGGTTTGTCGTCAATAACCCTTGTTATACTAATGTGTACAGATTACGACATTACAAAAAGAAGGCAAAGCAACCGATTATCTGAAAGCATTATCTAGAGGACCTGATCGTCGGGCACGTTTTTTTAGTCTGTTATTCATCAATGGCTTCTTCTTTCGAACTGTAGATGTGGAAAAAGATTTACGGACCTAGAATAGTAGTATTGTTGTTCGAGGCACTAATCATGATTGGTTTGGAGTAATCAAGAAAATCATTGATGTTGATTTTGAAAAAAAAATCAAGAGGTTCTGTTATTTCAGTGTGAATGGTTTGATCGGCCTTTTGGAAGCAGTCAGAACCAAAGCAGAGGCTACAAAAAGGATCAATACGGAATGATAGATTTTGACACTACTCTGTTTCGATTCCAGTATGAGCCTTACATTCTATCCACCCAAGCAGAACAAGTTTTTTATGTTCCAAGTGTGAAGCATCCTAAATGGGCTACAGTTGTTAAAAAGAAGCCACAAAACCTTTTTGCCATGACCCCTGGAGACAGTGAAAATAATGTGACTGAGACAATGGAGTCTGATACATTTCATGATGATCTGCTTATTGATGATATCAATAATGAGGATACGACCGCATGGGCTAGGAATGACATTGAGGGAGCCAGCGGCGATGCTTCCACTCTTATAATGACAATGTCAGGTGATCGGTTTGAGGTAGATGGAGTTGCATCAGAAAATGAAGACGACGATGACGACGATGATACATATACCAATAATGGTCATGTAGCTCCATTGTGGGGGGACGACAGCGAAGATGATGATTTTTAGTATAATTAAGTACGTACTGCATGTATACGTGTGTGAGCTGTGAACTGGAGTACTATTTGTGACGATAGACTAATATATTGAAGTGCGACTAATTAATCATTTATTACATGTGGGACTAATAATTTATTACATTCCCACTGTTGCATTAATTTGTGGGTGCTTATCTCGATCGTTTTGCCGTCAGCACCCTCGGCCGCCTTGGATCCCTTTGCCTTTGGCGCACGAACTACTGAATCGTGGCAACAGAACTTAATGCAACGATTGCGTTTCGTTGCATTATTATCCTGATGCCACGAAACATTGAATCGTGGCCACACATCCTAATTGCAACGATTGGAGTCCGTGGCGACAGATCCTAACGCCACGAACCAGTCAATCGTGGCAACACATCCTAATGCAACAATTTAAGTCCGTGGCGATAGATCCTGACGCCACGAAAAAGTGAATCGTGGCAACACATCCTAATGCAACGATTGTGGTCTCGTGGCGATAGATCCTAACACCACGAACCAGTGAATCGTGGCAAGACATCCTAATGCAACGATTGTGTTTCGTTGCATTAGTATCCTGACGCCACAAAAAATGAATCGTGGCCACACATCCTAATTGCTACGATTGGGGTCCGTGGCCATTGATACTAATGCCACGAACCAGAGTATCGTGGCAACACATCCTAATGCAACGATTGTGTTCCATGGCGATAGATCGTATAACGCCATGAACAAGTAATTCGTGGTAACAGATCCTAATGCAACGATTGTGGTATGTTGCATTAGCATCCTGACGCCACGAACCAGTGAATCGTGGCAAGACATCCTAATGCAATGATTGTGTTTTGTTGCATTAGCATCCCGACGCCACAAAAAAGTGAATCGTGGCCACACATCCTAATTGCTACGATTGGGGTCCGTGGCCATTGATACTAACGCCACAAACCAGAGTATCGTGTCAACACATCCTAATCCAACGATTGTGTTCCGTGGCAATAAAGCTGTAATGCCACAAACCAGTAATTCGTGGCAACAGATCCTAATGTAACGATTGTGTTCTGTGGCAATAAAGCTGTAACGCCACGAACCAGTAATTCATGGCAACAGATCCTAATGCAACGATTGTGTTTTGTGGCAATAAAGCTGTAACGCCACGAACCAGTAATTTGTGGCAACATATTCTAATGCAACGATATTGTTCTGTGGCGATAGATCCTGTAACGCCACAAACTAGTGATTCGTGGCAACATATCCTAATGCAACGATTGTGTTCTGTGGCGATAGATCCTGTAACACAACGAACCAGCAATTCGTGGCAACAGATCCTAATGCAACGATTGTGGTTCGTGGCGATAGATCATGTAACGCCACGAACCAGTAATTCATGGCAACAGATCCTAATGCAACGATTGTGGTCTATTGCATTAGCATCCTGATGCCATGAACTAGTGATTCGTGGCAATAGATCCTAATTGCTATGATTGGGGTCCGTGGCCATTGATACTAACGCCACAAACCAGAGTATCGTGGCAACACATCCTAATGCAATGATTCTGTTTTGTTGCATTACAGTCCAAATGCAACTGTTTGCTGATTCGTGGCAACAGATCCTAATGCAACGATTGTGTTCCATGGCAACAAAGCTTTAACGCCACGAACCAGTAATTCGTGGCAACATATCCTAATGCAACGATTGTGTTCCGTGGTGATAGATCCTGTAACGCCACAAACTAGAGATTCGTGGCAACAGATCCTAATGCAACGATTGTGTTCTGTGGCGATAGATCCTATAACGCAATGAACCAGTAATTCATGGCAACAGATCCTAATGCAACGATTGTGTTCCGTGGCGATAGATCCTAGTTCCACGAGCTAGTGAATCATGGCAAAAAGCCAAGCTTACTGCAACAATTTAGCATTCATTGCAGTACAATCGTTGCAACAGGTCGGAATCCTTGTAGTGAATGTATTAATCATTGATAGGAGTGGGGCTTTATGGTTAAATCAAGTTGCACATTTTCTAAAGCTTGTACTCATAACAATGCTAGTGTACACTATATGGGTCCCTTCACCTTGTAAATTTTCTAACCATCATAGTTTTTTTACACAAGAGCAAATGTTATCATTTGAATCATGGCAAACAAGATTCTCACTTTTTATCCTCCTGAACATTTTTAATTTCTCGCCTAGGAATTTAAAATTTAGTGATCCATGCATGAATTAGTTTCAAATCAAAATTATGGACATCACTATTCCTAGGTTGCTACATACCAATTCAACCATTAACTCATTCCATAAGCATTACCTAGGCAGAAAATGTCTAAGTCAATTTTAGCAGTGCTTGTGAAATTCTAGGTACTTGTTTAAATTTATTCCCAAGTAAGGTGACATTTCTTTTCGAAGAATCAAAAAGAGTAACGTCAGCACTACCTCTCGTGAGGATGCATAACAATTTAATAATGAGAACATGTAAACCTACCATACCAATGTAAGAAAAAAATCTTTCAATCCTAATGCCATTCAAACGACAGAAAATTTGAACTTGTACCTCAATTGAAGGGCAGTCCGATTGAAGGTTGAGAAACATCCATGAATTCTGGTGTAACCTTAATGTTCAATGCATTCTGCCAAGTTGAGGTTGGAGTAGAATGGGTTTCATCTTGCTCCTCCATTGGTCCACCATCTTGAGCATTCCTCCACCATGAACTAAAAATGATATTGATGGAGGGATGTGCATGTGATGGGTCCTTCCAACCTCTTTGAAAATTTTGGCTTCGCTGCACTAAAATCAAGAACAAAAAAACAACTTGAAAACGGGTTACGCTAGCTCAAAAGCATGTTTTACCGTTTTATCAAATTATTTTGCCCAACTTGAAAAAACTTGCAAATGAATTGAATATTTAAGGGAAATATTTTTTGTTCGAATTAGGAAGATGAATTCAAGTGGTTACGCCCAAGGTTCATATCCAATGAAATTTATTTCCTAATTCAAAGTTTTAGTTTTATGATGGTTGAAAATTTTACTTTCCAGCATGCAAGTGTTAAAATTCAAATATGCTAAATGCAAATGTAAATATTGATGGGGAATTTTAATATGCAATTGGGAAATCAAATATGAGATAACTACCAATTAACCTATTGGCAAAGGCTCATTGAATTTTTGAAGTCCGATGAGTGGGACTTACCTCCGTCCATTTTATTATGATGATCTGTTGTCAAATCTCGCAGTTGAAGATGTGGACAACTTCTCTTGATTGACATGCCAATTCTCCTTTGTCATGTTTGTTGGGCATGTGGACCACATGGTAGCCCAAGCCTCTCCATCATCTTGATGAAGACTTGTTGATATAGTGGTGGCTTCTCCCTCTTGAAGATATTCTTTTAAGAGCATGGTGAGGTTTGTCCTTCCTTAGGGGTGCCACTTTGACCTTCTTGATATTCCTTAATGTTAACCCATACTTTTATCATGGATCAAAAGCTTCCTTGGGCATGAAGACATGCGGACTCCACAATCAAACAAGAAAAGCTTTATCGACAATGTCACTTGCCCTAGGTTGCATGGGCTTGGTCGAAGGGTAGGGATCCCAACAAGTGATTGTGGCGTATCATGGATCTTGAATGCTCTTTAAGTTTATTGTCCGTGGCCAATAGCTTCATGTAAATGTTATCTTTATTTCTTGCTTTGTCGTGGACAAGATACTTCAAGAAAGGCTAGTTGGACTTGAATCCATGAAATCTCATAGCCTCCTTGATTACAAGGGTGATATTGATTCCAACCTTGACCTCCTTTTAGGTGATAGCCATTGGAGTTGTGTTTGAAAGGAAGAATCCTCATGGGTCTTAGGGAAATGATTCCCCAAGTGGACCATGTTTGACATGGATTTTCACAAATCATGTAAATATCTATGACTTGGATAATTCCAATCACTTCTCCATTGGCTTGTTCTTCATGATACTTCAATGGGAGGTTTAGTTCCACAACTAGCATGTCCACCTTGTTAAGTGGTGTGCATTCCAATCTAAGGGAACTAGAGCATTCTTCAATCCACCCCATGGGTAGAGACCATATTCTCATCCAGGAAGACTGAGAATTGGGCCCCTTCAGCTCCAGCATGATGGTGGTCATGGATTAGTGAAGCCAACTCATTACATGAGTGTTGGATGAAGAGCCAACTATCCACCCCACGATGGAGGAAAACCAAGAAGAACTCTTGGAGCCTACCCCAAGCTTGGGTATGGATGACTTTGGCTCCTACTGGAAGCTGAAATTCTTCCACAAAAAGCAATGTTGTTGCCTAGCGGACATCTGTTGAGGTACGCCATGAATCATCTTGCAGTTGAGCACTTGCGTCCTCGTTGGCCATCCCATGAAATGGGTTAGCCAACACTACCCCGTTTTCACACAAAAGGAAAACACAAACAATGGTAATCCTGTCTAATATTGTTAGTACCTATAGCTTAATCATAAGTGATAGTTATCCTTCACTTTCTTTGCCTTCCCCAGCAATGGTGCCAGAAATGCTTGTTGACATCTACTAAGAAACATTAACAAATCATCCCTGACAACGGTGCCAGGAATGCTTGTTGACATTTCTTAACATCATAGATCATCTCTAGTAAGAGATCAGGTTAGCAAGCGCACGGAAACAATTGTGTAGCATTTCACCCAAGAGTATTCCCAAGGGTATCGTATTTATCCTAGAGGAAGGCAATGGAGTAAAGTAAACACTACACTTATGATCAAGTTATGGGATACTAATCAATTATCAACACAGGGGTAAGTTGATAATATACGGGTAGTGTGACACACACCCAAGCAATATATTCTAAAGGGTAGATGCGGCCTAACAGAGGTTAGACTAAGGATATGGGAGTTTCTCCTACAATGCTTCAAATATACATATACATGGCCTAGGTTAGATACTCATGAGCATGTCAATGGTGAATTATTATGCTAAATTGTTCAACACATCGGGCACGGGTTTACCCCTAGCAATACTAGGACGACTCCCGCTAAGAGCCTGTGGCATAGCCGAACGTGGAGGATTACAAAGGATAGTTAGGGATGTCACCACCTACTTCCTACCTCTTTAATTTGTGGGTCTATGAGACATCTAACACTACTTAACTATCCTAGCACCTTGCTAGCATATTATGTAAATACCTTAGGAGCTGCGGCACAAGCCATCCTAAGGCAATGACTAACCTAAACATCGTTAAACCAATGTTGAAACATAGCATAGGGCATTCAAATTACCCATGATCATATCATAGCTAATTAGACTATAGTGGGGGTTTATAGTGTTTATGATGATAGTATAATGACATTAAGGTATGATCATAAAGACTATACCTACCACATACATGGAATTCACAATCAAACAAGAAACGCTTCATCCATGTATATGATCAAGAGAAGAATAAAGATAAAATCTTTATTATGCATAAAGTCACAAATATAAGAAAAGATACATGAGTCATACCTTTCCCATTTTGGGCTTGGGACTAGAGGCTCTCCTCTCTATAGCCTACTTCCACTAAGAACTAAGAGAACTAGTGTATACAATAGAATGATGCTCAAGTGGTGTGTGTTGAAGTGAGGGGTGAGGGGTCCTATTTATAGGTGGAGAAGGGTCTGCTCCCGACATCAAGAGTGCACGAATCAGTCACCACTGACTTCTTACACCTGTGGGGAGCCATCACATGCAAGCTGACTGAGTTTGGAGGAAAGACCAGGTCGGCCGACTAGGGGGGTCGGTCGAACTGGTAAGTCCTCCAAATGGTCTGTGCTTTCTCCAGGTTACTGCCAGGTGGGTCCCATCTCTTGATATGGGTGCTACACCATTGGATTGCCTCAGATACCTTTGTTTGCGGGCCATTTGATCCATGTGATGCCACATGTCGGTGCTTGATTGGCTGGGATGACATTTTATAGGATCCATCCCCTTGTTTCACTTCAGTTTTGTATAAAATACCTGAATGCACCAATTTCTCCAAGTACAAGTGGAAATATGTTAAATAGAAAGGTGACGTGTGCAAGAAATGATATTTCCTTCATATAATTGAGTTATATTGATGGTTGAAATTGGTATATAGCAGCCATCAATAGTCATCTCTCAAGCTTATGGTGTCCCCCTAGAGTGCCCGCCGATGTCTACCCTCAAGCTCTCGCACTCCACCAAGGGGTCGCTGTTGGCGTCCTACATCCATGTGGTAGGTGCGCCCAACCTATTGGCCACACACTACGTAAGAAATGCCAATAGGAGACAAAGATGCGAGACGAGCGCAAAGGCGACCATCAATGATATGGGTAAACAAGACGAGCCCGCCTCAGCGAGGATGCTGGTTCACAAAATAAAGGCATGGCTAAGCGTAAAAGGAGATGAGGTGCTACAAAGCGTGTCTCATTTAACGAAATATCCAAGACGAGCCCGTGACAAACGGGAGACGAGCGACTAACAGAGCTCGTCTCCTATTTGCAAAAGAAATTAGATGAACTTTACAGAAAGCACGTCTCCTTTGGCTTCGGTTACAGACAGACATGAACATATTGCTGAATGATTGTAGAGCATATTCACTTGATAACTAAATAATCATTCAAATGTAGAGTACCTTCACTGTAGTATTATAAATCCAAAAAATAATCAAATCCTTCTTTATGATTTGGCATTCCTGAGGAACACGACAAACACACTATTCATTCATTCACAGTTGAATGCACAAGATAATATTATTCACACGGATGAACACATATAGCACATTCATTCATTAACAATATATTACAAAACACAAGAAAAAATTACAAGACACAAGAAAATAAAAATAACATCAACTAAAAAACAACAAAAGAATACCTAAATCCTACTCCTACTCCTCCACCGGAGGCGACTCTGGCGCCGGTGCAACAGGAGCCCTGGCCAGCTGCACTGGTTGCTCCGCCGGTTGCTCCGTCTGGTTCGAGGGTGCAGCCTCGCGATCGAGGTTCCTCGCCATCACAGCCACCGGGTTACTACAGCCCTCGGCGTCGAGCACCTCGGCCACCGTCTCGAACAGCCTCTCGAGCACCTGGGCCATCATCTCGAGCAGTTCGTTGTTGAGCCTGTCAGGGGAGCCGCAACACTGTTTCTTGCAGGGTGACTCCCTCAGCTGGCATGGCGGTAGAACGTTGGAAATGGTTGGTTGTCTGCACGGAGAATACGAACGAAGAAGAGAAGATTAGAGACTGATACAAAAGGAGAGATGCGCTTGTGGAGAACTGATGGTCTGCCTTATATAAGGTTTGTGTGGAGAAGAAAAATGGAGACGAGCTTAATAACGAAGCACATCTCCTATTTTTGACGTCTCCCTCTCCTCTGCCAAAAGGGAGACAAGCTTAACGGCAAAGAGTGTTTCCTATTCCCCACGTCTCCTTTAGCTTCGTGATTTTCTCCATTTTGCTTTGGTTCATTGTTGATAACACACAGACAACATATCACTAAACTTAGAGCACATTCACTTGATAACTAATCATTCATTTGTCCAAAAAGTAATCAAATCCTTCCTTTTTATTTCTGAGGAACACGATGAACACACCACACATTCATTCATTCACAACATTGAACACACGAGATAATATTCATTTACACATATGAACACAGATAAATTTCATTCATTAACACAATATATTACAAAAGACACAAAAAAAGGTACAAGAAGACACAAGAAAAGAAAAACATCAACTAAAAACAACAAAGAAAAACTAAATCCTACTCCTCCTCCTCCTCCTCCTCTTCCTCTAGTGGCAAATCCGGCGCCAGTGCAATAGGAGCCTAGGCTGGTTGCTCCAGCTGCGCCGATTGCTCCGCCTGCACCGGTAGTGCAATCCCGCGACCAAGGTTCCTCTCCATCGCCGCCACCAGGTTAATGTGGCCCTCGGCGCTGAGCACATGGGCCATCATCTCGAACAGAATGTTGAGATGATCGTCCTCTCCAATAAGGGCATAGAGGTAGTGGTCGATGGTACCCATTCCAGTAAACTCTAGAAGGGTACCCAGACCCAAGGAACTCATGGCATGAGACATACTATTGTATTCCTCGCACGCCATAACGAGGTGTCGCTCATTGTTGAGCCTCTTGAGGGAGCTGCAGTAGTGTTTCTTACATTGTGGCTCCCTCGGCAGGCTTGGCAGCGGAACGTTGGCCATGGTGGCGGCCGGTCAGCACGGAGAAGACGAATAAGAAATGGATGCAAAAGGAGAGACGCGCTTGTGGAGAACTTATAGGTGATGGCGCGTCTTATATAAGGTCCGTGCAGAGTTGACGATGGAGCCGTTGGTTTTTCACGCTTTGATGGGATGATGTGATGCATCGAAACCGCCTCAGGGAAATGAAATGTCGCGCACGCCAGTCGCACATGTCTCTGCACCACTGTCGTGGAAATTATGTTCTCTACAGTCCTCGTGTCGCACATCTCTCTTTATCAATAATGGATGACACGCTTTTATGTCTCGCTAGTCTCGCTTCATTCTCGCTCATCTCGCTTTTATCTCCCGCATCTCTTTGACACCGCTCTACTCCTTCACTAATCAACCAACTCCAATGCGACCGCTGCCTCTGTTCGCCATTGTCGTTGTCGTCGCTGCCTTCCTCGTCGTCGTCACTGTTCATGGCTTGATTTGAAATCGACTTTGCGTGTAACTGACTGAAGGAGCAGTGCTTGGCATAGCGCAAGAACCATCCTAATATATGTACATATAGCACACTAGTCGCATGGTTGTATGTAGCTCTACAATGGATTGATGAACTTAACTGTAGTTTTGTTTTTCCGTCTTGTTTGTTTTGGGTATTTATAATGGACTGATGAACTTAACTAGGATAATCAGGAGTGGGGGCACCTAATAGGAGACCCTGCCTGTAAACAATCCGCAATGATCTATAACAAATATCATCTTAGATTACCTAAATAAAGAAGACCAGCTTCCTTAAAGCCATCTCAGATCAGTGTTGACGTTTCTTATGTCACAAATAAAAATCCTCAAGTGCACGGAAACTATCGTGTAGCACTTCCCGTTAAGAGAGTATTCCCAAGGGTTTCACATACAAGGAATGTGTGTGCTAATCTTACGAACTAATCCACCCAAGGACACAAATTTGTTTTGTAGGCAAGGAAGAGAGAAGAATTCAAAGTATTGATTCTAATTCAAAGGAATTTGCGGTAGCTGCTTGCTTTGGACATGGGTTTACCACTAGCAACACTAGGACGTCTCCTGCCAACAGCCTATGGCATAACCAAATGTGGAGGATTACTGAGGACAGATAGGGCTGTTACCACCTACTGCCTACCTCTTCAATCTGTGGTACTACAAAATATTCACTGGTGATTTCTAACCTAAGCACCACGCTTACCTTCTAAATCACAACTCTAGTGGTTTTGAATACAAAGCTACAACTAAATGTGCAAACTACTATGAATTGAGAATAAAACTTGAATTGAATTCACAAAGGACTTAGTTGATTTGAGTACACCTTTGTAGGGATACAAGTGTAGAAGATGGACTTGAGAAGCCCAAGCCTCCTTCTCCTAAACTCTCATCACACACTCCTTCTACTTGGCAGCTTCAAGGACTACTCAAAACTTTAGGGGTGGTATTCTATTCTCAACATTTGGTGTGTGTTTGAAGTGAGGTGTGGGATTCTATTTATAGGGGGGAGAAGGGTCGGTTCCCGCCACCAAATGTGCACGAATCAATCATCACTGAGTTCTTCAAGCCAGGAGGAGCCAACACGTGACATTTGACCGGGTTTTGCGCCACTCCCTAGTCGGTCGACTAGGGAGGATGGCCAACCTGGTCTCATCCCCGTTGGGGCTATGCTTCTTCCAAGTCTTGGCCAGGTGGGTCCCATCCCATTTTATGGGCTCTACACTATTGGATGGCCCCAGATACTTCTGTTTGTGGGCCTTTTGATCCATGTGATGACATGTGTCATCGCCGGATTTGTCGAAATCCAATTTTATGGATTATTGTGTGCACGTCTTTGTATTTTGGGTCTAAAGTCACCTGCATACAGGTAAACACCAACACTTGTGGGATTGGTTAGTTTTAACCCTACCACTGAGTCGTGTTTCTCTTTTGTGCAGATTATGAGGTGAATTGACGGTATAAATATGGCACTTAAGGACCGTCAACAATAAACTAACAAATTTGCGACGCACTACCATAAAGCTCGTCTTAGATCAATCAATAAATCTGTGACACGCTATATTAGAGGTTGTCTCGGATGTATACTGATGGTTTATGAGCTAGTTGCTCGTCTCCGAAGACTCCGTAAAGCACGAATGGTATGACTCAAAGAAAGGAGACCCGCGATCTTTGAGTTTGTCTCGCACTTATGCTAATCAGGGACGCTTCCGCCGCCCATCTTTGATGACTACGTAATGCAAGACGCAACGATAGAGACGCACTATTTGTTCCTCTCCGTTCTTCATTTGGGCTCGTCTCGGATGAGCCTTTCTCATGTAGTGACACCTACCAGGTGGGAACTATGGAGGTCCATAGAGATGACGTCGATATTGTTGTGGCCTGCAACAAATGCGAAGTTGGCTACATCGAGTGTGCAATCGTCGGTGCCTAAGGATCACAAATTACGTGAAGTTTTTCATGCCCTTACGCTACTTAGAACCCTGATAAGCAAGTTGAAAAGCACAAGACAATGTCAAAAGGCTCATCAATGTATTCGATTCATCGAAATTGTTTTACAAGTTGAGGCTCCAAAAAGAAGATACAAAAGCCTTAGAGGGTACAATGGAGCTAAGCCTAAGGATCATCGATTTCGTGCTGGAACCACGAGGCGACGAGCGCGGTGATGTCTTCAACTCTGGACCTGACTGCCATTTCATTCCCCTCCATGGGGTCCTAAACCACGGTCTCCTACGTGATGTTGGGGTACTAGCTTCGGAGGCACACCATCGCATAGGTGGCCAGCTTGTTTGCCACGGCCTTCCCCTCGGTCTCCAGCCGGTCGTCGATGACCACGCCCACCGCCTTCATCTTGGAGCAGAAGGAGTCGAGGGTGGGTAGCAGCTGACCCACCTCCCATGTTTGCTCTCCCCTACATGCGTGGCTGAAGCCGAAGGGTTCAAGTGCTACCTCAGCGCGACCCAGGAAATACCACACCCCCTGCGCCTCGGCTGCGTCGGAGGACTGGAGGTCCTTCACCTTTAGCTGCGCCGCCTTCAGAGCCTCTAGCCCACCTTCAGAAAACATCTCCCTGGCGGCCATCATCTTGTCCCGATCGACGAGATACTAGAGGCGGCAGTCCACGACGTTCTCCCAGACCTCGACATTGAGCTCCCGCTCTAGAAAGGCTTGGTGCTGCTTCAAGTGGCGCTATCAGCCTTGTGCCATGTCATCCTCGCGGAGCTCAAGATCCTCAGCGCGGGATTGCAGCTCATCACAGTCTTGTTGTAGCCCCGGGAGGCCTCCTAAGCTTGCTCCTTCATCTAATGGGCCTTCTTCTCCCGCTTGGCGATGATGGCCTCTTGGCGTTGAAGCGCCTCCTGGAGCTCCTTGAGGGTGCGGATGCGGTTGTTGGCAGCTTGATGTGCCCCCTGGGTCTCCGCCAGAATCTCCTTAGATTTGGCGTCCAGCGCCCTCGCCAAGCGATGATTCTTCTCCACTATCGCTTCTTCCTCCTTCAACCTCTCCTCCTTCATCCATATCCTCTTCTTTGCCTCGCTAATCTTGAACTCTAGCTGGTTGTCCCAGGCCTAGAGATGCCTGTTCTCCATGTCAAGGGCAACCTTTGCCTGACAGATGCTAGAATGCGCCAAGTTGTTGGTGTCTAGCAGGGGGATTGGGCCGAAGGTTAGTCTCGGAGGTCAGTGCCTCAGCACCTAGTTCTTTCCCCAGCGCCATCTCTATCGCTGCGGTCGTTGGCACCTGCTCCCCTAGTGCAGCTGCCTATCGCCTGGCATGGTTCTATATGCCGAAGCACCAATCTCAAGGGTCGGGACCTTGATGTTCTGTGCAGGCTTTGGTGCCAGCTTTGACACCAACACAGGCGCCTCCTCCATCACCCCGGATGCAGTAGCGGCAAGAATGGTCTTTCTGACCGGCTCGGGAGCTGACTCAAGGGCCTGCTTTGCCATCACGCCCTCCGTGCTTCTAGAAGCGAGGTAACTCATCCCAGCCGCATCCTGTGGCAAGGGTGTCACATCTATCGACGATAGCCTTTGGAGTGGGAGTTGGAACTAGTCATATAAAGAGATGAGAAAGCAACAATCTAAAGCCTAAGTGATGTGCGCCTTACCGAGGGCCTCGGAAGCTCCGGCAGCCCTGGACTTTCAGCCGCGCCGGAGTGGTGGTTTCCACTGATGTTGCAGCAACCGGTTCGGACCCGGCTGAGCCCTCGCTTGGGCCAGTATTCCTCTCCGCACCACCACTGGCACCACTGCCGGTACCGTTCACCACATCTCCTCCACTGCCGCCTATTTTTGTCACTCCATTCGGTGCAGGGGTGTCTACAGCCCAGGGCTTCTTAGCCTGGGTTGCGCATTTGCGGCGCTCCCAGTACCCCCGCTATCACTCATGTCCACATTGCTGGTGGAGTCATTGACAGGTCGGCCTTCCTCAGAGAACACCAGCCCGCTCTTCACGGGGAGGACGGGACCTGTCGGTACCCTGCGTACCGGGTACCCCATGATACCGCAATAAAAGCTAAGGAGTTCCACCCTTTCAAGTTGAAGAGCTCTGAAGGCCACACGTGTTGCAAAGTACTGGACCCACCTCCCTTGTTTGGGTAGCTCCTGCACTAACACGTGTATCACAAGGCCGGACCTAACGCCCTTCATTGGGAAGCTACGATTTTGCCACGTGTCCAGTAACCCTGGACGTAACCCCCAGGAGAGAGAAGCTCTGGTGCTACAACGTGTATAGTGGCTCCGGACCTACCTCCCCACGATGGGAAGCTCCGGAGCTGCCACGTGTCGAATCTCTGGAGCTAGGACTTCAACAAAAGACAGAGAGATCTCCAACGACTCGGACATTCAAGGGAAATTTAAAGTGACGGTTACAAGACCTGATTACGTGTCATTAATACTAGATTAATGACACATGATCAGTGGACTGTTAATAGGGTAACACCGTCATTCATGCACGTTATCCCTTTTAATTATGCTTAATACCTGTAGATCGTGTATTAGGTTGTTAATCACGCCAGGGCCACATGTCGGCCAGGCAAGTGTTGTAACGACCAGTACATAAACTATAAAAGGGTTGTGCCTCACGATACAAGGACAAGAAATCTCATACGCTCACAAGTGCCACATATAGTCATACATACAACACACAACCCGTGGAGTAGGGTGTTACGTTCAGGCGGCCCGAACCACGAAAAATCCCTCGCGTCATCACGTTGTTCATAATTTCACTTACGCCCCAGCCAATCAAGAACCTCCGCGGGCTATGATCTAGTTGTACCGGGGGAAGTGTCGATCGCACATTTTGACTTTTGGCGCACTAGGAAGGGGGAGCTACTGAGATTTTAAGATGGTGAACTATGCCGTTGGGTCATCCAATGGCAATGTTTTGCATCCAGTTGGGGGAATCCCTCCAATGTGCAACAGCCAGCAATAGTTGTTGTCCCGGCGGTCGTCGCACCACCTCCACCCCGCTCATGCTATCAATGCTGGGCAGCAAGATGGAGTCCTAGTGTCGGTCACTGCATCGACACACAACAACCCTAAGAATACGCTAATTGTTGCGCGTACTCTTCTAGAGCATCTACAAGTGCCCGGAGCACCTCGGGGTGCGATGGCGCAGTGGCGCACTAATGTACAACATCTGGTTGCAGCCACAGCCAATGCCATCAGCAACCAAGGTCCTCCCCTTCTGGGAAGGCACCTTCTCAGCGTAGGACCTTGTCTGGAAGACTTGGTCATCATGCATCACAGCACCGGAGGCGTGCTGTATCTTAGCAGGTGACTTTGCTGCCCTCCAGAGCGCGTCGTATCCATACTGTGTCAAGACTCTCGATGCATGATTTATGATCGGAGCTTGACCGCTGCTACAGAAAGCAGGACGGCTGTGTCCACATCGAACGTGCCCACGATGTAGGGTCGAAGAGCACGTGAAAAGCTACCAGAGGGGGGGGTGAATGGTAGATTAAAAAATCTTACGCAGCGGAAACAATTAAACCCCAAACCCTTTCGGCAAAAAAACGATCTGTTAAAGAAATCATGTGTGAGACTAATCTAAATGTGTTTCACCATGACAAAAGTGATAGATATCAGAGAGAATCAAGTCACGAAGACAACACAAAAAGAATTACTCAAATCCACAAAGGTCAATCTGACCTACTAGAGAAAAAAACAGTTATGGAACGCTGCAAAGAAACTCGTGTAGATCAAAAACCACAAATCGAATGACCGTGAAATTTTTACAGATGATAGATAATCAAGTTGTGAAGACAACCAAAAAAGAATCACATCAATTGGATCTGTAAAACTCGAGTTATGATTAAACCACCGATAAAAGGTAGTGCTGTCCAGAAACTCGACGAGTAAAACTTGTCTGAAACAAGTCGGACGAACAAGGCACAAAAGTTCCTTCAAACTATGAGTTTTATTCAATAGAACAAAAGAGGAACAGCCCCAAAGTCGTCTCACACGAGCTTTGGCCTTCCCTTGCTTATATAACCAGCCCTTAGGCCATCCCAATCTCAACTAGGACTCCAATCCTAATCCGATCACAATCGGAACATTCCATAACTGCTTAGGACTCTTCTATACGCAGATAGAAGCAATATTAAGACTTCCAAACACCTTAGGAACGTATCCCACATTCCTAAACAACTCAAATTCGTGACCCACGCGAAATCCTAACATAACCAACTCGATATTTCCATACCAAGCCATAACCGACTCAGCTAGCAGCCTAAGTCTTCAACCGATACGATCCGACCCTTCCGATCAGATCTTCCTTGCATAATCCGTCTCTAGAAGCATATTGCTACGTCATGCACCTCATGCATACGTGCGAACACCTTCCTTTGACCTTCATATGCACTGCCCTTGATTCAATCATCCTGCGCGACCTCCTGATCAGCTCAACCATAGTTCCTCCCGAACTTGGTTGTTGGAACCTCATCTCCTCCCTGAGACTAGTCCAATGGATCCCGTCACCAGCCATGACTTGAACTCAAGCAACACCTGCACATGAACAAACAACCAATCCATACCAGCCCAAGTCCTCGACTTGACTCAAGTTAGTTCCGAACACAACACCTTACGTGAGAACCTCACATAAGCATGTTGCAAAACCACAGTAACACGATATCAGCCATATCAACCAAAACACACCAAAAACTTAGCAAATGAATACTAAGCAATCTTTCCAATCATGTAAAGCAAGTACAAAACATTGCAAATGAAATGCAGAAGCACTACGGTCAAGTTCCGGACCTTGCCAGAGCATCCCATAGCTTGAGCCCGAGCTAACAAGAGCTAGTAGAACCTAGCGCCGGAGCTTACCAAAATTAGTACAGCCAAGCTCCCGTCGGAGCTTACAAAACATAGCAGATCCTAGCACCGGAGCTAACCAGAACTAGTCGGAACTAGTAATCCCAAAAGCCGGAGCTAGACAAAGTACGTCGGAGCTTAGCAAAAGCATGTCGGAGCTATCAAATACATGTCGGAGCTATCAAAGACATGCCAGAGCTAAAGATAAAGCTAACCGGAGCTAACCAAAGCTAGTCGAACCTTACCAAGAAGTCGGACCTAGCTTTGAACATAGCCGGAGCTATCCAAAACAAGCCGGACCTACCGTCGGACCTTGCTGTAGCTCGGAGCTAGAGTCAGACCTTGATAAAAAGGTGTTTTGGTGATATTCGAAACTTTTATCATCAAAGCCAAGTATATTCACTACAAGCCAATGTATTCAGCACATATAGGTCTCACAATCTCCCCCTTGATGAATGCATTGGCAACACCATTTAAAATCCGAACATTGGCTTATTATCATTAAAAGTTTTGAAGAAAATTTCTCCCCCTTTGTAAATCAAAAGTAAAATGAGAAGAAAAAAAATTATCCCATATTATCTCATATTATCTCTCCCCCTTTATTATCTCTCCTTATGCACATATTCTATTTCTCTTCATGCTTATCTCTCCCCCTTTGACAATGTATTCAGCAAGTCATGAGCATATAAACAAATTACCTCTCCAACTTTAGTTGTCATGAGCATATTATAACATATACATATAAACAAAGCTCATCCAAGTCATACTATCAAATACCTTACATTATCACATCAATGAAATACATAAGGTAGTGTAAGCCATGCTAGAGGTCATATGTAATTTTCAATTTAAGCAAGTCATGATCTCACAAACTTAACTATTTCAAAACCTGAAAGCATGACACTAGATGCTGCATTTTATTATTTTTCAAAGCATAAATTTAGATCATATGATATTTGCAAGAGATTATATGCGCATCCGCCTTATTCTAACCAACCAAGCCAAGCCTATGTCATTTGACAATCAGAAGCTTAAGGACATGGTTTTAGTCATACACAACTTCTTCCAAGTTCATATCTACGTGCAATGACAAGCCATCTCAAAAGAAGAAGTGTGATGCATGCATATTCTCTTGATCTTTTCTCAATTTATATTTGTTCATAAAAACTCAACATGTGAGTTGATTACTTGATGAATTCTTAATGATTAAAAGCACTTGTGAACATGTAACAAGTTCAAAACAGCAAGAAAGTTCGACCACGACCAGTTTTAGTGTAAGTAATTATTCCAATTACTAGACATGGCAAAAACTACAAAATGTATAACACCAGTAATGTAGTAAGAACTTACAGCATGTAAAAGGAACCACATAGTCATATATGTATGAAATACTATGCTCATATTATTTTAATTTCAGATTCACACATAGACTTCCCAAGTTTCAAAAACTCCCCCTCAATTTAAGCCATGAGGATGCATAACCCCTATTTCACTACGAATGAAACAAAAACGAGTGAAATCCAAAGGTTTTGTAAAAATGTCAGCCAATTGTTGTTCGGTATCTACATGGTGAAGCACAATGTTTCCTTTTTCAACATTATCTCGGAGAAAGTGATACCTAATGTCAATGTGCTTAGTTCTAGGATGTTGCACGGGGTTTTTAGCAATGCAAATGGCACTAGTGTTATCACAGAATAGTGGAACACTATCCAGATCAACCCCATAGTCCTTAAGTGTTTGAACAATCCAATGAATTTGTGAGCAAGCACTAGCAGCAGCTAAATATTCAGATCCGGCTGTGGATTGTGCAACTGAATTTTGTTTTCTAGAGGACCAAGCAACAAGAGAATTACCAAGAAAATGACAAGCACCAGAAGTACTTTCATCAATCCTACAACCCCCAAAATCAGCATCCGAAAAAGCTTTGAAAGTAACGGTTGAGGAAGAAGGAAGAAAAATGCCAAATTCTTGAGTTCCATGTAAGTACCTGAGAATCCTTTTGACGGCTTGACGATGTGAAACACGTGGGGAAGCTTGAAACCGTGCACAAAGACATACGCTGAATTGTATGTCCGGTCTTGATGCCGTAAGGTACAAAAGTGATCCAATCATACTTCTATATTCTTTTTGATCCACGGGTTCACCATCTTCATCAAGTTCAAGTGTTGTTGCTCTTCCCATTGGTGTCCGAAGAGGCTTGCTTTTGTCCATGTTAAAGCGCCTCAGGAGGTCTTTGGTATACTTCGTTTGATGCACAAAGGTACCCTCCTTGGTTTGCTTGATTTGCAGCCCCAAAAAGTAAGTGAGTTCACCCATCATACTCATTTCAAATTCGGAACTCATCATTGCTGAAAACTTGGACACAAGATCATGAGAAGCACAACCAAAGATAATATCATCCACATACACTTGAACAAATAATGAATCATTCCGATGTTTAAGCACAAAAAGAGTTTTTTCAACCTTGCCAATGGTAAACACCTTTTCAAGTAAGAATGTTTTTAACCTATCATACCATGCTCTAGGGGCTTGTTTGAGACCGTATAAGGCTTTGGACAGTTTGTAAACATGATTAGTAAAATCTGGATTTTCAAAACCCGGTGGTTGTTTTACATAGACCTCCTCATCTATGTAGCCATTAAGATAAGCACTTTTAACATCCATTTGAAATAGCTTAAAACCTTTAGATGCTGCAAAAGCTAACAAAATTCTTATGGCTTCTAATCTAGCGACAGGAGCAAAAGTTTCATCAAAATCTAGACCTTCAACTTGAGTGAAACCTTGAGCAACCAACCTAGCCTTATTCCTAACCACAACCCCATCCTCACTTTGTTTATTTTTATATACCCATTTAGTTCCAATACCAGTGTGACCTTGAGGTGGAGGTACAAGTTTCCAAACATTATTTCTTTCAAAATTTTCTAACTCTTCTTGCATGGCAATAATCCAAGATTCATTAGTGAGTGCGTGTGATATATCTTTGGGTTCAAAAGAAGCACCAAAAGCAGAATGAGCATGAGAGTTTGGATCGCAAAACCTGGACCGTGTGACTCGTTCGTGCAAGCTTCCAATCATCTGTTGTGGGGGATGATCTTTGTAAAAAGGTAGGGGAACAGATGTCTCACAAGCTTCTTCTTCATTAGGTTCATAGTAGATTGATGAGCTTGTGACTTGTGGATGATCAGGACCAGCAGAGGTGATAGCCGGAGCTTGTTCAATGTCTGGAGCTGGACACGTGTCAGCTTCGGAACTACCAGGCAGTATCACCGGCTCTTCTTCATCTTCGAAAATACCCTCTCCCTGAGGATACGGATCTGGTCTTGCAACACCGGAGCTAGTACCTGGGCTAGCTTCATCAAAAGACACTTCACAAGTCTCCACAATTTTGTTAGTGTCAAGTAAAAGCACACGGTAGCCTCTAGTATGAGATAGATAACCAAGAAACATGCCATCAATGAATCTAGGTTCAAATTTATCAAGATTACCATGTTTCTTAACAAAGAATTTGCATCCAAAGACCTGAAAATGTGTAACACTAGGCCTATGTCCAAACCGGAGCTCATATGGTGTTTTACCTAGCTTAGCACGCAAGAAAACACGATTTGAGACATAACAAGCGGTTACTAACGCATCAACCCAAAATTTCCTAGGAGTTTGATATTCATCAAGCATAGTCCTAGCCATCTCAACTAAGGTTCTGTTCTTTCTTTCTACAACACCGTTTTGTTGGGGTACATATGGTGAAGAAAGTTGATGATCTATTCCATTTTCAGCACAAAAGTGATCAAAAGATTGATTTTTAAATTCAGTTCCATTATCACTTCTAATTGCTTTTAATGATCCTGGGTGATCAATTGATAATCTAAGAAATAAAGTTCTAAAGTGACTAAAAACTTCGTTTTTAGACGCCATAAAGTAAACCCAAGAGTATCTAGAATAATCATCAACAATAACAAGAACATACCATTTACCTCCGAAGGATTGAACACGTGAAGGTCCTACGGTGTCAAGATGCAAAAGTTGACATGGTTCAGTTGTCATGATCATCGTGAGAGGAGTATGTGAACCTGCAACAGTCTTAGCATGTCTACAAGAAGAACACACAATTTCTTTGTCCCCTTTAAGCTTAGGCAGCCCACGTATGCGATCAAGAGCACTAACACGCGTTAGGTGATCAAAGCCTACGTGACCAAGTCTACGATGCCAAAAATATAAGTCCTTTGAATCATTAGCAACTAGACACCTATGCTTAGAGGAAGACATATCAAAATCAGCTTTAAAAACTCTTCCAAACCGAGACATGTTAAAAATAAGCTCACTATTTGAACCTACAACTTTGCAGCAGTTTTTATTGAAAATAATTTCTAGATTTTCATCTAGCAATTGTGAAACAGAAAGCATGTTGTATTTCAAATTTTTGACAAGTGCCACATCCTTTAAAGTGTAGTGATCATTTACTCTAACTGAACCTTTAGCAATTATAGGAGTTAAAGAATTATCGGCAAAAGTAACATTCTCTACATGTGACACAAAAGAGAGAGAGGAGAACCAATCTTTGTTACCGATCATGTGGCCTGAGCAACCTGAATCCACAATCCAAATGTTCTCCTTCCTCAAACGTGTAACCTACATAGAAGCACAATACGTCGATGACTCAATACTGGGGTTAGTCAAAAGGCATTTAGGTATCCAGTACTGAGTCACACGAAGTGCAGTAGGAAAAACACGCGAAAGCTGAGATAAAACAGCAGGTTTATGAGTCAAAGTTTGAGATTTTTTATTCTTAACTCTTTTAGCACAAAAACCAGTAGCTCCGGAGGTAAAAGCAGCAGTTCCAAAAGACAAGGCTGAAGCTCCGGAAACACAAGCTGAAGTTCCGAAGGAAACAACAGAAGGTCCGGGAGCTCTCGGAGCTATCAGAACTATCGGAGCTACTTTTGCAGATTTCTTATCAGAAGGTCCGAAAGCTACCTTTTCAAATTTCTGACTCACTAAAACAGGTTGTGTTTTTCTAATTGCATGAAAGTTATAGGATCTAGAAATTTTTCTTTCCTTTTTCTGTTGTTTAGCTAGTCTATAACAAAAATCTATGACATGACCATCTCTACCACAGAAGGTACAATGAATTTTAACTTTGTGTTCATGTCTAGATGAGCAAGCAATATTTTTATTTGAAACTGAATGAGGCAACACTCCTGCAGATTTGAAAACCACTCCTTTTTGTTTAGGAACTGTTTGAATCAAACCACTTCCTAATGACTTTACAATTTTAGGTGGATGTACCTTAGCATGAGTATGAGAATCAAAACCTAAACCAGTTTTATAATTGCAAGACTTGGAAGAATTCAGCAGCAAGTTTAGGTTCTTAGTCCCATTACAAAACCGATCTAATGTCCTATGCATGTCTTCAAGTTTCTTGGACAGATCAAGGCAATTGTCACATGATGTTTTTCCTTTTAGTTTGCAATTGGAACAAAATTTAACTTCATGAGAACGTAAAGCATTGTTCAATATAGAAATTTCATTCATAGCATCTTGTAGTTTTTTATTAAGATCATCACAACTAGAACAATGCAAATCAATTGTAGAACAAGAAGCATCTTTTAAGTTTCCAATATTAAGTGCAGCAAGCTTTTTGTTCTTTTCAATTTCAAGTTCAAGTTTATCAAGTTCATTCATAGCATCTTGTTCTTTTTAATTTCTTCATCAAGTCTATCTAGAGTGGAGGAGTGTGCACTTCTTAATGTGGACAATTGTTCATAGATTATGTCACATGAGGGACATGCATCATCACTAGGAATCAAGGTTTTTAAACGGTTAGTTTCAGATTCTAGTGATTCAATTTTAGTAGCATTATCCCCAAGTTTTTTGTCCTTTTTCTTGACAATAATAGTTGCACGAGAAATAGCATCACACATTTCATTGCAGGTAGAACATACCTCATCGTCTTCACAGTTGTGTTCTGCATCCTCCTGACTTGATCTTGATCTTGTTTTGCCCGTCATGAAGCATAAGTTGGCCAGATCGTCATCATCTTCATCACTTTCAAAGTCTACATCACTTGAACTAAGTTCTTGAAGTGCGGTGATGAAGCTATTAATCATCTTGCGTCCTATGGTACCCTTCTTTTTCTTGTTGGAATTTCTAGAGGAGGTCCGGACCTTGCTTTGTTTTTCTTCCCGGGTGGTCGGACCTGAAAGTTTAGGGCATTCTGTACGAAAGTGTCCTGTTTTACCACATTGATTGTGTTGGAGCCTTCATGATAATCACAGAGAGCTCTCCAAACATCGTATGCTGATCGGAGGTGCGCGACACGTTGAAAGTCGCTTTGAGTGAGTCCTTGGATGATCAAGTTTCGGGATTTGTTGTTGTTGTCGACGTCCCGTAGGTTTGTGGCTGTGACTTGATCATTAGGTGACACTTCGTAAGGCTTGTATACCTTCTCCCATATTGCAAAGCCTTGTGCCTGGATGAAAGCCTCCATGCGTGCCTTCCAAACCTAAAAGTCAATACCAGCAAACACACAAGGTTTGGCGGAGTACTTCTCCATAATGATTAGTCAAAAACACGTGCAAATCACAAAGATTAGAGCACCGTGGCTCTGATACCAATTGTAGGATCGAAGAGCACGTGAAAAGCTACCAGAGGGGAGGTGAATGGTAGATTAAAAAATCTTACGCAGCGGAAACAATTAAACCCCAAACCCTTTCGGCAGAAAAACGATCTGTTAAAGAAATCGTGTGTGAGACTAATATAAACGTGTTTCACCGTGACAAAAGTGATAGATATCAGAGAGAATCAAGTCACGAAGACAACAAAAAAAAAGAATTACTCAAATCTGTCAAGAAAAACTCAAGTTATGATCGAAAGATCAAAAAAAGGTCAATCTGACCTACTAGAGAAAAAAAACAGTTCTGGAACGCTGCAAAGAAACTCGTGTAGATCAAAAACCACAAATCGAATGACCGTGAAATTTTGAAAGATGAAAGATAATCAAGTTATGAAGACAACCCAAAAAGAATCACGTCAATTGGATCTGTAAAACTCAAGTTATGATAAAACCACCGATGAAAGGTAGTGCTGTCCAGAAACTCGACGAGTAAAATTTGTCTGAAACAAGTCGGACGAACAAGGCACAAAAGTTCCTTCAAACTACGAATTTAATTCAATAGAACACAAGAGGAACAGCCCAAAAGTCGTCTCAAATGAGCTTTGGCCTTCCCTTGCTTATATAACCAGCCCTTAGGCCATCCCAATCTCAACTAGGACTCCAATCCTAATCCGATCACAATCGGAACTTTCCATAACTGCTTAGGACTCTTCTATACGCAGATAGAAGCAATCTTAAGACTTCCAAACACCTTAGGAACGTATCCCACATTCCTAAACAACTCAAATTTGTGATCCACATGAAATCCTAACATAACCAACTTGATATTTCCATACCGAGCCATAACCGACTCATCTAGCAGCCTAAGTCTTCAACCGATACGATCCGATCCTTCCGATCAGATCTTCCTTCCATAATCCATCTCTAGAAGAATATTGCCACGTCATGCACCTCATGCATACGTGCGAACACCTTCCTTTGACCTTCATATGCACTGCCCTTGATTCAATCATCCTGCGCGACCTCCTGATCAGCTCAACCACAGTTCCTCCCGAACTTGGTTATTGGAACCTCATCTCCTCCCTGAGACTAGTCCAATGGATCCCGTCACCAGCCATGACTTGAACTCAAGCAACACCTGCACATGAACAAACAACCAATCCATACGAGCCCAAGTCCTCGACTTGACTCAAGTTAGTTCTGAACACAACACCTTACATGAGAACCTCACATAAGCATGTTGCAAAACCACAGTAACAAGATATCAGCCATATCAATCAAAACGCACCAAAAACTTAGCAAATGAATACTAAGCAATCTTTCCAATCATGTAAAGCAAGTACGAAACATTGCAAATGAAAAGCAGAAGCACTACGGTCATGTTTTGGACCTTGCCAGAGCATCCCGTAGCTTGAGCCTGAGCTAACAAGAGCTAGTAGAACCTAGCGCCGGAGCTTACCAAAATTAGTACAGCCAAGCTCCCGCCAGAGCTTACAAAACATAGCAGATCCTAGTGCCAAAGCTAACCAGTACTAGTTGGAACTAGTAATAACAAAAAGCCGGAGCTAGGCAAAGTACGTCGGAGCTTAGCAAAAGCATGCCGGAGCTATCAAATATATGTCGGAGCTATCAAAGACATGCCGGAGCTAAAGATAAAGCTCACTGGAGTTAACCAAAGCTAGTCGGACCTTACCAAGAAGTCGGACCTAGCTTCGAACATAGCCGGAGCTATCCAAAACAAGCAGGACCTACCGTCGGACTTTGCTGTAGCTCGGAGCTAGAGTCGGACCTTGATAAAAAGGTGTTTTGGTGATATTCGAAACTTTTATCATCAAAGCCAAGTATATTCACTACAAGCCAATGTATTCAGAACATATATGTCTCACACACGAAAGGCGGGAGGCTCAGGAAAACCCTCCACCTTCGGGAGTAGGCGGCGGCTGTTCAGCGTTAGCCATGCACTTGCGCATGGTCTGCTGGCCCCAGATGTTCCGGTCTCATCTGCCGGAGAAATTTGACGGGACTGTCAACCTCGTCGAGTTCCTCCAAATATACTCCACCGCCGTTCTAGCCGCAGGATGCAATGAGGCCGTGATGGCCAACTACTTTCCAGTGGCTTTAACTGGGACCTCAAGGTACTGGTTCATGAGTTAGTCGCCCGACTCTATCAACAGTTGGGTGGAGCTATGTCAATAGTTCACCGCCAACTTCGGGAGCTCCTACACCCGACCAAGCACCAAACTGGACCTTTTTGCTGTGAAGCAGACACAAGGAGAATCGATGAGGTCCTTCATCCAGCAATTTTCTCAAGTACACAATACCATTCCCTCCATCTCCAATGCATTTGTCATCGTGGCACTCGGACAGGGTGTGAGAGATAAGAAGATGTTGGAGAAGCTGGCGACGAAGGAGGTCACCAACGTCATAGAGCTATTCAGTCTGGCTAACAAGTGCGCCTGAGCTGCTGAGGGCCGGGAAATGCACTCAAAACCAGCCCCGAAGGCTAATAAAAAGCCCTCCAATGCTGAAGCCACTACCTCCAGCGGTGGCAAGAAGAAGAAAAAGTCCAACGGCAATAAGAACCATCTGCCGGAACACGCATTGCTGCGGCAGCTGCAGCTCCAGGTGGCCGGGGGCCACGCCATGAAAAGCGACCTCGACCTTCGCCAGAAGACGGTGGTGGTTGAAAGGTGTGGTGTTCGATCCACAAAACGGATAAACACAGCCTAGAAGACTGTCGGGAGGTCCAAAACCTTGTCGAGCGCTACAACAAGCACCGACACGAAGCTCCTTTCTGTCAACGGGAAGGAAAACAAAAAGTCGACGAAGCTCCGACCTAAACAAAGCACGGTTTTCAGCACCCCAAGAAGGTCCTGAAGGCTGTGTACAACACAGTCAACACTGATTCTAAAGTCTTTGACAACGAGCTTCGGAAGACCCTCAACACCATCTATGGTGGGTCCTAGGACATTACATCTTGCCTCGTCCTCAAGACAATGCAACAGGAAATGTCTGTTGTAGCTCCTACTACCAGGGAAAAACTGCATCGAAAGTGGATGGACACTGCCATCACTTTTGATGCAACAGACTGCCCCAGGAACATGGTCGGAGCTGGCCAACAGCCAGTGATAGTATCTGTCGAAGTTTAGTTCCAGCAATTCTCCTGATACTACCATTGGCAGCCCATGAAGTTTATAGTTTGGTTGTGGGCACGAAGAGATTCAGAACACGATGGCAAGTTGAGACGAGGATTTACGTGGTTCAGGCCGCCTAAGCGTAATACCCTACTCCCCGGGGTGTGTAGTTGTTGTATTGAGCGTCTGAGCACTTGTGAGCGTGTGTCAGAGCCGAGTCTGGAAGAGTCTCCTAGTGTATCGCTCGACCAAACCTTTTATAGTACAAGGACTGGTCATTACATCGTTATCCTGGCCTGACATGTGGCCCTGGTGGTTACTGATGCCTAATAAACAATTAATGAGCTTAATTACCCTTAATAGTGTGGTAATGTGCCTTGACAGTGTCGTTACTGGTTTTTAGGGCCCTCCGATCGTGTGTCATTAAGATGGTATTAATGACACTTAATCGGGTCTTGAAGTCCTTGATTGTCCCTTGAAGGTCCGAGCCGTTGGGGGTTCACTAGCCTGATTATTGAAGTTGAAGGTCCGTCGGTTGGACGTGTTGCAGCTCCGGAGCTTACCGTCTGGGACGGGTAGATCCGATGTTGTTGTACACGAGTCAGTACCGGATCTTCACTCTGTCGGGGGTTAGGTCCGGGGGTGCCGCGCATGTATTTAGCCTGGAGCTATCCCATGTGTGGGATGTAGCTCCGGTTGCAGGATACACAAGGCAGCACAGGGACTAACCATAGAAGGGAGGCAGGTCCGGTTCCGTATGACACATGGGGCCTTCGGGGAACATAACCTCAGACAGGTGAAGTTCATTTGCTCTTTTTGCAGTCCCAAAGGGTATTCGGTACGCAGGGTACCGATAGTGGCCCCCTAGGCCCACCTCTGGGAGATACCTTTTGGATGATGTCGTTCTGTCAGAGGTGGGTCCATCTTTCGATTTTTGAGTCGTGTCTTCAAGGGTCTTTGGATGTGCCATTGGCAGTAGTTCGCAGTTAGACCATCGCCGTGTGGCATATCCAGGATGCGACAGGTGAGATCTGAGCGTGCGGATCTCATGCAATTGAAGGTCGTCGGTTCCCGATACGAAAACTGTATCGATTCCGCGCCCCCTGTCAGGCCGCCGCCCTCGCGCTTCCCGCCTTTCATCATGACAACTGTTCGCCTGGGGTAAGGGCCTCGACTTGATTGTCGGGGTGGCCACGGGCCCCCTTGTCATTTGCGGGGTGAAGTTTTTGAACTGTATCATCGGCCCCTCTGCAGTTTCCATCCAAGCGTTGCAGGGGCTTACTTAAGAAGGAAAGCGCGCACCGTTTGGGGATTCTTTACGCCTTCATTTGAACTTGCGCTTGAATCCTCCAAACTTTTGCCTACTTTTCATCTCTCGCCTCGCTGTGCTACGATGAGGCTGGGACTCCCCAAGAGCCGCATTGGGAGCAAGGAGTTGTCTAGGGTCCGGACCAACATGGGTTGGACCAGTGACTCCTTCAACAACGACATTCGCTGCAGCAAGCTTCCCTTCGAGAAGGAGGGAGCCAGAGATATGCTGTACTTCCTTGGGTATGCCGTGGCAGGTTTGATCTCGCCTTTCTCCACTTTCTTTCTGATGCTGCTTGATTTCTATGGTCTGCAGCTCCACCATCTCAGCCCCCACTCAATCTTGCTGGTGGCGACTTTCGTCCACTTTTGCGAGATGTGGGTGGGAGTGCCCGCTTGTGTGGAGTTGTTCCGGATTTTCTTCACTGTCCACCCCACTAGGAAGAGTGATGAGTTCATCGTCTTCTACTACTTCATGAAGCAAAAAAACTTCCCCCTCAAGTACTTGAGGTCCTTCCTTTCGACAAATGGGACGATTGGAAGAAAGACTGGGTGGTCATCACCGTCGAGGGACACGAGAGGCTGGAACTGCCTGAAGACCTCCCCGCATCGACACCGACATTTGGAGTGATGTGCCGGAGCTGTCGAGGCAGTATAGGACGATTCTGGATAGAATCCAGGAGTGCGTCGATGGTGGGGTGACCCCTCAGATGGTCTTCGACAACTTCTTGACGAATAGGTGGGCCCCGCTGAGGGCTAGGGGGCGACCTGCCTGGGCCTTCAACAGTGAGATGGATACCAACCGCATCGAGGTTGGTTCGGGCACCAACTTGACTGGTGAAGCCTTGAAGACCCATCTCAAGAAGTTCCAGCCTGGGAACATTGGCGTGGTGACATGTCTCCACCGGTAGCCTTCCTTCCTCTGAATATGATACCAGAGGAGTGCAGAGTGCTTCGGAGGAAGATGCCGCTGTTGGACGACTTGGGCCTGATGGAGACGCGATCAACCTCCGGGGTGGCAATCTCGGAGCTTCTGAAGGGGGCTCTGCTCTCGCCCCAAAGCCAAGAGCTGAAGTCATAGGCAAGGGCAAGGAGTTGGTCGAGCCCTCGAGCCGCAAGAGGAAGTTAAAGCATTCTGACAGGAGGTCCGTCAGACCTGCTCCTTCCTCTGCAGCTCTTTCTCCACGGCGGAGGAGGTCTTCAGCGGCGACAACCACTCCAACATCGGCATCTCCTCGGGACAACCACTCCAGTACTAGGGCCAGCTGAGGGCTCTAGGTCCGAAGGTCCTTCTCAATCGAGGCGGGTCTCAACAATGACGACGCCGACGGTGGCAGCAAGCTCCGGGGAGCCTTCCAGAGCTACTACGCCAATGGCGTCAGGGTCCGGCCCCGAGCATCCAGTGAAGAGGTTTCGTGCAAGCTAGAGCGGAAGCCTTCTGAGGTAAATTTTATTTTTTACCTCTGTTGATTATTTTTTTTTGTAATCATATTTTGAGTTTCTTTGTCCTTCATCCACAGGGTACCCAAGAAAGGGGTTGAAGCTCCGGTTCCTACAGCGGCAACTGATGTTGCGCAGACGGAGGCTCCAGCTCCAGTTCCAGCACCGGCCCAAGAGGTGGCTGAGGTCGCAACTGCTCCAGCGCCAGCTGTTGTGGTCCTTGACCTCGAGTCATCCCCTGAAGCTCCCGTGGTAGCACCGGACCATGGGAATGAAGATGTACCAGCGGCACCAACCCCGGAGGTTGAAGCTCCATGTTTGGATGCTAAGATGATGGACACTCCGGCCTCAGAGCCGGAGGTAGCTGCAGTCCCAGCCCTAGAGCCGGATGTTGTTGAATCCCCGGCAGTGGAGCCGGTGGTTGATGAAGCCCTGGCGGTAGAGCCGGTGGTTGATGAAGTTCTGGGGGCAGAGCTCGGTCTTGATGAAGTTCCGGCGCCTGAGCCGGTTGTCGCAGAAGTGCCGGCACCCGAACCAATGGCGGTCGTAGCACCAGCGCTTGAACTAATGCTGGAGGAGGCGCCAGTGTCAGAGCTGGAAGTGGCTTCAGCTTCGGCCAAACCTTCAACGCCTGCCCCGGAGGTGGTGGTTCCAGAGGTGCCTGCGCCTGAGCCAGGGTGACAAGATGAAGCTGCCGGTTCCCCACCTGAGGGACCAGTTGGTGATGACCTGGCGGCGGGACCTTCGGAGCCGACTCCAAAGGAAGAAACTTCTGCTGCAGGACCTTCCTTGGCGGCAACCGAGGCTATCCCGGAGGGCGGCCCTAGTGCTGTGGAAGCTCAGGGGACCTCTCTTATAGAGTGGGTCCTGATTTTTGTTATGGAGAACCCACTGGAGCCAGCGGAGAGGACCCCGGCGGGTCCGGAACCAATCCCTTTGTCGTTATCAATCAACAATGCCTACTCCAGCCTTCGTCAAGTTCAGCTGGCCTTTTACCACGACAGCAAGGCCGTCGAGGAGGAGTGCCAAACCCTTAGGAGGTGGCGCAACCGGCTCCAATTTGAGACCAAGCTGGCGCAGACGAGGCTGGTCGACGACAAGGAGTGGGTGAAATGGGAGAAGGTCCAGTTGGAGTACTGGGGTCAGCTGCTCGACGAGAGGGAAAGCATGACGCATTCCCTTGACGACCAGTCCCGGGCCATCCATGAACAGGCCATGGCTGCTAATGAAGCAGTGAATGAACGCCAAGAGAAGCTCAGCGCCATCCACGATAGTCTCGTCAAGCGTCGGGAGGCTCTTGAGGAGCAGGAGAAAAAGCTCGAAGATGAGGAGCAAAAACTCCTGGAGCTGCGGGATGACCTCGTGAAGAGGGAGGAGGAGCTTACTCAGAGGCTGACTCTGGGTGACAAGAGTCTCACGGAGCGCACCAAGAAGCTGGAGGAGCGCTGCGAGAAGGAGGAGAAGAAGTCCTGGCAGCAAGGACAGGACCTCACCACGAGGGAGAATGAAATTGCTGCCAAGGAGAAGAAGTGCCGGGCCGGGAGAAGGACCTGGTCGACCGCCAGAACAAGATCCACCTCCGGGAGGAGGAGCTCGGTAAACTCGAAAGGAAGGTTGTTGAAAAGATTCAGCAGAACGCTAAAGAGGTCGAGCGCCTTGCCCGGGAGAATTCGGAGCTTGCGGTGACCAAGAGATCCTTGAAAGAGATGCAAGGCTCAAGGGCTGTGGAGTCCCAACAAGTTTGGGACTTATTGGGCAAAGCAAATGACGTGCTGACGCCGATGGGTTTTAGTCCCGTGCGTCCGGATGATCCGGAGCCGGAGCTGGACCAGGCGTTGAGCTCGGCAGGCAACAAGCTCACCAAGATGGGCGATGTCATCACGGACCAGCTGGAAACCGAAGGACAATCCCTGGCGAAGAACGTCACAGAGTACATGCTGACGTGCTACACAAGCCGGGACCCTCACTTCCCACTGGACCCAGTGCTTTAAGGTCCCATCGACGGAGAGGGAGAAGCCGGCAAAGCCAGCGTGTCGGAGGTTGCCCAGAAGGTCGCCTCATTTTTCCATAGGGTCTAGGATTCTCTCTTTGTAGCTCCCACTTGTATCTTCTCTTCTTTTCTCCAATTTTGTAATCTCTTCTCTCCACATTAATGAAATCCAAGAATTTAATGAATTTCATTTTTTTTTCTTCAACACCTTTGTCCCACTTGGCCCCCTGGTAGATGTACACAATTTGATTGTGAACATGTACCAAGAAGATGTAACATTTTGTGCTTCAAACTTGTAGTTTGTAGGTCTGAAGTCGTCGATAGTAGGGGCCCCCTTAGGTTGTCGGAGCTTAGTAGCTCCAGCAGTGACTCTTGTCAACACGTAGAGCATCAAGAGTTAGTCCTCTTGGGTTGTCGAAGCTTGGTAGCTTCGGCAGCGACCATTGCCAACATGCAGTGCGTCGACAGCAGACCCCACTGGGGAGTCTTCCCACCATCTTTTCTTCGCGTTAATAGCTGGCCCCTAGGATTTTCCAGAACTTTGTAGCTCCGCTAGAGCTTTGATATCAATGTTTACTATCAATGTTTGAAACATCGTCATCAGACCACCTTAGGGGGTGCCGGAGCTTTGATAGCTCTGACTTCATCCACCATCATCATGAGATCTTTATTTTTCCTGCACACTAAAGTCAAGAAAAATAGTAAAATCCATTTCCTATCCATAACTTGTTTGCGGCTTACTATTCCCGAAAGAAATTTTTAGGTCAAACGCAACTCTACATACAATCAAGTGCACTGCCTTGTTTTCTCCACGTCCGATCATTTCTGGACTCGCCTTACTTTGTTCTGCCAGGGTGTAGGTAGAGTGGCGTACTTAGGGTGGAGGACCAGGCTAAGTCGATAGCACACTCCGGACCTAGATTGGCTTGGCGACATTCCAACGAGTAGACCATTAACAATGTTTAGACCTGGAAGAATTGACAATGCAACATGAATTATATATGAATTGGTCGAGCTACAGTTTCTCAAGAATTGCACAACTTTGTTATAGACACAAAAGAGAAAAACAAAAAATATTGAGCCTGTACAAAATAAATGCACGTGGAGTCTGTTTTCACACAATGATGTCTTTCATTATAGGTCCAGGGTACAGGGGAAACAAGTACACTCTTAGGGTACAGAACCAGACTAAGTGTGTTGCGTTTCTCGTTTGGCCCAAGGTAGCTACCTACACTTTTAGTTCTGAGACTGTGACAAGTGTTGCCTGAACTTTGTGGACCTTCCGAGGAATGTCCGGCTGTTCTCCCAAAGGAGCTACCAGTTGTAAAATGACTCTATAAAATAAATAACATGTAACTACAGACTCACCTCCGTGATATTAAGTGTAGAACTTATGGAGGTGCTCAATGTTCCAAGGATTAGGGAGAGTTGTCCTATCCTCAGTTGCCAAGCAAACACATCCGGACGGGATACTTTGATCACTCGGAAGGATCCTTCCCAGCTAGGAGAGATTTTGTTTAACCCTTCTCGAGTTTGTATTCTCCATAGCACCATATCGCCTTCCTCGAGCTGTCGGCTATGAACATGCCGTTGGTGATAGAGCCGAAGAGCTTGGCGGTATCGGGCATTCCGGACAGCTGCTCGGCACCTTCCCTCTTCAACATGGTCAAGGTCTTCACGCCGGAGCTGGTCCTGCATGGCATCATTAAAGGTCCGGACCTGGAGCGACCCCAAGGAGATTTCTGGAGGAAGGACTGCTTCAGCTCCGTACACCAGGAAGAAGGGTGTCTCTCTAGTTGACCGGTTTTGAGTTGTCCTGTTTGACCACAAGGTGGGCAGAGGCTCTTCGATCCAGTTGGCTCCATGTTTGTTCAGGCGCTCATATGTGCGCGTCTTGAGTCCTTTTAGGATTTCTGCATTTGCTCTCTCAGCTTGGCCATTGCTTGCCGGGTGAGCTACAGAAGCGTAGCTGACTTGAATGTCGAGGTCTTTGCAATATCCTCGGAATGCAGAGCTTGTGAATTGGGTCCCGTTATTAGTTATGATCTTGTTTGGGACTCCAAATCTGCATACAATGGACTGCAAGAAGTTGATAGCTGATTGCTTATTTATTGTTACAACTGGAGTTGCTTCCGACCACTTGGTGAACTTGTCGATGGCAATGTATTGGAACTTGTAACCTCCGACAGCACTTGGGAAAGGTCCCAAGATATCCATCCCCCACACAGCGAATGGCCATGTAGGAGGTATCATTTGTAGAGGTTAAGCTGGTGTGTGAATTTGCTTTGCATGGAACTGGCATGCTTGGCATTTCTTCACTAGCTCAGTTGCATCCTGGAGTGATGTAGGCCAGTAAAATCCATGCCGAAATGCTTTACCGGCCAGCGTGCTGGAAGACACGTGGTTCCCACACCCGCCTCCATGGATTTCTACGAGGAGCTCGTAGCCTTCTTCCCCTGTAATGCACCGCATTAGGACGCCGTTGGCACCATGCCGGTAGAGATCCCCTTCTACAAGTGTGTATATTTTAGCCAATCTGACTATCCGGTCAGCGGATACATTATCTTCAGAAAGGAAATTGTCTTTCAAGTAGCTCCGGATCTCCAAGATCCATGCATCAGAGCTAACTTGAGTATTTGAGTCTTGCATGTTGGGTTGCTCGGAGCTTCCTGCAGCACCTACGACCCTTGATGGATGCCATGGTAACAGGGCCATTGGGACCGCCAGTTTCGAGGTGCGGGTCTTGCCCCCTTTGCTCAGTTTGGCAGTCTGAGCTGTTGGTCTTGACAATCTCCTAACGAAGGTTCCTTCTGGAGCCGGAGCTCCGGTTGAAGCTTCCGTCAAGAGTTCGTCGGCTTCAGCGCTGGTGAGACGCTGGACATGGCAAAGATCCACGATGTTGAAGTCCTTCTGAAGCTTCTGGACTTCAAGGAGGTATGCAGCTAGTTGAGGGTTGTTGCAACAGCATTAACCTTTGAATTGTTTTATGATGAGCTGCGAGTCACCCTTTACCAACATCTGCTTGACACCATATGATAGTGCCACCTTGAGCCCATAGATTAGTGCTTCATACTCTGCCATGTTGTTGGTCGCCTTGAAGTCAAGGAGAACGATGTATTTGACCTTCTCCCCAGTCGGAGCGAGGAGAAGGACTCCAGCTCCAGCCCCCTGCTTCTGCACGGAGCTGTCGAAGTAGAGAGTCAGTGAGGCTCGGTGAAAATCGGAACCTTGGGTTCCAGCTTCTACTCACTGGGGCATTTGATGGAGAGGGGGTCCATTCCGCCATAAAGTTTGCCAATGCTTGACTCTTGATCGCTTGTCTTGGGATGTATTCAATGTTGAACTCGGCCAATTCCGCTGCCCACTTTGCAATGTTACCAGTAGAGTTGGGGTTATGCAAGATTGCACGAAGTGGATAAGAAGTTACCACTGAAATCTTGAGAGCTTGGAAGTAGTGTCAGAGCTTCCTAGAAGCAATAAGAACTGCGTAGAGCAGCTTATGCACCTCCAGGTACCAAGTCTTGCCATCATGGAGTACTTCACTGATGAAGTACACTGGCGTTGGATTGTCCAGACCCTCCCGAAGGGGCCCAAAGCTTCCTCCTCATCAACCCGGACCCTCCCAAAGGGGTCCGGACCTTTTTCAGGGACCTCTGGGTTCCTATTGAAGGAACTCGGAGCTTCTTCTGAAGTGATCCAGACCTTCCCGAAGGTGTCCGAATCTTCTTGTTCAGTAATAGTGACTCCCCCACTTGAAGGAGGTGGCTCCTCTAGCATCTCGCCTTGAGGATCCGGATCTGGGAGCTGGGACCCAGACTCGTCTTCAGGCAGCTCCGCACCCTACCGAAGGGGTCTGGATTCCTGAACTGGAGATGGTTTTGGTCTTTCCGCAATCAGGACCATGCTGACAACTTCGTCATTAGCCGAAATGTAAAGCAGAAGTGGCTCACCAGGATACGGAGCTACCAAGGTTAGTAGAATGGTGAGGAGCTGCTTCAGCTCCTAGAATGCCTTTTCTGCTTCTTCAGACCATTGAAATGTCTAGACTTCCTCAATAACTTGAAGAAGGGTAGCGCCCGTTCTGCCTGTCTTGAGATGAATTGGCTAAGGGCAGCTAGACATCCAGTCAGCTTCTTGACGTCCTTGACGCGGGCTGGTGGCCGCATGTCTTCAATAGCTTTAATCTTCACCGGATTCGCTTCTATTCCTCGGTGGTTCACCAAAAATCCAAGAAGATTTACGGAGCTAACCCCAAAGACACACTTGTTTGGGTACAGCTTCGTGTGTGTGACTCGCAACTTGTCGAAGACAGCTTTCAAGGTGTCAAGGAATGACTCCTTGTTCTTGATCTTGTTGATGATGTCATCGACATACACTTCCACTACATCTCTAACGAGCTCTCCAAAAGTTTTGTACATAGCTTGCACAAACATTGAAGCAGCGTTCTTGAGACCGATGGCATGGCAGTGTAACAATATAATCCATCTACTGTGATAAAGGAAGTATGCTCTTCATCTTCCCTAAACATTCTGATTTGATAATACCCAATATATGCGTCTAGGAAACACAGCAATTCGCACCCAGAGGTGGAATCCACTATCTGATCTATTCTAGGTAGTGGGAATGGATCGTTTGGACATGCCTTATTCAGTGTAGTTTAGTCGATACTCATCCCAAACTTCCCACTGGCATTGGGTACAATGACTGGGTTTGCCAGCCATTTTGGGTGGAAGACTTCTCAGATGAATCCAGCTTCGAGCAACTTCTTCAATTCTTGACGTATGAAGTTTTGTCGCTCTACTGATTGCTTCAGAGGCTTCTGATGTACAGGCCGAGCATCAGGATTAATCTTCAGATTGTGCTCGATTACTTCCCTAGGGATCCCAGGCATTGGTGACGATTGCCAGGCAAACACATCAACGTTAGCCCGGATGAAAGTGACGAGCGCGAGTTCCTATTTGTCATTCACACCTCCTTATATACGGGTGGTATGAGCAGTGTCGGAACCGATTTCGATGACTTTGATGGGAATGTCAGTGTCGTCGCTTGGTTGCACACGAGGTGCAGAGGTTGAGCCTCGATGACGAATGCTTGGGGGTTTCAGAGCTTGCTCCTTTCTAGATTCTTCCTCCTGCACTGTAGCAAGCGCATGGAGTTCTTCCAGAGCAGTCACTCCAGCGGTGCGATCTCCGCGGAACCAGAGAACACCTACTGGTGTTGGCATCTTCAACACCAAGTAGCCATAATGAGCAGCAGCCATGAATTTGTACAAGGCTGGTCTGCCCAAAATGGCGTTGAATGGCAAGTTGATCTGCGCCACATCGAAGACCAATTTTTCAGTGTGGTAATTCTCCCGAGTCCTGAAGGCTACCGGGAGAGTAATGGCACTGAGTGGGATTATGGCCCTCCAGACCTACTCTGGAGAAAGGTCGGGAGGGGCGAAGATTAGAAGGTCGGAGCTGAAGCTTGATGAAAGCTTTGAAGCTTATGAGGTTCAACCCCAAACCTCCGTACACCATCACATGGTGGAGTTGGATGTTGTTGATGGTAGGAGATACCATCAGTGGAAGTTGGCCATCTCCGATATGTTCCGAGGGCAGTCCAAAGCATTGAAGGTTATGGCAGTGTCCATCCACTTCCAGTGTAGCTCCGCCCTGGCGGTGGGAGCTACTGAGGCCATGTCCCGCCGCATTGTCTTGAGGCCACGACGGGAGGTGATGTCCCATGAACCACCAAATATGGTGTTCATGGTCTTCCGACGCTCGTTTTCAGAGACGTCAGAGTCGTCGTCGACGGAGGTGTAAAAAGTATTCAAGACTTTTAGGGTCCTGAAAGCCTAACTCCTCTTCAGCCAGAGCTTCGTCGACTTTTTGTTTTCCTTCCCTTTGACGGAAAGGAACTTCTTCCCGGCGCTTGTTGTAGCGCTCGGCAAGTTCTGGACCTCTCGGCAGCCTTCCAAGTTGTGGTTGTTCCTCTTGTGTATGGGACACCGCATCTTGGAGCTGCCACCATCTTCAAACGACGGCCGAGGTCGTTTCTCGGGGTGTGGCATCCGGCTACCCGGAGCTGCGGCAGCAGCGACTGTAGGTGTGCCGGCCGATAACTTCTTCTTGCCATTGGACTTTTTCTTCTTCTTAGCACTCCCAGAAGTAGTGGCTTCACCCTTGGAGGACTTTTTGTTGTCTTCCGGAGGTGGTTGGGAGTGCATTTCACGGCCCTCTGTAGCTTTGGCGCACTTCTCTACCAAGCTGAAGAATTCCGTGACGCTGGTGACTTCCTTGGTCGCCAGCTTCTCCAGCATCTTCTTGTCTCGTATGCCCTGTCTAAATGCCACAATAACAGAAGCGCTCGAGATAGATGGTATAGTGTTTTGTACTTGGGAGAACCTCCAGATGAAGGATCATAGGGACTCTCCCCTTCTGCTTGATAGCAAAAAGGTCCAGTTTTGTGTCTGGTCGGGTGTATGAACTCTCGAAATTGGCAGTGAACTGTTGGCACAGTTCTGCCCAACTGTTGATGGAGTCAGGCGGGAGGCTCATGAACCAAGACCTAGCGGTCCCAGTTAAAGCCACGGGGAAATATTTGGCCATTACGGCCTCATTACCTCCTGCCGCAAGGATAGCGGTGGAGTAGATTTGGAGAAACTCAGCGGGATTGACAGTCCCGTCAAATTTCTTCGGCAGGTGAGGCTGGAACTTCTGCGGCCATCTGACCATGCGGAGGTGCATGGCCAGGGCAGAACAGCCTCCTACTACTCCCTCGGGAGCAGGACTGTCCCGAGCCTCTCTCGAGCACGCTCGATATGGACGCGACCGTCCTGCTGATGGTAACGGCGATCAAGCTCCGCCCAGAGGTCGTGAGTCGAAAGCCTGGTTACCGTATGGGTGCGGTGGACGTTGGAGAAGAGCACGCGTGGCAAGGAGCGCGTGTTCAGGGTTGTTGTTCGCCGATGTCGTGACCGACGCAGACGCCCCATCTTGCTGTCCAGCTTGATTCGTCGGTGCGGACGGTGGCAGCGGTGGCATGACTCCTGCTGGAGCCAGAGCACCTGCTGGCTGCTGCATGTTGGAGGGATTGCCTCCAGCAGGTTGCGCAGCAGGGTTGCCGTTGGATGATCCAGCAGCAGAGTTCACCATGTTTGAATCTCGGGCGCCCCTACCTGGCGCGCAGCCCGCGGAGTTTATTGTTCGGTTGTGGGCGCGCAGAGATTCAGAACACGATGGCAAGTTCACAAGAGGATTTACGTGGTTCAAGCCGCCTAAGTGTAATACCCTACTCAACAGGGTGTGTAGTTGTTGTATTGAGCGTCAAAGCACTTGTGAGCGTGTGTCAGAGCCGAGTCTGGAAGATTCTCCTAGTGTATCGCTCAAACAGTCCTTTTATAGTACAAGGACTAGTCGTTACATCGTTAGCCTGTCCCGACATGTGGCCCTGACAGTTACTGATGCTTAATACACAATTAATGAGCTTAATTACCCTTAAAAGTGTGGTAATGTGCCTTGACAGTGTCGTTACTAGTATTAAGGGCCCTCCGATCGTGTGTCATTAAGATGGTATTAATGACACTTAATCGGGTCTTGAAGTCCTTTATTGTCCCTTGAAGGTCCGAGACGTTGGTGGTTCACCAGTCTGATTGTTGAAGTTGAAGGTCCGACGGTTGGATGCGTGCAGCTCCGGAGCTTACCGTCTGGGACCGGTAGGTCCGGTGTTGTTATACATGTGTTAGTACCGGAGCTTCCCTCTGTCGGGGGTTAGGTCCGGGGGTGCCACATAGGTATTTAGCACAGATCTATCCCATGTGTGGGATGTAGCTCCGGTGGCAGGATACACGTGGCAGCACAGGGACTAACCATAGAAAGGAGGCAGGTCCAATTCTGTATGACACGTGGGGCCTTCGGGGAACTTCAACTCAGACAGGTGAAGTTCCTTTGCTCTTTTATCAGTCCCAAAGGGTATTCGGTATGTAGGGTACCGACAGTATCTCCCACCATCAACAACGTTCAGCTCTACCATGTCTTGGTAGATGGAGGTGTGGTGCTCAATATCTTCAGTTTTGAAGCGTTCATGAGGATCCAGCTTTGACTCTCGGACCTTCGACCCTCAGGACCTTTTTCTGAGGTCTGGGGGCCATCAGCCTTCTCGGATTTATTACACTCCCAGTGAACTTTGGGACTCTGGAGAAGTACATGACCGAGAAGCTGTCTCCGACGTCGCTTACATCACTCTACCCTTCAACGCCATCCTGGGCAGGCCTGCCATGTACACGTTCATGGCCACAGCTGACTACGGCTACCTAGTGTTGAAGATGCGACACCTTCGAGCATTCTCCAGATCAGCGGAGATTGCACTGCCGTAGTCATGGCACTAGAAGAACTCCAAGCACTTGCAATGGCGCAGGACGGAACCGCCGGCAAAGATCATGCTGCTCAACCTCCGAGCACTCGTCATCGAGGCTCGACCTCTGCACCACGCGTGCAACCAAGTGGCGACATCGATGTTCCTGTCAAAGTCATCAAAATTGGGTTCGATGCTGCCCAAACCACCTATATATCGGGAGGCCATGACAACAAATAAGAACTCGTGCTCATCACTTTCCTCCAGGTGATTGTTGACGTGTTTGCCTAGCAACCATCACAAATTTTTGGGATCCCTAGGGAGGTGATTGAGCACAATTATAAGATTTATCCCGACGCACGGCCAGTACACCAGAAGCCCCACAAGCAATCAGTTGAGCGGCAAAACTTCATCTGTCAAGAAATCAAGAAGCTGCTCAAAGCTGGTTTCATCCGGGAGGTTCATCACCCAAGATGGCTGGCAAACCCAGTTGTTGTACCCAAGGCCGGCGGGAAGCTTCAGATGTGTATCGACTACACCACCTTGAATAAGGCATTCCCAAAAGATCCATTTCAACTACCTAGAATAGATCAGATAGTGGACTCCACCTCTGGGTATGAGCTATTGTGTTTCCTAGATGCCTACTCTTGATATCATCAAATCCTGATGTCTAAGCAAGATGAAGAGCATACTGCCTTCGTAACAGTAGATGGGTTGTATTGTTATACTGCCATACCATTTGGTCTCAAAAATGTTGCTTCAACTTCTGTGTGAGCTATGCACAAAACCTTTGGAGAGCTGATTAGGGACTTGGTGGAGAATTATGTCGACGACATCGTCATGAAGGTCAAGAATAAGGAGTCACTCCATGACAACTTGCAAGCTGTCTTCGACAAGATGCGCATCACGCGCACCAAGCTGAACCCGGACAAGTGTGTCTTTGGGGTTAGCTCCGGGAAGCTCCTTGGTTTCTTTGTGACTCACCGAGAAATTAAGGCGAACCCGGTGAAGATCAAGACTATTGTAGATATGCAGCCCCTAGCCTGCATCAAGGATGTCCAGAAGTTAACTGGATGTCTAGCTGCACTCAGCTGGTTCATCTCAAGATTGGCGGAGCGGGCACTTCCCTCTTTAAGCTATAGAGGAAGACCGGGCCTTTCCATTGGTCCAAAGAAGTAGAAAAGGCGTTCCAAGAGCTCAAGCAGCTCCTCACAACAATACCAATATTGGTAGCTCCAAACCCTGGTGAGCCTCTACTGCTTTACATTTCTGCAACTAAGGAGGTTGTCAGCATGGTCCCGGTCACGGAAAGACCAGAGCCACATCTAGTTCAGGAGCTCAAACCTCTCTGTGAGGATCCGGAGCTACCTGAAGGCGAGTCTGGGTCCCAGCCCCAAGGCACGAATCTTCAAGGTGAAATGCTAGAGGATCAAACTCTCTCATCTGAGGAGTTCACACGGCTAATCAGGAAGATCCGGACCCCTCTGTGAAGGTTAGGATTGAACAAGAAGAAGTTTCGGACCCCTCCAAGAGGGTCTGGGAAAATCAACAAGAAGGTCCAGACCCCTCTGGGAGGGTTCATATCGGTGGAGAAGAAGCTTCGGGCCCCTCCGAGATGGTCCGGATCGTCTAGCGCCTAATGTACTTCATCAACAAAGTACTCCACAATGCCAAGACTCGATACATTGAGGTGCATAAGCTGCTTTACGTAGTTCTTATTGCCTCAAGGAAACTTCGTCCTTACTTCCAAGCCCACAAGATATCACTAGTAACTTCCTATCGACTGCGTGCTATATTGCATAATCCTATTTCTACTGGAAACATCGCCAAGTGGGCAGCAAGCTGGCAAAATTCGATCTTGAATTCCTGTCGCGACAAGCTATCAAGAGTCAAGCCTTGGATGATTTTGTGGCGGAGTGGACTCCTTCTCCATCAAATTCTGGGAGCCCCAGTGAGCAGAAGCTGGAACTCAAGGTCCCAGTCTTCACAGAGCCTCAATGAACCCTCTACTTTGACGGCTCTATGCAGAAGCAGAGGGTCGGAGCTGGAATACTTCTCCTCGCTCCAACAAGGGAGAAGGTCAAATACATGGTGCACAGTTTTTTCAAGACAACCAATAACATGGAGGAATATGAAGCTATAATCTATGGGCTCAAGGTGGCGCTATCTTATGGCGTCAAGCAGATTCTAGTGAAGGGTGACTCGTAGCTCATCATCAAGCAAGTCAAAGCTGAATGCAGCTTATCTCCTTGAAGTCCAGAAGATCCATAAGAACTTCCACGTCCTGTATCTCTGCCATGTCCAGCGTCTCAACAACGCAGAAGCTGACGAACTCTGGACGTAGGCTTCAACCGAAGCTTCAGCTCCCGACGGAGTCTTTGTCCGGAGATTGTCAAGACTAACCGCTTAGTCTGTCGAACTGAGTGAAGGGGGCGAGACCAGCACCTCGAAGCTGGTGGTCCCGGTGGTCCTGTTATCATGGCGTCCACTAAGGGTCCTAGGTGCTGCAGGAAGCTCCGAGCAACCTGGCACGCAAGACTCAAAAGCTCAAGTTAGCTCCGATGCATGGATCTTAGAGATCCGGAGCTACTTGAAAGACAACCACCTTCCCGAAGATGTTGTATCCGCTGACCGGATCGTCAGATTGGCTAAAAGATACACGCTGGTAGAAGGCGACCTCTACTGGCGCGATGCCAACAGTGTCCTAATGCGGCACATTGCAAGGGAAGAAGGCCACGAGCTCCTCGCGGAGATCCATGGAGGCGAGTGTGGGAACCATGCGTCCTCCCGCACGCTGGTCCCTACAAGGTTTCTACCAACCTACAACACTCCAGGATGCAGTAGAGTTGGTGAAAAAGTGTGAAGCGTGCCTGTTCCACGCAAAACAAATTCACACACCGGCTCAATCACTACAAATGATTCCTCCTACATGGCCATTCGTTGTGTGGGGCATGGACATCTTGGGACCTTTCCCAAAGGTCGTCGGGGGTTACAGGTTCCTGTATGTCGCCATCGACAAGTTCACCAAGTGGCCGGAAGCTACCCCAGTTGTGACTATCAATAAGCAATGAGTAATCAAGTTCTTGTAGTCCATAGTCTGTAGATTTGGAGTTTCGAAAAGAGTCACCACTTCCAATGGGATCCAATTTACGAGTGCAGTATTTCAAGAATATTGCAAAGACCTCGGCATTCAAGTCGTATACGCATCAGTAGCTCACCCGTCAAGTAATGGTTAAGGCGAGAGAGAAAATGCAGAAATTTTAAAAGGACTCAAGATGCGCGCTTATGAGCGCCTGAAAAAACACGGAGCCAACTGGATTGAGGAGCTTTCGTCTGCACTATGTGCATTATGTTCGTGGCTGGCCGAAATCAAGAGGCAAGAAACAATAATATTTAGGCAGATTTGAACTTACATAGTTCAATCTACAGGAGACTAGAAGATTTAGGCATTGCAAAGATGCAACACATGCTCCAATAAAGAAGAGACAAAACAGAAATTACAATGCAACACATTGTAGAAATTACAACACAACTGAAACACATGATCACAGCAGCAACTCGAGAAGCTCGCAGGTCGCGGCGGCCTTCCTCTAGTGGAGCCCCCGAGGCACGCATCCGCGTGGCGGCCTCCCTCTGATGGAGCCATCGAGGCGTGCATCCGCATGGCGTTGGTGTCTATGTCTCTGAGGCACGCATTGAGGCTGATGAAGTTGCGATTGATGAGGTCGACGAGCAGAGGCGCCCGCAAAAAAGTCGAATGTAGGAGCGGAGGCACACATAGGACAGGGCTGAATAAGTCGATGGGCTTGCCACTATAAATCTTGTGCAATAGCTCGCCATGCCTTTGTCCTCGCCTGTCTCGTTGTAGCGGCACTGGTGGTGGCCGAGATGACCTCTGTCGCGATCAGCTGCAAGACGTAACGTCGGCCATTGTGCCATGCCTAGAGTATGCCATGGGGATGGGCTCAGCCCCGTTGGCGCAGTGCTGTAGCGGGGTGAGGTCCCTGAGGATGTAGTTGCTGCTCTCATGATGTAGAAGGATTGGTGATTCTCGGAGCCTGCATCGGGGCGGGAATGGGCGGGTGGCGCATTATTTTCAAATGTGCATCGGGACGGGGTGGATGTTATATGACCTAGGTGTTGATTACATTAGAAATTATGTTAAAAGTGACGCTTACATGCAAAATTTTGAATATTCATGAGAAATTTAGTTTGGATTGTCTGATCTTTTCAAATGTGCATTCGAGAGTAACAGTTACATTCAATTTGTACTACACAACATACTTAACTGTCAGAACTTTTTATTGTGTATCAAGAGTAGCAGTTAGCTTTTAATCAGTTCGAACTTTCTTAATGCGTATTGGGAGTAATAGTTACTGCTCTACGCAATTCAGACTATCTGATCTTAACGTTTATGTTTGGCTGCTCTATTTTTCACTTGAAATGTTTTGAGTTTTCTTTTTGGCTTATGAGAAGTTCGCTTAGTATTCATTTACTAAGTTTTTGATGTGTTTTTGGTTGATCATGGTGGATAATATTTTGCTAAGTTTACAACATGCTTATGTGAGGTGCTCAAATAAGATGTTGTGGTTATCGGACTAATGTGAGTCAAGTCAAGAACTTGTGCTTAAAAGAATTGGTTGTTTGTTCATGTGCAGGTGTTGCTTGAAGTCAAGACATGGCTTGTGATGGTGATCCATTGAAGTTGTATTAGGAAGAATATCAGCTTCAACAACCAAGTTCGGAAGGAATTGTGGTTGAGTTGATAGGGGGGGGGGGGGTCACGCAACATGTTTGGGTCGAGAACAGTGCATAGGAAGATATAATGAACGTTTTAAAAAGTGTTTGTACATGTGCAAGGGGTGCATAGGATGTGGAAATATAGTTCCAAGGCATGGATAAGAGCTATGGACAATAATATATGACAGGAACGGTCCAAACGGCTGAATTATGTGCTTAGGCTGAAGCTGGGACGCTTATAGTTCATTTATGGAAAGTTTCAAATTTGTTTTGGTTAGGTTTTGTGTTGAGCAGGAAGCTGAGTTTTTTTAGGAATTTGTGGGGCGTTTCTAGCATGTTTGGAAGTCTTAATATTTCTTCTATGTGCGTATGGAAGAGTCTTGAACAGTTATAAAAAGTTTCAGTTGGATCTAAGTTGGAGTAGAAGTTCTAGCTTAGATTGTCTGGCCTTAGCGGCTATACAAGCAAGGGGCCAGGACTCATGGAGAGCATCACTTGTGGCTATTTCTCTTGTGTTACGTTGAATAAAGTTCATAGTTTTCTTAGCGAGTTTTTGTGCAGCGCGATATTGCTTTGGTGTTGTGATCATAACTGACATTTTACAGATTCAATTGATGTGATTCTTTTTTGTGTTCTCTTTACAACTCAATGTTCTATGATTTATGAAAATTTCACAGTCATTAGATTTGTGGTTTTTGATCTACCAAGTTTCTTTGCAGCGTAGCAGATCTGTTTTTTGCTAGATTAGAAACAGATTGTCCTTTGCACAATCTTTAGATCATAACTTGAGTTCTACTCATTGTTTTCACGTGATTCTTGTTGCATTAGTTTTGTGACTTGATTCTTTACAATCTATACCTGTTTTATCATGATTGAACACATTGAAAATAGTTACACACACAGTTTATTTATCAGATTTATTTTCTCCTAAGGGGTTTTTGTAGCTCCTGCAGAAAAAGTTTTAAATCTACCATTGACGTCCCCTTTGGTAACTTTTCACGTGCTCTTCAATCCTATAGATGTGGGTGGATCTGCTAAAGAGTGTTGATTGATGGAGAAGCGAAAGCACAGATAATAGAGCGTGTGGGCTTGGGTTTCGGCAGTTTTTTTTTTCAAATAAGTGTATTTTCACTAGTGTTCCTTATCGTACAACCGTCTGTGATATTGTTCATTATCATAGATAGTTTGCACCATTGACCGTCTATGATAAACTATATATTTTCACAGCTGGTTTTTAGTTATGGATTGCATATGATATGTTATTATCACGGGCAAATTTTAATGTATTTCACATCAGAGGCGTTTTTTTACTGACCGCATGTAAAAAATTAGGGGGGGGGGGCTGTGAAAATGTTTTTTTAGTAGTGATGTCAACCCGTAACAACCTTATATAAGTGTGAATTACACAAAATGTCATATTTTGGAGTAATACTCACTTTGCACTAGGTTTTAGCAATAGTTGCATCATGCACCATATTCTCGTCAAGAGATGATCAATTTGCACCATCTTTTACCCTCACACCCTATGCAGCAGCTTTAAACCTCCTGGATTATGCATATGCACGTTGATCCTATTTTAAATGTAAATGCTAGTTCGGAAGCTAGGTTAAACGTATCTCTATAATGCAATGGGATCCACCAGATGTATGTATAAATTTAACAAACTGTACTCAATAGTCTGATGGTTGTCTCTTTACTAGTTCTGTTATGCTATAACCTCAGTTTCGAGGGAAAGATCGGGACTTATCTATCATCTAAGAAAAATCTCTTCACTAGTTCTGTGTATGCCCCTAACTTTCTATCACCGCAATTAGTTTTGTTGCATGTGAATTTTTTTGTATCACCAAAATTCATAGCTTTCGTTTTAAGATATTTATGTTTCCACGAATGTAGTGTGTTAGGCAGCATTTTTGTTTAGTTTTAGCAAAAATTGTTATATCATATTTTAAATATGAAGGGCCTATCTAACTGATAGTTTCAGTTAATTTTGATGATGCCAGTAAAGTATCAAAGTTTGGAACGTTTGTATGGCTGCCATGTAGGCCAGAGGCCACTCCATGACGTACAGTGTTAATTAAAATGTGGTACACATTGGACAAAAAACAACTCAAAGTAAAGCCTGATGCAAGGTGCTAGGTATCACAAATGCTAAAACCTAGTGCAATATAAAAATATGGCTCTAAACCACGGCGCTTTGTGCAATTCACTGTCGTGATACTTCTATTTTAATATATGAGAACTCCAAATAATTGAAGAGAGTAAAGATGAAAAAAGGATATGCTAATTTTCAGTCTACACTTTGAGTCGTCGGATCCCTTTTGGTTGAAAGGATATGCTAATTTCAGACTCATAAATATTAAAATAGATCTGACGGCTTGGAGGAGAATGAAAGGTTAGATTTTTCACAAATAATATTATTTTAATCAAAATTTACAAAATAAGATGTCCGAAAAAACAATGCAGGTATGTGTGCTTTTGGCCCCTTCACAAGGCGAGATTTCATCTAGGGAGTGAAACATTAGATATAATTTGCACTTCACCCCTCCCCCAACCCCAGGCTAAATCCTGCCGAGTGGCAGAGCAAGATTTCCTGAAAAATAACACACCCTACCACAAGGAGAGAATGTTGTGACTTTATAAACCCTCCCAATTCTCAAAAATTTCATAAAATCACTCTATAATCACGAAAAAGAGAGACTAGGAGAGAGAGTGGAAGAAGGAAATTTGTAAAACCCTGCCAGTTTGAAGATCTGCACTCGGGTTTCAAGATCTGTGCATAGGTAATTAATTTTTATGCTACGGATTTATGTATTAGTGTTAAATAAATAAATTACATTTATATTGATATTGCTAGTTGCTTTTAGAAAAATGTCAGAAAAGAACGACATTTATGTTTACTTTGGAGAGGGAAATGTGAATAATAGGCCAAATGTGGTAGATTTATCAGATTTTCAGTATGAGCTCAAACATGTGGAAGGATTCAAGAGAGAAGTTTTAAATCTCTGTACAATTGGTTGATGCGTGTAATATCCCACTCCTTCGTCGTTCAAATCAAGTCCCTGTTTTAAAATTAATTTAAACATCTCATTGGAATTAAGTTCTGAACAACATATAAAGTGGACACTAGAATCCAATTTATTTTGTTCAGACTCAGTAGTATATAAATCAAGATTTAAATTCACCAAAACTGTTCTCCATAACTGATTATGTGGTCTTGCAAATTTTAGTTAAGAAAGAATGTAATTTATATAAATCCAAAATGGTGGATTCCAAATTGATATTTGAATTTTGAATTCAACTTCATAAAAATACAGTTTTGAATAAACCATTGTATCCTCGTATTCTGGTTAGCCAAACTACAAATTTTTACCATTTTAGGAGTTATTTTAATATATTTAAATTAAATCCACACATAAAAGTGAATTTAAATTTCAAATTCAAATTTCAGACTTAAACTACTCAAATGAAGATTTTGATATCAGCAATGTATTCCTTATGTTTTAAATAGCAAGACTACCAAATTTTGTTATTTAGAAGCCCATTTACTATTTTATTTTGAAGCTTGAAATGGATATGTGTAAGCTGGTGGGGTCCACATGTCAGTCAAGCCAAACAGTTTGTTCCTCTGTTTTCCAGCACCAGGTGCTGAGCACCGTGTTAGCACGATGCACACGGCACACCGCCTGGCCACGTGAAAACAGCAAGGAACGCATTCAACTCACCCTAATTCATGCGCCTCACTCGTCATCGTCTCATCAGGAGCAGAGTAAAGTTTTCCCTCCTCACGCGCGCCATTTCATTCTCACTGTTGACCATCCTCTGTCCCATCCAATTCAGTGCTGCAAGATGAGTTCCACTCTGATTTCTTCATGCCTAGAGCTCACTCACATTCTTGCGCAGCTCCTTGACTGGTTTAATGGCCAGCTCAAGATCTCCCCTAGAAGGACTCGATGATTTTCGCGCCGTGGAGCTGTTGAACTTCACTGTTCCAGGCTGTCACCCTCACGTTCCTGTCAAACCACATCATCTCATGCGCCAACAAGTCCACAAAAAGGTGCTCCATGTTCCACTAACGGTTCCTGCAAATTTCCGTAGCTTTTCATCGCTTGTAGCCATCGAATTCAAAGTTTTGAGCCGGGAAGCTTCGTTGAACCGAAACATCTCGCTGTAGAAATTCGTTGTACATCCTTTCCCAAACCTCATTTCTATTAGGGAACATGATATATGATTCCTTTCAAAGATCCTTGAGCAAAAATTTTTGAGAATAACCTAGTATTCACGCCGGAACCCAATAATTTCCCATAGCCGCCATGAAACCCTTGTTCCCCGGTGAACTCTCTGTTACAATAATTTTCCAACCCATTGTGGTTCATTGCTAAGTTCTCCATGATACCACTGTGATGTGCGACTTAATTCCGAACGGAATAAGGCATTCTCATGTGATAACACTGTCGCCGACGAGGTTCTTGGTACCGCTGCTATCGGGAACCTTGTTTTGGCTATTTGCGGAAGTCGCCGTTGTCTGCTACACAGACAACACGAAGTGCTGCGAGGAGTGGAGCACGGGAAGCTGTCACTGGCGGGGCGGCATCGTGCGCTGGCCAAGCGCCACCAGCCCCCTCGGCGCGAGGTTGAAGAAGGGTCGGGCGCGGATCATCTGTGGTGCTCGGATTCCTTGTCGCCAAGCGATTCAACCTTGTAGCTCAGTGTGGCTATTGCCTAATTGGTCCATTTTAAATGAGTGGACCCGGCTGTCAGTTAAAGAGAGCATTTCAAATAGAAAATAAGTTTTGAAAATAGATCAAGCTTTAGCAAATCATAACTTCTTATAGAAAACTCCAAAATTGTCAAATAAATTTTGTTGAGTTCCCCTTAACCATTATTTTTCAATGGTGGAAATTGATTGGTATGAAAATCTCTACGAATGTTTGTACAATTCATTTTCCTTTTTTTTTCATTGGAAATTAATTCCAGGAGTTTTACTAAATAGAAATTTCCCAAAATTGTCCAGAATATTTCTCATATTATCCTTGAATCCCAGTAAAAAATTCAACTTCAGAAACCATGCTTAAGTTAGATAATTCTGGACCTTTGTCTTGGGTTAATTGAAAAACCCATAAAACAACAGAAACATTTTCAGAAATTAAGAAAAAACTTCCAAAAATCGTAGGAAATTATAGAATGCTCAAACAATTGTGAACCAATTTTTTTGGGTCCATATTGACCAGCCCTATCTGTTATACCATTTATTGATATGGTAAAATCTCATGTTTTATCTATAAATTCATAAATAGAGAAAGCTTTAAGGATTTATTGAGACCAAATCTTTGCATCTAGAAATAAGAAATTAATATCACAATTCCCTTAGAATATTCATGAGCTTCAATAAAAATCTCAGCTCTATAAGGCACATTGGTTTATAGAATCAATTATGTTATAGTTCATAGTATATAATTCACCATATTAATTATTCTATTTTTCATCTCTTATGCATATCGATAGATTGCGACATCGACAAGACTTCGGAGGACATTGACATTGATTCTATTGATAGTAACAATATTTTGAAATAACAATGAGGCAATCCTCGGTTCACATTTAAGTATTTTCAAAAAGTTTTGTTTTATACACACTTCATTGAATATATTGATATGTTCATGAGGTCTATTTTGTAGGAAATCCAATTGGATGACCAAATATGACAATAGCGTTGGATTGCTTAAGTCCTAATCATGTCGAGAGGCTATGCTTAGTATTTAGTTTTATGGTACGGTAGAAGATGAGTGGTTAGAATCTACTCGCGAGAAGGTCACATTTTATCGACCAAAAGTCGAGTAGTTGAAATCTACTCGCGAGAGGAAGTCGAGTAGAGAAGTCTACTCATGAGATGATAGATTGTAGATCACTCTTTAATAACGTGAGATGTGTATGGGGAATTTGTGTTTTGCAGGTTAGAGTGCGCGAGGTTGTCCTGATCTGAACGGTGACACTTTGCTTTTGACCACATTGGGCCTGGGCCGGTTATAACAAGGCTGATGTTGGAGGGATGGAACTATAGCCCTGTCTGTATCAGTTAAGGAGCATCTTGTGTGCGATGTTGCTGGACAAGTTTTGACATGTACTAATTGCATACTGGATTTATGGGGTCCATAAAATCGACGTAAGTTGTTAACCTTGGTGTTGAGAGTTTTTTGAACACCTCAGGCTGCGTGCAGAAATGAGGAAGAATGAGGAGAGCAATCCTAAAAAGTGCTATCCCGACCAATCACGGGGCAACATGTGGCATCACATGGATCCATGAACCCATTCCCAACCGTATTCGAGGGAATCCAACATCGATTCATGTGGGATGGGAACCAGGGCCCACTAGTCATCCACCAATAAAAAGCACAACTGAGGAGGAGTCAGGACTAGGTCGATCGATCCCCTTGCTCGTCCGACTTGGTCTTGGTGTCAAACTCGATCAGGTGATGTGTGGCGCTCTCTTGTGGTACCCTAAAGACGGTGGTGACTGATTCACGCGCTTTTGGTGGCGGGAACAACCTCTACTATGTGTATAAATAGGGGGAGAGGCCTCAATTCACACACACAGACACACACACACACACACCACTCGAGCATTCTCTCATTTTATACAATAGTTCTGTTAGTCCCTAGTGGAGGTTAGGTTATAGAGAGGAGCCTCTAGTCCCAAGTCTGAATTGGGAAAGGTATGACTCATGTATCATTCTTTTCTTTTGTACACTCCACGTTCTGCTATGCCACAAGCTCTTTGCAGGAATCGTCCTGGTTTTACTAGATAAACCCCTGCCCGATGTGTTGGACCACTAAGACCTAGTATTTGTTGTTAGCATATTCAAGTGTACACTAATAGGCTATGTATATGAGTAATCAGAGCATAGTAGGAGTAGTTCCATCTCATAACTTAACCTTCACTAAGACAACCTTACCCATTAGAGTAGATTGCTTACGCCTCACATATTTTTTTACAGTAGCAGGATCAGAATAGGTGTGTGTCACACTACCCCACTAAATCATTTACCCATCATACTGGGATCCTTGCTAGAACCCCCTACCCTACCTATGATTTTGCCATACTTCACTTGCCTTCCTTTTGGATTAAATAAATACGATACCCTAGAGAATACTCTCAGGTTAAGTGCTACATTGGTACTTTCTGTGCGCTTGTAGAACTCATCTTGCTCTGGGTTAGATTAGTGAATGTTGCCTAGAGGGGGGTGAATATGCTAAAAACCTGAAATCTCTTAATTAAAACTTAACCAGCAACACAGGGGCGGACTAGTCCGGACAGGATGAGTAAGAAGGAGAATGGAGGGATTTTATGGGTTTTTCAGTGATCGACTCAATGAGAAAAGAAGTACAACTAGTCAGCAACCTAACAATTGCAAGTGAAGGGAACAAGTATTGCAAAGTAAATCTCACGATTCAAGCAAAGAACGATAGAAACCCTAAAAGTGATCTAGCGATGAAAGAAGGTAAAATGAAGCAAGAGACACATGGATTTATCCCCAGGTTCATCTCCACAGAGAAGCCTACGTCCCCGTTGAGGAGTCCACGAAGAACGGGGTTTCTTTCAACCCTACCCTCACCAAGCCACCACTAAGGTCGCCTTGTTCTCCACTAAATCAAGGGTGAATACAATGATTCTTGGAGGAAATCACAACCTGAAGCGCCCACAATCACACTGTTGGTATTTCTTAACACCACAGATCATCTCCAGTAAAAGATGAGATCCGCAAGTGCAAGGAAGATATCGTTGTAGCATTTCACCCAAGAGTATTCCCAAAGGTATCATATTTATCCCAAAGGAAGGTGGTGAAGTAAAGGGGACACTATTCTCATGATCAAAGTATAGGGTCTAAGTATTTAAAAGTATAGGGGTAAGATGATAATAGGGTTAGTGTGACACGCACGTAAGCAATCTACTCTAAGGGGTAAGGTTGTCCTAGTAATGGTTAAGCTACGAGAAGGGGCTGCTCCTACTATGTTCTAATTACTCATATGCATAGCCTATTAGTGTACACATGAGTGTGCTAACGATGAATAGTAGGGCTTAGTGGTCCAACATATTGGGCACTGGTTTACCCCTGATAACATTAGGACGATTCATGCCACGAGCCTACGACATAGCTGAAGTAGGGGATTACGAAGGACGAACAGGGTTGTCACCACTTGTCATCTACCGCTACAAATCGTGGGTCTACAAGACATCCAACGCTACTTAGCAATCTAAGCATCACGCTTACATGTTAAGTAAATACCTTAAGGGCACAGGTACAATTACCACCCTAAGGCAATGACTAACCTAAACATTGTTGAAAACAATGTTGGGACCAAGCACTAAATTATTCATATTAACATAATCATATTAATACTTAATTAGACTGTAGCGGTGGTGTATGATGTTTATGATAACATGATATGAGCATGAAGACTAGACCATAACAACATCTACACCTAGCACATGCATGGACTCCACAACCAAACAAGGAACGCTTTGCCCAAGTATATGAATAAGTAAAGACTAATAATAACATTATCATAAAGCATAAAGTCACTAATAAAGGAGAAGATACATGAGCCATACCTTCCCAATTTGGACATGGGACTAGAGGCTCCTCTCTACATCCTAACCTCTACAAGGACCTAGGAGAACTAGTGTATACAAGAGAGAATGCTTGAGTGGTGTGTGTGAAGTGAGGTGAGGCACTCCGTCCTATTTATACACTCACTCAGGCGGTTTCGCGCGTTAATCTCTCAGGCTTTCACTTACTCCCGCACCAACGAAGATACCAGAGGTCTACACATGCAAGTGGATTGATTTTGGCGGCTTTACCATTTCGGCTGACCTCCCTAGTCGACCAAACTGGTGGTGGTGCCGCTCGACCCCCACTTGCTCCTAGACACTGATATGTGGGACCTTGTTGACCTTCTAGATGAATCGGGGTGAAAACATACCGGTACACGCTTGTAAGTGGGCCATTGGATCCATGGGATGCCAAATGGCATCGTCTGATTGGTTGGAAATGTGTTTCCTTGCCATGTGTTCATGCATTCACCTCATTTTTGTACATAATACCTACATGCACCAATTTCATCAAGTACAAGTGGAACAAGGTTATTTCTAACTATGATTTGTGCAAGAAATATTTATTCTCTCACACAATTGAGTTATATTGACGGTCAAAATTGGTATATAATGACCGTCAACAAACTCCCCCAAGCTTACCCATTCGCTCGTCCTGAAGCAAAGATAAACACTTAGGTTGTTGATCCAGAGTTGCTACAATGTTCTATTTTTCAAAAGTACCAAATGCACAACAAAATATTCTACCTTGCATTGAATAAACTGGCTATGGTACCTCACCCTTTTTCTTAGTCATTATGGGGCTTATGCCTCATCCTATTCTTAGGTGCTTGAAGGACATAACAGTAAAATGAGCGTGCATCACCTAATGTATGAGTTCCACTCAAATTTCCAGAGAATTTCAAATTGTTTTTGAATTTATGTTCCTCAAATGATGCATTCCACATCAAGGGGATGCCTTTCTTGTCCTACATCTAAATAAGGCTTATATGTTGAGTTTGGTATGGATCAAGGGTAGGCATATTTGCAACACATATATTGCTAAGTCAAAAGAGTAAGCCTTAGGAGAAAACAAATCATACTTTTGATCAATATTTTTGCAATTATGATGGAATATTTGTGAAGTGGAAATATGAAGATGACTAATTTGTATGCACTCTTTTTCTTTTGTGAGGATGAAACATGGCTACTTATTCTCTCTCCTTTTTTCTCATGCTCTTGTACTTGAGCATGCATTTTTCTTTCTTTTTCTTTTTTCCATTTTTTCATGTAGCAATGTCTTCTACTCCTATTTTCTTTTCAAATATTTTGAAGAGAGTATTATGCAAGGAAAACATGAAGTATCTTTTTGATGGTGTAATGGTATGGTGGAATTTTGCTAACTTCTAGTGTAGAAGTTTATCACATGCCCGTGCAATCTTGATCTTAAAAGCATGAAAATATTCTTACATAGGTCTATACTAGTTTGACTAGGCTCAATTTGAAGGCAAATAGCATATGCAAAGGGTTTATGAAATTCAAATCATCGTATGGCTTTGGTAGAAATTTCTATCAAATGAGGAACTGTGACACCCGATTCCGAAAATGAACCAAGTGAACGCATATGTGTGCCCAGGATGTTCAACACACATCCACGAGTGCAATAACAAAAGGATATACAGAAAATTACCACATAACAAGATTAATTAACCATTTTTATTACACAAACCAGATTTTCCTCGAATACAAGCTCCAATGAATATTAATGACAAGTTCAACTAATGCAGTGGAAATAAGCTAATCAATCAATTATGCAGCTAAGCAAACTAATCAATAGGGTATAGCGCAACTCCAACACTCCACAGGCAAAGATGACGGCAGACACGGCCTAGAACTCCGCATTATCATCATTTAACTCCCAATCCTGACCTGTAACTGTTGGTGGGGGAATTGCAAGGGTGGGCACATGTCGTACTCAGCATGTGTGGAAAGTATGACATGTAGCTGATTCAAATTACAAACATAAAAATGGATAAGTGCTGAAAAGTACATTAGAACATTTGGAAAGCAATATATTACATGTATGTGAATCAACCCATCATAAACCATAAGTAATATCATAGTACCAGTCCATATTTCATTACCACTATCCAAATTCTAGATTTCTTATTACCAGTAACCATAATCAATATCAGAATTTAATTCATAACCAGCCATAACCATATTATAAACCATAACCATTACCAAACCATAACCATCCCAGATCCCAATTTCCCTCTAATAATAGAAGTTGTCCAGGAGCTCATAACCGGGAGCACGACTATCATGATAGTTTTATTACACTCTGCAGAGTTTGTATCACTTTATCCACGTGTTTGTGATTTCGTCACCTGTCAGCGACTAAAGAACCTCCCTTACGCCAATTACACTTCCTTTGGTGTATGGCCAAGAGATCACAAAATAGTCTTTACGAAGGGATTACTAGCCTATTTAGACCCCACTGAGGTTTCACCGGTGGCGATGCATCCAACTGAGCACATCTTCAACCAAGGGCCCCCTCTTGAGCCATTCGAATCCCAGGGTAGTCCCACCAATCATCAACAAACAAAATCTGACTACCCCTTCCCCGAGAATCCTTAATGGTCCAAATAGCACTGGCAAAGCCCTAATTAATCAGCTGCGCCGCACCCATACTTGGCCTCGTGGTGGCACTGTAGTCGTGGCTTATTCTCGCATGAACCGGTCCTTAGATATAAAGCAAGCGAACCACCATAACATCCAACCCATCCAAATACCATGCTTGCTTAGATCATCCATTACCATATCATATTGACAAGTTCATGTTAATCTATAATCTCATTAATGCATAATTTAATAGTATAGTTGTTTTCCTATCCCAATTAATTAAGCGAAGCAAAAAGATAAAAATCCCTTCCCGACTCTCTACCATAAATTCCAGGTGACAAGGGTGGTCGACAAAGCTAGTAAACTTCCTACCATAGGATTTCCATCAAAATTGACACAAGCATGCAGTTTTGCAAACGAAACATTTATATTAAAAATAGGATCAATATGCTTCAAGGACACTTGCCTTGCTCTTGGGATTTGTTTGGGTCAAAGATTTCAAACTCTTGGTGCCGGAGATCCTCTGCGGCACTCTCTAGCGCAAATCCGTCTAATCCGCACAATAAACATACAAGACAAGAAACACGATCAAAAAGTGCAGAAATATTATTCAATATGACATGACATGCATGATTAATGCAAATGCATGGTGGAACTTGTTAATGAGCTACGTTTAATGATCACTAACTAGTTCTAATAGGCTTTAACAAGTTTATACAAGTTTGGATTTGATTCAAAACAATTTAGATTTTTATTAAACAGGAAATAGATGGCAAAATTCGTACAAGTGTGCAGGAGGCCGGACTAGTCTGCACTGCGCAGGAACATCAGATTAGGGTTTTCTAGATCAACGTGAATTTGGAGATTTGGGGTTGAATTCACGTAGGGAAAAGAGAATAGAAAGTATACAAGGTGTCAAAGACTACAAAGAATCAGGGGTATTGGAGGTAACACTTGGATCTTGATGATCTAGGGTTGATGATAAACTTGGTGGTTAATTGTTGATGAAGAATGCGAAGTTGATGGAGATCTTGATCCTCTTTTGTGTCCTCCTCTTCTTCTCCTTGCTCTAGATCTCCTTCTCCCTCCTTGTTGGCGGCTATTCATGAGCTAGGGTTTGGGTGTGGTGGAAAAGTGGCAAATAGATGTCAAGTCAAGGGGTGGGGTTGTTTATATAGAGATGGAGGCTAGGATTAGATGGACTTCGAGTTTAAGATGAATAGAGGTCGGTTTAGAGTCCCACATGGGCTCTAAAAGAGTTAGGCACGACATCCCTTGGCCCACTTAATGTAAAACACAAAAACAAGTCGTGAAACAAAAGATCAACTGGGAGTCACGATTTATCAGACAAGTCCGAAAAGGGACAGACAAGTCCGAAGTTGGACATAGAGATATCAGACAAGTCCAGACTGGACATCGGACAAGTCCGAACTTATCCAGAGTGAAAAAACAGACAAGTCTGGCAAAAAGTTGGACAAGTCCAACTTCAGTCAGAGGGAAAAACGGACAAGTCCACTGGAATACCGGACAAGTCCGGACAAGTCCAGGGACTTAGCAAAATTTCCATGGAATTGGAACACAGGACTAGTCCGCACAAGACTGGACAAGTCCGAAAGTGTCCAGGAGAAAAAAAACAGACTAGTCCGCAAAAAACGGACAAGTCCGAGCGAGTTCACAGAGAAATCAGACTAGTCCGCACCTAAAACGGACTAGTCCGCACTTCCTAGAATTCTTAAGTGCGGTTTTGTATTTAAATTCATTTTAAAGTTGTTCCTTTTACGTGGAGTAATATTAGACATGTATTAGAATGTATGCAATGCATGATGAATAAAAATGAGGGTGTTACAAACCTACCCCCTTAAAATGAATCTTGCCCTCGAGATTCGACGAGGAAAACAAGAGATAGGGAAATTCCTTCTTGAGATCATCCTCCAACTCCCATGTTGCCCCTGATTATGTGTGGTGCTTCCATTGTACTTTACAGCATCTGATGACCTTGTTTCTTGTAACTCTCTCCTTAGTTTCGAAGATTTTGATCGGTTGCTCGGCGTAAGTCAAATCTTCCTCTAGTTCCAATTCTTCCATTGGAACTTGTTCTTCCGGTACTCTCAAGCACTTCTTGAGCTGGGAAACATGAAACACATCATGAACATCTGAAAGATGAGCTGGCATGAAAGAGCCCTAATTTCAATACTTAAAAGTTCAGTTAGGAAAAAAATTCGAATGATAAAAATCAATAAAAAGGAAATGAGCAAAACAAATAAATTCAAACTCCAAATGAGGGAATTCAAAAAAATAAACTTAGCTACTGTTCAAATGAAGTTAACATGAAGATCTGACTTGACCAATGGGTTCCAAATATTTCAATTAGCCTCCCTGCAAACTTTCATAATTTTTGATGCAAGTTTGCTATTTAATTCAATGGCTACATTGAATTCAACTCAAATGCAAATTCAAGTTTGAAATTAAATGAAACTTCGTCAAATCAACTATGGGAATTCAAAATCAAATTCTACATGATTAATACAGCCATCCCACAAATATTTAGCAAATATTGGAATGAATTAGGTCACAGAATTGATGGGGCAAGGATGAGGATGAGGTGGGACCCACTTGTCATCCAAAGCAGAGTGCTGTTTTTGTTCTCCAAGTGACACCACATGCCATGCAAAGTCCAAGCAGCTGCTTGCACTGTTGAGGTCGACTCCAGCTGCCCCTAGCACGCCCTGACATCCTCCTTATCCCCCTTCCACGCCCTGGCTCGACGATTTCATCACCCTGAAGTTTCTAGTGCCATTTTTGTTTCCCTCCCGATTCCTCCTCTGTCCAGCCAAATAGGAGCAAAGTTACACAGGTTTGATCCCCTTGTTTTGCCTCTCCTCACTCACCAAAGTCGTGCGCACCTCCCTGACCATTTCCTTGTCCAGCCGGAGCCTCCCCGACGCCAAGCGAAGTGGAACCGTGGCCGCCGAAGAAGCTCCCCTGTTTGCCGCATCTCTGATCATCGTCAACACGACGATACAGCCATCAACTCGTCTCGATACTTGAAGGAAAAAGGTGCGCAATTACATTTAGAACATGCTCGTAAAGTTTCAGCCCAAGCCATGCCTCCTAGCCCCCGTATTTCCTTTCTTCCAAAGAACTTCGATTATGAGTAGAGTTGCTTTGCGCGCGAAATTCTTTTTATATAGTTGATTATTCCCTGTGCACTTGTGCTACATTGTTCTATATGACCAGGCACATCACCTTGAGGAAGATCCATCGAGTTTCATCGAGTATTCACGCTGGAATACCATTTTTCCCAACCGCCGGTCTTCCCCTCCTCGGTCCATTGTCACTACAATTTTCCAAGCCATTTCTCTCCTTCGTATGGCCATATTATTGTTCCCCATGCTTCCATGAAGCTTCCCGAAGTCTTCCCAATTGGTTTAGCCAACCTTAGGGCTCGGCCAACATGGCCGAAACCCTAATCGCCACCGCTGCCGTCGCACTGCCATTTCCGGCCACCTATCATCGTCGAGCGCTGCACCACCGTGTTCCTCATCTGATTATAGGTGGGGCCAGCAAGAGTGGAGTACCGCCGTGCCCTGGAACGTGCTGCGGCGAGTGGCCGCCGTCAGGCGCCGCCGCGCGCCCCTGTCGCGAGGTTGACGAAGGTCGTGTGGCCCGGCCGTCAGCCTAACGAGCGCGCGCCCCGGATCTGCTGCGGCCCGTGGAGCACGTGTGTCTACGCACTTTATTTCGTTGCCCCCGTGTGGTTTCAACCCGATTGGCCCATTTTAAACCTGTGGGCCCAGCCCTTTATTCAAATGTTTCCAATTGAAATTTTATTCTAGATTTGGTCCCAACTTTGAAAATCAATAGCTCCTACAATACTTGTCCAAAAATTCCCAAAAACTTATATTGAAACCATGATATTCTATAATTTCAAGTGGTGCTCTTGGATCTATATGAAAGTCCATAGGAATTTCTACATAATTCAAATAAGCAAAATGCTTATAGTATTAATTCCTATAGTTCTGCTCTTTGGAAAATTACCAAATTTTTCCAGAACCTTCATTTGAATGTCCTTGAACTCCAGTATAAATTTCAAGGTCATTAGACGTCACTTACATGGTATGATCACCTGTGTATCCTCTATGCACATAAAAATAGCCAAATTCATTTAATTTAGAATTTGTACCGAAAGTTGTGCAAACTTATAAATTGAATATCTCTCATTAAAATAATTCAAAAATTGTCAAACTAAATTTTTTGGTTTGCTCTGTATCCACACTGAACAGAACTACAACCCAATCTTCATGAAAATCCCTAGATTTTCCTGTAGAGCCCTTTAAAGCAAAATCATGTTTAATTTTTATCTGATGATTCACTTCATAGAAAAAATCTGAACTTTTGCCAAAATGTTCTTTAGTAAGTTTCTGAATACTTGTAAAAATTTCAGCTTCATTGGACTTTATTAACCTAGTTCAATCTAGAGCTTTTCCTAACAGGTCATAGAATGCCAAAAAACAACAGAAACATTTTAGAAATTTGTCCAAACTTATAAATTCAATATCTCACAGTAGAATGTATATAAAATTATGAAACCAATTTTGTTGAGTCCCTATTGACCTCCTGTTAACAGAAAACCAACTTTTAGCCATGTTAAAGTCCTAGGTTGCCCATGAAAATTCAGTGAATGGTTTATATACATCAAATTTTATATAACAGATACTTCCATGAACTTAGCCCAAATTTGGCCAGAACCTCAACCCTAGTGCCTAATGTCCTCTGTAAAATTTCCAGAACTAGTGGACATCATCTAATATACTTCACTATCTTTCCTTTAAGCTTTGCAATAATCCCAAGGGTTTATTGTGTTTCTACCCCTAGTTTCAACTCTAATTGTGATTTTACCCTTGAAAACTAGGGTTTGTGATTTTACCCCTACTTTTTCAAAATGAAGTCACCGTTTACCCTCTATTTCTAACACCATTAAATATGATTAGATTAATTCTTTAATAAAATTAAATAAACAATTGACAAATAAAAAGTCAAAACTATCCAACTTTGTGCTAATTTATGCAAAGAAGCTTTTTGGAAGATAAATATCAGAATTACTGATTTTTGGAAATTTTGAATTCAAATTCAAACATTTTTTAGAAATTTAAAAATAAACAAATTTAAGTGAAATTAAAATAAATTCAAAAAATTAAATGATATTCAGAATTTTCGAAATTTTAAATTCTAATTGAAATTTCCAAAAATTTATATTTCAGTTTCCAAATTTTTTGTTTTAGCTAAAATTTTTTGGAATTTCAAAATTCGAATTTTCAGAATTTCAATTATAAAAATTTTAAAATTTGGATGAATTGAAATTTTTTTATCAATTATAAATTTCACATCCAAACAAATTTTCAATGAAATATATCTTGTTCTGTAATACTACTAAATACATCTTCAATATGTTAACATGATAAGGGTATTTCTGTCTTTTTTCACATATTTAACACCTTTAACTATCCTTAACGGGGTAGGGGTAGAATTTTGTTTCATTTCAAAAAAACAGGGGTAAAATCACAAACCCTAAATTTGATGGGTAAAATCACAATTAGACTTACAAATAGGGGAATAAACACTATAGCCTCTAATCCCAATATTGAATCACTTGCATTTTTGTTTGCATATCGAATAGTTGCCGAGCTCGAGGAGGCCCCAGAGCCACTAGAAGTCATCAATCCGGAGACTAACTTTAATCCCATCTCACGGCCAGGCAAGCACCGGTTTGCATTTAACAGCGTTTTAAATTTTCTTTGTATCACACTTTATGGGTTAGCGTGTATGTGCATTAAGTCTAGGATTTTCTTTGAGTTTTCCACATGCATGACCAGAGAACCCATGAGAGAAGGGTAGATGGTTAAGTCCTTGATGTGTCCATGCTATGCTTAATGTTATAGTTGCATCGGTAGAAGTTCAGTAGTTGGAATCTACTCGCGAGTTCAGGAATTGGGTTCAGACGGGATTGGTCGAGTGAGAGATTCATTAAATATGAGACCGGTTATGGATTAAGAGCAGCAAGACATAGGGGCCTATGAGCTGTAGCTGTGCCTGTGTCGGTCAAGGACAGATCCGTGTGCGGCCCTGTTGAGCAATATTGAATGTACCAAAGGCACACTTGATATATGGGACCCAGTAAACCGATTTAACTTGTCCTGCTTAGCGTCGAGGCATACCCTACCGCCTTATAGGTGTGGGTTGAGAGCAGCAAGGTATAAACCTGCCAGCGGGTATGTCGTACTCCGTGTGGGGGCCTCCTGCTCGTAGCTATGGGACCAGTTCAACATGTAGGTAGCGCGTGAAACGTTGCCATATACAACATGAGTGGACTGTGCCGTCGCAGCTCCTAGTGTGGGTGTATGTGGCGTGCTATTCGGGTATCCCTGCAGGTGTATATCGATTTGAGTTGCCATCCCTCGCGGTTATTGAGTACCGCTTGTTCACCGAGTCGTGACGTAGTTAATTATTTGGAGCTGAATATTATTGAATCATGCATTATGGAATAATTATGTTTTGATGTTTATATATTTAGATCAGATTGTTCACTAAATTATAGATTCATAAATCTTTGATTCGCTGCTAAAAGCTGAAAGTAAGGATTTACATTTAGGCGAGTCTTTTTTATTGCAAACTGCCGTCCTATCTTACGTATATCCTGCATATAGAGTTCAATGCTTAGTGGAGATGGTTAAGTCTTGCTGAGCCTTCGTGCTCATGATTGCTATTTTATGTTTTTGCTACAGATGATGATGTATACGATGAAGGGTTCGCCGGTGAGACATCGCCCCCGTCGAGGTACACAGCCGAGTGGGAACCCTGCACGCCGCTGTGATGCTTTTTGTGTGCTGCCAGTGTGATTCCGTTCTAGGGCTGAACGAAATGACTTTTGCATAGCTTAGGCTTGAGTATCGAGAGTTATGAACTTATCTTCCGCTGTAGTGTATTTAAATTTATATTATTTGTAAACGACAAAGATTGTATAATACTATGTTGTTTTTTTGTAATACGATGTATCTTTTTCTGTGTGCTATTGGGTGCCGCACCGCACGACACCACCCAATTGCGATTCCTAGAATGTGTGGACTCCGGTCCCCACAGCCTGGTATCAGAGCGGCATTGGGAATAGCACACTTAAAAAGGATCATATTGCGAGAAAAATTTAGGTTTACGGTGAGGAATCGATAGTAGCCCACATAAGGATTATTATTAGCATAGTTACTTAAGGTGGCAAAGCTAACTTATGTGTTATTATTTTCTGTAACGACGCTCCTACGTCAGGTAAGAGGTAAGGTACGCCACCGCAGGCGGATAAATTGCGGTAAGCTCACCATGCGAGAGGTAGCATGTGATTGTTTTCATGGCTTGGCACAGAAATGTTAATATGAGTCTCTGAAACTTTCCATGTTTCTGAGAACATATGACACACGGTACTCCAGCGCACTTCAAAGTTAGTGGGAGCCCCCGTCGGGTGGGACATAACCCGATGCGCCTGCTACTGGTGCAGCACTATACAAAGACGTGGGACCCCGTCGGGTGGTAGAAAACCCGGTCATGTACCTCGAGACATGGCTTAACTCGGGGCGGCCCGTATGGAATGATACGGGACGAATGTTTTTACTTTCAGATATATTATTGTGAACAGTTCGCCCGTGCAGGCTGTGTCATACGATACCATATGATTGATCAATAGTTTGTGTGTAGTGACAGGTACATTTAACACATGATCGTATTGCGCTCAGAAATCGTTTCCAAGTGAACGTCATTAAGGCCACCGTTGTGACGTATGCCGGAATACCGGCTTAGAATTTTTACTTTGTGAGGCACGTAGTACCGACATATAATCAATTGATGCATTAACCACTTTTCACTAAAATGGAACTGGGAAGATGTAAAACTACTTATATTAGCTATCGAGTTCTGAGTTTGAACTAAGTATTCAAATTTGGAGTAGGCTTTGAAGTCACCAAATAAAAAACAGAGTGTTCTGTTTTCTGCCAGAAAAAGACCTGACTTTGAGAAACCATATATCCCAGTATAAAACTCCAATGAAGGTGTATCATACATGGATGGAAATCAGGAAGTCATTTAAAACTTTTATGGTTAACTCCAGAACTAAATTCCCATCTAACCTGTTCAAAATTTCAAAGTTCCAAAATCTGCCAAACTGGACAGAAACTGGAACCCTCTCTGGACTCCTTACTGTTTTGACCATATCTCACTCTAGAAAAATCGAACTGGACCGTGCAAGAGATTTATGGAATCCTTGTAATATTTTTTACAAATTTGTAAATTGTGTCTTTTGAAAATTCGGCTGTTTTATATTTGGAAATTGTGGCCCAAAATCAGCATAAACAAAGGAGATGCTGTCAAATTTTCCGGAAAAACTGTCAGGTTTACAATGCATATATTCTCAACTAGAAATGATCTGAAGGAAAAACAATACTCTTTGGAAAGGTATCGAAGTGTAATTCCACATTGTAGTTCACCTCAAGATCTAATTCTGCTATTTACTTGGTTAAATTTTTGTTTCAGTACAAACTGGTCAGGTTTCAACAGAAACTTCATCGGTTTGGCATAATTTGGTCTTGTTATGAATCTGGTCCTCGGTTTCACTTTGAGAAGTGTCGTAACGGACCAGTTGTCGATACTCAACCATTTACCAGTAGAATTGAGGGTTCGACCCACTCGAACCTCTTTTCTTTTATGGCCATGTTTGTGTCATATTGAAAATAAAAATGTGTATTCGCACGATAACGTGCATAACGTCCCGTCGCGATCAACGACAGTCGAAATGAACTTCAATCCATGAAGTTCATTATTTTTGAACTCGCTATTGTAACATTGGTCCGGGGATGATTTATTTTGTATAATGTATATACTTTATCAATATATGTTACCGTTATGCAAGTTGTTATTAATACACACACTATTGTTTTCATCTTGAGTGATCTCACAATATCACATCTCATGTTGGATTCATGGTGTTGACTGCAGAATGGTGCGCACCCGTAACACACTCGAGATCGGTGGCACGAGCAAGGGAGGTGATGACTCCCAGCAGCAGAGAACTCATGATCAATAACAACCGAAACCGCCACCGCCACCTCCTCCTCCGCTTACGTTGGCGGATGTGATTGCAGCTATGGTGAGTTCGCGTGATGAGCCAACCGAGCTGTTGTGGACCCTTGTGCAGAATACATCCCGTCAGCAGGGGCGTCCAGACGGAGGCAATCATCAGCCTCAACAGTCCACCTACTCGGATTTCTTGGCAACTCATCCACCGGTCTTCACGGAGGCCGATGAACCTCTTGAGGCGGACAACTAGCTCCGCACTATTGAAGCAAAGTTCGGGTTGATCCAATGCGACGAACAACAGAAAGCGCTCTTCGCGTCCCAGCAGCTTCACGGCTCCGCCGGCACTTGGTGGGCGAATTACATCGCCTCTCTGCCGGCTGGTCACGCCGTGACTTGGACGGAGTTCCAGGAGGCATTCCGCGCCTATCACATACCTCCCGGGATTATGAAATGCCAGCTTCAAGAATTCCTTGAACTCAAGCAAGGCGGGAGGAGTGCTCACGAGTACTCCATGGCCTTCAAACACTTGGCACAATATGCGCCAGATCATGTGAACACGGTGGAAAAGAAAAGGGACTGTTTCTATCGAGGTTTGAATGCAAAGATGAAGGACAAACTCGCTTTGTTCAACCGCAGCAGTTCAATAATTTTGTCAATGTGGCGATTGTACAAGAAGATGCAACATGCGAGTTGGTAACAGAGAAGAAGAGGAGTGCTCCACAGGGCAGCAGTGGTGGAGCTCCAGAAAAATACCGAATGGTGTACCGATCACTGTCCGGTCAAAGGTGGCAGCCACCGGCACAACCGCCGATGTTCCGTGGTCGCCCGTTCAACGCACCAAGTTTGTGACCACCCCTGCCACAGCAGCAACATCAGCAGCAACAGAGGATGATACCTCGTGCACCACCACAGCAGCCGCATGCACCGGGTTTCCGTCCTCCAGTCTATGGTGGTCCGACACAATACACGTGCTACAACTGTGGACGTGTCGGACATCTCTCATACAACAGTCCGAACAAGCAAGACAGCGGACAAGCATCATATCAGGGTGCTAATCAACCCTGCAACCAGCCCAAGAAACCAAATACCAAACCCGGCAGCATCCACCACATCGCCATTGAGGACGTACCGGAAGGCAAACCCATACTCGAGGGTACGTTAACTCTCATCGATCATCCCATTATCATACTTTTTGATTCTGGAGTCACCCATAATTTAATTAGTAGTTCATATATTGTCAAGCACCAACTACAAATATTTCCTACTAAATATCCATACATGATTTGTTCCCCGGGCGGGAAAATATCAGCTCATAGTATGATTCCTAAAGCACCACTGTGCATGGGTGGAAAAATATATCCAACCACTCTGATTATCTTAGATGGCCAAAAGATCGATGTCATATTAGGTATGTTGGGGTTACATCACCACGGTCCTATTTTGGACATCGTTCCTTGAACCGTTCATTTGGATTCTCCACTACATCGTCCACATACTCTCATTCTTGATCGACCCGTCCAAGAAATTGCAGCAGCATACCACTCTGAACCCATGAAGTTAGAAGACATTCCCGTGGTCCGTGAATACACCGATGTGTTTCCCGATGATCATGTCACCCGAACGGGATGTCGAGTTCAAGATTGAACTTGCACCAGGAACCACACCGATCTCTCAAAGACCTTATCGAACGGCGTTCGATGAGCTAGCTGAATTAAAAGAAAATATCAAGGACCTGCTGGACATAGGATTTATTCTCCCAAGCTCCTCACCTTGGGGCTGCTCCGCGCTGTTCGTTAAGAAGAAGGATGAAACGTTGCGGTTATGTGTGGACCATCGTCCGCTAAATTCCGTGACTGTCAAGAACAAGTATCCACTACCTCGCATCAACATTCTCTTCGATCAATTAGTGGGTGCTAAGGTATTTACCAAGATGGATCTTCGGTCCGGATATCATCAAATCAAAATTCGGACGGAAGATATACCAAAGACGGCATTCTTGATGCGATATGGACTATACGAATATCTCATCATGTCATTTGGTCTCACCAATGCTCTGGCCCACTTTATGTACCTTATGAACTTAGGGTTCATGCCGGAGTTGGACAAGTTCGTCGTGGTCTTCATCGATGACATCTTGGTTTATTCTAAATCGGAGGAAGAACACGCCGAACACTTGCATATCGTGCTCCAACGACTGCGAGACCATAAACTCTATGCAAAATTCAGCAAGTGTGAATTTTGGATCAGTCAAGTGTCATTCTTGGGACACATTATTTCAGTTGAGGGTATTGCTGTGGACCCAAGTAAAATTGTTCAAGTGCCGAAATGGCAATCTCCAAAGTCCGTACATGAAGTACGAAGCTTCCTTGGATTAGCGGGATTTTATCGGAGGTTCATCCCGAGCTTCTTGAAAATTGCTAAACCAATGACAGAGCTGTTGAAGAAAGGTACCAAATATATTTGGAGTGAAGCATGTGAGAAGGAATTTCAAACATTGGTGAAGCATCTCACAAGAGCCCCAGTTTTAGCTCAATCAGATACGACGAAACGGTTCAATGTTTATTGCGATGCATCCATCATCGGTCTTGGCTGCGTTCTTATGCAAGAAGGACGCGAGGTCGCATATAGATCACGGCAGCTCCGCAATCATGAACAGAACTATCCGACTCATGACTTGGAGCTTGCTGCCGTGGTGCTTGCTCTAAAAATGTGGAGGCATTACTTGCTTCGAAATTTGGTTCACCTCTACAACGACCACAAAAAGTTTGAAATATATCTCCACTCAGAAGGAACTGAACATGAGGCAACGAAAGTGGCTTTAGTTGATCAAGTATTATGAGATTGAGATTCACTATCATCCCGGCAAAGCTAATGTGGTTGGCGATGCGCTTAGCCACAAATCTCATGTCAATAACTTGACCATCACACCTATGGAAGAGGATGAGCCGAGTCTATACTTGGTTCGATATGGATCTTTATACAATATTGCTCTCATTCTGATAATCCGAGATGATATTATTGAAACTAAAAAGAAGGACAAGGGTATGTCTCACATACTCAAGAGGATGGACAGCGGTGAGATGAAGTGCTTTAGAAAAGATGAGCCGGGTGCTCTATGGTTCAAGAATCGGATTGTAGTGTCCCGTGATATGGAACTTCGAAAGAAAATTTTGGACCAAGCTCATTTGTCCAAATATTCCATTCATCCAGGCAGTAATAAAATGTATCAAGACTTGAAGACTAAGTTTTGGTGGACACGGATGAAGCGTGAGATTGCTAAGTACGTATCTGAGTGTGATACGTGTCGGCGAGTGAATGCCGACCATATGAAGAAAGCGGGACAGCTGCAACCACTTAATATTCTGTCATGGAAATGGGAGGATGTAAGTATGGATTTTATCGTCGATTTGCCACTCACATTCCGGAAGCATGATTTGATTTGGGTGATAGTCGATCGACTAGCCAAATCAGCACATTTCATTACGGTAAATGTCGGATTCAATGCCAAGAAATATGCGGAGTTGTACATATCAAGAATCATGTGCCTACACGGCATTCCTCGCACGATTATTTCAGATCCAGGCTCGCTGTTCGTTGCTCGTTTCTGGGAGCAGCTGCATGCCTCGTTGGGTACTAAACTCATTAGAAGCTCTACCTATCACCCGCAGACCGATGGACAAACTGAGCAGGTGAATCAAGTACTTGAGGACATGTTGCGATCGTGTGCCATCCACCACGGTAAAAATTGAGACGATCATTTGCCGTTGGTGGAATTCTTGTACAACAATGGTTATCAAGCGAGTATCAAGATGGCACCATATGGAGCCCTCTATGGCCGAAAATGTCGCACCCCGCTGAATTGGTGCGAGTCCGGCGAAAGAGTGACTTTCGGGATTGATCTAGTCAATGAAGCTGAGGAACGTTCGGATCATTCAAGCAAACTTGAGAGCGGCTCAATCTCGACAGAAGAATTATGCGGACAAGAGGCATCGACCGCTGCACTTTGATGTCGGGGATCACGTGTACCACCGCGTGTTTCAGTTAAAAGGAATTCACCGGTTCGGAGTATAAAAGGAAAGCTAGCTCCCCGGTTTATTGGCCCGTTTGCTATCGCGGGGATGTGAGGACCTGTGGTTTATAGATTGGAATTGCCGGCATCTCTCGCTGGTATCCACGACATGTTCCACGTATCTCAGCTCTGGAAATGTCTTAAGTTCACAGCTGCTGTCCACACGGATGAAATCGGCGAGTTGCAACCGGATCTCACATACTCCGAACATCCGATTCAAATTCTCGACGAGAAGGCTCGGACAACGCGGAACCGCACGCTGTGGTTCTATAAAGTTTTATGGAGCAACCATATGTTGAAGAAGCGACTTGGGAATCCGAAGAATATCTCCGCTCCAACTATCCGGAATTCTTATTGTCTCATATCCGATAATTTATCTCCTACTTTTGTCTCTTCATTATAATCTCAGGACGGGATTCTTTTAAGGGGGGAAGAATGTAAGAGCCCTAATATCAATAATTAAAAGTTCATTTAGGACAAAAAATTTTGAATGATAAAAAGCAATAAAAAGGAACTGAGCAAAACAATAAATTCAAACTCCAAACGAGAGAATTCAAAAAATTAAACTTAGCTACTGTTCAAATGAAGTCAACATGAAGAGTTGAGCTTACCAATGGGTTCCAAATATTTAAATTAGCCTTGCTGCAAACTTTCATAATATTTTATGCAAGTTTGCTATTTAATTCAATGGCTACATTGAATTCAACTCAAATTCAAATTCAAGTTTGAAATTAAATGAAACTTTGTCAAATCAACTATGGGAATTCAAAATCAAATTCTATATGATCAATACAGCCATCCCACAAATATTTAGCAAATTTTGGAATGAATTAGGTGGCAGAATTGATGGGGCAAGGATGAGGATGAGGTGGGACCCACTTTTCACCCCAAGCAAAGTGCTGTTTTTGCTCTCCAAGTGACACCACATGCCATGCAAAGTCCAGGCAGCTGCTTGCACTGTTGAGGGCGCCTCCAGCTGCCCCAGCACGCTCTGACCTCCTCCTTATTGCCCCTCCACGCCTTGGCTCGACGATTTCATCACCCTGAAGTTTATGGCGCCATTTTTGCTTCCCTCCCGATTCCTCCTCTGTCCAACCGAATAGGAGCAAAGTTACTCAGGTTTGATTCCCTTGTTTTGCCTCTCTTCACTCACCAATGTCGTGTGCACCTCCCTGACCATTTCCTTGTCCAGGCAGAGCCTCCCCGACGCCAAGCGAAGTGGAACCGTGGCCACCGGAGAAGCGCCCCTGTTTGCCGCCTCTTTGATCATCGTTGACACGACGATACAACCATCAACTCTTCCTGATCCTTGAAGGAAAAAGGTGCGCAATTATATGTAGAACATGCTCGTAATATTTCAGCCCATGGCATGCCTCCTAGCCCTCGTATTTCCCTTTCTTCCGTCGAACTTCGGTTCTGGGTAGAGTTGCTTCACACACGAAATTCCTTTTATACAGTTGATTATTCCTTGTGCACTTGTGCAACGTTGTTCTATATGACCAGGCGCATCGCCTCGAGGAAGATCCATGGAGTTTCATCAAGTATTCACGCCAGAATACCATTTTTCCACAACCGCCGGTCTTCCCCTCCTCGGTCCATCGTTGCTACCATTTTCCAAGCCATTTCTCTCCTTCTTATGGCCAGATTCTTGTTCCCCATGGTTCCATGAAGCTTCCCGAAGTCTTCCCGTTTGATTTAGCCAACCGTAGGGCTCGACCGACATGGCTGAAATCCTAATCGCCGCCCCCGCCGTCCCACTGCCATTTCCGGCCACCGATAGCCGTGGAGGGCTGCACCACCGTGTTCCTCGTCTGATTTTAGGAGGAGGCGGCGAGAGAGGAGTGCCGCCGTGCCCTGGAACAGGCTGCGGCGAGTGGCTGCCGTTGGGCGCCGCCGCGCGCCGCGCCTGAGCGCCGCTGTGCAAGGTTGACGAAGGCCGTGGGGCCCGACCGTCAGCCTAACGAGCGTGCGCCCCGGATCTGCCGCGGCCCGTGGATCACGTGTGGCTACTTCCTTTATTCCGTGGCCCCCATGTGGTTTCAACCCGATTGGCCCATTTTAAACCTGTGGGCCCAGCCCTTTATTCAAATGATTCCAATTGAAATTTTATTCCAGATTTGGTCCCAATTTTGAAAATCCATAGCTCCTAGAATACTTGTCCAAAAATTCCCAGATAAATTTTATAGGAACCAGGATGTTCTATAATTTCAAGTGGTGCACCTGGATCTGTATTAAAGTTAATAGGAAGTTCTCCATATGTCAAATAAGCAAAATGCCAATACAATTAATTCCTATAGTTCTGCTTTTTGTAAAATTACCAAATTTTTCCAGAGCCTCCATTTGAATATCCTTTAACTCCAGTAAAAATTTTAGTGTCATTAGACTTCATTTACATGGTCTGATCACCTATGTATCCTCTATGCACATAAAAATAGCAAAATTCATTTAGAATTTGTACAGAAAGTTGTGCAAGCTTCTAAATTGAATATCTCTCAGTAGAAAGATTCAAAAATTGTCAAACTAAGTTTGTTGGTTTGCTCTGTGTCCGCACTGACCAGAACTACAACCCAATATTCATGCAAATCTCTAGATTTTCCTGTAGAGCCCTTTAAAGAAAAATCATGTTTGATTTTTATCTGATGATTCACTTCCTAGAAAAATGTGAAAATTTGCCAAAATGTTTTGAAGTACGTTTCAGAATTACTATAAAAATTGCAGCTTCATTGGACATAATTAACCTAGTTAAATCTGGAGATTTTCCTAACTGGTCATAGAATGCCCAAAGACAACAGAAACATTTTAGAAATTTGTCCAAACTTCTAAATTCAATATCTCACAGTAGAATATTTAGAAAATTATGAAACCAATTTTCTGAGTCACTATTGACCTCCTCTAAACATAAAACCAACTTTTAGACTTGTTAAAGTCTCAGGTCGCCCATGAAAATTCTGGGAATGGTTTATATATATTGAATTTTATACATGAGATACTTCCATGAAATTAGCCCAAATTTGTCCAGAACCTCACCCCTAGTGCCTAATGTCCTCTGTAGAATTTCCAGAACCAGTGGACATCATTTAATATACTTAACTGTCTTTCCTTTAAGCTTTGCAATAATCCCAAAATTGAATCACTTGAATTTTTCTTTGCATTTCGACTAGTTGCCGAGATCGAGGAGACCCCAGAGCTGCTGGAAGTCATCAACCCGGAGACTAACTTTAATCCCATCTCACAGCCAGGCAAGCACCGGTTTGCATTTAACACTGTTTTAAATTTTCTTTGTATCACACTTTATTGGTTAGCATGTATGTGCATTAAGTCTAGGATTTTCTTGGAGTTTTCCACATGCATGACCAGAGAACCCATGAGACAAGGGTAGATGGTTAAGTCCTCGATGTGTCCATGCTATGCTTAATGTTATAGTTGCTTCGGTTTGGTAGAAGTCGAGAAGTTGAAATCTACTCGCGAGTTCAAGAATTGGGTTCACACAGGATTGGTATAGTGAGAGATTCACCATTTGATTTAATATGAGACTGGGCATGGATTAAGAGCAGCAGTACATAGGGGCCTATGAGCTGTAGCCGTGCCTGTGTCGGTCAAGGACTGAACCGTGTGCGGCCCTGTTGAGCAAGTTTAAATGTACTAAAAGGCATACTGGATATATGGGACCCAGTAAACCGATGTAACTTGTCCACCTCAGCGTCGAGGCAAACCCTACCTGCTTATAGGTGTGGGTTGAGAGCAGCAAGGTGTAAATCTGCCAGCGGGTACGTCGTACCCCGTGTGGGGGCCTCCTGCTCGTAGCAGTGGGACCTGTTCGGCGTAGGTAGCGGGTGAAAGGTTGCCATATACAACATGAGTGGAGTGTGCCGTCGCAGCTTCGAGTGTGAGTGTGCGTGTCATGCTATTCGGGTATCCCTGCAGGTGTATATCGATTCGAGTCGCCGTCCCTCGCGGTTATTGAGTACCGCTTGTTCACTGAGTTGTGACGTAGTTAATTATTTGGAGCTGAATATTATTGAATCATGCTTTATGGAATAATTATGTTTTGATGCTTGAATGTTTAGATCAGATTGTTCACTAAATTTCAGATTCATAAAGCTTTAATTCGCTGCTAAAAGATGAAAGTAAGTATTTACATTTAGGCGAGTCTTTTTATTGCAAACTGTCGTCCTATCTTACGTATATCCTGCATATAGAGTTCCATGCTTAGTGGAGACGGTTAAGTCTTGCTGAGACTTCGTGCTCACAGTTGCTATTTTAAGTTTTTGCTGCAAATGATGATGAAAATGATGAAGGGTTCGCCGATGAGGCATTGCCCCCATCGAGGTACACAGCTGAGTGGGAACCCTGCACGCCGCCATGATGCTTTCTGTGTGCTGCCAATGTGATTCCGTTCTAGGGCTGAACGGAATGACTTTTGCATAGCTTAGGCTTGAGTGTCGAGAGCTATGAACTTATCTTCCGCTGTAGTGTATTTAAATGTATATTATTTGTGAATAATAAAGCTTGTATAATACTATGTTGTTTTATGTAATACGATGTATCTTTTTGTGTTTGTTGTTGGGTGCCGCATCGCACGGCACCACCCAATTGCAATTCCTGGAATGTGTGAACTCCGGTCACCACATGGCATCTCCAATTTATATGCTACTTCTCCTCTTTTTTTTTCCAAAATCTTGAATGGTCCAATGTATCGAGGTGCTAGATTGCCTCTTATGTTAAACCTCTTATGACCTCTCATTTGTGACACCATGAGGTATACTAAGTCTCCCACTTCAGAGGCTAATTTCCTTCTTCTATTGTCTGCATAGCCTTTCTGCCTTGATTGAGTAGCCCTCAAGTTCTTGTGAATAACGTGAACTTGTTTTTCAGCTTCTTGCAACACATCGGGTCCAAATACTTGATTCTCCTCTGTCTCACTCAAAAACAAGGGCATCCTACACTTCCATCCATATAGTGCTTCATAAGGTGACATCTTCAAACTTGCTTGGTAACTATTGTTGTATGAGAATTCCGCATATGGCAAGCTCTTGTCCCAACTTTTCCCATGTCTTAAAGCACAAGCTATTAACATATCCTCTAAAATCTGGTTGGTCCTCTCAGTTTGTCCATCCGTTTGTGGGTGATATGCTGAACTGAAATTCAACCTTGTTCCCAAAGCTTCATGCAATTTTTTCCAAAATATGGAGGTAAATTGAGAACCTATATTTGAGACTATCTTCTTTGGGACCCCATGTTGACACACAATATGCTCGATGTATATTTCGGCCAATTGTGTAGATGTATACCTGGTCTTCACAGGGATGAAATGAGCTGATTTGGTCAATCGATCCACAATTACGCTAATTGAATCATAAACGGACTGAGTACGTGGCAATCCAACTATAAAGTCCATACCGATCTCTTCGCACTTTCATTCTAGAATCTTCAATGGTTGCAATAATCCTGCTGGACTTTGATGTTCCGCGTTAACTTATTGGCACACATCACACAAAGCTACATATTCAGCTATGTCCTTTTTTCATGCTAGCCCACCAATAGCAAGTCTTCAAGTCCTTGTACATCTTTGTACAACCATGGTGAATTAAGTATGGTGAGTCATGTGCCTCTTTTAATATTGTCTCCCGAATATGCTTCACATTCGGCATGACAATCCTTTTTCCAAGCCATAGGGTACCATGTTCATCCTCATCAAACCTGGATTCTCTTCCCTCTTGGGTCCCTACCTTGATTTCCTGGATTTCCTCATCCTTCATTTGGCCCTCTCAAATTTCTCGCTCCAAAGTCGAATTTAACTCCATCATCCCCATCTCATTTACAAATCCAAGGTTCAAATATCCAAACTCCTTACATAACTCGGATGGCAACTCTCGAACTGTAAGTTGGTGTCTTACTCCTTTTTGGCTCAAGGCATCGCCCAATGCATTGGCTTTTCCCGGGTGATAATTGATTCCCATGTCATAATCCTTGTTGAGCTCCAACAATCTCTGTTGCCTCCAATTCAGACCTATTTGTGTGAAAATATACTTAAGACTCTTGTGATCCGTATAAATTTGAAACCTATGCACAAGGGCTTAATGTCTCCAAATCTTCAATGCGTGCACCATAGCTGGAAGTTCCAAGTCATGTGTTGGGTAATTCTGCTCAAGTTTCTTCAATTGCCTCAATGCGTAGGCGACCACTTGACCTTCTTGCATCAATACACATCCAAGTCCTTATCTCGATGCACCACAATAAATATCAAAGCTCTTGCTCATGGCTGGCATTACCAAAACCGGGGCTGTTGTTAACCTTTTCTTCAATTCCTCGAAACTCTCTTAACAAGCTTGAGTCCATTGAAACGCTTACCCCTTCATTAGCAACTCCGTCATTGGCTTGGCTAATTTTGAAAAGTCTTTGATGAATCCACGGTAATACCCAGCCATTCCAAGAAAACTACTTATTTCCATTACATTTTGAGGGGGCTCCCATTTTATCACGTCCCTCACTTTTCCTTGTCAACCGATACTCCTATTCCCGAGATGATATGACCCAAAAATGACACCTCTTTCAACTAAAACTGACACATACTAAACTTGGCATACAATTGATGTTCTCTCAACTTTTGCAACGTGAGCCTCAAGTGCTCCTCGTGTTCCTTCTCATCCTTCGAGTAGATCCTAATGTCATGAATGAACACCACAACAAACTTATCCAAGTACTCATGGAAGACCTTATTCATGAGGTACATAAAGTAGGAAGGCGCATTGGTCAATCAAAAGGACATCACGGTGTACTCATAGGATCCATATCATGTCCTGAAAGCGGTCTTGGTTATGTCCGATGGTTTGATCTTCATTAGACAGTATCCCGTCCTCAAATCAATCTTGGAGAAGACACAAGCACCCTTTATCTGATCAAACAAGTCTTCTATGCATGGCAAGGTGTACTTGTTCTTGATGGTCACCTCGTTGAGAGCTCGGTAATCTACACACATCCTTTGGGATCCATCCTTCTCTTCCACAAATAGAACAAGCGCTCCCCAAGGTGAAGAGCTGGGGCAAATAAAACCCTTCTCTAGTTGTTCTTGAATCTGCTTCTTGAGCTCCGCTAATTCCTTAGGAGGCATCCTATATGGCCTCTTAGCTATAGGTGCATTTCCAGGTATTAAATCAATAACAAACTCAATGTTTCAATTAGGTGGCATACCTGGCAACTCATCCGGAAAAATGTTTAAAAATTCACACACCACCAGAATCTCCGCAATTGCGGCACCGTCCATATGGTTCAACTCCATTTGCTTCGGTGCATATTGAGATGCTTCAAACTCTACGGTGATCCTTTCCTCATTGGTCAACTTCACCGTCTTCGTGGCACACTCAATATCTCCATTGTGCTTCCTCAACCAGTCCATACCAAGCATAATGTCCAATCCTTGAGAATCCATGACAATGAGGTTGGCAAGGAAGTCTACGCCCCTTATTCTATGGCTTACTTTCGGACATACTATATTTGTCCTCATCTCTCCTCCAGGAGACTTAACCAATAGAGTAAGCTTCATATGAGGGATAGGCAAACTATACTTGGTAACATATTTTGATGCAATGAATGAATGCGATGCTCCGGAATCAAGTAACATAGTGACCGGGTTGGAGTTTGCGAGAAACATACCAATGACCACATCATTCGCTTGCTGAGCATCCTTCGTAGAGAAATGGTTCACGTTGCCACGAGCAAAATTCTGCTGTCCACAGTTTCCTTGCGGCTGTCCTCCATTGAGTCTTGGGTTTTGCCTCGGTGCATTGTCATGATCGGGGTCCCGACATCCAAGGATCTCATCAGGTGATGTCGTGTGATGCGACACCCAACATCATACATGAAAAGACTGAGAATAAAACACAACACAAGTCTTTTATTTATAAACACAGCGGAAGTTTTACAAAATATTACGTAGGAAAGAAGTCTATATATTATACTACGCTCTCAGCACTAGCTATGCATGAGTAATGTTGTCCATGCCCTCGGAGGATTTACACTAGCAGCACTCAAAGATATCAGCGGCGTGCAGGGCTTCCACTCAGCCGTGAAACCTAAAGGGGGTAAGCCATCGTCATTAGGCCCTTAATAAACGGTATAACCTGCAAAAACTCGTTAACTGCAAATGTGAGCATAAGGCTCAGCAAGACTGACACGTCTCACTAGACATATGCAAGGTAAAGACTAAACATAGGTAAGGAATGGCATAAATTGACTCGTTTACAAGTGGATCCTTATAATCATGTTTAAAGTCGCAAATGACATTCCTCAAGCACGACACATCATAGACTCCACAATCAAACAAGAAACGCTTTGCCGATGATATGACATGCCCAAAGCACATAGTGTTATTGCAGGTTAAGTATTTGGAAACTGTAGACTTTTAATTGTGCTATCTCTAAGCCACACAAGGTTGCCAATAAATTATAATTTAATACATCACATTCTTCTGGCTTCCTTGGTATTTACTACGTCATGACACAGTGAACAAGTGGTACTCTATTGCTGTGAGGGACGGTGATTGCAATCAGGACACCCCCGGCTACACGGCACGCACACCCGCGTGGTAGACACATATGTGCCCTCCTCCCCGCGTCATACACGACCACCTTTCACCCAAGACCCCAATGTCGACAAACCTCTTCATCTTGAGCAAAAGGCCCCCTACACGAACACGTGGAAGTTAACCGCTAGAAGATTTACACCTTTATGCCTTCGCATCTCCATTTATAGACAACCGAGGAGTTTCCACACTATAGTTTGGGGTTACATCGGTTTATTGGGCCCATATCCTATTATGCAACCGGTACAGTTCAAGCTTGCCCAACGGTCCCTCTTACGGCATGGTCCTCAAGCGACACAGGTAGGGCTATACGCCCGAGACTCCATCTCGTCGACTCCTATTCCCCCTGCCCGGTCTCGTATTCATCCCATAAGCCATTCTTTCATCTTTCACCCTCATATGAACTGTTATTTCTATCTCGCGAGTAGATTCCAACTAATCGACTTCTACTGGTATATCTACAACATTAGCATTGGCAGTTCTACACGTCCAGCTGTAAACCTTTCCAACCTCCCATAGGATTTGTGGATATGCAAGTGGAGTATCAAACACCATATACGTAATGCACAATATCAACTGAAGACATAAGTGAATAAAACTGGAAAAACTTTGAAAAGCTCTTAAATGCAAACCGGGGCTTGCCTTAGTTTGCAACTCGATTAAATGTCAATTGTTAGTGGTCCTCCTCTGGGGACTCTACCAAGGACTTCAAGTGGACACCATGGCCTTCTCCTCCAAGTGACACTCCTCGTCAATATCGATCACTACATGACATGCATATAGAACATATATGAATGCTAGTGAAATTGTAATGCATATATAGTTCATAGGCTTCTAACTACGATTATATTGAGGGAATGATCTTAATTGGCTTTGAAACTTTTATGGTAGATACTAGGGACTATAATGGAGACTCTTGCAAAGAACAGGAGATGATCAAGGAAGTTTGTTGTCTCTAAAATTATGGCAAGCAATAACCTTTCCAAAATTTTAGAGGAGGAACTGTAGCTTTTAACATAGCTACCAGTTGATGATCATGATAGAGGAGGTTGTCCTGGTTTTAGAAAAATTGGTTTCATAATTTTGTAATGTATATGAGTGAGATATTGAACAGAAACTAGTGCTCAAGGGCTTTCAAACAAAATTTGTTTGAAGATTTTTGGATCAATTTACAGAGAGTTATGGGTTTTCTAAGTTTGATCTAAATCTGGAATTTAATTTAAATGGGAAATTTGAATAAGGAAGGGGGCCCACGGGATTTAAAATGCACCAATGGGAATTAAGCAACACGGGGGTCACAAAGTGCGCACTGTGGTTGCACCGGATCTGCGGCCACAACAGATCCAGGCCGCATGCCACAATGGCTGACGGATGGGGCCCGTGGACCCTTCTTCTTCCTCGTGCCAGTGACGCTCGGGTGCGGCGCGCAGTGGAGTCCGACGGCGGTGGCTCGCCAGCAACAATTCCAGGGTACGCCGGCCCTCTAAACTCACCGCCCCCACCTAGAATCGGTTGTAGAACATGATGGGGATCCTCCCGACGGCGATGGACGGCCAGAAAAGTGGTCTCGACGGCGGCGGCGGAGCTAGGGTTTCAGTGATGTCAGAAACCCGACTTTCATAGCTCAAACTCATCGTCAAATGATCTGGAACGCTCCCGGGGGTTTGAGGAAGCTGCTAGGAGTGTGCAAATGGCATGACACGGCCGGCCATCACGGTTTCGACGGTGAACCGCAGCATTTCTATTGGCAGCGACGAAAACTCAACATTTATCACCCCTACTCTTTAACTTTTTGTACTAAGTGGTCAAAAGGGTGCGCTAGGATGCGAGGAAACTATCTCCTAGCAATCGTGAAGATTAGTTTCTTGTGGAAAACGAATTTAATCGACAATCTAGCAAGTTCATTGGTTTCAGCCGAGAACAAAAATTGAATAACTTGCTACATACTTAACGAAAAGGGGAACAGTTTTCACGGTTAGTTAGAGGGTGCCTGGGCGCACCTTCTTGTCGTTGGAGTTGAAGACTGAAACGGCTCGCAGCAGCCTGGCACCATGGAACAGAGACGTCGCACGGCGACTTCGATGTCGAGCTCCAGTTTGGCTTCAAAATACCGGCCAAAATATCAACAAAATGACGAAGGGGTTGAACCAGAGGATAGAGGAGGGAGTGGGGAACAACTTCGCTGTTGAGAGCTCGGCAAGAGTGTCCTCCGGTTGGCCGGCAACGGCCGCGCAGCACCGGCGGTCGGAAAAGTGCGCGTGGGAATGAAAACGAGTAGAGCTCCGGCGGGAGAGATAGAGAGAGTTGTTCGGTTGTGGCAGGAAGGCTAGGGAGGAGAGGATGAGCTCGACTTAAAGGCCACCCACTTGCGGTGAGCTGTGATCATGGAGGACTTCCTCAAGTGGTTGGCGCCGTATACGTCAAAGAACAGAGACGATAAGCTCTAGAGCTGCTGACTGGTGGCTCCCACAATGCAGCCTCACACTTGCAGCAAGCTTTGAAATTCGATTTAAAATAGTAAATGAGCTCTAAAAATTGTTAAAACTTCATGGATAAGTCAAGCAGCTCATGCTTATCATGATGGTGTGTTCAAATATGTTCGAATAAGTTTGAACTGAATTCAAAATTTGAATTTAAATATGGTTTGAATTTGCTATGCGTCTCAAATAAAATAGCAAATGAAGTTCAAAAGTCTTGGAACGTTGTAGACAGTGTATTTGGAATCCATTGGTCAATTCAAATCTTCATGTTAATTTCATTTGAACAGTAGAAAATTTTATTTTTTTTGAATTCCCTCTTCTGGAGTTTGAATTAATTTGTTTTTCTCATTTCCTTCTTATTTGTTTTTATCATTCAAAATTCTTAGTCCTAACTGAATTTTTGTAATATTTAAATTTGGGCTTTTCTATTCCTCTCCCCTTAAAATAATCTCGTCCCGAGATTACAGTAGGAAGGATTAAAGAAAAAGATCTAATGAACATATGCCGCTAACAAGTCCGGATAGTTGGTTCTAAGGTATTCCTCTCTTTCCCACATTGCTTCTTCAGCGGTATGGTTATCCCACAATACTTAGTAAAAGTTTAACGTCCGACTTCTTGTGGTGCGAGTCTTCTCATCAATGATCTGCACCGGATGCTCAAAATAAGTGAGATCAGGTTGTAGAGCTTCAAGATCTTCCGCGCAGACTTCAGCTTGGGTTTTGTGACACTTATGCAACTGAGAGATGTGGAATACATTGTGAGTTCTAGAGAGAGACGCCGGTAACTCCAATCGCTAGGCCACAGGTCTACATTTTTCAATCACCGCGAATGGCCCAATGAAACGTGGAGCTAACTTCCCTTTTACTCCGAAATGATGAATCCCTTTCATCGGAGATACCCGAAGGTAAAAGTGATCCCCGATGTCGAAGTGAAGAGGTCGACGTCCTTTATCTGCATAGCTCTTCTGTCGAGATTGAGCAGCCTTAAGATTGGCTTGGATCACCCGCACTCGTTCTTCAGCTTTGTTGACAAGATCAATACAATATATCACTCTTTCACCTGACACACACCAATTCAATGGTGTGCGGCATTTCCTGCCATTGAGGGCTTCATATGGCGCCATCTGGATACTAGATTGATAGCCATTTTTGTATGAGAACTCTGCCAATGGTAAATGATAATCCCGTTCTTACCATGGTGGATGGCACAAGCTCGCAGCATGTCCTCAAGGACCTTATTCACCCTTTTAGTCTGACCATCAGTCTGTGGATGATAAGCAGAGCTTCGAATCAACTTGGTACCCAATGATGCGTGAGCTGCTCCCAAAATCGAGCAACAAACAAAGCTCCACGATCTGAAATGATAGTGTGAGGTACTCCATGTAAGCACATGATTCTAGCAATATACAACTCTACGTACTTTGGTGCATGGTAGTTGATCAGTCGATCAACTATCTCCCAAATGGAATCATGCTTATGGAATGTGAGAGGCAATCCAACGATGAAGTCCATGCTGATGTCCTCCTATTTACAGGCCAGTATGCTTAAAGGTTGTAGCTATCCGGCTGTCCTCAAATGACCGGCTTTCACTCGCTGAGATGTATCACATTCTGATACATACTTTGCTCTTTCACGCTTCATCCGGGACCACCAGAATTTCTTCTTCAAGTCCTGGTACATTTTGTTACTTCCCGGATGAATAGAATACTTGGACAAATGAGCTTCGTCCAATATCTTCTTCCAAAGTTCCATATTACGGGGCGCCACTATGCGGTCTTTGAACCAGATGGTACCATGATCATCATATCGGAAACACTTCATCTCCCCCTTCTTAATTCTTCGCCAAATGTGCAACATGCCCTTGTCTTCTTTTTGAGCCTCTACAATATCTTCCCTGATGGTAGGAATGAGAGCAAGATTGCAGAGTGCTCCATATGGAACCAAGTATAAATTCGGCTCGTCCTCCTCCATTGAAGTGATGGACATGGTACTTGCGGCTCAACACAACTGCAACCACATTCGCCTTGCCAGGATGGTAGTGAATCTTAATCTCATAATCTTTGATCAACTCTAACCATCTTCGTTGTCGCATATTCAATTTTTTCTGGATGAAGATGTACTTCAAACTCGTATGATCAGTGTAGAGGTGCACTAGATTGCACCATAGATAGTGCCTCCACATCTTCAATGCGAGCACCACGGCAACGAGCTCAAGATCATGAGTCGGATACTGTTTTTCATTATTCCGAAGCTGTCGAGATCCATACGCGATCACCCTTCTATCTTGCATGAGTACACAACCAACACCAATGCCAAATGCATCACAATAGACATCAAATGGTTTGGTCGTGTCCGGTTGAGCCAACACCGGTGTTGTTGTGAGGTGTTTCACCAAGGCTTGAAATGCTTCTTCACATTCTTTAGTCCATACATACTTCATTCCCTTCTTCAGTAGTTCCGTCATTGGTTAAGCTGTCTTTGAGAAACTTGGAATGAACCACCAATAATAGCCAGCCAAGCAAAGGAAACTGCGAACTTCATGTACGGACTTGGGAGATTTCCACTTCAGGACTTGTACAATTTTCCTTGGATCAACTGCAATACCATCAGCCGAGATGATGTGCCCTAGAAATGGAACTTGGCTGATCCAAAACTCACACTTGCTAAACTTTGCATACAGTTTGTGTTCCCTTAACCGTTGCAGTACAATATTCATGTGTTTAGCGTGTTCTTCTTTAGATTTAGAATACACAAGAATGTTATCGACGAAGACCACGACAAACTTGTCCAACTCTGGCATAAACACCGAATTCATGAGACACATAAAGTGAGCCGGTACATTGGTCAACCCAAAGCACATGACGAGATACTCATACAGCCCATACCTCATTGAGAATGCGGTTTTTGGAATATCCTGAGGTCGAATCTTAATCTGATGATAACCTAAACGAAGGTCCATCTTCGAGAATACTTTAGCACCCACTAGTTGATCGAATAAGATATCAATGTGTGGTAGTGGATACTTGCTCTTGATGGCGACAACATTCAGTGGACGATAGTTCACACATAACCTTAAAGTCTCATCCTTCTTCTTAACAAACAACACGAAACAGCCCCAAGGTGATGAACTTGGGCGAATAAAACCCTTGCTCAATAAGTCATTCAGCTGCTCTTTCAATTCTGCAAGTTCCTTCGGTGCCATCCTATACGGCTTGCTCGAGATTGGCACGGTTCCTGGCGCCAGTTCAATTTTGAACTCGACGTCACGTTCTGGTGGCATGCCAGGAAGATCGTCAGGAAACACATCTGGATATTCACACACCACTGGGATATCCCTAAGCTTCATGGCACTTTTGTGATGCACCGCTGAGACTCTTGGTGCAGTATTCAAAAGATTCAAAGTGTTGCAACCATGGACTTGAGAATTCAGTTGGACAGTCTGCGAGCTGATATCAAAGATAGCTCCATGATGTGTCAACCATGACATTCACAAGATGAGGTCAATCTGCTGACCTTCTAAGATGATGAGGTTCACTGGATAGATACTTCCACCCGTGCGCAGAGGTGCTCGAGAAACAACCTCATTAGCTGAAATATTGCCTCCAGTTTAACTGATATGGAAAGGATGTGAGACTCACAATTGGCACTTGATGTTTCAGCACGAAAGACTTGCTCACAACATTATGAGTAGCTCCAGAGTCAAACAGAATGACTAATGGTTGATCATGTAAAGTAAATATGTCTGCTAAAACAGGTTCTCCTTTTGGAATGTCCTCGATCGCAGCATAATTAACACTGGCAAACATCGACGGAGCTTTCTTTCTAAGTTTATGGTGCTGATCAAAATTTTTGGAAAAGGACAATTGGACACGACCATGTTCCGTCTTGTGACGTGCCCATGCTAAATGCATTATGTGCTTTCAACTGAATTGGGGTGGACTGACAACTTGCACATCTTGCAGAGATGGGGCTGCAAGAGTGAGATTATATGGCTGCGGTGGTGGATAGGGACATACTTGCACGCTTTGCTGAGGTGCGGGTAAAGTCTCCACTGGATATGAGTGATACCGAATCTGTTGTGGTTGCTCACATGACTACATCTCTTGAATGGACGGTAAGTGTAGGATCGAAGAGCACATGAAAATCTACCAGAGGGGGGGGTGAATGGTAGATTTAAAAAATCTTACATAGCGGAAACAATTAAATCCCATCTCCTTCGGAAGAAAAACGATCTGTTAAAGAAATTATGTGTGAGACTAATCTAAACATGTTTTGCCATGACAAAAGTGATATATATCATAGAGAATCAAGTCACCAAGACGACACAACAAGAATCACTCAAATCCGTCAAGAGAATCTCAAGTTACGATTGAAAGATCAAACAAAGGTCAATCTGTCCTACCCAAGAAAAACAGTTCTGGAACGCTGCAAAGAAACTCATGTAGATAAAAAACTACAAATCCAATGACCATTAAATTTTGACATATGATAGATAATCAAGTTTTGAAGATAAACCAAAAAGAATCACGTCAATTGGATTTGTGAAACTTGAGTTATGATAAAACCACCGAAGAAAGGTAGTGCTGTGCAGAAAACTCAACGAGAAAAACTTGCCTGGAACAAGTCAGACGAACAAGGCACAAAAGTTCCTTTCAACTATGAATTTTATTCAATATAACACAAGAGTAACAGCCAAAAAGTCGTCTACCAAGAGCTCTAGCCACCCTTGCTTATATAACCAGCCCTTAGACCAACCCAAAACTAACTAGAACTGTAATCCTACTCAGTTCACGAATCGAAACTTTCCATTACTGCTCAAGTCTCTTCTATACGCAGATAGAAGCAATCTTAAGACTTCCGAACACCTTATGAGCGTATCACACATTCCTAAAACAACTCAATTCGTGACCCACAAGAAATCCTATCATAACCAACTCAAAACATTCCATATTTGAGTCAAACACGACTCAGCCGCAGCCTGAGTCCATAACCTAGTCAGTTGGACCTTTCCGACCAATTCTTTACGTCCACTTCTCTTCATCATGCATTGGAACCATGCAGCCACGTCGATGTACTCCTTGCACACGTTCAAACATCTTCCAACGACATCCACGATACCTTCATTTGCATTGTTCTTGATTCAAACATGTTGCACAACCTCCCGATCAACTCAACCACAATTCCTCCCGAACTTGGTTGTTGAACCTCATCTTCTCCCTAAGACTAGTTTAATGGATCCCATCATTAGCCATGTCTTGAACTGAAGCAACACCTGCACATGAATAAACAACCAATACTTCCGAGCACAAGTCCTCGACTTGACTCCCGTTAGTTCCGAAACTACAACATCTTACGTGAGTACCTCACATAAGCATGTTGCAAACCATAGAAAATTGATTTTGCAATGCTTTTAGTTCTAATATTTTGCAATGCTTTTGAGAACCTAGTAGAGAGAAGTACTAGCTCCTCCTTTGGAAATTCCTCAATCTGTTCAAGGGTTAGAGAGGACAACAAAGCAAGTGTACCATAAGATGAAGTTTGACTAGAGCTAGGCATGTCACGTTGAGAAACAAGAGCAATAGACTTGTTGAGGTTCTTACGTGATATTATGTCAATTTTGTGAGACCTATGTGCGCTGAATACATTGGCTTGTAGTGAATACATTGGCTTTGATGATAAAAGTTCTAAAATACTACCAAACATCTTTATCATCAAGGTCCGAGCTCCGGCAAGGTCCGACGTAAGGTCCGACTTGTTTTGGCTAAGGTCTGATTTCTTTGTCAAGGTTCAACATGTTTTTGGATAGCTCCGGTGAGCTTTGTCTTTAGCTCCGGCGTGTCTTTGAATAGCTCCGGCATGTCTTTGTTAAGCTTCGATACCTTTTGCTAGGTCCGACTTATGTTGGTTAGCTCCGACATGTTTTTCTAGCTCCGTCTTTTTGGTTGACTAGTTCCGACTAGCTTTGGTAAGTTCCGGCGCTAGGTTGTACTACCTTTGGTAAGCTCCAGCGCTAGGAGGTACTAGCTTTGTTAAGCTCCGACTCAAGCTCCGGTTAGCTTTGGCAAGGTTCGGAGCTTGATCGTAATGTTCCAAATTTTCATGTGAAATGTTTCGAACTTGCCTTATATTTTTTTGGAAAGATTGCTTAGTATTCATTTGCTAAGCTTTTGGCGCGTTTTGGTTGATATGGTTGATATCGTTTTACTGTGGCTTTGCAACATGCTTATGTTAGGTGCTCACGTAAGTTGTTGTGTTCAGAACTGACTTGAGTCAAGTTGCGGACTTGGGCTCATACGGATTGGTTGTTTTATTCATGTGCAGGTGTTGCTTGAGTTCAAGACATGGCTGGTAACGGGATCCATTGAACTAGTCTTAGGGAGAGGATGAGGTTCAACAACCAAGTTCGGGAGGAATTATGATTGAGTTAATCGGGAGGTCGCACAACATGTTTGAATCAAGAACAATGCATATGAAGGTATTATGGACGTCGTTGGAAGATGTTTGCATGTGTGCAAGGAGTGCATGGACGTTGCTTCATGGTTCCGAGGCGTGATGAAGAGAAGTGGACGTAAAGAATTAGTCGGAAAGGTCCAACAGACTAGGTTATGGACTCAAGCTGTGACTGAGTTGGTTTTGACTCAAATATGGAAAGTTTTGAGTTGGTTATGATAGGATTTCGTGTGGGTCACGAATTTGAGTGGTTTTAGGAATGTGGGATACGTCCCTAAGGTGTTTGGAAGTCTTAAGATTGCTTCTATCTGCGTATAGAAGAGTCCTAAGCAGTTATGGAAAGTATCAATTCATGATTTGAGTAGGATTAGAGTCCTAGTAGAGATTGGGTTGGCCTAAGGGCTGGTTATATTAGCAAGGGAGGGCAGAGCTCGTGTGAGATGACTTTGGGTGCTGTTCCTCTTGTGTTCTATTGAATAAAATTCATAGTTTGAAGGAACTTTTGTGCCTTGTTCGTCTGACTTGTTCCAGACAAGTTTTACTCGTCGAGTTTCTGAACAGCACTACCTTTAATCGGTGATTTTATCATAACTCGAGTTTTACAGATCCAATTAACGTGATTCTTTTTTGGGTTTTCTTCACAACTTGATTATCTATGATCTGTAAAAATTTCACGGTCATTGCATTTGTGGTTTCTGATCTACACAAGTTTCTTTGCAGTGTTCCAGAACTGTTTTTCTTGGGTAGGACAGATTGACCTTTGTTCGATCTTTCGATCATAACTTGAGTTTCTCTTGACGGATTTGAGTGATTCTTCTTGTGTTTTCTTTGTGAATTGATTCTATCTGACATATATCACTTTTGTCACGGTGAAACACGTTTAGATTATTCTCACATATAATTTCTTTAACAGATCGTTTTTCTGCCAAAGGGGTTGGGATTTAATTGTTTCTGCTGCATAAGATTTTTTAAATCTACCATTCACCGCCCCTCTGGTAGCTTTTCACGTGCTCTTCGATCCTACAATTGGTATGAGAGCCACGGTACTTTAATCATTGGGATTTGCACGTGTTTTTGACTAATCATCATGGAGAAATACTCTGCCAAACCTTGTGTCTTTGCTGGTATTGATTTTCAGGTTTGGAAGGCACGCATGGAGGCTTTCATCCAGGCGCAAGGCTTTGCAATATGGGAGAAGGTGTACAAGCCTTATGAAGTGCCATCAAATGATCAAGTTACAGCTACAAATCTGAGAGATGTTGACAACAACAACAAGGCTCAAAACTTGATCATACAAGGATTAGCTCAAAGCGACTTCGACTGTGTTGCACACCTCCGATCTTCATACGATGTGTGGAAAGCACTTTGTGACTGCCACGAAGGATCCAACATGATCAAGGAGGTAAGGCAAGACATATTCAAGAAAGAATACATGTGCTTTGAGATGCAACCTTATGAGTCTATTGATGACCTTTTTGCTCGCTTTAATAAAATTCTCAGCAACTTGCGTAGTGTCAATGTTAATTTTTCAGATGCTGAAAATGCTAGGCAATTATTAAGTGCATTAGATATGTCAGTTTGGAAGATGAAAGTGACATCTATTCGTGAATCTACTGTCATGAGTACACTTACTTTAGATGTGCTATATTCCAAGTTAAAAACTCATGAAATGTACATAATATCACGTAAGAACCCCAAGTCTATTGCTTTTGTTTCTCAACGTGATATGCCTAGCTCCGGCCAATCATCATCTTGCAATACTCTTGTTTTGCTGTCCTCACTAACCCTGAAGCAGATCGATGAATTTCCAAAGGAGGAGCTAGCACTTCTATCTACTAGGTTCTCGAAGGCATTGCAAAATGTGAGAACTAGAAGGAGAGGAAGCTCCGGACCACAACACTGTTTTGAATGTGGAAAGACAGGACACTTTCGTACAGAATGTCCTAACCTTTCAGGTCCTACTACACGTGAAGAAAAACAGAACAAGGTCAAGACCACCTTTGGAAACCCCAACAAGAAAAAGAAGGGTACTATAGGACGCAAGATGATTAACAGCTTCATCACTGCACTTCAAGAGCTCGGTTCAAGCGATGTAGACTTTGAAAGTGATGAAGATGATGACGATCTGGCCAACTTATGCTTCATGGCGAGCAAAACAAGATCAAGATCAAGTCAGGAGGATGCAGAACACAACAATGATGACGATGAGGTATGTTCTACCTATAATGAAATATGTGATGCAATTTCTCGTGCAACTATTATTGTTAAGAAGAAGGACAAAAAGCTTCGGGATAATGCTGCTAAAATTGAATCACTAGAATCTGAAATAAACCGTTTGAAAACCTTGATTCCTAGTGATGATTCTTGTCCCTCATGTGATTCAATCTATGAACAATTGTCCACACTAAGAACTGCACACTCCTCCACACTAGATAAACTTTAACTTGAAATTGAAAAGAACAAAAATTTTGCTGCACTTGATATTGGAAACTTAAAAGATGCTTCTTGTTCTACAATTGATTTGCATTGTTCTAGTTGTGATGATCTTGAAGAGAAACTAAAAGATGCTATGAATGAAATTTCAATATTGAATAATGCTTTACGTTCTCATGAAGTTAAATATTGTTCCAATTGCAAATTAAAAAGAAAAACTTTATGTGAAAATTGCCTTGATCTGTCCAATAAACTTGATAACATGCATAGGACATTAGATCGCTTTTGTAACGGGAATAAGAACCTAAACATGCTGCTGAATTCTTCCAAGTGTTGCAATGATAAAACTGGTTTAGGTTTTGATTCTCATGCTCATTCTAAGGCACATCCACCTAAAATTGTAAAGTCATTAGGAAGTGGTTTGATTCAAACAGTTTCTAAACAAACAGAAGTGGTTTTCAAATCTGCAGAAGTGTTGTCTCATTCGGTTTCAAATAAAAATGTTGCTTGCTCATCTAGACATGAACACAAAGTTTCATTTCATTGTACCTAATGTGGTAGAGATAGTCACGTCATAGATTTTTGTTATAGACTAGCTAAACAACATAAAAAGGAAAGAATGATTGCTAGATCTCATAACTTTCATGCAAAATTTTCTGCACATATTAAACTGAATGCCAGGAACATGGAACATGCTTTTATGAGTCAAAAACATTCAAAGTTTACCTCCGGACCTTTTGTTTTTGCCTCCGGAGCTACTGATTTTTGTGCTACACAAATAACACCTTATAGGTCAGTAGTTAAGAACAAAAAATCTCAAACTTTGACTCATAAACCTGCTATTTTATCTCAGCTTTTGCGTGTTTTTCCTGCTGCACGTGTGACTCAGTACTGGATTCCTAAATGCCTTTTAACTAACCCCAGTATTGAGTCATCGACGTATTGTGCTTCTGCGTAGGTTACACGTTTGAGGAAGGAGAACATTTGGATTGTGGATTCAGGTTGCTCACGCAACATGACCGGTAACAAAGATTGGTTCTCCTCCCTCTCTTTTGTGTCACGTGTAGAGAATGTTACTTTCACCGGCAATTCTTTAACTCCTATAATTGCTAAGGGTTCGGTTAGAGTAAATGATCGCTACACTTTGAAGGATGTGACACTTGTCAAAAATTTGAAATACAACTTGCTTTCTGTTTCACAATTGCTAGATGAAAATCTGGAAATTATTTTCAATAAAAACTGGTACAAAGTTGTAGGTTCAAATAGTGAGCTTATTTTTAACATGTCTCAGTTTGGAAGAGTTTTTAAAGCTGATTTTGATATGTCTTCCTCTAAGCATAGGTGTCTAGTTGCTAATGATTCAAAGGACTTATATTTTTGGCATCGTAGACTTGGTCACGTAGGCTTTGATCACCTAACGTGTGTTAGTGCTCTTGATCGCATATGTGGGCTGCCTAAGCTTAAAGAGGATAAAGAAGTTGTGTGCTCTTCCTGTAGACATGCTAAGATGGTTGCAGGTTCACATACTCCTCTCACAATGATCATGACAACTGAACCGGGTCAACTTTTACACCTAGACACCGTAGGACCTTCATGTGTTCAATCCTTCGGAGGCAAATGGTATGTTCTTGTTATTGTTGATGATTATTCTAGATACTCTTGGGTTTACTTTATGGCATCTAAGAATGAAGCTTTTAGTCACTTTAGAACTTTATTTCATAGATTATCAATTGATCACCCAGGATCTTTAAAAACAATTAGAAGTGATAACAGAACTGAATTTTAAAATCAATCTTTTGATCATTTTTGTGCTGAAAATGGAATAGATCATCAATTTTCTTCACCATATGTACCTCATCAAAATGGTGTTGTAGAAAGAAAGAACAGAACCTTAGTTGAGATGGCTAGGACTATGCTTGACGAATATCAAACTCCTAGAAAATTTTGGGCTGATGCGATTGCAACCGCTTGTTATGTCTCAAATCGTGTTTTCTTGCGCGCTAAGCTAGGTAAAACACCATATGAGCTCCGGTTTGGACATAGGCCTAGTGTTACGCATTTTCAGGTCTTCGGTTGCAAATTCTTTGTTAAGAAACATGGTAATCTTGATAAATTTTAACCTAGATCCACTGATGGCATGTTTCTTTGTTATCCATCTCATACTAGAGGCTACCGTGTGCTTTTACTTGACACTAACAAAATTGTTGAGACTTCTGAAGTGTCTTCTGATGAATCTAGCCCAGGTACTAGCTAAAACATTGCAGGTCCAGATCCATATCCGCAGGGGGAGAGCATTTTTGTTGAAGATGAGGAAGAGGTGGAGCTGCTGCCTGAAAATTCAGCAGCTAATGAAATTGTTCGAGCTCCTGGTTTTGATTCACAGCCAGCAGCAATGACCCTCATTGCTGGTCCAGATCCTCCTCAAGTCACAAGCTCATCGATTTGTGATGAACATGAAGAAGAAGAAGCTTGTGAAGTGTCCACTCCCCGCCGGGTTCTCAAAATTCATATATTATTGGAAGCTTGCACGAACGAGTTACACGGTCCAGGTTTTGCGATCCAATTTCTCATGCTCATTCTGCTTTTGTTGCTTCTTTTGAACCCAAAGATATATCACACGCACTCACTAATGATTCTTGGATTATTGCCATGCAAGAAGAGTTAGAAAATTTTGAAAGAAATAATGTTTGGAAACTTGTACCTCCACCTCAAGGTCATACTTTAATTGGAACAAAATGGGTGTTCAAAAATAAACAAAGTGAGGATGAGGTTGTGGTTAGGAATAAGGCTAGGTTGGTTGCTCAAGGTTTCACTCAAGTTGAAGGTCTAGATTTTGATGAAACTTTTGCTCCTATTGCTAGATTAGAAGCCATAAGAATTTTGTTAGCTTTTGCTGCATCTAAAGGTTTTAAGCTATATCAAATGGATGTTAAAAGTTCTTTTCTTAATGGCTACATAGATGAGGAGGTTTATGTCAAACAACCACCGGATTTTGAAAATCCAGATTTTCCTAATCATGTTTACAAGCTGTCCAAAGCCTTGTACGGTCTAAAACAAGCCCCTAGAGCATGGTATGATAGGTTAAAAACATTCTTACTTGAAAGGGGGTTTACCATGGGCACGGTTGATAAAAATCTTTTTGTGCTTAAGCATGGCAATGACTCATTATTCGTTCAAGTGTATGTGGATGATATTATCTTAGGTTGTGCTTCTCATGATCTTGTGTCCAAGTTTTCAGCTATGATGAGTTCAGAGTTTGAGATGAGTATGATGGGAGAACTCACGTACTTTTTGGGGCTGCAAATCAAGCAAACCAAGGAGGGTACCTTTGTGCATCAAATGAAGTATACAAAAGACCTCCTAAGGCGCTTCAACATGGACAAAAGCGAGCCTCTTCGGACACCAATGGGAACAACAACAACACTTGAACTTGATGAATATGGTGAACCTATGGATCAAAAACAATATAGAAGCATGATTGGATCACTTTTGTACCTCACGGCATGAAGACCAGACATACAATTCAGAGTATGTCTTTGTGCACGTTTTCAAGCCTCCCCATGTGCTTCACATCGTCAAGACATCAAAAGGATTCTCAGGTACTTACATGGAACTCAAGAATTTGGCATTTTTCTTTCTTCTTCCTCAACTATTACTTTGAAAGCTTTTTCCGATGCTGATTTTGGAGGTTGTAGGATTGATAGGAAAAGTACTTCGGGTGCTTGTCAATTTCTTGGTAATTCACTTGTTGCTTGGTCCTCTAGAAAACAAAGTTCAGTTGCACAATCCACCGCCGAATCTGAATATGTAGCTGCCGCAAGCGCTTGTTCACAAATTCTTTGGATTGTTCAAACACTTAAGGACTATGGGGTTGATCTAGATAGTGTTCCACTATTTTGTGACAACACTAGTGCTATTTGCATTGCTAAAAACCCTGTGCAACATTCTAGAACTAAGCACATTGATATTAGGTATCACTTTCTCCGTGATAATGTTGAAAAAGGAAACATTGCGCTTCACCAAGTAGATACTGAACAACAATTGGCTGACATTTTTACAAAACCTTTGGATTTCACTCGTTTTTGTTACTTTCATAGTGAAATAGGGGTTATGCATCCTCATGGCTTAAATTGAGGGGGAGTTTTCAAACTTGGAAAGTCTATGTGTGAATCTGAACTTAAAATAATATGAGCATAGTATTTCATACATATATGACTTTATTATTCCTTTAACATGCTGAAAGTTCATACTACATTACTCATGTTATACATTTTGTAGTTGTTGCCATGTCTAGTAATTGAAATAATTACTTACACTAAATTTGGTCATGGTTGAACTTTCTTGCTATTTTGAACTTGTTGCATGCTCACAAGTGCTTTTAATCTTAAAGAATTAATCAAGAAATAAACTCACATGTTGAGTTTTTATGATCAAATGAAAAATTGAGAAAAGATCATGAGAATGTGCATGCATCGCGCTTCTTCTTTTGAGATGGCTTATCATTGCACTTAGATATGAACTTGGAAGAAGTTGTGTATGACTAAAACCATGTCCTTAAGCTTCTGATTGTCAAATGACATAGGCTTGGCTTGGTTGGTTAGAATAAGGCAGATGCGCATATAATCTCTTGCAAATATCATATGACCTAAATTTGTGCTTTGAAAAATAATAAAATGCAGCAGCAAGTGTCATGCTTTCAGGTTTTGAAATAGTTAAGTCTGTGAGATCATGGCTTGCTTAAATTGAAAATTACATTTGATCTCTAGCATGGCTTACACTATTTTATGTATCTCATTGATGTGATAGTGTAAGTTACTTGATAGTATGACTTGGATGTGCTTTGACTATATGTATATGTTATAATATGCTCATAACAATTGAAATTTCTCTTTTGAATCTTGCTGGATACATTGTCAAATGGGGAGAGATAATATGTAAATTTACAAAGATAAGTATGCAAGGGGGAGAAATTGATTACACATTGCACATATTCACAATTGTTTTGGCACGATTCTTCTCAAGGGGGGGGGGAATTTGAATTTGTTTTTCTTCTCACTTTATTTTTGATTTACAAAAGGGGGAGAAATTGTTTTCAGAACTTTTAATGTGAATAAGCCAATGTTGGGATTTTAAGTGGTGTTGCCAATGCATTCATCAAGGAGGAGATTGTGAGACCTATGTGTGCTGAATACATTGGCTTGTACTGAATACATTGGCTTTGATGATAAAAGTTCTGAAATACTACCAAACACCTTTATCATCAAGGTCTGACTCTAGGTCCGAGCTCCGGCAAGGTTCGACGTAAGGTTCGACTTGTTTTGGCTAGGTCCGACTTCTTTGTCAAGGTCCGACATGTTGTCGGGTAGCTCCGGTGAGCTTTGCCTTTAGCTCCGGCATGTCTTTGAATAGCTCCGACATGTCATTGGTAAGCTCCGATATGTTTTGCTAGGTCCGACTTATGTTGGTTAGCTCCAACATGTTTTTCTAGCTCCAGCTTTTTGGTTGACTAGTTTCAACTAGCTTTGGTAAGCTCTGGCTCAAGCTCTAGGTAGCTTTGGCATGGTTCAGAGCTTGATCGTAATGTTCCAAATTTTCATGTGAAATGTTTCAAACTTGCCTTATATTTTTTTGGAAAGATTACTTAGTATTTGTTTGCTATGTTATTGGCGTGTTTTGGTTGATATGGTTGATATCATTTTACTATAGCTTTGCAACATGCTTATGTGAGGTGCTCACGTAAGGTGTTGTGTTCGGAACTGACTTGAGTCAAGTCGCGAACTTGGGCTCGTACGGATTGGTTGTTTTATTCATGTGCAGGTGTTGCTTGAGTTCAAGGCATGGCTGGTAACGGAATCCATTGAACTAGTCTTAGGGAGAAGATGAGGTTCAACAACCAAGTTCGGGAGGAATTGTGGTTGAGTTGATCGGGAGGTTGCGCAACATGTTTGAATCAAGAACAATGCATGTGAAGGTATCATGGACATCATTGGAAGATGTTTGCACATGTGCAAGGAGTGCATGGACGTGGCTGCATGGTTCCGAGGCGTGATGAAGAGATGTGGACGTAATGAATTGGTCAGAAAGGTCCAACCGACTAGGTTATGGACTCAAGCTGCGGCTGAGTTGGTTTTGACTCAAATATGGAAAGTTTTGAGTTGGTTATGATAAGATTTCGTTTGGATCACGAATTTGATTTGTTTTAGGAACGTGGGATACGTTCCTAAGGTGTTTGGAAGTCTTAAGATGGCTTCTATCTGCGTATAGAAGAGTCCTAAGCAGTTATGGAAAGTATCAATTCGTGATTTGAGTAGGATTAGAGTCCTAGTTGAGATTAGGTTGGCCTAATGGCTGGTTATATAAGAAAGGGAGGCCAGAGCTCGTGTGTGATGACTTTGGGGGCTGTTCCTCTTGTGTTCTATTGAATAAAATTCGTAGTTTGAAGGAACTTGTGTGACTTGTTCGTCTGACTTGTTCTAGACAAGTTTTACTCGCCGAGTTTCTGGACAGCACTACCTCTTGTTGGTGGTTTTATCATAACTCGAGGTTTACAGATCCAATTGACGTGATTCTTTTTGGGTTGTTTTCACAACATGATTATCTATCATCTGTAAAATTTCACGGTCATTGGATTTGTGGTTTCTGATCTACACGAGTTTCTTTGCAGCGTTCCAGAACTGTTTTTCTCTGGTAGGACAGATTGACCTTTGTTCGATCTTTCGATCATAACAAGAGTTTCCCTCGAAGGATTTGAGTGATTCTTCTTGTGTTTTCTTCATGACTTGATTCTATCTGATATATATCAGTTTTCTCATGGTAAAATACGTTTAGATTAGTCTCACACACAATTTCTTTAACATATCATTTTTCTGCCAAAGGGGTTGAGATTTAATTGTTTCCGCTGCGTAAGATTTTTTAAATCTACCATTCACCCCCCCCTCTGGTAGCTTTTCACATGCTCTTCAATCCTACAAATTTCATGAGTTTTTAACTTGAAATGTAGCACATCTACAGTATGTGTACTCATGACAGTAGATTCACGAATAGATGTGACTTTCATCTCCCAAATTAACATATCTAATGCACTTAACAATTGCCTAGCATTTTCAGCATCTAAAAAATTAACATTGACACTATGCAAGTTGCTGGGAATTTTATTAAAGCGAGCAAAAAGATCATCAATAGACTCACCGGGTTGCATCTCGAAGCGCATGTATTCTTTCTTGAACATGTCTTGCCTTACCTCCCTGGTCGTGTTGGATCCTTTGTGGTAGTCACAAAGCGCTTTTCACACATCGTATGCAGATCGGAGGTGTGCAACACGGTTGAAGTCGCTTTGAGTTAATCCTTGTGCGATCAAGTTCCGAGCCTTGTTGTTGTTGTCGACATCTCTCAGATTTGTAGCTATAACTTGATCGTTTGACGGCACTTTGTAAGGCTTGTATACCTTCTCCCATATTGCGAAGCCTTGTGCCTGGATAAAGGCTTCCATACGTGCCTTCCAAACCTGAAAATCAATACCACTAAACACACAAGGTTTCGCGGAGTATTTCTCCATGATGATTAGTCAAAAACACGTGCAAATCACAAAGATTAGAGCACCGTGGCTCTGATACCAATTGTAGGATTGAAGAACATGTGAAAAGCTACCAGAGGGTGGGGTGAATGGTATATTTAAAAAAATTTACGCAGCGGAAACAATTAAATCCAAACCCCTTCGGCAGAAAAACAATTTGTTAAAGAAATCATGTGTGAGACTAATATAAACGTGTTTCACCGTGACAAAAGTGATAGATATCAGAGAGAATCAAGTCACGAACACGACACAACAAGAATCACTCAAATTCGTCGAGAGAAACTCAAGTTACGATTGAAGGATCAAAGAAAGGTCAATATGTCCTACCTGAGAAATATAGTTCTAGAACGCTGCATAGAAACTCGTGTAGAAATTTTGACATATGATAAATAATCAAGTTGTGAAGACAACCCAAAAGGAATCACGTCAGTTGGATTTGTAAAACTCAAGTTATGATAAAACCACCAAAGAAAGGTAGTGTTGTGCAGAAAACTCGACGAGAAAAACTTGTCTGGAACATGTCGGATGAACAAGGCACAAAAGTTTCTTTCAACTATGAATTTTATTCAATAGAACACAAGAGGAATAGCCCAAAAGTCGTCTACCACGAGTTCTGGTTACCCTTGCTTATATAACCAGCCCTAGGCCAACCCAAAACTAACTAGAACTCTAATCCTAATCAGTTCACGAATCGAAACTTTCCATAACTGCTCAAGACACTTCTATACGCAGATAGAAGCAGTCTTAAGACTTCCAAACACCTTAGTAACATATCTCAAATTCCTAAAACAACTCAAATTCGTGACCCACACGAAATCCTATCATAACCAACTCAAAACTTTCCATATTTCAGTCAAACACGACTCAGCCGCAGCCTGAGTCCATAACCTAGTCGGTTGGACCTTTCCGACCAATTCATTACGTACACATCTCTTCATCACGCCTTGGAACCATGCAGCCACATCCATGCACTCCTTGCACACGTGCAAACATCTTCCAACGACGTCCACAATACCTTCATATGCATTGTTCTAGATTCAAACATGTTGCACAACCTCCCGATCAACTCAACCACAATTCCTCCCGAACTTGGTTGTTGAACCTCATCTTCTCCCTAAGACTCGTTCAATTGATCCCGTCACCATCCATGTCTTGAACTCAAGCAACACCTGCACATGAATAAACAACCAATACTTCCGAGTACAAGTCCTCGACTTGACTCCCGTTAGTTCCGAAACTACAACATTTTACATGAGCACCTCACATAAGCATGTTTCAAACCATAGCAAAATGATATTATTCTTAACCATCAAAACACAACAAAAACTTAGTAAAAGAATACTAAGCAACCTTTCCATAAGTGTAAAGCAAGTTCGAAACATTGCAAGATAAAAGCAGAAACACTGCGATCAAGCACCGAACCTTGCCAAAGCTAACCGGACCTTGAACAGGAGCTTACCAAGGCTAGTACAACCTAGCGCTGGACCTTGATGATAAAGGTGTTTTGGAAGTATTCAAAACTTTTATAGCCATAACCAATGTATTCTTTACATATAGGTCTCACAGTAAGCAATACACCGCCCGATCCTCCTGAGGAACATCACTAATAACCTCCTGTGATGTCTTCCTCTTCCTCTTCTCCGCCTGATAGTGAAGAGTTGCATCCTCCTGAACAATAGCGGCATCAACCAAGTCATTGTAATTTCCGTTATTGAATAACACCAGTTGTGCTCGAAGCTTGACGTTCAGCTCTCGAAAGAAGCAACCACACTTCAATGCCTCAATATTCACATACTCAGGCGCATATTGAGCCAAATGATTGAATGCTTTGGATTATTCATAAGCACTCATTTCTTCTTGCTTCAACTCCATGAACTCCTCCAACTTGGTTTTAATCATCCCATAAGATATGTGACATCCACGGAAAGCATCGCGGAACTCCAGCCAGGTCACACAATGTCCATCAGGGAGAGTGGTGTGATATTCAGGCCACCAAGCTCCTGCAGATCTGTGATGTTGTTAAGCGCTGAATAAATCCTTCTGATATTCGTCACACTGGAGTAACTCAAACTTGGCTTCAATCACCCGGAGCCAATGACCCAACTCTAATGGTTCCAAGGCTTCTGTGAAAACTGGTGGTTGCGTCACCAAGAAATCCAGATATGTGACTTGAGGTTGATCAAGTGGTCAAGCCTCAGGTTGTACACTCCGTTGTACCAACGTATGCAGAGACTCGGCCATCCTTGCTAAGACTTCTGCCAATCCGGTTGATGATGGCACTTGTGGTGGAGTTGAGTTATCTCCACCATGAGCAGAAATACCAGGTTCACCCTCAAAATGAGTGTGATCCATGCTGCAAGAGTGAGCATTATGGTTAAGATCCAAAGTTGCAATATCAACTGGAATCATGATAAATACCGTAATATACATCACAAAACAATGCAGTAGGCTAGGTATAATTAAAGATTAGGACATTGAACTAGAATCAAATAAGTGATACTGCTCACCAAATACTTAATATGGTGTTTCAACTTTACGTTAATCTTTCATGTCGAGTAATCACTTCTAGACATGATGAGTAACACAAGAAGGTGAAACTAAAACGATATGAGTTGGTAACATCGCACACTGGTATGCTATCCAGTTTCTAGTCCATCAGACCAGTCTATAGAAATGTAAATAATTTTCACAGTTAGACGCAATATTTGATCTGGAGTGCAACTACAAAGTTGTAGTACACTAAAAAACCTTTGCAGATTGTATTCATTTGTCCCCATAGAAATTCTGGAATGGAAGATATAGAAGTTTGATTAAAGGTTACAAGACACTTCAAATCTGGAATATGAACTTCAGTTCTGTTCCAGCTGACCATCCCGTATAAACTCGAAATTCGCTCCTTGTAAATTGCAGGAATAGGATTTGAGTTGAATACAAAAGTTTTATAGCACTTCATAACCTTTCCAGATTGTACTTTAAAACCTCTAGGTGAGCTCTGTATCAAAAGTAATACAGGTTTGAAGTTGACTAAAATCTCCTGGAAATTTTGACAGAACCTCCCCTGTATATGTGGGTTTCTGTCCACAGTTTATACAGGTATATCAAAACAATATCTTGAGGTAATTACAAAATAAACAAGGTTCCCCATCATGCTAACATTCCAGAAATAAATTGGTTCAGACTTATGAAGTTGTTATACAGGTCAAAGCGCGCAAATTCCAACTATGCACAAATGTTTTCTGGTTCTGTACTGCCAGAACAGCGTTTGCGGCAAATGGAATTAGGCTCTACTAATGAAAGATTCAGTAAAGGAGTTGAATACAAAGTTGATAGAATACTTCCTAGGATTTCCAAAAATGTATATATATATGACTATGTCAAGTTTTTAAGATTAGGAGATATGACTGTCTAAAGTTGACAGATGAGCTGACTGTTTTTCTGCCAGCAGCTCAGCAGTGTACCAGTTTCAACCTGGAATTTGGATTGGTTCAGTGTCGAATTAGAAAACACTTCAATTTACGAAATTCTAGTGATGGCTCTACCCTCTTCATATATGTATCACAATGGGGCAGAAGATTTTTTACGAGAAGTTATGGTACCAATACAGAGACTGTGTAGTTGGGTGAGACATTTGTAGTAGTTTTTGTGGAGTTCAGTTTACACCAAGGTATGATGATTTTCAGTCCTAATGACCATAATAAACTTTGTAGTGGACTGGATGTTCTTTCCATGCACATAGCACATGCCTATGTTTTCCGCAATCTATGTTAATTGATCATACCGACATATCCATCCTTGGGTGCAAGAGTCTTCCTCAAAAGCCGGTTGAGCAGACTAAAGAATGGAAGGATGTACTTGGTGGTTGGAGGATTGAAGAATCCATCAACATACATGAACTCCATTTCACCAAGATCCATGGATTTGAGATTGTGAATAGTGATCTCATGGCTCAAATGTTCTTCTAATCCAAGAATCTTTGCAAAATCACCATACAACAAGGAGTATTGGAGTCCCTTGGTCAACCAAGTAATCCTCTTATCTTCATAGGTAGAGAAGTAGCAAGTTGTGTAGAATTGAGCAATAACTTCGGTATTCCAGTTGTATTGGAACCCCATGATCTCCGTTAACCCAAGATACTCGATGGCTTGGATGAAAGTATTGAAGGTTTGATGATTCTTCTTGAGCATGTAGATCCAATAAAACCACTGAGCATCATACATCGGTGTCTTCATCCTCAAGTACATAAGCCAATAGTAGTCGCAATGAAAGTCACACCAAAAGTGGTGATTCGCCGTTTCTTTATCACACTTGTAAACATTTTAGTAGCGAAACTTCTTTGCTTTATCCGCTCCTTTTCCTTGGAAAATATTTCTTGGAAGATCCTCCCGACGGTTTGGATCATTGGTGGGGGGTGCCATCACAAAAGGTCCAATAGGACCTTGTCAAGGAGCGGATCCAATGGGCATGTCACGAATGACAAGGTTCCTACTAGCCAAGGCTTTCTTCCTTGGAGGAGCCTTGGTAGCCTTCTTTGCTGGTGCCTTGTCCTTGCCTTTCTCAGTCATCAGAGCTTTGCCTTTGTCCTTGCTAGCTCGAGCCTCTTCCACTTTTCTTTTCCCCTTGTCAGCCGCTTTGTGACACCCGGTTTCGAAAAAAACAACCAAGTGAACGCATATGTGTGCCCAGGATGTTCAACACACATACACGAGTGCATTAACAAAAGGATATACAGAAAATTACCATAAAACAAGATTAATTAAGCACTTTTATTACAAAATTCAGAATATCCTCAAATTACAACTCTAATGATGATCCACGATGAAACCACTAATACTGCAGCGGAAATAAACTAAATATGAGCTAAACGAAATAAGCAAGCTAAGCAAAGGGTAGCGCGGCTCCAAGCAACACCACAGGGAAAGCTGATGGAAGCACACAGCCGAGAACTCCTCATTAACATCGTGATACTCCCAATCCTGACCTGCAACTGTTGGTGGGGGAAATGCAAGGGTGAGTACATGTCGTACTCAACAAGTGTGGAAAGTATGACATGTAGCTGATACAAATGAAGAAAATAATAAAGGCTAAGTGCTGAAAAGTACATTAAAACATTTGAAAAGCAATATATTGTATGTATGTGAAGTAAACCCATCATATACCACAATGATTATAATAGTATAAGTCCAAATTCCATATCCATCACCATTATACCAGATTTCACCATTACCATTAACCATATTCAATAACATAATTCAATCCATAACCAACCATAACCATATTATCAACCATAACCAGTACCAAACCATCCCAATACCGAAACATAACCAAACCATCCCAAATCCCAAATTTCCCTCTAACCATGTGAGGGTCCAGGTTGCTCATGACCGGGAGCACGGCTATTATGATAGTTTTTAAGACACTTTGCACAGGTTGTACCACTTTACCCACGTGTTCGTTATTTCATCATCTTTCGATGACTATGGAAACTCTATTATGCCGTCTCACACTTACTCAGGTGTGTGGCCAAGAGATCACAAAATAGCCTTTACAAAGGCACTACTAGCAAGTACGGACCCACTGAGGTTTTACCGGTGGCTATGCCTCCAACTTAGCACATCTTCAACCAAGGGCCCCCTCTTGTGCCATTCGGATCCCAGGGAGTCCCGCCATAATTCCAAACCCAATCCGACTCCCCTTCCCCGGCAATGGTCCGCGTAGTACTAGCAATACCCTAATTTATCAGCTATGCTACACCCATACTTGGCCTCGTGGTGGCACTGTAAATCCCGGATGGTCGCTCCACAAACTGGTCCTTAGATCTAAAGCAAGCGAAACCACCATAGCATCCAACCCAATACACATACCATGCTTTCTTAGATCACTCATTACCATGTCATATTAACCAGTTCATATTAACCATAATCTCATTAATTTATAACTAAATAGTATAGTTGTTTTCCCATCCCAATTAATTAAGCGAAGGAAAAAAGTAAAAAGCCCTTCTGACTCTCTACCATGTATTCCAGGTGACAAGGGTGGTAAAACAAAGCTAGTAAACTTCCTATCATAGGAATTCCCATCAAATTGACAAAAGCATGCAGTTTTGAAAACAAAACATTTATTGTAAAAACAAGATCAATATGTTCAATGACACTTGCCTTGCTCTTGGGCTTGATTGGGATCAAAGACTTCAAATTCTTGGTGCTGGAGACCCTCCACAGCACTCTCTAGCGTAAAGCCGTCTACACCGTGCAATAAACATACAAGAAAAGAATTACAATCAATAAGTGCACATATATTACTCAATATGTCATGACATGCATGATTATTGCAAATGTGAAGCAAAACTAGTTATTGAGTTACTATTAATGTTCACTAATTGTGTACAATGGTTATTAACAAGTTTACACAGGTTCATGTTGATTGAATTAAATTTAGAATTAATTTAACAAAAAACAGACATCCAGACCGGACTAGTTCGCTGGAGGTCCGGACTAGTTCGCCCTACGCAGAACCAGCGAATTAGGGTTTTTAGATCAACGTGAATTTTAGGAAACAGGGTTGAATTCACGTGAGAAAGAGGAAGTAGAAGGTATACCAGGTGTTTAGAACTCCAAAGAATCAAGGGTTTGGAGGCAACACTTGGTTCTTGACGATCTTGGGTAGAGGAATAAAACTTGATGGTGATTTGTTGATGGAGAACGAAAACATGATGGGGATCTTGATCCTCTTTCGTGTCCTCCTCTTCTTCTTCTTGCTCGGGATCTCCTTCTCCCTCCTTGGCGGCGGCTACCCACGAGCTAGGGTTTGGGTGTGATTCAAAGGAGGCAAAAAGATGTGAAAATAGAGTGTTGGGTTGTTTATATACGAGTGAAGGGCTAGGGCTTGATGTAGTTCAGTTTTAGAGAGGGTGGAGGCCGGCGTGGGGTCCCACATGGGTTCAAAAAGAGTTATACACGACGTCCTTAGGCCCACTTAAGGTAAAACCCAAAAACACGTCATGGAACAAAAGATCAACTTGGAATCACGATCACCGCACAAGTCGGCAATAGGCCGGACTAGTCTGAAGTTAGTTAGAGAGAAATCGGATAAGGCCGGACCAAGCCAGACACGTCCGAACTTAGTCAGAGAGGAAAAGGACAAGTCTAAACAGATCCAAGGACTTAGTGAATTTTTTCATGGATGGGATGACCGGACTAGTCCGCAATGGACCAGTCACGTCCAAAAATTGTACAGAGAGAAAAAACGGACTAGTTCGCAGCAAAAACGGAAATGTTCGAGTGAGGTCAGAGAGAAATCGAACTAGTCCGCACCAAAAAACGGACTAGTTTGCACTTCTCGTAACTTTTCAGTACGGTTTTGCTTTAAATTCATTTTAAAATCATTCCTTTTTATGTAGATCAATGTTAAACATGTATATGAACTTATGCAATGCATGATTCATGAAAATGAGGGTGTTACACACTTGGGCCTTTTCCTTTTCCCCATAGTCACAAGCCTCTTCTCCCTTGTGGATTATTTGGTTGCTTCGGCTTGTTTTGCATCCCTGTCATGCTTCTTCTTGGTGCGAGCCTCGTGATGTTTGAGCTCGTGAGCTAACTCAACCTTTTCTTCAAACCTTCATCGATAAATGGCTTGGCGAGCCGCCTCACGCTCCGGATCGGAGAGAGGAGAATCGTCACGTGTTGACATGCTGCTGACAATATAAGGAAGAAAAATACATGAGGAACTTGGAGTATTGTGGTTGAAACATTGAAACTTGAGAATATAGGAGCTGAAACTGTATATTGCTGGACTAATCCGGTAATGAACGGACTAGTCCGGACGCTGCAGTTTCAAACCCTAAATCTACAATTCTCAAATATTTCAAAAGGGATGGACGCAATACTTAGCAAATTGAATCACATGACGTCAAGGGTGCAGTTGAGAGTCTAAGCTAGGAGTCATATAGCCTAGAGCGCAAGGAATCGAAGAAATTAGGGTTAGGTAAAAAATACCTTGAGAGAGAATAAACAAATGAAATCCGCGGGTTGAAGGGCGAAGTAGGCCGAGATTTGACTTTCTAACACTCCAACAAGGTTGATTCACTAAAAGTTTGAATATTTTGGCAGTGGAACTAAAAAAATCGCCAATGGGGACGATTTTCGGGTGAGGGCGCGGGTGAGGATGTGTTGTGAGGGAGTGAAGAGGTCTGACACGACTCTTGAGGGTTTAAGTCCCCAAGGGCCGGACTAGTCCGGTCAGGGGTCCGGTGTGTCGGACCAGGTCCGGACTGCTCTGTAGTCCACACGAGTCTGGTGAACTGGGCACACTAGTCTGGTGCGGACTTGTCTACACTAGTCCGGACAAGACTAGGAGCCAAAACTTGTCTGGCCTTAAAGGCGGATTAGTCCGGTCCTAGACAGCAAATTCTCATATATATTCAGAGATTTGCAAGGAAAGATACTTATGGACTAGATTTTCATAAATATTCTTAATGAATATGGCCAGTAAAGCACACAAACAATCATACAATGACCATGATTCAAGGATATGATAATTGAAACTAATTTGAAAGAAAATTGAGGGAGACAATTTTTCGCAAGCATGTAAATTTTGAAGATTCTAAACTACTAACAATCAGATGTGCAACATCTCAAGCTACATTTTGAGAATCTAGGATATTTAGCTCATTCCTATGTTCGCAAAGGCGTTTTCATCTAGTGGCTTGGTGAAGATGTCGGCTAGTTGTTTTTCGATTCTAACATGTGAAATGATTATGTCTCCCTTCATTGAATGGTCTCTCAGAAAGTGGTGTTGGACGTCTATGTGTTTGGTCCTAGAGTGTTCAACGGGGTCATGGGAAATCTTAATGGCACTCTCATTGTCGCATAGGAGTGGAATATGGTTCATATTGAGACCATAGTCCCTTAGAGTTTTTCGCACCCAAATAAGTTGTGCACAACAAACATCTGGCTATGACATACTCTGCTTCAGCTGTGGATAGGACAATGTAGTTTTGTTTCATGGATGACCATGGCACTAGGGACCTACCAAAGAATTGGCAAGTCTCGAAGGTACTCTTCCTATCAACTTTACATCTGGCACAATCTGCATTGGAATATCTGATGAGATTAAATTTTGACCCTTTTGGATACCATAGTCCATAGCCCAAGGTTTGGTATATGAACTATATAGTGCAAGATTATCTTAATGGCGATCAAATGACACTCCTTTATTGTGGCTCAAAATTTTGCACAAATACATACACTAAGCATAATATCGGGCCTAGATGCACAAAGGTAAAGCAAGCATCCAATCATGGAGTGATATACCTTGATCCATGCTAGGGTCATCTTCATTGAGGTTGAGGTGTCCATTTGTTGCCATGGGCATCATGATGGGTTTGGCCTTCTCCATGTCGAACTTCCTGAGTATGTCTTGTGTGTACTTGGTTTGACTTATGAAGGTGCCCTCCTTGAGTTGTTTGACTTGGAATCCTATAAAGTACTTCAACTCCCCCATCATGGACACCTCAAATCTTTCTGTCATAATTTTACTAAGCTCTTCACAAAAATACTTGTTAGTAGAACCAAATATAATGTCATCGACATATATTTGGCACACAAATAAATCATCATCAACATTTTTAGTGAAGAGTGTCTAATCAGCTTTTCCTATAAAACCATTGTTAATGAGAAAGTCTCTAAGGCACTCATACCAAGCTCTAGGAGCTTGTTTGAGACCGTAGAAAACTTTATGCAATTTAAAGACATGGTTAGGATACTTATTATCTTTGATGCCAGGTGTTTGCTCCACATACACCTCCTCCTTGATTAGATAGTTGAGGAAGGTGCTTTTCACATCCAATTTATACAACTTGAAATCATTGTGAGCAGGATTGGCTAATAATACGCGGATGGGTTAAAGCGTAGCTACGGGAGCAAAAGTTTCAAAATCCAAACCTTCGACTTGTGAGTACCCCATGGACACAAGTCTAGCTTTGTTCCTTGTTACCACGCCGTGTTCGTCTTTATTGTTGCGGAAGACCCACTTGGTGCCTACCACATTGGCATTTGGTCTTTTGACAAGCTCCCACACTTGGTTTCTCTTGAATTTGTTGAGCTCCTCTTGCATGGCCACCACCCAATCCGGGTCTCGTAGGGCATCTTCAACCTTAAATAGCTCCAAAGAAGACACAAAGGAATAGTGGGAGCAAAAGTTAGCAATACCAGAATGCGTCATTGCCCCATAGGTGATGTCTCCAAGAATGTTGTCAACGGGATGGTCTCGTTGAACGCTTTGATGAACTCTTTGGTGTGGCACATTTGGTCTTGAGTCAACTTCTCCTTCTACTTCTTCATCTCCCCCTTGGTCATTGCCACCATTTTGATCTTCATTGTTTTGGACATGATGATCTTGATCTTGGGGGTTTTAGTCTTGATCTTATGTGTGAGGCACTCCTTGTGATAAAGATGGATTACTTGGGCGTTGTTGTTCTCGTGGTTGTATGTCGCCAAGTGCCATTAGTTTCATCAAAGATCATGTCACATGCAATTTCAACACAACTAAATGTTTTGTTGAAGACACGATAGACGTAGGTGTTCGAATCATAGCCAAGTAATAAACCTTCATCGGATTTTGAAGCAAACTTCAAAGTCCTAGGATTCTTGCTAAGATTGTAGGACTTACTACCTAAAACTCAAAAGTTTGAGATGTTTGGTTTGTTACTGGTTAGTAGTTCATATGAAGTTTTCTTTAATAAATGATGGAGGTGTTGACCGCTTCCAGCAAAAACTGATCGGATGTCTTGTATTCAACGAGCATGGTTCTTCACATCTCTATAAGAGTGTGGTTCTTCCTTTTGGCCACTCCATTTTGTTTGGATGAGTAGGGTGCCGTAAACTCATACTTGATGCCCTCCCCGTCCAAGTACTCTTCTACATGGGTATTCTTGAACTCGGTTCCATTGTCACTTCTTATATTCTTAACTCTTAAAGAGAACTAATTTTGAGCTCTCCTCAAGAATTTTTTTAAGGACACCTTGAGTTTCACCTTTGTCATGGAAGAAAAACACCCAAGTAAAGCGGGAAAATTCATCAACAATAACTAAGTCATATTTGTTACCGCCAATGCTTATGTAAGCGATAGTACCGGAGAGGTCCATGTGAAGCATCTCCAATGGACTTGTTTTCATCATCACATTCTTGGTGGGATGAGTGGCTCCGACTTGTTTCCTGGCTTGGTATGCGCTACAAGGCCAATCCTTCTCAAAAACAACATTCTCAAGACCACGGACGTGATACCTTTTAGAATTTTTTGAATATTCCTCATACCAACATGGGCTAGCCTACGGTGCTACAACCATCCCATGTTGGTCTTTACCATCAAGCATGTGTCTAGTTTAGCTTTATCCGCGGTTGAATCCACAAGATAAAGTTTCCCCTTGAGCACACCCTGAAGGAAATTGAGTTATCATTCCTTCTAGATACGGTCACACCCTCGTTAGTAAACAAACAATTATAACCTTTCTCACATAATTTAGATATGGATAAAAGGTTATAATCTAAGGACTCAACATGCATTACATGAGACATAGTATGTTGAGGAGAAATGGCTATTTTACCCATACCTAGTACCTTCTCTTGGCTATTATCACCAAAGTAGATACATTGACTTGGATCACCATTTTCTTCATACTCCACAAACATTCTTCTCGCTTCGGTTATATGATTGGTGCATCCACTATCTGGCACCCACTTTGTGCCACCCGGAGGAGTAAGCCTACAAAACAAATTTAGATTTTTTTTAGGTACCCAAACTCGGTTGGGTCTTTCGAGGTTAGTAACAAGGCATTTGGGCACCCACACACAAGATATTGGGCTCCTGTGGAGTGGCTCAACATATTTAGCATAAACATATCCAAATTTGCTCTTCATAAGCACATGAGATGTATCAAAATCATGAACCATGGTTGAGTTGACATTTTTATCATTTTTGTCATACTTCACAATTTCAAGATATGAAGATGCATGATTTTCATTCTTGACTTGATATGAACCTTCTTTGACAAAGGCAATGTGCCCTTGTCATTCTTGAAGAGTCTAGCATATTGCTTTCCTCCCCTAGAATAACCAAGTCCATCTTTGATCAAGGGAGATCATGTGATCGAGTATGCACTATGTGCATACTTGATCATCTCCTTGTCAAAGATGCCATCCTTTGGTGTGCTCTTGCTCTTTGCGCTTTAAGTTTATTCTTCAAGCCAATCACGAGATTAGCAAATTTACAAGTTTTAACAATTGATTCCATACTTGATAAGATTGAGCTTGTTGAGGCGGACGAGGAGACACTTGACTTGAGAGTGTCAAATTGTGCCTCAAGACTCTTGTGAACTTTGTTCAAGTTCACAAGTTCATCTCGGAGTTCAACATTCGAACTCTTGAGACTTGAAGAAGTCTCCTTGCCCTCAGTATGTTCAACTTCAAATGCCTTGTTCTTATCTCTATCAAGCTCAATGAGTTTCTCAAGATCAAGATTGCATTGCCTCTCAAGGATAAGCAAATCCTCTTTTTCATTGGGAAGCTCCTCCTTATCAAATATTTCATCGGAGAGCATTTTTATTCTAGAAACAACACTCTTATTCAAGACTTCAAACATGTACTGATTTTCACTAGCACTATCAAATTCATCATCTTTAATTGAATGCAAGTAAGTTTCAGATTTAACCTTTCATTTCACTTCCTTTACCATGAGGCATGTGTGGCTTGTGGTCCTCCATTATCCCTTGTTTGGCAAGAGAGGTTTCTTCACTGTTGGCTTCTTGATGGAGATGATTGCCATCTCCTCTTCATCTTCAGAGGAGGACTCATTGTTGGAGTCTCACTCCTTGCCAACATGGGTCGTCCATGTGCTTTCTTCTTCTTGAACATCTTCTTCTCTTGAGGCTTTGAATCCTTTTTTCTTCTTCTTGTCTTCTTCCTTCTCGTATGGGCAATTCACAATGAAATGCCCATACTCGCCACAGTTGTAGAAAGCTCTCTTGGTCCTTGACTTGCTCTTCTCCTTGCCTTTGCTCTCATAGTTGGACCCTATTCTTTTCTTCATCATCCTCTTGAATATTTCGATGAAGAAGGACATTTCTTCTTCATCCATGTCACTGCTTTCTTCATCACATGATGATTGCACCTCTTTGCCTTTGGACTTGGATGATACTTTGAGAGAAATGTCCTTATTGTCGGAGGATGTGAGCCTAGCAAGTTAATTGACATGGCTATCTTCCATCTCCATCATCTCATGGTTGATGATCTTCCCTAGCACCTCATCCGCAGTGATTTTGTGGATGTAAGGACTCTCTCGAATGAGGGTGCATAGGGTGACATTGCAGGGCATCAAGGCTCTTATCATCCTTTTGACGACTTCATGCTCTGTCCACTTCTTGCATTCGTACGCTCGACTCCTATTAATAACGGTTTTGAGTTGGTTGTACACTCTTAATAGGTCTAGGAATCTTTCATGGCAAATCTTCCAAGCTCTCCCTCAATCATCTCAATCTTGGCCTCCCGCACTGATCATTTGCCTTCATGTGCAATATTGAGCATGTCCCAAATCTCTTTGGCTTGCTCCAACCCATCCACCTTGTTGATTTCTTCTTAGTTCAAGGACGAGTTGAGCACAAACACCGCTTGAGCGTTGCGGTGATTTGTTGCTCTTGCTCGGTAGTGAGCTCTTCATCATCCACAGGGATATCTACACTTGTGCAAACAATGTTTCAAAGGGTGTGATTGAGAGAAATAAGATGCAATGTCATGTTATTCTTCCACATGGTATAGTTAGTGCCATCAAAATGTGGAGGTTTGCCCATAGGAATAGACGTTGACGGTCCTTAATTGCCAAATCGACCATCAATTCCCTACATAAAAGATATGGATTGGACAACCAACATAGTATTTACTAACTATTTCCACAAGTGCTGGTGCAACTTTGTATGGAGGTGAATTATGCGGATAAATTGAAGGTATTTACAGGGGCCAATCCAAGAAACACACCTTCCGGCCAATTAGGCGCAAGAACAAGGATTCATGGGCCCACTCAAGGGAGAAAACCACCTAAAAATCACTGGAATCACCCATATCCATGATGGGGGCCCACATAATAGTGTCACAGAGAAGTTTTGGCGCGATTGGAGCCATTGGGGGCTCGACCGAAGTCAGGGTTGGGCTGAAGTGGTAAATGCGTTAAACACGGTCAACCGCCACGTGTTGGCTCCTCACACCTTGGAGATTATGATGACGACTGATTCCCTCGCATTTTTTGGTGCCAAACTGACCTTTGGAGGGTATAAATAAGGGGTAGGGGGCTCCCTCACTCCACACACCAAAAGCTTGAGTCTAGTACTCCACTTCAAAGGCATTGCGTTGCCAAAAGTCTTAGAAAATAGGGAGAGGGTGAGAAAGAGGAGGAGGAGGCTCCGGCTTGTCAGGCTTCTTCCACTTAAGGATAGGGTTCAGACTTGTTGAACCCTCTCCACCTTTGTACCATGACAGTTCTTTCCATCTCAAGTAAGGTACATGATTTCTATTTGAGTTCATTTATTTAATTCAAGCAAGTTAATTACTTAATTGCTTGTTTGTTCATTGCTCTATTCATTTAGAGGCCCTGGTCTTTGCTAGAGAGGTTAGCAAACTAATCGATCATGTCGATACCCTGCATACTAGGTATCCCTTCGTACCAGAAGAAGATGCGCTGAGTTCCATCATCCAGTATTGTGGACTTCTGAAGGCAACACGTGCCCCGCAGTGCCGAACCTACCTCCCTCCTTTGGATGGCTCCAATTCTGCCATGTGTCCTGGTGGTGCCGGACCTGCCTCCCTCCTTAGGATGGCTCTAGAGCTGCCACGTGTCCTGTAGTACCAGACCTGCCTCCCTTCATAGGGTGGCTTCGGTGCTGCCACGTGTCCCAGGGCGCCGGACCTGCCTCCCCGACAGGGGAAGCTCCGGTGTTGCGACGTGTCCAGTAGCTCTGAATCTGTCTCCCCACAGAGGTAAGCTCCAGAGCTACCATGTGTCACATGCCTGGACCTAAGTCTGCAATAGGAAGACAGCGAGATTTCCAATAGCACGGACATTCAAGGGCAATCAAGTGGCCGTTACAAGACCTAGTTAACCCATCATTAATGGCTATATTGATGAATTACGATCAGAGGACTATCAAGACTCGTAACGCTACTGTTAAGGCACGTTATCATGGCTATATTACAGCCAGGGCCACATGTCGGGCCACGATGCACACTATAACAGCTAGTCTTTGGCATATAAAAGGGTTGAGCTGCATGATAGACATGTTATCTCATTCTATACTAAGCTTAAGTTTACACGAGTCATACAAACAACACCCTATGGATTAGGGTAGCTCAGTGGTCCGAACCACATAAAAACCTCTGTGTTCACCCTTGTTCTCGATCTTGATTAACGCCCCATTCGAATATGAACCTCCATGGACCACTGCTTAGTAGTACTGAGGAAGTGTCTTAGTCTACACTTTGACATTTGGCACGCCAGAAAGGGGTGCTAGGCATTCAATACCTACAAGATGGTGAACTCAAACGCTGCTTCCAACGGACCGGCTGCATAGGCTGTTGGAGGAAACCCCTCAAATGTTCAGCAACCGGCCAACATTGTTGTTCCAGCGAGCATCATTCCACCACCACCACCATCTGCTGTAGCAGCCAATGCTTGACCGAAGGATGGTGAATTTGCATCGATCACAGCATCGAAAAACAACCTGAAGAACGCGTTGAACGCAACGCGGACTCTTCTTCAGCATCCTCTAGCATCGGGAGCTTCTCCCACTGCGTTAGAACAGTGGTGCGCTGACTTGAGCATTTGTTTGCACCCGCAGCCACTGCGATCAACAACCAAGGTCTACCACATAAACGGCAGACACCTTCACGTAACAAGACCTTGTCTAGATAGCTTGGTCCTGCGGCGTCACTGCCCAGGAGACGTGCGCCCTCTCAGCACACGACATCACTGCCCTCCGGGGCTTGTCGTACTCACAAAACATCCAGGCTCCCGACTCAGGACCTTCGATCAGAGCTTGACCGCCGGTACATGAGACAAGATGGTCATGTCAACATTGAGCGTACTCGTGAGAGGCAACTCACTCGAGAAAACCCTTCTCCTCTAGGAGTAGGATATGGCTGTTCAGCTCTCGCCATGCATCTCCACATGGTAGAATGGCCACCTAAGTTCCAACCTCATTTGCTAGAGAAATACGACAGGACTGTCAACCGTGTTGAGTTTCTTCAGATCTACTCCATCGCCATCCTCGCGGCTGGAGGAAATGAGGCTGTCATGGCCAACTACTTCCCAGTGGCTCTGACCGGGACTTCAAGGTCCTTGTTTATGAACTTACCCCTTGACTCCATCTACAGTTGGGGGGAACTATGTTGCCAATTCATCGCCAACTTCGGGAGCTCCTACACCTGACCAGGCATCGAGCTGGACCTGTTCGTCGTACAACAGAAGTCAGGAGAGTCACTGCGATCGTTCATCCAACAATTCTCTCAGGTACAGAATATTATTCCTTCTATCTCCAACACTTCTGTCATGGTTGCATTCCGACAGGGAGTTATAGATAAGAAGATGTCAGAGAAGGTGGCAACCAAGGATGTCAGCAGCGTCACGAAACTCTTCAGTCTATTTGACAAATGTGCTAGAGCTGCAAAACACCTTGAAATGCACTCCAAACCAGTTGTGGAGGCTGGCCAAACATCCTCCAAAGCTAAAGGTACTGCCACTGGCAGTGGCAAAAAGAAGAAGAAGTCATGTGGCAAGAAGAAGTCACTTGTCGGTACACCTACACCTGCTGCTACGCAACACCTGGTGGCCGGGGGCCACGCCCCAACCAGCAACTCCGACAATCGTCTAAGGACAATGAAAAGATGTAGTGCCCGATTCACAAACTTACAAGGCACAATATTGAATACTGTCACGAGGTTAAGAGGCTTGCTGAACGCAATAGCAAGCACAAGGCGAGACTCCTTTCCGCTAGCGGGAAGGGAAGCAGAAATTTGGTGAACAAGCTCTGTCTGATCAGGAGCTAGGATTCCAAGATGCTAGGAAGGTGTTAAAGGCGGTCTACAACACTGACTATCAACAAGATCCAGCTCTTCCATGTCTTGGTGGATGGAGGCGCGGCGCTCAATCTCATTAGCTTTGCAGCCTTTGTGAACCTCCAACTCAGTCTCTTCGGACCCTAGGCCCTCATGCCCATTCTATGGACTGGGTCTGGCAGCGATCACGCTCATTAGGTTAGTTACTCTGCCGGTGACCTTCAGGGCACCAGAGAACCATAGGCCTGAGAAGCTAGTGTTTGATGTGGCACACATCAATCTTCCCTTCAATGCCATCATAGGCAGGCCAACCCTATATAGGTTTATGGTGGTAGCCCATTACATGTACCTCGCGTTGAAGATGCCAACTCCATCAGGCGTCCTCCGTAGTTGAGGGGATTGCACTGTTGGAGTCACTGCGCTGGAGAAACTTCATGCGCTTGCAACCTGCTCAACAACCATCGAACTTGCGCCAGTGCGGCTCATCCTATGCACCTCATGTGCAACTAAGTGATGACATCGACGTTTCTGTCAAAGTCATCCAAATCAATTCTGATGCCATCCAGACCACATGTATATCGGTAGCTCTAGGTGGCAATTAGGAACTTGCACTCATCACTTTCCACCAAGAAAACGTCAATGTGTTTGAATGGCAACCATCAAAGATGCCTGGGATCACCAGGAAGGTGATCGAGCACCATCTGAAGATCTACCCCAACGCATGGCCTATACAACAGAAGCCCCAAAAGTAATATGTTGAGCGACAAACTTCATCCGAGAAAAAAATAAGAATCTGCTTGATGCTGGATTCATTTGGGAGGTTCATCATCCACGATGGTTGGCAAACCCAGTTGACAAAGACCGGCAAGAAGCTTCGGATGTGCATCGACTACACCACACTAAATAAGGCATGTCCAACATACCCCTTTCCACTACCGAGAATAGATCAGATAGTGGATTCTACCTCCGACTGTGTGCTTCTATGTTTCATAGACGCATATTCTAGATTTCATCAAATTCCAATGTCTAAGGAATATGAAGAGCACACTACTTTCATTACGGTAGATGGTCTCTATTGCTACACAACAATGCTGTATCGAGAATGCACTCTCTACATTTGAGCGAGCTATGCACAAAACCTTTGAGGAGCTCATTCGCAATCTAGTGGATGTCTACGTTGATGACATCGTCGTCAAGGTGAATAAAAAAGACTCACTCCTTGACAACCTTCAATCTATATTTGTGAAGCTACGTCTAACGCGCATGATGCTCAACCCGACAAGTGTGTCTTCGGGGTTAACTCCGGAAAGCTTCTCGGTTTCTTGGTGACCCACCGAGGAATTGAAGCAAACATAGCGAAGATCAAAGCCATCAAGGTGATGCGGCCTTCAGCCCGCATCAAGGATGTCCAGAAGCTTACTAGGTGTCTAGCTTCGCTCAGCCGGTTCATCTCAAGGCTAGCAGAGCGAGCACTTCCCTTCTTCAAACTATCGAGGAAGTTTGGAACATTCCATTGGTCTGAAGAAGAGGAGAAGGCGTTCCAAGAGCTCAAGCAGCTCCTCACCACACTACCAATCCAGGTAGCTCCAGAACCTGGTGAGCCTCTTCTACTTTACATTGCTGCAACTATGGAGGTTGTCAGCATGGTTCTGGTTGCGGAAAGACCAGAAGCAACTTCAACTCAGGAGCTTAGACCCCTCCGGGAGGGTCCAGAGCTACCTGAAGGCAAGTTTGCATCCCACCCCCAAGCACGTATCCTAAAGGCAAGATCCTGTGGATCAACCTCTCTCATTCGAGGTAGTATCTACTACTCAAGGAGGAGATCCAAACCCCTCCGGGAGGGTCCGGGTTGATGAAGAAGAAGCTTCGAACCCTCCCGGGAGGGTTCGAAGTGTCAAGCGGCCGGTGTACTTCATCAGTGAAGTACTTCATAATGCCAAGACTCGGTATATTGAGGTGCATAAGCTGCTCTACGCAGTCCTTATTGCCTCAAGCATGCAATCAAGAGTCAGGCACTCGCTGATTTGGTGGTGGAGTGGACACCTTCTTCATCAACTCCTGGGGGCCTCAATGAGCAGAAGACGTAACCTAAGGTCCCGGTCTTCACTGAGCCTCACTGGACTCTGTACTTTGACAGTTCCATGCAAAAGCAGGGGGACAGAGCTAGAATCCTTCTCCTCGCTCCAACCGGGGAGAAGGTCAAGTACATGGTGTGCCTCGACTTCAAGGCAACCAACAAGATCGCAGAATATGAAGCTCTCATCTTCGGGCTCAAGATGACGCTATCATATGGCGTCCAGCAGCTTATGGTGAAGGGTTACTCAAACTCATAATCAAACAAGTCAAATGTAAATGTAGTTGCAATAACCCTCAGCTTGCAGCATCTCTACTTGAAGTCCAGAAGTTGCAGAAAGACTTCCACGTCCTGGACCTCTGCCATGTCCAACATCTCAACAACGCTGAAGATAATGAACTCTCAACGAAGGCTTCAACCGGGGCCCAAGAACCCGATGGGGTTTTGGTCTGAAGATTACCAACACCTCCCGCTCAGCCTGTTGAACTGAGTGATGGGGGCGAGACAAGCACCCCGAAGCTAGCAGTCCCGATGGCCCTGTTACTATTGCGTCTGCCAAGGATCATAGCGCTACAGGAATCTTCGAGAAACCAAGTGTGCAAGGTCAAGAAGCTCAATTTAGTCCCGATGCAAGGATATCGGAGGTCCGAGACTACTTGAAAGACAACATCCTTCCTGAAGTTGGTGTACCTACTGAGCTAATTGTCAGATTGGCTATAAGATACATGTCAGTAGAAGGGGATCTCTATTGACGTAGCTCCAACAACATTCTAATGTGGTCCATTTCCCAGGAAGAAGGCTTCTAACTCCTTGCAGAGATCCATGGAGGCGAGTGCAGGAACCACACGCCATCCCGCACATTGGTCGGTAAGCCTTTCCGGCATGGTTTTTATTGGCCTACGACACTCTAGGATGTAGTCGAGCGCAAGAAGTGTGAAGCATGCCAGTTCTACGTGAAGCAGATTCTCACACCGGCATAGTCAATGCAGATGATTCCTCCCACTGGCCATTTGCTGTGTGTGGGGTGGACATTTTGGGACCTTTCCCAAAAGCCGTCCGAGGATACCGGTTCTTATATGTCACCATTGATAAGTTCACGAAGTGGCCGGAAGCAACTCCAGTTGTTACAATCAACAAGCAATCTGCCATCAAGTTCTTGGTGTTCATTGTCTGCAGATTTGGAGTTCCAAACAGAGTCATCAATGACAACAGAACCCAATTCACAAGTGCAGCTTTCCAAGAGTATTTTGAAGACCTCACATATTAGTCAGCTACACATCAGTAGCTCATCCGGCAAGCAATGTCCAAGTTGAGAGAGCAAACACAGAAAAACTCAAAGGACTAAAGACGCGCACTTGTGAGTGCTTGAAGAAACATGGCGCCAACTGGATAGAAGAGCTTCCGTCTGCATTGTGGGCGAGCTGGAAAACACCCTGCCGGGCAACAGGAGAAACACACTTCTTCTTGGTGTACGGAGCCGAAGAAGTCCTTCCTCCAAAGATCACCATGGGTTCTCTCCACGTTCGTACCTACGGTGAAGCCAAGCAGGACCAGCTCCGGTGTGAAGACCTAGACCTCATCGATGAGGCAAGGTGCCAAGCAACTGTTCGAAACGCGCGCTACCACTAGGCGCTCCGACACTATCACCAAAGGTATGTGTGCAACCTGCAGTTACAAGAAAGTGATCTGCTGTTGTGGCAAATACTCACTCGCGAAGGGATGAACAAACTTTCCCCCAGTTGGGAATGTCCCTTCCGAATTGTAAAAGTTTCCCATCCCGAATGTGTTCATTTGGCAACAGAGGATGGGAGCACCTTTGTAAGTTCTACACTTAGTTACACGGAGGTGTGTCTGTATTTGTATAAAATATATTTCATAGAGTCTATGAACAAAGTTGGGTTGGACTAAGATCAAAAGCACACTTAACTTGGTCCTGTACTTTAAGTGTGTCTTTACCTTCCCTTGGTTAGTACAAGATAAATAACACACATAATTTTGTCTTGTACTCTAAGTGTGTCCTTGTCTCCCCTGTTATTTGGACCTATAATGAAATATATTTATGCTCAAACACACTCTATGTGCATTAATTTTGCGCTTGCTCATTATTTTTATCGTCTTTTACCTTCTTGTCAATCGCAATGTTCTGCAACCCGCCTAAAATTTAGTACTAGACATTCACATGATATATAAGTTTTATTGGTAATCTTCTATCAGATCTTAGTATTGCTAGATGGTCTACTCGACCGAAAACCAAAGCCAATGTCAGGTCTGGAGTGCGCTATCGACTTAGCCTGGTGCAACACCCTACGTACGCTACTCTACCTATTGTGGTGGGTCTCAATAAGGCATGTTCGGAAAGCATTCAAATCTATGGAAGTTTAATCAATATGCTTATGTTGTCATAGTGAGTTTGTTAAGACCTAAATTCAATTAAGGATAATTAGCCGCAATTAATCTATGGACAAGACGACGAATTTTACTGCTTTTCTTGTCTCTCATGCACAATAAAAATGAATAATTGACGGACATCTACATGGCGATGGTGGATGTTGTCGAAGCAACAAAGCTCCGACAAACCTAGGGGGCCCGCCGTCATTTTTTTATGCGTTGATAGTGGGCGCTGTCAAAGCGAACAAGCTCTGACAAGCCCTAGGAGGCCCGCTGTCGACGTTTTATGCATTGACAGTGGGCGCCATCAACGCAGTCAAGCTCCGACAACTCCCAAGGGGCCTGCCGTCGAAGTTTTACACGTTGACAGTGGGCACCGTCAAAGCAGTCAAGCTCAACTCCCAGGGGGGCCGCTGTCAATGTAAGAAAGGGTCCTTGGAGAGTTCGGAAGTAAGACTCAGACCACAGATCTATCATGCTGGCTACGAGTTCGGAGCAATCAAGTTTTCAAGACATTTTTAAATTCCTTATGGTAGATGTCATCAGTCAATTGAATACATCTACTAGGGGGCCAACAAGATTAAGGGCAATGTATTGAAGGCAGAAATGGAATTTGAAAGGATTTCATTCATTCAAAGTTGGAGATCTACAACGTGAAGGTACAAAAAGAAAGGTCCTAACTACTGGAGTTCCTCATGAAGAATGAAGCAACCTTCTAGGCGGCTTCTTGGACGCTCGTTCTGGCAGCTTCGTATTCCTCTGCGATGGATCCTTCAACTACCAAAGCTAAATACATCGATGGGTATTGTCTTCGGAAACACGTCAGCACATATTCTTCGACGTTCGTAGCCAAAGACTTCCCTTCAATCTCGATCTGGTCGACGACCACGTCTCCTAGTGCATCCAGCTTAGTGTTGGCGGAGTTCAGCGCCACCAAGGCATTGTCCATCATTGGCTCTGGGTCAGCCGGTCAGGCCGGGCTAAATCCCAAAGGCACCAGAGCTTCATTCGCTTGCCCAAGGAAGTCTGAGACCTGCTGAGACTCAATTGCTCTTATGCTCCATAGCTCCTCTAGTGACCTCCTTGCAGATGAAAGCTCCGCAGAACCCTCCTTTGAGAATCGCTCGACCTCTTTGGCGTGCTGCTCGATCCGTTCAACCAGCAACCTATCTTGGTCAGCAATTTGCTTCTCTCGGAGGTGTATGCAGCCTCACCTTTACGCAAGGTCCTTCTCCTTCATCTTCACCTTGTCCACCCTGGTGGAGACAACATTTTCTCTTTTGCAGACTACTTCCTCTGTCAGCCACACTTGGTGCTTCTCTTGTTCGCACCAGGACTTGAATTTTTCCACGCGGTCAGCTAAGACATGGTCGCCGTGTGCCAGCTTCTGAGAGAGTTCACCTCCCTCTTTTGGATTTCATCCCCTCTTTCTCGGAGTTTATCCTCCTTATTCTCAAGCTCATCCTGGCGCTCGAGGAGCTGATCCCTCAAAGCTTCGAGGCTCTCTGAGCGACTGTCTGCCACTTCGTTGGCCTTTCTGGCGTGCTCGTATATCTCTCGGGTCTTCTCATCAAGGGCCTTTATGGTATCCTTCCTTTTGTTCAGCACGTCGTTCAAACGCGTATGTCGGGCCTTCTCCGCTTCCAGCCACTCTCTCTGGTCCGCAAGCCGGGATTGCATCAGCTTCATCTTGAAGTACAACTATTTACGCCAACGCCTCAGGGTGTCATGCTCTTCTTCAAGAGACTTGCATTCGTAGTCAAAAGCAAGCTGGACCTGGTGGAGGCTTGAGCAGGTATTGTCAATCGACAACGCCAGAGGGATTGGCTGAATGTAGCCTGGAGGGAGGATGAATAGGCTTTTTGAATCTTTGTCGGTCCCTGAAACACTTGATAGATTGATCAAATACAGAGAGATCGGACTAGTCCGGTATAGTGTGGACTAGTCCGGTATGCGTGGATTAGAAAGATAAATATTGATTGATAATTTCACTTCTAGTACCCTATGCAACGGAAAGTAATTAGCAACTTGGATGTATTACAGCAATGAAACAATATATGGCAAAGATAAACTTTAATTCCAATGTTCCAACATGAGTTACACAAGATTATGTAAACCCTAGAATGATGAACAATGAAACAAAAGTGCGCGAGACAAGATTTTATCCCGAGGTTTGATTCCCACAGAGGAAACTACATCCCCGTTGAGGAGTTCCCGAAGGACCGCGTCTTCACCAATCCTACCCTCGTCGAATTGCCACGGAGGTCGATTCTCTTCCACTAAACCCAAAGGGGCAAATAACTCGTTCAAGGGGCCTTCTCACAAGTTGAGGGCTCCCCAAGAATTACAATGAATGAACACCACCAAACACACTCAAAAGATGTACAATGAAACAATGAGAGTGTGTGAGAGATCAAACCCAAGAGCTCAAGACGTGTAGAACAAGTCTCTCCTTTGATAAATTTCTAATCCTCAAATATTTGATCCTTTTACGGTTAGGATGTGTGGAGAGATGTGAATTCTGGGCTCTTGGGAAGTGTGATGATGCAGGGGGTCGAGAGAGATTGATGTATGGTCGTGCACCTCTATTTATACTAGGATTTCCAAAAGTTACCGCTAGGGTTTGTGATGTCCAGACTAGTCCGTGGTGGACTCCATACTAGTCTGGTGTGTGGCGTGTGGAAAACTCTATGTGTTGAAATATAACTGACTAGTCCGTTTTTGGTGCGGACTAGTTTAATTTTAGTTAGAAACTTTTTGGATTAGTCCAATGGATATTAGACTAATCTGGTGTGATGAACATTGTGCGGGACCAAGGACAAGTCCGCACTTGGAGAGACTTGATTGATTTTAGTTAGAGAGTTTTCGGACTAGTCTGGTCAATATCAGACTTGTCCGGTGTAGTGAAGAATTGTAGGGCTAAGGACATGTCCGAACTTGGAGGACTTGTCCAATTTTATTCTGAGGACTATCGGACTAGTATGATGGATATCGGAATTGTCTGGTGTTGTGCAAGTGTGAAGTGTTGAGGACTAGTTCACAATAGAGAGATATCAAACTAGTCTGGTGCTTATCGGACTAGTCCGCTTTTCCTGTGAAATGTGCAATAAGTTAAATTATTTGTTCACTTGAGCTCTTGGGGTATGTTTCTCCAACACACTCCATACAAAATAATCGAATATTTTCATCTCTTGAGCTCTTTCCCCTTTAGATTCTCATTCTCTTTCCTTTTTGTACTATATTTCTCATTTCTTTAAAACATGCGCTCATCTCAACAATTTCGTTAAGATCTCATTGGTTTGTCACTAATCAACCAAAACCCACAAGGGATGCCTAGATGCACTTTCAATCTCCCCCTTTTTGGTGATTGATGACAACCAATTGAGATTACACAAATATGATAAAAATCCAGATTTTCATAAAGTGTGCACAGGAGCTTTGAGCAATATAGGCAATGTAGGCATAAGACATATGTGCACTCTTTATGGTGGTATGCAAAACTATGTGTGTGTGAGCAATAATGTTGATGTGGAGATCATAAGAGGCAAAATTATAATAACATCAAGAATCTCAAGCATACATGGCAGTTTTAAACATAAACCATTGATCATAAGCATAACATAGTCATCATTTCACAAGCATGTATAAAAGCATGATGACAGCATAATTAAAGTTTTACTAGCCCAAAAGCATGACAGGGTTGCAAAAAAATCACAAATAGAGCTCTCTCTCTCTCTCAAACTAAAGCTACAATCTAAGACTCCCCCTCAATCTCTCCACCTTTGCCACCAAGGCACCAAAAAGAAGGAGAGGAGGTATCTACTTGTTCGTCGCCGGCTCACTCTGAGTTGTCGGTCCTTTCGTCATCTTCGTCATCAGGCTGATAAGGAGGAGGATTAGGTTTGTGCCGGCCCTAGGGTTATGGAGTCAAAAAATCGGACTAGTCCGTGTTCGGACCGGACTAGTCCACACTACCGGAAAACTCGGCGGACTAGTCTGCAATGTGCAGACTAGTCCGAGGTAACCATAGACTAGTCCGTGGTCACTTGGACAGAAAAACATAGGCCTTTCGTATATATTCAAAGGTGCTTAAAAAGAAAAATATGGGGCAATAACACAAAAATAATCTTGACAAATATGATCAGTAAACATACAATAATCAAGCTATGACCACAATTCACCAAGATCAAGTAATTAACATAGTTGATTAACATAGTTTTTTAGAGAAATAGACAGAGATGATTTTTCAACACAATCAACATGATTTTGAAGATGACATAAAGGTATGCAAGTTTTCAAGCCACGTTCCGAGCATCAAGGATATTTAGTTCATTTCGGAGCTCACAAAAGCATTTTGTATCAAGTGGCTTAGTAAAGATATCGGCTAGTTGTTATTCAGTGTTGACATGAGAAATGGCTATGTCTCCTTTCATTGAGTGATCTCTCAAAAACTGATGTCGTATGTCTATGTGTTTGGTTATAAAGTGCTCAATAGGTTTATGGACAATTTTAATTGCACTCTCATTATCACAAAGGAGAGGAATATGACTCCTATTATAACCGTAATCTCTTAGAGTTTGTCGCATCCAAATGAGTTGCGCACAACAACTCCCGGCTGCAACATACTTCGCTTCGGTCGTGGATAAGGCAATAGAATTTTGTTTCTTGGAGGACCAAGAAACTAGGGATCTACCTACGAATTGGCAAGTACCGGAGGTACTTTTTCTATCTACCTTGCATCCGGCATAAATCTGCATCAGAGTATCCAATGGGATTGAATTTTGAACCTTTGGGGTACCAAAGGCCTCGGTTTGGTGTATCAACTAAATATCGCAAGATCCTTTTTACGGCTGTCAAATGACATTCCTTAGGATTGGTTTGAAATCTTGCACACAAACATACACTCAACATGATATCAGGCCTAGATGCACATAAATAAAGTAAGGAGCCAATCATAGAACGATATACCTTTTGATCCACGTTTGGTCCGTTTTCATTGAGATCCAGGTGTCCATTTGTCGCCATGAGAGTCTTTATGTGCTTTGCTTTGTCCATTCCAAACTTCTAGAGAATGTCTTGAGTGTACTTTGTTTGGCTTATGAACGTCCCTTCTTTTTGTTGCTTTACTTGGAATCCCAAAAAGTATCTCAACTCTCCCATCATGGACGTCTCAAATCTATCTATCATAATCTTACTAAATTCTTGATAAAAGGATTTGTTAGTTGAACCAAATATAATATCGTCAACATAGATTTGGCAAAAAAAGAGATCACCATCAAAGTGTTTAGTAAACAAAGTGTAATCAGCTTTACCGATCTTGAAGCCATTTTCAATCAAAAAATCTCTAAGGCACTAATACCAAGCTCTAGGAGCTTGTTTGAGGCCATAGAGAGCCTTACGCAGTTTGTACACATGGTCGGGGTACTCTTGATCTTCAAAACTGGGTGGTTGCCCCAAGTACACCTCCTTGATTGGTCCGTTTAGGAAGGCACTTTTCACGTCTATTTGATAAATCTTGGAATCATGTTAAGTAGCATATGCAAGTAATATATGAGTCAATTCAAGCCTAGCTACGGGAGCAAAAGTCTCGTTGAAATCTAAACCTTTGACATGTGAGTACCCTTTGGCCAGAAGTCGTGCCTTGTTCCTTGTTACCACTCCATGTTCGTCTTGCTTGTTGCAAAAGACCCATTTAGTGCCGACGACATCGGATTTGGGTCTTTCAACAAGCTCCCACACTTCATTCTATTTGAAGTTGTTCAATTCTTCTTGCATCGCCATCACCCAATCCGGATCTATTAATGCATCTTCAACCCTGTGTGGTTCCAAAGAGGATACAAAAGAATAGTGTTCACAAAAGTTAGCTATGCGAGATCAAGTTATTGCTCCCTTTTGGATGTCACCTATTATATTGTCAATGGGGTGATATCTTTGGATGCTTTGGTGTACTCTTGGATGTGGCAATTGTGGTCTTGAATCTTCATTATTATCATCTTCTTCTCCCCTTGGATAGTTGCCCTCATTGATGTTTTGATCACCTTGATCATCTTAAGTTTGATCTTGTGTGGAAGCTCCCCTTGATCATTATCCTCCACTTGTGGTTCATCTTCTTCATTCACATTTGGAGGTGGCACTTGTGGTCGAACATCGCCCAATGCCATTCTTCTCAATGCTTAACATGGAGCTTCTCCTTGATCTAGCACACATTTATCAACTTGATCTTCTTGAGAGCCATTAGTTTCATCGAACACTACATCATGTTCTACTTCAACAAGTCCAAAGGCTAGTGAGTAATTCATACGAGGTTTTCTTGAGTAGACGATGAAGATAGAGTCAGTTTATGGCATGACAAGCAGTGTTGATCACTTCAGCCCAAAACCGGTCTGAAGTCTTGTATTCATCGAGCATTGTTCTCGCCATCTCAATGAGCATTCGGTTCTTCCTTTCGGCTACTCCTTTTTGTTGAGGAGAATATGGTGCTGAATATTCATGCCCTATCCCTTCTTCGTCTAGATATTCCTCAACTTGGGCATTCTTGAATTCTGCCCCATTGTCACTTCGTATGTTCTTGATCTTTAGTGAAAATTCATTTTGGGCACGCTTGATGAACTTCTTGAGGGTTCCTTGAGTTTCTGTCTTGTCATGGAAAAAGAAAACTCATGTGAAGCGTGAAAAATCATCAACAATGCCTAAACCATACTTATTACCGCCGATGCTTATGTAAGCAATTGTACAGAATAGATCCATGTGGAGGAGCTCAAGCGGTCTTACTGTAGTCATGAAATTTTTTGCGGGATGGGCTGCTCCTACTTGATTCCTGGCTTTGCACGCTCTATAAGGCCTGTCTTTCTCAAAAACAACATCCTTTAAACCTCGGATATGATCGCCTTTAAGGAGATTTTGAATATTCCTCATACCAACATGTGCTAGCCGTCTATGCCACAACCAACCCATGTTGGTCTTTGTAATCAAGCATGTGTCAAGTTCGGCTTTATCTTTGTTCAAGTCAAGTAGATAAAGTTTTTCCTTTAACACACCCATGAGTGCAACCGAGTTCTCACTCCTTCTAGAGACGGTCACACCATCATTAGTGAATAAACAATTATAACCCTTGTCACATAATTTAGATATGGACAAAAGGTTATAATCCAAGGAGTCAACGAGTCAAACATGAGAAAGAGTATGTTGTGATGAAATTGCAATTTTACCAGTACCAAGCACTCTTCCTTGACTATTATCACCAAATTAAATGCCTTCGCTTGGATCTTCATTTTCCTCATATTCAACGAACATTCTGCTTTCATCGGTCATGTGATTGGTGCATCCACTATCTAGCAACCATCTTGCTTAACCGGATGAATAAGCCTTCAAAAGTAAATTATGACTTGGTCTTAGGTACTGTAGGATCGAAGAGCACGTTAAAGCTACCAGAGGGGGGTGAATGGTAGATTAAAACTTTTCAGCGGAAGCAACAAAAAACCCCTTAGCAGAAAAACAATCCGTTAAAGAAATCGTGTGTGCAACTAATCTAAAAGTGATCGATTGTAAATAAAAAATAATATATTATGTAGAATCAAGTCACGAAGATGTCACGACAAGAATCACGAAATTCCGTTGAGAAAAACTCAAGTCACGATCGAAAGATCAAACAAAGCTCAATTTGTTTTACCTAAGAAACACAGTTCTGGAATACTGCAAAGAAATTCGTGTAGATCCAAAACAACAAATCCAATGACCGTGAAATTTTTACAGGTGATAGTAAATCAAGTCGCGAAGACAACCAAAAAAGAATCACATCAATCGGATCAGTAAAACTTGAGTTATGATAAAACCACCGAAGAAAGGTAGTGTTGTGCACAAACTCGATGAGAAAGACTTGACGAAAACAAGTCAGACGAACAAGGCACAAAAGTTCCTTCAATCTACAAATTTTGTTGATCAAAACACAAGAGAAACAGCCCCAAAGTCTTGCACCATGAGCTCTGGCCTCCCTTGCTTATATAACCAGCCCGAAGGCCAACTCAAGTCAGATTAGGACTCCAATCCTACTCAAATCACGAATCAAAACATTCTATAATTGCTCAAACTCTTCTATACGCAGATAGAAGCAATCTTAAGACTTCCAAACACCTTAGGAACATATCTCATACTCCTAGAAACTAAAAAACTTCATGATATTCACGAAAACCTATCATAACCGACTCGATACTTTCCATATACGAGCCATAATCTGACTCTGCCGCAGCCAGAGTCATAATCTGATACGATCTAATTCTTCTAACCAGATCTTTCCTTCCATAACCCGTTTTTAGAACTATATTGCCACATCATGCACCACGTACATAGGTGCGAACACCTTCCTCCAACATCTAGTTTCCTTCATATGCACCGCCCTTGATCCAGTCACCCTGCGTGACCTTTTGATCAGCTCAACCACAGTTCCTCCTGAACTTGGTTGTTGGAACCTCATCTTTTCTCTGAGATTAGTCCAATGGATCTTGTCACCAGCCATGACTTGAACTGAAGCAACACCCGCAAATAAATAAACAACCAATACTTCTGACCACAAGTCCTTGACTTGACTCTCGTTAGTTCCGATAAACACAACACCTTACGTGAGAACCTCACAGAAGTATGTTGTAAACCATAGCAAAAAGATATCAGCAATAACCACCAAAACACACCAAAACTTAGTAAAAAAATACTAAGCAAACTTTCCATAGATGTAAAGCAAGTTCAAATCAATTCAAAGTAAAAGTAGAACCACTGCGATCAAGGTCCGAACCTCGCCAAAGCTAACTGGACCTTGAACTGGAGCTTGCCAAAACTAGTCGGACCTAGCTAGCGCTGGAGCTAACCAAAGCTAGTCGGACCTAGTGCCGGAGCTGACCAAAGTTAGTCGGACCTAGTCAAAGCAAGTCGGACCTATCCAAAATAAGTCGGACCTAGACAAAACAAGTCGGACCTTGCATCGGACCTTGCAGGATCTACCCAAAACAAGCAAGACCTATCGTCGGACCTTGTTAAAAAGGTGTTTTGGTAGTATTCAAAACTTTTATCGTCAAAGCCAATGTATTCAGCACACATAGGTCTCACAATCTCCCCTTGGATGAATGCATTGGCAACACCACTTAAAATCCGAACATTGGCATGAAAAGTTTTGAAAACAATTTCTCCCCCTTTTTGATAATCAAATGAGATAGAAATAAATTTCTCGCCCTTTCATACTTCTCCCCCTTTGACAATGTATTCAGCAAGGTACAAAAGAGAAAATTTAATTTGTTATGAGCACATTATAACATATACATATAAAACAAAACTCATCCAAGTCATACTACAACTAACTTACACTATCACAACAATGAGATGCATAAAGTAGTGTAAGCCATGCTAGAGATCAAATGTAATTTTCAATTTAAGCAAGTCATGATCTCACAAACTTAACTATTTTATAACCTGAAGGCATGATACTTGTTGCTGCAATTTCCTTTTTTTAAGCACAAATTTTGATCATATGAAATTCGCAAGAGATTATATGCGGCATCTGCCTTATTCTAACCAACTATGCCAAGCCCATGTCATTGGATAATCAGAAGCTAAGGACATGGTTTTAGTCATACACAACTTCTTCCAAGTTCATATCTAAGTGCAATGATAAGCCATCTCAAAAGAGGAGGTGCGATGCATGCATATTCTCTTGATTTTTCTAATTTCTTCATTTAAACATAAAAACTCATCATTTGAGTTGCTTACTTGATTAATTCTTTTAAAAGCACCTGTGAGCATGCAACAGGTTAAAAACAGCAAGAAAGTTCGATCAGGACCAGATTTAGTGTAAGTAATTATTCCAATTACTAGTCATGGCAAAAAATACAAAGTGTATAACACGAGTAATGTAGTAAGAACTTTCAGCATGTAAAAGGAATCACAAAGTCATATATGTATGAAATATTATGCTCATATTATTTTTAAATTCAGATCCCAAATTTGAAAGCCCCCCCCCCCCCAATTTAAGCTATGAGGATGCATAACCCCTATTTCAATACGAATGTGACAATAACGAGTAAAATCCAAAGGTTTTGTAAAAATGTCAGCCAATTGTTATTCGGTATTTACGTGGTAAAGCACAATGTTTCCTTTTTTAACATTATCACGGAGAAAGTGATACTTAATGTCAATGTGCTTTGTTCTTGAGTGTTGCACGGGGTTTTTAGCAATGCAAATGGCACTAGTGTTATCACAAAACAGTGGAACACTATCTTGATCAACCCCATAGTCCTTAGGTGTTTGAACAATCCAAAGAATTTCTGAGCAAGCACTAGGAGCAAGTACATATTCAGATTCAGCTGTGGATTGTGCAGCTGAGTTTTGTTTTCTAGAGGACCAAGCAACAAGTGAATTACAAAGAAAATGACAAGAACCGGAAGTACTTTTCCTATCAATCCTACAACCCCCAAAATCAGCATTCGAAAAAGCTTTCAAAGTAACAGGTGAGGCAGAAGGAAGAAAAATGCCAAATTCTTGAGTTCCATGTAAATAACTGAGAATCCTTTTGACGGTTTGACGATATGAAGCACATGCGAAATCTTGAAACCGTTCACAAAGACATACGCTGAATTGTATGTACGATCTTGATGTCGTGAGGTACAAAAGTGATCCGATCATGCTTCTATATTCTTTTTGATCCACGGGTTCACCATCCTCATCAAGTTCAAGTGTTGATGTTGTTCCCATTGGTGTCCTAAGAGGCTTGCTTTTGTCCATGTTGTAGTGCTTGAGAAGGTCCCTTGTATGCTTAGTTTGAAGCACAAAGGTACCTTCCTTGATTTGCTTGATTTATAGACCCAAAAAGTAAGTGAGTTCACCCATCATACTCATTTCAAATTCTGAACTCATCATTACTGAAAACTTGGACACAAGATCATTAGAAGCACAACCAAAGATAGAATCATCCACATACACTTGAACAAAAAATGAGTCATTGCCATGCTTAAGCACAAAAAGAGTTTTATCAACCTTGCCCATGGTAAACCCCTTTTCAAGTAAGAATATTTTTAACCTATCATACCATGCCCTAGGAGCTTATTTTAGACCATACAGGGCTTTAGTCAGTTTGAAAACATGATTAGGAAAATCTATATTTTCAAAACCCAGTGGTTACCTAACATAACTTCCTTATCTATGTAGCCATTAAGAAAAGCACTTTTTACATCCATTTTTATATAACTTGAAACCTTTATATGTAGCAAAAGCTATCAAAATTCGTATGGCTTCTAATCTAGCAACACGAGCAAAAGTTTCATCAAAATTTAGACCTTCGATTTCTGTGAAGTCTTGAGCAACCAATCTAGCCTTATTCCTAATCACAACCCCATCCTCACTTTGTTTATTTTTAAACACCCATTTAGTTGCAATTAAAGTGTGATCTTGAGGTGGAGGTACAAGTTTCCAAACATTATTTCTTTCAAAATTTTCTAAGTTTTCTTGCATGGCAATAATCCAAGATTCATTAGTGAGTGTGTGTGATATATCTTTGGATTCAAAAGAAGCAACAAAAGTAGAATGAGCATGAGAATTGGGATCGGAAAACCTGGATCTTGTAACTCGTTCATGCAAGCTCCCAATTATCTGTTGCAGAGGATGATTATTGTAAATCCGTAGGGGAACAGATGTCTCACAAGCTTCTTCTTCATCGGGTTCATCGCAGATTGATGAGCTTGTGTCTTGTGGACGATCAGGACCAGCAGAGATGGTAGTCGAGCTTGTTCAAAGTTTGGAGCTGGAAACGTATCAGCTTCGGAACTATCAGGCAATATCACCGACTCTTCTTCTTCTTCAAAAATACCCTCCCCCTAAGGATATGGATCCGGATCTGCAATGTTTGAGCTAGTACCTGGGCTAGCTTCATCAAAAGACACCTCACAAGTCTCCACAATTTTGTTGTGTCAAGTAAAAGCACACGGTAACCTCTACTATGAGATGGATAACCAAGAAACATGCCATCAATGGATCTAGGTTCAAATTTATAAACATTACTATGTTTCTTAACAAAGCATTTGGAACCAAAGACACGTAAGTGTGTAACACTAGGTCTATGTCCAAACTGGAGCTCATATGGTGTTTTACCTAGCTTAGCACGCAAGAAAACACGATTTGAGAAATAACAAGCGGTTGCAATTGCCTCAGCCCAAAGTTTTCTAGGAGTTTGATATTCATCAGGCATAGTCCTAGCCATCTCAACTAAGGTTTTGTTCTTTCTTTCTACAACACTGTTTTGTTGAGGTACATATGGTGAAGAAAATTGATGATCTATTCCATTTTCAGGCAAAAGTGATCAAAAGATTGATTTTTAAATTTTGTTCCGTTATCACTTCTAATTGCTTTTAAAGATCCTAGGTGCTCAATTGATAATCTAAGAAATAAGGTTCTAAAGTGACTAAAAACTTAATTTTTAGATTCCATAAAGTAAACCAAAGAGTATCTAGAATAATCATCAACAATCACAAGAACATACCATTTACCCCCGAAGGAATGAACACGTGAAGGTCCTACGGTGTCAAGGTGCAAAAGTTGACCCGGTTCAATGGTCATGATCATTGTGAGAGGAGTATGTGAATCTGCAACCATCTTAGCATGTCTACAAGAAGAGCACACAATTTCTTTGTCCTTTTCAGCTTAGGCAGCCCACGTATACGATCAAGAGCACTAACACGTGTGAGATGATCAAAACCTATGTGACCAAGTCTACGATGCCAAAAATATAAGTCTTTGGAATGATTAGTAACTAGACACCTATGCCTAGAAGAAGACATATAAAAATCAACTTTAAAAACTCTTCCAAACTGAGACATGTGAAAAACAAGCTCACTATTTGAATTTACAACTTTGCAGCAATTTTTAGTGAAAAGAATTTTCAGATTTTTATCTAGCAGTTGTGAAATAGAAAGCAAGTTGTATTTCAAATTTTTAACAAGTGCCACATCCTTCAAAGTGAAGTGATCATTCACTCTAACCGAATCCTTAGCAATTATAGGAGTTGAAGAATTATCGGCAAAAGTAACATTCTCTAGACGTGACACAAAAGAGAGGGAGGAGAACCATTCTTTGTTACCGGTCATGTGGCATGAGCAACCTGAATACACAATCCAAATGTTCTTGTTCCTCAAGCGTTTAAACTACATAGAAGAACAATACATTGATGACTCAATATTGGGGTTAGTCAACAGGCATTTAGGAATCCAGTACTGAGTCACACGACGTGCAGCAGGAAAAACACACGACAGCTGAGATAAAACAACATGTTTATGAGTCAAAGTTTGAGATTTTTTGTTCTTAACTACTGAACAATATGGTGTTACTTGTGTAGAACAAAAATCAGTAGCCTTGGAGGCAAAAACAGAAGGTCCGGAGGTAACAACAAAAGGTTCAGAGGTAAAAACTGAATCTTCGAAGGTAAACTTTGAGTGTTTTTGAATCATAACAGCATGTTGCATGTTCCTGATATTCGATCTAGTATGTACAACCAATTTTGCATGAGAGCTATAAGATCTAGCTTGCATTTTTTCCTTTTTATGTTGTTTAGCTAGTCTATAACAAAAATCTATGACATGACCATCTCTACCACAATAGGTACAATGAAATTTAACTTTGTGTTCATGTCTAGATGAGCATGGGAATCAAAACCTAAACCAGTTTTATTATTACAAGATTTGGATGATTTGAGCAACAAGTTTATATTTTTGTTCCCAATACAAAATTGCTTTAGTGTCCTATTCATGTCATCAAGTTTCTTAGACAATTCTAGGCAGTTTTCACATGAAGTTTTTCCTTTTAGTTTGCAATTAGAGCAATATTTTGCTTCATGAGCACATAAAGCATTGTTCATTATTGAAATTTCATTCATAGCATGTTTTAGTTTCTTTTTAAGATCATTACAGGTAGAACAATGCAAATCAATTTGAGAACAAGAAGCATCTTTTAATTTCCTGTCATTAAATTCAGCAAGCTTTTTGTTCTTCTCAATCTCTAACTTAAGTTTATCAAGAGTGGAGGAGTGTGCATTTCTTAAGGAGGACAATTGTTCATATATTAAATCGCATGAGGAACAAGAATCATCACTAGGAATCAAGGTTTTCAAATGATTAATTTCGGATTCTAGTGACTCAATTTTAACAGCATTGTCCCTAAGTTTTTTGTCCTTTTTCTTAACAATAACAGTTGCACGGGAAATAGCATCACACATTTCATCACAAGTAGGACATACCTCTTCATTGTCACTGTTGTGTTCTGCATCCTCCATACTTGATCTTGAATTGCCCGCCATGAAGCACAAGTTTGCTAGATAATCTTCATCTTCATCACATCCAATGTCTACATAACTTGAGCCAAGTTCTTAAAGTGTGATGATGAAACTGTTTATCAGTTTGCATCCTGTAAGACCCTTCTTCTTCTTCATGTTGGTATTGACATAAGATGACTTGACTTTATTCTGCTTTTCATCACGGCTAGAAGGACCTGAAAGGTTAGGGCACTTTGTACAAAAGTGTCCTGTCTTACCACATTCATAACATCGTTGAGGTCCAGAGCTTCCTTTCCTTCTAGTTCTTGCATTTTGCAATGCTTTTGAGAACCGAGTAGAGATGAGTGCTAGATCCTCTTCTAGAAATTCTTCAATCTGTTCTAGGGTTAGTGAAGACAGCAAATCAAGTGTATTCCTAGATGAAGATTGGCCGGAGCTAGGCATATTATATTGAGAAACAAATGCAAAAGAATTGTTGGGGTCCTTACGTGAGATTATGTCAATTTCATGAGTTTTCAATTTAGAATATAGCACATCCAATGTAGGTGTACTCATGATAGTAGATTCACGAATAGAAGTGACTTTCATCTCCCAAATTGACATGTCTAATGCACATAATAATTGTCTAGCATTTTTAACCTCTAAAAAATTAACATTGACACTACGCATGTTGCTGAGAACTTTATTAAAGCGAGCAAAAAGGTCATCAATGGACTCACCGGGTTGCATCTCAAAGCACATGTATTCCTTTTTGAACATATCCAGCTTTACCTCCTCGATCGTGTTGGATCCTTCATGGTAGTCACAAAGTGCTCTCCACACATCATACGCCGATCGGAGGTGTGCAACACGGTCGAAGTCGCTCTGAGTTACTCCTTGGATTATCAAGTTGCGGGCTTTCTTGTTGTTGTCGACTTCTCTTAAGTTTTGTAGCCGTGACTTGATCGTTCGGTTGCACGTCGTAAGGCTTGTACACTTTTTCCCATATCGCGAAGCCTTGTGCCTGGATAAAAGCTTCCATGCGTGCCTTCCAAACCTGAAAATCAATACCAACGAACACACAAGGTTTTGCTGAGTATTTCTCCATAAGGATTAGTCAAAAGCACGTGCGAATCAGAAATATTAGACTATTGTGGCTCTGATACCAATTCTAGGATCGAAGAGCACGCATAAAGCTACCAGAGGGGGGTGAATGGTAGATTAAAACTTTTCGGCGGAAGCAACGAAAAAACCCTCGGCAGAAAAACAATCTATTAAAGAAATCGTGTGTGCGACTAATCTAAAGGTGATCAATGGACGCCGGTAGTGGGGCACTGACAACGGACGACGGAGTCTGCTGGAAGAGTGTCAAAGCCAGCAAGGGAGAGTGAATGGGTGCGCCTGGAGCTAGCAGTGGTGACATGCTGATCGTCGGAATCGGCGTGGTCGGCACTGGAGCTGAGACTGGAGCCAGGACAGGTAGACCTGGAGCTAGACCTGGAAGCTGAGAGGGCAGGGAAATCCCGATCTGAGTGTAGAGGTTGGTGATCAACCCCAGGATGTCCATCATGGCCTACTGCGTCTGCTGCTATTGGTCAAGAGAACACTGGTGCATCTGATCAATCAACCCAGTGAGCCTGTCAGTGTCCTCTCGCCTCTCGCGGGCAATCTGTCGCTGCATATCTTGTTGCTGCTGCTGGAGCTCTAAAAGACGTGCAGCCTGCTCAGCTCTGGCCTGCTCAGCTGCAAGCCGATCTAGTCGCTGCTGCTCAACCATCTGCTGGAGCAGAGAAGTGAGCTCAGATGTCTGAGAGACCTATGCCTCGAACACCGGAGGTGGAGTAGGTGGTGGTACAATCGATCCTCTAGCCTCCGCGTCGTGCTGCATGGGTGAGGGAGGAGGTGGAAAGTACTCCTCGACACTGTCACTAGTGTCACTCTCCGACCCTGAGCCTCAGCCTGTGTTAGGATCTCGTCTCCCTTCTCTAGGTCTGACCAATCTTCCTATGAGAGTCGAGCTCAAACTTGACGCTCAACCTGGCAACCAAGACGGCGGTCTCGAGGAGCTGGAGCATGGTAGTGTCCAAACCTAGTGACGCTCTCGTCGGTGAGACTCTCACGTACAGCGGACCCCTCTGGAGCTATCAAGTAGAGCAAGTGATTGATCCAGTGGCCAAACACAAGCTGCCTCATCATCCCAACTCCATCGATGATAACATCCTTCATCTCACAGATGAGAATGTCCACAATGTCGAACTCCATCCCATTCATGACATAGAACAGGAGGGTCTGCTGCAGACTGGTGAACCCCTCAAGGTATCCGGACCTGGGTAGAAGTGTGCAGCGCAAGGCGAGGTGCACAATGCGCGTAGCTGGAGAGAGTAGAGAAGGTACCCTCGGCTGGTCAGGTGAGAAAAGTTGAGCGAACAGTGATCGTATCTCCTCAAAAGGTTGTGTCACACCTCCAGTGAGCGGCCTCCTCAGTGGGTCAGCATGTCCATATATTCTCGTGTACGCATGTGTCGTTAAGATCCACGCCTAGCAGCTGTCTCAAGGTCTGACGAGTCATAAGGTGATGCTGGCCCACGAACATGAAATCAATGGATCTGCGGCCCTCAGAGACGTAGAGTGTGGCATAGAACACTCAGACCCAGTCCTCCATGTAGGCACCCCGCTGGTAAGACATCAGCTCCACTAGCCCTCTATACATCTCAAAGTAAGAGCGTATCTCAGTCCCGGCTGCAAGTGCGAGCTGATCCCAATCAAGAAAGTTATGCTGGAAGAGCTTATGGCCCCGACGTCTATAAGTCTCGTACAGCAACGCCTGTGTCAGGGTCCAGAAGCAGCTGTTTACAAGTGACTCTCTAGGCTGCGGGAACAACTCCTATAGTAGAATACTCCATCTGAGCTTCCTGAGCTACTTGGCCTTCAACTTCCTATAGTTGGTCAGGCAGACACCCTTACCAACTCGGACATTGGTGTACATCTCATAGACGGCTCTCTGGGCCGCACTGTCCTCCCAAAGGTCAGCTGCAGAGGGTCTCGGTCTCGGGGCTTCAGCTGGATGACCCCCACGGGTTCTGACTGAGCACCGGCGAACAAGCGGCACCTCAGACTCCTCAGCCTCCTCTGGCTCCTCAGGCACTGGAGGCTGCCACTGTCGGGCCTCCCGGATCCTCAGCGATCCTCCTCGGCCACGCTCTCGCTCCTCAGCGGCGCGAGCGGCCATTAAAGCTTTCTTCTCCTCCTTCGACAGCTTCTGCTTTTTAGCAGCCGGCTCCTCAATAGCCTTGCCCTTTCCTTTCTTGTCATGACCCATCTTGAGTGACGGAGGCGAAGATTAGCACGCAGGACAAACGATGCGGGGCGCATGAGACGGCGATGCAAAGATCGTCGCGGCCGGGCGAACCCTAGCGGCAAAGAGGAGGCGGCGGTGCGACGGAGAGCACGGCGACAGAAGGGGGGCAGCACGGCGGCGCAGGGCAACAGCGGCGCTGCGTGGGGCAGCGGCGGCGGTGCTACGTGGGGTGGCGGTGGTGGCGCTGCGTGGGGCGGCAGCGACGGCGCTACGTGGGGCGGCCGGAGGGCGGCGGCAGCCAGAGGGCGCGGCGGCCGGAGGCGGAGGTGAGGGTGCGGAGCGTCGGTGGCGGAGAGCAAGGTCGGGGAGAGAGAAAAAAAGAGACGAAGAGGCGCTAAATAGGTGGGCCCCAAACCCTAGCTCAAATTTTAACATCGGATGAACCGACGTCAGTTGAGAGGAGCTCTTGTTTGGGACTCCAAATCTGCATACTATGGGCTTCAAGAAATTGATAGCTGATTGCTTGTTTATTGTCACAATTGGAGTTGCTTCTGGCCACTTATTGAACTTGTCGATGGAGACATACAGGAACTTGTAACCTCCGACAGTTCTTGGGAAAGGTCCCAAGATATCCATACCCCACACAGAGGATGGTCATGTTAGAGGTATCATTTGTAGAGGTTGATCTGGTGTGTGAGTTTTCTTCGCATGAAACTGGCATGCTTCACATTTCTTCAGTAGCTCGGTTGCTTCCTGGAGTGTTGTAGGCCAATAAAAAACTTGTCGGAAGGCTGTTTATACCTCCGTTGACGACGACTCCGACGTCTCCGACAATGAGTGTCGGAGGACCATGAACATCATATTTGGTGGTTCGTGGGACAATACTTCCCGTCGTGTCCTCAGGACAATGCAGCGGGACATGGCCTCTGTCGGAGTCTATTTCCGGCAATTCTCCCGGTACTACCGTTGGCAGCCCGTAGAGTTTTTTAGTTCGGTTGTGGCGCGTGAAGATTCAGAGCATGATGCCAATTTGACACGAGGATTTACGTGGTTCAAGCCGCCTGAGCGTAATACCCTACTCCACGGGTGTGTTGTTGTTGCTGTATTGGGTGTATGAGAGCGTGAGCTAGAGAGATGCCAAAAAAGGGTCCCCCTGTGTATCGCTCGGCCAGTCCTTTTAAAGTATAAGGGCTGGCCGTTACATCATTAGCCTGACCCGACATGTGGCCCTGGCGGTTACTGATGCCTAATACACAGTTAAATGTGCTTAATTCCCCTTAATAGTGTGGTAATGCCCCTTAATGGTGGCATTACTGGTATTAAGATTCCTCCGATCGTGTGTCATTAAGATAGCATTAATGACACATAATAAGGTCTTGAAGTATTTAATGTTCCTTGAAGGTCCGAGCCATTGGAGGTCCACCAATCTGCCTGTTGAGGTTGAAGGTCTCGCGGTTGAATGCATGGCAGCTCAGGAGCTTACCGTCTTGGATGAGTAGGTCCGGTGCTGTTGTACACGTGTCAGTACTAGAGCTTCCCTCTGTCAGGGGTTAGGTCCGGGGGTGCCACACAGGTATCTAGTACGGAGCTTTCCCATCTATGGAATGTAGCTCCAGTTTTATGATACATGTGGCGGCACTGGGACTAACCATAGGTGGGAGGCAGGTCCGGTTCCGAGTGACACGTGGGGCCTTCGGAGGTCTTGACTCATATAGGTGGAGTTCCTTTGCAATCTTTGCAGTTCCAAGAGGTATCCGGTACGTAGAGTACCTACATATGCAATAGTTAGCACTGCTTTCTTAAGATCGTTTTAACGAAAACCCCACTATGTTTGTCGAACGTTCCTCTGGCGTTGCATGTGGGACAAGATCCAACGGTTTCTATGAAACTAGTGAGCTTTGGCATCACCACTAGCATCATAGCGAACAAGGTAGGCAACCATTATCAATCACATCCTATTCGACTCTCGTTTGTTGGGTGACATCCTATGTCCCAGCTCCCAACGTTTATACCCCAGAGCCCAATCCGACTTGATAGCTCTGTCAAGCAAACCAATACTATGTTGTGGTGTCAGACATCACCCTATAGGTGAAGGTAGAAAATGACACCCTGCTTTGGCAGACCCATCATCAAATAACATAACCCAATGGGTGCAGCTATTGGAAGAGCATCAAAAACTTAATTTTACAAGAGGGTTTCTCACATTTATCACAGACAGTGCATAAATATGAATATCACAAATAATAAAATTATTATGACAGCATGGCATTTTTTCGTCCAACGAAAATCAGCACATGAAAGATCTGCACATGAAACAAGAAAACCACTAGGAAAAAACTACTGATGTATTTGAAATCAGTGGCTACATAATAATAGTTCACAGCTAGAGCAAAATGTCACCGTAGCAGAAAAAATTTCTTGATGGTACAATTCGGCCCACAATTCCTGGTTCAAGACCAACAAAATGGTAAGGGTAAAATAGACATTGTGTCCTAAAGTGTTTTGTTTTCAGAGCTGAGAACATGTTTCCAGCCAAACATCTCTAATGGCAACTCCAGCACTGCCGTAGAGTTGCTCCACCTCAGCATTCACTGCTACAATAAGCCTCATCACAGGCGGCTCCAAACCTATTATCACATACGGCTTTTAAAACCGCCTGAAATGAAGAGTTTGTGATAATCCGCAATTTCACAGGCGGAGAAGTGAAACCGCCTGTGAAGACACATTATCATAGGCGGTTCTTCACTTAGGCTAGCCGCTTGTGAAGACAGATTATCATAGGCGGTTCTTTACTTAGGCTAGCCGCTTGTGAAAATACTTTATCACAGACGGGTCGTGCAGCATATATAACCGCATGTGATAAATGTCTTATCACAGATGGTTATTGAAGCATAACTAACCGCCTATGATAATGAGTCTTCACAGACGGGTATTGAAGCATAACTAACCGCCAATGATAATGTATCTTCACAGGCGGGTGTTGAAGCATAACTAACCGTCTATGATAATGTGTCTTCACATGCGGATTTTGAAGCATAACTAACCGTCTATGATAATGTGTCTTCACAGACGGGTATTGAAGCATAACTAACCGTCAATGATAATGTGTCTTCATAGACGGTTATTGAAGCATAACTAACCGTCTATGATAATGGTGTTATCATAGACGGAGTTTACCTATATCAGCCGTCTGTGAAGACCCTTTAACGTAGCCGGTTTCTACCATAACAGTCACCGCCTGTAAAAATTAGGTTATCACAGATGTTTCTTTACTTGTATCTAGCCGCCTGTGATAATTGTTTTTCACAGTCATGCCTAGCCGTTGGTTAATAACCGCCTGTGATAAGGTATAACCTATGCAGTACTACTGCTGTTATTTCTAATTTCCAGGTCAATTCAATATAATCACAAAACAAAAAACAACAATATCATCACAGAACAAAAGTCAACAATATTATCATCACAGAAGTCAATTTCACTAAAACAATATACATATGTACAAGTTACAGATACAATTCATCTCAAAGTTTATATGTTTTCACTAAAAACTATTTATATTGGCATAGTCGCAAAGTTCTGGCACATCAGCTGCTGAACCATTCTTATCAAAGAACTTCTCCTTTTTGTGCAAAATTTCGCGACGATTGAACTGACAGAGATCAGAAGCAATCCTGTCGGCTCCTCCATCAGGAATACTTCTACAAACCGGCCATTCTTCATTCAGATTCTTCTTGTGCTGCAATATAACACATAACAAGGTTTAGAATGTGTTGGTTTGAACAATCTCAAAGTATAGATCAAAGTGAGAGTATACAAGAATTTAGTTGGTATTTTTGGAGCAGTTGTACTATGAGCAATTGAATTTTGAAGTTGGAATCAAAATATGAAAATAATGTTTCTGGTAATATTGAACAGCAGAGAATATAAGCATTAAACTATGCTAGTTACAATGAAAATGAAACACAAAAGTAAGAAAATAAGGTATCGACATTAAGGATAACATACATCCTCACGATTCACTCTATATACGCCGGCGGTCCGAAGATGCTCGCATACATAATACCCGCATAAGACACTCCCAGCAGGCTGCTTCGGACAAGCATAATACGTTTTAATGTCCAATGCATTCGTATTAGGAGGTCTCTGATCGCCAAGCTCCGCGTAAAACTGCCAAGCGATGTAATACAAGAAATGTCATATAAAACTTGTCAACACATTCTAAATGTGCGTAAATTAAAATTATTGAATAAATGTACTTTTTCAAAATGGAAAGGAAATCTTTGTAACGGTCTGGTGGGTAATCGGCCGAGTCCAAGAATGTTGCCATTCTCTGCGTTGGCTTGATGAAGATTATTATGTAGTGATTACTGCAAACATACAAACACACGTGTTAACAATTACCAATAATTGCTATTTCAATGTCATGTGTCGAACTTACTCGAAGTGGTACGGAGCCTTTATGAGGTCCTTGCCGTCTCTGACAAAGTTAAACATCGCATGTCCTATGTAAACTGCAATTTCTGCCTTTCTATCCTTCTTAAGTTTTGCAATTGCTCTTTCAAAATCTTTTTTTTTCATGTGTTTGTACTGGCTTGATTCTCGATTTGCCTGGACGTCTAATAGCGACTTTGCAATCCTAGTAAGGTCAAGGATACCTGTCTTGCGCTCCAACTTTACATTATCCATGTATTGCATCCTATTGAAGAAGTCCAGAATTGTTATAATCTCATGAAATGCGTATGCGTATAGTAAGAAAAGCAAATACAAAATATTAGAGCACTTACAAGCACCAGACGAGCAGCAGGTTGATATCGAGCATGCCCCGATGGAAAAGGGAAAGCAGCTCTTCAAATAAAATGACTCGTTTATCTACTCCAGTGCTCTAGAATGCTTCTTTTGGAATACGAAATGTGACGCAATTAAGAACAAATTTTGTGCTGGCAGTGATGTACCACTCATGCATTCTTCTGAGCTAGACGGGTTGTTTGCTAAGTTGTAAGGATGTCATGAACGGCTTTCCATTCTCAAATTTAGGAGGAACATCCTCAAGCTTGTATATTGGAACTCCTGGTTTAAATAAAGCCGTTCGCCGATTGTACATGACACCGTCTTCTTCCCACTCCTCGATATCTTCTAATGCTGGCTCATGAGAAGAACGAGATGCACTCGATTTTCTAATATTTTCCTTCATAGCTTCCAAATACTTTGACACTTCTAATGAAGGTTTATTAATTTCGTATGAGCTAACTTTGATAGGCACTGATGATCAAGGAGTAGTCGTCAGAAGTTGGACACTGGCTTGTTGTTGAACCTGTTGTTCAACTGATTGCTCTTTACTCCCAGCAGTTGGCTCTAGTACTACTTCAAGCTGTTGCTCAACTAGTTGCTCTTTATTAGCAACAGCTTGCTCTGGTACTGCTTGAAGTTGTTGTCCAACTTGTTTCTCTTGGATATCATCCTTGCTGAGACATAGGGGGAGTGGATCTTCCCGGACTGGGAGTGGATCTTCATGCACTTCCTCCTTAGAAGATGGGGTTGTAGTATTTGTAGATGCGACGGGGCTAGAAATTGGCTCATCGTCCAACACGATATCGCGTTGGTGCTAATGGATTAATTGGTTGACAGCCTGCCCCAGAGTCGCGATCCCCTCATGTGTGATGTGGTCTATTTCATAATCTTCATAATCATTATCAATGATCTGAAGAACTTGCACCACAGAATAATACAACGGAAGTGGATTCCCGTTGAAGTCACGATCAGGCTTTGCCATAGAAGTGGCAACCTGTTTGGTTTTGTTCCCTGCTCTGCCTATCGGGACAAGAAGACGACAAGATTTGTCATTAGCAATATCATCGACAGGGAACTTATGGGCTGACCCTGAGCCTGGCACGGAACCAACACTACTAGGGTAGGCAGTTGGAGATACTAATTGCTCCTTTTGCACCGGAACCATCATTGTACTCGGTGCCACTAATTGTCCTGATTGTCTAAGTTGTTCCATTATTTCTTGCATATTTTCTTTGACCTTTTGAGCAATCGTTTCATCAAGTGTTTTCCTAAACTTCTCACATCTTCTATATGTGTCTTTATCTTTAGGGAAACCATCTAGCCAAGACATTTGAGAAGAGACCGCTCGAACCCGTCCGCTGTGTTCAGGGTTTCCTAAGATAGCGGTAAGTTGGTCATTCTCCCTCTTCTGCTTGAAGAGACCCTTCTGTTGCTTTTCAATTACTTCTTTCATTTTATCCTCTACTTCAGATAGTCGGGCTTTTCAAGTTTGCCCTCGCTGGTCAAACCTGACCGAGCAAAGACTCAGCGTTGAGTTCGCTCATCGCACCCTTCTAATGGGTGAGGATTGCCCTTACTAAGAATTTCGTCTAATATCTTATTCCATTTCTAGACTTTGGGGGCATATCCGGCAGACCCCAAGCGATGATGGTATTTGTTCTTTTTTGCAAGCTCTGACCTAGTTGCACTTAGAGCTTTAGCATCAGGTGTTCTCTTTTGACGAACAAACTCTTGCCACTAAGCTTGTGTGATTTTTCCCATCTTCCTCGGGCTAGGGACCTTATCGGCCTTAACATAAGCATTCATTTCACTCTTCCATCATCGAAACTTCTTGCCGCAAGAGACCAATGTTGCTTTCTTTACAGATTCTTCTATGCCTTTTGGGAACTTGAATTGTTTCTTTATCTTTTCCCACAACTCATTCTTGGTCTGCTCGGGTAATTTCCTCCAATTCTCGGTTGTGATCGGCACAACCTCCCTAACAAGAAAACCGCATGCATTACGGTACTTGGTAACTGAATCCATTGGTTCTTGGGGAAGCCCACATGGACCGACCCTTGTTATGTACATGATGCGGTCCAATGTACCCTTATTGGGACCTCGTTGCCCTCGTTTCCGCTTGAGTGAAGCTGAGGATTCATCCATTGGAGAACCTTCTGCGGTTTTAGGAGCCGATGTCACCTCATTGTCTTCGAGATTAATCTAGGTAGAAAAAAATTATAAGACTTCGTATACTTGACAACCAACATTAACTTGAACTGCTGAAGTTAATATTCGTGATCCATACCTCGTCGGCAGGATCATATTCCGGTTCTAGATCCATTGAAGTCTTTTTAATTTTTATATTCGGAAAAGGATCCGAAGGACTGTGATAGGAGCCTGAACTGCTGGAGTCAGTAAACTCCATATTGTCTTCTTTGTTGTTACTATCAGGACCAGTCTTCTTAGGGCTTTCCATGCTAGATCTAATAAAACAAAAAATCTAATAAATGGCATATTAACTCTACATGAAGTGTTGCATGAAGAAAAAGATGGAAGCATTCTAGGATTTGATAAGGCATTCTAGGGTTTAAGGCGACTGACCAAAAGGTTCCTATACATTGCGAGGGTGACAAGCATGTTAAAGTTGCTCACCAGCAATGGCAATTTTATATTTTTATTCTAAATAGGCTAGCTTCATTTAGAGTGGCGACCACGTTCTTGAGGTTTACTAGGCGGCGCCTAGCTCCGGACCTATAACTAATCAAGCAAGGGACAAAAAGCAAATCCCCGCACAGCTCCTACCTAGCTTAGAGGGCATTATCGTCCCCGCTCTCAAGTTTCCTCTTATTCCCTGTCACTGATTCTTCTGCCTACTGAATGAAAAAACAACATGCTGATGCGTACTTGTGTAGATGCAGTGCCTAGAAGAGACTGATAGCAGCAGCAGCAACTAGCAAGCTCACTTTACACCGACAACCCAAGGCATAACTTAGTCAAAATTGGTCAAGTATAGCTATATCTAATGTAACTTAGCCAAAATTAGCCAAATTTGCTCAACTTAACCAAATATTGCTAAATCTTGCCCAGCATAGTCAAACATGCTTGATTATGCTTCAGTTAGCTAAATTTGATCATATTCAAAACAAATTTTCTCAATTTTTGCTCAATTAAGTAAATTTAGCCAAAATACATTTTTGAAGTTATATAGGTCTAACTAAATTCTTGTATCATAGAGATCGGCATCATATGCTCAGACTCCATCGCCACACCTAGTGGTACCTAGATATGGGCGTGAGGATGCTCCTGGCATCACAAATGAGTTGGCCAGCAACGTGTTTGGCTTCAGAGCTAAATATAGCATAACTTTGGTAGCTCAGATTAGGTACAATTGCTCAAATGAAGCTGATGGAGCCACAAGTGCAGACATCTTTGGTAGCACAGATTAGCTACAATTGCTCAAATGAAACTTAGAGAAATAAAAGCAAACTTAGCCAAACTTAGTCTAGCATAGCTAACTCTAAGCAAAAGTAGCCACATATAGCTAAATATAGCATAACTTAGTCAAAATTAGTCAAGTATAACTATATCTAATGTAACTTAGCCAAAATTAGCCAAATTTGGTCAACTTAACAAAATATAGCTAAATCTTGCCTCTAATAGAGAATTATGTGGCATATGCAAGGCCGATAACAGAAATAGGGAATATACTGCTGTTACTAGAGTCTAGAATCATGTTTACCACTAATGTGTCAGAACAGTTTCAGACACACAGAACTAACTACCAATTTATCATGATATAACCATCCACGATGAAGTGAGTAACTCCTATTCATTTGAACTTGACAGTTTTATCTCTGCAAACTACCAGAAGATGAAATGCTACTGATTTCACAGTTTCAGACACACAAAACCAACTACCAATTTATCATGATATAACCATCCACATAAATCTTGCCCCACCGAACCCTAACCAAAGATGCCATCGAACTTGACAGTTTTTCGAATTCCACCGAACCCTAACCAAGGATGCCTACCATTTTCTAATTCCCGAACCCTAACCAAGGATATGCAAGGCGGCAGCGAGGGCGGGGAGGGAGGCGGCACGGCGAAGGAGGATGGAAGGTCGAAGGGTTTAGGGTTTACCTTGAAGCTCGGCGGCGACGGCAATGGCTTCGCTCGGCATACCAGGAAGTGATGAGGGCGAAGCTCGGCGGCGACAGCGAAGCTCGGTGACGGCGAAGCTCGGTGGCGTACCTGGAAGTGACAAGGGCGAACACTTGGTGGCAAACGAAATTTTGGCAGCCTAACGGCGTCTAAGTGTTTCGCCCGGGTTAGGTTTTTCCAATGCTGCCGACGGGTATATATAGACTCACATTTTCTCAGGCGGATTTTAAGTACCGACCGTCTAAGAAGATTGTTACCTCAGTCGGATTTTACTTACCAACCTCCGTAGAAGATACAATTATCTCAGACGGTTGGTTAGTAACACCCGCCTGAGATAAACATGGGCCTGTCAAGATATTTACTTCTTCTTAATTAATATGTGTTCATTATAATTTGATGAACGCCTACATAAAGACCCCTCACCAACCGTGCGCGACCTTTCTTTTCCCCGAGGCGCAACCTTTCAATGCGCGGTAAACCAACTGCTCCATCTTCCACTCCGCGCGGCCTTAAAGACGCGCTATCGCTCACAAGCGCATCGCTCACTTTGAATCCTCTTGTTTTCTTCGTCTTCCTCCGCTCCGACGACCCAACACCACTATGGCCGACCTTCCGCCGCCAAGCCCTCCGAGGGATCCACCTTGCAAGAAACTATGTTGCAGCTCCCCCGAGAAGATCAACACCGAGCAGCGCCTCCTCATAGCGCGAGAGGCGTACAACAATACGTCTCGCGCCATGAGTGCCTTGGGGCTGGGTACCCTTCCAGAGTATACTGGAATGGGTACCATGGGCCACTACCTCTACGCCCTCACGGGGGTGGCTGATCGTCTCGACATTCTGTTCGCGACGATGGCCCAGGTTCTTGGCCCCGAGGGCCGTAGAACGCTGGTGGAGGCGACGGCTAGCAACCTCGGGGTTGCACCGCCGGGGCAGCCAGTGCAGCCGGTGCAGCCGGCCCTGTCTCCTGTTGCACCAGTGCCAGAGTCACCGCCGGAGGACGAGGAGGAGGAGGAGGAGGAGGAAGAAGAAGAGGAGTAGGGGTAGGATTTAATTAGTTTTTCTTTTTGTTGTTTTTAGTTGCTTCTGTTTTGTAAATATTGTTAATGAATGAAATCTATCTTTGTCCATCGATGTGATTGAATATTACTTGTGTATCTTGGGTGTTCTTGTGTAAATATTATGCATCTTGTGTGTTCTTTTGTGAGATGTGTGATTGAATATTGTTAATGAATGAGTATCTTGTGTGTTCTTCAACTATGTGAATGAATGAATGTGTAGTGTGTTCATCATTAATTAGAATTTCACGTCTGAGAAGAAGGTTATCTCAATCGGTTGGTAAGAAATACCCGCCTGAGATAAATATATTTTCAGGCGGCTGTGAGGATATTTACTTCTTCTTAATTAATATTCTTGATTAAATGTGGTCCTTTAAAAGGCAAAAATCCACTTTCTTGTAATATTATTGATAAGTAAAGGTTACCATTAAATTTCACTTCATAAATCCTTTGAAATTGGTCAGAACATAAAAAACATACAACAAATGTTGTTTTTCATTTTTCTATCTTGATGAATATAATGATTTTTTCATTTATTTTTTCAGTGGACATTTTTACTCATCATGCCAACCCCTACGAATTTTTTCATATTTTTTTAAAATTTTTTTGAATCAATGTGTGTTCATAATTTGATGAATGCCTCATATGAATATGAGCATTTAGTTAGAATGGTGGATAATTTGAAGTTTGACATGTTGGAATGCTTTTAAAAAAATTCATACATGTATAAACTATACAAATATGTTCATACCAACAATTTTGAGTGAAGGAACTTTTTTTATGCGATACACAAATGTGAATAATATGTGAGTAGAAATTAATTTGATATTTACCAAAACATTACAATGTCAGCTATACAAGTTTTAAAAATATTTTGTTCAGGTGGTAGATGTTAATTTTATACGAATGTTGAAGAAAGAATAATCGAATTTGGACACAATTTGCAGAATCTTAACATGTTTGAGTATTTATATTGGAATCTAAATAAAAAAGAAGCAAGGGATAAGGAAACTGAAGAACAGTATCGGGCATTATCTCAGGCGGTTGTTAAGTAATAACCGCTTGAGATAAATATATTTTCAGGCGGTTGGTAAGTACCAACCGCCTGTGAAGATATTTACTTCTTCTTAATTAATATTCTTGATTAAATGTGGTCCTTTAAAAGGCAAAAATCCACTTTCTTGTAATATTATTGATAAGTAAAGGTTACCATTAAATTTCACTTCATAAATCATTTGAAATTGGTCAGAACATAAAAAACATACAACAAATGCTATTTTTCATTTTTTTATCTTGATGAATATAATGCTTTTTTCATTTATTTTTTCAGTGGACATTTTTACTCATCATACCAACCTCTACGAATTTTTTCATATTTTTTAAATTTTTTTGAATCAATGTGTGTTCATAATTTGATGAATGTCTCATATGAATATGAGCATTTAGTTAGAATGGTGGATAATTTGAAGTTTGACATGTTGGAGTGCTATTAAAAAAATTAAAAAAAATCATACATGTATAAATTATACAAATATGTTCATACCAACAATTTTGAGTGAAGGAACTTTTTTTTATGAGATACACAAATGTAAATAATATGTTAGTAGAAAATTAATTTGATATTTACCTAAACATTACAATGTCAGCTATACAAGTTTTAAAAATATTTTGTTCAGGTGGTAGATGTTAATTTTATACAAATGTAGAAGAAAGAATCATCGAATTTGGACACAATTTGCAGAATCTAAACATGTTTGAATATTAATATTGGAATCTAAATAAAAAAGAAGCAAGGGATAAGGAAACTGAAGAACAGTATCGGGCATTATCTCAGGCAGTTGCTAAGTAATACCCGCCTGAGATAAATATATTTTCAGGCGGTTGGTAAGTACCAACCGCCTGTGAAGATATTTACTTATTCTTAATTAATATTCTTGATTAAATGTGGTCCTTTAAAAGGCAAAAATCCACTTTCTTGTAATATTATTGATAAGTAAAGGTTACCATTAAATTTCACTTCATAAATCCTTTGAAATTGGTCAGAACATAAAAAACATACAACAAATGCTATTTTTCATTTTTCTATCTTTATGAATATAATGTTTTTTTCATTTATTTTTTCAGTGGACATTTTTACTCATCATGCCAACCTCTACGAATTTTTTCATATTTTTTTAAATTTTTTTGAATCAATGTGTGTTCATAATTTGATGAATGCCTCATATGAATATGAGCATTTAGTTAGAATGGTGGATAATTTGAAGTTTGAGATGTTGGAATGCTTTTAAAAAAATTAAAAAAATTCATACATGTATAAATTATACAAATATGTTCATACAAACAATTTTGAGTGAAAGAACTTTTTTTATGAGATACACAAATGTGAATAATATGTGAGTAGAAATTAATTTGATATTTACCAAAACATTACAATGTCAGCTATACAAGTTTTAAAAATATTTTGTTCCGGTGGTAGATGTTAATTTTATACAAATGTAGAAGAAAGAATCATCGAATTTAAACACAATTTGCAGAATCTAAACATGTTTGAGTATTTATATTGGAATCTAAATAAAAAAGAAGCAAGGGATAAGGAAACTGAAGAACAGTATCAGGCATTATCTCAGGCGGTTGTTAAGTAATACCCGCCTGAGATAAATATATTTTCAGGCGGTTGGTAAGTACCAACCACCTGTGAAGATATTTACTTCTTCTTAATTAATATTCTTGATTAAATGTGGTCCTTTAAAAGGCAAAAACCCACTTTCTTGTAATATTATTGATAAGTAAAGGTTACCATTAAATTTCACTTCATAAATCCTTTGAAATTGGTCAGAACATAAAAAACATACAACAAATGCTATTTTTCATTTTTCTATCTTGATGAATATAATGCTTTTTTCATTTATTTTTTCAGTGGACATTTTTACTCATCATACCAACCTCTACGAATTTTTTCATATTTTTTAAAATTTTTTTGAATCAATGTGTGTTCATAATTTGATGAATGCCTCATATGAATATGAGCATTTAGTTAGAATGGTGGATAATTAGAAGTTTGACATGTTGGAATGCTTTTAAAAAAATTAAAAAATTCATACATGTATAAATTATACAAATATGTTCATACCAACAATTTTGAGTGAAGGAACTTTTTTTTATGAGATACACAAATGTAAATAATATGTTAGTAGAAAATTAATTTGATATTTAACAAAACATTACAATGTCAGCTATACAAGTTTTAAAAATATTTTGTTCAAGTGGTAGATGTTAATTTTATACAAATGTAGAAGAAAGAATCATCGAATTTGGACACAATTTGCAGAATCTAAACATGTTTAAGTATTTATATTGGAATATAAATAAAAAAGAAGCAAGGGATAAGGAAACTGAAGAACAGTATCAGGCATTATCTCAGGCGGTTGTTAAGTAATACCCGCCTGAGATAAATATATTTTCAGGCGGTTGGTAAGTACCAACCGTCTGTGAAGATATTTACTTATTCTTAATTAATATTCTTGATTAAATGTGGTCCTTTAAAAGGCAAAAATCCACTTTCTTGTAATATTATTGATAAGTAAAGGTTACCATTAAATTTCACTTCATAAATCCCTTGAAATTGGTCAGAACATAAAAAACATACAACAAATGCTATTTTTCATTTTTCTATCTTGATGAATATAATGCTTTTTTCATTTATTTTTTCAGTGGACATTTTTACTCATCATACCAACCTGTACGAATTTTTTCATTATTTTTTAATTTTTTTTGAATCAATGTGTGTTCATAATTTGATGAATTCCTCATATGAATATGAGCATTTAGTTAGAATGGTGGATAATTTGAAGTTTGACATGTTGGAATGCTTTTAAAAAAATTAAAAAAATCATACATGTATAAATTTTACAAATATGTTCATACCAATAATTTTGAGTGAAGGAACTTTTTTTATGAGATACACAAATGTGAATAATATGTGAGTAGAAATTAATTTGATATTTACCAAAACATTACAATGTCAGCTATGCAAGTTTTAAAAATATTTTGTTCAGGTGGTAGATGTTAATTTTATACAAATATAGAAGAAAGAATCATCGAATTTGGACACAATTTGCAGAATATAAAATGTTTGAGTATTTATATTGGAATCTAAATAAAAAAGAAGCAAGGGATAAGGAAACTGAAGAACAGTATCGGGCATTATCTCAGGCGGTTGTTAAGTAATACCCGCCTGAGATAAATATATTTTCAGGCGGGTTGTAAGTACCAACCGCCTGTGAAGATATTTACTTCTTCTTAATTAATATTCTTGATTAAATGTGGTCCTTTAAAAGGCAAAAATCCACTTTCTTGTAATATTATTGATAAGTAAAGGTTACCATTAAATTTCACTTCATAAATCCTTTGAAATTGGTCAGAACATAAAAAACATGCAACAAATGCTATTTTTCATTTTTCTATCTTGATGAATATAATGCTTTTTTCATTTATTTTTTCAGTGGACATTTTTAATATAACCCATAGATTACAACACGTTATGGGAGAACAGGTCATACTCGCGCTCAATCCTACAGTTCTCAGTACAGAAGACGGTCTCGGACCACCCTCGCCTGCCGCAGCGGGCAGGCCCCTGGTTCTCCCCTGTTGGGCAGCGGCAAACGCCATCGTCAATGTCGGGCAGCGCCACCGGCGGCGGTCCGGGAGGAGGCCTACGCAGTAACCTCCAGCTCACGAAAATGTCGAGCCTCTGCATGGCTTGATTCCGACATCGGCAACACTCCTTGTTGGTCCTCTTCATTGCGACAGACCCGACCGCGTTGTCGCTGACATGGGCCTCGCCTTCGAACTGCCGAATATACTCGAGGGTGTCGCGGTCCCCGCGGTCGGCGTCGTAGCGGAGCATGGCGAGGACGTAGGCCACCACCTTGTGGCCGTTCGCGGCCGCCCGGGCAAGGAACTGGGTGCCCCGCTGCACCTGCGCGCGGCCGTAGTTGAAGACGAGGTCGAACCCGGTGACGTAGCACGCACGAGGGTTGCCCACGTTGGCCAGGCGCTCCACGAGGGCGTCGTAGCTCCCATTCCCGTGCCGTTGGAACCATTCCCAGCTGCTCTCCCGCTCCAGCGCCACGCGCCTGCCCACGGTGGGATCATGGCATGCCACGTGCATGGCCTTGCAGGTGGCGCGCAGACTGGAGAGGTCGTCCATGGGCTGGGTGGAGGTTGCGGCGACCCACCCCGCGATCAGGACCGCAATATCCCGTGCCAAGGGGAACTCCATGGGCTTATCTCAGGCGGTTGGTAAGTAACACCCGTCCCCAAGATAAATATATTCTCAGGCGGTTGGTAAGTACCAACCGCCTGAGAAGATGTTAATTAACTGACGCGCCGCACGAGGTCTGCGGAGAAGTTAAGAAGCAGGATCTCTGAAGATCATCTTCCACAGTGGTTTAATTGTGCGCCGCACGATGTCTACAAAGAGTTCAATGCGCAATGAACAAAATATTTTGTTCAGTTGGTAGATGTTAATTTTATACAAATGTAGAAGAAAGAATCATCGTATTTGAACACAATTTGCAGAATCTAAACATGTTTGAGTATTTATATTGGAATCTAAATAAAAAAGAAGCAAGGGATAAGGAAACTGAAGAACAATATCGGGCATTATCTCAGGTGGTTGTTAAGTAATAACTGCCTGAGATAAACATTTTTGAAACTACAAGATGTTAATTAACAGCCTGAGAAGATGTTAATTAACTGACGCGCCGCACGAGGTCTGCGGAGAAGTTAAGAAGCCGTGGTGCAGGGACGCGTGCGACGGAAGGATCTCTGAAGATCGTCTTCTACAGTGGTTTAATTGTGCGCCGCACGAGGTCTGCAAAGAGTTCAATCGCAATGAACAAAATATTTTCTTCAGTTGGTAGATGTTAATTTTATACAAATGTAGAAGAAAGAATCATCGAATTTGAACACAATTTGCAGAATGTAAACATGTTTGAGTATTTATATTGGAATCTAAATAAAAAAGAAGCAAGGGATAAGGAAACTGAAGAACAGTATCGGGAATTATCTCAGGCAGTTGGTAAGTAATACCCATCTGAGATAAATATATTCTTTGACGGTTGGTGAGTACCAACCACCTGTGAAGATTTTTACTTCTTATGAATTAATGTTCTTGATTAAATGTGGTCCTTTAAAAAGGCAAAAATCCTGCATTGGTGATGTGGTACCTTCCGGTAATTGATCGCTTGAAGCGTTTGTTCTCAAACCCTAGGGAGGCTAAACTTATGCGTTGGCATTCCGAGCAACGCAAGAAGAATGAAAAACATATACGACACTCTGGTGATGCAACGCAGTGGAAAAATTTTGATATTCGATATCCAAAATTTGCGAAGGAAATCAGAAATGTGAGGTTTGCCTTGGGTACAGATGGAATGAATCCGTTTGGTGAAAAAAGGAGCATACACAGCACATGGTCCGTGGTCTTAACTATGTACAACCTACCGACGTGGTTGTGTCACAAAAGGAAATATATCTTATTATCTGTTCTTATCTAAGGTCCGAAACAACCCGACATCGAAATTGATGTGTTCTTGGAACCTTTAATGGAAGATATGGCGAAATTGTGGAATGAAGGGGTACGTACATGGGATGAGTACAAGCGGGAGTATTTCACGCTAAGAGCAATGATATTCGTTACCGTGCATGATTATCCCGGACTGTTTACATTATCGGGACAAATGAAAGGGAAGAAAGGTTGCGTTAGGTGCGTGGATAGAACTGGATTTCTATGCCTCACTTCATCCAGAAAGACGGTGTACATGAGACATCGACGGTTCTTGACAGATACACACAAGTATAGGAAGATGAAAGAACAATTTGATAACAAAATCGAAAAAGATACTGCACCGAAACCTTACAGTGGAAAACTTGTGTTTGAAATGGTCAAGAACATTCATATTGCTTTCGGTAAGGGAAAAAAGAGTAAAGAAATTAAGAGAAAGAAAAGTACATCTTCAGATGATACAATTGTCATGGCTTTCATGAAACAATCAATTTTTTTCAAGTATCTTCCGTATTGGAAGAATCTGGAATTTTGCCATAGTATTGATTTGATGCACGTTACAAAGAATGTATTTGACAGCATCATTGGGACCTTGCTGGACATGCCGAGGAAAACAAAGGACGGATTAAATTCACGTATGGACCTAGTAAATCTTGATTTGAGACCAGAGTTTCATCCAGTAGAAAAGGCGAACGGGAAGCATTACCTTCCCCCAATCAGCTACAACTTGACGCTAGAAGAGAAAAAAACAATTTGCGAATGCTTGCGTGGGATCAAAGTGTCCACAAGTTTCTCATCCAATATCCGCAAACTAGTCTAGATGAAAGACTTGTCTTTATTCGGTTATAATTCTCACGACTGTCACATGATGATGACAGTTTTCCATGCCATTGCAATAAGAGTAATCAAACCTGAGCATATAAAAGTTGTCATCGCACGTTTGTGTTATTTCTTCAATGCAGTATCGCAAAAGGTGATAGCACGTGAAGATTTAGACTATCTGAAAACATACATCGTCGAGACAATGTGCAAGCTTGAGATGTGTTTCCCACCATCCTTTTTTGATATACAAGTACACCTAATCATACATCTTGTTGATCAGATAAAAGCATTGGGGCCACTATATTTACATCATATGTTTTCGTTGGAGAGATATTTAGGAGTATTAAAAGGTTATGAGCGGAACCGTGCTCACCCAGAGGGTTCAATTATGGAAGGATACACCACTGAAGAAGTGATTGAGGGTTGCGCTGATTACATCAAAGATGGAAAATCGGTAGGTGTGCCTATACCGGTACATGAGGGTAGACTACGTGGGAGAGGCAAAGTGGGTAAGAAAACTTTTATTGTTCAAGATTACAAGAATGTACACCGTGCACATTTTGGTGTACTACAACAGCTTGCAATAGCTGAGCCGTACATCGAGGAACACCAAATTGAGCTTCATGATAAAAACCAAGACCGCAAAGAGGACTGGATCATGAAAGAGCACAGAAGATGTTTCACTGAATGGTTAATGGACAAAAATATATCATACGGAAACACTATAGAAGAGGCAACAATGAAGAAGTTAGCTTGTGGCCCATCTGCTTTGGTAACATCATGGCAAGCATATGACATCAATGGTTACACATTTTACACTAAAGAAATAGACGATAAGAGTGTTGCACAAAATATTGGTGTTCGTATTGAGGCTTATGATTCACAAGGGCAGAAGACCACATACTTCGGGTTCATACAGGAAATATGGGAACTCGATTATGGCGAAAGAATGGTAATGCCCGTATTTAAGTGCCAATGGGTCAAACATCCTGATGGTTTGAAAGTGGACAATTACGGGCTGACACTGGTAGACTTGAATAAAGTGGGTTACAAAGATGACCTGTGGGTTCTCGCCGATAATGTTGCACAAGTTTTTTATGTTCAAGATCCAGAAACTGAGAAGTTGCACGTAGTTGTTTCTGGAAAGCAAAATATTGTTGGGGTTGACAATGTGGGAGATAATGAAGAGGAATATAATCAGTATGAAGAGATGTACCTTTTCACCGAACCAGAAAACATCAAGCGCGTAGAGAGAAGCATTAAAAAGAATTTGAAAACCTATATGCGAGATAATGTCAATGCTGGAAAAAATGTATATAGCAATACGAGATGATATATATTGTATATATTTGTATCTTCTGAAATCAACTTAGAACAATGTTGGTATATGGATTGTGTCCATTTGCATTTGTGTACATATGCGTTTGGACTCAATGATTTGGAAGTTTGGTCTTTCAGATAATGATGTCTCGGGCGTGTAGCCGATTGAAGGAGGAGTGCTTGGCGTGGCGCAAGAACCATCCCCATGTATGTACATATGGCACACCGGTCACATGGTTGTATATACATATGTATCTGTAATGGACTGATGAACTTAACTGTAGTTTGTTTTTCCGTCTTGTTTGTTTTTGGTATTTTCAATTTTCTCCGCGTAGGGTTTCTCTGCGAAGCCTGAATCAGGAGATTTATTGAAGTGGCAATGCATCGTCCCCGGTAAAGAAGGGGTAAGTCATGAAGAACAAGCACAATATGAGTTTAACCATCGTCCTCCTATTAATAAATTTCTTTTGCAGACTGAATGGGAAGATGGTTACTACCCCCTGACAATCTCCTTCTATGAGGACTATCCCTTGGTGCCTCCAAGATGCGCCTTTCCAATTGGGTTCTTTCACCCAAATGTCCATCGTTCGGGAGCACTCAGCATCGGGATTCTTGATCAAGAGACTGTAAGATAGACCTATTTTGTTCATGTAATTATTACTTATAATTGTTGTCGAACTTATTTGAACTGGTTTCTTATATTGCTTAAATTATATTTCGTAGGGGTGGTGCAGTGCTTTTACAATCAAAACTATACTACTTGAAGTTCAGCGTTTGCTGCATCGGCCAAATGTGCCTGATGTTGAAAATGATTGCTATAATCTACTTATCAAGGTTAGATGACACTTTGACTTAGTGACCAATGTAGGTTATTCATTCCTCCTTCGACATTTGTTAATTTAAATAATGTCAATATTTTCAGGATCCAGCAGAATATAAGAGACGTGGTCGGGAGCAAGCAGGACGGTACAATTTATATTGATCGATGGGAGCTTCATCGTCGATCTACAATGAATGTAGCATGATTTTTGTTCAGTGTGTAAAGAAATTATCTTTGAACAATTGTAAAGCCTCTAATGGTGTATTATCACAATTAAGCCAGCCTCACTGGTGATCGAGCATTTCCTATAATCCATTATTGTACTAGTATCCGCTAGCTCATCTGTGTTTTTTTCCTGATACAATTTTGCCTGCACGACTACATACGGTTGTGATAATTGCAACTACATCCCTGTAATTTCAATGAAAACCGCTTATGATAATTGAACAACTACATACGGTTCTTAAACAATGACCGCCACTGAAAATACATGATCTTCTCAGACCATTGTTAATGAAGAACCGTCTATGAAGTTCATTGCATTACAGACGGTTATTAATTAAGAACCGCCAACGAAGATCATGTATTTACCCAGACGGTTGTTCCTTAAAATCCATCTGTGAAGTTCATTGCATTACAGACGTTTATTAATTAAGAACCGCCAACGAAGATCAGGCGGTTGTTTCTTAAAATCCGTCTGTGAAGTTCATTGCATTACAGACGGTTATTAATTAAGAACCGTCTATGAAGATCATGTATTTACCCAGACGGTTGTTTCTTAAAATCCGTCTGTGAAGTTCATTGCATTATTGACGGTTCTTAAATAAGAACCGTCTGTGAAGATAATGTATTTACCCAGACGGTTGTTCTTTAAAATCCGACTGTGTTGTTCTGTCATCACAGACGGTTATTATATCATTCGTCATAACAGTCGCATATTTTTAAGGACCGTCTGTGTTTGAAAATTTGAGGCGTCTGTGAAAATGCTTTTTTGTAGTAGTGATTTCAGAGCAGAGCTGCTCCTCTGCAGAGTAGAGCCATGCCAAACATACGCTAAATCTCTAATCGGCTAAACCAATAAGAACGTTCTTGGAGCCCGAATTTTAGCTCTCAGATAAAACAATCTGATATCATTGGTTTTATTGGTCTAGCCAACTTATTGGTGCCCTTAGCTAGTGTCGCTGATCTTTATTCCATTTTAAAATAGGCGCCCCTTTAAAAATCTTATCACAATCTTTGCACGTTTTTCAACAAATAGTTTAATGATTCATGTTATCATCTCTAAAGCTACTAGTAGTACCAATCTTTGCAGTAGAAATATGTATGTCGTAGCTAGTATAGCTACATGCTTTAATTTATCCGCCAGAGGTATAGACTAATTGCTCCATGACGATAATATAACGTGTTATTCTATCACTTGCCGTTCTCATCACAAGGAAAGCTGGTCTCATCACTAGCATGACAAAACAAGTTAGCAATTAGTTTTTTCCAATGCATACCGAATAGTTAACGTCTCAACTAACATAGGCATGAAATAGATTTAATTCCGGGTAGGAAACTCATGAACGGTAAACTTAGTGCCGTTCACTAGGAAATGTGATTTCAATATTTCCTCATAATTGGTTACTACGCGTCTCAATTAACGATGATCATACGTCAGAATTGTGATGCCAATGGGTAATTAGCTAGCTTACAATTTGTTATTCTTTGCTGAAACCATTGATTTGCGGACTACCAGTTTTAGGTTCTTGCTAATGCCGCCCTGGCATTCAGCTCGTCCGGCACGAAATATTCTCACCATTATGTCATTATTATTCGAGAATCATGATAAACAGTGTTGCATCAAACGATCGTTGACAAATGAGTTGACCTCACATTTTGCATCAGCCGGTAACCACCTTCTCTGAAACTTCATATTTTGTGACACTAAACAATGTAACTAGAGCATGCAAAGCAAGCAGCAGGAACATGCCCAAGAACAAGAACAAGCATTCCGTCATAAACCCGAGCGAGAATCCACAAGCTGGTCGGCCCATTTCAGTGTCGCGTTTAGCACCTAACGCCGCGCCGCGGCGTGCCGTGCGCCCGCAGCGGCGAGGCCTCCGGTGGCGGGGCGTTGCTGCCCTTGATGAACTCGAGGCACTCCGCCACGGCGCGCGCGTAGAAGGAGTTGGACCGCATGCACGGTGGCTTCCGTGCCGCCGCTGCCGCCTTGCTGTTCTTACCGCCAGCCTGCGGCGGCGGCGGCGGCGCGCGCCCACCGACATTTCCGGCTCTCACCAGGGCGTTCCTACTGCTGACCGCGACGAGCCCCCTCGTGAGCAGTCGGACGTTACGCCCCAAGAGACCCAGAAGCATCCACAGCTTGGCACGCAGCCGACGGACGGAGATGCGGGTCGGGCTGAGCCGGAACCTCCTCGCCGGCCGCCGCCACGGCCGCAGGGCAAGCCTCGCGTTGGACGCGTACTTCTGTTGTTCGCCCATGATGATGAACCTCTTAGCTTCTTTTTCTCTCCCTTGCTTACGCTAACAATTCGTAGCTAACTCTACCTGTCACAATCTGAGCTAAACTTGCTATGATTGACAACTCTATCTGTGTGCTCAACTGTGCGTTTGGTGGTCGCCGAGTCAATTGTGGCTCGGATGGGCGATTTGTATGGGACGATGAGGAGGAGCAGGACGAGGAGGAAGAAGACGGCAGGAAGGTTGGTAACGGCAGATTTCCAGACACCGCAGCATAGATTAATAAGCGTAATGGAGCGTAGCGTCATTATCGAGTCCCGACAAAAGGCAAAGGCAGATCGAGCTTGGACAACGCGCTAATGATGGCTCCAATTCCTTTTGCTTTTATTAAGATCTCTTTAGGGTGATCGAGTAAAAGAATGGTTTTTCAATATTTCTTTATGGCAATCGTGTAAAATGTGAAAGGGGCGCGCCACCTGTTTCCGCGCGGTACGAGCTCTAGCTTGGACTCTCATCCGGTTCCGGGGAACAGCTCTCGGAGTTCGCGCGCTGTGTATACAGTCCACGTGTTCACTATTATGAGCACGTATCTGGCTATCCCTGCACATTGCATTTATCTAGGACGGCCCATTTTGATGGATGATGGCCGTGAACCTGAACAGTACATTTGTAGTTCGGAGCCCCAAGTTAGCAGTTCAACTAAAATGAACATATGGCGGAGGGGGAAGGAAGCCTGTCTAGGGTGAGGGCAGTTAACCCTTCACCGTGAAATGAAACTGATTGTGGTTTAGAGGGTGTGAATAGACTTTGAAAAACTTTTTGTGCAAAACTTTTCGTGCAACACTTAATCAAACTGTCAAATACAGGATGGATCGGATTTGTCCGGTGTAGTATACTAACTAGTCCGGTGTGCTTGATGTGCTACAATAGGATTAAATGTTGTAGCAGCAGAATGTATTCAACTACCCTAACAACTTGAGTGAGCAATTAGGATAGAAGAATTGCACGTGGAATATGAAGTTAACACGAATTATAAGACTGATCAACGTTATACCCCTAGATAATTATAATTGCAAAAGTAAAAGAATGGAACACGCGAGACACGAGGTTCGATCTCACCAAAGAGATCTACTCCTCGTTGAGGAAGCCCACACATAATCGGGTCTCTTCAAACCCTTTTCCGTTGTCAAGTCACCACAAAAGGCCGACTTGAGTTCCACGATCACGGAGTAATCACAAAGTTGGTGGGGCAACCTCACACGCTGAGGGTTCTCACAAAATTACAGCAAAAAAGATGATTTAATACACTAAAAAAGAATACAAATAAAGCACAAGTGTATAAGAGATCAAACCCCAAGAGCTCAACGATGCGTAGACGACGATCTCCCTATCCCAAATCTGGATACCAAAAAGATTTAACTTTTTTGCCCTTTAGATCTGTGAGGAGATATGTTTCTGTGCTCTTGGAACAAGTGGCGGCGCCATGGTTTATATTCTTGACAGTAGAGTACAGTTCTTATGTTTGTGGGGTCGTGAATCACATATTTATAGTGTTTCAAAAAATATTACCATTACGAATCCTGATGGTATATCGGACTTGTCCGTAAAATTCGCGTGAAATGTGCAACACATTAAAAACCCTAATTTGTGTGAGGTATACCGGACTTGTCCGTATTGGAACAGAGAGTTCACCGGACTAGTCCATAGTGATTACAGAAAGTTAATCGGACTAGTCTGCGATATGATAGACTTGTCCAGTCTAATGTGAATTGTGTTTTTCCAACTTGTCTGAGTAAACATCAGAAAGTTGAACGGACTTGTCCGGGCAGTGTCCAGACTTGTTCGGTGCATGGTGAATTGAAACATTAGAAAGTTGGACGGTTTTGTCCGGTTAGTGTCTGGACTTGTTCGGTGCTCAGTGAATTACTTAGATTGATTTTAGTCATTACCCTCTACGCAAAGACATGAGCTTTTGGGATGTGTCTCTCACACACATCTTATGCAATTATGTCTACTTTGCGCTTTCATTGGTAATTTTGGCTTCTTCCTTTCTCACTTCTCATTTTTCACCTTTTTGGTTGCACCATAATATCTAATCTTTGTTGACCTGCATTCATCTAAATGAATTCATTAGGATCTCATTTGTTTGTCATCAATCGTCTAAAACCCACAAGGGAATGCCTAGATGCACTTTCAATCTTTTCGTTTTTGATGATACACATGTAATGTAAGCCCGAAGCTAAACACCCAATACAGGGAAGCTCCGCAATCAACACGTGTAAACAATCACGGACCTAACCCCCGACAGAGGGAAGTTCTTGTGCTGACACGCATATAGCAGTTTCAGAGCTACCCCCCCCCCCCGGTAAGGGTGAAAGCATCTAGGTCCCCATGAAGTATGGTTTCGGTGATTAATGACAACCGTTGGATATTACTAATGAGTTTGTGGATGCAAGGTCTCTCATATCACTCATCACACTTAATGAACTCTATATGTATATCATCTACTGCTCATTGGATATAATTGGAGACCCCTAAACAAACTATTTCACGAAGTCAATCAATTTTTATGAAGACTAAAAGAAAAAGCTCATATGTCAAAGTTATTCAATCAAAATTGACAACACCCAAGACTTGGTAATCATCAGAAGAACATTTCAAACCAATGTATAAGAGGTCACTCAAGCAAATTCCAAAAGAATCACTTAGAACAACTCGAAGCAGACAAAATCAACTCACCGGATCAATCGATGTTTCCAGAAAACAATACATCGGTCGAGTTGGTTTAACAGAAGAAAAAAACCTCAGAACTGAGTACTCACCGGATCATCCGATGATGAAGAAAGTGTTACGTCGGTCGATCATTCCAGTAAGCTATTACCCTGGACCAAGTGTAACACCGGACCATCCGATGTACAACTATAACACATCGGTCAATCACTCCAGTAAGCATTATTTCTTGACCAATTCCGGATGAAGTGTCATCGGATCATCTGATGATGAGGCAAGTGTTACATCGATCGAACAACGGTCATATCTGACACAGTGACATCGGCTATTTTGGATTCGACCGATGACAATTGAAGGGAGAACATTGGATCATCCGATGTTTGCAGAACAGTGATGTCAGCCTACTTTTCCAATGACTATTTCGTGAAAGATGTCTATTTATACCCCTTCAACCAGCCATTTTGATATGACTTGAAGCCCAGAGCTACTCTACACATTACCAAGCATTCAAGGCATTGATCTACCACTTCCATATCATTTACACCACTTCTACACCAAGAGATTGGCTAGAACTTGCTAGAGATACTGCTTGTGTGCTTCCATTCTTGGTGATTGGAGTCTCTAGTATAGTGAGAGCTGTAAGGGAGTGTCTCTTGGTGATTGTACTCACCGTGTAAGGGTTGGTGATTGGAGAGAGCCTTTTAGAGCTTGCCAAGACGGTTGTGGAAGCCTGGAGGATCCAACTAGTACAAGGCTTGAGCTCCACCTTGTCGGGGTTGGCGAATGGAGAAGTTTAGTGAAGATCCCTGGTCTCGGTGACTTGGGAGTGGCTATACCCTTTGGTGGGTGCCACAACGTGGATGTAGGAAGATCTTGACGATCTTGCCGAACCACGGGATAAATCTCCGTGTCTTTGTGTCTCCTCGAGAGTTTGCACACTCTTTCTCTCCCGTTACACTTATGCATTTCATTTACCGCAAGATTACTATTCATCTTAATGCATAGGTTTTTTGCATAGGGAATTGGGCATTTAGTAGTTAAGTTTTTATTTCTATAATTTTTGAAAAGAAGCCCAATTCACCCCCTCTATTGGGCATTCGATCCTTACAATTGGTATCAGAGAAAGGTTGCTCATTGGATAGTTCTAGCTTCACCGCTAGAGAGCTAAAATGGCCAAGAATGGGGGTTTGGTTCCTATCTTCGAGGGCAAGAACTTTGCCTATTGGAAATCACGCATGTGTGCTTATGTAGAGGCTATTGCTTTCGAGGTATGGGAAACGACCCATGCGGGGTTTGGTGAGCATAACTATGTTGGTGATCAAATCAAGTGGGATGCTAAAGCTAGAAATGCTATTTATGAATGCATTAGTCAAGATGTGTTTGCTAGGATTGCTAGCAAAGAGAAAGCTTGTGAAATTTGGGCTTGCTTGATTGAAATTCATGAGGGTTCTTCTCGTGTTAAAGAACTAATATATCATATGCTTAAGGCCAAATATGATGAGTTCAAAATGCAACCTCATGAAAATGTCAATGAAATGTTTTCTCGCTTGAATGTGCTTATTGAGAAAATTAATGCTCTTGATATTGCTTCTCTTGGCAAGGGACTCATCAACCGCGAGATCCTTATGCTCCTTCCAAAGCCAAAGTACAACATCATCAACTCCATGATTCAAAAGGAATCTCTTGATCACATTGAAGTCTTGGAACATATTGGAGAGATTCACGCTCATGAGATGAGTGTAGTTGGGATGATGGAGGAATCATCTTCAAAGACAATTGCTCTAAAGGCTTCCACCAAGAAAACAAGCCTCAAGAAAAAGAAAGTGGTTGAGCCTAGCTCAAGTGAAGAAGAGCAAGCATCAAGTGAAGATAACGATGATGAGCTTGCCTTGATGATGAGAAAATTCTCTCGCTTGAACTCCAAGATTGCCAAGAAGGGATACACCTTTGATCCCAAGAAGAAAGCTTTTCTACCAAGGAGAGATGACAACAATATTTGCTATAATTGTGGTGATCAAGGCCACATCTCCTATGATTGTCCAAAACCGGACAAAAGAAGAGAGAACCACAAGGGCAAGCATTGCAAGCTTGAGGATAGTGAGGATGATGAAGAGGACAAGCCCAAACCAAGATTCTTTGGGAATAAGAAGCATGACAAAGGCAAAAAGGAAAAACTCTTCCCAAATAAGAGAAAAGCTCCACAAAAGATGTTCATGTGTGAGTCAAATGAATGGATCACTGACGAAGAATCTAGTGATCAAGAGAGTGAAGCGGAAGAAGAGAGCTTGGTCGGCCTTGCCATTGCCAACAACGATGATTCATCTCTTCATCCACCTCCCATGTGCCTCATGGCCAAAGGTAACACCAAGGTGAACTACAAAGCCGGAGGAAAGCATTGGGTACTCAATAGCAGGTGCACTCAACACATGACCGACAATGATGGTATGTTCACCACCATAGAAAACCCCAACAATCATGAACAAGTCACCTTTGGTGATAACTCTAGGGGGAAGGTAATTGGGTTGGGTAAGATTGCAATTTCAAATGATTTATCTATTTCCAATGTATTGTATGTTAAGTCACTTAGTTTCAATTTGCTTTCTATTGCACAATTATGTGATCTTGGACTAATGTGCACCTTTAGCAAGAATGATGTTGTTGTGACTAGTGAAACAAGCCATGAACTAATCTTCAAAGGATTTCGGCATGGACATCTCTATCTAGTAGACTTCTCCAACAAGGATGCTAGCTTGACCACTTGTCTTTTCACCAAGACTAGTTTGGGTTGGCTATGGCATCTACACATAGCTCACATTGGAATGAGCAAGCTCAAGAAGTCATTCAAGCTCGGGATGGTGACCGGCGTGAAGGATGTCACATTTGAGAAGAACAAGCTTTGTAGCGCCTGTCAAGCCAGGAAACAAGTTGCTTCACACCACCCGATGAAGACAATGGTGTCAACCTCCAAGCCACTTAAGTTGCTCCCCATAGACCTCTTCAGACCATCCACATATCAAAGTCTTGGCGGTAATCTCTATTGTCTTGTTATAGTTGATGACTACTCTCGCTATGCTTGGACTTTGTTTCTAGGTGACAAGAGTGAAACTCTAGAAGTGTTAAAGACCTTCACTATCCATGCTCAAAGGGAATTTCAACTTCCCATCATCAAGGTCCGGAGTGACAACGGCAACGAATTCAAGAACTACAACATTGGAGAGTGGTGTGATCGTGAAGGCGTGAAGCATGAATTTTCAGCCACATACACTCCTCAACAAAATGGTGTCGTTGAAAGAAAGAACAAGACTCTCATCACTCTTGCACAAGCAATGCTTGATGACTATGGCACGTCCAAGAAGTTTTGGGCCGAAGCAATCAACACGGCGTGCCATGCTGCAAATCGGGTCTACCTACATCGACTACTTCAAAAGACCTCGTACGAACTTCTCATTGGGAGAAAGCCCAAATCTCCTATTTCCGAGTCTTTGGGTGCAAGTGCTACATCTACCGTAAGAAAAGGCTCGGTAAGTTCGAAAGAAGATGTGATGTTGGTATATTTCTTGGTTATGCATCAAACTCAAAAGCATATCGAGTATTCAACCAAACCTATGATTTAGTTGAGGAAAGTTGTGATGTTGAGTTTGATGAAACTAATGGCTCCCAAGAGGAGAGTTTTGGTCATGATGAAATAGATGATGAGCCTCTACGAGAAGCTATGGAGAACAGGACCATCGGAGACATCAAGCCTAAAGGTTAGGAGAGCCATGATCAAGGGGGAGCTTCAAGTTCCAACATCAACACATCTATGGCACCTCAAGTTGACGAAGAAGAGAAAGATGATCCATTGCCGACACAAGATTCACAAGCCACAACATCAAGAAGAAGAAGAAGTCCATGATCAAGTCCAACCACAAGAAGAAAAACACGCATCACCACCGCGTAGTGCTTCACAACAACTTATGAGGCATGGACGCATCTCCAAGGCGCATCCGATTGATCAAATCATCGGAAGTCCGTCAAGGGGAGTAAGTACACGTTCTCGCCATTTTGCTACATTTTGTGAGTACTACTCGTTTGTTTCATGTGTAGAACCCACTCACATTGAGGAAGCACTCCAAGATCCAAATTGGGTGATGGCCATGCAAGAAAACTCAACAACTTCATCGCAATGAAGTTTGGGTGTTGGAGGAGCGATGTAACACCCTCATTTTCATGCATCATGCCCTACATGCACTCATATACATGTTTAACATTAGCCCACAACAAGAGGAACGAGTTTAAAATTGATTCGGAGCATTTAAAATTGATTTGGAGCAAAACCGCACTTAAAACGCAGGAAAGTGCGGACTAGTCCGATTTTACTGAGGACTAGTCCGATTTCTCTCTGACTAAAAACGGACTTGTCCGTTTTTGCTGCGGACTAGTCCGATTTTGGCTCTGGAAACTTTCGGACTTGTCCGATTTTGTGCGGACTAGTCCGATATTCCATGAATCCTTGAAAATTTGCTAAGTCCCTGGACTTTTCCGGACTAGTCCGGTGTTCCAGCGGACTTGTCCGTTTTCCTTTCTGACTAAGATCGGACTTGTCCGATTTTTGGCCAGACTTGTCCGATTTTCTCTCTGGACGACTTCGGACTAGTCCGGTCCTGTTCGGACTTGTCCGATATTTCGTGACTCCGAGATTGACCTTTTGTTTTACGACTTGTTTCTTGGGTTTCACGTCAAGTGGGCCTAGGGACGTCGTGCCCAACTCTTTTAGAGCCCATGTGGGACTCTAAACCGGCCTCTACTCATCCCAAAACTCGAGATCCATCTAACCCTAGCCTCCACTTCTATATAAACAGCCCCACCCCTTGGTTTGACATCTATTTGCCACTTTTCCACCCACCCAAACCCTAGTTCGTGGGGAGCCACCATCAAGGAGGGAGGAGAAGATCCCAAACAAGAAGAAGAAGAGGAGGAAACGAAGGAGGATCAAGATCTCCACCAAGTTTCGTCCTTCACCACCAATTCATCCCCAAGTTCATCACCAACCCTAGATCATCAAGATCCAAGTGTTACCTCCAAGTTTCTTGGTTCATTGGAGTTCTAAACACCTGGTATACCTTCTATTCTCTTTTCCTTACGAGAATTCAACCCCTAATCTCCAAATTCACGTCGATCTAGAAAACCCTAATCCGCTGATCTCGCAGAGTGCGGACTTGTCCGATCCCAAGCGGACTAGTCCGATCTTTCTGGTTAAATTGTGTTGAATTAATTCTAAAATTTGATCTAATCAACTCCAAACCTGTATAAACTGGTTAAAATCTATTAGAACTAGTTAGTGATCATTAAAAGCAATCTAGTAACAAGTTCTACCTTGCATTGCATCAATCATGCATGTCATGTCATGTTGAGTAATATTTGTGCACTCTTTGATTGTGTTTCTTGTTTTGTATGTTTATTGTGTGGATTAGACGGATTTGCGCTAGAGAGTGCCACGGAGGATCTACAACCTCAAGAGTTCGAAGGCTTTGACCCTAATCAACAGCAAGAGCAAGGCAAGTGTCCTTGAAGCATATTGATCCTGTTTTAAAATAAATGTTTTGTTTGCAAAACTGCATGCTTGTGTCAAATTGATGGGAATCCTATGGTAGGAAGTTTACTAGACTTGTTAAACCACCCTTGTCACCTGGAAATTATGGTAGAGAGTCGGGAAGGGTTTTTACCCTTTTGCTTCGCTTAATCAACTGGGATGGGAACAACTATATCACTCAATTTATTTATGCATGGATGAGATTATGGTTAACATGAACTAGTTAAATATGGTATGGTAATGGGTGATCTAAGCAAGCCTGGTATGTGGATGGGTTGGATGTTACGGTGGTTTGCTTGCTTTAGATCTAAGGACCGGTTCATGCGAGAATAAGCCAGGACTACAGTGCCACCACGAGGCCAAGTTATGGGTGCGGCGTAGCTGATTAATTAGGGCTTTGCTGGTGCTGTTTGGACCATTGTGGATGCTCGGGGAAGGGGTAGTCGGATTGGGTTTGTTGGTGATTGGTGGGACTACCCTGGGATCCGAATGGCTCAAGAGGGGGCCCTTGGTTGAAGATGTGCTCTGCGGGAGACATCGCCACCGGTGAAACCTCAGTGGGGTCTAAATAGGCTAGTAATCCCTTTGTAAAGGCTATTTTGTGATCTCTTGGCCACACACCAACGGAAGTGTGTAATATGACTGACGGGTCATGGGCATAAGGGAGGTTCTTAGTCGCCGAAGGGTGATGAAATCACAAACACGTGGGTAAAGAGGTACAAACTCTGCAGAGTTAATTAAAACTATCATGATAGCCGTGCTCCCGGTTATGAGCACCTGGACAACTTCCATGATTAGAGGGAAATTGGAATTTGGGATGGTCATGGTTTGATAATGGTTATGGATGGTTATGGATTAATCTCTGGTAATGAATATGGTTATTGGCAATGGTGAAATCTGGAATTTTTTTTTTGATGATGGTAATGAATTCAGATTTGGTATTATGATATCATTTATGATTATGATGGGTTTACTTCACATACATAAGATATATTGCTTTCCAAATGTTTTACCGTACTTTTCAGCACTTTACCATTATTATTGTCGTCATTTGAATCAGCCACATGTCATACTTTCCACACTTGCTGAGTACGACATGTACTCACTCTTGCAATCCCCCACCCCAACAGTTGCAGGTCAGGACTGGGATTTTAATGGCGATAATGCGGAGTTCTAGGCCGTGTCTACCGTCAGCTTTGCCTGTGGTGTTGATTGGAGCTGCGCATATACATACCCTGTCGCTTATGCTGCATAGTTGCTTAGTTTGCTTAGTTGTTTAATTAGTTTATTTCCGCTGCATTAGTTGAACTTGTCATTAATATTCATTAGAGCTTGTATTCGAGGATAATATGGTTTGTGTAATAAATCTGATAATTAATCTTGTCTTGTGGTAATTTTCTGTATACTCTTTTGTGATTGCACTCGTATATGTGTGATGAACATCCTGGGCACACATATGCGTTAGCTTGGTTCATTTTCGGAACCGGGCGTCACAGATTGGTATCAGAGCCACAGGTTGACCGTAGGATGCAGCCTAGATAGAATGGACACTTTAGAGCACATAGGAGCACTCAGGAATCGATGTATTTTTGCTTGGAGTGCTGTTTGCTATATATATTGCTTGCTTGTGTGCTTAATAGAGGATTTTGGGATGCTTTAGCATTGCCATGTCCACCTAGGCTAGTGTAGCCAGTTGTTTAGTTTCATATCCCTTGATGCATATAGTTGGGGCGTTTTCTAATTCTTACCTACTGCTTTTCTTCAGATGGTGAGGACTCGCAACCAGAGGGATGGCAATGATGAAGAGGAGAACAATGGAGTGCCTCAAAACGACAATGGACAAGGACCGGCTCAGGGAGCTATCAACATCGAGCAGCTATTGGCCATGCAAAACCAGCTCATGCAGACCATGATACAGACTATGGGACAGCTGCAGGCTGGCAATATCAACAATCAGCCCCACATGCCTCCACCGCCACCCCCACCTCCTCATAACCGATTGGGAGAGTTTATGAGGACTAGGCCGCCAACCTTTGCTCAAGCCGCAGACCCTATGGATGCGGATGATTGGCTCAAGTCCGTGGAGAAGAAGCTAGCCATTGTCCAATGCAGTGACCGGGAGAAGGTCCTATTTGCTTCTCATCAACTCGTTGGAGTAGCAGCCGATTGGTGGGATTCTTATTGCAGTGCTCATGAGAACCAAGAGAGAATTACCTGGGCGGAATTCAAGGAGAGTTTCCGTTCTCATTATGTGCCGGAAGGTGTTATGCTCTTGAAGAGGCAAGAATTTGAGAACTTGAGACAAGGAAAATCAAGCGTGAGTGAATATCTCAATAAGTTCACTCAACTCTCAAGATATGCGCCTGAGGATGTTAGCCGGGACAGCCGGAAGCAATACCTGTTCATGAGGGGATTGAACAATACGATCCAAGTGCAATTGCTCAACTGTGATTATGTCAATTTTCAGAAGCTTGTGGACAAGGCAATTGTGGTTGAGAACAAGATCCGTGAGATGGAGCAAGAAATCAAGAGGAAGGCGCCATATCAAGGACAGCAACAAGGAAGTAATGTGCGCCCTCGCTTTGCGCCGCCCAATGCGCCTCATTACAGCTCCTCTATTCCTGCTCAGCGCCCTGGATATGCACCGCGCCCAACTCAGTTTGTGCAGCAGCGCCCTGTCATGCAAGCACCTAGGCCTCCGACGCCTTATGCACCTCGTGCTGATTTTCCTGGAGCCAATGCTCAAAACCAAGCTCGTCCCAATAATTCTGGTGGAGTTAAGAAGTGCTATACTTGTGGAGAAGCTGGACACTTTGCACATCAATGTCCTAAGTCGGGCCTTGGTCAAGGAAGCAATGCATCGAGGCAAAACCCAAGACCTAATGGAGGACAGCCACAAGGAAGCCGTGGACAGCAGAATTTTGCTCGTGGCAACGTGAACCATGTCTCTACGGAGGATGCTCAACAAGCGGATGATGTGGTCATTGGTATGTTTCTCGCCAACTCCAACCCCGCGACTATGTTATTTGATTCTGGAGCATCGCATTCATTCATTGCATCGAAGTATGTTGCCAAGTATAGTTTGCCTATCTCTCATATGAAGTTTACTCTATTGGTTAAGTCTCCTGGAGGAGAGATGAGGACAAATATAGTATGTCCAAAAGTAAGCCTTAGAATAAGGGGGGTAGACTTCTCCGCCAACCTCATTGTTTTAGATTCTCAAGGGTTGGATATTATACTTGGTATGGACTGGTTGAGGAAGCACAATGGGGTTATTGAATGTGCCACAAAGACAGTGAAGTTGACCAATGAGGAAGGGATAACTGTAGAATTTGAAGCATCTCAAACCGCACCGAAGCAATTGGAATTGAATCATATAGACGGTGTCGCAATTGAGGAGATTCCGGTGGTGTGTGAATTTTTGGATGTGTTTCCGGATGAGTTGCCAGGTATGCCACCCGATCGAGACATTGAGTTTGTTATTGATTTAATACCTGGAACTGCACCTATAGCTAAGAGGCCGTATAGGATGCCTCCTATGGAATTAGCGGAGCTCAAGAAACAAATTCAAGAGCAATTAGAGAAGGGTTTTATTCACCCTAGCTCTTCACCTTGGGGAGCGCCCGTTCTATTTGTGGACAAGAAGGACGGATCCCAAAGGATGTGCGTGGATTACCGAGCTCTCAACGAGGTAACAATCAAGAACAAGTACACCTTGCCACGCATAGAAGACTTGTTTGATCAGATGAAGGGTGCTTGTGTCTTCTCTAAGATTGACTTGAGGTCGGGATACTTTCAAATGAAGATTAGACCATCGGACATACCCAAGACAGCTTTTAGGACACGGTATGGATCTTATGAGTACACCGTGATGTCTTTTGGATTGACAAATGCACCTGCCTACTTTATGTACCTCATGAATAAGGTCTTCATGGAGTACTTAGATAAGTTCGTTGTGGTGTTTATTGATGATATTATGATCTACTCGAAGGATGAGAAGGAACATGAGGAACACTTGAGGCTTACGCTGCAGAAATTGAGGGAGCATCGATTGTATGCCAAGTTCAACAAGTGCCAGTTTTGGTTGAAAGAGGTGCCATTTTTGGGTCATATAATCTCAGGAGGAGGAGTATCGGTTGACCCCGGAAAAGTGAGAGACGTGTTGATGTGGGAACCACCGCAAAACGTCAAGGAAATAAGGAGTTTTCTTGGGATGGCTGGATATTACCGTCGGTTTATCAAGGATTTTTCTAAGATAGCCAAGCCTATGACGGAGTTGCTAACGAAGGGAAAGGCATTCCAATGGACTCATGCTTGTCAAGAGAGTTTTGAGGAGTTGAAGAAGCGGTTGACAACAGCCCCAGTTTTGGTATTGCCGGATGTAAGCAAGAGTTTTGACATTTATTGCGATGCATCAAGACAAGGGCTTGGATGTGTATTGATGCAAGAAGGTCAAGTGGTCGCCTATGCGTCAAGACAATTGAAGAAACATGAGCAGAATTACCCCACGCATGATTTAGAACTTGCAGCCGTGGTACATGCGTTGAAGGTTTGGAGACACTATATTCTTGGACATAGGTGTGAAATTTATACGGATCATAAGAGTTTGAAGTATATTTTCACACAAACGGATCTGAACTTGAGGCAACGAAGATGGTTAGAGCTCATCAAAGATTATGATTTGGGGATCAACTATCATCCGGGAAAAGCCAACGTAGTGGCCGATGCTTTGAGTAGGAAAGGAGTAAGTCATCAACTTACCGTTCGAGAGTTACCGTTCGAGTTATGTAAGGAGTTTGAAAGGTTGAACCTCGGGTTTGTAAATGAGATGGAGATGATGGAGTTAAATCCAACCTTAGAGCAAGAAATTCGAGAAGCACAAACCACGGATGAGGATATCAAGGAAATCAAGGAAAGGATCGAAGAAGGGAGAGAATTCAGATTTGACGAGGATGAACATGGTACCTTATGGCTTGGAAAGAGAATCGTTGTGCCTAATGTAAAGCATATTCGGGAGACAATATTAAAGGAGGCACATGACTCGCCATACTCAATTCACCCTGGTTGTACGAAGATGTACAAGGATTTGAAGACTTGTTATTGGTGGGATAGCATGAAAAAGGACATAGCTGAATATGTAGCATTATGTGATGTGTGCCAACGAGTCAAGGCGGAACATCAAAGGCCAGCCGGATTATTGCAACCGTTGAAGATTCCGGAATGGAAGTGGGAAGAAATTGGTATGGACTTCATAGTTGGGTTACCCCGTACTCAGTCCGGGTATGACTCAATTTGGGTAATTGTGGATCGTTTAACCAAGTCAGCTCATTTTGTCCCTGTGAAGACCAAGTATACAGCTGCACGATTGGCCGAAATATACATGGAGCATATTGTGTGTCGACATGGAGTCCCTAAGAAGATAGTCTCGGATAGAGGTTCTCAATTTACCTCCAGATTTTGGCAAAAATTGCATGAAGCTTTGGGAACGAGGTTGAATTTTAGTTCAGCATATCATCCTCAAACGGATGGACAAACCGAGAGGACCAATCAGATTTTGGAGGACATGTTAAGAGCTTGTGCTTTAAAGCATGGGAAAAGTTGGGACAAAAGCTTGCCATACGCGGAATTTTCATACAACAATAGTTACCAAGCAAGCTTGAAAATGTCGCCATATGAAGCGCTTTATGGGAGGAAGTGTAGGACACCTTTATTCTGGAATGAGGCAGGAGAAACTCAAGTATTTGGTCCGGACGTGTTGCAAGAAGCCGAAAAGCAAGTCCAAATAATTCGTGGAAACTTGAGGGCTGCCCAATCAAGGCAAAAAGGCTATGCGGATAATAGGAGAAGGAAATTAGCCTTTGAAATAGGAGATTTTGTTTACCTCAAGGTGTCACCAATGAGAGGTCATAAGAGGTTTAACATAAGGGGTAAGCTCGCACCTCGTTATATTGGACCATTCAAGATTTTGGACAAAAGAGGAGAAGTAGCATATAAGTTGGAGATGCCAGCTCATCTTTCAGACGTACATGATGTGTTTCACGTTTCCCAGCTCAAGAAGTGCTTGAGGGTACCGGAAGATCAAGTGCCAATGGAAGAATTGGAACTAGAGGAAGATTTGACGTATGCCGAGCAACCGGTCAAGATCTTGGAAACCAAGGAGAGAGTCACAAGGAACAAGGTGATTCGATGGTGTAAAGTCCAATGGAAGCACCATACAGAAAAAGAAGCAACTTGGGAGCTAGAAGACGATCTCAAGAAGGAATTTCCCCATCTCTTCTCTTCCGCGTCGAATCTCGAGGGCGAGATTCATTTTAAGGGGGGTAGGTTTGTAACACCCTCATTTTCATGCATCATGCCCTACATGCACTCATATACATGTTTAACATTAGCCCACAACAAGAGGAACGAGTTTAAAATTGATTCGGAGCATTTAAAATTGATTTGGAGCAAAACCGCACTTAAAACACAGGAAAGTGCGGACTAGTCCGATTTTACTGAGGACTAGTCCGATTTCTCTCTGACTAAAAACGGACTTGTCCGTTTTTGCTGCGGACTAGTCCGATTTTGGCTCTGGAAACTTTCGGACTTGTCCGATTTTGTGCGGACTAGTCCGATATTCCATGAATCCTTGAAAATTTGCTAAGTCCCTGGACTTTTCCGGACTAGTCCGGTGTTCCAGCGGACTTGTCCGTTTTCCTTTCTGACTAAGATCGGACTTGTCCGATTTTTGGCCAGACTTGTCCGATTTTCTCTCTGGACGACTTCGGACTAGTCCGGTCCTGTTCGGACTTGTCCGATATTTCGTGACTCCGAGATTGACCTTTTGTTTTACGACTTGTTTCTTGGGTTTCACGTCAAGTGGGCCTAGGGACGTCGTGCCCAACTCTTTTAGAGCCCATGTGGGACTCTAAACCGGCCTCTACTCATCCCAAAACTCGAGATCCATCTAACCCTAGCCTCCACTTCTATATAAACAGCCCCACCCCTTGGTTTGACATCTATTTGCCACTTTTCCACCCACCCAAACCCTAGTTCGTGGGGAGCCACCATCAAGGAGGGAGGAGAAGATCCCAAACAAGAAGAAGAAGAGGAGGAAACGAAGGAGGATCAAGATCTCCACCAAGTTTCGTCCTTCACCACCAATTCATCCCCAAGTTCATCACCAACCCTAGATCATCAAGATCCAAGTGTTACCTCCAAGTTTCTTGGTTCATTGGAGTTCTAAACACCTGGTATACCTTCTATTCTCTTTTCCTTACGAGAATTCAACCCCTAATCTCCAAATTCACGTCGATCTAGAAAACCCTAATCCGCTGATCTCGCAGAGTGCGGACTTGTCCGATCCCAAGCGGACTAGTCCGATCTTTCTGGTTAAATTGTGTTGAATTAATTCTAAAATTTGATCTAATCAACTCCAAACCTGTATAAACTGGTTAAAATCTATTAGAACTAGTTAGTGATCATTAAAAGCAATCTAGTAACAAGTTCTACCTTGCATTGCATCAATCATGCATGTCATGTCATGTTGAGTAATATTTGTGCACTCTTTGATTGTGTTTCTTGTTTTGTATGTTTATTGTGTGGATTAGACGGATTTGCGCTAGAGAGTGCCACGGAGGATCTACAACCTCAAGAGTTCGAAGGCTTTGACCCTAATCAACAGCAAGAGCAAGGCAAGTGTCCTTGAAGCATATTGATCCTGTTTTAAAATAAATGTTTTGTTTGCAAAACTGCATGCTTGTGTCAAATTGATGGGAATCCTATGGTAGGAAGTTTACTAGACTTGTTAAACCACCCTTGTCACCTGGAAATTATGGTAGAGAGTCGGGAAGGGTTTTTACCCTTTTGCTTCGCTTAATCAACTGGGATGGGAACAACTATATCACTCAATTTATTTATGCATGGATGAGATTATGGTTAACATGAACTAGTTAAATATGGTATGGTAATGGGTGATCTAAGCAAGCCTGGTATGTGGATGGGTTGGATGTTACGGTGGTTTGCTTGCTTTAGATCTAAGGACCGGTTCATGCGAGAATAAGCCAGGACTACAGTGCCACCACGAGGCCAAGTTATGGGTGCGGCGTAGCTGATTAATTAGGGCTTTGCTGGTGCTGTTTGGACCATTGTGGATGCTCGGGGAAGGGGTAGTCGGATTGGGTTTGTTGGTGATTGGTGGGACTACCCTGGGATCCGAATGGCTCAAGAGGGGGCCCTTGGTTGAAGATGTGCTCTGCGGGAGACATCGCCACCGGTGAAACCTCAGTGGGGTCTAAATAGGCTAGTAATCCCTTTGTAAAGGCTATTTTGTGATCTCTTGGCCACACACCAACGGAAGTGTGTAATATGACTGACGGGTCATGGGCATAAGGGAGGTTCTTAGTCGCCGAAGGGTGATGAAATCACAAACACGTGGGTAAAGAGGTACAAACTCTGCAGAGTTAATTAAAACTATCATGATAGCCGTGCTCCCGGTTATGAGCACCTGGACAACTTCCATGATTAGAGGGAAATTGGAATTTGGGATGGTCATGGTTTGATAATGGTTATGGATGGTTATGGATTAATCTCTGGTAATGAATATGGTTATTGGCAATGGTGAAATCTGGAATTTTTTTTTTGATGATGGTAATGAATTCAGATTTGGTATTATGATATCATTTATGATTATGATGGGTTTACTTCACATACATAAGATATATTGCTTTCCAAATGTTTTACCGTACTTTTCAGCACTTTACCATTATTATTGTCGTCATTTGAATCAGCCACATGTCATACTTTCCACACTTGCTGAGTACGACATGTACTCACTCTTGCAATCCCCCACCCCAACAGTTGCAGGTCAGGACTGGGATTTTAATGGCGATAATGCGGAGTTCTAGGCCGTGTCTACCGTCAGCTTTGCCTGTGGTGTTGATTGGAGCTGCGCATATACATACCCTGTCGCTTATGCTGCATAGTTGCTTAGTTTGCTTAGTTGTTTAATTAGTTTATTTCCGCTGCATTAGTTGAACTTGTCATTAATATTCATTAGAGCTTGTATTCGAGGATAATATGGTTTGTGTAATAAATCTGATAATTAATCTTGTCTTGTGGTAATTTTCTGTATACTCTTTTGTGATTGCACTCGTATATGTGTGATGAACATCCTGGGCACACATATGCGTTAGCTTGGTTCATTTTCGGAACCGGGCGTCACAAGCGACCCAAGGACAAGAACGTCATCGAGACAAAGTGGGTGTATCGCAACAAACAAGACGAGAACGGTGTTGTGATCTGCAACAAGGAAAGACTTGTGGCCAAGGGTTTCTCGCAAGTTGAAGGACTAGACTTTGGAGAAACATTTGCTCTAGTCGCTCGACTATAAGCCATCCGTATACTTCTTGCTTTTGCATCACATCATAACATAAAGCTTTATCAAATGGATGTGAAAAGTGCCTTTCTTAATGGTTATATTAACGAGCTTGTTTATGTTGAATAACCTCCCGGGTTCGAAGATCCGAGGAATCCTAATCATGTGTTTAGGTTGCACAAGGCCCTCTACGGGCTCAAGCAAGCACCTAGGGTGTGGTATGAACAACTACGGGATTTCTTGATCATGCAAGGATTCAAGATCGGGAGGGTGGTCACTACACTCTTCACAAAAGACATCGACGGAGAACTATTTATTTGTCAAATTTATGTCGATGATATTATTTTTGGTTCAACTAACGAAGCTCTTAGCCATGAGTTTGGCAAAATGATGTCTAGGGAATTCGAGATGTCGATGATTGGAGAGCTCAACTTCTTCCTTGGATTTCAAATCAAGCAACTTCGAGAGGGAACCTTCGTCTATCAAGAAAAGTATACCAAGGACCTCTTGAAGAAATTTGAGATGGGAGATTGTAGCTCAAGAAGTACTCCAATGGCAACAAATTGTCATCTCGACGCAGATAAGGATGGTAAACCTGTTGACCAATCTAATTACTGTTCTATGATTGGTTCATTGCTTTATCTTACCGCATCTAGGCCCGATATCATGTTTAGTGTATGCTTGTGTGCTCGCTTTCAAGCGGCACCTAAAGAATCGCATCGGAACGCGCTCTTTAGGATACTTCGGTATCTCAAGCATACCCCAAGTGTAGGCCTGTGGTACCCTAAAGGTGCTAAATTCCATCTCTTGGTTTACTCGGATTCGAACTTTGCCGGATACCGTGTGGATCGCAAGAGTACCTCCGGTGGGTGCCACTTCATTGGGCGTTCCCTAGTATCTTGGTCTAGCAAGAAGCAAAATTTCGTTGCTTTGTCCACTGCGGAAGTGGAATATATAGCGGTCGGTGCATGTTGTGCCCAAATTCTTTATATGAAGCAAACCCTTTTGGACTTTGGTATTAAACTTGGTTGTGTGCCTCTCCTTTGTGACAATGAAAGTGCGGTTAAGATTGCTAAAAACCCCGTTCAACACTCCCGCACTAAGCACATTGATATTCGCCATCATTTCTTGCGGGACCATGAAGCTAAGGGAGACATCTCCTTACGAGGTGTTAGGTTCGAAGAACAATTGGCGGATATCTTCACTAAACCACTTGATGAGAAAACCTTCTCTAGACTAAGGAGTGAATTAAATGTGCTAGATGCATCGAACATCATGTAAGTTGCCATGGTCATGTAAGAATGCATCACATATAGGTCTTGTCTAACTTTCAAAGGATAGGGGTGAGCAAGGTTTAGCTTGGGATGGAGGTTCTTTTGGGTTTCCCCTAGACTTGGAGAGTGGCTCTCCCTGAAGAAGCCTTTGAAAGGTTCAAATTTGGCAAGATAGATTTAATTTATGTCTTGCATGATGCCTGCCATATAGACTTGCACCCATGTTTAATTTCCCACATTAAAAATTGTTTGGCATTGCATACGGTAGATTGTCACAAAGGGGAACCCACCTCATGAGAAAGAGACTTGTTTGAAATGCAATATCTCAACTCATATGATGTGGAAAGAACAAAATGTTAGGTGCGTTAATGCCTAAAGGAACTTGCTTTAAGGAGATAGAAGTATTCATCCTCTAGCTCACAAAGCATGGGCCTTACATTTTATTTGGATATTTTCTTCCTTAATTTCTCCGGTGTTCTATTTGCTTTAGGGCTTAGCCAAGTTATTGGCAACTAGTATTATAATCTTTTTGAGGGGTAAGGGGTTGCCCATAAAGTCCTAAGACTTGTGTTTCTCTTTGTTTGTGTGTTTAAGTCAAAGGACATATATGGGATGTTGCTGTTTTGTAGTCATCGGATTATCCGATTCTTAGGGCAGAAGCTTCATCGGATCAATTTGTGCTTAAATTCAAGGGTCAGCTCAGTCAGAAAGTCAAATCAACCAATGAGTTCATTCTGAGCAACATCGGAGCATCCGATGTTCACATTTCAGGAGTTGTGCCAAATTCAACCAATGCTAATCATTTCCACGTCGGATCATCTGATGCCGATGCTGCCTCTGGAATACCCTTACTGTACCATTCGACCGTAACTGACAATGGGACCCAATTCACAAGCTCTGCATTCCAAGGATATTGCGAAGACCTCGGTATTCAAGTCATCTACGCTTTCATAGCTCACCCGGCAAGCAATGGCCAAGCTGAGAGCAAATGTGGAAATCCTAAAAGGACACAAGACACGCACATATGAGCGCCTGAAAAAACATGGAGCCAACTAGATTAAAGATCTTCCGCCCACCTTTTGGGCAAATAGGACAACTCCAAACCGATCAACTGGAGAGACACCCTTCTTCCTGGTGTACGGAGCTGAAGCAGTCCTTCCTCCGGAAATCACCTTGCGGTCGCTCCGGGTCTGGACCTTCGACGAAGCCACGCAGGACCAGCTCCGGCGTGAAGACCTTGACCTCGTTGAAGAGGGAAGGTGCCGAGCAGCTGTTCGAAATGAACGATACCGCCATGCGCTCCAGCGCTATCACCAAAGGCATGTGCATAACCGACAGCTCGAGGAAGGCGATCTGGTGCTACGGAGAATACAAACTCGAGAAGGGTTAAACAAACTTTCCCCCAGCTGAGAAGGACCCATTTGAGTGATCAAACTATCTCGTCCCGGATGCGTTTACTTGGCAACCGAGGATGGGACACCGCTCCCTAATCCTTGGAAGATTGAGCACCTCCGTAAGTTCTACGCTTAATATCACGGAGGTGAGTCTGTAATCACATATGATTTATGTTATAGCGTCATTGTACAGAGTCGGGTAACTCCTCCGGGACCTTTCCCAGAAGGTCCGCAAAGTTGAAGCAACACTTGACACAGTCTCAGAACTAAAAGTGTAGCTAGTTACCCGGGGTCAAACAAGAAATGCAACACACTTAGCCTGGTTCCGTACCCTAAGAGTGTACTTGTCTCCCCTGTACCCCATCCTATAATGGAAGACATCATTATGTGAAAACAGACTCCACATGCATTTATTTTGTATAGGCTCATTGTTTTTTATTTTTCTCTTTCTTTTCTATAACAAAGTTGTGCAATTTTTAAGAAACTTTAGCTCGAACAATTCATGTATAATTCAAGTTGCATTGTTAATTCTTTCGGGGTCTTAACATTGTTGAATGGCCTACTCGCCTGAATGCCAAGCCAATCTAGGTCTGGAGTGTGCTATCAACTTAGCCTGGTCCTGCACCCTAAGTACGCCACTCTACCTACACCCCGGCAGGCCTGAGTAAGGTGAGTCCAGAAAATGATCGGACCTGGAGAAAATAAGAAAATGCACTTGATTGTATATAGAATTGCGGTCGACCTAAAAATTTCTTTCGGGAATAGTAAGCCACAAATGAGTTATAAATAAGAAATGGATTTTACTATTTTTCTTGACTTCAGTGTGCAGGAAAAATAAAAATCTCATGATGATGGTGGATGATGTAGGAGATATCAAAGCTTCGACATCCCCTAAGGTGGCCTGCTGTCGATGTTTTAAGCATTGATAGTAGGCGTCGCCGGAGCTATCAAGTTCCAACAAATCCAGAGAGCCAGCCGTCAACGTGAAGAAAAGATGGTAGAAGGACACCCCAATGGGGTCTGCTGTCGACGCTCTACGTGTTGACAATGGTCGCTGCCGGAGCTACTAAGCTCTGACAACCTCAGGTGGCCCCTGCTGTCGATGACTTCGGACCTATACTCTAGAAGTTTGAAGCACTCAAGTCTTCAACAAAATGCTACAACCTTTTGGTACATGTTTGCAATCAAATTGTGTACATCTACCAGGGGGCCAAGTGAGACAAAGGTTGAAGACAAAAAATGAAATTCATAAATTTCTTGGATTTCATTCATCTGAAGACAAGAGATTACAAAATTGGAGAAAATAAGAGAAGATACAAGTGGGAGTTAAAAGGAGAAAGTCCTAAATTCTACAGAAGAACGAGGCAACCTTCTGGGCAACCTCTGACATGCTGGTCTTGGCGACATCTCCCTCTCCGTCGATGGGACCCTCAAGCACCGGATCTAGTGGGAAATGAGGATCCCGGCTTGTGTAGCACGTCAGCATGTATCTTGCGACGTTCTGCGCAAGGGATTTTCCTTCAGTTTCCAATTGATCTGTGATGACATCTCCCATCTTGTTGAGTTTGTTGCCAGCCGAGCTCAACGCCTTCAACGCATGGTCCAGCTCCGGCTCCGGATCGTCCGGGCGCACAGGACTAAATCCCAGCAGCATCAGCGCGTCATTAGCTTTGCCCAAGAAGTCCCATACTTCTTGGACTCTGCAGCCCTTGAGCCTTGAATCTCTTCCAAGGACCTCTTGGCCGCCGCAAGCTCCAAACCCTCCCGGGCAAGGTGCTCAACCTCCTTGGCGTGCCGGTGAATACCCTCAGCAACTTGCTTTTCAAGGATGGCAAGCTCCTTCTCCCGGACGTGGATCTTGTTCCGGCGGTCAACCAGGTCTTTCTCCCGGCCTCACACCTTCTTCTCCCTAGCAGCGACTTCGTCGTCCCTTTTGGTAAGGTCCTGTCCCCGCTGCTAGGCCTTCTCCTCCTCGCTCTTGCAGCGCTCCTCCAGCTTTTGGGTGCGCTCCGCAAGGCTCTTGTGACCCAGAGCCAGCCTTTGGACGAGCTCCTCCTCCCTCTTCACGAGGTCATCCCTCAGCTCCAGGAGTTTTTGCTCTTCATCTTCGAGCTTTTTCTCTCGCTCCTCAAGAGCCTCCAGGTGCTTGACGAGGCTTTCGTGGATGGTACCGAACTTCTCCTGGCGATCATTCGCTGCTTCATTTTCAGCCACGACTTGTTCGTGTATAGCCTGGGACTGATTGTCGAGGGATCGCACCATGCTTTCCCTCTCGTCCAGCAGCTCGCCCTAGTACTCCATCCGGGCTTTCTCCCTCTTGACCCACTCCTTGTCGTCGGCCAGCCTTGTTTGCGCCAGCTTGGTCTCGAATCAGAGCCGGTTGCGCCACCTCCTAAGGGTTTGGCGCTCCTCCTCGAGGTCCTTGCTGTCGTGATAAAAGGCAAGTTGGACCTGACGAAGGTTGGAGCGGGTGTTGTTGATGGATAATGACAGGGGGATTGACTCCGGACCTGTCGGGGTCCTCTCCGCTGACTCCAGCGGGTTCTCCATAACAAAAATTGGGTCCCACTCTACAAGATTGGTCTCCTGAGCTTCTGAGGCACTAGGGCCGCCCTCCGGGAGTAGTCGTCGCCGAGGAAGATCCGGCTACGGGAGCTTCTATCTCCGGAGTCAGCTCCGAAGGTCCCACTGCTAGGTCATCAGCAACTGATCCCTCAGGCACAGGACCGACCGCTTCGTCTTGGCACCCTGGCTCACGCATGGGTACCTCCGGAACTACCACCTCCGGGGTAGGCATTGAAGACTCGGCTAGAGCTGAGGCCACCTCCGGCTCTAGAGCTGGTGCCTCCTCCATTGCCGGTTCAGGCGCTGGTGCTTCGACCCCCACCGGTTCGGGTGCCGGCACTTCCAAGACAATTGGCTCAGGTGCCGAAACTTCATGAACCACCGGCTCCGCCGTTGGGGCTTCAATAACATCCGGCCATAAGGCCAGAACTGCAGCTACCTCTGGCTCTGAGGCCGGAGCGTCCATCATTGCAGCATACAAAACCGGAGCTTCAGCCTCCAGAGCTGGTGCCGCTGGTACGTCTTCATTCCCGTGGTCCGGTGCTACCACAAGAGCTTCAGGAGATGAGTCGAGGTCCAGAACCATGATAGCTGGCACTGGAGCTGCCACGACCTCAGCTACCACCTGGGGCGGTGCTGGAAGTGGAGCCGGAGCCTCCGCCTGTACAGCATCAGCTGCTGTCACAGGAACCGGAGCTTCAACCCCTTTTGGATACCCTGTGGATGAAGGATAAAGAAGCTTAAAATATGGTTACATCAAAAGTAACAGACTGAGGTAAAAAATCAAATTTACCTTAGAAGACTTCCGCTCCAGCTAGCGCGGAACCTCTTCGCCGGACGCTCTAAGCCCGACCTAGTCGCAACTGGTGAAGTAACTCCGGCACGCCCTCCAGAGCTTGCTGTTGCTGTCAGTGACGTCTCAGTGGGGCCCCCCCTCGACTGAGAGGGACCCTCGGACCTAGAGCCCTTAGCTGGCCCTGGTGCCGGAGCCACATGGTCGGAGCTGGCATCCCAAGAAGACGACGATGCTGGAGATGGCGTCGCCGTCGAAGACCTCCCCCGCCGGGGAGAAGGAGTTGTTGTGGAAGGACTGGGTCTAGCGGGCCTCCCATCAGAGTGCTTCAACTTTCTATTTCGACTGAAGGGCTCCACCAACTCTTTGCCCTTGCCTATGACTTCAGCTCTTGGTCTCGAGGCGGAAGCAGGGCCACCCTCAGAAGCTCCAGGAATCACCAATCTAGTGGTCGGATGCCTCTCTACCTCACCGAGGTCATCAAGCACTGACATCTTCCACCAGAGCTCCCTACTGAACTCCGCCTCCATGTTCAAAGGGAGGAAAGCTGCCAGCGGAGTTAAGTCATCGCCCTCGACATCGATGTCATGTTGGAACTTCTTGAGATGAAGCTCCAAAGCAGAGCCTTCCAAATTGGACTTCAACCCGGTTTCAGGCAGCTCCAGCTTCTCGTGCTCCTCTGCTGTGATGACAATCCAATACTTCTTCTAGTCATCCCACTTGCCAGAAGGGAACAACCTCAAGTACTTGTAGGGGCATTTCTTGCGCTTCACAAAATAGTGGAAGCAAAAATACTTGGAACTCTTGCCGATGGTGTGGATGGTGAAGAAGGTACAAAAAAGCTCGACGCTGGGGAGAATACCCACCGACATCTCACAGAAGTGGACCAATGTTGACACAAGAAGAATGGAGTGAAGGCCAAGGTGGTACAGCTGCAGACCATAGAAGTCTAACAGCATCAAGAGGAAGGTTGAGAAAGGTGGGATCAGTCCCACCATGGCATACGCAGAGAAGGACACCATGTCGCCGGCGTGGACCAGGAGGTTGAAGGAGTCACTGGACCACCCCATGTAGGTCCGGACCTTATCCAAATCATCATCGGTCGTGAGACGGCTCTTGTAGAGACCGAACTCCATCGCAGCACGGCGGAGCGAGAGAGAAAACCAAGCGAAAGTTTAGAGGATTCGAGGCAAGTTCAAATGAAGGCGTAAAGAATCCCCAAACCGTGCGTGCTTTCCTTCTTAAGTAAGCCTCCACAACGCTTGGATGGAAACCGCAGAAGAGCCAAGGATACAGTTCAAAAATTTCACCCTGCCAATGACAAGGGGGCCCGGGGCCAACCAGACGATCAAGTCGAGGTCCTTACCCCAGACGAACAGTTGTCATGATGAGAGGCGGGTAACCCGACGGCGGGGGCCCGGCAGTGCGCGTGGAACAGATTTGGTTTTCGTATTGGAACCAGCGACCTTCAATTGCGTGAGATCCGCACGCGCAGATCTCACAAGCCACGTCCTGAAGATGCCACGTGGCGATGGTTTAACTGCAAAACAGCACCTCAATGGCACATCCAAAAACCCTTGAAGACACGGCGCAGAAATCGAAAGATGGAACCACCTTCGGCAGAATGATTTAAACCAAAAGGTCTCTCCCAGAGGTGGGCCCAGGAGGCCACTGTCGGTACCCTGCGTATCGGATACCCCTTGGAACTTCAAAGAGTGCAAAGGAACTCCACCTATATGAGTCAAGTCCTCTGAAGGCCCCACATGTCACTCGGAACCGGACCTGCCTCCCTCCTATGGTTAGTCCCACTGCCGCCACGTGTATCATAAAACCGGACCTACATTCCATACATGGGAAAGCTCCGGACTAGATACCTGTGTGGCACCCTTGGACCTAACCCCTGACAGAGGGAAGCTCCAGTACCGACATGTGTACAACAGCATCAGACCTACTCATCCAAGATGGTAAGCTCCGGAGCTGCCACGCGTCCAACCCCCGGACCTTCAACCTCAACAGGCAGATTTGTGGACCTCCAACAGATCGGACCTTCAAGGAACATTAAAGACATCAAGACCTGATTATGTTCATTAATGCTATCTTAATGACACACGATCGGAGGACTCTTAATACTAGTAATGCCACCATTAAGGGGCATTACCACGCTATTAAGGGGAATTAAGCACATTTAACTATGTATTAGGCATTAGTAACCGCCAGGGCCACATGTCAGGTCAGGCTAATGATGTAACGGCCAACCCTTATACTATAAAAGGATTGGTCGAGCGATACACAGGGGGACTCTTTTTTGTCCTCTCTCTGGCTCACGCTCTCATACACCCAATAAAACAACAACAACAACACACCCGTGGAGTAGGGTATTACGCTCAGGTGGCTCGAACCACGTAAATCCTTGTGTCAAATTGTCGTCTTTCTCTGAATATCCACGCGCCCAACCGAACTAGGAAACTCTACGGGCTGCCAATGGTAGTACCGGGAGAATTATCGAAAACAGACTCCGACAGCATATATCTGTTGTTGGAGAAAATGTTGAGCTCCTCGAATTTTAATCTGCGATCAATCCAAGACAAAGAAAAGTTAAATGGAACTAATTTTGTTGATTGGGAACGAAATCTGGGAATTGTTCTCGGGCAGGAAAAGAAAGCGTATGTTCTCGATATGCCTTACCCTGATGAGCCTTAGCATGTCAGGCACAACTCCAATGTATATCGTGCTTATGTGAAGCAAGTTGATGATGCATTGGATGTGCAATGTCTGATGTTTGCTTGCATGAACTCTGAGCTACAAAAGCAATATGAGAGCACCAATTCATACGATATGATTGTGGGATTGTCTGGCATGTTTGAGAACCAAGCGAGGGTTGACAAATTTAACACCTCAAAGGCCCTATTTGGTTGCAAGCTTGCTAAAGACGCTCCAGTTAGTCCTCATGTAATCGAAATAATTGGTTACATTGAGAGCTTGCAGAGACTGGGTTTTCCACTCAACGACGAGCTTGTCGTTGCTTTGATACTACAATGACTTTAACTGTGGCTGTTGGTTTGATGCTCCCGTGCCGACGGCCATATGGTGGGCCCCACGCTGCGAAAAAACAATGTTCCCACTGATCTATAAGACCGTCGGCCCAAACTCCAGAGCCGATGGCTTTAGCATGGGCCCCACGCACCTAAGTTATGACCGTCGGTTGTAGCACTTCGGCCAACGGCCATAACATGGGCCCCGCAACCCTCAACTAAGATCGTCGGCTCTATGTAACCGGCGACTTTAAGGCCCTTCACATCGCATGCACAGGGGAAAAACCTAACACTTCACTCGCCCGCGCGCGCCGCTCTCGTCTCTAGCTCTCTCCGCCACCGCCCGCGCCGCTGAGCCGCCGCCCGCGCCTCGCGTCGCCACCTCGCCGCTCGTGCTCCGGGCCGCCGCCCGCGACCTGCGTCGCCACCCCGCCGCCTCCTACGGCTCGCCGCGCTCGCCGCCTCCTGGCGCCAGGCCGCCCAGCGCCCTGCCTCCCAGCGCCCCAGATGTCGCGCCCCAGCGCCGCAACGCGGCCGCCCCGCTGCCCAGCGCCCCACCGGTCGCCGCTCCTGGTCCGCGCATCTTTGCCTCTGCTCTTTCCGCTCCTCGGATAAGGTTAAACTTTGAACTTGTCTATAAATTAGGTTTTTGAATTCCGATAATTGTGGCATTAAGTTTTTTAATTGATTAGTGTATGAATTGCTATATCATTACTTGTGCAATTTTATATTGTGTTTTATCGATATATGTGTATGTTAACTTGATTATCATAGATGTTAGTTATTACGGTTCAATTATGTTTATTTGAGTTTTTTATTGTTTATGTACTATCTGTATATAAATTGTTATTAAATATAGGATACTAGGATCGCTTAGGCAATTAGTCATCAATTAGGGTGATTAGTTGACCGTAGTCGAACCCTAGTCTACCTCGTAGTCGTCCAACGTATTTTAGAGAAAAGAGTTGTTTGTCGACACTAAGGATACAAAGCTGGGAGTACCATCATCCTAACATTGAGAAAGGAGAAGGCGGAGGGGACAGGGAAGAACGGTGCAATCCAGGCGTTGATAAGGAGTAGGAGGAGGGGACAGGAGAGAACGACGCAGGGAGGTGGACATGAGAAGGATGGCGGCGCAGGTGGAGGAGCAGTGATCACACAACTGGAAAGGAACGCCATGGCGCTAGGCGGCAGCGGGCGGCGCGACTGGCGGCACGGCAGGACCCATTTAGTACGAAGTTAAAGCAGGCTTCGTAAGGTGTCGCGTAGGTGACGCCTAGTCGCCGCTTAGGCATCCAGGTGCTCCGGCCCTGACGTCATACACAGTCGCGTGGCCACTGTTGTTTAGGCCGTCGGCGCTGCGTGCCCCTTTTTACTTTAAGAACTGCACCAGATAGGAGGGGTGTAGTGTTAAATAGGCGGCGTTATGCTGTCGAAATTTTAGGACCTATCGTGACAATAGATGTAGACTCGTGACATTGAACAAACTATGAAGTAACGTCAAGACCCGTTTAGTACGAAGTTAAAGCAGGCGTTCAGTGGCTCCGGCTCTGCGTCATGTGCAGTCGCGTGGCCGCCGTTGTTTAGGCCGCCGGCGCTGCCTGCCCCTTTTTACTTTAAGAACTGCATCGGATAGGGGGGTGTAGTGTTAAATAGCCAGCGTTATGCTATCGAAATTTTAGGACCTATCATGGGTTGTGACATTAAACAAACTATGAAGTAACGGTAAGACACGTTTAGTACAAAGTTAAAGCAGGCGTTCAATGGCTCCAGCCCTACGTCAAGTGCAGTCACGTGGCCGCCGCTGTTTAGGCCGTCGGCGTTGCCTGCCCCTTTTTACTTTAAGAACTACACCGGATAGGGGGCTGTAGTGTTAAATAGGCAGCGTTATGTTGTCGAAATGGTAGGACCTGTCCTGGACAATAGATGTAGGGTCGTGACATTAAACAAACTATGAAGTAACCATATTTTTTCATTAACATATATTTATTTGATGCAGTTTTAAAATGTGTGACGATTGTAAGGCGATATATGATTGATGGAGTTCCACTGGTGCGCACACTAATGAATGGGGTCATATCGCAAATGCTTTTCTGAGCCATGCATTTGCTAGTGATGCTCGTGTTGCAAAGTGTCCGTGTATAGTGTGTCAGAATCGTCGACATCTGGATAAGTCTGAAGTGGAGTTGCATCTTTGCAAGCACGGATTTATGCCCGACTATCTGGTGTGGCGCGAACATGGGGAGATAGAGTATGACGATGAGTCGGACAGTAATGTGGATGAAGATCGGATGGATGAGATGATAGCAGACATTGGTAAAGAGTACGAAGACCAGTCACAACCAAAGGAGATGAAGGAGTTTTACGGGCGTCTTGCCACCGCAGATCAAAAAGTGTATGAGGGCGCCAATATAACTGTTTTGCAGGCGGTCACACGACTTATGGTGATGAAGTCCAAGTTCAATTTCGTGAACAATTACTACAATGGTATCATTAAGCTGATCAGTAAGCTCCTTCTGTCAGGTCATCAGATGTCGCCTGATCTATATCAATCTAAGAAAAATTTGGTTGGTCTGGGCATGAATTATGAGAAGATTGATGCGTACGAGAATAATTGCATGTTGTTTTGGAAGGAACACATGGACGATACTCATTGTATACATTGTAAGAAATCTAGATATGTGGACGTCATGAATGATGATGGAGAATGAATAACTACAAAAGTACCGATCAAACAACTTTGGTACATGCCAATCACATCAAGGCTTAAACGATTGTTTCTGTCTCAAGAAACAGCGAAGCACATGAGATGGCAATCTGAAGGGATACGAGAGAACGATGACAAAGACGTTATGGCACATCCTTCGGATGCCGCGGCTTGGCAAGCCGTTCTTCTACATCACAATGCTCAAGCCGTTGGAGTGATTACCTCCTCATTGACTCGTGAGGAGTTGAACCGCATTGAAGGGTTGGAGGTTGCCAAGGAGATTTGGGATACCCTCAAGACGGCGCACGAAGGCAACCATGTCATTAGGGAAGCAAAGATCGAGATGATCAAAGGAGATCTTGGGAGATTCACCATCATGGAGGGTGAATCTTCGCAAGATATGTATGACCGCCTCAAGACTCTCATCAACAAGAGTCGGTCATATAGAAGCACCCGGTGGACCGACCATGAAGTGGTAAAGAGGATGATTCAAGCATTCATGCCTCGAAACATCACTCTTTGCTCACTAATTCTAGAAAACACGGGCTTCCACAAGATGACACCCGAAGAAGTGCTAGGGAGAATCATCAACCATGAGATGATGGAGCAAGAAGCGATGTTCTACAATGATCTACAAAAGCTTTCCTCCTCCAAGAAAAGGGATGTTGCATTCAAAGCAATGTCCTCAAAATCTCAAGAAAAGGAAGAGAGTGATGAAGAGAGTCCCGACACCGATGATGAAGAAGCTCTCTTCATCAACAACTTTAAGAGGATGTTTAGAAGGAGGAGGGGGAGCTACCAAAATGAAAGAAGAAGCAAATACATGCCCAAGACAAGATCAAAAAGGGCTTTCTACAATTGCGGAGAATATGGCCACTTCATTGTGGATTGTCCACATGAAGAAAACAAGAAAAAGAAGGAGGGCAAGTACAAAGAAAAGAAGTACTTCAAGAAGAAGGAGCAATCTGGACATGTGCACCTTGGAAAGGGTGAGATTCAAATGAGGAATCCTCCTCCGATGAAGATGAGAAGGTAGCAACTATTGCTATGAAGAAGACAACAACGGAGAACAAGCTCTTCCCCAACTTGGAGATTTCAAGGCCAACATGTCAAATGGACAAAGAGGGAAGAAAGAAGGTTAAATCTAAATCCTCTTCTTCAATTTCTTCTGATGATGACATTGATAGTTGTAGTGAAAATCAACATATGCTTAAATACATGAGCAAAAGAACCTTAAAGAGATTGAGATTGTTAACGGAAGAGATATTTGAGAAGGACGAACTCATCAACTGTCAAGAGGACATGCTCATCCAACAAAAGTAGAGATGTCAAGAGGTTGAGGAGCTCTTGGAGCTTGAAAGATAAAGAAGCAAGGCACTTGAGCGTGAACTTGCTTTGAGCAACAAAACTTGCTCAAACCTTGAGAACACTACAATTGTGCTCAAGGATGAACTTGTTAGTTTGACACAAGCTATCAAGATCCTTGAGACGCAAGTGAAGTCTCTCAAGGTCAATGTACCTTCTTCCTCTGCAAGCTCACCCTCCACAAATATTAAATCCGAAGCATCTCAACCTTGTAAATGCTCAAACTTAATCATAAAGCTTAAATATGAGCTAAGGTTGGCACAAACCAATCAAGCACCCAAGGGTGGCATCTTTGACAAGGAAAAGGTGGCATATGCACGTAGTGCATATACCAACATAAGACATCCCCTTGTTAAGGATGGTCTTGATTATTCTAGGGAGATGAGGCAAAATGCCAAAACTCCTAAGCATGGCAAAGACTTTATTGTTTTTGTCAAAGGAGGCTCATACAACAATAAAGGAAAGAACATTTCTATTACACCTAAAATGCCTAAGAAAGAACCTCATCCATTGTTCCATGATTTTGGTGCTTCATACATTTTATTGAGGAACATGTTTGGAAAGCCGGTATGTTGGGCCACACCGCAAGAGTCCCAAACATTGTGTGTGGGTGCCCAAATGCCTCTTGACTAACATCAAAGGACCCAACACCGTTTGGCTACCTAAAGTCAAGGCTTAAATCTTTCTTGTATGCATACTCCTCCGGTGGAACCAAGTGGGTTCTTGATAGTGGATGCACAAATCATATGACCGGAGAGAGGAAGATGTTTGTGGAGTATGAGATAAATGAAGATCCAAGTGAAGGAATCTATTTTGGGGACAATAGCCAACGAAAAATCCTTGGCACTAGTAAAACTGCGATATCCCCTAATCATACTCTTTCAAATGTTTTGCATGCTGATTCACTTGATTATAACCTCTTGTCCATATCAAAACTATGTGACAAAGGTTATAATTGTTTATTCACTAATTAGGGTGTGACCGTCACAAGTAGAAGCAATGGCTCAATTGCCTTTAAGGGCGTACTCAAGGGAAAGCTCCATCTTGTGGATTTCTCCATGGATAAAGCCCAACTTGATACATGCTTAATTGCAAAAACTAACATGGGGTGGCTTTGGCATAGAAGGCTAGCCCATGTTGGGATGAGGAATTTGCAAAAACTCTTTAAGGGCGAGCACATCCGTGGTTCAAAGAACGTTGTGTTTGAAAAGGATAGGCCATGTAGCGCATGCCAAGCCGAAAAGCAATTTGGAGCACCATATCCATCCAAGAACATTATGACAACATCAATACCATTGGAGCTTCTACACATGGATCTCTTCGATCCAATCGCCTACATTAGTATTGGTGGTAACAAATATGGTCTTGTTATTGTTGATGACTTTTCACGTTTGACTTGGGTATTCTTTTTGCATGACAAGAGCGAGACTCAAGGTGTTCTCAAGAGATACTTGAAGAGTGCTCAAAATGAGTTCTCCTTGAGTATCAAGACCATAAGGAGTGACAATGGCACTGAATTCAAGAATACTCGAGTTGAAGAATTTTTGGATGAAGAAAGCATCAAGCATGAGTTCTCGGCCCCCTACTCCCCTCAATAAAATGGGTTGGCCAAGAGGAAGAATAGGACTTTGATTGAGATGTCAAGAACCATGCTTAATGAGTACAAGACGTCGGACCGCTTTTGGGCCGAAGCGGTCAACACTGCTTGCCATGCCATAAATCGGTTGTATCTTCGTCGTATACTTAAGAAGACTCGTATGATATCCTAACTGGTAACAAGCCCAACATCTCTTACTTTCGTGTTTTTGGGAGCAAATTCTACATTGTTAACAAGAAGCCTAGGACTTCAAAGTTCGCTTCTAAGTCTGATGAAGGTTTCTTACTTGGATATGACTCAAACACTTACGCCTATCATGTCTTCAACAAATCCTCCAGAATTGTTGAAGTAGCACATGACGTAGTGTTTGATGAGACTAATGGCTCCCAAGTGGAGAAAGTTGATCGTCATGTGCTAGATCAAGAAGAAGCTCCACAAGTGGTGATAGGAAGGATGGGACTTGGAGACATTCAAACACAAGAACAACCTCAAGATGCAAGTGACCATCCTACGCATCAAGCAATATCTTACTCAAATGATCAAGATCAAGTTCCCCAAGATGCGCTCCAAGAAGATGAAAATGGAGGCATCAATCAAGGGGGAGACAACGAGAATGAGGAAGACCATGAATCAATACCTCAAGCACCACACCCAAGAGTTCATCAAAGCGTCCAACGGGACCATCCCGTTGAAAATATACTTGGAGACATCTCCAAGGGGGTAATTACTAGATCTCGTGTTGCAAACATTTGTGAACATTACTCTTTTGTTTCTTCCTTAGAGCCTCACAAGGTTGAAGAAGCACTACGAGATCCGGATTGGGTGATGGCCATGCAAGAAGAGCTCAACAACTTCGAGAGAAATCAAGTATGGGAGCTTGTGAAGAGACCTAATGCGAATGTTGTAGGCACCAAATGGGTGTTCCGCAACAAACAAGATGAAGACGGGGTGGTTACAAGGAACAAGGCACGACTCGTGGACAAAGGGTATTCACAAGTCGAAGGTTTGGATTTCGAAGAAACCTTTGCTCCCGTAGCTAGGCTTGAATTAATTCGTATATTACTTTCCTTTGCTACTCACCACGATTTTAAGCTATATCAAATGGACGTCAAGAGCGCATTCCTCAATGGTCCTATCAAGGAAGAGGTGTATGTGGAGCAACCCCCTGGATTTGAAGATGAAGAATTCCCAAACCATGTGTACAAATTGCGTAAGGCTCTCTATGGACTCAAACAACCTCCTAGAGCTTGGTATGAGTGCCTTAGAGACTTTCTAACTCAAAATGGTTTCAAAATTGGGAAGGCGGACTATACTCTATTCACTAAGCATTTCAATGATGATTTTTTGTTTGCCAAATATATGTCGATGACATTATATTTGGTTCTACTAACAAAGCTTTTTGTGATGAGCTTTCCAAGATAATGACAGAAAGATTTGAGATGTCCGTGATGGGGGGGGGGGAGTTGAAGTTCTTTCTAGGTTTTCAATTGAAGCAACTCAAGGAAGGCACGTTCATTAGTCAAACTAAGTACACACAAGATATACTCAAGAAGTTTGACATGGACAAGGCTAGACCCATCAAGACTCCTATGGCAACCAATGGGCATCTCGATCTTAATGAAGATGGTCCAAGTGTGGACCATCAGGTATATCGTTCCATGATAGGCTCATTGCTACACTTATGTGCATCTAGGCCCGATATCATGCTTAGAGTGTGTATGTGTGCTAGATTTCAAGCTGCTCCAAAGGTGTGTCATTTGACTGTCGTTAAGAGAATTCTTAGATATTTGGTTCACACACCAAGCCTAGGACTTTGGTACCCCAAAGGCTCTAAGTTCAACCTCATTGGATATTCTGATGCGGACTATGCGGGGTGCAAAGTTGATAGGAAGAGTACATTGGGAACCTGCCAAATCCTCGGTAGATCTCTAGTGTCTTGTTCATCAAAGAAACAAAACTCCATTGCACTTTCCACAACCGAAGCGGAGTATGTCGCCGCCAGAAGTTGTTGTGCACAACTTCTTTGGATGCGATAAACTCTTAGGGACTATGGCATAAACTTGCGCCATATCCCTCTCCTATGTGACAATGAGAGTGCCATCAAAATAGCCCACAATCCAGTTGAACACTCAAGGACCAAGCACATCGATATTCGCCACCATTTCTTGAGAGATCACTCCATCAAAGGAGATATTGAAATTTCCCATGTTAGAACCAATAAACAATTGCACGATATCTTTACCAAGCCACTAAATGAGAAAAGATTTTGTGAACTTAGGAGTGAGCTAAATATCCTAGATTATCGAAATGTGGCTTAAATCTTGCACATCTGATTGTTACATTCAAAATTCACATATGCTTGCGAAAAATTCACCCTCCTCAATTTTCCTACAAATTATTTTGAAATTATTGAATCCTTGCGAATCATTGTCATAGTTTGATTGTTGATTGCTTACTGACCATATTTACAAAGATCTTTTGTGAAATATAGTCCAAAAAGGATCAAATCTCCACTAAAAACTCAATATATAGGGGTTTTAGGTCTTAGGACCGGACTAGTCCGCTCCAGTGGACCGCACTAGTCCGGTGGTTCATGTTGTCCGGACCCAGTCCGGAGGCCAGACAAGTCGGGGTTCCTGACCGGACAAGTCCGGCCCTTGGGGACTTAACCTCCCCAGGGATCCCTTGACCTCTCCACTTCCATTCAAACACTCTCTCTCCAAAAACGCTCGAAAACCGTCTCCCAAACGGCGATTTTCGATTCCCTCCACCAAATCTTGATTCCAATCGGTGGATTGAAGCCCAAAGGTGCTTAGGAACCTTTCCCCAAGCATCGGAGGCCGATTCCTCACCCACATTTCATCGAATCGAAGATTTGAAGAGGTATTCTTGACCTAACTCTAAAATCCTTGAAATTCAATTCTTTTGGGTCCATTGATAGAAACTTCTTCACAAATGTTTTTGTACACGTCAATATGATCATGTAGCTCCATTTTTGTGGTTGGATCCATAGCTTTTGCAAAATTTCTCTAGATTAGGGTTCTTGCTGTGTGAACCGGATTAGTCCGGCCATAGGGCGGACAAGTCCGACCTAGTGCGGACTAGTCCAGCCCCTGGGCGGACAAGTCCGGGTTACTCAGTGAAAAACCCTAACCTAGGTTGGTTTTGTGAATTCTACCATTTTACCTTGACTTCTATTGACCCATACACATTCCCTTGCTTCTGTTGTCAGCAACCATGTCGGACAATGAGTATGTTCCACCTTCTGACCCCGAGACCGAAGCGGAGAAGCAAGCTCTCTTTTGCCGGAAGCAAAGAGAGGATCAAGAGATGGCGGCTACGTACTTTGCCTCTCAGAGGACAAAGAAGATGCAGTGTGAGGAGCACAACTCTGCAGCCGCCGAGGCAGCCCCGAAACGGAAGCGGCTTGTGACCTTGGGTGAGCAAGCCAAGTCTCAGGGGGCGAGGACGTCCAAAGATAAGGGCAAGGCCCCTGTTGATGCTGCACCCAAGAAGACAGTGATTGTGGCAAAGAAGGCTGCAATCAAAGTCAAGAAGGGTGCCCCTCAACCCCTTGGCCCCTTGAGGAAGTCTTCTTCTGCATGGAACCCAAATCGTGCAGCTGCATTTGACATCAACATCTTCAAGGGGAAGGGAGCTGAGAGGTCACGCAAGTTGAGAAAAATCAATGTTTATCAGCGTGACAGGAGCACAGTGGATCCCCGCTTCTGGTGTGACTTCCACTATGACTACTATTGGACTGTCTATATGACCAAGCAGACCGCTGTCACAGATGCTCAGTGGATTGATTGGGAATATATGGCCCAGAAAGATCATCAAGCCTTCAATGCAGTGATTGAGGCTGTCGAGAGGCATGGCTTGAAGAAGTTCATGGCCTTCCAGTACGATTGGAATGTGGAAGTCATCACTCAATTCTACTCCACCTTGTTCTTCCACACCGATGGGGACAGGAAGATTACCTGGATGACCCATGGAGAGCAGTACTCCACCACCTATTGGGAGTTTGCTCAATTGCTTGACTTGGAGGATCAACTGGATAATGAGATCATCATTTCAAATATGAACCCAGTTGATCGGGACACCTTGGAGTATATGTACCCATGTCATGCACAGTATGAGGTCGGGCACATCAGAAACATCAAGCCATTCTATAGTGTGCTCAACCGGGTCCTCAAAAGGACCATTGCCCCCAAGGATGGAGATGCGGGGATAATCCAAGGCAACTTGAGGCACTCGATGGTCCTCATTGATGGAGATGTCCGCTTCAATTTGGTAGACTATATCTTTGATGACATCTTCAACATCTCTCACACCCCCAACCGATCATGTGGATAGGCTCCATACATTATGTACATGATCGAGAAGATCTCCGGGCTCACATTCAAGAAAGATATCATTCACCGGAGGCTTAGACCACCACTCTGTCCTCTAGAGCCGGCTGCTCCTAGGAGGAAGAATGCGGATCCTCCCGCTTCTTCCTCTCGCTTTGTGCCTTCTCCTCCACCACCTCCGCCTTCGACTCAATGTGGGAGTGGCTTCCTCAAATGCTTCAAGTCTCTCTTCTCCTCTTGCCGAAAGACGGAAATTCGGCAACGTCGCATGGAGCGTCGCAATGAGAAGTATCTCAAGGTGATGTGTGACATGATGGACATTCCAATGTCCCCCACCGAGGAGAGCGATGGTGAGCTCACTTCCTTTTCGGAGTTCACTGCCGAGGAGCTTGCTCAGTTTGGAGAAGCTGTGACTTCCACCGCGGTCCCGACCAATGTTGATGAGGCACATCTTGACCTGGAGGCCACGTGGAGCGACAGCAAGCGCCAAGGCGGCGATGACGAGGATGACTCTGACGATGAGTAGTCCTAAGGGCCTTTCCTATCTTTTCCTTTTTGGTGTCTTGATGCCAAAGGGGAAGAGATATCTTGGAGATAGCTTGGATGGGCACTTAGATCTAGGGGGAGAGATATAGGGAGTGAGATGAAGGGGGAGAGATAAGATAGATTATTTTGTGAGAGTATTGATCTATGTTGGACTTATGTTTTAAAACTCATTTCATGTTGTATTGTAAGACTTAATCTATGTATTCATGTATTCATGTATCTTGCCTAAATTTGTGATGTGTTGCCTCACTTAAATGTCTATTTTGCATAATCATTGTCTTATCACACTTGATGAACACATCACTTAGTCACCGCACCATAACGTGTATATGTATGATAACTCTCTCAATCTCTCTTACTCATTATGCATACATTGAGGGGGAGTCACTCATACAAATACATGTTATGAAAACAAACTATTATCTTTGTTGTTGAAGTCTTAATGTACTGTCATCAATTCACCAAAAAGGGGGAGATTGGAAGTGCATCTAGGCATCCCGTGGGTTTTGGATTATTGATGACGATAATTAAGAGGCTAATGAGCCGAGTTGATCTTAAGCACATGTACAAGGTTTGAAATGAGATGAAAACCCTCAAAAAGGAAAAGGCTAAAACGAGCGTCTAAGACTCAAGCGTAGAAATTAGGGTTTCTATGGTATTGAGCGTATATGAGTCGTATCATGTGAGAGGGTGATTGTATCATGTGCATTGAGATCATACCAAGGGGCTCAAAGTGGTGGTTTAGAGTAAAACCTAAGTGAGAAGCCTAAACTAAGAAAAACCCTAGGAGGTCAGACTAGTCCAGCCATGGCAGACAAGTCCATTTTGAGATGGACCAAACGTCTCTGGAGTGAATCTGAGTGAATTTGGAGCTATGTCTGAGAAGTAAGGACTTGTCCGTTTTTGGACAGACCAAAGCTCTCTAGAATAGTTCGGACTTGTCCGTTTGGGTTCGGACTTGTCCGTTTGAGACTTGGTGAGATTAACCGAGAGAAACCCTAGGAAGTCGGATTAGTCCGCCCCTGTGGATGGACTAGTCCGGGCCAACCCAAAAGAGTCCGTTTTGGAACGGACCAAGTGGTTCTGTTCCACTTCGAACTAGTCCGTTGTTGACCGGACTAGTCCATTGTCTAGTGACCGTTTGAATTTGGAAATTTGGCAGGTAGCGTGACGATCGTTGCTCAGCGTGGCAGTTGTCGGGAACTGACTAGGATCAGTGGTCCCATAGGGCCAGACTAGTCCGTGGTCTGAGGTCGGACTAGTCCGCCCCTTTGTTGATGTAAGCAAGAGGGGCTCGGGACCCCTATGAAAAAGGGACCCCTGGGCTCATTTGAACAAGTTTGGAACCCTAGCGCCGCCACAAGAATCCTAGAGCCTTCCAAAGCCTTCTACTCGTCCTACTAATCCCCTAAGAGCAAATCTTGAAGAGATTAGGGTTTGGGGAGGAGAGTAATAGAAGATCATCGCGCTTTGGCTCTCGGTTTGATCTCTTGCACATTGTGTTGTGTTTTGTGGCTTGTGTAAGTTGAGCTTCGTGTGCTCCTAGTTGTATTGATTTGTGGGAGCCTCAAGTTGTGAGCAGCCCAACAAACATGGTGATTACCAATTGATATAGTGGAAACCAAGCCGGCCATCGTGGTGGCTTGGTGAGAGAAGGGTCAAGTGAGACCCGGTCTTTGTGTGGACTTCTCAACGTGGAGGTAGGCTTCTTCATGGATCTGAACTACGGGATAAATCTCGTTTCACTTGTGTTTCACTTTTTGTGATCACTAGCATTGCTATTAGGGTCTATATTGCTCTTATTGCTCTTCACCTTGATCATTATTGTAAACTTGGAATCTAAGTGTTTAAACTTCACAATCTGAGCTTCACTAGTTTACCACACATTGCTTATCATTTGGGTGAACTTTAATTCCGCAAATAACTTGTAGAAATCAAGTTTTAGGGTTTCCACTCTGTGCTGAGCGGACTAGTCTGGCCCTGTGCAGACTAGTTCGGCCACAGGAATTTAATCTTGTTTGGTTAAGTGATTTCAGGTATTATTGCCTATTCACCCCCCCCCCCCCCCTCTAGGCAACTTTCAATCTTGCAACATGTTCTAATGAGGCATGAGTATTTGATACTAGTGCCATGACTCGCACTTGCAAACCATTGCAAGATCTAAAAAGAATTAGACGGTCCACAAGACACAAGATGGATTGGAAATGGAGCAAAGGTTGCTGCATTGGCCGTTGGCATTTACCCACTCGTATTACCTTCTGGATTGGTGCTAGAATTAAATAATTGTTATTGTGTTCCTGCACTCAATAAGAACATTATTTTTCTTCATGTTTGGAAGATGAAGGCTATGATTTCATAATAAAGAATAAATATTGTTCTATTTTTATGAATGGGATGTATTATGGTCGTTGCCCCATTGTGGACGGGCTTGATGTTCTTGATTTGAAGAGTTCTAAAATTCATAATGTGAATGCTAAGAGAATGCACACTAATGACTCAAATCCTTCATACGTGTTGCGTTGTTGTTTAAGCCATATAGGCAAGAAACGCATAAAGAAACTCCATAAAGATGTTTTCTCGACTCTTTTGATTATGAATCAATTGAGACATGTGAGTCATGCCTTCCTGGTGAAAAGACTAAGGCTACCTTTGTTGGACAATGTGAGAGATCAAGTGAGTTGTTGGAACTAATACATACTGATGTATGTGGTCCAATGAACTTAGCCTCAAGAGGTGGTCATCAGACTTCATTATCTTTACCATTGATTTACGTAGATATGGTTATATCTATTTCATGAGAAATAAGGTTCAGTCCTTTGAAAGGCTTAAGGAATTCCAAAATGAAGTACAAAATCACACTGGCAAGATAATTAAATTCCAGCGATCTAATCGTGGTGGAGAATATTTGAGCCATGAGTTTAGCGATCATCTAAAAAGTTGTGGAATTGCTTCACAACTTACTCCACCTGGAACACCACAGTGGAATGGTGCATCTGAGCAGGGAAATCGAACCCTGTTTGACATGGTGAGGTCAATGATGAGTCATGCAAATATTCCAATGTACTTTTGGAATTATGCGCTAGAGACGGTTGTGTTCACACTAAACCGTGTTCCATCTAGAATCCGTGGAGAGAACACCATATGAGATATGGACTGGGAAGCACCTCAGTTTGTCGTTCTTAAAGATTTGGGGTTGCGATGCTTATGTGAAGTGTTTGATGCCAACTAAGCTTGAACCAGATCTGATAAGTGTGTCTTTGTAAGGCATCTAAGGGAAAACAAAGGATATTACTTTTATAATCGACAAGAGAAAAAAGTGTTTGTTGCTCAGAATGCGGTGTTTCTTGAGAAAGAGTTTCTTTTGAAAGAAGTCAGTGGGAGTACAGTAAAACTTGAAGAAGTTCGAGAAGCACATGATGTTCCAATCTTCACTGATTAGGAACAACAGGATGAGCCAGTGATGTTCACTGATCAAAGTGATGAACCTCAACCACAAACATCAATACGGCCTCGTCGTCCAACAGTGAAGTACACATTACTTACCAAAGAATAACGTGACATATTGTTGTTGGACAACAATGAGTCGAGCACTTATACGGAGGCTTTGATGGGACCAAAATCCGAGAGATGGTTGAGGCCATGTGATCCGAATTGGCATTCATGACAAAAAATCAGGTTTGGAACCTGATTGATCCACCCAATGTTGTGAGACCAATTGAGTGTAAATGGATTTTCAAGAAAAAGATAGACATTGAAGGAAATGTTCACAACTATAAAGAACGACAAGAAGTGAAAGGTTTCTATCAAATTCAAGGTGTTGATTATGACAAAACATTTTCACTTGTCAAAATGTTGATGTCTATTCGGATCCTTCTAGCAATTGTCGTGTGCTATGATTATGAAATATGGCAAATTGACGTCAAAATGGCTTTCCATAATGGAAACCTAAGTGAGGATGTGTACATGACACAACCTAAAGGTTTTGTCGACCAACAAAAGGCTAGAAAAGTATGTAGACTTAGGAAGTCTACATACGGGCTAAAACAAGCTTCTCAAAGTTGGAATCTTCATTTTGATGAGGTAGTCAAATTGTTTGGCTTCTCAAAAAATGTAGTAGAGCCAAGTGTGTACAAGAAGGCTAGAGGGAGCGCACTCATATTTCTGGTCTTGTATGTGGATGACATACTACTGATCGAGAATGATATTTCATTTATGGAGGATATAAAGGCTTCATCGAGAAAAAGTTTCTCTATGAAGGACCTTGGAGAGGCATCCTACATTTTGGATCTAAAGATCTATAGAGATAAATCAAAATGTTTAATTGAATTAAGCCAAAGTTTGTACATTAACAAGGTATTAAATAGGTTCAACATGAATGACCCCAAAAAAGGATTCATACCTATGTCGCATGGCATATCCTTGAGGAAGAATCAGTGTGCCGTAACATATGATGAGCAAGAAAGGATGAGTAGAATCCCATACGCTTCGGCTATTGGATCTATCATGTATGTCATGTTGCGTACACACCCATATATCTTGTACGCTTTAAGTGTCACAAGCAGGTACCAATGAAATCCAGGTGATAGTCATTGGGTAGCAGTCAAGAATACCCTTAAGTACTTGCGAAGAACTAAGGATCTGTTCCTAGTCTATGGAGGTTCGGAAGAGCTCCTTGTAAATGGTTACACCGATGCTAGTTTTCAATCTGACAAAGACGATAGCAAATCACAGTCGGACTATGTCTTCTGTCTCAACGGTGGTGTGGTGAGCTGGAAGAGTTATAAGCAAGAGACGGGCGCAGGCTCGACAACAGAAGTTGAGTACATTGCATCCTCAGAAGCTGCAAAGGAAGATAAGAAAATTTGTTTCTGAGTTAGACGTGGTCCCTAGCTGCTCCAGTCCGATCGACCTCTATTGTGATAATAGTGGTGCAATCGCACAAGCAAAGGAGTTGAGGTTGCACCAAAGGTCTAAACACACACTACCATGTTATCACCCGATTTGAGATATAATTGATCGAGGTGATGTGAAGATATGCAAAGTGCACACCGACCTGAACATCATAGAATCGTTGACCAAGCTGCTTCTACAAGCAAAACATGAAGCACACACAAATCAATAGGCATCGGATGTTGGATTGATTAGTGTAATTGTGAGCTTTTGATGATGTGTACTTTATTGGTAGTCAGAGGATGATGACATCATGTCAAAATTTGTGACATGCATGTTTGGTGATATGTTCCATGACTTTGTCATTTCTTGTATGGATGACTACATTATTTGTTAGTGAAATTACCCGATATAAAATAGCATTGCTCTAAATGTGATCCCCATCTTTTATCCATCATGTGGAACTATGATGTAGAGATAAGTTGGTGCATGTGTTGGGTGGATGATCATGTTTCACGGATTATAACAATATTAGATATTGTAAAAACAATGCAGGCACGTGTTTGGAACAAAGGGCTGGATCTAACCCACTATGAGACACCGCGAATACACAGTGCTATCGGTGGTCTCGAAATAACACGCATACTTGTGTCCTCTAACCTGAGATTGACGAAGAGTCTCAAATTGTGTAAATTGTACTTTGGGGCAGCCAAACGCTACTCTGTAACTGGATAGTTATAAAAGTAGCTTTCAGGTATAACTGTAGCAAGTCGTTGGATGCGTCAAGTCAAGATGGAATTTGCCCCTCTCTTATTAGAGAGAGACTCATCTGGGCCCTCTTTATGTATTTGGAGTTGAAGTGCATGGTCATGCCTCGATTAAAGGTTAATCGATAATATATTCCATACACGGAGCGAGATAAGGCTAGGTTGACAAGGGTAATACTTCACTCGCCTTGTACTTGGCTAGGTGTCGTGTGGCCGAAGGACATAGTATTGGCAACTTTTACACGTTATGCGAGATATGATCTTCGTGAACCTTCAGGAATTAGTAAGCCTTGCTAGAGGTCAACGCTAATTATTGATAAGAAATGGTTTCTAAGTCATGGTTGTTGGTTGCAAGAACATACGGAGTCACACACTTAAGGAGAGACAATCAAGCTGTTAACTGGATCAATTGGACTGGGTCCAGGATGTGGGAGCCTTTGAACACTTTGTTCGACTCTAGTGCAAGTGGAAGATTGTTAGATCTGCTCAAGATTGAACAATAACCCATGTGAAAAGGCCCATTATTTACACTATAAATAATATATAGCTGCCCCCTATTCTTAATTCCAAGAGAGCCTCCACCACAGCAGCCACCGCACACAGGCTGTCGTTCCTTACGCGTGTGACGCGTGAGGTAGCTGCTGCGAGGAGGATCCACTTCACTTCTCCTTCCGCATCAAAGGTTGATCGAGGTGCTGCTGCGTTGCACACTTTGTCAGGCCGAACGACTACCTCTCCATCGACTACGAGTCTTCCGCTGCGCTCCTCGACGAGAAGGTATATCTATGATCATCCACATCCAAGTGTTCCTGTTTTACGCGGTAAATTTTATTGTGCGCTAGCGAGTAGCATCCCGCGTACCCCTCACATTTTTTGTGTTAATTAACATCAAAATAAAAGTTTACTGGAGTCAGTACTTCCAAACACTAAGACGAGTACGTATTTTCTTAAGACAAATTTATGTTTCTTTAGAAATGCGGACGAGAGAAGAAACCGCCAACATCTAGATGGCTATGACTGAAGTTGTTTCTGTGCCGCTCGCTCAATGATTTGCTCTGCCCCGCCCGCTTGTTCACTAAAACTTCAAGGCGTGGCCTTAGTCTGAACACCCAGTATCCACCCCTTGTCCTCGCTTTAAGAGTACAGACAAGCCCACGAGCAATATGAATAACGGATCCCGTGAAGGCACTCGCGCATTCGAAATCTGCACTGGGCCACATCAATCATCTCCGTATATATATTCCTTATTACAGTCCCAAATATAAGTAGGAAGCAGATCTTGGTTTGTTTGAATAAGAGATCCTACGGTCCCAAACCTCACTAGAAAACTATGTGAAGCAAAAGAAAGTGCACTCATAGACAGAGCAAGAGAGACTCCCCTTCAAAATAGAGAGAGATAGAGAGGAAATTCAGTAGGTATCCTGGTCACCTCCCCTTTTGTGGCTCCCTGTTTCCCTCTTCCGACGCTCAAAAAAGAGTGCAGCGAGCAGTGCATCGGAAAAAACAAAAAGGCTTTTGACGGTGACGGGAATAGATGTGCCAAACATTGTATCTTCATCATGGCATGGCATGGCAGGCATGGCATGGCATGGCATGGAATGGAAGCTTCGTGCCGTCCGTCGACAAGGCCAGAGGAACAGAATTTTCCACGTTGTACGCCGCGAGGAAAGCAAGGGTGCCACGGACTTGGGCCGGGCAAGATTCATTCGGGAGTACTGTCACGTATAAATCCTGCTCTAGTAATTCATTTGGCCTCTGACATATAAATCCGATAATGTGAAACAAGTTACTAATTTCAGAGGTTAAAAATTAGCACTTATATATATATATATATATATATATATATATATATATATATATATATATATATATATATATATATATATATATATATATATATATATATATATAAACACCGTGTCCGTGTGACGACAATTGGCCGTCGGCGTGCTGTCACCGGCAGGAGACTTAGAGACCAACGTGATAGAAGCGTAAAACTGATTTTTGTATTCTGTTATCCTGGTCCACAAGTCGGAGGATTTTACACGTTACATAGGTCTTGGCCCACATTGTCGGCCCACGCAATGACCCACACACAGCACTCATTAAACCGGACCGTCACGTGTCACGGTGCCCGTAACTACTTAGGTACTGGATGCAAATTCTATACTCCCATTTGTGCTCTCATGTGTGCTCCCGCTCATGTGTTACAATTTTATTCGTTGTGAAGATGTGACAGTTAATATGAGCATTAATAAAGATATCAATAGAATTATAACACATCAGCGGGAGTACCCATAGGAGTACCAAACAGGAGTATAGAAGCCGCGTCCTAGGTATTGTCTTCTTCCTGCTTCTTCCTGCTTGATGTTGGTTCACCATCGCTTACACTCGTGCACCAGCACATACCCGAGTCTTGATAAATAATAACCGAGGCAAACAACTCTGGCAACGAATGCAGCCGACGACATATGAAATTTTTTATTAATATACCTTTTAGAAAATAATTTAATATAAATAACACACGGAATGACGATTTAGCAAAAATGACCCAGTGTCCTACGTGCCGCGTACGAAATTCGCATTTCGTATGAGACTCATACAAAATGTGTGTTTCGTGTGTGACACGTCAGTTGGTGCGTGGCGCGGTGGAGAAAAAGCTAGCCACGGTGGAAGAAAGGGACACGTACGAATTTCATACGTGTCTCATACGAAGTGAACAATACCTTTGTACGAGGCACGTACGAAATTGTTCTGTGCCCAATTTTGGCACTGCATTTGATCCATTTTATACATAGGTTTAACAGAATTTATAGACAGATTTGCTAGAAATTTCCAAAGTATAAAATAGAGCATATATTATGTAGTTTTGAATTCAATGAAGTTCCTATATATTATGTATGTAGAAACAAGAGTAATTGAATGTGTTATTAAGTAATACGATCACATTTCTGCACGTTTATAAAATGTATTCAGTTTTGGTTTTTGTTTAGAAACACTTGTAGTTAGAATTTGCCGAGCGGTTGCGCTAGCGCGGCGGGATGGAGCAGCAGGCGCGGGCGGAGTGCCGAGAAAGGAGGGGCGTCTCACGTTTTAACGACAACAAAAGTCATCCGTGACACATACAACAGTTCGGGCGGGCCCCATGGCTATGCAAATTTCGTATGTAGCTCATACGAAATTCTCACCAGGGCTGAATGTCGTATGAGCCACATACGAGATTCGCTCGACCTTTGGAACAGGCCAGCCGCCTCAGGAACCCTATAACAGCATGGCACGCCACGTCAATTTCGTATGTGCCTCATACGAAATTTGTGACCCACGTGTCATTTCGTATGAGGCACATACGAACCTGGGTTAGTTTTCAAATTTTTAAAATTCGAAAGTTATTTATATTAAAATTATTTTTTAAGGTATATTAATAAAAAAATTCGACGACATATGCCGTCTTCCGCCTCTATTTTACATGGACACACAAATATTGCTAGGCTAAAAGCGCCGTCGGCACCGGATGTCGAACACGCTCAATTCGGCTCCACTTAGGTGACCAACACTCACACCACGGAACGAACAGTGGGTAGGCAACATTTGCCTGGTGGCATCAAATGCCACCGGCACTAGCGCCGGACGCCGGATGCCGCAACACTTGGACGCACTCACGCCTCTATTCTTTTCTCACAAGAGCACATGACTTATAAAGGGAAGTTGACATACGCATGGGAGCTAACTGCTGCCGGATATCATGCCACGCGGAGTGGCTGCCAAGTCCCTACTCATGCGCCACACGTACACACCGATACACACTACAGGAAACGCGACCATTTGCGAACGTTGGCTTAACTTGCAATGGTCGGCCGTAGCAAATAAGTCTATTTGCAACAGCTCACAACCGGCCGTCGCAAATAAAGTTTTCCGTCGCAAATAGACGGCTAAATTGCGATGGCTCGACCTTGGGCCGTCGCAAATAAGCCCACAGTCGTATATAGAGTTTATTTGTAACGACCTATTCTAGAGGCCGTCGCAAACAAGGTTAATTGCGATGGCCAACCCCAGGGCCGTCACAATTTACTTGACCGTCGCAAATTAATGTCTTATGCCCCATCGGGAGCTCTCTTTTTCAACCCGAGCGCCGCTTGCTTCTCTGCTGCCACCAGCTGCTGTTGTTGCCACCGCCGCCCCCGCCTGCTGCCGCCGCCGCCTCAAGGTATGGCCGGCTCCTTGCTCTTCTCCCTACCCTCCATGGACGCCCCCTTCCTCTTCTCCCTCCTCTCCATGGCCGCCCCCTCCTTCTTCCCCCATCCTTGTCCGCCCCCCCCTTCCAATGGCTGCCCTCACCTCCTAACCTCCCCCTACCTCCCCTCACGTCCATGGCCGCCGCTCCCCACTAACCTTCCTCCTAGCCGACCCCCCTCCCCACCTTCCATGGCCGCCCCCCTCCATGGCCCCCCTCCCTCCCTCGCCTCCTCCATAGTTTAATTTGTTTAATTATGGTGAATTATGTGTTGAATTTTTGCTTAATGTGTTGAATTAGGGAAGTTAATTAGTGATTAGTTGATTAGAGGATTGAATTGTGTAATTTGTTGGTTAAATTGGTGATTAGTTGATTGGATTGTGTAGTTCATAGATTAAATTGTTGATTAGGGGAAGAACTATTCTATTAAATTGGTAGTGCTTATGTCTATCTTAATCATGCTTAGCTAAGTTTATATTTAATTATGTTTATGTTTATTTATGCCTATGTTCAATTTTTGTTAATTGAGATTAAGTTTGCTAAGCTAGGTTTAGGTCAATGCTTATGTCTATGTTTATAATAAAATTGTTTATGTTTAAGTTTATGTTTGAAATTTGTTACGTCTAGTTGAATTGCTTTATTTTTTAGATTATGGTTATAATTTTTAATTTGATTGCTTGAGTGTTAGTATATATAAAAAATAGGATTCAGGATAGGGGGTGTAGTGTTAAATAGGTGGACGGGTGGTTGTAACGATTCAGGTTTGGTGTGTCGTCAGAAGCAGGATAAATCCTACATAAATTAACGATAATTTCTTTCGCTTTAAACTTCAGAGTCAAATATGGGTGAAGACCGCAGTTGGATGTGTACTGGCTGGAAGAGCAGAACTGGTGGTCATTCGGATGAGTGGTACGTCAAGTTTGATCAATTTTTGGATCGAGCATTTTTGTTGTCAGCGGATGATATGGTGCGGTGCCCATGTACCAAATGCCGGAACACCAAGTTTTTCAGAAGATTACATCTTTCGTTTCACTTATGTCAAAATGGTTTCACCCCACATTATGAGGTGTGGACCTTCCACGGCGAGACTAAATCTCGAGTTGTAGAAGAAGTGGATGAGGATGATGATATAACAGGGGTTGATAGGATGGATGAGATTCTAGAAGCTCTGGAAGCGGAGGATCCTCTTAAAAATGAGGTAGAGGAGTTCTTCGTGGAGCAGAAGAAATAACAAGAGCCGTTGTATGAACACACAGTTGTGACCGTCCTTGCTTTCTTGACCAGATTTAGGGAAATTAAGTCTAAGTACTTTTTTTCCATCAACTGCTACAACGATCTCATTAAATTGATCTACAATATCCTTCTACAACCTCACAATGCGCCTAAAGATATGTATCATTCAAAGATCAAGATATCTGGTCTTGGTATGAACTATGAGAAATTCGATGTCTGCCCAAAAAATTGCATGCTAATCTAGAAAGAGCATGCCAACGACAATATGTGCTTGAAATTTGGTAAACCGAGGTATGTCGAAGTTGTTAATGACGATGGCGATAATGTGATGACAGATGTCGCACATAAGCAACTTCGTTACTTGCCTATGGCACCTCGGTTGAAACAGTTGTTTCTTTCAAAAAGGACCGCAAGACACATGAAATGGCACAAAGAAGGTAAACGAGAACAAACAATTCTTGACACAATCGTTCGATGGTCATGCATGGAAGGCGCTAGACCATTTTGATCCAGATTTTTCTCGTGTCCTGTTGGCCCACTTTTGTCATTCCGTACAACCTGCCACCGGCTCTTTGTACGAAGAACGAGTTCATGTTTCTCAGCCTCATTGTACCTGGACCTGATCATCCCGGGTCACATCTCAACGTGATGTTGAAACCGCTCATCAAAGAATTGAAAGTCTTGTGAATAGGAGTCGAAGCGTATGATAGTTACAATAAGCAGAAATTCAACCTTCGAGTTGCTTATTTGTGGTCCGTCCATGGTTTGCCGTCATGCGGCATGTTTTCCAGATAGAGCACTCACAGTCGTCTGACATGTTTGATATGTGCTTCAGACACGGATTGCTTTCGACTAACTCATGGAGGCAAAATATCTTACTTCAATTGTCACAGACGTTGGCTGCCTTCGAATCACATATTTAGGCAACAGAGGCATGTCTTTAGAAAGAAAACTATTGTCACTAAAGGACCACCGAAGCGTCTCAACGGGTCAGAAATTTCAGATATGTTGGACAAACTAGTTCCTGATGAAGATCGTCCTGGATATTTTGTAGGTTATGAAGAGCAACATAATTGGACTCATATATGTGGACTTTGGGAGCTAGAAGTCGTTGATTCTAATACACAACATTAATGTCATGCATCAGGAGCATAACACGAGCGAATGTATCATAAGCACTTGCATGGATATGCCTGGCAAAACGAAAGACAATTACAAAGCTAGACTAGATTTGGAAGACATTTGTCACTGTCCAACTCTTGAAATCTCTGAAAGTGGTGGGAAGCCACATGCTTCTTTCTGTCTTCGATCTAAAGAAAAGAAATAAGTTATGAAATGAATGAAAACTTTGAAATTCTCAGATGGTTACCCAGCTAGTCTGAAATGAGCCGTGAATGTGAACACAGGAAACCTCACTGGGATGAAGAGTCATGATTATCACATTATAATGGAAAGACTCTTACCTGTTATGTTTCGGGGCTATCTAGATGATGCATTGTGGAAGGTTTTAGCCGAGCTCAGCTATTTCTATAGAGAACTTTGTGCTAAAGAAATTAAGATAGGATGATGGATAAGTTAGAGAAGGAGATACCCATAATTTTATGTACGATAGAATTTTTTTCCACCAGGTTGCTTCAATCCAATGCAACATCTGCTTATCCATCTTCCATTCAAATCTAAAGTTGGCAGTCCTGTGCAATATAGGTGGATGTATCACATTGAAAGAGCGCTACGATATCTGAAACCAATGGTTGGCAACAGGGCAAGGGTGGAAAGGTGCATCGCTGAAGCATATGCTCTTAAGGAAGTAGGAAACTTTTCAAGTGTCTACTTTCCAGAAGAAAACAATATCAATACTTTGGCGATGCGGTACAATGTGGACGAAGCACCCCCTTTAAGCGACCTCTCCATTTTTCAAATGAGAGGCACCACCGTTGGTAGCTACACGACCTACGTGCTTTTTGAACATGACAGGACTGTTGCTTTACTCTACATGTACACAAATATAGAAGGCATGCATGAATACTTCGAGTAAGTGTTTGTCCTACATTTATGCTAATCGACATATTTTGCTACACATGTATTCTAAAAGATGTTTTTCACGTTCAGCGAGTTCCACAGACAATGTTGGCCACATAGGCATCAACCTACGACCAAACAAGTAGAAGGGATGCAGAAAGAAGGAATAAATGGAGGGCCAAGTTTCCTATCCTGGTTTCAAGATTATGTAATACTCTCTCGACTTCTATATATTATAATATACTATTATTAAAGAAGTGTTATTTTAACTTACAATCATTTTTTATAATGTAGGACTCACAATGTCCATGAAGATTTGTGGCAGCTCTCTTATGGATTAGTGAATGCTAGAAGCTGTGGACGATATGACGTAAATGGCTTTCGATTCCATACAACTCATTTTGAAGCTCTTCATACTCTTGCGGCAACATCAAATTTTGGTGTTGTGACGAGAGCAATTGACACTCAAGGGAATTTAACCGATTATTATGGGATCATTAACAAAATCCTTGAATTTACTTTTACCGGAAATAAGACCCTTTGAGTTGTCTTCTTTGACAGTGACTGGTTTGATCGCACTCATGGAACTCGAGAAAACAAATTTAGAATGGTGGAAGTGAAACATAAGGACCTACTACGAGGTTACGATACATTTGTTCTTGAACATCAAGTGGAACAAGTGTATTATCTATCTTATCCATGCACGAAGCTCAGTGCTTGGTGGGTGGTATATAAGGTGAATCCTCGTGAGCGGTTATATACTTCTAGGGATGATGGTTACCATGATAGCAAAGACATTGAAGAAGTGTACCAGGGAGAAGAGTTGCCAAACACTTTTATCATCAAGCTTGGTGCAGGACTCAATCAATTTGATGGAGATGTTGAAGATGTTGAAGATGTAGAGTCAGATGATATGCGAAAACGGAAATTAGAACAGACCACGATGGAAGACCGTTGGGCTGGTTTAAGAAGTAGGGCACATGATAATGATGTTGATAAAATTTGAAAGTGATTACAAGTAATATTTCCTTGAAGATAGTAACATGAATTTTGTATATCTTATTTGCATATTTACTGATTATCTATTGAAACAGGATTGTGTCAAAGAGGGGTAAGAAGGTGCCGCCGACAAAGCGGTTCTACCCCTCTAGACCTGAGGATGCTTTCCCTGGTGCCTCGTCGACCGGGAGCAGACGCTCTCAACTGTTGAGGCACGTTCTGAGCAGCTCTAGAGCATCATCACAGGTAAATCTAACTCTTTTTTTACAAAATTTTCAGATTCAATTTCCAATTATACTTACTTATGAATCATTTGAATGTTGTAGTCCTCACCGACTGACTCAGAGGCTATGGCGCTAGTTGAGCTTGGCTACCCTTCGGTGAGCTAGCCCTCTTCTGGCGAGCTTTCTGTTCCTGAGCCCTTTGACTCGGCCGGTGACGAGCCTTCTGGGTCACCTGACGTGGTGCCCCAGCAGACATGGAGGACTAGGAGGACTCACTTTGTCAGTCTCCAGCGGTCACCTCAGAGAGGATCGTGATTCTTCCGGTCGGAGACAGGTAATAAAAATCGTAGTTTTCAATTCTGGTTTGTTTAGGTTACATAGTAATGAATCAATAAATATCTTGCAAGTTTGGTATGACGCGTCTTTCACCAGTGAGAGACACCAAATATCGGTGAACATAGTCCTCGGATCCTTAGTGCATTTGCACTATCCTGGGGTCATCGACGAGGTGCGTGCTCTTTCGTGGGAGGACTACGCACGCGTCCATCACCAGGAGCACGGCAACCTTCAGGAGGTTGTATGGGTCGATTTTATGATAAGTATGTTAAAAAAGTTTCTATGTTTTAACTCTTACACTCTTTTAATGAACATCTCTTCATTATATTCTTTATCACAGGCAAGGTATATTTTAGAGGACCTGAACAACCCTCACGTGTTTGAGGATGTGAGGAGAGTGTTTCACTACAACGATGCGAAGGCGCTTCGACAAGCTCTGTCGAACGCTCGTGTTCAAATTATTAATGAGCACTTGAAGGCGAACCAGCACCACGTGCTACACTTTCGGCAAGAGAGCAAGAGGCACCTGACGGAGGAGGAGTACACTCACGTACGTGGTGTGTACTAAGTATTTTTTCTAATAATTTCCTCAATGGTTTTTTTAACGACTTACAACTATGGGCAGGGCCACGTGAGCTGGTTGCAGGATCGGTCCGATGCATTTCGGGCCCTTTCTCGGTATTGGGCTAGAAATTAGTTTAAGGCTAAGTTCGGGAAGGCTCAAGAGTGCAGAGGGGTTGAGGTGAAGAGCAGGCACGACCAAGATAACCACTTGCATTTAGCTAAACGCATGGTAAGTGTATGTAACTTATGTTTATATATTCATAATACATTTTTCGTACTAACACGTGTTGACAGGAGCGCGAGATGGGGGTGCCGCCGACCATTGCTGAGATCTGGATGTGAGATCACAGGGATCCTTCTCAGCCTCGGGGGTGCAGTTAGGCTGCAACCAAGCGATTGATAAGTTTAGAAATCATTTATATTAAATATAACTATACGTATTGTTGAACTCACACAAGTTTCTGATTTTTCAGGCTAAGTACGGGGAGGAGGTTAGGAAGATACACGGTGAAGATTTTGATTGGGAACATGAACCAATCAATCATCAAGCCGCCTATACAAGCGGAGGAGGAAAAGCACACGTAAGGTGAGTTCATAAGTCATTTTATCATTTTCAATTCAAAGTATTAAAGATATTTCAATTTCATATTACTGACTCTTTTTTTATAGGCTCGCCGTATTCGACGGAGTTGTCGACTCGAGGGCGGCGAAACCTGTGAGAGGCAGCTCCACGCAGGTTTCATCGGTGGGCACGTCAGGTCACCGCATCTTGCAGAGAGACATCGATATGCAGTCCCTCCGACAAACTACAGAAGAGAACCTCAGGTGACATAAGGACGAAAGGAGGGAGGCGGAATGACAAAAGCTTGCGATGGAGGCCACCATCTCTTCCCAGGCCGCCTAGATGGCACAGATGAGGGATACAATGGAGGTAACAAAATAAAAACTGAAGTTTTCATTAATTCAGCATAAATGACTTACAATTAAATAACATCTAATGTTTGCAATGACAGGTCTTGGCTCGGGCGCAAGGTCTGAGGATCCAGCTACCGCCACTATCGGTCCTTCCTGCCAACCCTTCTTCCGCGGGTCAAGTAAATTTCTATGTCAACTTAGCAATTCTAGTTTTACCTCAACTTAGCCAAAATAAAGCGAGGAAAGAGAGAGTGAGAGATTGTTAGATAGAATGAGACATAGAGTTAGAAGAGGGAGGACGATAGAGGGAAAATGATTGAGGTAGAGTGGGAGAGGAATAAAGAGGGAGAGGGAGATGTAGATGGAGATAGAGAGAGGAAGATAGAGGTAGAGAGAGATGGAGATGGAGAAAGAGGGAGGAAGATAGAGGGAAAAGGATAGCAATAGAGAAATAGAGTGGGAGAGAGATAGATTGAGATAGAGAGAGAAATGAAGAGAGAGAGGGAGAGAGGGAGATGGAGATGGAGAGAGAGGGAAAAGGATAGCAATAGAGAGATAGAGTGGGAGAGAGAGATAGATTGAGATAGAGAGAAGAATGAAGAGAGGGAGAGAGGGAGATGGATAAAGAGGGAGGAAGAAAGAGGAAAAGGATAGCAATAGAGAGATAGAGTGGGAGAGAGAGATAGATTGAGATAGAGAGAGGAATGAAGAGAGGGAGAGAGGGAGAGGGAGATGGAGAAAGAGGGAGGAAGATAGAGGGAAAAGGATAGCAATAGAGAGATAGATTGGGAGAGAGAGATAGATTGAGATAGAGAGAGGAATGAAGAGAGAGAGAGATGTAGATGGAGATAGAGGGAGAGGAAGGGAGGGAGAGAGATGTTGATGCATTTTTATTCTAGCTCTAACTTTCATTAACTCCAGGGATCTGCGACGGCTGCTCAAACTCCGTCGTCGTCATTACCGCCATCTGGAGGGAGGCGCGACGACGAATTCAATGGCTTCGGGGTGGCTTCGGAGGTCAGACAGGCGAGTGAGCCCTTGTTTAGTTTGTTGATGGAGATGCGATGTATTGACGACGTGTTGTGATGTATTTTGTTACTATTGTGACTGTTTTATGACTGTTCTGTGAATATTATCTATTCTGTGTTTCTGGCCATCGAACCGCGTAGCATTTTCTATTTTTTTTAAAAAAAATAAAAAACCTTATTTGCAATGACTTTTTATATAGTACCGTTGCAAATAAGGCTCCTGGCCGTCGCAAACAACCGCGTGGGGCCCACCAGCGTCCTGGCCATAACTTGCGACGGCTTCTGCGAGCCATCGCAATTAGACTTATTTGCGATGGTGGCCGTCGCAAATAAGCTTAATTGCGACGCATAACTTGCGACCGCTAGAAACCATCGCAAATAAGCGAAGCCGCCGCAAATAGCTTATTTGCGACAGTTTTTGCCTTATTTGCGGCGGCCCTTGCCGTCGCAAATCATCGAGATTCTTGTAGTGGGAGTAAGCTTCATCTCACGCGGCTCCAAACGTATTATCACACGTGATTTTCAAACTCGTCTGAAATAAAGAGTTTGTGATAATCTGCAATTTAACAGGCGGAAATGTAAAACCACCTATGATAATGAGTTTACCACAGGCGGTTCTTTACCTATTACTAGCCGCCTTTAAAGACACTTTATCACAGGTGCTCAGTACAATATAAGTAACCGCCAATGATAATGTTGTTATCACAGACATATTTTTACTTATTACTAGCCACCCGTGGAGACTGTTTATCACATTCAGTTTGTACCGTAAGTGTAGCCGCCTATGATAATGGATGTATTACAGTTGGTTCTTTACCTACAGCTAGCCGCCTGTGATACTATAATTTAATGGGAAGGTCTAGCCTTAGGTAAAGAACCGCCTGTAATAAAGTATACGCTATGCAACACTACATGCTGTTATTTCTAATTTCCAGGTCAATTTCACTAAATCAACACAGAAGTCATCACATGGTTTACCTAAAACAATATAATCACAAAAGTCATCTCACATAATTCAATTTCACTAAAACAATATACATATGTACAAGTTACACTTTCAATTGACATACAAATCATCTCATAGTTTACAAGTTTCACTAAAAACTGTTTCTATTGTCATACTCGCAAAGTTCGGGCACATCAGCTATTACAACCTCTTCATCAAAGAACACCCCTATTCGGTGGAAAATTTCGCGACTCATGGATTGACAAAGTTCACTTGCAATCTTGTCGGCTCTTCCATCAGGAATACTTCTAGAAACCGGCCATTCTTGGTACTCATTCTTCGTGTGCTGCAATGAAACACATAACAATATTTTGAATGTGTTAGTTTGAACTACCTCAAAGTATAGATCAAAGTGAGTATACAAGAATTTATTTGGAATTTTTGGAGTAGTTCTACTATTAGCAATTGAATTTTGAAGTTGGAATCAAAATCTGAAAATAATGTTTCTGAAAAAAGTGAGCAGTTCTACTATGAGCATTTCTACTATCCGATGGAATGCTTGAGATATGTATATAAGCTTTCATGGAAAACCATTTGCACTACTGGAAACTAGAGTTCAATAACTTTCTAACAAAATAATATAAGTATTAAAATACGCTAGCTACAATGAAAATTAAACTCAAAAGTAAGAAATACAATATCGACATTAAGGATAACTTACATCCTCACGATTCACTCTATATTCGCTGGCGGTCCGAAGATGCTCGCATACATAATACCCACATAAGACGCTCCCAGGAGGCTGCTTGGGATAAGTATAATATGTTGATATGTGCAATGCATTCTTATTAGGAGGTCTCTGACCGCCAAACTATTCCGCATAAAACCGCCAAGCGCTGTAATAAGAAATGTCATATAAAACTTGTCAGCATATTCTAAATATGTGTAAGTTAAAAGTATCTAATAACCATACAATTGCAAAATATTAAGGAAATCTTTATAACAATCTGGTGGGTAATTGGCTGAGTCCAAGACTGTTGCCTAACCCTGCGTTGGCTTGATGAAGATCATTATGTAGTGTTAACTGCACACTTACAAACGCACGTGTTATGTTAACAATTATCAATAATTGCTATTTCAATGTCATGTGTCGAACTTACTCGAATTGGTACAGAGCCTTTACGAGCTCCTTGCCATCTCTGACAAAGTTACACATGGCATGTCCTATGTAAGCTGCAACCTTTGTCTTTTTATCCTTCTTTTGTTTTACGATTGATTTTTCAAAAAAAAAAAATTCATGCGCTTGTAGTCTTGTGAGTCTCGATGCACCTTAAAGTCGAATATCGTCTTTGCAATCCATGTAGGGTCAAAGATACCTGTCTTGGTGTTCATCTTTTCATTATCCATGTATTGCATCATATTGAAGAAGTACGAAATTGTTATAATCTCATGAAATGTGTATGTGTGTAGTAAGAAAAGCAAATACGAAATATTAGAGGCACTTACAAGCACCTGATGAGTAGCAGGTTGATTTCGAGCATGCCTCGATGGAAAAGGTTATAAAGATCTTCAAAGAGAAGGGCTCATTTTTCTGCTCCAGGGCTCCAGAATTCTTCTTTTGGCACACGAAATGTGACGTAAGAAAGATCATATTTTGTGCTGGCAGTCATGTACCACTCGTTTTGAGCGAGATAGGTTGTTTGCTAAGTTGTACCAATGTCATGAACGACTTCCCATTCTTATATTCAGGAGGAACATCCTTAATCTTATATATTGGAACTCCTGGTTTAACTAAAACCGTCCGCCGATTATATATGACACCGTCTTCTTCCCACTCCTCAATATCTTCTAATGCTATCTCACGTGAAGAACAAGATACATTCGATTTTTCAATATTTTCTTTCAGATTTTCCAAATATTTTGACACTTCTTTAGAAGGTTTCTTATTTTCGTATGAGCTAACTTTCTTAGGCACTAATGACCGAGGAGTAGTTGTCGAAAGTTGGACAGTGGCTTGTTGTTGAACCTATTGTTCAACTGATTGCCCTTTACTACGAGCAGCTTGCTCTAGTACTGCTTCAAGATGTTGCTCAACTCGTTGCTCTATACTACCAGTAGCTTGCTCTGGTACTGCTTCAGTGTAACACCCTCATTCTCACATGCATTGCATACATTCTAATATATGTTTAACATTGAGCAACATAAAAGGAATAAGTTTAAAATGAAATTAGAAACAAAACCGCACTTAAGAATTATAGGAAGTGCAGACTAGTCCGATTTTGGTGCAGACTAGTCCGATTTCTCTTTGACCTCGCTCGGACTTGTTCGTTTTGCTGCGGACTAGTCTGTTTTTTTCTTTGGACACTTTTGGAGTTGTCCAACCCAGTGTGGACTATCCAATTCCTTGAAATTTTGTTAAGTCCACCGACTTGTCCGGTGTTCCACCGGACTTGTCCGTTTTTCCTCCGACTAAAATCGGACTCGTCCGATTTTGGCCAGACTTGTCTAATTTTCCTCTGACCATGTTCGAACTTGTCCAATATAGTCTGGACTTGTCTGATATCTCTCGGACTATCTTCGGACTAGTCCGGCCCTTTTGCGGACCTGTCTGATAAATCGCGACTCCGAGTTGATCTTTTGTTTCACGACTTGTTTCTTGGGTTTTACATTAAGTGGGCCTAGGGACGTCGTGCCTAACTCTTTTAGAGCCCATGTGGGACTCCAAACCGACCCCTACTCATCTCAAACTTGAAATCCATCCAACCCGAGCCTCCACCTCTATATAAACAATCCCGCCACTTGGCTTGACATCTATTTGCCACTTTTTCATCACACCCAAAACCCTAGCTCGTGGATAGCTGCCACCAAGGAGGGATAAGGAGATCTAGAGCAAGAAGAAGAAGAAGAGGAAATGAAGGAGGGTCAAGATCTCCATCAACTTTGCGTTCTTCATCAACAATTAACCATCAAGTTCTTTATCAACCCTAGATCGTCAAGATCCAAGTGATACCTCCAATACCTTTGATTTATGGAGTCTTGGACACCTGGTATACCCAAATCTCCATATCTCCAGATTTAGAAAACCCCAAATCTCCAATAGCTGCAGATTTAGAAAACCCCAAACCTCCCATACCAACTTCTTTTTTCTTACGTGAACTCAACCCCAAATCTCCTGATTCACGTCGATCTAGAAAACCCTAGGTCGCTAGTTCCGCGAAGTGCGGACTTGTCCGATTTCCACCAGACTAGTCCAATTTTTCTGGTTAAATTGTGTTGAATTACTTTCAAAATTAGTTCGAATGAATTCCACATCTGTTCAAACTTTTTAAAAGCTATTGGAACTAGTTAGTGATCATTAAAAGCAACTCATTAACAAGTTCCACCTTGCATTTGCATCAGTCATGCATGTCATGTCATATTGAGTAATATTTGTGCACTCTTTGATTGTGTTTCTTGTCTTGTATGTCTGTTGTGCGGATCAGACGGATTTGCGCTAGAGAGCGTTGCGGAGGATCTCCAGCACCAAGAGTTTGAAGTCTTTGATCTAAAACAATCCGAAGAGCAAGGCAAGTGTCCTTGAACATATTGATCATGTTTTGAAATAAATGTTTTTGTTTACAAAACTGCATGCTTGTGTTAATTTGATGGGAACCCTATGATAGGAAGTTTACTAGATTTGTTTAACCACACTTGTCACCTGGAATTTATGGTAGAGAGTCGAGATGGGCTTTTTACCCTTTTTGCTTTGCTTAATTAATTGGGATGAGAAGACAACTATACGATTTAACTTAATTATGCATTTACGAGATTATGATTAATATGAACTGGTTAATATAATGTGGTAATGGGTGATATAATCAAGCTGGTTTGTGGACGGGTTGGATGTTATGGTGGTATTGCTTGCCTTAGATCTAAGGACCGGTTCGTGGAGCGAGCGTCCATGATTTACAGTGCCACAACGAGGCCAAGTATGGGTGCGGTGTAGCTGATTAATTAGGGCTTGTCGGATTGGGTTTGTTGATGATTTGTGGGACTACCCTAGGATCCAAATGGCTCAAGAGGGGGCCCTTGGTTGAAGATGTGCTAAGTTGGAGGCATCGCCACCGGTGAAACCTCAGTGGGGTCTAAATAGGCTGGTAACCCTTTTGTAAAGGCTATTTTGTGATCTTTTGGCCACACACCTCTGGAAGGGTGAGGCGGCATAATTGAGATTCTATAGTCATTGAAAGGTGATGAAATCACGAACACATGGGTAAAGTGGTACAACCTCTGCAGAGTGTGTCTAAAAACTATCATGATAGGCGCGCTCCCAGTTATGAGCAACCTGGATCCTCACATGATTAGAGGAAACTTGGGATTTGGGATGGTTATGGTTTGGTAATGATAATGGTGAAATCTGGTATAATGGATGCTGTATATGGAATATGGACTTGTACTATGTTAATAATTATGATTTATGAGGGGTTTATTTCACATAGATATAATATATTGCTTTTCAAATGTTTTAATGTACTTTTCAGCACTTAGCCATTATTATATTTGTCATTTGTATCAGCTACATGTCATACTTTCCACACTCGCTGAGTATCACATGTACTCACCCTTGCAATTCCCCCACCAACAGCTGCAGGTCAGGATTGGGAGTATAACTATGATAATGCAGAATTCTAGGCCGTGTCTACCGTCAGCTTTGCTTGTGGTGTTGATTGGAGCTGCGCTATACCCTATTTGCTTATGCTGCTTTGTTTCTTAGTTTACTTCTTTAGTTTATTTCCGCTGCATTAGTTCAAACTTGTCCTTAATAATCATTAGCGCTTGTATTCGAGAATATTCAGAATTTTGTAATAAAAATGGTTAATTAATCTTTTTCTGTGGTATTTTTCTATATATTCTTTTGTGATTGCACTCGTGTATGCGTGTTGAATGTCCTGAGCACACATATGTTCACTTGGTGTATTTTTCAGAACCGGGTGTCACAAATTGGTATCAGAGCCACAGGCTGACCGTAGGACGCAACATAGATAGAATGGACACTTTAGAGCACATAGGAGCACTCTAGAATCAAGGTGTTTTTGTTTGGTGTGCTATTAGCTATATGTTGATTGCTTGGGTGCTTAGTAGAGGATTTTTGGGATGCTTTAGCATTGGCATGTCCATGTAGGCTAGTATCGTATAGTTAGTTGCATATAGTTGGGGACGTTTCTAAATTCTTATCTCTTGCTTTTCTTCAGATGGTGAGGACTCACAACCAGAGAGATGGCAATGATGAGGAGGAGAACAATGGAGCACCTCAGAACAATAATGGAAAAGGACCTGCCCAGTGAGCTATCAATATTGAGCAGCTATTGGCCATGCAGAACCAGCTCATGCAAACTATGATACAGACTATGAGATTGCTGCAGGCTGGTAACAGCAACAATCAGCCGCACATGCCTCCACCGCCACCCCCGCCTCCTCATAACCAGTTGGGAGAGTTCATGAGGACTAGGCCGCCAACCTTTGCTCAAGCCGCTGACCCTACGGATGTCGATGATTGGCTCAAGTCTGCGGAGAAGAAGCTAGCTATTGTCCAATGCAGTGACCGAGAAAAGGTGTTATTTGCTTCTCATCAACTTGTTGGAGCAGCTGCCAATTGATGGGATTCACTATGCAATGCTCATGAGAACCAAGAGAGGATTACTTGAGCTGAGTTCAAGGAAAGCTTCCGTTCTCCTTATGTGCTGGAAGGTGTTATGATCTTGAAGAGGCAAGAATTTGAGATCTTGAGGCAAGGAAGATCGAGTGTGGGTGAATATCTGAATAAATTCACTCAACTTTCAAGGTATGCCCCTGAAGATGTTAGTCGGTACAACCGGAAGCAATACTTATTCATTTGGGTCCTTAACAATGAGATCCAAGTTCAATTGCTGAATTGTGACTATGCCAACTTTCAGAAGCTTGTGGCAAAGCAGTTGTTGTGGAGAATAAGGTCCGTGAGATGGAACTAGACAACAAGAGGAAGGCGCCATATCAAGGACAGCAACAAGGAAGTAATGTGCGCCCTCGCTTTTCACCGCCAAATGCGCCTTATTTCAGCTCCTCTACGCCTTCTCATCGCCCTGGATATGCACCGCGCCCAGCTCAGTTTGCGCAGCAGCGCCCTATCATGCAAGCACCTAGGCCTCCAATGCCTTATGCACCTCGTGCAAACTTTCCTGGTGCCAATGCACAGAATCAAGTCCATCCAAATTTTGGTGCAGCAAAAAAGAGCTATACATGTTGAGAAGCTGGACACTTTGCACATCAATGTCCAAAGTCAGGCCTCGGTCGAGGAAGCAATGCTCAAAGACAGAACCCAAGACCCAATAGAGGACAACCGCAAGGGAACCGTGGGTAGCAGAATTTTGCTCGCGGCAATGTGAACCATGTCTCTATAGAGAACACTCAACAAGCGGATGACGTGGTGATTGGTATGTTTCTCGCAAACTCCAACCCGACGACTATGTTATTTGATTCTAAAGCATCACATTCATTCATTGCTTCGAAATATGTTGCCAAGTATAGTTTGCCTATGTATCATATAAAGTTTACTCTATTGGTTAAGTCCCCAAGAGGAGAGATGAGGACAAATATAGTATGTCCAAAAGTAAGCCTTAGAATAAGGGGGGTAGACATATTTGCCAACCTCATTGTTTTGGATTCTCAAGGATTAGACATTATACTTGGTATGGACTAGTTGAGATAGCACAATGGAGTTATTGAGTGTGCCACGAAGATGGTGAAGTTGACCAATGAGGAAGGGATCACCATAGAGTTTGAAGCATCTCAACACGCACCAAAGCAATTGGAGCTGAATCATATGGATGGTGCTGCAATTGAGGAGATTCCAGTGGTGTGTGAATTCTTGGATGTGTTTCCAGATGAGTTGCCAGGTATGCCACCTGACCGAGACATTGAGTTTGTTATTGATTTAATACCTAGAACTGCACCTATAGCTAAGAAAGCATATATGATGCCTCCTAAGGAATTAGCGGGGCTTAAAAAAGCAGACTCAAGAGCAACTAGAGAAGGGTTTTATTCGCCCCAGTTCTTCACCTTGGGGAGCGCCTGTTCTTTTCCTAGATAAGAAGGATGGATCGCAAAGGATCTATGTAGATTACCGAGCTCTCAACGAGGTAACAATCAAGAACAAGTATACTTTGACCCGCATAGAAGACTTGTTTGATTAGATGAAGGGTGCTTGTGTCTTCTCCAATATTGATTTGAGGTTGGGATACTTTCAAATGAAGATTAGTCCATTAGACATATGCAAGACAACTTTTCGGACACAATATGGATCTTATGAGTACACCGTGATGTCCTTTGGATTAACGAATATGCCTGCGTATTTAATGTACCTCATGAATAAGGTCTTCATGGAGTACTTGTATAAGTTTGTTGTGATGTTCATTGATGACATTATGATCTACTCGAAGGATGAGAAGGAGCATGAGGAACACTTGAGGCTTACGTTGCAGAAATTGAGAGAGCACCAATTGTATACCAATCTCAGCAAGTGCTGGTTTTGGTTGAAAGAGGTGTCGTTTCTGGGTCATATCATCTGTGGGGGAGGAGTATCGGTCGACCCCGAAAATGTGAGGGATGTGCTAAAGTGGGAGCCACTGCATAATATAAAGGAAATAAGGAGTTTCCTTGGAATGGCTGGGTATTACCGTCGATTTATCAAGGACATTTCCAATATAGCAAAACCAATGGCGGAATTGCTAATGAAGGGAAAGGCTTTCCGACGGACTGAAGCTTGTCAAAACAGTTTTCAGGAGCTAAAGAAGAGGTTAACTACATCCCCAATTTTTGTTTTGCCAGATGTGAGCAAGAGTTTTGATATTTATTATGATGCATCAAGACAAAGACTTGGATTCGTGCTCATGCAATAAGGTCAAGTGGTTGCCTACGCATCGAGACAATTGAAGAAACATGAGTAGAATTACCCGACGCATGATTTGGAACTTGCAGCGGTGGTACACGCATTGAAAATTTGGAGACACTACATTCTTTGTCATAGGTGTGAAATTTATACGAATCATAAGAGTCTCAAGTACATATTCACACAAACGTACCTGAATTTGAGGCAACAAAGATGGTTGGAGCTCATCAAGTATTATGATTTGGGAATCAATTATCATCCGGGAAAAGCCATTGTAGTGGCCGATGCCATGAGTAGAAAAGGAGTAAGTCATCAACTCATGGTTCAAGGGCTGCCATCCGAGTTACGTAAGGAGTTTGAACGATTGAAACTCGAATGCATCAATGAGATGGGGATGATGGAGTTAAATCCGACTTTGGAGCAAGAAATTCGAGAGGGCCAAACGAAGGATGAGGAAATCAAAGAAATCAAGGAAAGGACCCATGAGGGAAGAGAATTTAGGTTTGATGAGTATGAACATGGTACCCTATGGCTTGGTAGGAGGATTGTCGTGCCTAATGTGAAGCATATTCGGGAGACAATACTAAAGGAGGCACATGACTCACCTTACTCAATTCATCCCGGTTGTAGAAAGATGTACAAATACTTGAAGCCATGTTATTGGTGGGCTAGCATGAAAAAGGACATAGCTGAATATGTAGCTTTGTGTGATGTGTGCCAACGAGTTAAGGCGGAACATCAAAGGACAGCTGGATTATTGCAACCATTGAAGATTCTGGAATGGAAGTGGGAAGAAATTGGTATGGACTTCAAAGTTGGTTTATCGTGTACCCAGTGCGGTTATGACTCAATTTGGGTAATTGTGGATCGGTTAACTAAGTCATCTCACTTTATTCCCGTGAAGACCACCTTTAATGGAGAGAAATTGGCGGAACTGTATATGAGGAGAATAGTATGTTTGCATGGAGTTCCAAAGAGGATAGTGTCGGATAGAGGTTCTCAATTTACCTCCAGGTTTAGGCAGAAATTGCATGAAGCATTGGGAACAAGGTTAAATTTTAGTTCAGCATATCACCATCAAACTGATGGACAAACTGGGAGGACCAATCAGATTTTGGAGGACATGTTAAGAGCTTGTGCCCTGAAGCATGGGAAGAGTTGGGACAAAAGCTTTCCATATGCAGAACTTTCATACAACAATAGTTACCAAGCAAGTTTGGAGACGTCACCTTATAAAGCACTATATGGAAGGAAGTGTAGGACACCTTTATTCTGGAGTAAGAAAGGAGAAACTCAAGTATTTGCTCCGGATGTGTTGCTAGAAGCTGAAAAACAAGTTCATGTAATTCGTGAAAACTTGAGGGCTGCTCAATCAAGGCAAGAAGGCTATGCGGACATTAGGAGAAGGAAATTAGCCTTGGAAGTAGGAGACTTTGTTTACCTCAAGGTGTCACCAATGAGAGGTCATAAGAGGTTTAACATAAGAGGCAAGCTAGCACCTCGATACATTGTGCCATTGAAGATTTTGGACAAAAGAGAAGAAGTAGCGTATAAGTTGGAAATGCCAGCTCATCTTTCAGATGTTCATAATGTGTTTCATGTTTCCCAGCTCAAAAAGTGCTTGAGAGTACCAGAAGAACAAGTACCAATGGAAGAATTGGAACTAGAGGAAGATTTGACTTATGCCAAGCAACCAATCAAAATCTTGGAAACCAAGGAGAGGGTCACAAGGAACAAGACTATTAGGTGGTGTAAAGTTCAATGGAATCATCACACAGAATCGGAAGCAACATGGTAGTTGCAGGATGATCTTAAAAAGGAATTTCCCTATCTCTTCTCTTCCACGTTGAATCTCGAGGGCGAGATTCATTTTAAGGGGGGTAGGTATGTAACACCATCATTTTCATGCATCATGAATTACATACATTCTAATATATGTTTAACATTGAGCAACATAAAAAGGAATAAGTTTAAAATGAAATTAGAAACAAAACCGCACTTAAGAATTATGGGAAGTGCGGACTAGTCCGATTTTGTTGTGGACTAGTCCGATTTCTCTCTGACCTCGCTTAGACTTGTCTGTTTTGTTGCGGACTAATCTATTTTTCTCTGTGGACACTTTCGGACTTGTCTGACCATGTGCGGACTAGTCTGGTATTACAATTACTTGGAAATTTTGCTAAGTCCTTGGACTTGTCCGGACCCGTCCGGACTTGTCCAGTGTTCCAGTAGACTTGTCCGTTTTTTTTCTGACTAAAATCGGACTTGTTTGGTTTTGGCCAGACTTTTATGATTTTGCTCTGACCAAGTTCGGACTTGTCTAATATAGTCTGGACTTGTCCAATATCTCTCTGACTATCATCAGGCTAGTCTGGCTCATTTGCAGACTTGTCCGATAAATCGCGACTCCGAGTTGATCTTTTGTTTCACGACTTGTTTCTTGGGTTTTACATAAAGTGGGCCTAGGGATGTCATGCCTAACTCTTTTAGAGCCCATGTGGGACTCCAAACCGACCCATACTCATCTCAAACTCGAGATCCATCCAACCCTAGCCTCCACCTCTATATAAACAAGCCCACCCCTTGGCTTGACATCTATTTGCCACTTTTCCATCACACCCAAAACCCTAGCTCATGGATAGCCACCACCGAAGAGGGAGAAGGAGATCTAGAGCAAGAAGAAGAAGAGGAGGAAACGAAGGAGGGTCAGATCTCCATCAACTTCGCGTTCTTTGTCAACAATTAACCATCGAGTTCTTCATCAATCCTAGATCACCAAGATTCAAGTGTTACCTCCAATCCTTTGATTCTATGGAGTCTTAGACACCTGGTATACCTTCTACTTCCTTTTCCTTATGTGAATTCAACCCCAGATCTCTAGATTCACGTCGATCCAAAAAACCCTAGTTCGCTATTTCCGCGAAGTGCGGACTTGTCCGGTCCCCAACGGACTAGTCCGATTTATTTGGTTAAATTGTGTTGAATTACTTCCAAAATTAGTTCAAATGAATTCCAAATCTGTTCAAACTTGTTTAAAGCTATTGGAACTAGTTAGTGATCATTAAAAGCAACTCATTAACAAGTTCCACCTTGCATTTGCATCAATCATGCATGTCATGTCATATCGAGTAATATTTGTGCACTCTTTGATTGTGTTTCTTGTCTTGTATGTCCATTGTGCGGATTAGATGGATTTACGCTAGAGAGTGTTGCGGAGGATCTCCAGAACCAAGAGTTTGAAGTCTTTAATCCAAACCAATCCCAAGAGCAAGGCAAGTGTCCTTGAACATATTGATCCTGTTTTGAAATAAATGTTTTTGTTTACAAAACTTCATGCTTGACAATTTGATGGAAACCCTATGTTAGGATTTTAAATTGATTTGTTTAACAACCCTTCTCACCTGGAATTTATGGTAGAGAGTCAGGATGGGCTTTTTACCCTTTTAGCTTTGCTTAATTAATTGGGATGGGAAGACAACTATACCACTTAACTTAATTATGCATTTATGAGATTTTGATTAATATGAACTGGTTAATATGATGTGGTAATGGGTGATCTAAGCAAGCTGGTATGTGGATGGGCTGGATATTATGGTGGTATTGCTTGCTTTAGATCTAAGGACCGGTTCGTAGAGCAACCATCTAGGATTTACAGTGCCACCACGAGGCCAAGTATGGGTGTGGCGTAGCTGATTAATTAGGGCTTTTCAAGTGGTATTTGGACCATTAAGGATGCTCGGGGAAGGAGTAGTCGGATTGGGTTTGTTGATGATTGGTGGGACTACCCTGGAATCCGAATGGCTCAAGAGGGGGCCCTTGGTTGAAGATGTACTCAATTGGAGGCATCGCCACCGGTGAAAACTCAGTGGGGTCTAAATAGGCTAGTAATCCCTTTATAAAGACTATTTAGTGATCTCTTGGCCACACACCTAAAGAAGTGTGAGACGACATAATTGAGATTCTAGAGTCATCGAAATGTGATGAAATCACAAACACGTGGGTAAAGTGGTACAACCTCTGTAGAGTGCGTCTAAAAACTATCATGATAGCCGTGCTCCCGGTTATGAGCAACCCGGACCCTCACATGATTAGAGGAAACTTGGGATTTGGGATGGTTATGGTTCGGTAATGGTAATGGTGAAATCTATTATAATGGATGATTGATATGGAATATGGACTTGTACTATGTTAATAATTATGGTTTATGATGGGTTTATTTCACATACATATAATATATTGCTTTTCGAATGTTTTAATGTACTTTTCAGCACTTATCCATTATTATATTCGTCATTTGTATCAGCTACATGTCATACTTTTCATGCTTGCTGAGTATGACTCACCCTTGCAATTCGTCAACCAACAGTTGCAGGTCAGAATTGGGAGTATAACGATGATAATGCGGAGTTCTAGGTTGTGTCCACCGTCAGCTTTGTACGTGGTGTTGATTGGAATTGCGCTATATCCTATTTCCTTATGCTACTTAGTTGATTAGTTTGCTTATTTAGTTTATTTCCACTGCATTAGTTCAAACTTGTCATTAATTATCATTAGAGCTTGTATTCGAGAATATTCTGAATTTTGTAATAAAAATGGTTAATTAATCTTGTTCTGTGGTAATTTTCTGTATATCCTTTTGTGATTGCACTCGTGTATGTGTGTTGAACGTCCTGGACACATATATGCGTTAACTTGGTTCATTTTTCGGAACCGACTGTCACAATCAAGCTATTGTTCAGCTGGTTGCTCTTGGTTATCTTTACTAGCAAGGTTACTATCATCCTTACTGAGACATAGCAGGAGTGGTTCTTCCTGGACTTTTGAGTTAGAAGACGGGATTGTAGTATTTTGAGATGCAAAGGGGCTAGAAATCGGCTCATCGTCTAACACGATATTGCATCGGTGCCAAAGGTTAATTGGTTGACAACCTGCCCAAGGTCGTAATCCCCTCATGTGTGACATGGTCTATTTCATAATCTTCATAATCATTATCAATGATCTGAAGAACTTGCACCATAGGATAATACAACGAAAGAGAATTGTCGCTGAAGTCATGATCAGGCTTTTCCATAGCAGTGGCAACCTGTTTGGTTTTGTTCCCTGCTTTGCCGATCGGGACACGAAGATGACAAGATCTGTCCTTAACAATATCATTGACAGCAAACTTAAGGGACCCTGAGCCTGGCACAAAATCTACGTTGCTAAGGTAGGCAGTTGGAGATACCAACTGCTCCTTTTCCACGAGAACCATCGTTGTACTTGGTGCAACTAATTGTCCCGATTGTTTAAGTTGATCTATTATTTCTTGCACATTTTCCTTGACCTTTTGAGCAATCATTTCATCAAGTGTTTTCCTGAACTTCTCACGTATTCTATATGTCACTTTATCTTTCGGGGAGCCATCTCTCCATACATCCAAGAACAGATTGCTCAAACCTGTCCACTATGTTCAGATTTTCCTAAGATAGTGGTAAGTTGGTCATTCTCCCTATTTGGCTTGAAGAGTCCCTTCTGTTGCTTTTCAATTACTTCTTTCATTTTTTGCTCTACTTCGTTCACAGAGTCAGGCTTTTCAAGTTTGCCCTCGCTGGTCAAACTTGACCAAGCAAAGACCCACCGCTGAGTTCTCTCATCGCAACCTTCTAACGGGTGAGGATTGCCCTTACTGGTAATTTTCTCTAATATCTTACTCCATTTCTGAACTTTGGGGGCATATCCGGAAGACCCAAAGCGATGATGGTATTTGTTTCTTTTAGCAAGCTCTGACCTAGTTGCACTTAGGGTTTAGCATCTGTGAGACCTATGTGTGCTGAATACATTGACTTGTACTAAATACATTGGCTTTGACAATAAAAGTTTTGATAGCTCCGAGCTTCTGCAAGGTCCGACAATAGGTCCAACTTTCTTTGTCTAGATCCGACATATTTTTGGGTAGCTCCGGTAAGCTTTGTCTTTAGCTCCGACATGTCTTTGTTAAGCTCTGATATGTTTTGCTAGGTCTGACTTATGTTGGTTAGCTCCGACATGTTTTTTTATCTCTGACTTTTGGGATGACTAGTTTCGACTAGTTTTGGTTAGCTCCAGCGCTAGGTCCGACTAGCTTTGGTAAGCTCCGGTGCTAGGTACGACTAGCTTTGGTAAGCTCCAGCGCTAGGTTGTACTATCTTTGGTAAGCTCCAGCTCAAGCTTTGGATTGCTTTAGCAAGGTTCGGAGCTTGATCGCAATGATCCTGCTTTTACTGTAAGATATTTTGAACTTGTTTTACTTTGTTGGAAAGATTGCTTAGTATTCATTTGCTAAGTTTTTTGGTGCGCTTTGGTTGATATTGCTAATATTGTTTTGATATGCTTTGCAACATGCTTATGTGAGGTGCTCACGTAAGGTGTTGAGTTCGGAACTGACTTGAGTCAAGTCGCGGACTTGGGCTCGTACGAATTGGTTGTTTATTCATGTGCAGGTGTTGCTTGAGTTCAAGTCATGGCTGGTGACGGGATCCATTGGACTAGTGTCAAGGAGGAGATGAGGTTCCAACAACCAAATTCAGGAGGAATTGTGGTTGAGCGGGTCAGGAGGTCGCGCAGGATGATTGAATCAAGGGCACTGCATATGAAGATTACTGGACGTCGAAGGAAGGTGTTTGCAGGTATGCATGCGGTGCATGACGTGGCAACATGGTTTCGAAGATGGTTTATGGATGGGAAGATCTGGTTGGAAGGACCGGATCGTATCGGTTGATGACTTTGCTGTGGCAGAGTCGGTTATGGCTCGGTATAGAAAGTATCGAGTTGGTTATGATAGGATTTCGTGTGGGTCACGACTTTGGGTTGTTTTAGGAATGTGGTATACGTTCCTAAGGTGTTTGGAAGTCTTAAGATTGCTTCTATCTACGTATAGAAGAGTCCTAAGCAGTTATAGAAAGTTTTGATTCGTGAACGGAGTAGGATTAGGGTCCTGATTTGAGTTGAGTTGGCTTTCGAGCTGGTTATATAAGCAAGGGAGGCCAGAGCTTGTGGTGCAAGACTTTGGGGCTGTTCCTCTTTTGTTATATTGAATAAAATTCGTAGTTTGAACGAACTTTTGTGCCTTGTTCGTCGAACTTGTTCCAGACAACTTTTACTCGTCGAGTTTCTGGACAGCACTACCTTTCGTTGGTAGTTTTATCATAACTCAAGGTTTATAGATCCAATTGACGTGACCCTTTTTTTGTTGTCTTCACAACTTGTTTATCTATCATCTGTCAAAATTTCATGGTCATCGGATTGTGGTTTCTGATCTACACGAGTTTCTTTGCAGCGTTCCAGAACTGTTTTTCTCGCGTAGGGCAAATTGACCTTTGTTCGATCTTTCGATCATAACATGAGTTTCTCTCAACGGATTTGAGTGATTCTTTTTGTGTTTTATTCCTGACTTGATTCTATCTGATATATATCACTTTTGTCATGGTGAAACACGTTTAGATTAGTTTCACACACGATTTCTCTAACATATCATTTTTTTGCCGAAGGGGTTGGAATTTAATTGTTTCCGCTGCGTAAGATTTTTTAAATCTACCATTCACCCCCGGTAGCTCTTCATGTGCTCTTCGATCCTACAATTGGTATCAGAGCCACGGTGCCCTAATCATTGTGATTTGCACATGTTTTTGACTTATCATCATGGAGAAATACTCCGTCAAACCATGTGTGTTTGCTGGTATTAATTTTCAGATTTGAAGGCACGCATGGGGGCTTTCATCCAGGCTCAAGGCTTTGCGATATAGGAGAAGGTGTACAAGCCTTACAAAGTGCCACCTAACGATAAATTTACGGCTACAAACCTACGGGACGTCGACAACAACAACAAAGCTCGAACCTTGATCCTACAAGGACTCACTCAGAGCGACTTCGACCGTGTTGCACATCTTCGATCGGCATATGATGTATGGAGAGCACTTTGTGACTATCACAAAGGATCGAACACGATCAAGGAGGTAAGGCAATACATGTTCAAGAAAGAATACATGCGCTTTGAGATGCAACCCGATGAGTCCATTGATGTTCTCTTTGCTCGCTTTAACAAAATTCTCAGTAACTTGCGTAGTGTCAACGTTAATTTTTCTGATGCTGAAAATGCTAGGCAACTTCTTGGTGCATTAGACATGTCAATCTGGGAGATGAAAGTTACATCTATTCGTGAATCTACTGTCATGAGTACACTTATTTTAGATGTACTTTACTCTAAACTCAAAACTCATGAAATTGACATCCTATCACGTAAGAACCCAAATAAGTCTATTGCATTTGTCTCACAATGTGATATGCCTAGCTCTAGCCAATCATCATCTTGCAATACTCTTGCTTTGTTGTCCTCACTAACCCTGGAGCAGATCGAGGAATTTCCAAATGAGGAGCTAGCACTTCTCTCTACTAGGTTCTCAAAAGCATTGCAAAATGTGAGAACTAGAAGGAGAGGAAGCTCCGGACCTCAACGATGCTTCGAATGTGGTAAGACATGACACTTTCGTACAGAATGCCCTAACCTTTCAGTTTCTACTTCCCGAGAAGAAAAAAAATCAAGGACAAAGCACTCCTCAACAAATGATAAGAAGAAGAAGAAGGGCTTTACGGGTCGCCAACTGGTGAACGGTTTTATCTCCGCACTCCAGGAACTTGGCTCAAGCGATGTGGACATTGGAAGTGACGAAGATGAAGATGATTTGGCCAACTTATGCTTCATGGCGGGCAAAACAAGATCAAGATCAAGTCAGGAGGATGCAGAACACAACAGTGACGATGATGAGGTATGTTCTACCTGTAATGAAATGTGTGATGCAATTTCTCATGCAACTATTATTGTTAAGAAAAAGGACAAAAAGCTTAGGGATAATGCTGCTAAAAATGAATCACTAGAATCTTAAATCAACCATTTGAAAACATTGATTCCTAGTGATGATTCTTGTCCCTCATGTGATTTGATCTATGAACAATTGTCCACATTAAGAACTGCACATTCCTCTACTCTAGATAGACTTGAACTTGAAATTGAAAAGAACAAAAAGCTTGCTGCACTTGACATTGGAAACTTAAAAGATGCTTCTTGTTCTACAATTGATTTGCATTATTCTAGTTGTGTTGATCTTGAAAAGAAACTAAAAGATGATGTGAATGAAATTTCAATATTGAATAATGCTTTACGTTCTCATGAAGTTAAATATTGTTCCAATTGCAAATTAAAAGGAAAAACTTCATATGAAAATTGCCTTGATCTGTCCAATAAACTTGATATTATGCATAGGACATTAGATCGGTTTTGTAATGGGAATGAGAACCTAAACTTGCTGCTGAATTCTTGCAAGTCATGCAATGATAAAACTGGTTTAGGTTTTGATTCTCATGCTCATGCTAAGGCACATCCACCTAAAATTGTAAAGTCATTAGGAAGTGGTTTGATTCAAATAGTTCCTAAACAAAAAGAAGTGGTTTTCAAATCTGTAGGAGTGTTGTCTCATTCGGTATCAAATAAAAATATTGCTTGCTCGTCTAGACATCAACACAAAGTTAAATTTCATTGTACCTACTGTTGTAGAGATGGTCATGTCATAGATTTTTGTTATAGACTAGCTAAACAACAGAAAAGGGAAAGAATTACTACTAGATCTCATAACTTTCATGCAAAATTTGCTGCACATATTAAACCAAATGTCAGGAACCTGCAACCTGCTGTTATGAGTCAAAAACATTCAAAGTTTACCTCCGGACCTTCTGTTTTTGCCTCCGGAGCTACTGCTTTTGTTCTACACAAGTAACATCTTATAGGTCTGTAGTTAAGAATAAAAAACCTCAAACTGATTCATAAACCTGCTATTTTATCTTAGCTTTCGCGTGTTTTTCCTGCTGCATGTCTTGTGACTCAGTACTGGATACCTAAATGCCTTTTGACTAACCCCAGTATTGAGTCATTGACGTATTGTTCTTCTATATATGTTACATGCTTGAGGAAGGAGAACATTTGGATTGTGGATTTAAGTTGCTCACGCCACATGACCGGTAACAAAGAATGGTTCTCCTCCCTCTCTCTTGTGTCACGTGTAGAGAATGTTACTTTTGCCGATAATTCTTCAACTCCTATAATTGCTAAGGGTTCGGTTAGAGTAAATGATCACTACACTTTAAAGGATGTGGCACTTGTCAAAAATTTGAAATACAACTTGCTTTCTGTTTCACAATTGCTAGATGAAAATTTGGAAATTATTTTCAATAAAAACTGCTGCAAAGTTGTAGGTTCAAATAGTGTGCTTATTTTTAACATGTCTCGGTTTGGAAGAGTTTTTAAAGCTGATTTTGATATGTCTTCCTCTAAGCATAGGTGTCTAGTTGCTAATGATTCAAAGGACTTCTATTTTTGGCATCGTAGACTTGGTCACGTTGGCTTTGGTCACCTAATGCGTGTTAGTGCTCTTGATCGCATACGTGGGTTGCCTAAGCTTAAAGGGGACAAAGAAATTGTGTGCTCTTCTTGTAGACATGCTAAGATGGTTGCAGATTCACATACTCCTCTCACAATGATCATGACAACTAAACCGGGTCAACTTTTGCACCTTGACACCGTAGGACCTTCACGTGTTCAATCCTTCGGAGGTAAGTGGTATGTTCTTGTGATTTTTGATGATTATTCTAGATACTCTTGGCTTTACTTTATGGCGTCTAAGAATCAAGTTTTTAGTCACTGTAGAACTTTATTTCTTAGATTATCAATTGATCACCTAGGATATTTAAAAGCAATTAGAAGTGATAACGGAACTGAATCTAAAAATCAATCTTTTGATCAATTTTGTGCTGAAAATGGAATAGATCATCAATTTTCTTCATCATATGTACCTCAACAAAACGGTGTTGTAGAAAAAAAGAACAGAACCTTAGTTGAGATGGCTAGGACTATGCTTGATGAATATCAAGCTCCTAGGAAATTTTGGGCTGAATCGTTTGCAACCACTTGTTATGTCTCAAATCGTGTTTTCTTGCGCGCTAAGCTAGGTAAACTCTATATGAGCTCCGGTTTAGACATAGGCCTAGTGTTACGCACTTTCGGGTCTTTGGTTGCAAATGCTTTGTTAAGAAACATGGTAATCTTGATAAATTTGAACGTAGATCCATTGATGGAATGTTTCTTGGTTATCCATCTCATACTAGAGGCTACCGTGTGCTTTTACTTGACACTAACAAAATTGTGGAGACTTGTGAAGTGTCTTTTGATGAAGCTAGCACAGGTAATAGCTCAAACATTGCAGGTCCAGATCCATATCCGCAGGGGTAGAGCATTTTCGTTGAAGATGAGGAAGAGGTGGAGCTGCTGCCCGAAAATTCAGCAGCTAATGACTTTGGTTCAGCTCTGGATGTTAATTCTCAACCAGCACCGACAACCATCAATGCTGATTGAGATGGTCCTGAAGTAACAAGCTCATCGATTTGTGATGAACATGAAGAAGAAGAACCCTGTGAGACATCTGTTCCCCTAAGGTTTTACAAAGATCATCCCCCGCGACAGATAATTGGAAGCTTGCACGAAGGAGTCACACGGTCTAGGTTTTGCGTTCCAAACTCTCATGCACATTCTGCTTTTGTTGCTTCTTTTGAACCCAAAGATATATCACACACATTCACTAATGAATCTTGTATTATTGCCATGCAAGAAGAGTTAGAAAGTTTTGAAAGAAATAATGTTTGGAAACTCGTACCTCCTCCTCATGGTCACACTTTATTTGGAACTAAATGTGTGTTTAAAAATAAACAAAGTGAGTATGGAGTTGTGGTTAGTAATAAGGCTAGGTTGGTTGCTCAAGGTTTCACTCAAGTTGAAGGTCTTGATTTTGATGAAACTTTTGCTCCTGTTGCTAGATTAGAAACCATAAGAATTTTGTTAGCTTTTGCTACATCTAAAGGTTTTAAGCTATATGAAATGGATGTTAAAAGTGCTTTTCTTAATGGCTACATAGATGAGGAGGTTTATGTCAAACAACCACCGGGTTTTTAAAATTCAGATTTTCCTAATCATGTTTACAAACTATTGAAAGCCTTGTACGGTCTCAAACAAGCCCCTAGAGCATAATATGATAGGTTAAAAATATTCTTACTTGAAAAGGGGTTTACCATGGGCAAGGTTGACAAAACTCTTTTTGTGCTTAAGCATGGCAATGACTCATCATTCGTTCAAGTGTATGTGGATGATATTATCTTTGGTTGTACTTCTCATGATCTTGTGTCCAAGTTTTCAGCTATGATGAGTTCAGAATTTGAGATGAGTATGATGGGAGAACTCACGTACTTTTTGGGGCTGCAAATCAAGCAAACCAAGGAGGGTACCTTTGTGCATCAAACAAAGTATACAAAAGACCTCCTAAGGCGCTTCAACATGGATAAAAGCAAGCCTCTTCGGACACCAATGGGAACAGCAACAACACTTGAACTTGATGAAGATGGTGAACCCGTGGATCAAGAAGAATATAGAAGCATGATCGGATCACTTTTGTACCTCACGACATCAAGACCGGACATACAATTCAGCGTATGTCTTTGTGCATGGTTTCAAGCCTCCCCACGTGCTTCACATCGTCAAGCCGTCAAAAGGATTCTCAGATACTTACATGGAACTCAAGAATTTTGCATTTTTCTTCCTTCTTCCTCAACCGTTACTTTGAAAGCATTTTCCGATGCTGATTTTGGAGGTTGTAGGATTGATAGGAAAAGTACTTCCGATGCTTGTCATTTTCTTGGTAATTCACTTGTTGCTTGGTCCTCTAGAAAACAAAATTCAGTTGCACAATCCACTAGTGTTTTGTGATAACACTAGTGCCATTTGCATTGCTAAAAACCATATGCAACATTGTAGAACTAAGCACATTGATATTAGGTATCACTTTCTCTGTGATAATGTTGAAAAAGAAAACATTGTGACTCACCATGTAGATATCGAACAACAATTGCCAGACATTTTTACAAAACCTTTTGATTTCACTCGTTTTTGTTACATTCATAGTGAAATAGGGGTTATGCATCCTCGTGGCTTAAATTGAGGGGGAGTTTTCAAACTTGAGAAGTCTATGCGTGAATCTGAAATTAAAATAATATGAGCATAGTATTTCATACATATATGACTTTGTGATTCCTTTTACATGCTGAAAGTTCTTACTACATTACTCGTGTTATACATTTTGTAGTTTTTGCCATGTCTAGTAATTGGAATAATTACTTACACTAAATATGGTCATGGTCGAATTTTGTCGCTGTGTTGAACTTGTTGCATGCTCACAAGTGCTTTTAATCATAAAGAATTAATCAAGTAATCAACTCACAAGTTGAGTTTTTATGAAAAAATATAAATTGAGCAAAGATCAAGAGAATATGCATGCATTGCACTTCTTATTTTGAGATGGCTTATCATTGCACTTAGATATGAACTAGGAAGAAGCTGTGTATGACTAAAACCATGTACTTAAGCTTCTGAGTGTCAAATGACAAAGGCTTGGCTTGGTTGGTTAGAATAAGGCAGATGCACATATAATCTCTTGCAAATATTATATGATCTTGTCGGTGGTTTGGATCCGGCAGATCTCCCGACACTACTAAAGTGTTAGAGGAGTTTGATGTTCGGTGTGGGCGCGTGGAGATTCAAGAAGGTGAATTGTAAATGGCACAGGAGACACGGAGATTTACGTGGTTCGGGCCGCCTGAGCGTAATACCCTACTCCACAGGTGTGTTGGTGTTGTATTAGCTGTATGAGCTTGTGTCGAGCGTCTATGGAATGTGTAGAGTCTGTCGTCGGCTTGTCCTTTTATAGTACAAGGGCAGGCCGTTACAAGTTAGCCTGGCCCGACATGTGGCCCCGGCGGTTACTAATATTGATACTCATTCAACACGTTTAATTGCCCTTAATGACCGGGTAATGGGCTTTTACAGCACCGTTACTGGTAATTAAGGTCGTCCGATCGTGTGTCATTAATATAGTATTAATGATACTTGATCGGGTCTTGAAGCCCTTGATTCCCCTTTGAAGTTCCGGAGCCGTTGTGGAGTCTTCCGGAGGTTAGAGGCTGAAGATCCGACGGTTGGACACGTGGCAGCTCCGGAGCATACTGTGGGAAACAGGTAGCTCCGGAGCAACCTGGCACGTGTCAGCTCCGGAGCTATCTTCGGTCTGGGGTTAGGTCCGGGGGTGCCATTTTGGTACTGAATGCCTATGTGTGTTGAGTACATTGGCTTGTACTGAATGCATTGGCTTTGACAATAAAATTTTTTATAGCTCCGAGCTTCTGCAAGGCCCGACAATAGGTCCGACTTTCTTTGTCTAGATCCAACATGTTTTTGGTAGCTCCGGTGAGCTTTGTATTTAGCTCCGACATGTCTTTGATAGCTCTGGCATGTCTTTGTTAAGCTCCGATATGTTTTGCTAGGTCCGACTTAGGTTGGTTAGCTCCAACATGTTTTTCTAGCTCCGACTTTTGGGATGAGTAGTTTCGACTAGTTTTGGTTAGCTCTGGCACTAGGTCCGACTAGCTTTAGTAAGCTCCAGCACTAGGTCTGACTAGCTCTGATAAGCTCTAGCACTAGGTTGCACTAGCTTTGGTAAGCTCCGGCTCAAGCTCCGGTTAGCTTTGGCAAGGTTCGGAGCTTGATCGCAATGATCCTGCTTTTACTGTAAAATGTTTCGAACTTGCTTTACTCTGTTGGAAAGATTGCTTAGTATTCATTTGCTAAGTTTTTTGGTGCGTTTTGTTTGATATTGCTGATATCGTTTTGATATGTTTTGCAACATGCTTATGTGAGGTGCCCACGTAAGGTGTTGTGTTCGGAACTGACTTGAGTCAAGTCGCGGACTTGGGCTTGTACGGATTGGTTGTTTATTCATGAGAAGGTGTTTCTTGAGTTCAAGTCATGGCTGGTGATGGGATCCATTGGACTAGTCTCAGGGAGGAGATGAGGTTCCAACAACCAAATTCAAGAGGAATTGTGGTTGAGCATGTCAGGAGGTCGCGCAGGATGATTGAATCAAGGATAGTGCATATGAAGATTATTGGACGTCGAAGGAAGGTGTTTGCACATATGCATGCAGTGCATGATGTGGAAACATGGTTCCGAAGATGGTTTATGGATGGGAAGATCTGGTTGGAAGGATCGGATCGTATCGGTTGATGACTTTGGCTGCGGCGGAGTCGGTTATGGCTCAGTATGGAAAGTATCGAGTTGGTTATGATAGGATTTCGTGTGGGTCACAAATTTTGGTTGTTTTAGGAATGTGGGATACGTTCCTAAGGTCTTTGGAAGTCTTAATATTGCTTCTATCTGCGTATAGAAGAGTCCTAAGCAGTTATGGAAAGTTTCGATTCGTGAACGGAGTAGGATTAGGGTCCTGATTTGAGTTGAGTTGGCTTTCGAGCTGGTTATATAAGCAAGGGAGGCCAGAGATCGTGGTGCACGACTTTGGGGCTGTTCCTCTTGTGTTCTATTGAATAAAATTCATAGTTTGAAGGAACTTTTGTGCCTTGTTCGTCCGACTTGTTCCAGACAAGTTTTACTCGTCGAGTTTCTGGACAGCACTACCTTTTGTCGGTGGTTTTATCATAACTCAAGTTTTATAGATCCAGTTGATATGATTCTTTTTGGGTTGTCTTCACAACTTGTCTTCACAAAATTTCATGGTCATTGGATTTGTGATTTCTGATCTACACGAGTTTATTTGCAGTATTCGGGAACTATTTTTCTCGCATAGGGCAGATTGACCTTTGTTTAATCTTTCGATCATAACTTGAGTTTCTCTCAACGGATTTGAGTGATTCTTTTTGTGTTTTCTTCGTGACTTGATTCTCTCTGATATATATCACTTTTGTCACGGTGAAACACGTTTAGATTAGTTTCACACACAATTTCTCTAACATATTGTTTTTCTGCCGAAGGAGTTGAGATTTAATTGTTTTTGATGCGTATGATTTTTAAATAAACCATTCACCCCCCCTATGGTAGCTTTTCACGTGCTCTTCGATCCTATAGCATCAGGTGTGGTCTTTTGACTAACAAATTCTTGCCACTGAGCTTGTGTGATTTTTCCCATCTTCTTCGGGCTAGGGACCTTATTGGCTTTAACATAAGCGTTCATTTCACTCTTCCAGCCACAAAACTTCTTGCTGCAAGGGACCAATGTTTCTTTCTTTATGGCTTCTTCTATGCCTTTTGGGAACTTGAATTGTTTCTGTATCCTCTCCCACAACTCATTCTTGATTTCCCTAGATAATTTTCTCCAATTCTTGGTTGCGATCGGCATGAGCTCTCTAACAAGACAACCACATGCATTTTGGTACTTTGTAACTAAATCTAGTGGTTCTTGGGGAAGCCCACCTGGACCGACACTTGTTATGTATGTGATGCGGTCCAATGGACCCTTATTGGGACTTCGTTGCCATCGTTTTGCTTGAGTGAACCTAAGGGTTCAACCATTGGAGAACCTTCTGTGGTTTTAGGAGCCCAAGTCACCTCGTTGTCTTTGATATTAAGCTAGGTAGAAAAGAATTATAAGACTTTATATACTTAACAACCAACATTAACTTGAACTGCTGGAGTTAAGATTCGTGATCCATACTTCGTCGGCAGGATCATATTATGGATCGAGATCCTCTGAAGTCTTTTTAATTATTATATTTGGAAAAAGATCCGATAGACTGTGAAAGGATTCTAAACTAATGAATTCACTAAACTCCATATTGCCTTCTTTTTTGTTACTACCAGCAACAGTCTTCTTAGGGCTTTCCATTCTAGAACTAATAAGACAAAAAATATGTCCCACTTCAATGAAAGCTACAAAAATAAATGCTCTAACACATAGCGGAAATATGTCCCACTTATATAGCATAAACCATAAGAAGAAGAGGCAAAATACTAATACATAGGGGAAATATTGTGATAGTAGATATTAAGTGAACCACTGATAATACTTCCATATTCATGTTTTATTTCAATATGCTTTTTCAAAATCCAATTTGATTATGGTTTATGCTCTATCTTCCATCTTCATCTTCATGTTTGGAACAATAAGAAGATAGAGCATAAACCAATAATAATGCTTCTATCTTCATGTTTTATTTCAAGTTGCATTGCATGATTCTTTGCTTTATACTATAATTGTAGATGCTTTAAACAGCGAAAAGTTTAAAAGTTAAATTTTTTCACAAAATAATATTCCTGCTGTTTTTTTTTGTCAAACAAGGGAACTACTCTCTAGGTAAGAGATAACATATGACCATCAATCTTCATTGCCGATCTTCATATGACCTTCAATCTTCATTTGACTTTGTTGCGTGTTCAAAAACATTGATGAATGAAAATTAGATAGGAACCTAGGGTTTGAGGCGACTGACCAAGGCACCTAGGGTTCAAAAACATTGATTAAGCGTATTGCTTGTATCAAAGGTAGATAACGAAATCTAGTGTGTGGCGGCAGGGAGGACATCACTCGGCTGGCGATGAGGGCGAGGAGGGAGGCGGCACGAAGACAAAGGAGGGAAGGAAGCGGTAGCGTACCTGGCAGCAAGGTTGAAGCTCGGCGGCGTTAGCGAGGGAAAAGCTCGGCATACCTGGAAGGAAGGAAAGGAAGCAGCGAGGCGAAGCTCGGTGACAACAGCGAATCTCGGCGGCGACAGCAAAGATTGATGGCAACAACGAAGCTTGGCGGCGACATCGAAGATCGGCGGCGAGGGCGAAGCTCGGCGGCGAGGGTGGCGAAGACTTGGTGGCAATCGAAATTTGGCAGCCTGACGGTGTCTAAGTGATTTCGCCCGGGTTAGGTTTTTCCGATGAAGCCGAGCGCTATATATATACGGCTATCTCCTCAAGTGGTTGTTAAGTACCAACCGTCTGAGAAGAGGACTTCTCTCAGATGGTTATTAAGTACCAACCGCCTAAGAAGATGTCTTTATTTCAGGCGGTTACTTCGTAATAGCTGCATGCAAAGATTCTTTCTCTCAGGCGGTTATTCAGTACCAACCGACTAAAAAGATCTTTATTTAGGATTTATTAAAATTCTTGATTAAATTGAGGGGCCTTTTAAAAGCCCGAATTCCACTTCCTTGTAGTACGCTTTAGTATTAAAGGCTCCCATTAAATTTCAGTTGTGAAAGCCTTTGAAATTGGTCAAAACATAAAAAACAAATAACACTGGTTATTTGTCGTTTTTCTATCATGATGAATATAATGAATTTTTCATTTAATTTTTCAATGGAACTTTTTAGTCATCATACCAACCTCGATGATTTTTACAGATTTTTTAAATTTTTTTTGAATCAATGTGTGTTCAAAATTTGATAAATGTCTCATATGTATATGAGCATTTGATTAGATGATGGATAATTTGAATTTTCACATATTGGAATGCTTTAAAAAATGAAAAAAATTATAATGTATGAATAAGACAAATATGTTCATACAAACCAATTTCAGTGAAGGATCCTTTTTTAGCAGATACAAAAATCTGAGTAATATGTGAGTATAAATTAATTTTATATTTACCAAAATATTACAATGTTAGTTACAAGTTCTAAAATATTTGGTTCGGGTAGTAGATATTAATTTTTGAAGAATATAGAAGAAAGAATCATCGAATTTGGACTCAATTTGGAGAATCTATGCATGTTTGAGTATTTATATTGGAATTTAAATAAAAAATAAGCAAGGGAAAAGAAAATTGAAGAACAGGCTCGGGCCATTATCATAGGCGGTTTTTTGTAAACAACTGCATGTGCAGTAGTTAAAAACCGCCTGAAAAAATGTAGTGAGCATAATTAATTTTTATCACAGGCGGTTCTTTCGTTAAAATCTGCCTGTGAAAACATATGCCTATATAAAGGGCCCCTCGGGCACCACAGAAAACCTAACCCGGGAGATTTTCCATCGACGCCACTAGGCTGCCAAAAATTTCCAGCGTGCGCGTGCTGGTCCTTTATTCATCAGTTGATCAGGCCTCAAACAGTGAAAAGATTAGAAGAGGCTTCTTCTTCACTGTTATGTTTTGAGTTTGTTGTTCTATTTTCATTTTCATTTTGTTGAGTTTGCCTCCACCCCCTGGTCCACTTTATGTATTTGAGAAAAACACACTTGTAGTGAAACAACTTCCATCACAGTGAAGATGTAGTTGAGCCCCCCCTTGAGCTCCCCCATGAATTTTGTAGAAAAAAAAAGTAGAAGTAGATTTGAAGGATTAAAGGATGAAAATGAATACAAGCACATCACGTGTTCGATGAAATGTTTCAATGAATAAGCCCAACTTCAAAAATCCATTGTGGCCACTAGGAAGCTAAGAAAATTATGAATCAAATTTTCTTGGAACCCCTATGAATAGACCTACATGATATCATTATTCACTCATATGATACAGGCCAATTATTTCTCTGTAAATTCATCTTAAAGAAGACCTTTGGGGAATATTTGTGGCCAAATTCTATAAATCTTAGAAACATTCTGTTATCAAAGCATGGACCGTCGAGCGTGGATGTATAACATGCCAAGACCCGATCCTATGTACACTCAAAATGTTGCAAATTTTATTGAAGCATCAAAGAGACATGCGCAGATCCAAAAGTAGATGACATATTATGTCCATGTATTGACTGCAAAAAGAAGATTGCTTGGATATATACTATAGTAATCCAATCTTATTTGGTGAAAAGATGTTTCAAAAAAACTACACAATATGGACAGAGCATGGTGAGTTAGATACACATGAAGTGAATAAAGATGATGAGAGAGGTTCAGATGACGATAATGTTCATATCTATGATGGTAGTGACAATCAAGATGATGATGATGATGATGAGTTCGATTGTGAGGAGATATTGCGTCACATTGAACCATATGTATTGACTTCTATGGGAGCAAGTAAAGGTTTAAGTAGAACGAAGACATTGTAGAATGCGACGATGGAGCTTTTATATGATAAATCAAACGGTTGTGATATAGAGTTTACTACATTGCATGCAGTCCTAGAACTACCAAAGTTGAAAGCCACACACGGATGGTCCGATTGTAGTTTCTCTAATCTTTTGAGTCTCTTGGCAGAAATTATTCCATATCCAAATAAACTGCTCAGAAGCACTTATAAAGCGAAGAAACTTTTTTGCCTGATGGCACTAGGTGCAACAAAAATACACGCTTGTGTGAACCATTGTATTCTGTATCACAAAGAGCATGAGCTCGCAACTAGATGCCCCATTTGCAATGTCAGTAGATACAAGAAGAACTACAATCACCAGTATGTTACCAACATGAAAAGTCCCAAAAGAACAAGAAGTTTAGTATTGGCCCTGAAGGTGACAATGATGATACTTCTAACGATGCAGAGGGGAAGAATAAGAGAAAAATTCCTGCCTTGGTGATGTGGTACCTTCCAATAATTGATCATTTGAAGTGTTTGTTCTCAAACCCTAGGGAGGCTGAACTTTTGCCTTGGCATTCTGAGCACCGCAAGAAGAATGAAAAACATATTCGATACCCTGGTGATGCAACCCAGTGGAAAATTTTTGATATTCAGTATCCAAAATTTGCAATGGAAATCAGAAATGAAAGGTTTGCCTTGGGTACACACAAAATGAATCCATTTGGTGAAAAAAAGGAGCATACATAGCACATGGCCTATTGCCTTGACGATGTACAACCTACCGACATGGTTGTATCACAAAAGGAAATATATTTTGTTGTCTGTTCTAATCCAAGGTCCGAAACAACTCTGCATTGTAATTGATGTGTTCTTGGAACCTTTAATGGAAGATATGGCAGAAATGTGGAAAGAAGGGGTAAGTACATGGGATGAGTACAAGCAGGAGTATTTCGTGCTAAGAGCAATGATATTCGTTATCGTGCATGATTATCCCAGACTATTTATATTATCAGGACAAATGAAAGGGAAGAAACGTTGTGTAAGGTGCGTGGATAGAACTTGATTTCTATACCTCACTTCATCCAGAAAAATGATGTACATGACACATCGGCGGTTCTTGTCAGATACACACAAGTATAGGAAGATGAAAGAACAATTTGATAACTAAATCGAAAAAGATACTGCATCAAAACCTTACAGTGGAAAACTCGTGTTCGAAATGGTCAAGAACATTCATATTATTTCTATAAGGGCAAAAAATGTAAAGGAACAAAGAGAAAGAAAAGTACATCTTCAGGTAATACAACTGACATGGCTTTCAAGAAACAATCAATTTTTTTCAAGTATCTTTGGTATTAGAAGAACCTGGAATTTTGCCATAATATTGATTTGATGCACATTACAAAGAATGTATTTGACAGCATCTTTGGGACCTTGCTGGACATGCCGAAGAAAACAAAGGACGGATTAAAATCACGTATGGACCTAGTAAATCTTGATATTAGACCAGAGCTTCACCCAGTAGAAAAGGCGAACGGGAAGCATTACCTTCCCCCAGCCAGTTACAACTTGACACTACAAAAGAAAAAGGCAATTTGCGAATGCTTGCGTGGGATCAAAGTGCCCATGAGTTTCTCATCCAATATCGGCGAACTAGTCTCGATGAAAGACTTGTCTTTATTCGGCTATAATTCTCACAACTGTCACATGATGATGACAGTGTTCCTTGCCATTGCAATAAGGGTCATCAAATCTGAGTATATAAAAGTTGTCATCACATGTTTGTGTTACTTCTTCAATGCAGTATCGCAAAAGGTGATAGCACATGAAGATTTAGACTATTTGAAAACGTACATCGTCGAGACTATGTGCAAGGTTGACATGTGTTTCCCACCATCCTTTTTTGATATGCAAGTACACCTAATCATACATTTTGTTGATCAGATAGAAGCATTGGGGCCACTATATTTACATCATATGTTTATGTTGGAGAGATATTGAGGAGTATTAACAGGTTAAGTGCGGTATCGTGCTCACCCAGAGGGTTCAATTATGGAAGGATGGAAAACTGATAGGTGTGCCTATACCAATACATGAGGGTAGACTACGTGGGAGAGGCAAAGTGGGTAAGAAAACTTTTATTGTTCAAGATTACAATAATGTACACTGTGCATATTTAGGTGTACTACAACAGCTCAGAATAGCTGAGTCGTATATCGAGGAACACAAATTGACCTTTGCGAAAAAAACCAAGACCGCATAGAGGACTGGATAATGAAAGAGCACAGAAGATGTTTTACTGAATGGTTAATGGACTAAAATATAGCATACGGAAACTCTATAGAAGAGGCAACAATGAAGAAGTTAGCTTCTGGCCCATCTGTTTTGGTGAAATCATGGCAAGCATATGACATCAATGGTTACACATTTTACACTAAGGAAAAAGATGGTAAGAGTGTTGCACAAAATAGTGGTGTTCGTATAGAGGTTTATGATCCACAAGGGCAGAACACCACATGCTTCGAGTTCATAGAGGAAATATGGGAACTTGATTATGGAAAAAGAATGGTAATGCCTATATTTAAGTGCAAATGGGTCAAACATCCTAATGGTGTGAAAGTGGACAACTACGGGCTGACACTGGTAGACTTGAACAAAGTGGGTTACAATGATGACCTGTGGGTTGTCGCCGATCGTGTTGCACAAGTTTTTTATGTAGAAGATCCAGAAACTAGGAAGATGCACGTAGTTGTTTCTGGAAAGCAAAATATTATTGGGTTTGAGAATGTGGGAGATAATGAAAAGGAATATAATCTGTATGAAGAGATGTACCTTTTCACTGAACCAGAAAACATCAAGCGCTTAGAGAGAAGCATTAAAAAAGATTTGAAACCCTATATGCGAGAAGATGTCAATACTGGAATAAAGTGTATGATATATATATTGTATATATTTGTATCCTCTCAAATCAACTTAGAACGATGCTCTATTTCATCTTTAGATAGCATGTTTCAAACATTACTAAATTTATTTTTTGTAGAGAAGACTAATTTGGACAAGTGATGTTTTTCGGCTTGCCTATCATATTTATCACCTTCGCCCATTCTATAAGTTATCAAATTGTATGTGTATACAAATTTCTTCTGACCTACAATGCTGATGGCTTGCCTTCCAGCAGCTAGGTTCCAAACAACATCTAGAAGCATAACTCTTGAAGCTCCTGTCAAGCGAATCCCTTCACGGCAAGCTCTTGTAGATGCAAGGAACACCCGGGACTCATCATTTAGATTGTTGAAAGCTTCAATTGAGGCCTGACGATACCTTGGAAGGATTTTCCAATCCATTTGAAGGATTTCTTTCCTTCCTCTCCATTTGAAAAACTTATGAAGATGCTACGTTATCAGTTCTAATGGCTGAATATATTGACTAAAAATTAGTACCATCTCTCTTAGTGCTTCACACAAGCGACGAAGTGAACAACTTCAATCACAAATCTTGTTTTTTTTTCCTTCATAGGCTTGACCTAAATCTTTCAAGTATAGATTTATCAATAAGTGAAGCTTCCTCATCAGACATGTTAATGGCAGTTACAAGCGAAGGGTGTGTCGAAGCTAATGAAATCTCAATGGGACTGAAGACAACGAGATCCTGCATATGAGTGGCAATGTTCAGGTTAGACAGTGTGAAGCTATGATAGCAGCCTTCAACAACATGAAAAGTGATTCCAAGGTTATGCTTGCATCAACCAAGTCATGTTGTGAGGGAATAACACTTGTTGGGGCATCACGCTTATGCTTGCCCCAACAAGTGTTATGCCCTTACAACATGCCTTGTTTGATGCAAGAATAACCTTAGAATCACTTTTTATGTTGTTAAAGGATGTCATCATTGCTTCATGCGGTCTAACCTGGACATTGCCACTCATATGTAGGATCTCTCTGTCTTCAGTCCAATTCAAAATTCGTTAGCTTCGGCACATCCATCGCTTACAACTGCCATTAACATGTCTGATAAGGAAGCTTCACTTATTGATAAATCTATGATTGAAAGATTAAGATCAAATCCCTATGAAAGGGTAAAACAAGATTTTTGGTTGAAGTTGTTCGCTCCGACTCTTGTGAAGCACTATTAGAGAAAGTACTAATTTTTAGCCAATATATTCAACATCTTCGTAAGTTTCTCAAATGGTCAGGAGGGAAAGAAATCCTTCAGGATTTGTTTGGATAGAAGTGGATCCACCTCAATATAAGTGGATTGAAGTGGATTTAGGAGAAAATTAGTTCATTTTCAACTCTAATCCACTTAGATTGAGTGCACCCAAACAAGCCCTCAAATGGATGAGAAAATCCTTCTAAAGTATCGTCAGTCTTCAATTGAAGCTTTCAACAATTCAAATGATGATTCACGGGTGTTACTTGCATCTACAAGAGCTTGTTGTGAAGAGATTAGCTTGACAGGAGCTTATCAGCATCACATGCGATTCTTAATTAACAGCAGCGTGTGAAAACAATGACTTTGCCCAGTCAGTTCTTCAATAAAAACTGCTTGTGATGTTTGAACCACTACATGCGGTTATTTATTAATGGTCGCCCGTGAAAATCATGTAATTACCTAATCGGTGGTTTATTAAAAACTGTCTGTGAAGTTTGTAACAGTCCAGACGGTTCTTAATTAATAGCGGCCTGAGAAAATAATGTATTTACCCAGGCGGTTGTTTTATTAAAATCCGCCTGTGATGTTTAGTCATCACAGGCGGTTATTGTATCATTCTTCATGACAGTCATATTTTTTACAACCACTTGTATTTTAAAAATCGAGGCGCCTGTGACAGCGCCAAACTCGGCCTTATCTGCATCCATTGGCTTCTCACACATGTACCTACAATACACATGTAACACACGATACACGTAGTGACGTACAAACTCGATGAACATAAGTCAAGATTATCACTAACACTCGATCATTGTGGTCTCCCATGGCAGGCATGACATCTGCCCCTGCTCAGAAAGTGTTTGCACCCAAGCACTTATCTCTTGGTAAGACGATGGAAAGCCCTTGAGGAAGAAGAAAACAAGAATTTCCAGGCTGCAGGCACATTTGCCACACCTTAGGGGTGGGCGTTCAAGATTACCCAAAATTTTGAGTCGGGTAAGTTGGATATCTTAAAATTAGAGATTTAAGAATAGCTACCCGAACTTGTACCAAATTTTCAGGTACCCAAAAATTCAGGTCCGGGATTACCCAAATTACCCGAAATCTGAAAAACAACACCCAAAAAGTCAAAATAATATCCAAAGTAGTCATATTATAACGATCCAATATTTCAAAAAAATATACTTTTTAAAACAGCAGCCCATCAGCAACTTTCAACAGCATTCAACAAAAAAAATAAACATTCAACAACATTTGAGCACCATTTTATTTCAGTTTCAGCAATTTTTTAGTTTTTGACAGGACAGTAAACTCAGTGCAGTGCTAAAATGGGTACAAAATACAACAACCAAATTTGAAATGAAATTGATATTCGAGCAACAAAACTAAAATTTCAGCATGCAGGAAATCTATCCATAGAATTTTTGGTACCGGTGTTGGGAAATCGGCGGTCGCTACTCTGGCAATTCTGTCGCATCACCCAGGAAACATGCGAGTACAATGGTCATAGATCATTACCACTGGACGAGCAACACAGTGAAACGTAGATGCGCGTTGGTGTAGGGGGAGAAGATGATCTCGTTCGTCTCCTCCTCGTCCTTGTCATGGCAATAGGTAAACGATCATGTTCGTCGTAATCGATCAGCGCGGCTCTAGCAGCAGCGCCTCCACGGAGTTCACACGTACGGGGATGAACACCATGCGCTGGTGTGCTAGCACTGCGCGTGCGGCAAGGGTCTCGGCGTGAGGCCTGCGAGGGGTGGTGGCTAGAACTGTCACGTGGTAGAGTCGTCAGTCCCTAACCCTACCTCTAGTATTTATAGGCGTACTAATAGGATTTTAGATCACAAGCCTATTCGTATCCTAATTGCTTATGGATCAAATATCCAACAGACTTTAACATGAATTGTTATGATTGCCTCTTGGGCATATCATCAACAATCCCCCACTTGCACTAGCTTTTTTATATTCCAACCCCTTAATTGTGTCACACGTTAGGTTCATGTACAAGCAGTTGTGAATGTAAACTATTTCTAACCACAAGTAAGCAGTGGTACCTAGCAGGACATATTGACTCCCGAATGTACATAAAGATCATATCGACTGAACCTAGATACATTCAACATGCTAATACCTTTGCCTCCCAATACCAGTCAAGCTCGAGGCGAGATGCATGCCATCCTTGTGATTGCTCGACCATTCACTCGATCGAATAGTGGATTCATTCCATGACTAACTTTTCTTCATTGTGATTAACATTTAATCACTTTGGCATGGCCATGCACTTTCCAATCCAACTATGTCTAGGGGTCCAGAGATATCTCTCCTGTTATTTAGGAGGCCAAATCCCATCTTGATCCGCACACATCCCATTCCATGTTTCATTTTGTACCTAAAGACTACTTTTATGACTACCCAGTTACAGAGTAGCATTTGTTAGTATCAAAGTACACAACTACACACAATGAGAAACAATGACGATCTCAGGTCTAAGGATCTAGCAGGTGTATCACTCAAGACCAACGGATGACACATATGAAAATAACAATCCCAGCAGTGTCTCGGAGTGGGTCAATCCAACACCATGTTCACCAATATGTGTTCACATTATTAATTTTATATCTCCATATCTATGATCCGTGAAACGTGATCATCAATTAATACATGTGCTAGTTTGTGTGACATCATTATCCTATACAATGATATAGACTAGGGATCATTTAGAGTAACATTACAATTAACAAAGAGTTTCACGAACAAGTCACATACTTGATGATTACTCATATAACCATTTTTTTGATAGTATAGATGTGACACAAGTCTCTCACTACACACTATGATCACTGATTTAAGTATCTAATACCAATAGATCTCATGTGCGCCTCATGCTTTGATTGTGAAAGAAGTTTTGTCAACGGATCTGCAACATTCAAATCCGTGTGCATCTTGCATATCTTCACATTACCTCGGTCGACAATCTCTCGAATGAGGTGATAGCTTCGTAGTATATGTTTGGATCTTTTGTGTGATCTAGGCTCCTTTGCCTATGTGATGGATATACTATTGTCACAATAGAGATCCACAGGACTGAATGCACTAAGAACAACACCTAACTTAGAAACAAATTTTCCGATCCAAACAGCTTCCTTTGCAGCTTCAGAAGCTGCAATATACTTTGCCTCCATTGTTGAATCTGCTACTATATCATGCTTGGAACTTTTCCAACTCACTGCCCTTCTATTGAGGCAGAATACAAAACCGGATTGCAATCTTGAATCATCCTTATGAGTTTTGAAGCTGGCATCGGTGTAACCTTTTACAACGAACTCTTCTTCACCTCCAAATACTAAGAACACATCCTTAGTTCTTCTCAAGTACTTAAGGATGCTTTTGACAACGGTCCTATGAGCCTCGCTATAACCTGATTGATATCTGCTCGTGATGCATAGAGCATAGGATACATCTGGGCTTGTCTATAGCATGGCATACATGATGGATCCAATAGCCGAAGCATAAGAAATCGCTCTCATCCTCTTTTGCTCATCATGTGTCGAAGGGCACTGACTCTTGCTTAGAGTAATGCCATGTGACATTGGCAAGAAACCTTTCTTGGAATCTTGCATATTGAACCAATTCATTATCTTGTCAATATATGTATCTTGGCTTAATCCAATTAGCCTTTTAGATCTATCGTTATAGATCTTTATGCCCAAAACGTACGCTGCCTCTCCAAAATCCTTCATTGAGAAACTTTTTCTTAATGAGGATTTAACATCATCAAGCATTGGAATGTCATTTCTGATCAATAATATGTCATCAACATATAGGACCAAAAATAAATGTGCGCTCCCACTAAACTTCTTGTAAATACAAGGTTCTTCTATATTTTTGATGAAACCAAACCCTTTGACAAGTTCATAACAACATAGATTCCAACTCCGAGATGCTTGCTTCAATCCATAGATGGACTTTTGAAGCTTGCATATTTTACTAGCATTTTCAGGATCGACAAAACTGTCAGGTTGTGTTATGTACACATCCTCAGTTAGATTTCCATTATAGGATCAATGGGTGCCGAAAAATTTTCAGGTATTTCTTGAATCTTCAAGATGCTCCTTGCTCCCACTAACTCCTTTTGAGAGAAACACTTTCTCCAAGAAGACACCATTACGAGCGGTAAACACTTTACCCTCCGTTTTGTTATAAAAATAATATCCTTAGGTTTCCCTAGGATATCCCACAAAGAAGCATTTATCTGATTTGGGAGTGAGTTTGTCTAACGTCCAACGTTTTACATAAGAATCACATCCCCAAACTTTGAGGAAATAAGTCTTGGAGGTTTCTCGATCCACATCTCATATGGTCTCTTCTCAACAGACTTAGTAGGGACTCTGTTTAGTGTAAGGGTAGCAATTTCAAGAGCATAATCCCAAAAGGATAGTAGAAGATCTGCTTGGCTCATCATCGACCTAACCATGTCTAACAAGGTTTGGTTCCTCCGCTCGGTCACCCCATTCCATTGAGGCGTTCCACGTGGAGTCAACTGTGGAACAATTCCACATTGTTTTAAATGATTATAAATTCATTGCTCAAATATTCACACCCACAATCAGATCGTAGAAGTTTGATTGTCTTGCACAATTGATTTTGTAGTTCATTCCAAAATTCTTTGAAATTTTGAAAGGATTCAGACTTATGCCTCATTAGGTAGACATAGCCATATCTACTAAAGTCATCAGTAAAAGTAATGAAGTATGGGAAACCACCTATGGCTATTGAACGTATTGGTCCACATACATCTGTATGTATGAGTCCCAACAAGTCAGTCGCCCTATCACTTTGACCACTGAAGGTTGCTTTGGTCATCTTCCCAAGCAAACAAGACTCGCAAGTGTCATGTGATTCAAAATAAAATGATCTTAGTAAACCATCTTTCTGAAGTTTTTCAATGCGTTTCTCATTTATATGACCTAAGCGACAATGCTAAATAAAAGTAGGATTCAGATCATTTTGTCGAGCTTTTTTTTGTATTAATGTTTCCGATTGTTTTATCCTCAAGATAAAGAATATATAATCCCTTCACTAATGGACATTGAGCATAGAAATATTATGATAATAAATAGAACAACATTTGTTCTTTATTACAATCTCATAACCATCAACTTCTTCCAAACACGAAGAAGAGATAATGTTTTTGCTCAAAATAGGAATGCAATAATAACTATTCAATTCCAAAACTAATATTGAGGGTAATGACAAGTGGTACGTCCCAACAGCTATGCGAGCAACACTTGCTCCATTGCCGACACGAACATCCAGCTCGCCTTTTGCAAATCTCCTAGTCTCACTTAGACCCTGCAACGATTTGCAAGTGTAAATCATCGATCCAGTATCAAATACCCATGATTCACTACAAGATAATGCGATGTTAATTTCTATAACATTTATACCTGAAGGGGAAGTCTCACTTCTCTTCTCCTTCTTCAGATCCTCCAAGTACTTCTTGCAGTTCCTAGACCAATGCCCCTTAGCATGATTGTGAAAGCATTCATCATTAGGAGAAGGATCAAATTTGCCCTTCGGCTTAGACTTTGAGCTTGAGGGCTCATCGGGAACCTTTGCCTTTAGGATGCGTCACACACTTCCTCTTTTTATTTTTCTTTTAAACCATCATCACATGAGTGGCGTGTTTCTTAATGCCTTCTTCGACTGTTTGAAGTATCCCATGCAATTCAGCCAATGTTTTCTCCATGCCATTCATTTAAAAATTCAATATAAATGGCTCGTAGCACGGTGGGAGCGACTAGAGAACAACTTCAATAGCTAGATCATCCTTGAGTTCAGAACCAAGTTGGCCCAAAGTCTCAATGTAACCAATCAATTTTGATTACATGTGGGCGACCGGGCTACCCTCCGCCAGCTTGCATGAGAACAAGGACTATGAGATGTTGTATCTCTCGGCTCTAGCATGGTTTTCAAACATTCCATGCAGTCCCTCAATCATAGAATATACATCTGTATACTCATACTATTTTTGCAGATCAGGGGACATAGTGGCAAGCATGAGGTAGCTTACATTAAGTGCATCATTGCAGTGCTTCGTATAAGCTCTACATGTTGTAGAATTTGCACCAGCTGGGAGGTCATCAGGGTATGGCTGCAAAGAACATACTCGATTTTCTCTTGCCTAAGAATGATTCTCAGGTTGCGGTACCAATCGATAAAGTTAGCTCCATTGAGATTTTCCTTTTCAAGCACAAATCAAAAATTGAAACCGGAATTGTTACTAACAGACATTTTCTACAATAGAATATAAATACGCAAGGGTTTAGCACTATGTTATGTACCAATCTTTTATTAACAGTTTAATAAAAGATACTACCACTATATGACACTACAAGGATTCGTCTTATCGCAACGAAAAAATTTGTCGCAACAGGTCGTTTTTCGTCGCAATAGGTCACTGTTGCAATGAAAAAGAATGTGGTGATAGATTTTATGAATCGTTGTCATAAGTCCCGTGGCGATAGGTTATTACGACGACTTGAGATATGTGGCAAATAGTATGGTATTACAAAGATTTTACATCGGTGGCAAATAGTATGTTATTGCAACAATTTTACGTATTGCGATAATTTAACATATTGCAATGAATAGTACAGTATTGAAATGATTCTACATTCGTAACAAATAATATGTTATTGCAGCTATTTCACATTCGTGACAAATAGTATGGTATTGCAACGATTTAACGTATTGCAATGAATAGCATGGTATTGCAACGATTACACATTCCTGGCAATAGTATGTTATTGCAACGATTTTACATTTGTGGCAAATAGTATGGTATTGCAATGATTTAACGTATTGCGATGATTTAACGTATTACAGTGAATAGCATGGTATTGCAACGATTACACATTCGTGGCAATAATATGTTATTGCAACAATTTTACATTCGTAGCAAATAGTATGATATTGCAATGATTTAATGTATTGTGATGATTTAACGTATTGCAATGAATAGTAGGGTGTTGCAACAATTTAACATTCGTGGCGATAGTATGATATTGTAAAAATTTCACAGTCATGGCAAATAGTATGGTATTGCAACAATTTGACGTATTGCAATCATTTAATGTATTACAACAAATATCACGGTATTGCAACGATTTCACATTCGTGGCAATAGTATGGTATTGTAATGACTTCACATTCGTGGCAAATAGTATGGTATTGCAACGATTATACATCCGTGGCAAATAGTATGGTACTGCGACAATTTAGCATATGTGGCAAATAGTATGTTATTGCAACGATTTCACATTCATGGCAAATAGTATGGTGTTGCAACTATAATGCATCCGTGGAAAATAGTATGGTATTGCGATGATTTCACATCCATGCAAATAGTATGGTACTGCGACGATTTAGCATCTGTGGCAACTAGTATGTTATGGCAACAATTTCATATTTGTGGCAAATAGTATGGTATTGCAACAATAACACATCTGTGACAAATAGTATGTTACTGCAACGATTTAACGTCCGGGGCAAATAGTATTTTGTTGCAACGATTTCACAAGCATGGTTAACATTTCCCGATGTGTGGAATAGGTTTGTAATGCAATGTTTCCTGATCTGTGCCAACAGGTTTGTAATGCAGCATTTTTTGATCTCTGGAAATAAGGTTGTAATGCAACGTTTAATGATTTGTGGTGATAGAGTGTAATGCAACATTTTGTCATCTGTGGGAATAGTGTGGTAATGCAACATTTTCTGAGTGGTGGCAATAGTAGTCTAGTGCAACATTATTTGAGTCATGGCCAAATGTTTATTGTGCAATGTTTTTGTAATTCGTGGCAATAGCTTACTATTGCAACAATTTATTCTTCATGACAAGAAATTTGTAATGCCACATTTTATAATTAGCGGCAGTAGAATCCTAATGCACCAAGTTTGAAAATTAGTGGCAACAGAATCACAAGTTTAACAATAAACATCCATCAATTGATATTGCAACACGCATAACAACACTCAAGTATTACTAACGCGACATATTTGCATGTTAAAAGTTTGCCTAAGACTACTGGGACTAATTGGAACATGTGCCTTTTGGTTACCCTTTTGATTGCCCTTTTGTTGGCCCTTTTGTGTAGTCTCCAACATTTTGCGCACTTCAGCCACCATTGAGAGGCGCATGTCCTCCATTTCCTGAGCACTCTATTCACGATCATCTGCTATCTGACCTTCTAAGTTCTGGACATGAAGGTTTAACTCTTCATTCTTCTGGTTTATGCAGTCCATTTGGGTGGTTAAGGTCTAGGCCTGAAGTTCTAGGCGTGCATTTCTATCATTTCTTCCTTCTTGTCCACTTGGGCACGTGCTTTGCTCTATATACAAAAATAAAAATCATAGGTACATTGCAAATATTTATTTAGTTGAGGATTGTTTGAAGTGTTACTCACATGTACAGCTTCTGCCTGCTCGTTTGCCCATTCGCCGTTCTTCAAATGGCTTGCCTCCCACAGTTGTATGTCATCGGGTTCTTCTCCAGTCTATGGGTCTCGCTACATAAAATACAAGTAAAATTCAACATGTAGGTATACATATTGATTCCAGTGCAATGTAAAAGCATGATTTATTTTTCATACCTTCTTGTGACTAAGTTGGGCGTAGGATTTGGAGCCAAGCAAGTGTTTCGTCTTTTGTCTTCTTCGATTTTGAGAATTGGTCTTGCTTATCGACTGCAATAAATTTAAGAACTAATTCCACAAATAAATGTAAATTAAATAGTTTTTGTATGATGTGAAGCTATTAAAATTTTAGCTGACCTTGAATCACTCAGACCCAAAATATTCTATGTGGTGCAACCACTCGGGCGCCAGTACGTCATCATGCTTGTTTCCAATACATTCTTCATCGGTCGAATAACTCTTATAGGTGACATGCAAAGTCAAGCGCCTCCCCTTGTAGTGCTCACAAAAAATTATCAAAATTTTTCTTGCGCTCTCCCGTGTGTCCTTCATGTCCCAGAAATTCTGTACATTGTATAACACATTGCTGTAAACCTACAAGATAGAGGTTGTAAGAAAAAAAGTTACTTTTGTTGGGTGTGACGACATTAACCAGAATGTCTCGTACTATTTCTCTCTTGTTAGTATTGCCAACCTTTCCCCCCTTCCTTGTACCTATGAGGGGTGCATGTTTTTTTGTTAACATAACCACATCATCGACAAAGTGCCACTGACTAATAATACCGCAGCACCCAACGTAGGGGAGAACTGAATTGGTAGCTTCACATTCTTCGTTCTGCTAACTTGGGATGCATAGCGTATGCTGGCAACCTTATGTCCTTTAGCCACACCTCTTCCAAACTTCCTTCCTTCTGTTACATTGATACAAACGGTAAACACATAAAGCAAATTACCGCCTGACCAAGTTGTTTAGTATCATGTACAAATAGTGTAAGAAGAAGAAAAGTCTGATGTTCGTACCATCTTTAGTACGAGTGCGACTAATACGAGCGTGGAACGACAGTGTCCCAGGAGCATTTTGTTCTATTTTAATCCCTCTTGGTTTATATTAATTGTCATATCAGACCAACAAATGAATTAAAAATGAACTAGTTAGGACTGTCTGAACGACAATTATTTTGATCGGGAGGGAGTACATTGTTGACATTGTTGCTACTCAAGTACACATGTTAGTGGTGCTATTGCACTCATAGTACTGCAAAGGATTTTCAGTCCAGCAGCGAAGCAGGCAAGACGGAGGGGGCGGGCATGCAGCTGGCCACACTAGACTAGACAAAGATAGGGTTCGCCGGTTCGGTCTGACTGACATCAGCCGGAGCGCGTCTTGAAGAGAATTGGTTGCAGGGCGTGTAATTAATGCCAGTGGTCGCAAGTGGCGAATGCAAGACAGATAAGGCAGGCAACTTGCGGGATTGAAATCCTCTGCAGTACTGCACCTGCAGTAGCTTCCACTGACATGTGGGCCCATGAGACATCGGGTCCACTTGTCATTGGCAGCTACTGCAGGTGCAGTACTGCATAGTCCCAGCTTGTGACGCATAACAAAGCGAGGGTTCGCTCAGGCTGAGATCACCCGAAGGAACTCTCGAGGTGGATTGGTGGCACAACAAGTAATGGATAGGGATTTGTGGGCAGCGGTGTCATCATGGCACACAAAGGATGGGACATGGCGATGGGCAAGGGAGACGCATCGGGGACTACACTGAAGTGACCAGCAGCAGGGCATGGGCGCCGGTGCCGACCGGAGTGGCCGGCGGCGAGAGAGCACAGCGGAGGCATCAAAAAATCACGCCATCACACATGCTGATGAACTATTAACTATAAAGACTAGGAAAGTAGAATCGCAAGGCATGCTAAAACAATTAGTAGAGCCTAGTACATACTCCCTCCATTTCAACTCATCTCTAATTCCTAGATTCAAACATCGTCTAAACAAAGAATGCAAATGACCATGATACCCATCATCAATACATTAAAAGGACAGAACGTAGTCTCTCAAAATGCTCCAAATTCAATGGCAAAGGAGTATAAAACTAACACGCTCTACCAAAACAAATGGCATAGCAGAGAGGCAGGTTGTAATGTGATGTGATATGGGTGGTTGGAAGCTACCGATAGAGTTGGAGTGGGAAATTTTTTTATGCTCCAAAAGTAAAGTTACGCTGGGAGAGAAGACGTATTTCTGGTTTGTATATCTATATCTGTTGTTGGTTCATGCATCATAGTACCAGGGAGTGAAGAATCTCGGGGTTCCTGAACATCATGTGTTGCAATATTCTCTACATACCATGTAAAGGAATTAATGTTTTCTAAAATAATTTAATTTTGACAAGAAATACACTTATAGTTATACCAGGTGCTTGTTGGCCGCCATGAATGCTTGTAGACGACATCACAATTTGCTGTCTTGTTCCTAAAGTAAAGAGCATTGTAAGTAGTCATTCCAAATAACACTGATAACGTCAGATTACATGACCGACGTAGATTTTGGATCGGACGATGTGGTTTCTATAAACTGACAATGTTTGTTTGGAACGGAGGAATAAAAAATCAAGGAATAGGAAAAAACCTACGATTGAAAAAAACCACAAGAAAGAAAAAAGTTTAAAAACCGTGGGAACTGTAAATCTTAGGAATATAAATTTGTAAAACAGGAATGAGAGTACAACATTTGGATTGGTTCATTAGATAACCCGTGCGTCATTTACTTCTAAATCCAAAAATTACATACTACCTCCGATTTTAATATTTGTCGTTCTCGGCCAAGAATTAAACTAGAAATACACTACAGTAATAATCTGTCGGAGCGACATTTATTTCGGGTCATATGTAGTATATGATATATATATATATATATATAAGACCTATCTGTCCTGAATACATTGGCTTGTAGTGAATACTCTTGCTTTGACGATAAAAGTTTTGAATATCATCAAAACACTGTTTTATTAAGGTCCGACTAGTTTTGGTTAGCTTCGGTGAGTTTTGTCTTTGATAGCTCCGGCTCAAGGTCCGGGTTGCTCTGGCAAGGCCCGGAACTTGACCGCAATGCTTCTGTTTTTCATTTACAAGTTTCGTACTTGCTTTACATCTATGGAAAGATTGCTTAGTATTCATTGGCTAAGTCTTTGGTGCGTATTTGGTTTACATGGATGATATCGTGTTACTGTGGTTTTGCAACATGCTTATGTGAGGTTCTGACGTAAGGTGTTGTGTTCGGAACTAACTTGAGTCAAGTCGAGGACTTGGGCTCGTATGGATTGGTTGATTATTCATGTGCAGGTGTTGCTTGAGTTCAAGACATGGCTGGTGATGGGATCCATTGGACTAGTCTCAGGGAGGAGATGAGGTTCCAACAACCAAATTCGGGAGGAATTGTTGTTGAGCTGATCAGGAGGTTGTGCAGCATGATTGAATCAAGAACAATGCATGTGAAGGTATCATGGACGTCATTGGAAGATGTTTGCACGTGTGCAAGGAGTGCATGGACGTGGCTACATGGTTCCGAGATGTGATGAAGAGATGTGGACATAAAGAGTTGGTCGGAAAGGTCCAACCGACTAGGATATGGACTCAGGCTGCGACTGAGTCGGGTTTGACTTAAATATGGAAATATTTGAGTTGGTTATGATAAGATTTTGTGTGGGTCACGAATTTGAGTTGTTTTAGGAATATAGGATACGTTCCTAAGGTGCTTGGAAGTCTTAAGATTGCTTCTATCTGCATATAGAAGAATCCTAAGCAGTTATAGAAAGTTACGATTCGTGAACAGAGTGGGATTATGTTCCTGATTTGAGTTGAGTTGGCTTTCGAGCTGATTATATAAGCAAGGGAGCCCAGAGCTCGTGGTATACGACTTTGGAGCTGTTACTCTTGTGTTCTATTGAATAAAATTCGTAGTTTGAATGAACTTTTGTTCCTTGTTTGTCCGACTTTTTCCAAACAAGTTTACTCGTAGAGTTTCTGGACAGCACTACCTTTCGTCGGTGGATTTATCATAACTCGAGTTTTACAGATCCAATTGATGTGAATCTTTTTGGATTGTCTTCACAACTTGATTATCTATAATCTGTCAAAATTTCACGGTCATTGGATTTGTGGTTTCTGATCTACACGGGTTTCTTTGCAGCGTTCCAGAACTGTTTTTTCTCGACTAGGGCAGATTGACCTTTGTTTGATCTTTCGATCATAACTTGAGTTTCTCTCGACAGATTTGAGTGATTCTTTTTGTGTTGTCTTCGTGACTTGATTCTCTCTGATATTTATCACTTTCTTCATGGTGAAACACGTTTAGATTAGTCTCACACACAATTTATTTAACAAATCGTTTTTCTGCCGAAGGGGTTGGGGTTTAATTGTTTCCGCTGCGTAAGATTTTTAAATCTACCATTCACCCACCTCTGGTAGCTTTTCACGTGCTCTTCGATCCTACAATATATATATATATATATATATATAAACTAAATTCATGAAACATAAGAGCACATTTCTGCTTTGGTAATTTATTTAATCTTCGTATATCAGCATGGATCGTGTAGAACTTAACTAGCCAAAAATTGCATGGATCATGTAGAACCTACCCAATATAGCTCTATAAAAAGACGACATGGATCGTGTAGAACTTACCTAGCACAAAACTGGAGTCTGGGATGTCGAAGGGAGGTGTCAGCGACGAAGAGGTTCGGTAAAGCCCGTCAAACTTGGTCGCCCGGCGTTGTACCCACGAGTCACCACCACCAAGAGCTTCGATGCGTCACTGCAAGATCCATGGGGAACAAATTTGTAAAAACCGTGGGAAATGAAACACGAGAATTTTTTAGGAATACAAGTTTGGAACACAGGACAGAGAGCACAACACATTTAGAGTAATGCAGGATCAGCGGAAGGGCGGGGCAGAGGTGTGTCTGGAACGGAGGCCAGCGTTTCCGTTTATACTCATCGTGGCTGAAATAGGGTTACAATTGGCGGGACTCAAATTGGAGTTGCAAGAAGTGAAAATTCAATTGTGTGAGACCTATGTGTGCTGAATACATTGGCTATGGTCATAAAGTTTTGAATACTACCAAAACACCTTTATCATCAAGGTCCGACGATAGGTACGGCTTGTTTTGGTTAGCTCCGGCATAGTCTAACGTAAGGTATGACATGCTTTGGCAAGGTCCGACTTTTTTTTCTAGGTCCGACTAGCTTTGGTTAGCTCTTGCGCTAGGTCCGGCTAGCTTTGGTAAGCTCTGGTTCAAGGTCCAATTAGCTTTGGCAAGGTTCAGAGCTTGATCGCAGTGGTTCTACTTTTATCTTGCAATGATCCGTACTTGCTTCACATTGATGGAATAATTGCTTAGTATTCATTTACTAAGTTTTTGGTGTGTTATGGCGGTTATGGTTTACATCACTTTTCTATGTTTTGCAACATGCTTATGTGAGGTGCTCACGTAAGATGTTGTAGTTTTCGAACTAACATGAATCAAGTCGAGGACTTGTGCTCGAAAGTATTAGTTGTTTATTCATGTACAGGTGTTGCTTGAGTTCAAGACATTGCTCGTAACGGGATCCCTTGAACTAGTCTTAGGGAGAAGATGAGGTTCAACAACCAAGTTCGGGTGGTGCCAGCACCCTTCGTACCGTATACCCCTTGGGACTACAAAAAGACTAAAAGAACTTCACCTGTCTGAGTTAAAGACCTCCGAAGGCCCCACGTGTTATACGGGACCGGACCTGCCTCCCTTATATGGTTAGTCCTTGTGCTGCCACGTGTATCCTACAACTGGAGCTACATCCCACACATAAGAAAGCTCCGGGCCAAATACCTGTGCAGCACCTCCGGACCTAACTCCCGACAGAGGAAAGCTCCGGTCCTGACATGTGTACAATAATACCGGACCTACCCATCCCATACAGTAAGCTCCGGAGCTGCCACGTGTCCAACCACCGGACCTTCTACTTCAACAAGAAAACTGGAGGACCCCCAACGGCTCGGACCTTCAAGGGGCAATCAAAGACTTCAAGACCTGATTAAGTGTCATTAATACCATATTAATGACACACGATCAGAAGGCCCTTAATGCCAGTAACGGTACTGTCAGGACCCGTTACCACGCTATTAGTGGAAATTAATCTCATTAATTGTGTATTAAACATTAGTAACCGCCGGGGCCACATGTCGGGCCAGGCAAATAATGTAACGACCAGTCCTTGTGCTATAAAAGGACTGGTCGACGATACACAAGGGGACGCTCAGATGCTCTCGAGCACACACAATCATTGAAAGCTCTTAGACTCTCAATACAACAGCTACACACCCCGTGGAGTAGGGTATTACGCTCAGGCAGCCCAAACCATGTAAATTCTTGTGTCCATTTGCCATATTCTTTGGATTCTCTGCGCACCCAATACCGAACAATAAACTCATTGAGCTACCAATGGTAGTATCAGGAGAATTGCCAGAAAAGCACTCTGACAGTTGGAGCGCCAGGTAGGGGGTAGCTGCCCGAGATTTCAAGAATGGTGAACTCAGCTGCTGGATCGCCCAACGATAACCCCGCTGCACAACCTATTGGAGGCAATCCCTCCAACATGCAATAACCAGTAGGTCCGTGGCTCCACCAGGAGTCATGCCTCCGCCACCACCGTCTGCACCAGAAAATCAAGCTGGACAACGGGACAGAGCATCTGCGTCGGTCACAGTGTTGGCGTATAACAACAATCCTAAACACGCGCTTCATGTAGCACGTGCTCTTCTCCAACGCCCACCACCTCCGGGTGCATCTCAGGGTGCAATGGAGCAGTGGAGGGCTGATGTGGAACATTTGGTTGCAGCAGCAGTCGATCGCATCAGCAACCAAGGTCCTCCCTCCTTGGGGCGGGCCCCATCGTAGCATTGGACTTTGTCGGGCAGACTTGGTCCGCACGCTTCCCAAAATAGGAGGCGTGCTGCGTCTCAACAAGCGATATTGTTGCCTCCCGGGGCGCGACGCACCCATACAGTATCCATAATTTCAACTCACGACCTCCGATCGGAGCTTGATCGCCGTTACCATCAACAGGACGGCCGCGTCCATATCGAGCGTGCTCGGGAAAGGTCAGAAGCTTGAGACAGTTATGTTCCTTAGGGAAGAGGAGGAGGCTGTTCTGCCCTGGCCATGCACTTGCGCATGGTCAGATGGCCAAAAAAGTTCCGGCCTCACCTTCTGGAGAAATTTGACGGGACTGTCAATACCGCTGAGTTTCTCCAGATTTACTCCACTGCAATCCTTGCAGCCGGAGGTAACGAGGCCGTAATGGCCAACTACTTCCCCGTGGATTTAACTGGGACTGCCAGGTCCTGGTTCATGAGCCTCCCGCCCAATTCCATTAATAGTTGGGCGGAATTATGCCAACAGTTCACAGCCAATTTCGGGAGTTCATACACCCGACCAGCCACCAAACTGGACCTTTCTGCTGTCACGCAGAAGGGGGGAGAATCCCTACGTTCCTTCATCCAGAGGTTCTCCTAGGTACGAAACACTATTCCTTCTATCTCTAGCACCTCTGTTATTTTGGCATTTAGACAGGACGTACAAGACAAGAAGATGCTGGAGAAACTGTCGATCAAGGAGATCACCAGCGTCATGGAGCTCTTCAACTTGGTAGAAAAGTGTGCCAAAGCTGCGGAAGGCCATGAAATGCACTCCAAACCACCTCCAGAGGATAACAAAAAAATCCTCCAAGGGCGAAGCCATTACCTCCGGGAGTGGCAAAAAGAAGAAAAAGCCCAACGCCGTTACCGTCAACAGGACGGCCGCGTCCATATCGAGCGTGCTCGCGAAAGGCGAGAAGCTCGAGACAGTCCTGTTCCTGAGGGAATAGGAGGAGGTCGTTCTGCCCTGGCTATGCACCTGCGCATGGTCAGATGGCCACAAAAGTTACGGCCTCACCTGCTAGACAAATATGACGGGACTGTCAATCCCGCTGAGTTTCTCCAGATTTACTCCACTGCAATCCTTGTAGCCGGAGGTAATGAGGCCGTAATGGCCAACTACTTCCTTGTGGCTTTATCTGGGACTGCCAGGTCCAAACCACCTCTAGAGGATAACAAAAAATCTTCCAAGGGCGAAGCCACTACCTCCGGGAGTGGTAAAAAGAAGAAAAAGTCCAACGGCAAGAAAAAGTCATCGGCTGGCACACCTACTGCTGCAGCTACTGCAGCTCTGGGTGGCCGAGGGCCACACCCCGAGAAATGACCTCGACCTTCATTTGAAGATGGCAGCAACTCCAAAATGTGGTGTCCTATTCATAAGTTGAACAACCACAACTTGAAAGACTCCCTCGAGGTCCAGAATCTTGTCGAGCGCTACAACAAGCGCCGGGAAGAAGTTCCTTTCCGACAAAGGGAAGGAAAACAGAAAGTCGACGAAGCTCTAGCTGAAGAAGAATTAGGCTTTCAGGACCCTAAAAAGGTCTTGAAAGTTGTTTACACTTCCGTCGACAACGACTCTGATGTCTCTGACAATGAACGTCGGAAAACCATGAACACCATTTTTGGTGGTTCATGGGACATCACCTCCCGCTGTGTCCTCAAAACCATGCGGCGGGACATGGCTTCAGTGGCTCCCATCGCCAGGGCGGAGCCGCACCGGAAGTTGATGAATACTGCCATCACTTTTGACGCGTCAAACTGCCCTTAGAATATGATCAGAGCTGGTCAAATCCTATTGATGGTATCTCCGACCATCAACAACGTCCAACTCCATCACGTGATGGTAGACGGAGGTTCAGGGCTGAACCTCATAAGCTTCGAAGCCTTCGTTAAGCTTCAGCTCCGACCATCAGATCTTCGCCCCTCCCGACCTTTCTCCGGATTAGGTCCGGGGGCCATAACCCCACTTGGTGCCATTACTCTCCCCGTGACCTTCAGGACTCGAGAGAACTATTGCACTGAGAAGTTGGTCTTTGACATCGCTCAGATCAACTTACCCTTAAATGCCATCTTGGGCAGGCTAGCCTATTACAAGTTTATGGCTGCTGCTCACTATGGCTACTTGTTGAAGATGCCAACACCAGTTGGTGTACTCCAAATCCGTGGAGACCGCATCGCCAGAGTGACTGCACTAGAGGAACTTCACACGCTTGCTATAGTGCAGAAGGAAGAGTCCAGGCAGGAGCAAGCTCCAAAACCCCCGAGCATTCATCATCGAGGCTCAACCTTCGCACCTCGTGTGCAACCAAGCGGTGACACCGACATTCCCGTCAAAGTAGTCCAAATAGGTTCCAATGCCGCTCAGACCACCCGTATATCGGGAGTACTGAATAACAAATAGGAACTCATGCTCATTACTTCCCTCCGGGCTAATGTCGACGTGTTTGCCTGGCAACCGTCGCAAATGCCTGGGATCCCTAGGGAAGTGATCGAGCATAATGTAAAGATCTATCCCGACGCTCGGCCTGTACACCAGAAGCCTCGGAAGCAATTAGTAGAGTGACAGAACTTCATACGACAAGAAGTGAAGAAGTTGCTCGAAGATGGATTCATCCGAGAAGTCTTCCACCCAAAATGTCCGGCAAACCCAGTCGTTGTACCTAAGGCCGGCGGGAAGCTTCGGATGTGTATCGACTACACAACACTGAATAAGGCATGTCCAAAAGATCCATTCCCACTATGTAGAATAGACCAGATAGTGGATTCCACTTTTGAGTGTGAATTACTGTGTTTCCTAGACGCATATTCTGGGTACCATCAAATCAGAATGTCTAGGGAAGATGAAGAGCATACTTCTTTCATCACAATAGATGGATTGTATTGTTATACTGCCATGCCGTTTGTTCTGAAGAATGCAGCTTCAACATTTGTACGTGCTATGTACAAAACCTTTGGAGAGCCCATCAGAGATGTAGTGGAAGTGTATTTGATGACATCGTCGTCAATATTAAGAACAAGGAGTCACTTCTTGACACCTTGCAAGCTGTCTTTGATAAGCTGCGAGTCACTCGCACAAAGCTGAACCTAGACATGTGTGTCTTCGGGGTTAGCTCTGGAAAGCTTCTTGGTTTCCTGGTAAACCACCGAGGCATAGAGGCAAATCTGGCGAAGATTAAAGCCATGGAAGATATGCGGACACCAGCCGCTGACTGGATGTCTGGCTGCCCTCAGCCCGTTCATCTCAAGACTGGCAGAACGGGCACTACCCTTCTTCAAACTATTAAGGAAGTCCAGACCATTCCAATGGTCTGAAGAAGAAGAAAAGGTGTTCCAGTAGCTAAAGCAACTCCTCACCACTCTACCTACCTTGGTAGCTCCAAACCCTGGTGAGCCTTTACTGCTTTATATTTCAGCAACTAACGAAGTTGTCAGCATGGTCCTGGTTGCGGAAAGACCAGAAATGTTACAAACTCAAGAATCCAGACCCCTCCGGGAGAGTAAGGAGGTTCCTGAAGCCAAGTCTGGGTCCCAGCCCCTAGACTTGAGTCAACGAGGAGTTGCTCTTGTCGAGCAAGAAGAGTCGGACCCCCCTGGGAGGGTCCAGGTAACTCCTAAAGAAGCTCCGGGTTCCTCCAACAAGAACCCGACGATCTCCGAAGAGAGTCCGAACCCCTCCGGAAGGGTCCGGGTCGGTGAGGTGGAAGCTCCGGGCCCCTCCGGGAGGGTCCGGACAGTCCAACGCCCAGTGTACTTCATCAGTGAAGTACTCCACGACGCCAAAACTCGGTACCTAGAAGTACATAAACTGCTATACGCAGTTCTTATTGCTTCTAGGAAGCTACGACACTATTTCCAAGCTCACAAGATCTCAGTGGTTACTTCATATCCACTGCGAGCGATTTTGCATAATCCCAACTCCACTGTGAACATTGCAAAGTGGGCAGCGGAATTGGACAAGTCTGATCTTGAATTCGTCCCCAGACAAGCAATCAAAAGTCAAGCATTGGCGGACTTTGTGGCGGAATGGACCCCCTCTCCATCAAACCCTGGGGGCCCCAGTGAGCAGAAGCCGGAACTCAAGGCTCCGATCTTCACCGAGCCTCACTGGACACTTTACTTCGACGGTTCCATGCAGAAGCAGGGGGGCGGAGCTGGAATCCTTCTCCTCGCTCCGACCGGGGAGAAAGTTAAATATATGGTGCACCTTGACTTCAAGGAGACCAACAACATGTCGAAGTATGAAGCACTCATTTACAGACTAAAGGTGGCACTATCATATGGTGTCAAGCAGCTGTTGGTCAAGAGAGATTCGCAGCTCATCATTAAATAGGTGAAGGGTGAATGCTCCTACAACAATCCCCAACTTGCTGCTCATCTCCTTGAAGTTCAGAGGCTTCAAAAGGACTTTAAAGTCCTGGATCTCCACCATGTACAGCGTCTCCATAATGCTGAAGCAGACGAACTCTCGACAAAAGCGTCAACCGGAGCTCCGGCTCCAGACGGAACCTTCGTCCGGAGGTTGTCTAAGCCGACAGCTCATCCTGCCGAACTGAGCGAAGGGGGCGAGACCAGCATCCTGAAGCTGGCGGTCCCAATGGCCCTATTACCATGGCAGCCATCAAGGGTCGTAAGTGCTACCGGAAGCTCTGAGCAACCCAGAACGCAAGACTCAAATGCTCAAGTTAGCTCCAATGCATGAATCTCAGAGATCCGGAGCTACCTGAAAGACAATTACCTTCCTGACGATGATGTATCCGCTGACCTGATAGTCATATTGGCTAAAAGATACACGTTGGTAGAAGGGGATCTCTACTGGCGCGGTGCCAACAGCGTCCTAATGCGGTGCATCACAAAGGAAGAAGGTTGCGAGCTCCTCACATAAATCCATGGAGGCGAGTGTGGGAACCACGCGTCTTCCCGCACGTTGGTTGGTAAAGCCTTTCGGCATGGCTTTTACTGGCCTACAGCGCTCCAGGATGCAACTGAGCTAGTGAAGAAATGTGAAGCATGCCAGTTTCATGCAAAACAAATTCACACACCGGCTTAGCCTCTACAAATGATACCTCCCACATGGCCTTTCCCTCTGTGGGGGATGGATATCTTGGGACCTTTCCCAAGAGCCGTCGGAGGTTACAAGTTCCTATATGTCGCCGTTGACAAATTCACCAAATAGCCAGAAGCAACTCCAGTTGCTACAATAAAAAAGCAATCAGCCATCAACTTCTTATAGTCCGTCGTATGCAGATTCGGAGTCCCAAACAAAATCATAACCGATAATGGGACCCAATTTACAAGATCTGCATTTCAGGGATATTGCGAAGACCTCGACATTCAAGTCAGCTACGCTTCCATAGCTCACCCGGCAAGCAATGGCCAAGCTAAGAGAGCAAATGCAGAAATCCTAAAAGGACTCAAGACGCCACATATGAGCATCTGAAAAAACATGGAGCCAACTGGATCGAAGAGCTTCTGCCCACTCTATGGGTCAACAGGACAACTCCAAACCGGTTAATTGGAGAGACACCCTTCTTCCTGGTGTATGGAGCTGAAGCAGTCCTTCCTCCAGAAATCACCTTGGGGTCACTCCGGGTCCGGACCTTCGACGATGCCGCGTAGGACCAACTTTGGCGTGAAGACCTTGACCTCCTTGAAGAGGGAAGGTGCCGAGCAGGTGTTCGGAATGCCCGATACCACCAAGCTCTCCAGCGCTATCACCAAAGGCATGTTCATAGCCAACAGCTCGAGGAAGGTGATCTGGTGCTACAGAGAATACAATCCATAGAAGGGTTAAACAAACTCTTCCCCAGTTGGGAAGGACCCTTCTGAGTGATTAAAGTATCCCATCTCGGATGCGTTCGCTTGGCAACTGAGGATGGGACACCTCTCTCTAATCCTTGGAACATTGAGCACCTCCGTAAGTTCTACACTTAATATCACGAAGGTGAGTCTGTAGTTACACGTGATGTATGTTATAGAGTCATTGTACAGAGTCGGGTAGCTCCTCCGGGAAAACAGCCGGACCTTCCCCGGAAGGTCCGCAAAGTTCAGGCAACACTTGTCACAATCTCAGAACTAAAAGTGTAGCTAGCTACCTTGGGTCAAACAAGAAACAAAACACACTTAGCCTGGTTCCGTACCCTAAGGTATTACTTGTTTCCCCTGTACCCCGGACCTATAATGAAAGACATTGTCTTTTGGAAACAGACTCCACGTGCATTTATTTTGTACAAGCTCAATATTTTTTATTTTTCTCTTTCTTGTCTATAACAAAGTTGTGCGATTCTCAAGAATTTTTTAGATCGACTAATTCATGTACAACTGGAGTTGCATTGGTAATTCCTTCAGGTTTTCATGTTGTTGAATGGTTCACTTGCCTAAATGCCGCCAGCCAGTCTAGGTCCGGAGTATGCTATCGACTTAGCCTGGTCCTGCACTCTAAGTACGCCACTCTACCTACACCCCAGCAGGCCGAAGTAAGGCGGGTCCTGAAAACAATTCGACCTGAAGAAAACAACTCGATGCACTTGATTGTATGAAGAATTGCGCTCGACCCAAAAATTTCTTACGATAATAATAAGTCGCAACTGAGTTATAGATAGGAAATGAATTTTACTATTTTTCTTGACTTTAGTGTGCAGGAAAAATAAAGATCTCATGATGATGGTGAATTTAGCCGGAGCTATTAAAGCTCCGACATTCCCTAGAAGGCTTTTAGTCGATGTTTTAAACAATGATAGCAAGCATCGCTGGAGCTATTCAGCTCCGGGACCACTGTCGGAGCTACCAAGCCCTGATGATGGTCAAAGCCGGAGCCCTTAAGCTCCGACAACCTCAGGGAGCCTTCACTACCGAAGACTTTGGACCTATGCTCTACAAGTCTAAAGCACGCGAGACTTCAACAACTGTTATATCCTCTTGGTACACGTGCACAATCAAATTGTGTACATCTACCAGGGGGCCAAGCGGGACAAAGGTTTTGAAGACAAAAAATGAAATTCATAAAAAAACTTGGATTTCATTCATCTGGAGACAAGAGATTACAAAATTGAAGAAAAAGAAGAGAAGATAGAGACGAGAGCTACAAAGAGATGATCCTAGACCCTATGGAAGAACGAGGCGACCTTCTGGACAACCTCAGAAACGCTGGCCTGGGCAGCTTCGCCCTCTCCGTCGATGGGACCTTGGAGCACTGGGTCCAGAGGGAATTGCGGGTCCCGGCTTGTGTAGCATGACAGAGAAAATTCTGCAACACTCTTGGCCAGAGATTGTCCCTCGGTTTCTAGCTGGTCTGCAATGACATCGCCCATTTTGCAGAGCTTGTTCCCTGCCAAACTCAGCGCTTGCAACGCCTGGTCCAGCTCCGGTTCCGGATCATCCGAACGCACGGGACCAAAACCCATTGGCGTCAGCACATCGTTGGCTTTGCCCAGGAAGTCCAAAACTTGTTGGGACTCTGCAATCCTGCCGCTTCGCATCTCCTCCAAGGATCTTTTGGCCGCCGCAAGCTCTGAGTTCTCCCGAGCAAGACGCTCCACCTCTTTGGCATTCTGCTGAATCTTTTCAGCAACCTGCCTTCTAAGTTTACTGAGCTATTCCTCACGATGATGGATCTCGTTCCGGCGGTTAACCAGGTTCTTATCTCGGCCCCGCACCTTCTTCTCCCTAGCACCAACGTCAGTTTCCGTCCTGTGGAGTTCTTGTCCTTGCTGCCAGGCTTTCTTCTCCTCTCTCTCGCAGCGCTCATCCAATTTCTTGGTGCGCTCATCGAGACTCTTGTCACCCAGAGTTAGCCTCTGAGTAAGCTCTTCTTCCCTCTTCACAACGTTGTCCCGCAGCTCTAGGAGTTTTTGCTCTTCATCCTCGAGCTTTCTCACCGCTCCTCTAGGGCCTCCCGACGATTGACGAGACTGGTGTGGATGGCATCGAGCCTCTCTTGGCGATCATCTGCTGCGCCATTAGCAGCCTTGGCCTGTTCGTAGATGGCCCGGGACTGTTTGTCATGGGATCGCGTCATGCTTTGCCTCTCATCCAGCAGCTTACCCTAGTACTCCAGGCGGATCATCTCCTTCCTCACCCACTCCTTGTCTTCAGCCAACCTCGACTGCGCCAGCTTGGTCTCGAATTGAAGCTGGTTGTGCCACCTCCTAAGAGTTTGATGCTCCTCCTAGAGAGCCTTGTTGTCGTGGTAAAAAGCCAGTTGAACCTGGCGAAGACTGGAGCAAGCGTTGTCAATAGACAACGACAGAGGGATCGGGTCCGGACCTGCCAGGGCCATCTCCGTCGATTCCAGCGGATTCTCCATGACAAAAATTGGGTCTCACTCTACAAGAGTGGTTCCCTGAGCTTCTGCAGCACCAGGGCCACCCTCCAGAATAGCCTCGACCGCGGTCAAGGAAGGTCCTGCTACATGAGATTCAACCTCTGGATTGGGCTCCGAAGGTCCCGCCACCAGCTCTTCAACAACTGGTCCCTCAAGCGGGGGGGGGGGGGGGGGGGGGGAACAACTTCATCTCGGCACCCTGGTTCGGCGCGGGCACCTCCGGGACCACCACCTCCGAGGCAGTGGTTGAAGGATCGACCAGAACTGGAGCCACTTCCGGCTCTGACTCTGGCGCTTCCTCCAACACCGGCCCAGATGCTGACGCTTCGACCACCATGGGCTCGGGCGCCGGCACCTCCGCGGCGATTTGTTCAGGCGCCAGAACCTCTCCGACGACCGGCTCCACCACTGAAACTTCTGCAGCAGCCGGCTCTACCGCTGGAACTTCTTCAACCGGCTCAGGTGCCAGAGCTTCAGCAACTACCAGCTCTACTGCCAGGCATCATCAACCACTGGCTCCACCGCTGGGGCTTCAACAACATCTGGCTCTAGTGCCGGAGTCACAGTTATCTCCGGTTCTGAGGCTAGAGCCTCCACCATTTCAGCGTCCAAGCTCGGAGCTTCAACCTCCAGTGCAGGTGCCGCTGGTAAATCTTCATTCTCGTGGTCTGGCGCTACCACGGGAGCTTCTGGGGATGAGTCGTGGTCCAGGACCACAACAGTCGGCACCAGAGCTGTCGCAACCTCAGCCACTCCTTGGGGCGCCGCTGGGACTGGAGCCGGAGCCTCTGCCTGCACAGCTTCAGGTGTTGTGGCAGGAACAGGAGCTTCAACCCGTCTCTTGGGTACCCTGTAGATGGAGGACAAAGACACTTAAAACGCAGTTACAACACAAACCAACCAATTGAGGTAAAAAGTAAAAATTACCTCGGAAGGCTTCCGCACCAGTTAGCACGGAAACTCTTCTCCAGACGCTTAGGACTGGACCCTGGCGCCACTTGCATGTCTTGTCCGGAAGGTTCCCTGGAGCTTGCCGCAACTATCGGCGCTGCTTTGGTCGTGGTCCCCTTCGATCGGGAAGAACTTCTGGATCCAGAACCTTCAGGATGTCCCGATGTCGTAACCACACGGCTGGAACTAGCACCCCGGGGAGGTGCCGATGCTGGAGTGGTTGCCACCGTCGAAGACCTCCCCCTCCGAGGAGAAGGAGCGGCTGGGGAAGGAGGAGGCCTGATGGACCTCCCATCAGAATGCTTCAGCTTCCTCTTCCAACTCGAGGGCTCGGCCAACTCCTTGCCCTTGCCCGTGACTTCAACTCTTGGTTCCGGGACGGAAGGGGGACCACCCTCGGAGGCCCCGGAGATCACCAACCTGGTGGTCAAACGCCTCTTGACGACACCAAGGTCATCAAGCACCGGCATCTTACGCCGGAGCTCCCTGCTGAGATCTGCCTCCATGTTTAGAGGAAGGAAAGCTGCCAGCGGAGACAAGTAGTCGCCTTCGACGTTGATGTCGTGCTAGAATTTCTTGAGGTGAAGCTCCAAGGCTGCGCCTTCCAGGTTGGACTTCAAACCGGTTTCGATCCAGTCATCGTCCATCACGCTGTTGAGGGCCCAAGCAAGCTTCTCCCTCTTCTTTAGTGGAGCCCACCTGTTGGCTAGGAAATTGCAAAATACTGCCTGAGGAGTCACCCCTCCTTCCACGCACTAGCGGATCCTAGTTAGAGCAGGGTTGTAGGCGTCCGACAACATCGGAACTTCACTCCAAGCTTCAGTGTCGATGTTGGGGAGTCCTACGGGCAACTCCAGTCTCTCATGCTCCTCTGCCCTGATGACGATCCAATCCTTCTTCCAGTCGTCCCACTTGCCAAAAGGGAACGACCGCAAGTACTTGTACGGGCACTTATTGCGCTTCACGAAGTAGTAGAAGCCAAGGTACTCGTCACTCTTACAAGTGGTGTGGATGGTGAAGAAGGTGCGGAAGAGCTCAACGCACGGAGGAATACCCACCCACATCTCGCAGAAGTGGACAAAGATCGACACCAAAAGAATGGAGTGGGGACCGAGGTGGTACAACTGCAGACCATAGAAGTCTAGCAGCATCAAGAGAAAAGAAGAAAAGGGTGGGATCAGTCCCACCATGGCGTACGCGGAGAAGTACACCATTTCGTCGGCGTGCTCCTTCTCGAATGGGAGCTGGCCGGCGCGGACCTGGTGATTGAAGAAGTCACTTGACCACCCCATGAGGGCCCGTACCTTCTTCAAGTTGCCGTTGGTCTTAAGTCGGCTCTCGCGGAGACCCAACTCCATCGCAGCACAAGCGGGGCTAGGGACGAAAACAAGCGAAAGTTTGGAAGGCTTGAGCGCAAGAACGAAGGAAGGCATAAAGAACCCCCAAACGGTGCTTGCTTTCCTTCTTAAGTAAGCCCCCACAACGCTTGGATGGAAATTGCAGAGGAGCCGACGTTACAAGTCAAAAACTTCACCCTGCCAATGACAAGGGGGCCCAGGGCCACCTCGACGATCAAGTCGAGGTCCTTACCGAGGCGAACGGTTGTCATCATGAAAGGAGGGAAAATCGAAGGCGGCGGCCTGACAAGGAGCGCGGAACCGATATGATTTTCGTATCGGGAACCGGCGACCTTCAATTGCGTGATATCCGCACGCTAAGATCTCACCTACCGCATCCTGGATATGCCACGCAGCGTTGGTTTAACTACGAACTACCGCTAATGGCACATTTGGGGAACCTTGAAGACATGGCACACAAATCGAAGGATGGACCCACCTCCGGCAGAACGATTCCATCCAAAAAGTCTCTCCCAGAGGTGGGCCCAGGGGGCCACTGTCGGTACCCTGCGTACAATATACCCCTTGGGACTACAAAAAGACTAAAAGAACTTCACCTGTCTAAGTTGAAGACCTCCAAAGGCCCCACGTGTCATACGGGACCGGACCTGCCTCCCTTCTATGGTTAGTCCTTGTGCTGCCACGTGTATCCTATGATCGGAGCTACATCCGACACATGGGAAAGCTCCGAGCCAAATACCTGTGCAGCACCTCCGGACCTAACACCCGACAGAGGGAAGCTCCGGTTCTGACACGTGTACAATAGCTTCGGACCTACCCGTCCCATACAGTAAGCTCCAGAGCTGCCACATGTCCAACCATCAGACCTTCTACTTCAACAAGCAGACTGGAGGACCCCCAACGGCTCGGACCTTCAAGAGGCAATCAAAGACTTTAAGACCTGATTAAGTTTCATTAATACCATATTAATGACACACGATCAGAAGGCCCTTAATGCCAGTAAAAGTACTGTCAAGACCCGTTACCACGCTATTAAGGGAAATTAATCTCATTAATTGTGTATTAAACAGTAGTAACCGCCGGGGCCACACGTCGGGCCAGGAAAACAATGTAACGACCATTCCTTGTGCTATAAAAGGACTGGTTGATGATACAAAAGGGGATGCTCAGACGCTCTTGAGCACACACAATCACTGAAAGCTCTTAGACTCTCAATACAACAGCTACACACCCCGTGGAGTACGGTATTACGCTCAGACGGCCCGAACCATGTAAATTCTTGTGTCCATTTGCCATATTCTTTGGAATCTCTGCGCACCATATACCGAACCATAAACTTCTTGAGCTACCAATAGTAGTATCAGGAGAATTGCCGGAAAAACACTCCGACAGGAGGAATTGTGGTTGAGTTGATTGTGAGGTCGTGCAACATGTTTGAATCAAGAACAATGCATATGAAGGTATCGTGGATGTCGTTTGAAGATGTTTGCACTTACGCAAGGAGTGCATGGATGTGGCTACTATTCCGAGGTGTGATGAAGAGATGTGGATGTGAAGAATTGGTCGGAAAGGTCCAACCGACTAGGTTATGGACTCAAGGTGCGACTGAGTCATGTTTGACTCAAATATGGAAAGATTTGAGTTGGTTATGATAGGATTTCGTCTGGGTCACGAATTTTAGTTGTTTTAGGAATGTGGGATACGTTCCTAAGGTGTTTGGAAGTCTTAAGATTGCTTCTATCTGCGTATAGAGAAGTCCTAAGTGGTTATGGAAAGTTTCAATTCGTGATTTGAGTTGGATTAGAGTCCTAGTTGAGATTGGGTTGGCCTAAGGGCTGGTTATACAAGCAAGGGAGGCCAGAGCTCGTGGGTGATGACTTTGGGGTTGTTCCTCTTGTGTTCTATTAAATAAAGATCGTAATTTAAGGGAACTTTTGTGCCTTGTTCCAGTCAAGTTTTTCTCGTCGAGTTTTCTGCACAACACTACCTTTCTTCGATGTTTTTATCATAACTCAATTTTACAGATCCAAATGATGTGATTATTCTTGGGTTGTCTTCACAACTTGATTATCTATCATCTGTAAAAATTTCACGGTTAATGGAGTTGTGGTTTCTGATCTACACGAGTTTCTTTGCAGTGTTCCAGAACTGTTTTTCTTGGGTAGGACAGATTGACCTTTGTTCGATCTTTCAACCGTAACTTGAGTTCCTCTACACGAATTTGAGTGATTCTTGTTGTGTCATATTTGTGACTTGATTGTCTCTGATATCTATAACCTTTTTCATGGTGAAACACGTTTAGATTAGTCTCACACATGATTTTTTTAACATATCATTTTTCTGTCGAAGGGGTTGGGATTTAATTGTTTCCGCTGCATAAGATTTTTTAATCTACCATTCACCCCCCCCCCCCTATGGTAGCTTTTCACGTGCTATTCGATCCTACAATTGGTATCAGAGCCACGGTGCTTTAATCTTTGTCATTTGCACGTGTTTTTGACTAATCATCATGGAGAAATACTCCGCCAAACCTTATGTGTTTAGTGGTATTGATTTTCAGGTTTGGAAGGCACGTATGGAAGCCTTCATCCAGGCTCAAGGATTCTCAATATGGGAAAAGGTATACAAGCCTTACGAAGTGCTGTCAAATGATCAAGTTACAACTACAAATCTGAGAGATGTCGACAACAACAACAAGGCTCGGAACTTGATCATACAAGGATTAACTCAAAGCGACTTCAACCGTGTTGCACACCTCCGATCTGCATACGATGTGTGGAAAGCACTTTGTGACTACCACGAAGGATCTAACACGATCAAGGAGGTAAGGCAAGACATGTTCAAGAAAGAATACATGCGCTCCGAGATGCAACCCGGTGAGTCTATTGATGACCTTTTTGCTCGCTTTAATAAAATTCTCAGCAACTTGCGCAGTGTCAATGTTAATTTTTCAGATGTTGAAAATGCTAGGCAATTGTTAAGTGCATTAGATATGTCAATTTAGGAGATGAAAGCCACATCTATTCATGAATTTACTGTCATGAGTACACTTACTTTAGATGTGCTATATTCCAAGTTAAAAAATCATGAAATTGACATAATATCACGTAAGAACCTCAACAAGTCAATTGCTTTTGTTTCTCAACGTGACATGCCTAGATCTGGTCAATCTTCATCTTGTGGTACACTTGCTTTGTTGTCCTCTCTAACCCTTGAACAGATTGAGGAGTTTCCAGACGAGGAGCTAGTACTTCTCTCTACTAGGTTCTCAAAAGCATTGCAAAATGTGAGAACTAGAAGGAGAGGAAGCTCCGAACCTCAACAATGTCTCCAATGTGGTAAGACAGGACATTTTTGTTCAGATTGCACTAACCTTTCAGGTCCTACTTCGCGGGATGAAAAGCAAACAAGAACGAAACACTCCTCTGCAAAAGATACAAAGAAAAAGAAGGGTTTTACAGGACGTCAATTGGTGAGCAGTTTTATCTCCGCACTTCAAGAACTTAGCTCAAACGATGTGGACATTGGAAGTGACGAAGATGAAGATGATTTGGCAAACTTGTGCTTCATGGCGGGCAAGTCAAGATCAAGTATGGTGGGGGCTGAACACAACAGCGACAATGAAGAGGTATGTCGTACTTGTGAAGAAATGTGTGATGCTATTTCTTGTGCCACTATTATAATTAAGAAAAAGGACAAAAAGCTTAGGGACAATGCTGTTAAAATTGAGTCACTATAATCTAAAATTAATAGTTTGAAATCTTTGATTCCTAGTGATGATTCTTTTTCCTCATGTGAATTAATATCTGAACAATTATCCTCATTAAGAAGTGCGCACACCTCCACACTTGATAAACTTGAGTTAGAAATTGAAAAGAACAAAGAGCTTGTTGCACTTAATGATAAAAACTTGAAAGATGCTAGCTGTTCTGCAATTGATGTGCATTGTTCTACTTGTGATGATCTTGATAAGAAACTACAAGATGCTATGAATGAAATTTCTATATTGAAAATGCTTTACGTTCTCATGAAGTTAAATATTGTTCCAAGTGCAAATTAAAAAGAAAAACTCCATGTGAAAATTGTCTTGATCTGTCCAATAAACTTGATGACAAGCATAGGACATTAGATCAGTTTTGTAATGGGAATAAGAACCTAAACTTGTTACTGAATTCTTCCAAGTGTTGCAATGATAAAAATGGTTTAGGTTTTGATTCTCAGGCTCATGCTAGGGCACATCCACCTAAATTTGTAAGAATATTAGGAAGTGGTTTGATTCAAACAGTTCCTAAACAAAAAGAAGTGGTTTTCAAATCTGCAGGAGTGTTGTCTCATTCGGTGTCAAATAAAAATGTTGTTTGCTCATCTAGACATGAACACAAAGTTAAATTTCATTGTATCTACTGTGGTAGAGATGGTCATGTCATAGATTTTTGTTATAGACTAGCTAAACAACAGAAAAAAAAGAATGATTGCAAGATCTCATAACTTTCATGCAAAATTTACTGCACATGTTAAACCGAATGATATGAACATGCAACCTGCTGTAATGAGTCAAAAATATGCAAAGTTTGCTCCCAAACCAACCGTGTTTCATGCTACACATGTAACATCTGATAAGTCAGTAGTTGGTTACAAAAATCCTCAAACTTTGGCTCATAAATCTACTGTTTTGTCTCAGCTTTCGAGTGTTATTCCTGCTAGACGTTGTGTGACTCAGTACTGGATTCCTAAATGCCTTTTGACTAACCCCAGTATTGAGTCATCGACGTATTGTGCTTCTATGTAGGTTACATGCTCGAGGAAGGAAAACCTTTGGATTGTAGATTCAGGTTGCTCACACCACATGATTGGTAACAAAGACTGGTTCTCCTCCCTCTCTTTTGTGTCACGTGTAGAGAATGTTACATTTGTTGATAATTCTTCAACTCCTATAATTGCTAAGGGTTCGGTTAGAGTAAATGATCACTATACTTTGAAGGATGTGGCACTTGTTAAGAATTTGAAATACAACTTGCTTTCCGTTTCACAATTGCTAGATGAAAATCTTGAAATTATTTTCACTAAAAATTGCTGCAAAGTTTTAAATTCAAACAGTGAGCTTATTTTTAACATGTCACGGTTTGGTAGAGTTTTTAAAGATGATTCTCATATGTCTTCCTCTAAGAATAGGTGTCTAGTTGCTAATGACTCCAAAGATTTGTATTTTTGGCATTGTAGACTTGGACACGTAGGCTTTGATCATCTCACGCGTGTTAGTGCTCTTGATCGCGTACGTGGGATACCTTAGATTAAAGGGGACAAAGAAATTGTGTGCTCTTCTTGTAGACATGATAAGATGTTTGCAGGTTCACATACTCCTCTCACAATGATCATGACAACTGAACCAGGTCAACTTTTGCACCTTGACACCGTAGGACCTTCACGTGTTCAATCCTTTGGATGTAAATGGTATGTTCTTGTGATTGTTGATGATTATTATAGATACTCTTGGGTTTATTTTATGGCATTGAAGAATGAAGCTAGTCACTTTAGAACTTTATTTCTTATATTATCAATTGATCACCCAGAATCTTTAAAAGCAATTAGAAGTGATAATGGAACCAAATTTAAAAATCAATCTTTTGATCACTTTTGTGCTGAAAATGGAATAGATCATCAATTTTCTTCACCAAATGTACCTCAACAAAACGGCATTGTAGAAAGAAGGAACATAACATTAGTTGAGATGGCTAGGACTATGCTTGATGAATATCAAACTCCTAGGAAATTTTGGGTTGATGTGATTGCAACCGCCTTTTATGTCTCAAATCATGTTTTCTTGCGCGCTAAGCTAGGTAAAACACCATATGAGCACCGATTTGGACATAGGCCTAGTGTTACACACTTTTGGGTCTTTGGTTGCAAATGCTTTGTTAAGAAATATGGTAATCTTGATAAATTTGAAGCTAGATCCATTGATGACATGTTTCCTGGTTATCCATCTCATACTAGAGGCTACCATGTACTTTTACTTGACACTAACAAAATTGTGAAGACTTGTGATGTGTCTTTTGATAAAGCTAGCACAGGTACTTGCTCAAACATTGCAGGTTCAGATCCATATCTGCAGGGGGAGAGCATTTTCGTTAAAGATGAGGAAGAAGTGGTGCTGCTGCCCAAAAATTCAGCAGCTAATGACATTGTTCCAGCTCCTGATTTTGATTCACAGCCAGCACCGACGACCACCATTGCTGGTCCATATCCTCCTCACATCACAAGCTCATCAATTTATGATGAACATGAAGAAGAAGAATCTTGTGAAGTGTCCACTCCCCTCCGGGTTCTCAAAATTCATCCTCCACAATAAGTTATTGGAAGCTTGCACGAATGAGTCACACGGTCTAGGTTTTGCAATCCAAACTCTCATGCTCATTCTGTTTTTGTTGCTTCTTTTGAACCAAAAGATATATCACACGCACTCACTAATGAATCTTAGATTATTGCCATGCAAGAAGAGTTTGAAAATTTTGAAGGAAATAATGTTTGGAAACTTGTACCTCCACCTCAAGGTCACACTTTAATTGTAACTAAATGGGTGTTTAAAAATAAACAAAGTGAGGATGGGGTTGTGGTTAGGAATAAGGCTAGGTTGGTTGCTCAAGGTTTCACTCAAGTTGAAGGTCTAGATTTTGATGAAACTTTTGCTCCTATTGCTAGATTAGAAGCCATAAGAATTTTGTTAGCTTTTGTTGCATCTAAATGTTTTAAGCTATATCAAATGGATGTTAGAAGGGATTTTCATAATGGCTACATTGATGAGGAGGTTTATGTCAAACAACCACCGGGTTTGAAAATCCAGATTTTCCTAATCATGTTTACAAACTGTCCAAAGCCTTGTACGGTCTCAAACAAGCCCCTAGAGCACAGTATGATAGGTTAAAAACATTCTTACTTGAAAAGGGTTTTAGCATGGGTAAGGTTGATAAAACTCTTTGTGTGCTTAAGCATGGCAATGACTCATTATTCCTTCAAGTGTATGTGGATGATATTATCTTTGGTTGTGCTTCCCATGATCTTGTGTCCAAGTTTTCAGCTATGATGAGTTCAGAATTTGAGATGAGTATGATGGGATAACTCACATACTTTTTGGGGCTGCAAATCAAGCAAACCAAGGAGGGTACCTTTGTGCATCAAACGAAGTTTCAAAAGACCTCCTAAGGCGCTTCAACTTGGACAAAAGCAAGCCTCTTCCGACACAAATGGGAACAGCAACAACACTTGAACTTGATGAAGATGGTGAACCCATGGATCAAAAAGAATATAGAAGCATGATTGGATCACTTTTGTACCTCACGACATTAAGACCAGACATACAATTCAAGGTATGTCTTTGTGCACGGTTTCAAGCCTCTCCACGTGCTTCACATCGTCAATCCCGCAAAAGGATTCTTAGGTACTTACCTGGAACTCAAGAATTTGGTATTTTTCTTCCTTCTTCCTCAACCGTTACTTTGAAAGCTTTTTCGGATGCTGATTTTGGGGGTTGTAGGATTGATTGGAAAAGTACTTCTGTGATGCTCGGTTCTGAAAAATGAACCAAGCTAACACATATGTGTACCCAGGATGTTCATCACACATACACGAGTGCAATCACAAAAGAGTATACAGAAAATTACCACAGAACAAGATTAATTATCAAATTTTATTACACAAACCAGATTATCCTCGAATACAAGCTCTAATGAATATTTATGACAAGTTGAACTAATGCAGTGGAAATAAACTAATTAAGCAAACTAAACAGCTAGGCAACATAAGCAATAGGGTATAGCGCAGCTCCAATAACACCACAGGCAAAGCTGACGGTAGACACGACCTAGAACTCTGCATTATCGCCATTAAACACCCAATCCTGACCTGCAACTGTTGGGGGGGATTGTAAGAGTGAGTACATGTCGTACTCAGCAAGTGTGGAAAATATGACATGTGGCTGATTCAAATGACGATAATAATAATTGCAAAGTGCTGAAAAGTACAAAACATTTGAAAAGCAATATATTATATGTATGTGAAGTAAACCCATCATAATCATAAGTAATATCATAATACCAATCCGAATTTGCTACCATCATCAATAACTCCAGATTTCACCATTGCCAATAACCATATTCAATACCAGAAATAAATCCATAACCAGCCATAACCATTACCAAATCATAACCATCCCATATACCATCCCAATACTGAGTTCCCTCTAATCATGGAAGTTGTCCAGATGCTCATAACCGGGAGCACGACTATCATGATAGTTTTATTTAACTCTGCAGAGTTTGTACCACTTTACCCACGTGTTTGTGATTTCATCACCTTTCGGTGACTAAGAATCTCCCTTATGCCCATGACCCGTCGGTCATATTATACACTTCCATTGGTGTGTGGCTAAGAGATCACAAAATAGCCTTTACAAAAGGATTACTAGCCTATTTAGACCCCACTGAGGTTTCACCGGTGGCGATGCCTCCAAATGAGCACATCTTCAGCCAAGGGCCCCCTCTTGAGCCATTCGGATCCTAGGGTAGTCCCACCAATCATCAACAAACCCCATCTGACTACCCCTTCCCAGAGCATCCAAAATGGTCCAAACGGTACTAGCAAAGCCCTAATTAATCAGCTACGACGCACCCATACTTGGCCTCGTGGTGGCACTGTAGTCCTGGCTTATTCTCGCATGAACTGGTCCTTAGATCTAAAGCAAGCAAACCACCATGACATCCAACCCATCCACATACCGGCTTGCTTAGATCACCCATTACCATATCATGTTATCCAGTTCATGTTAATCATAATCTCATCCATGCATAGTTAACTTGGGTGGTATAGTTGTTTCCATCCCAGTTGATTAAGCGGAGCAAAAAGGTAAAATGTTCATCCCAACTATCTACCATATAATCCAGGTGACAAGGGTGGTCAACAAAACTAGTAAACTTCCTATCATAGGATTCCCATCAATTTGACACAAGCATGCAATTTTGCAAACAAAACATTTATTTTAAAATAGGATCAATATGCTTCAAGGACACTTGCCTTGCTCTTGCTGTTGATTAGGGTCAAAGCCTTCAAACTCTTGGTGCTGTAGATCCTCCGTGGCACTCTCTAGCGCAAATCCTTCTAATCCACACAATAAACATACAAGACAAGAAACACAATCAAAGAGTGCACAAATATTACTCAATATGTCATGACATGCATGATTGATGCAAATGCAAGGTAGAACTTGTTACTAGATTGCTTTTAATGACAACTAACTTGTTCTAATAGCTTTTAACAAGTTTATACAGGTTTGGTTTCGAATAGATCAAATTTTAGAATTAATTCAACACAATTTAACCAGAAAGATCGAACTAGTCCGCTAGAGACCAGACAAGTCTGCCCTCTGCGAGATCAGCAGTTTAGGGTTTCCTAGATCAACGTGAATTTGGAGATTAGGGGTTGAGTTCACGTAAGGAAAAGAGAATAGAAGGTATACCAGGTGTTTAGGACTCCAATGAATCAATAAACTTGGAGGTAACACTTGGATCTTGATGATCTAGGGTTGGTGATGAACTTCGAGACGAATTGGTGATGGGGAACGAAGACTTGGTGGAGATCTCGATCCTCTTTCGTTTCCTCCTCCTCTTCTTCTTGCTTGGGATCTTCTCCTCCCTCCTTGATGGTGGCTCTCCACGAACTAGGGTTTGGGTGGGTGGAAAAGTGGCAAATAGATGTCAATCCAAGGGGTGGGGTTGTTTATATAGAGGTGGAGGCTAGGGTTAGATGGATTTCGAGTTTGAGAGGAGTAGAGGCCGGTTTAGAGTCCCACGTGGGCTCTAAAAGAGTTAGGCACGACGTCCCTAGGCCCACTTAACGTGAAACCCAAGAAACAAGTCATAAAACAAAAGATCAACTCGGAGTCGCGAAATATCGGACAAGTCCGGAAAGGACCAGACTAGTCCGAAGTTGTCTAGAGAGAAAATCGGACAAGTCTGGCCTAAAATCGGACAAGTCCGACTTTGAACAGAGAGGAAAAACGGAAAAGTCCGCTATAACACCGGACTAGTCCGGAAAAGTCCAAGGACTTAGCAATTTTTTCAAGGTTTCTTGGAATATCGGACTAGTCCGCACAAAATCGGACAAGTACGAAAGTTTCCAGGGGCGAAATCGGACTAGTCCGCAACAAAAACGGACAAGTCCGTTTTTAGTCAGAGAGAAATCGGACTAGTCCTCAGTAAAATCGGATTCGTCCGCACTTTCCTTCGTTTTAAGTGCGGTTTTGTTCCAAATCAATTTTAAACTCGTTCCTCTTGTTGTGGGTTAATGTTAAACATGTATATGAGTTTATGTAGGGCATGATGCATGAAAATTGTGGTGTTACAAACCTACCCCCCTTAAAATGAATCTCACCCTCGAGATTCGACGCGGAAGAGAAAATATAGGGAAATTCCATCTTGAGATCATCCTCCAATTCCCACGTTGCTTCTTTTTTTGTGTGGTGCTTCCATTGAACTTTACACCATCTAATAACCTTGTTCCTTGTGACTCTCTCCTTGGTTTCCAAGATTTTGACCGGTTGTTCGGCATAAGCCAAATCTTCCTCTAGTTCTAATTCTTCCATTGGCACATGTTCTTCCGGTACTCTCAAACACTTCTTGAGCTGGGAAACATGAAAGACATCATGTATGTCTGAGAGATGAGCTGGCATATCCAACTTATACTCTACTTCTCATCTTTTGTCCAAAATCTTAAATGGCCCAATATAACGAGGTGCGAGCTTGCCTCTTATGTTAAACCTCTTATGACCTCTCATTGGTGACACCTTGAGGTAAACAAAATCTCCTATTTCAAAGGCTAATTTCCTTCTCTTATTGTCCGCATAGCCTTTTTTCCTTGATTGGACAACCCTCAAGTTTTCACGAATTATTTGGACTTGCTTTTCGGTTTCTTGCAACACATCCGGACCAAATACTTGAGTTTCTTCTGCCTCATTCCAGAACAAAGGTGTCCTACACTTCCTCCCATAAAGCGCTTCATATGGTGACATCTTCAAACTTGCTTGGTAACTATTGTTGTATGAAAATTCCGCGTATGGCAAGCTTTTGTCCCAACTCTTCCCATGCTTTAAAGCACAAGCTCTTAACATGTTCTCCAAAATCTGATTGGTCCTCTCGGTTTGTCCATCCGTTTGAGGATGATATGCTGAACTAAAATTCAACCTCGTTCCCAAAGCTTCATGCAATTTTTGCCAAAATCTGGAGGTAAATTGAGAACCTCTATCAGAGACTATCTTCTTAGGGACTCCATGTCGACACACAATATGCTCCATGTATATTTCGGCCAATTGTGCAGCTGTATATTTGGTCTTCACAGGGACAAAATGAGCTGACTTGGTTAAGCGATCCACAATTACCCAAATTGAGTCATACTCAGACTGAGTACGTGGTAACCCAACTATGAAGTCCATTCCAATTTCTTCCCACTTCCATTCCGGAATCTTCAACAGTTGCAATAATCCGGTTGGCCTTTGATGTTCCGCTTTGACTCGTTGGCACACATCACAAAATGCTACATATTCAGCTATGTCCTTCTTCATGCTATCCCACCAATAGCAAGTCTTCAAGTCTTTGTACATCTTTGTACAACCAGGGTGAATTGAGTAAGGCGAGTCATGTGCCTCCTTTAATATTGTCTCCCGGATATGTTTTACATTAGGCACAACGATCCTCTTTCCAAGCCATAAGGTACCATGTTCGTCTTCATCAAATCTGAATTCTCTCCCTTCCTCGATCCTTTCCTTGATTTCCTTGATCTCCTCATCCGTGGTTTGTGCCTCTCGAATTTCTTGCTCCAAGGTTGGGTTTAACTCCATCATCTCCGTATCATTTACAAACCCGAGGTTCAACCGTTCAAACTCCTTACATAACTCGAATGGTAACTCTCGAACTGTGAGTTGATGACTTACTCCTTTTCTACTCAAAGCATCGGCCACTACATTGGCTTTTCCCGGATGATAGTTGATCCCCAAATCATAATCCTTGATGAGATCCACCATCTTCGTTGCCTCAAGTTCAGATCTGTTTGTGTGAAAATATACTTCAAACTCTTATGATCCGTATAAATTTCACACCTATGTCCAAGAATATAGTGTCTCCAAATCTGCAATGCGTGTATCACGGCCGCAAGTTCCAAATTGTGCATGGGGTAATTATGCTCATGTTTCTTCAATTGTCTTGATGCATAGCTGACCACTTGACCTTCTTGCATCAATACACATCCAAGCACTTGTCTCGATGCGTCGCAATAAATATCAAAACTCTTGCTCACGTCAGGCAATACCAAAACTGGGGCTGTTGTCAACCTCTTCTTCAACTCCTCAAAACTATTTTGACAAGCTTGAGTCCATTGGAAAGCCTTTCCCTTCATTAGCAACTCCGTCATAGGTTTGGCTACCTTGGAAAAGTCCTTGATGAACCGACGGTAATATCCAGCCATCCCAAGAAAACTACTTATTTCCTTGACATTTTGCGGGGGTTCCCATTTCAACACGTCTCTCACTTTTCCGGGGTCAACCGATACTCCTCCTCCTGAGATGATGTGACCCAAAAACGACACCTCTCTCAACCAAAACTGACACTTGTTGAACTTGGCATACAAATGATGCTCCCTCAATTTCTGCAATGTAAGCCTCAAGTGTTCCTCATGTTTTTTCTCATCCTTCGAGTAGATCATAATGTCATCAATAAACACCACAACGAACTTATCCAAGTACTCCATGAAGACCGTATTCAGGAGGTACATAAAGTAGGCAGGCGCATTTGTCAATCCAAAAGACATCACAGTGTACTCATAAGATCCATACCGTGTTCTAAAAGCTGTCTGGGGTATGTCCGATGGTCTAATCTTCATTTGAAAGTATCCCGACCTCAAATCAATCTTAGAGAAGACACAAGCACCCTTCATCTGATCAAACAAGTCTTCTATGCGGGCAAGGTGTACTTGTTCTTAATTGTTACCTCGTTGAGAGCTCGGTAATCCATGCACATCCTTTGGGATCCATCCTTGTCCATGAACAGCACGGGCGCTCCACCTTGCTTGGGCGAATAAAACCCTTCTATAATTGCTCTTGAATTTGCTTCTTGAGCTTCGCTAATTCCATAGGAGGCATCCTATACGGCCTCTTAGCTATAGGTGTAGTTCTAGGTATTAAATCAATAACAAACTCAATGTCTCGATTGGGTGGCATACCTGGCAACCCGTCCGGAAAAACATCCAAAAATTCACACACCACCGGAATCTCCACAATTGCGACACCATCCATATGATTCAACTCCAATTGCTTTGGTGTGGTTTGAGATGCTTCAAATTCTACGGTGATCCCTTCTTCGTTGGTCAACTTCACCGTCTTCGTGGCACACTCAATAACTCCATTGTGCTTCCTCAACCAGTCCATACCAAGTATAATGTCCAACCCTTGAGAATCAAAAACAATGAAGTTGGCGGAGAAGTCTACCCCCCTTATTCTAAGGCTTACTTTTGGACATACTATATTTGTCCTCATCTCTCCTCCAGGAGACTTAACCAATAGAGTAAACTTCATATGAGAGATAGGCAAACTATAATTGGCAACATACTTTGATGCAATGAATGAATGCGATGCTCCAGAATCAAATAACATAGTCGCGGGGTTGGAGTTGGCAAGAAACATACCAATGACCACGTCATCCGCTTGTTGAGCATCCTCCGTAGAGACATGGTTCACGTTGCCACGAGAAAAATTCGGCTGTCCACGGCTTCCTTGTGGCGCTCCTCCATTGGGTCTTGGATTTTGCCTCGGAGCATTGCTTCCTTGACCAAGGCCTGACTTAGGACATTGATGCGCAAAGTGTCCAACTTCTCCACAAGTATAACACTTCTTAACTCCACCAGAATTATTGGGACGAGCTTGGTTTTGAGCACTTGCAGCAGGAAAATTAGCACGAGGCGCATAAGGCATTGGAGGCCTAGGTGCTTGCATGACAGGGTGCTGCTGCACAAACTGAGTTGGGCGTGGTGCATAACCAGGGCGCTGAGCAGGAATAGAAGGGCTGAAGTAAGGCGCATTGGGCGGCGCAAAGCAAGGGCGCACATTACTTCCTTGTTGCTGTCCTTGATATGGCACCTTCCTCTTGATTTCTTGCTCCATCTCACGGATCTTGTTCTCAACCACAATTGCTTTGTCCACAAGCTTCTGAAAATTGGCATAGTCACAATTGAGTAGTTGCACTTGGATTTCATTGTTCAAGCCCCTCATGAACAAATATTGCTTCCAGCTGTCCCGACTAACATCCTCAGGCGCGTACCTTGAGAGTTGAGTGAACTTATTGAGATATTCACTCACGCTTGATTTTCCTTGCCTTAAATTCTCAAATTCTTGCCTCTTCAAGATCATAACACCCTCCGGCAGATAATGAGAACGAAAATTCTCCTTGAATTCGGCCCAAGTAATTCTCTCTTGGTTCTCATGAGAATTGCAATAAGCATTCCACCAATCTGCAGCTGCTCCAACTAGTTGATGAAAAGCAAACAAGACCTTCTCCCGGTCACTGCATTGGACAATAGCTAGCTTCTTCTCCACGGACTTGAGCCAATCATCCGCATCCATAGGGTCGGCAGCTTGAGAAAAGGTCGACGGCCTAGTCCTCATAAACTCTCCCAACTGGTTATGAGGAGGCGGGGGTGGTGGTGGAGGCATGTGGGGCTGATTGTTGATGTTGCCAGCCTGCAGCTGTCCCATTGTCTGTATCATGATCTGCATGAGTTGGTTTTGCATAGCCAAAAGCCGCTCAATGTTGATAGCTCCCCGAGTGGATCCTTGTCCAATGTTGTTCTGAGGCACTCCATTGTTCTCCTCCTCATCATTACCATCCCTCTGGTTGCGAGTCCTCACCATCTGAAGGAAAGCAATAGGTAAGAATTAGAAAACATCCCCAACTATATGCATCAAGGGATATAAACTAAACAGCTAGCTACACTAGCCTAGGTGGACATGGAAATGCTAAGGCATCCCAAAATCCTCTATTAAGCACACAAGCAAGCAATATATATAGCAAACAGCACTCCAAGCAAAAACACATTGATTCCTGAGTGCTCCTATGTGCTCTAAAGTGTCCATTCTATCTAGGTTGCATCCTACGGTCAACATGTGGCTCTGATACCAATTTGTGACGCCCGGTTCCGAAAAATGAACCAAGCTAACGCATATGTGTGTCCAGGATGTTCATCACACATACACGAGTGCAATCACAAAAGAGTATACAGAAAATTACCACAGAACAAGATTAATTATCAAATTCTATTACACAAACCAGATTATCCTCGAATACAAGCTCTAATGAATATTTATGAAAAGTTCAACTAATGCAGCAAAAATAAACTAATTAAGCAAACTAAACAGCTAGGCAGCATAAGCAATAGGGTATAGCGCAGCTCCAATAACACCAAAGGCAATGATGACGGTAGACACGGCCTAGAACTCCGCATTATCGCAATTAAACTCCCAATCTTGACCTGCAACTGTTGGGGGGGGGAATTGCAAGAGTGAGTACATGTCGTACTTAGCAAGTGTGGAAAATATGACATGTGGCTGATTCAAATGACGACAATAATAATAGCAAAGTGCTGAAAAGTACATCAAAACATTTGAAAAGCAGTATATTATATGTATGTGAAGTAAACCCATCATAATCATAAGTAATATCATAATACCAATCTGAATTCGCTACCATCATTAATAACTCCAGATTTCACCATTGCCAATAACCATATTCAATACCAGAAATAAATCCATAACCAGCCATAACCATTACCAAACCATAACCATCCCAAATACCATCCCAATACCGAGTTCCCTCTAATCATGGAAGTTGTCCATGTGCTCATAACCGGGAGCACGACTATCATGATAGTTTTATTTAACTCTGCAGAGTTTGTACCACTTTAGCCACGTGTCTGTGATTTCATCACCTTTCGGTGACTAAGAATCTCCCTTATGTCCATAACCCGTCAGTCACATTATACACTTCCGTTGGTGTGTGGCCAAGAGATCACAAAATAGCCTTTGCAAAGGGATTACTAGCCTATTTAGACCCCACTGAGGTTTCACCGGTGGCGATGCCTCCAACTGAGCACATCTTCAACCAAGGGCCCCCTCTTGAGCCATTCGGATCCTAGGGTAGTCCCACCAATCATCAACAAATTCAATCCGACTACCCCTTCCCCGAGCATCCACAATGGTCCAAATAGTACTAGCAAAGCCCTAATTAATCAGCTACGTCGCACCCATACTTGGCCTCGTGGTGGCACTGTAGTCCTGGCTTATTCTCGCATGAACCGGTCCTTAGATCTAAAGCAAGCAAACCACCGTGACATCCAACCCATCCACATACCGGCTTGCTTAGATAACCCATTACCATATCATGTTATCCAGTTCATGTTAATCATAATCTCATCCATGCATAGTTAAATTGAGTGGTATAGTTGTTTCCATCCCAGTTGATTAAGCGAAGCAAAAAGATAAAATGTTCATCCCAACTCTCTACCATATAATCCAGGTGACAAGGGTTGTCAACAAAACTAGTAAACTTCCTATCATAGGATTCCCATCAATTTGACACAAGCATGCAAGTTTGCAAACAAAACATTTATTTTAAAATAGGATCAATATGCTTCAAGGACACATGCCTTGCTCTTGCTGTTTATTAGGGTCAAAGCCTTCAAACTCTTGGTGCTGTAGATCCTCCGCAGCACTCTCTAGCGCAAATCCATCTAATCCACACAATAAACATACAAGACAAGAAACACAATCAAAGAGTGCACAAATATTACTTAATATGTCATGACATGCATGATTGATGCAAATGCAAGGTAGAACTTGTTACTAGATTGCTTTTAATGACAACTAACTAGTTCTAATAGCTTTTAACAAGTTTATACAGGTTTGGATTCGAATAGATCAAATTTTAGAATTAATTCAACACAATTTAACCAGAAAGGTCGGACTAGTCCGCGAGAGACCGGACAAGTCCGCCCTCTGCGAGATCAGCAGTTTAGGGTTTCCTAGATCGACGTGAATTTGGAGATTAGGGGTTGAGTTCACGTAAGGAAAAGAGAATAGAAGGTATACCAGGTGTTTAGGACTCCAATGAATCAATAAACTTGGAGGTAACGCTTGGACTTGATGATCTAGGGTTGGTGATGAACTTCGAGACGAATTGGTGATGGAGAATGAAGACTTGGTGGAGATCTCGATCCTCCTTCGTTTCCTCCTCTTCTTCTTCTTCTTGCTTGGGATCTTCTCCTCCCTCCTTGATGGTGTCTCTCCACGAACTAGGGTTTGGGTGGGTGGAAAAGTGGCAAATAGATGTCAATCCAAGGGGTGGGGTTGTTTATATAGAGGTGGAGGCTAGGGTTAGATGGATTTCGAGTTTGAGAGGAGTAGAGGCCGGTTTAGAGTCCCACATGGGCTCTAAAAGAGTTAGGAACGATGTCCCTAGGCCCACATAACGTGAAACCCAAGAAACAAGTCGTAAAACAAAAGATCAACTCGGAGTCGCGAAATATCGGACAAGTCCGGAAAGGATCAGACTAGTCCGAAGTTGTCCAGAAAGAAAATCGGACAAGTCTACCCTAAAATCGGACAAGTCCGACTTTGAACAGAGAGGAAAAACGGACAAGTCTGCTGGAACACCAGACTAGTCCAGAAAAGTCCAAGGACTTAGCAATTTTTTCAAGGATTCTTGGAATATCGGACTAGTCCGCACAAAATCAGACAACTCCGAATGTTTCCAGGGGCAAAATCAGACTAGTCCGCAGAAAAAATGGACAAGTCCATTTTTAGTCAGAGAGAAATCGGACTAGTCCTCAGTAAAATCGGACTAGTCCGCACTTTCCTGCGTTTAAAGTGCAGTTTTGTTCCAAATCAATTTTAAATGCTCCAAATCAATTTTAAACTCGTTCCTCTTGTTGTGGGTTAATGTTAAACATGTATATGAGTGTATGTAGGGCATGATGCATGAAAATTAGGGTGTTACAACTTCCGGTGCTTGTCATTTTCTTTGTAATTCACTTGTTGCTTGGTCCTCTAGAAAACAAAACTCAGTTGCACAATCCACGACTGAATCTAAATATGTAGCTGCTGCTAGTGCTTGCTCACAAATTCTTTGGTTTGTTCAAACATTTAAGGACTATGGGGTTGATCTACATAGTGTTCCACTGTTTTGTGATAACACTAGTGCCATTTGCATTGCTAAAAACCCCGTGCAACATTCTAGAACTAAGCACATTGACATTAAGTATCACTTTCTCCATCATAATGTTGAAAAAGAAAACATTGAGCTTCACCATGTAGATACCGAACAACAATTGGCTGACATTTTTACAAAACCTTTGGATTTCACTTTTTTTGTTACATTCGTAGTAAATAGGGGTTATGCATCCTCATGGCTTAAATTGAGGGGGAGTTTTCAAACTTGAGAAATCTATGTGTGAATCTGAAATTAAAATAATATGAGCATAGTATTTCATACATATATGACTTTGTGATTTCTTTTACATGCTGAAAGTTCTTACTACATTACTCGTGTTATAAATTTTGTAGTTTTTGCCATGTCTAGTAATTGGAATAATTACTTACACTAAATCTGGTCATGGTCGAACTTTCTTGCTGTTTTGAACTTGTTGCATGCTCACAAGTGCTTTTAATCATAAAGAATCAATCAAGTAATCAACTCGCATGTTGAGTTTTTATGAACAAATATAAATTGAGAAAAGGTCAAGAGAATATGCATGCATCGCACTTCTTCTTTTGAGATGGCTTATCATTGCATTTAGATATGAACTTGGAAGAAGTTGTGTATGACTAAAATCATGTTCTTAAGCTTCCGATTGTCAAATGACATAGGCTTGGCTTGGTTGGTTAGAATAAGGCAGATGCGGCATATAATCTTTTGCAAATGTCATATGTTTAAAGTTTGTGCTTTAAATAATAAAATGCAGCAACAAGTGTCATGCTTTCAGGTTTTGAAATAGTTAAGTTTGTGAGATCATGACTTGTTTAAATTGAAAATTACATTTGATGTCTAGCATGGCTTACACTACTTTATGTATCTCATTGATATGATAGTGTAAGTTACTTGATAGTATGTCTTGGATGTGCTTTGTTTATATGTATATGTTATAATATGCTCATAACATTTGAAATTTCTCTTTTGAACCTTGCTGAATACATTGTCAAAGGGGGAGAGATAATATGTGAATTTTTAACATTTTTAAAATAAGTATGCAAGCACGATTCTTCTCAGGGCTCAAGGGCAGAATTTGTTTTTCTTCTCATTTTATTTCTGTTTTACAAAGGGGGAGAAATTGTTTTCAAACTTTTAATGTGAATAAGGCAATGTTTGATTTTAAATGGTGTTGCCAATGCATTCATCAAGGGGAGATTGTGAGACATATGTGTGCTGAACACATTGGCTATGGCGATAAAAGTTTTGAATACTACCAAAACACCTTTATCATCAAGGTCCGACGATAGGTACGACTTGTTTTGATTAGCTCCGGCATAGTTCGACGTAAGGTCCGACTTGCTTTGGCTAGGTCCAACTTTTTTGTCTAGGTCCGACTAGCTTTGGTTATCTCCGGCGCTAGATCCGGCTAGCTTTGGTAAGCTCCGGTTCAAGGTTCTGTTAGCTTTGGCATGGTTTGGAGCTTGATCGCAGTGGTTCTGCTTTTATCTCGTAATGATTCATACTTGCTTTACATTGATGGAAACATTGCTTAGTATTAATTTCCTATGTTTTTGGTGTGTTTTGGTGGTTATGATTGATATCATTTTGCTATGTTTTGCAACATGCTTATGTGAGGTGCTCACGTAAGATGTTTTATTTTTCGGAACTAACATGAGTCAAGTCGAGGACTTGTGCTCGAAAGTATTGGTTGTTTATTCATGTGCGGGTATCGCTTGAGTTCAAGACATGGCCGGTGACGGGATCCACTGAACTAGTCTTAGGGAGAAGATGAGGTTCAACAAACAAGTTCGGGAGGAATTGTGGTTGAGTTGATCGGGAGGTTGCGCAACATGTTTGAATCAAGAACAATGCATATGAATGTATCGTGGACATTGTTGGAAGATGTTTGCACGTATGCAAGGAGTGCATGGACGTGGCTACATTGTTATGTGGCATGACGAAGAGATGTGGACGTAAAGAATTTGTCGGAAAGGTCCAACCGACTAGGTTATGGACTCAAGATGCGGTTGAGTCGTATTTGACTTAAATATAGAAAGATTTGAGTTAGTTATGATAGGATTTCGTGTGGGTCACGAATTTGAGTTGTTTTAGGAATGTGAGATACGTTCCTAAGGTGTTTGGAAGTATTAAGTTTGCTTCTATCTGTGTATAGAAGAGTCCTAAGCCGTTATGGAAAGTTTCGATTCATGATTTGAGTAGGATTAGAGTCCTAGTTGAGATTGGGTTGGCCTAAGTGCTGGTTATATAAGCAAGGGAGACCAGAGCTCGTGGGTGACGACTTTGGGGTTATTCCTCTTGTGTTCTATTGAATAAAGATCATAGTTTTGAGGAACTTTTGTGCCTTGTTCGTCTGACTTGTTCCAGACAAGTTTTTCTCGTCGAGTTTTCTGCACAGCACTATCCTTCTTCGATGGTTTTATCATAACTCGAGTTTTATAGATCCAATTGATGTTTTCTTTTTGGGTTGTCTTCACAACTTGATTATCTATAATATATCAAAATTTCACGGCCATTGGAGTTGTGGCTTCTGATCTACACGAGTTTCTTTGCAGCGTTCCAGAACTGTTTTTCTCGGGTAGGACAGATTGACCTTTGTTCGATCTTTCAATCGTAACTTGAGTTTCTCTCGACGGATTTGAGTAATAATTGTTTTGTCGTATTCGTGACTTGATTCTCTCTTATATATATATTACTTTTGTCATGGTGAAACACGTTTAGATTAGTCCCACACATGATTTATTTAGCAGATCGTTTTTCTGCCGAAGGGGTTGGGATTTAATTGTTTCCGCTGATAAGATTTTTTAATCTACCATTCACCCCCCTATGGTAGCTTTTCACATGTTCTTCGATCCTACAAATTGTCAAAATCTAAATTGTGGTGCGCCAAGAAGAACGAAAAAAATTTCGCGGGCGTGTAGAATTTGGTGCTAGTCGTGCCCTTGTGCACGCATGCAATCCTGATTAATTACATGTCATGTCACGTCGATTCCTGCACATGCTGCATGGCTAGGGGGGTAGACTTCTTCGAACAACTTGCTCGCTTCTTAGGTGCAGTATGGCCTAGCTGCTTGCTTGTCGTGCGACCGCTAGCTCCCCTTCATCTTTGTTGCCATGCATGGAGATCAAAATCTAAAAGCAGTCATGTGCTAGATAGTGGGACATTCTAATAAAATACGAACAAAAATATGAACTGCCAAATGTATGTGTGCTAATACAAACGACATGCAAATACGAACACCCAAGTCCACAAAAGGACGATGGCTAATCTATGGTATAGTAAAATGTAAACAATTAATATTCGGTAACATTGATCACAATAAAATGATAACATATAGTATATCCTCCTAAAAAAACATTTCACATGCGCCACAATTTTTTGTCAATGTATAAGCTATAGAAAAAATAATCTCGTCAATTATGAAATTTTACCGGATTAGTGTTACCTAAGGTTGGCTAAATTTTTACTGGATTTCAGTCTTTCAGACACATGCAATATAAATGGTCCCTAGTTACAAACAAACAGGAGATATTTTTTGATACTGCATAGGACACATTGTTCATAAACATAAAAGACATTTTTCATTAAAATAAAAACAACACATATATTACAAACAAGAAATACCAAAACACATAGAAAACAAGAAAAAGAAAAACTACTCCTAATCCTACTCTACTCGGAGGAGGTCTCCTCAACCTTCGCCGCCGCCTCTTCCTCCTCCGGCACCTGAGTTCGAAGCTTCCGGGCGACAGTGTGCAGAAGGTGCCGGCAGCCCTCCACCCCAGCCACCTCCATGATCATCTCTTGGAGGGCGTCGAGACGAGCGGCCACAAATCTTAACTAGAAGCAGTAGTGGCTGGCGTTGCGAAGTCCATGCTGGTGTGGACAGGAAGAGTCCCAAGAACCAGAAGTCGACACGAGCAACTGCTTTAAATCCCGTCCTTGAAGAGATCATTGAAATCCTTAGAATCCGATGCGTGACAGGAATGTCTTACTCTGTGCCTCCACACGTGAGAGGCAATAACTAAAATTTTATTGCAAACATGCACCGATGAGAACATCGGGAGCTCAATTCAGAGATCGAACCCCAAACTGATAAGTGGCCACCCATCCTCAATGTTGATTCATGAGTATGTTCTCTATGAAGTTTTAGTATGAATACAGCAGTAATTTTAGCCTTGGTGAAGTTTCATCCCCAGACCAGTCATGGGCTAAGATTATGTAAAATCGGTCACCATCGATCTTCTTTTTAAAAGATGATGATAACAATTGCAGTACGTAAACCACTAACTACAAGTGAAAAAATTGAGTGAAAGAACACAAAAGAGGAGAAATGCAACCTCAAACTCACTCTCAATGGAGTCCCAACCAAGAATCGTCGATTGTCACAACACAATGAATTCTTGGCTAGACATTGAACGCCAGTTATCTCTCCCCTTTTTCAGAAAGGAGTTGTTTTTGATACTGCATAGGACGCATTGTTCATGAATAGAAAATATATTTTTCATCAACATAAAAACAACACATATATTTCGAACAAGAACTATGAAAGCACATATAAAAAAAGAAAAAGAAAAACTACTCCTAATACTCCTCTACTCGGAGTCGGAGGAGATCTCCTCCACCTCCTCCTCCACCGCCGCCACCGCCGCTGACGTCGCTACCGCCGCCTCCTCCTCTGGCAATTGAGTCCGAAGCTTCCGGGCAACGGTATGCTGAAGTTGCTGGCGGCCCTCCACCCCTGCCACCTCCCGAGATCGTCTCGTGGAGGACGTGGAGACGACCGGCCACAAAGCTTAACCCGAAGAAGTAGTGGCCGGTGGTGTCCATGCTGGTGTAGACGGGAAGTTTCCCAAGACCTAGACAGTCATATGAGTGAGATGTATTAGAAAATACATCCCACGCCTATTTGTTGAGCTTTTTGCATGTTCGACGACAGCGGACAGGTGCTCGGTGGCCTCCTTCAGGCGCCGATCATGTTCCTCGATGCGGTCTTAGAGGAGGCAGACAGTATCCTGAACCCAACCGGGATTAGGTGGTGCAGGCGCCGCGGGCGGGGAAGGGGACGGAGGAGGTGCGAGCGCCACCTCCAGTTGCACCGGCAGCGGCTACAGAAATGGAGAAGGAGTTTCGCAGGACGTCGATGGCCTGGAGCACTTCGTGCAAGGCTACCCATTTGCGCGGCGACGGAGGTGTGGAGAAAGAGCGAGAGGTGGTCGATGGTGGTGTGGCGGAGAAGCAGGAGAAGAAGTTTGGAGGCTACGATCGATATAATGGTGCGGCGAAGACGCAAGATGACGGTGTGCCTTTATAGCGTGTCCTTGTCTAAGCACGAGAGTGGAGATGATCGGATGCTTCGAAAACTACGCTTTCAAACCGTTGGGTGGGTCAGAGTTACTCCAAACCATGTTTTTCCTGCTCTGGGTTATCGCAATGGCTTGACGCGTCCCATCTCGGCTTCATAGGCTGTTTTTTAATTTGACACGCAAATGGTCTAGGGTATCAATGGCCCACCTGGAATACTTTGTAGTTTGTCCCGTGGTGTTTCAGTTTTTAAGTTCCAGTTTTTAACTTTGACACGCGGGGGGACCAAGGTATGCAATGCTCCAGTTTTTCAGTTTATCACGCAAAAGACCTCGATCGTGTTTCATGACGTTATGTGTTTTCTCTTTTTGTTGAAAGATCGCCATATATAATTGAAAGATCGTCACAAACACAAGAAAAAAGTACAAGCACACACAATAAAAGAAAAACAACAAAAGAAAACCTAAATCATCCTACTCCTCCTGAGAGACCACACATCATTGAACTTAGAGCACATCCACTTGGTAAATTCATTTGTCCAAAAAAGAATAAAATCCTTCCTTATGAATTGCCATTCCTAAAGAATACGATGAACACACCACATATTCATTCATTAACACAATATATATATCACAAACTCTCGATCATGTTTTTTCAGTTTGACATGCAAAAGACTTCGATCATGCATGCTTGATGATGTTAGGTGTTTTCTTTTTGTTGAAAGATCGTCATATATATAGTTTGAGGCTCGTTGATCTTATGTTTGCGGTATAGCATGCATGGACAACTAACATGAATGTGAGAGAGACATCGACGATCATGTATGTTGATGTTATGCCTATTTTCTCTCTTTTTGTTGAAAGATCATCATGGTTGAGGCTCGTTGATCATGTTTGGGTTGTAGCAAGCATGGACAAGTAACATGCACTTGAAAGACCTCGCGATCATGTTTGATGATGACCTATTTTTTTGTTGAAAGTTCATCATATATAATTTGAGGCTCAATGATCATGTTTGGGGTGTATCATATCCATGACAACTAACATGCATGTCAAAATAATGGTAGACCTAGGATTTAACCGAAGGGTATGTGCTTTGAAAAATATATACAACTTTTTAATAATTTAAGAAAAATATAAATTTTATAATTCGATACACAAGTAGTAAATAACGTCATAAATTTGATAATTTTTCAAGATTCAGATTGTGCAATCAATTTTTTTATCAACGTTGTCAGTATCCAGCATACCGGGTGCCCTCGTGCACAAGCTTGAGCCGCCTAGGTACCTTGCTTTCCACAGCGGCAGGGTCCAAGGGCGCTACGTGTTCATAAGATCCGGACCAGTTGACCTAAGATACGGGGTCTGGGGCACCTGCAAGAGACCCTCGGGAAGAGTTCAGCCCCCCCCCCCTCGAAGATGAGATCCCAAGCAGCCACGTGTCTAGTTGGGAAGGATCCCTCTCCCCCATGAGACAAGACTATAGAGCTCATACGTGGCCCGAGGCTTCAGGCGGGCCACCTCCCGTATAGGTAGGCTCCGGCACTGCCACATGTCCCGCAAGGCGGGACCTAACCTCCCCCAGGGAGGTGGGCTCTTGAGTTGCCACATGGATCGCAGGTTGGGACCTGACCTCCTCCGTAGAGGTGAGCTCCCGAGCTGCCACATGGTCCACAAGGCGGGACCTGACCTCCTCCGTAGAGGTGAGCTCCCGAGCTATCACATAGTCCAGCCACTTGCCCTGGACGGAGGGACGAGGGAGTTAAGAGGGCAGTGCGCCTTGTCCTTGTCAAGGATTGAAGATACGTGCCCAGACGCATGGCATGACGCATGCCTAATGTCAGGTACCGCTACGACCAACCGCATCATAGTGATCCAAGGGAAGTGTCGCATTAACACTTCGACATTTAGCGCACCAGGTAGGTTTTTTTTTCTCTCAAAACGGTGGTAGCGCTATCATCAATCATGGTGTTCATTAGGCCTGTGGAAGGAGGATTCCGCGGCCGTCGTCCAATGACCAGATCTGTCGCTTGAGTGGCACTCTCTAGTCTGTCATGCCCTCATGCAGGTACGGCTGGCCAGAATGGCACGTTAGGACACATCCCGGTTCAGTCGGCTCCCCCAGCACAGCCGACAGCAAGCCCGGAGAGCGCTCTGGCAGCGGCCAGGGATCTTCTCCACCACCCACCGTCGTTGAACGCTTCCCAGGGAGAGGCTCAACAGTGGGTCCAAGACATCAACCACTTCGTCCTCGCGGCCATCAACTCTCCCAAGAGAGGGAGACGTCACGTGTTTCTATCGCGCATGCCGTCCATCGACGATGCACCGCCGACTCCAGACCTACCAGGCCTACCAGCGCTGGCAAGATCACGACGGAGGACCTGAGGACTGAGCTTGACTGTCGTCAAGCTTAGTTAGATGGCCGCGTCATCATCGACCGGCAGCGGGAGAGACGGCGCAACCTCGATGCCGAGTACGGGCCTCAAGGGCCTGAGCAGGAGGAGTCCTCCATCTGAGGTGCACCCTAGCCAAATCCTCCACCGTAGCCATCGGACCAATACTATGTTGGGTCGACCATACCCCTGCATTGCCCGGTATACCAGGTACCACAGCAGTATTTGCCACAGTAGCAAGTGCCGCAGTAGCCACATGTGGCGCAGCAAACCCCCCTCGGGTATGCGGTCCCCTACGCCTCTCCGGTGAAGCCCGTCGGAGGGTGCATGGCCTTGGCACCATACCTCCGACTAGCAACGTGGCCACGCAAGTTCCTGCCACACCTGCCAGGAAATTTTGATGGGAGCGTCATCCCAACAGAGTTCCTGCAGATCTACACCATGACGCTCCTAGCTGCAGGAGCAGATGAGCCAGTCCTGGCGAACTACTTCCCCATCGCCCTAGTCAGCTCAGCCCAGTCATTGCTGATGAACCTGCCCGAGGGGTCCATAACCTCTTGGGATGAGCTTTGTCGACAATTCACGGTGAACTTCTGCAGCTCCTACACACGGCCTGGCACCGAGCTCGACCTCCACACCGTGCACCAGCAACCCAAGGAGACGCTGAGGTCATTCATCCAGTGCATCTCCCAGGTACGCAACTCCATCCCCAACATCCTAATTGCTTCTGTCATAGTAGCGTTCCGGCAGGGAGTGCGTGACCGGAAGATGCTCCAGAAGCTAGCCATGCACAACGTGAAAGATGTCTCTGAGCTCTTCTCCATTACCGACTGGTGTGCCCGCACGGTTGAGGGTCATGACTTGCACACCCAGACCTCCCCTGGAACGGGTAGTGGCAAGAAGAAGAACCGGGGCGGCAGCGAGAACAAGTCGCTGCACAGATCTCCTGTTGTCGCAGCAGTGGCAACCGATGGGGGAAAACCCCCATGCTCCGACAAGCATCCACATCAGCCACCTGCTACTGATGACGGCGTCGAGCCCTACCTGGTGCACAAGACTTGCAACCACACCGCGAGCGAGTGCCCGAGAGAACAAGAGATGTGCCGAACGCTACCAAGAGCGAGCGCAGCAGTGCACGGACGTTGCCCCCTTCCGCCACGGGAGGGCAAGCAGAAGGTCAACCCTAAAGACGACAATGATGAGGAGATGGAGTACCAGAAGCAAGAGTGGGCCGTCAAACTGGTCTACCAAGATGAGGACTCCAACGCTAGCAGCGACCACGAGCGTCACAAGACACTCTACATCATCTTTAGAGGGTCTTTGGATCCAGCGTCCCAGAACACGGTCAAGACCCTTCGTCGTGCAGTGGCTTCAATAGCCCCTGCCCCCACTCCGGCATGACACCAACAGTGGAAGGAGACGCCGATCAGCTTCAACGCCTCCGACTACCCCAAGAACATGATCGAGCAGGGATTCTGCCTCTCCTAGTTGCCCCCACCGTGTCCAATGTCAAGCTCCACTACGTCTTGATAGATGGTGGGGCCAGCCCCAACGTCCTCAACCGCGCAGCCTTCGAGCAGCTGCAGATTTCGGTGTCTAAGCTCACCCCCTCGAGACCATTCTCGGGGGTGGGACCAGGGAGCATCATCCCATATGGCAACATCCATCTCCGGGTGACCTTCGGGACACCCCACAACTACAGGACAGAGAGCATCCTCTTCGACGTCGCCAATGATAGCCTCCCCTTCAATGCCATCATCGGCAGGCCCACCCTGTATCGATTCATGGTCGTAGTCCAGTACGGCTACCTTGTTCGGAAGATGCCAGCCCCCTCTGGCGTCCTCAGGATCCAGGGAGACCGTACCGCTACGGTGCTAGCCTTGGAGCAGCTCCAGGCCCTCTCAGCAGACCCAACACCCACCCCGGGCGGCGTTGGATCATGTCAGCCTCCACCGAGCTCACGTCAACGCGAAGCACAGGCTGCGCCTCGACTACAACCCTCCGATAGCACCGACATCCCCGTCAAAGCTGCAGAGCTCAGTCCCAGCACTGCTCAAACCACCCACAAGAGGGCGGAAGGGGCAGGAAGTAGCAACGCTCGCTCATCGCCCCTCTAGTAGCTGTTGAGAGCAAGGTTGCACCACAACCATCACAGCTGCCTTTGGAGCTTTGGGCACCCCTATTGTAAATATTAAGTTCAGTAGGATAGTGTAAAGGTTTTCATAGGACCTAGGAGCCGAACTAAGGACAACGGAGCACCGGGAGGGTCAGGTCCAGACTGTGCAGTCATCTTAGCTTGGTTTCGAACCATAAGCATGTACACCCTGCCTCCGTCATCATCCGGAAGCAAGCCATTGCCCTCTTTTGTAAAAGCATGTATCTCCCTATGAACTCCGATAAAAAATAATCATTGTTTTGCTTAATGATTTGTTAGAAAACATTGTTCATTAAATTATGCATTAATTTTTGAACATGCCATACTAGACTCGTTTATCGCATATTACCTTTATATGCATGGTTGTGCACCTTGTAACTCACCCATGCAGGAGTCATGCAGACGGGTTCGCTTGAGGTACCTGTAATCTATAAGGGGTTCTTCTAGCTTCTCTCGTCATTAGCGTCCCGTGGCTCCAGAAGGCTTCCCGGGAAAGGCCTGTGCCGAGCAGGAGGTCTAGGGGGTGTTAATTGCTTAGCCTAGTCCTGTACCCTGAACATGCACACCCTACCTCCCAGCGCTACGGCCAGGTACTGAAGCAAGAAAGCTCACACCCTAAGGACGGTGGGAGCCAGACCCCAGAGCACCAACGCATCGAATTACCCAAGCCCCGTGCGTCGGTGCAGGATAGTAACTCATGACAAAGCTAAGGGATAGGAACAAGTAAACCAGCGAGCAGACTAGTACACCCTTTTTTCTATCATATGTGCAAGACATCCAGCTCCGGCACCTCGCAAGGAGCCTGTCATCGACGTCCCATCACATCAACGACAACAACAAGCGCGGATAAATGAGAAAACTCTCATGCCTCGCTTTTGTTGCTAACAAGGTTCTCTTGTGATAGCCTGTAAACTAGGGGCCTGCCGTCGATGTCTCCATGATGATGGCGGACGATACTGGAGCATCCAGCTCTAGCACCTCCCAAGGGGCCTGCTGCCGATTTCTACATGACAACGGTGGGCGACGCCGGAGCATCCAGCTCCGGCATCATCCAAGGAGGTTGCCGTCGACGTATCTACGAAGATGGCAGGCGACTCCAGAGCATGCAGCTCAAGCACCTCGCAAGGGGCCTGCGTCAACATCCCAGTAAGTCAACGATAGCAACAAGCGTGGACAAATGAGTAAACTCTCATGTCTTGCTTTTGTTGCTAACAAGGTTCTCTTGTGATAGCCTATAAACCAGGGGCCTACCATCGACGTTTCCAGGATGATGGCGGACGATGACGGAGCATCCAGCTCCGGCACCTCCCAAGGGGCCTACCGTCAATGTCTTCACGATGATGGTGGGCGACGCTGGAGCATCCAGCTCTGGCACCTCCCAAGGGGCCTGCCATCGACCTCTTCATGACGATGGTGGACGACGCCAGAGTGTCCAGCTCTAGCACCTCCCAAGGGGGCTGCCATCAATGTCTCCATGAAGATGGTGGGCGACATCGGAGCATCCAGCTCCGGCACCTCCCAAGGGGCCTGCCGTCGACGTATCTACGAAGATGGTGGACAACGTAGGAGCATCCAGCTCTGGCACCTCGCAAGGGGCCTGTCGTTGATGTCCCAACACGTCAACATTAGCTACAAGCATGGACAAATGAGTAAACTCTCCATCCTCGCTTTTGTTGCTAACAGGGTTCTCTTGTGATAGCATGTAAACAAGGGGCATGCCATCAACTTCTTCACAAAGATGGCGGATGATGCTGGAGCATCCAGCTCTGGCACCTTGCAAGGGGCCTACCGTCGACGTAATCGCGATGATGGTGGGCGACGCTGGAGCATCCAACTTCGGCTCCTCCTAAGGGGCCTACTGTCAACGTCTTCACGACAATGGTCGGCGACTCCAGAGTATCCAGCTCCGGCACCTTCTAGGGGGTTTGTCATCGACATCTCCACGACGATGGTGGGCGACGCTGGAGCATCCAGCTCCGGCACCCCCCATGGAACCTGCCGTCGACGTATCTACAAAGATGGCGGACGATACCAGAGCATCCAGCTCCAGCACCTCACAAGGGGCCTACTGTCGATGTCCCAGCTCGTGAACGATAGCAACAGTCGCAGACAAATGAGTAAACTCTCCTATGTCGCTTTTGTTGCTAACAGGGTTCTCTTGTGATAGCTTGTAAACCAGGGGCCTACCGTCGACGTCCCGACGACAATGGAAGACGATGCCGGAGCATCCAGCTCCAGCATCTCCCAAGGGGTCTGCTGTCGATGTCTTCACGACGATGGTAGGGGACGCCAGAGTATCCAGCTCTAGCACCTCTTAAGGGGCCTGCCATCGACGTCTTCATGACGATGGTAGACGATGCCGGAGCATCCAGCTTCGGCACCTCCCAAGGGGCCTACCATTGATGTCTCCACGATGATGGTGGGCGACGCTAGAGCATCCAACTCTGGTACCTCCCAAGGGGCTTATCGTCGACGTATCTACGAAGATGGTGGACGACGCCAGAGCATTTAGCTCCAGCACCTCGCAAGGGGCCTGCCTTCAATGTCCCAGCACGTCAACGATAGCAACAAGTGCAGACAAATGAGTAAACTCTCCTACCTCTCTTTTGTTGCTAACAGGGTTCTCTTGTGATAGCCTGTAAACCAAGGGCCCACCGTCGACGTCTCCACGACGATGGCGGACAATGCCGGAGCATCCAGCTATGACACCTCCCAAGGGGACTACCATCAATGTCTTCACGACGATGGTGGGCAACGCCGGAGCATACAGCTCCGGCACCTCCCAAGGGGCACACTGTCGACGTCTTCACGATGATGGTGGGCGATGCCAGAGTTTCCCGCTCTGGCACATTCCAAGGGTGCTGTCGTCGATGTCTCCACGACGATGGTGGGCGACACCAGAGCATCCAGCTCTGGCACCTCCCAAGAGGCCTGCCATCGATGTATTTACGAAGATGGTGGACAACGCCGAAGCATCCAGCTCCGGCACCTTGCAAGTGGCCTGCCGTCGACGTCCTAGTATGTCAGCGACAGCAACAAGCGCGGACAAATGAGTAAACTCTCCTGCCTTTATGTCGTTGCTAACAGGATTCTCTTGTGATTTCCAGTATACCAGGGGCCTGTCAAAGTCTCTATGACGATGGCGGACGATGCCGGAGCATCTTGCTCCCGCACCTCCCAAGGGTCCTGCCATAGAAGTCTTCACGATGATGGTGGGCGACGCCGGAGCATCAAGCTCCGGCACCTCCCAAGGGGCCTGCCGTCAACCTCTTCACGACTATGGTGAATGACACCAGAGCGTCCATCTCCAACACCTCCCAAGGGGTTTGCCATCGATGTCTCCACAACGATGTTGGGCAACGCTAGAGCATCTAGCTCCGGCACCTGCCAAGGTGCCTACCGTCGACATATCTACCAAGATCGTGGACGGCGCTGGAGCATCCAGCTCTAGCACTTTGCAAGGGGCCTTCCGTTGACGTCCCAGCACATCAACAATAGCAACAAGCATGGAGAAATGAGTAAACTATCCTGCCTCTCTTTTGTTGCTAACAGGGTTCTCTTGTGATAGCCTGTAAACAAAGGGTTGCCATCACGTCTCCACGACGATGGCAGACGATGCTGGAGCATCCAGCTCCGGCACCTCCCAAGGGGCCTGCCGACAACGTCTTCACGATGATGGTGGATGACGCTGGAGCATCCAGCTCTGGCACCTCCTAAGGGGCCTGCTGTCGACGTATTCACGATGATGGTGTGAGATGCCGGAGTATCCAGCTTCAGCGCCTTCCAAGGGGCCTGTCGTTGACTTCTCCACAACGATGGTGGGCGACGCCGGAGCATCTAGCTCGAGCACCTCCCAAGGAGCCTATCATCGACATATCTACGAATATGGCGGACGACGCCGGAGCATCCAGCTCTGGCACCTCACAAGGGTCTACCGTCGACGTCCCAGCAAGTCAAGGACAGCAACAAGCGCGGACAAATGAGTAAACTCTCCTGCCTCACTTTTGTTGCTAACAGGGTTCTTTGGTGATAGCCTGTAAACCAGAGGCCTGTCGTTGATGTCTCCACGATGATGGCAGAGGATGCTGGGGCATCCAGCTCCGGCACCTCCCAAGGGGCCTCCCGTTGACGTCTTGACGATGATGGTGGGCAACGCCAGAGCATCCAGCTGTGGCACCTCCCAAGGGGCCTGCCATCGATGTCTTCATGATGATGGTGGACGATGTCGGAGGATCCAGCTTCGACACCTCCCAAGGGGCCTGTCGTCGATGTCTCCACGACGATAATGGGCGACGCAAAAGCATCTAGCTCCGGCACCTCCCAAGGGGCCTGCTGTCAACGTATCTAAGAAGATGGTGGACAACGCCAAGGAATCTAGCTATGGCACCTTGCAAGGGGCCTACCGTTGATGTCCCAACATGTCAACGCAACGACAAGTGTGGACAAATGAGTAAACTCTTCTGCCTCACTTATGTTGCTAACGGGGTTCTCTTGAGATAGCTTGTAAACCAGAGGCCTGCCGTCAACGTCTACACGATGATGGCAGACGATGCCAGAGCATCCAACTCCGGCACCTCCCAAGGGGTCTCCCTTTGACGTCTTCACAACGATGGTGGGCAACGCCGGAGCATCCAGCTCTGGCACCTCCCAAGGGGCCTGCTGTCAACGTCTTCACGACGATGGTATGGAACGCTAGAGTATCTAGCTCTGGCACCTTCCAAAGGGGCTGTCGTCGACATCTCCACGAAGATGGTGGGCGACACCAGAGCATCGAGCTCTGGCACCTGCCAAGAGGCCTGCCGTTGACGTATCTAGGAAGACAGTGGACGACGCCAGAGCATCCAGCTCTGGCACCTCGCAAGGGGCCTGCCATCAACGTCCCAGCATGTCAACGACATCATCAAGCATAGAAAAATGAGTAAACTCTCCCGCCTTGCTTTTGTTGCTAACAAAGTTCGCTTGTGATAGTCTGTAAACCAGGGTCTGCTGTCGATGACTCCACAACGATGGTGGATGATGTCGGAGCATCCAACTCCAGCACCTCCCAAGGGGCCTGCCATCGACGTCTTCACGACGATGGTGGGCGACTCCAGAGAATCCATCTCTAGCACCTCCTAAGGGGCCTGCCATCGATGTCTTCATGACGATGGTGGACGACGCCGAAGCATCGAGCTCCAGCACCTCCCAAGGGGCCTACCATCGATGTATCCACGAAGATGGTGGGCGACGCTAGAGCATCCAACTCTGGTACCTCCCAAGAGGCCTGTCGTCGACGCATCTACGAAGATGGTGGACGACGCCAGAGCATTTAGCTCCAGCACCTCGCAAGGGGCCTGCTGTCGATGTCCCAGCACGTCAACGATAGCAACAAGTGCATACAAATGAGTAAACTCTCCTACCTTGCTTTTTTTGCTAACAGGGTTCTCTTGTGATAGCCTGTAAACCAGGGGCCTGCCGTCAACGTCTCCACGACGATGGCGGACAATGTCGTAGCATCTAGCTACGACACCTCCCAAGGGGCCTACCATCGACTTCTTCACGACGATGGTGGGCAATGCCGAAGCATCCAGCTCCGGCACCTTTCAAAGGGCATGCTGTCGACATCTTCACAACGATGGTGGGCGACGCTGGAGTATCCAGCTCTGGCACTTTCCAAGGGGGCTGCCGTCGACGTCTCCACGACGATGGTGGGCGACACCAGAGCATCCAGCTCTGGCACCTCCCAAGAGGCTTGCCATCGACGTATTTACGAAGATGGTGGACAACGCTGGAGCATCTAGCTCCGGCACCTTGCAAGGGGCCTGCCGTCGACATCCTATTATGTCAGCGACAGCAACAAGAACGGACAAATGAGTAAACTCTCCTACCTTTCTTTTGTTGCTAACAGTATTCTCTTGTGATAGCCTGTATATCAGGGGCCTGCCGACGTCTCTGTGACGATGGCGGATGATGCCGTAGCATCTTGCTTCCGCACCCCCCAAGGGGCCTGCCATAGAAGTCTTCATGACGATGTTGGGCGACGCTGGAGCATCAAGCTCCGGCACCTCCCAAGGGGGCTGCCGTCGACCTCTTCACGACTATGGTGGACAACACCAGAGCGTCCATCTCCGGCACCTCCCAAGGGGTCTAACATCGATGTCTCCACGGCGATGGTGGGCGACGCCAGAGCATCCAGCTCCAGCACCTGCCAAGGGGCCTGCCATTGACATATATACCAAGATCGTGGACGGCGCTGCAGCATCCAGCTCTGGCACCTCGCAAGGGGCCTGCCGTTGACGTCCCAACATGTCAACAACAGCAACAAGCATGGACAAATGAGTAAACTATCCTGCCTTCCTTTTGTTGCTAACAGGGTTCTCTTTTGATAGCTTGTAAACAAGGGGCTGCCATCACGTCTCCACGACAATGGCAGACGATGCTGGAGCATCCGGCTCTGGCACCTCCCAAGGGGCCTGCCGTCAACGTCTTCACGATGATGGTGGGTGACGCTGGAGCATCCAGCTCTGGCACCTCCTATGGGGCTTGCTGCGACGTATTCACGACGAATGTGGGCGACGCTGGAGTATCCAGCTCTGGCACATTCCAAGGGGCCTGCCGTCGACTTCTCCACGACGATGGTGGGCGACGCCAGAGCATCCAGCTCTAGCACCTCCCAAGGAGCCTGCCGTCGACATATCTACGAAGATGGCAGACGACGCTGGAGCATCCAGCTCCGGCACCTCGCAAGGGGCCTACCGTCAACGTCCCAGCAAGTCAACGATAGCAACAAGCATGGACAAATGAGTAAACTCTCCTGTCTCACTTTTGTTGCTAATAGGGTTCTCTGGTGATAGCTTGTAAACCAGAGGCCTGCCGTCGATGTCTCCACGATGATGGAAGATGATGCCAGAGCATCCAGCTCCGGCACCTCCCAAGGGGCCTGTCGTCGACGTCTTCACGACGATGGTGGGCAACGCCAGAGCATCCAGCTCTAGCACCTCCCAGGGGGCCTGCCATCGACGTCTTCATGACGATGGTGGAGATGTCGGAGCATCCAGCTCCGGCACCTCCCAAGGGACTTGTCGTCGATGTCTCCACGACGATGGTGGGCGACGCAAAAGCATCTAGCTCTGGCACCTCCCAAGGGGTATGCCATCAACGTATCTAAGAAGATGGTGGACGAGGCTAGCGCTTCTAGCTCTGGCACCTTGCAAGGGACCTGCCGTCGATGTTCCAGCACGTCAACGACAACGACAAGTGTGGACAAATGAGTAAACTCTTCTGCCTCGCTTTTGTTGCTAACAGGGTTCTCTTGTGATAGCTTATAAACCAGAGGCATGCCGTTGACGTCTCCACGATGATGGCGGACGATGCCAGAGCATCCAACTCCGGCACCTCCCAAGGGGCCTCCCTTCGACATCTTCACGATGATGGTGGGCGACGCCGGAGCATCCAGCTCTCGCACCTCCCAAGGGGCCTGCCGTCGACGTCTTCACGACAATGGTGGGGAATGCTGGAGTATCTAGCTCTGGCACCTTCCAAGGGGGCTGTCGTCCACATCTCCACGACGATGGTGGGCGACACCAGAGCATCCAGCTCCGGCACCTCCCAAGAGGCCTGCCGTTGACGTATCTAGGAAGATGGTGGACGACGCCAGAGCATCCAGCTCTTGCACCTCGCAAGGGGCCTGCCATCGACGTCCCAACACGTCAACGATAGCAACAAGCGCAGAAAAATGAGTAAACTCTCCCGCCTCGCTTTTGTTGCTAACAAGGTTCGCTTGTGATAGCCTGTAAACTAGGGGGCTGCTGTCGGCGACTCCACAACGATGGCAGATGATGCCGGAGCATCCAACTCCAGCACCTCCTAAGGGGCCTACCATCGACGTCTTCACGACGTTGGTGGGCAACGTCGGAGCATCCAACTTTGGCAGCTCCCAGGGGGCCTGCCATTGATGTCTCCACGATGATGGCAGACGATGTCGGAGCATCCAGCTTGGGCACCTCCTAAGGGTCCTGCCGTCGATGTCTTCAAGACGGTGGTGGGCGATGTCGTAGCATCCTGCTCCAGCACCTCCCAAGGGGCCTACCATCGACGTCTCCATGATAATGGTGGACGATGCCAGAGCATCCAGCTCCTGCTCCTGGTGGCACTTCGACACTCCAACTCCCCTGCTCCACTGGGAGCACGTCGAAGACATCCTACAATCGAATGGTAGATGTGCCCAGCCAACTAACAACATCTATCAAGGGGCCTCCAAGGGTGTTCCATAGCTAGGAAGTCAATGGACAACACCTCAGACATATCAATTGTGCAATCGTTGGTCCTCACAAGCTAACGAGCTTGGCAAAGGTTCTACAAACCCTTACGCAACTAAGGACTCAGAGCAGCTGTTGAGAAGCACAAAGACAAGCCAAGAAGCAAAACACAAATTCAAATTCACTAGATTTTTACAAAGGGGCGAGCCTTGGATACAAAGACTAGCTACGACTGAATTGTGCTATGACATGTTTGGCGGGATCCTTAACCTTTGTCGTTGCTGTCGCCTCACGCTCCTCGACAGGGCCTTTAAAAACTAGCTCCAATGGAAGATCGGGATACCGGCTATGGTAGCACACCAAGACATGGGATGCCACCGTCTCTGCCGTCGCCCTACCCTCGGCTTCCAGATGCTGAGCCAGCTGACGTTCCCGCAGATTGAGCTCTCAAGCGCGGTGCTCTGCTGTGTGCTCCCAGGCTTGGATGTCAAGATCATGAAGGAGGAGCGCCTGACGGTCAGCTAAGTGTTGCGACCGATCCTGCACCAAGTCACTCTCTCGGAGCTCAAGGTCTTTCAGGTGGGACTGTAGCTTGTCTCGATCGACCCCAGGCCGGGCCATCATCTCCTTAGCCGCCACCTCTTGTTCAGTGACACCGGCCTCCCGCTCAGCAATAGCAGCTTCGCAGTGATCTGGGGCCTCTCGATCCTCCTCAAGGGCACGCAGACGAGCGTCGGCTATATCATTGGTCACCTTGGCATCGGCCAAGATATTTTGGGACATTGCGTCCAAGGCCTTCACCAGAGGTGCCTCAGCTCCAGCTCCTTGCTCTCCTTCTGATACTTTGCCTTTGCCTCGTCGATCTTGGACCTCACAACGTCATCCCAACCTTGGAAGCGCTCACCCTCGGCACGCAGCTTCTCCCATTTTGTGGAGAGTGCCCCCCACCCCCCCCCCCCCCCCCCCGCGCTCCATCATGTCCATGATGTCGAAAGAGGCACTATGGCTGCGTCGAAGTCTGGGAAGGTTGTACGGTGATCATCTCGGGGACCTCTTCCTCCCGTAGCGGTGAAGGCGAGGCCACTAGTACCAGGGATCTTGCCCCCGGAGAATAAGAATGAATTGTGGTGCCACTTGAAGCGGCAACGCCATCATTGCTCAAGGAGCCGTCCCCCAGAACAGTAGCAGTGGAGGCTAGGCCTTCGGCCCCTGAGTCGACTCCGACATTGCCTCTAGCGCGATGGCCAGATGTGCCTCCAGCGCGATGGCCGGAGTTGCATCCGATGTAATAGTTGGAGACACTGCAGGAGATGCTTCACTACCCGCGCTAGGCATGGACACCAGAGCAGTGCTCCAATGAACAAGCTTGGCAGGCTGCCCCGTCGGCGTAGCCATAGCCTCTTCAGCCTCCTTCGAAGTGCTTTGGGGCACTACCCCCGGCGGTAAGGGCATCACAACAGCTGACGTAGCCCTGCAAATCAAGATCAAGACCTAACAATCAACAAAGGTAGAAGAAATAACAAAGCAAGCATTCGTAAGAGTGCCTTACCAACGTCCCCAAAAGCTTCAGCGGGTGTCCACCTGTGGCGGCCCAGAAGCTGTGGGTCCTGACGACGGTGTGGCAGGCGAGGTCGCCCCGACCGAACCTCCACTGGCACCACCAGCGGCGCCACCATCCTACGTCAGCGGGTCTCCACCAACTCCAAAGAAGCCACTCCCGGAGCCTCCTCCTGAGCTGTTGATGATGTCAGCCTGAGGCCTTTTTGCCTGAGGCTCCATAGGCGTGACGCTCCCGGAGCCTCCTGTGGTACCTAGGACTGCGCTAGCGGCGGGGATGTTGGACGATGTGTCGACCACTGATCTCGGTGGAGCCACCGCTTGACGGACCAAGCCTCCCCCGAAGAACATCAGACGCTAAGGGTTGAAGAGGGGTGCATCGGGGGGACGATGACTTGGAGTGAAGGCCACCTCCGTTGTCGTCGTCGGTGGCGACCAAGGGCATTTCTCCTTCACGACCTCGACCATCGGGACCTTCCCCTTGCAAGTGTCGGGGACTGGTGCCTTCCCCTTACCTGCGTCAGGGATCGGCGCCTTGCCTTTACCCCCGACAGATAGAGCCTCCTCCTCCCTGGAAGCTTTGAAGCCTGAAGAAGGTGCGGACTCCTGCGGAGAGTCAATGATGACTAGACCTCAGCTCTCATCACCAACCTACCGCAGCGCAAGAAAGATCGCGTCCTGGTTGGGCATCTCCTTCTTAACCTTTGTCCAAAGGTCCTAATCTGTGCAAAGCAGTAGGCAAGCACGCGGTAGGTTGAAGACGTCTGGCCACAGCGGGTCATCGCATGCCTTGGACATTATGTAAAACACCTCCTGTTGGGTCGTCTTCATGTCACGACCCCTCAGCAACCTGGTGCCATCTTGGAGCCTAAAGTAGAGCCATGTAGGGCGACAACGATGCTGAAGGGGGGCCAGACGATGATGAATGAAGTCCGCCATCACCGCCAGCTCTGACAGGTCGTGGTCCGCAAGTAATCGGATCCTCTTCATCACTGAAGTGTACCCTGCCTCTAGCTCCGAGCGTTCCTCCCAGACCGCCTTTCTAACAGTCGGCAAGCCGGTAGCCAGGACCATGTGATCGTGGGCGTCGGTGCATACAATCACCCAGTCGCTCCTCCAGCCAGGCATCTTCGCCGAGGAGAGTGTAGTAATGTACTTGGAGGGTTTGTGCGCCCGACGCTTGAAATAGTAGGCGCCAAGGAATTCTACCTTGTTCTTCTTCCTGGTCTGTCTCAGCACGAGGAACTACCGAAACACCGGCACACTCAGTTGTACCCTGACGAACATCTCGCAGCAATGCTAGAACACCACCACCACCACCAGAGAGTTCAGCGACAGAAGATGAAGCTAGAGCACGAGAACCTCCAGAAGCATCACTATGAAGGAGGAAACGGGAGGGACAAACCTAGAGTATGCGTTCGCCTGGAAGAAGACGGTCTCTCCCGCCTCCAACTCGAGAGGTAAGGAGTCGGGATGGATCAAATCCCACTGCTCCTCGTCCTCCCAGCTAAAAAGCCGCCACACGGATGACACATCCTACATCTGGGAAGGAGGCAAGGCTGAGCCCATTGGAGCACGAGTCGAGAACCTTGAAGCTGAGGAAGGAGTGGGTGCTCAAGAAGGAAGTTGAAGGCTCGAATGCTAGGGGCGTGCGTAAGGAAGAATCCACCATTACCCACAGAGGTATCCTTTTATAGCACCCAACTGGTGTTTGAGCGCACCTTGCAAATTTGGGTGGGCTAGGAATCAGCAGCTCATGCCCCAACGTCCATGACAAGTGGGCCCAGATCCCCCATTAGAAAAACCGTACTGGGCAGTTCTCCGCTTGAGAAGGCAACCCAGCAGTTCCTATAGAGATGGAAGTGAAAGCAACAAAAATGCCGCAGGCGCATTGGGAGCCGTCCCAATAATGTTGCAGCAAGCAAAGATCCCGTCGCCACGACCCCTCAACTAGAGAGGGACGGTCACAATAGCAGAGGCACGCACCGCTTGGGCTGATCAAGACCAAATTAAAAGGCCACACAGGAAAGAAGGATAGGGCTCCACCCTCGGGCTCGTCGCCTCCCCCCATGGTGGACCCAGGGGTCACTATTGGTACCCCGCATACCGGGTACCCTCTTGCACAAGCTAGAGCTGCCTAGGTACCTCGCCTTCCGCACAGTAAGGGTCTGAGTGCATCACATGGTCACAAGATCCGGACCCGTTGACCTCAGATACATGGTTCGGGGTGCCTGCAAGAGATCCTTGGGAAGAGTTCAGCTCCCCCTCAAAGATGAGCTCTCAAGCAGCCATGTGTCCAGCTGGGAAGGATCCCTGTCCCCCACGAGACAGGACTCCAGAGCTGCTACGTGGCTCGAAGCATCAGGCAGGCCACCTACCATATAGGCAGGCTCTGGCACTGCCACATGTCCCGCAAGGCAGGACCTAACCTCCCCCAGGGAGGTAGGCTCTCGAGCTGCCATGTGGACCGCAGGACGGGACCTGACCTCCTCCATAGAGGTGAGCTCCTAAGTTGTCACATAGTCTAGCCACTTGCCCTGGATGGAGGGACGCGAGAGTTAATAGGGTGGTGCGCCTTGTCCTAGTCAACGATTGAAGATATGCGACTTCCCCGGACGTATGGCGCGGCGCACGCCTAATGCCAGGTACCGTTACGACCAATCGCATCATAGTGAAGACGTCGAAGGCCTATCCCACTCCGCCAAGTTGGTAGCTTACGACGATAGAGACAGTTGGACAGGACATCCCCTGCCAATATCAGCAACGGCGCATGGGCCACTGACGACTCAGGTGGCAAGATTGCCAGTCTTCAAGTCCGCGGACAAAGTAGGCTTACGCGAGAAGCCTTAGATCTTTAGGATAAGATTTCCTCAGGACCACCTATCGGGCCCCAAGACGCCACTTGTAAGGCGTTGACCTTGTCTATAAAAGGCCCGGACCACCACTGTTACAAAGAACAAAAAATCACACCCACGCATACACACATATTAGAAATACCACCCACCATGGAGTAGGGTGTTACGCTCCTTGCGGCCCGAACCACGTAAAAACCATCGTGTCATACTCTCTTCCGCTAGAACACTTGATTGAGGCCTAAGCCCCGCCGAAAAAAGAACCCCTGCAGGCTGCTCCTTAGCAGATCCGAGGGAAGTGTTGCATTAACACTTCGACAAACGTGTTAATTGTCCAAATGTTATTCAAATTTTCCATCACATCATTAGCTAGAATGTTTTGTCATTTTTTTGCTTCTATAAGGGAATACAATAAATGGTATATATATAAACTAAATCCTTGTTGTGTTGAATATGTATTGATCAGAGGATTAAATATGTTGGCTAGCTTGTTTAAGATAACGCATGGGTTGTGAGACCTATGTGTGTTGAATATATTGGCTATGGCGATAAAAGTTATGAATACTACTAGAACACCTTTATCATCAAGGTCCAACGATAGGTACGGCTTGTTTTGGCTTTGTCTAGGTCCGACTTCTTTGTCTAGGTCCGACTAGCTTTGGTTAGCTTCGGCGCTAGATCTTGCTAGCTTTGGTAAGCTCCGGTCCAAGGTCCGGTTAGCTTTGGCAAGGTTCGGAGCTTGATCGCAGTGGTTCTGCTTTTATCTAGCAATGATTCGTACTTGCTTTACATTGTTGGAAAGATTGCTTAGTATTCATTTGCTAAGCTTTTGGTGCATTTTGGTTGATATGGTTGATATCATTTTGCTATGTTTTGCAAAATGCTTATGTGAGATGCTCACGTAAGATGTTGTAGTTTCAGAACTAACGAGAGTCAAGTCGAGGACTTGTGCTCGAAAGTATTGGTTATTTATTCATGTGTAGGTGTTGCTTGAGTTCAAGACATGGCTGGTGACGGGATCCATTGAACTAGTCATAGGGAAAATATGAGGTTCAACAACAAAGTTTAGGAGGAATTGTGGTTGAGTTGATCAGGAGGTCGCGCAACATGTTTGTATCAAGAACAATGCATATGAAGGTATTGTGGACGTCTTTGGAAGATGTTTGCACATGTGCAAGGAGTGCATGGACATGGCTACATGGTTCTGGGATGTGATGAAGAGATGTGGACGTAAAGAATTGGTCCGAAAGGTCCAACCGACTAGGTTATGGACTCAAGCTGTGGCTGAGTCATGTTTGACTCAAATATGGAAATATTTGAGTTGGTTATGATAGAATTTCGTGTGGGTCATGAATTTGAATTCTTTTAGGAAGGTGGTATACGTTCCTAAGGTGTTTGGAAGTCTTAAGATTGCTTCTATCTGCGTATAGAGGAGTCCTAAGCAGTTATTGAAAGTTTCGATTCGTGATTTGAGTAGGATTAGAGTCCTAGTTGAGATTGGGTTGGCCTAAGGGCTGGTTATATAAGCAAGGGAGGCCAGAGCTCGTGGGTGATGACTTTGGGGCTGTTCCTCTTCTTTTGTATTGAATAAAGATTGTAGTTTAAAGGAACTTTTGTGCCTTGTTCGTCCGACTTGTTCAAGACAAGTTTTTCTCGTCGAGTTTTCTGCACAGCACTACCTTTCTTCGGTGGTTTTATCATAACTCGAGTTTTACAGATCCAATTGGTGTGATAATTGTTGGTTTGTCTTTACAACTTTATTATCTATCATGTGTCAAAATTTCACGGTCATTGGATTTGTAGTTTCTGATCTACACGAGTCTCTTTGCAGCGTTCCAAAACTGTTTTTCTCGGGTAGGACAGATTGACCTTTGTTCGATCTTTCGATCGTAACTTGAGTTTCTCTTGATGGATTTGAGTGATTCTTGTTGTGTCGTCTTCGTGACTTGATTCTCTCTGATATCTATCACTTTGTCATGGTGAAACACGTTTAGATTAGTCTCACACACGATTTCCTTAACAGATCATTTTTCTGCCGAAGGGGTTGGGATTTAATTGTTTCCGCTGCATAAGATTTTTTAATCTACCATTCACCTCTCCTCTCTGGTAGCTTTTCACGTGTTCTTCGATCCTACATCGGTATATTAAAATAAGGCACATTAATTGAGAACAAATAATATTGCGTGCTTGAGTTTAGAAAATATTTTAGTTCAAGGGAAAATTAGTGTCTCGCTCCTGGTTTAAAATATTTGTCACCGATTAGTTCAAAAATGAACTATCCGATGATAAATATTTCGAACCAAGTGGGAGTATTAATTAAAAAGTAAATACTATAGAAACTAAATAAATTTCTTGATGAGTGAATAAAATCTAGGGTCTAGGTAAAGGCCTTGTCCATTATATTCTTTATTGTTGTATTTCCGTTTGTTCTTATCCTTGGCTCATCATCTCTCTCTTCTAACGTGTGCTCCATCAAGAGCACTTGCTTCTTCAAGCTAAGTCTGCATAATCACTTCTTCTTTAAGATGCACTCATGATTTTGATCTCCCGTGTCATGCTCATACTCATGCTGCAACGTCAAGGGACGTTTGCCGTTTCCAAGCACGAAGTTCATGGCAGGTGAGGCTTTAGCGCTCTTTGCATGGTGGCAGTTTTTTCGACCGAGGGTCACAGAGCCATAGGCAACTCTTAGCACCACTTATTATTGTTGCGTTGTCCGTGTTAGTGCTAATCCTATCTTGCTGGGCTAATGAACACCTGATGAGTTCAGGTTGTGTTCGTGAGTGCGTGCACAAGAGTGGTCTAGTGCTGATTATTAGTTGCCGCATCAGAAGTGCTTGTTTGGCTCGTGGAAAAGGAAAATACATTGTACGTAGTACAAAGTAAGCTGGTCGGTGTTGCCGTTCATACGCGAAGATGCGGCCAGGTAGTTGCTTTTGCAGGTGTATGCTAATTTCGTGAGTGTTTGGTCAGGTCATGTGGTTAGTCCACGATTCACCCTAAACCCGGTGTTGAGGCCTTGTATGTGTGTAGCCTAGTGACATGTGACTAAGTGCTCAGTTAATTGCATTTGGTTTGACGTTGAAGTTAGATTGGATAGGATGATCCATTTCATTATGTTTTGGATCATCCAAATTAACGTTTGGTTGGATAGACTGAACGATCCAATTTTTGGTTTGGTAGGTTGGATGAAACTTGGGTGGATTGAATCATCTAAGTTGATAGTTTCATAATATTATTTATTTATATACTATTATCATATTACTAGCAAATATTAATGTTAATATCATAATTGTAATTATTAATCAACAATAAACAAGTTAATTATCACTAATTACATTACTAAGAAGCATAATTAGATATGGTGGATGGACTCATCCAACCAAATTTCTTGGACCATCTCATCCAACATCTGTGAGGAATATTCCTCAAACCTGGATCACCTTGTCCGTCTGACCGTAAAACAAATAACACATGACTGGACCATCCAATCTAAGTCAATCCAATCCAAGACAAGCAACCAAACACATACCTTTTTAGCTGCGTCATGCTCATGCGCATGATGGACCGTGCACGCCGAGCGCCGAGTCATTCGGATCGTTGAGCAAATTTCAGATTTGGAGTTCATGTGCTCCAAGCCTATAAAAGGTGTTGTACTCATTTGTTGAAATGATAGTCCGAATAATATAAAAATAGTGTTCATCGCTGGCCTTGTTACCTGTCAACCGAGAGTGTTTTTTGTTTCTTATGTTATAGTTCACTCACTCGTTCATCATTATTTCTAACATTCCAACGGCTTTTTCCATGCATGAGTCGCTTCATGTTTGAAATGACGTTCATCAATTGTTCGATTGTTGCGTTGTGCCCGTGCGCGCTGCATGATTCAGGGCGTTGGCATACGTAGTAGTTATCCGGCCAGGGTGGCACAGTCACGGGAACCGTGCAGGGCGCCCTTGGCTGTATGGCTGTAAGATTCGGAGCGTGAATGTACATAGCAACCATCTGGGTAGGGTCGCACAGAGACGGTTCTGCTGCCCTGCTGCAGAGAATTCGATTCTCGCACCAAGGGGTTAGACCATCCGCAGAGGTTCACTGTAAAGCTTACTGTACTTTAAATGTAGAGTAGATTACTGGAAGTATAGAGTAATTGTCCAGAGTGAAATGATAGAAGTATAGAGGATATACTGGAAGTATAAAGGGATAGAGTAAGTTTTAGAAGAAACTCCTGCGGATGGTCTTAAAGGTAGGCCTGACTTTGGGCCTAGGCGGGAGGGACGACTGCCTAGGGCCAGGCTGGGGAGGGGCCCATGATGTCAGCTGTAAAAGAGAAATGAAATAAAATTAATTAGTATTTGCATCATCCATATGCGATCTATAGTTACACAGTCTAGCTTTTTATTTTCGTAAATTTTTGAAATATAATACTACGTTCTAATGTGTTTAATATTTATTAGATATAATATTACTAATGTGTTAATTTTCCATATGCGATGTTTTTTGATAAAAGGAGGAGTTTTTCATTAATGCATAATGTAGGACACATTGTTCATAAACATAAAAGACATTTTTCATTAACATAAAAACAACACATATTACAATCAAGAAAAAAAACACATAGAAAACAAAAGAAAAAACTACTACTAATCCTACCCTACTCGCAGGAGGACTTGTCCACCTCCTCCGGCGCCGCCTCGGCATCCACTGGCGGCGCCTTCGCCTCCGCCGCTGCATTCGCTGGTGGCGCCTCTGCCTCTGCCGCAACCGTTAGCGGAGCCTCCTCCAACACCATACCGAACTTCCGGCCGACAACGTTCACCAGTTGCTCGCAAAACTCCACCCTAGACTCCTCACTGATCGTCTCTTAGAGGAAGTCGAGACAAGCGGCCACAAGGCCTAACCCGAAGACGTAGTAGCCGGTGGAGTCCATGCTTGTGTGGTGTGTAAGGATCCGAAGTCCCAAAAGGTGACAAGAGCAAGATGTATTTTCAAATACATCCCACGCCATTCTGTCGAGCGCTCATGCTTGCACATCGGCAATGGACCGGTCACCGGTGACCTCCTTAAGTTGGCCCTCGAGTTTGGTGATGCGGTCCTTGAAGAGGCAAACAATCTCAACATAGTCAGACGAAGGATGTGCAGGCGCCACCACCTCTAGTTCCACTGGCATTGGCGGCGATGGAAACGAAGAAGGAGGTTCGGAGGATGTCAATGTCCTGGAGCGCCTCGGTGCGGGGCTACCCATAGGTGCGGTGACGTAGATGCGAAGAAAGAGCAAGAGGTGGTCGACGGTGGTGGGGCGGAGAGGCAAGAGGAGAAGTTTGGAGGCTAAGATCGATGGAGAGGTGCGGCGGAGAAGAAGAGGACGGTGTGCTGTATAGAGAGTTGTTGTCTAAGCGCACGAGTGGTGATGATCGGACGCCTCGAAAATTTTGCTTTTGAATCAACGGTCGGAGTGACTCCAAACCACAGTTTGCCTCCTCTCGGTTATTACAACAGCTCGACATGTCCCATCTATCTATTATTTAATTTGACAAGCAAAGGGCCTCGGGTATGCAATAGCCCACCTGGCATACTTTGTATGTTCGTCCCATGGTGCTCATAACATTTCCTACGAATGATTTCGCCGAGGTGCAGAAGATTGACGTGAATGCCCGTGGCAATCGACCGAGAGTCCATATCTTTTATTTTTTGAAGGATTCGACCGTTGCCAATCGAGAGTGCATATCGAACCGATGATAATTGTCGTGATCACATATATGATGGTGGCCATGATTACAATGCATGTGAAAGAGACTCGCGATCAAGCATGTTTGATCACGTGTTGAGGATTTTTGTGCCCCCTTGTTGTGGATCATTTTAATTAGATGACGATGAGGTTGGTAGTACACAAGTGTACGTGTTTTAGATGACGTTGATTTTTGTGCCCCCTTGTACGTGTTTTCACAAGTGTGCTCATTTGGTCCTAAAATCAGAACACATAGCGGCTAGTGCCTACAGCTGTCGTTTCTTCAAAAGACGAGTACAACGCATGCATGTTAGAAAATATACTATATACAAGGCAGCATGCGATCGATTAATTTGATGAGCCATGTATGTAGTGAGATCTGTGTGCTTATTAGATGGTAGTACACATTCTATCCTACCCTCGAGGGAACATCTTTCCTGTCAAACATAGTTTGTTATATCTATTGATGATAGGATAATATTATTCATTAGTGTGGTAGATAAACTGCCATATAGGTGGAGAGTATACACATGCATGGTAGAGAATATGACAAATATAGAAATATATGTCAATACATGGTAGGAAATATTCTATTCTTGGAATACATGTTTGGGGCATAGCATGCATATGGACATCTAACATCCATGTGAAAGACCTCGATCATGTTTGATGACGTTACGTGTTTTCTCTTTTTGTTGAGAGATCATCATGTTTGAGGCTTGTTGATCATGTTTGGGGCGTAGCATGCATGGACATCTAACATGCATGTGAAATATAATGATCAATCATGTGAAAGACCTCGATGCATGTGAAATAACATGCATGTTTTTAAAAGACCTCACCTCGACCCGCGCCTCTGATCTAACCGACAGTGGCAGCACGGAGGCCGAAGACAGCACGCCGAGATGGACATGCCAAGGCGGCGGCGAGGCGGAAGCCGAACCGATGGCGCACGGCGTTGAACTTTTGGCTCGCAGTTTGCAGCTTCACGGTGGAACGCGGAGGCGGGGAACGATGCACGATGGCACGTGGAGCTCGGAGCAGCAGCGCTCGAAGCTTACAGAGGCGATGCTGCAGGCGACCGGCCGGAAGAAGGGTAAAGTAAGTTTCTTACTTATTCGAAATTATTAATATGTACTCCCTCCATCACCCAAATTACTCGCCGATCTTTAATTAATTAGTTCATTTTCTAGCTAAAAGAGTGACAAATAATTTGGGATGGAGGGAGTAGTTGTAATTCCGTAATTGTAAGGACTATGTTAATTTGTAATTGCTGAACAATAAATTAATGGTTAATGATTAATTGCAAAAGAAGTGACTAATGACAGTAATTATTACCTTCTAATGATCTGTTGCCTAAAATTTTCTCAAATTTCATACACGTGAAAAATAGACTCCAGCTAATTCTTCCATCACAAAAGCTATTCTTTTTTTGAACAATCATCACACAAACTACTAAAACATTAACTTAAATGCCAAGACAGTGGCGATGAAATCCTCTACCCTGCAGTTATTACAGCAGCTGACATGTGGACTCGACAACAGTGGGGCACACATGTGATATGAACCCAAGATAGTGTTTCCTCAAGAAAAAATAATTAATGAGAGACTGAGCGCACAAGCAAAAAAGCTAGAACTTGAGCATTGGACCTGCGAATTCAATGTCGGGATGATTGATGGCAGCCGATCCGCAAACTCGGTGGTTAGATCAGTAGTCGCCGGAGAGCATCTTGTGGTCGATCTCGAAGGAGACGAAGGCATCGATGCAGGCATAGTTGATCTACTCACCGGAGAGATTGTACGCGTCCCAGTGGCTCGTCCTCACTCAGTAAGGCTTCTCCACATCAGCGCCCACCACAGCGCTCGCGATGCCCTTCAGCCCCGCGCGGCGGAGGCTCGAGCAATCCATCTCCTTCGCCGCGAGCTCGGCCAGGTCCACCGTTTTGGCCACCTTCAGCTGCCAGTCCTCCCAACGTCAGTCGTAATCACCGAGGAAATCTTCCAGCTCGTCGGGGAAGTAGTCAGCGTGGATGACCTGGAATATGAGGCAGTAGCGGCTGACACAGAGCTGCAAAACGGTGATAGGGTTCTGGTCAGCAGAGTAGCAGGGGCGCCACTCGATGTCGAGCCCAATGACAAGCTTATGAAGGCGCCGACGGTGGACGGAGAGGACCTCGCACTACGTAAGAAACCCAAATAGGAGACAAAGTTGGGCAACGCTCTCAAAGGCGGTGTCTTTGATAATGTTAAGCAGGACGAGCTTGCTTCAGCGAGGATCTGACATGGCTCGGTTGAAAGTACTAGGAGACGCGTTAAAACAAAGACCGTCTCAGTTAAATTTGTATCCGAGACATGCTATCCTCTATGAAAAGTGGGAGACGCGCATAAAACACAGGCGTCTCCTATGACCGATGTCTCCCTCTCCTCTGCAAAAAGAGAGACACGCTCTAATGGAAAGAGCGTCTCTGATTCCACACGTCACTTTTAGCTTCGTGATTTCTCCATTTTTCTTCGGTTCACTGTTGATATCACACATAACTGAACTCAGAGCACATTCTCACTTGATACATGAATATAATCAAATCCCTCCTTATGATACCTGAGGAACACGATGAACACACCACACATTCATTCATTTACACAGTTGAAGAACACAAAAGATAATATTCAATCACGTAGATAAATAAAGATAGAATTCATTCATTAATAGTATTTACAAAACAGAAGCTACTAAAAACAACAAAGAAAAACTAAATATTGCTCCTACTCCTACTCCTACTCCTACTCCTCCTCCTCCCCCTCCTCCTCGTCCTTCGGCGGCGACTCCGGCGCCAGTGCAACAGAAGCCTGGGCCGGCTGCGCCGGCTGCACCGGCTGCACCGGCGGTGCAACCCCATGAAAGAGGTTGCTCTCCTTCGCCTCCACCAGGTTTATGCAGCCCTCTGGGCCAAGCACCTGGGCCATCATCTTGAACAGAATGTTGAGACGATCGGCCACACCTGTGAGGGCGAAGAGGTAGTGGCTGATGGTACCCATTCCAGTAAACTGGGGAAGGGTACCCAGACCCAATGAACTCATGGTGCAGGACGTATTGTTGTATGCCTCTTGCGCCATAAGAAGGCACTGCTCGGTGTTGAACCTCTCGGGGGAGCTGCAACACAGTTTCCTGCACGATGGCTCCCTTGGAGGGCTTGGCGGCGGAAGGTCGGCCATGGTGGTGGTGGGTCATCGGGGCGAAGAAGACGAATAAAAGAAAAGGATTCAAAGTTAGCGACGCGCTTGTTGAGAACTCACTGGTAATGGTGCACCTTAAATAATGTCCGCACAGAGTTGTCGAGGGAGGGGTTGGTTTCCCACGCATTGATGGATCGATAGGACGCATTGATACCGTCTCGGGGAAACAAAAGATCCCGCACGGACGTCGCACGTGTCTCTGCACCACGCCGCTGAAATTAAGTTATCCGCAGACCTTGTGCCGCACGTCTCTCTTTCTAGTATGGAAGACGCGATTTAGATTAACGCTCGTCTCTCTTTGTTACGCTCGCGTCTTGCATTTATCTCCCTTGTCTCTTCGTATCATCGACAATGGAAGATGATTTTTAACTTAACTCGTGTCTCTCTTTTATCTTCCTCGTCTCTTCTTCTCCTTCGATGCTCCTTTATTACCAATCGACCAACGGTCCTTTACTAATCGACCAACTCCAGTGCGACTGTATCCTCTATTCGCCATCACCATTGTCGTCGTCATTGCCATCCTCGTCAATGTAATCATCGCTGTCCTCCTCCTCATCGTCGTCTTCGTCCTCCTCGTCGTCGTCACTGTTCATGGCTGGTATTGGCTTGGCGCGTAGCGAACTGAAGGAGGAGCGCATGGCATGGCGCAAGAATGATCCGCATGTATGTACATATGGCACACCGGTCGCATAGTTGTATATATGTAGATCTACAATGGACTGATGAACTTAACTTTAGTTTTGTTTTTCCGTTTGCATAAGGTTTCTCCGCGAAGCCTGAACCGGGAGATTTATTGAAGCGGCAGTGCATCGTCCCCGGTAAAGAAGGGGCAAGTCGTGAAGAACAAGCACAATATAAGTTTAACCATCATCCTCATATTAATGATTTTCCTTTGTAGGCTGACTGGGAAGGTGGTTACTACCCCCTGACAATCTCCTTCTAAGAGGACTATCCATTGGTGCCTCCATGATGTGCCTTTCCAAGTGGTTTCTTCCACCCAAATGTCCATTGCTCAGGAGCACTCTGCATTGGGATTCTAGATCAAGAGACTGTAAGATAGACCTATTTTGCTCGTGTAATTAGTAATTGTTGCCAAGCTTATTTGAACTGTTTCTTATGTTGCTTAAATTGATATTTCGTAGGGGTGCTGCACTGGTTTTACAATCAAAACTATACTACTTGATGTTCAACGTTTGCTGCATTAGCCAAATGCGCCCAATGTTAAAAATGATTGCTATAATCTACTTATCAAGGTTAGACACTTTGTGTTAATGACCAATGTAGGTTATTCATTCCTCCTTCGACATTTGTTAATTTAAAGAATGTCAATATTTTCAGTATCCAAGGCCATATAAGAACGTGTTCGGGAGCAAGCTGGACGGTACAGTTTAGATTGATCGATGGGAGCTTTAGGAATAAGTTTAGATTCGAAATTAGTTTAGAGGTCATGCAATGTATGAACTATGAAATTCATTGAGTTGATATCTCTGAATTGCAATGTCATTGCATTTGTTTATCCCTAAATTCCAATTAATCTGTGAATTGCAATGTTATTGCGTTTTTTTATCCCTGCAACAGTTCACGATGTCATGCGAGTGGCAATGTGAAGAGTGCATGAGAGATGAACTTGAGAAAGGTGCATCTCAGATACCTGAGATCCGGCAAAAGGGAGACGGTCCTACACGGGCACGTATCTGATTTGTTCCGAAGATCTTTTGTCCATCCTCGTAAAGCTAAGCACGTTGCAATGACTATATAAGGCATTACGCACAGTTGCCAGTTGGAATGTCTATGATGTTGTTCTTGTCAGCACACCGTGGCGCATCTAGCGTAGTGCAGCGTTTCTGGGGCCACAAAATAATGTGAGACGCGCCTTTCAGTGTCGTGTCTCTGATTTACGCCGAAGATCTTTTGTCCCACCCCGGAAAGCTGAGTGCAATGCAACGATCATATAAGGCATTGCGCACAGTTTGCAGTTGGACATACGGCCAAAACAAAATGCGAGACGCGCCTTATGTTGAGCGCGTCTTCGATTCATGCCAATGACTTTTGTCCCACCTCGGAAAGATGTGCGTGTTGCAACGATCATATAAGGCATTTTACACAGCTGCCAGTTGGACATGCCCGGATGCTAAAGATGTTGTTCCTGGCTCAAGCACACTGTGGCGCATCTTTGACATACAACATGCCCGGTCAACCACAAAATAATGCGAGATGCGAGTTATACATGTTTGTCTCCAATTTTTGACCTAATTTTAGCTCTCGCGCTGTCTCTGGAGAAAATTTTCGTGCAAAACTTACTCGCGCTCTCTTGACCAAAGGGAGACGGTGAAATAAGAGACGTGTGTTATAAAGGCTCATCTCCAAGTTTTGCTACTTTTATCTCTCTTGCTCTCTCCCAACACTTGGTGAAAATTTTTAGCTCTCGCACACTCTCTCGACCTAGAAACCGCAGCTCCTGGGCACGCCGCTGCCGTCCCTCTTCCTCAACTCGCTCTTCATCATTGTTGCACTACCGCTATCGACCTTGACCTTCGTAAACAGAGAGTTGAGCACGCTGGAGCATGCCGCCTCATCCCCTGTCCCCGGAGCACGCTGCCGCCTCAACCCTAACCTCGGTAATTGGTATGAGCACACCTCTGCCTTCACATAAGTGGAAATGTTCTCCCTGTCCCCAGAGCACGCTGGCCTACTGTCATTAGAGAGTTGAGGAACCGCTGCTTCGGCGCCTCTGCCAGCTGGTCCCGGAGCACGCCGCTGCCACATCCCCTATCCCTGGAGCACGCCACCGCCTCGACCATGCCCTCAGAGCATGCATTTTAGTGATTTTATTGAATTTGAGGATGTCCAATGAACGATCATCGTTAATAAAGTCATTGATCCAAAGAGAGAATTTTCATTACAGTATACATTCATCTTCCTTGTTTATGTCCAATGCAGAAGTAATGTATTTATTTTGACTATCAATGTATATAATGAATTCTGATTCGCAAACCCTTGAAACTACAGGAACTATGGTTGACACTAGCATTTGCAATCCCAGTGAGTTTGATTTCTACCTGGAATCAAGGTACCTATGCTGGAATCAGGCTATTAATGCATCAGTGGAATGTAAATTGTTTGTTTTTTTAGGAGACAAGCAAACCAGCTTACTACTATGTCCTTTACCATGACAACAATTTGTTTGTTGATGCTTTGCAGATGCGCACCAACTGCCTGTGCTACAAGTAAGCTCGGTTTGCGATTCACTAACAATTATTCGCTACCTTATGTGACTTGTTAAGCGAATGTGACTCCAATTTGATAATATTTTATATGATTTCAATGATTTTATCGAATTTGATGATGTCTCAGTCGGAGCATTAGATGCTATGAAAGCTCATCGTTAATGAAGTCATTGCTCGTGAGAATTTGCATTACGATATAAAGGATTAGATGATGACAGTTATGATGTGTGTAATTAGTTAAATTATAATCAGGATGAACAGTCTTTGTTGTGTATTAGTATACTTGATAACCACGATTGGCACTTTGTCAATATAATTTGGCATGTGATATTTTTGGCTATACATATGTTCATGAACAGTATGTTGCTGACACTGATAATACGGCTGCCAAATCCTGGCTAGCTCTAGGATGCAGCTGGCAATCAGGATAATTAGGGGTGGGGAGGTAATTAGGGGTGGGGAGCTATAGCAGAGAGTGTCTCGGATAACCTACATAAAGGAGACAAGCTTCCATAAAGCTCGTCTCAGATAAGTTAATAAATCTGCGACACGCTACAGTATAGAAGTCTCGGATCAACCAATATATATGTGATGCGCTTCATAAGGGCCTGTCACGCATGTATGCTGATGGACGACGCGTGCCACAGACGTCTCCAATGACCTCGTAATGGTCGTCTGTTATGAATCAGCAAAAGGAGACACACTAACTTTGAGCGTGTCTCGCACCTAGTGTGGTCTGCGACGTGCCTTGCCACCCGTCTCTTATGACAACATACTGCGAGACGCGACAACGGACACACACAGTTTGTTTGTCTCTCTTCTTCTTTTAGGCGCGTCTCGTATGAGCCTTTCTTACTTAGTGTCGTCGAGCAAGTCCTCCACGGCCTCGCTTGAGGATGTCACGGTGGTGGTGATCACGTCGTCCTCGAATGTCACATTGTGCACTGAGTCCCCGCCATTGCGTCCTCTCCTTGTCGTCTCTACGGTTGCTGTCTGCGGCGGTGCGGCGCAACTTCTCCCTTGTGCAAACCTTCGTCTACACCTCTAGTTGTTATTTTGGAAACGGGTGTGGATATATAACTGATGCATATATGATATGAGTGGTGGAGTTTTAGAATTTGATGGACACGAGCCTCAAATAAAGAAAGTAATTAAGATTTTTGAATCTGATATGTTGTTTCTATTTTTTTAATTCTTACTGTTATGACAATAAATTGCATAGTCTCAACAAACACCACGTACAACAACAACCACTTTTCTTAGAGGCGCACACACTGGGTATGTCGGGTGGGCCACGGCATACCTGGAGTCCAACCATAAGAGAGTAGCTAGTGTGAATGCATGTTGGAGAGATCAGCGGAATTGGGAACTGGACAATTAAGATGGAAGTCAGAAGTCTCACGGTTCATGGATCCAAACGCGCGCCATCCTTTTTCTTCTTCCTTTTTTCTATCCATGAACCGTGAGACTGCTGAGTTCAATCTTCACCAGCACACATACGGTTCAGGTGTCCTGGTGTACCTAAACCCCCATCAGCGTCCCCGCTGTTGCTTGGAAGACCACCGCAGGTATGCTCCGATTCCTATACTCCAACTCCATCTAGGTTTCCAATGGCGCAAGTGGTTCACAACCACACAAACCAGCAAAGCCTCGGTGATGAGCGGCATGCAAGTTTCTTGGTGAGAAACTAACTGCGGGAGGCGGGCCCCAGCATGCATGTATGACAGGAAGGATGTTCCTCAAGGGTTTGAGGAGAAAAATACCATCATTTAGGCAGCTAGACGAAGGTTCGAATGAAGCTACACGATGCTACACGAAGCTACAAGAAGCTACCTAGATGGCTGCCTACACGAAGCTACACGAAGCTTTGTTCGAACCTCCGGCCGGCTGCCTAGATGGTATACCTTTTGTCCTCAAACCCTCGAGGGAACATCCTTCTTGTCAAACATGCATGCCGGGGCCGCCCCAACAGTCAGCTTCTCATCAAAAGACTTGCATGCCGCTCATCACCGAGGCTTTGCTGTTTTTGGACTCGACGTCATGGTAGAAGAAAGCGCCTGTGTCATCGAAAACCTAGATGGAGTTGGACGACAAGAATCAGAGCATACCTGCAAAGCTCTTTCCAACCACCACCGGGGACGCACGACGGTGGTTAAGGCACACTAGCACACCCGTACCGTACGTGTACCCGACCAACCATGTGTAGCTTCGTTCGAACCTTTGGCTGGCTGCATAGACGATGGTATACCTTTTATCCTCAATTCCTTGAGGGAACATCCTTCCCGTCAAACAAGCATGCTAGGGGCCGCCCCCGCAGTCAGTTTCTCATAAAGAAACTTGCATGCCACTCATCATCAAGGCTTTGCTAGTTTCTCTGGTGATGAAACGCCTGCGTCATCTAAAACCTAGATGGAGTTGGAAAATAGGAATCGAAGCATACCTGCAAGGCTCTTCCCAACCAGCACCGGGGATGCACATCAGGGGTTAAGGTACACTAGCACACTTGGACTGTACGCGTACCGGGCTAGCCGCGTAGCTTCGTTCAAACCTTCGGCTAGCTGCCCAGACAATGGTATACCTTTTATCCTCAAACCCTCGAGGGAACATCCTTCCTGTCAAACATAAATGTTGCAAGCCGCCATCGCAGTCATTTTCTCATCAAGAAACTTGCATGCCACTCATCACTGAGGCTTTGCTGGTTTGTCTGGTGGTGAACCGCCTACGTCATCGAAAACCTAGATGGAGTTGGAGGACAATAATCAGAGCATACCTGCAAGGGTCTTCCCAACCACCACCGGGGACGCACGACGAGGGTTAAGGTACACCAGTACAACTGGACCGTACGTGTACCCGACCAGCCGTGTATCTTTCTTCGAACCTTCGGTTGGCTGCCTAGATGATATAACATTTATCCTCAAACACTCGAGGGAACATCCTTCCTGTCAAACATGCATGCCAGGGGCCGCCCTTGCAGTCAGTTTCTCGTCAAGGAAATTGCATGCCGCTCATCACCGACAGAAGAAAGTGGAAGCATGGAGGGAAAGATTATTTTTGTCTCGTGATACCATATAGAGAATGTTTACTAGACTATTTTGTACAAAGAATCTTTGTTGTGTTTTCATTAGGGAACACAGATACACTTTATATAAGCTAGCTAGTGTAGTGTGAAACCAAAACTAAACCTTTTCACACTACACGGATTCAAAGGCTAGTGTTAATGACTAAACATAGGCCAACACAGTCAAACAATGACTATTAACATAGACCAACACAGTCAACATTGACTGTTACATGTGTGTGTGCTTATCCTTTCTACAGTCCGGTGGTGAACTGCCTGCGTCATCGGAAGCCTAGATGGAGATGGAGGACAAGAGTTGGAGCATGCCTGCAAGGGTCTTCCCAACAACCACTGGGTACACGCGACAGGGGTTAAGGTGCACCGGCACACCCGGACCGTACGTGTACCCGACCAACTGGGTAGCTTCATTTTATATTTTATTACCTAAGCTTAAACGTTTGCTCTTCCATAGTCTTAAAAGTTTTATGTTTTACATATGTAATATGAAATAGGATATATCACTCGACAGTTTTGCAAAAAAAGGAGGAGAAATATGTATATCCCATGCAACAATGTAAATCCACCCCAATTAATTAGCTAGTTATTTTTTAAGATGATATTATCTTTTTCTAAGTGAGGTTGCCGGGGTAGATGATGTGGCATATAGATTATGTGGCATGCCAATGTGGATGTCCAACTCAGACTAATAATGAAAGTGAAACGGTTGTGTGAAGTTGAGGGACTAAATAATTGACCCATTTGAAAGTTCAAGGACCAAAACTGAGTTTTGATTCAATGTTTGAGGATGAAGTTGAGTATTGTGCCAATTCTAAATGAGCCAAGCTTGAGCTTGCGAGCGTGATGAGCTCAAGATCGAAAAGCTCGAGTAAGCTCATTTATTGTTGTCATCTATGATATGTATGTATGATTAAGTAAAGTATATAATTCTATTAAAAATGTTTATGGGACACAACTTTTATATATGATAGAAACAAATAATGTGCAACATCGTCCTTCTTCCTACTCCATTAGTTGTGAACCTAAATTTAGTAGATTCTATTGTTTATACATGAATTCTTGGCGCGACACGAGATCGACTCGGTGTTTTATCAAAATCAAACTTAGCAAGACAAGCTCGCTCGAGTTCGACCCGTTGACAGCCATGCAATTAATGTTTTGGTGCAATCGTGTAATCAACAATTTTCATCCGTTGGATCTACATCTTACGGTTATTATATCTTTTCATTTAAGCCTTTTCACCACCACCCTCCCTCCACCCGGTGGAGTGAGTTAAATAAAAATATTCAACGACTGTAATGAAGATCGATCCAACGGCTGAAGATGGTTGATTGCACGATTGCACCAAACATCTGATTACATTGTAGTTGAACCCAACTTTAAAATAGGAAATCTTTTGACACAGATTAATCCAGTCGTGATATTTTTCTCGTCTTGTTTTGTGATGTTTTGTTTTTCCTTGTTTCGTGATGTTGTTTTGCTTGTTTTGTACTTCCGCCTTGCCATATTACTTGTCATTAATAATTAGGATAAGTTTTCTAGTACAATAATGAACTTAAAAACTTGTTCTAACGACAAGTAATATAGGAAGAAGAGAGTAATATTTTATGATAATGAACTCAATGTTGTTCGTCTGTCCCATCTATTATTTTGTTTTCTATTTGCTGTTTAGTGAACTATTTGTTCTATTTGTATTCTCTGTTAATGAATGACCTTCCACACAGCCGGTGGTCTCTAAAGTGGTCTGTACGATACTTTAGCCGCTGGAGGTGCCAGGAGATCGCCCGCAGCGGGACCTGCAAAGCAGTCTATAAAGTAGTATAGTAACAAGAAAATGCAACAGGTAGCGACAACTGGAATGAAAAGTGGAGACAATGAACAGAGAGAAAATAAAAGAAAGAACAAGAAAAATGTTAGAAAACGATAGGTAGTACTCCAACGTACCACTGCCCTATGCCCCTATACGCGGTGTCATCCTTACCACTACTCCTATACATGACAGACTTTATTACCACTGCTTGAAGGGAAGTGATGCGGATTAGATGTGATGATTAGTTTTTTGTGTTTATTAGGGATTATATAATAGCTAGTTGTGTCGACTAGCGACGACTGGAATGAAAAGTGGAGACAAAGAACAAAGAGAAAAGAAAATAAAGGACAAGAAAAATGTTAGAAAAAGATAGGTAGTACGTACGAATTAAGGTAAAAGAGCGTGGAGAACCAAACTATAAAACAGGAAATGTTTGGAACAGATTACTGTCAAACATAGTATGTTATCTCTATTGATGACAGGATATTATTCTTGTGCTGATGTTGAAAATAGAGATGTTACATTACTTCGCGCGTCCATCAGTGCATGCAGAGAGGTGTGGGTCCCATAGGTTGTTGTGTTCACATGTCAGCCACCCTTAATGCACCTGTAGTTCTGCAGAGGATGTGAATCCGCCACCGCCGAAAGCCGAACTATCACTACGCGCGACCCCCATCAGTACGCGTGGAGAAGACGATGGCATGTGTCTGTATATTATGTCTCTATCATCTTCTCCATGCGTCCTCTATAAAGACACACCACCGTCTTCTCTGCACGTACTCTAGCTTCCTCTTTGTCTCTGCCGGGCGCACCCTCATTGGTTCCCTTCGTAGCACGATGACGCTGAAGCTTATGGAGTTGACATACTCGCACGATATTGCGGTCGAGATCGCGGGGCGCCTCGCTGCAAGCTCCCCGCAACCCTTGGATGACTTCTCCAGTCTACATGCCACATGTAAGGCCATGCATGCGGCATGATGAGATGGCACTGTGGGTAGGCGCGTGGTGCTGGAGCGGGAAACCCAAAGGATGTGGCATGACCCGGGGCGCTACAAAGCCCTCGTGGAGAACCTGGCCATCCTCAACCACCCTTGTGCATGTTATGTCATTGGCCTCGTCCGCTACGATGCCAACCACGAGGCCCGCAACATTGTCAAGTATATCTGTCAGGTCAAAGGCGAGGTTGACGTCGGTGAGAAAGCGATCGGGTCTGACGCTATCATGAGGACCAAAAGTTTGTGAAGGCGGTGTCGGATTCAAGCCCTGGCTGAAATCGGTAATCTGACGTGGGCGCATCCACGCCCGCCTCCGACACGACCGATGGTGTCGCTGCCCAACAAGGAGGTTGACCCGTGCACGGCTATCGGCTGCGGGAAGCAAGGGTGGAGCGACTGTAGGGTCTTCTGTAGTGAAGACTGTAGGACTACACATTAACATTTCGCATTCTACCGTGCGATTTTATCAGGTATGGGCTATATACTTATAATGCTATGATGTTGTTTTTCTTGTTTCATGATCTCATTTTTCTTGTTTTGTAGTAATGTTTTATGTTAATGAACTCAATGTTGTTCGTCTGTTCTATCTATTATTTTGTTTTCAATTTGTTTAGTGAATTATCTGTTCTATCTGTATTCTCTTTTAATGAAGGACCCTCCACAGCGCCGTTAGCCTCTAAAGTGGTCGGTACGGTACTTTAGCTGCTGGAGGTGCTAGAGGAGATCGCTCGTAGCAGGGCCTGCAAAGTGCTCTATAAAGTAGTAAACAATACTAGTATGTAGTAATATTAAACGCAACAGGTAGCGATGACTATAAAGAAAAGTGGAGACAATGAACAGAAAGAAAAGAAAAGAAAGGATGACAAAAATGTCAGAAAAAGATAGGTAGTACGTACGAATTAAGGTGAAAGAGCGTGGAAAACCAAACTGTAAAACAGGAAATTTTTGACGCAGATTACTCTAGTCTTAGGCTATGTTTGGGAACACAATTTTTAATATCAAAGTTTATGTAAACCACAATATCAAAGTATTTCAATTCCTGAGTTTTGTTATACAGCTGTTTTGCAATACATAAACTGTTTGGGAGCAAAGTAGCAAGCATCAAGAGGAAGCCAGCAGAGAAAGACTTCGGTTCAGACCAAAGTTTTCTATACACCAAAAATATCGTAGTATAGACAAAACTATAGTTTTAAATACATAGTTTTTGAGTTGTTTGCCAAACACCATTCTGTAAAAAATACCATGGTAATCTCAAATACCAAAGTATTGCTCTATAACTCCAAAAATAATGTGTTCTCAAACAAAGCCTTAATCTTGTCAAACATATTATGTTATCTCTATTGATGATAGGATATTATTCTTTTGCTGATGTTGAAAACAGAACAGTTCCATTACTTCACACATCCCATCAGGGCTTGCAGAGAGGCATGGGTCCCATAGGTTGTGGTGTTCACATGTTAGCCATCCTAAATGCACTCTCAGTATTGCAGAGGATGTGAATCCGCTACCGCCAGAAGCCAAACCATCACTGCGTGCGACCCCCATCGGTATGTATGGAGAAGATGGTGGTGTGTGTCTTTATATAATGTCTCCATCGTCTTTTCCGCACGTACTCTATAAAGACACACTAGCATCTTCTCCACACGTACTCTAGCTTCTTCTTTGTCTCTACCGTGCGCACCCTCATCGGTTCCCTTCGCAGCACGGTGACGCCGAAACCTATGGAGTTGATGTTCACACACGATATTATGGTCGAGATCGCGGGCCGCCTCATCGCAAGCTCCCTTGGACCCTTGGACGACCTCTCCAGTCTGCGTGACACCTACAAGGCCATGCATGCATTGTGCCAGGATGGTGACGCGGGCAGGCGTGTGGCACTGGAGCGGGTGACCCGCAGGATGTGGCACAACCGAGGGCACTACGAAGCCTTCGTGGAGAACCTGGCCATCGACGGCAACCCTTGTGCATGCTTCGTCACCTGGCTCGAGCTCATCTTCGCGGACGATCGCGCGCAGTCGGGTGCCCAATTTATCGCTCGGGCGGTCGGGGCCGGCCACATGGAGGCAGCCTATGTCCTTGGCCTCCTCCGCTACGACACTGACCGTGGGGCCTGCGTCGCCGTCGAGTATATCGGGCAAGTCAAAGGCAAGGTCCATGTCGCTGAGAAATCGGTCAGGTCTGTCACCATCATGAGGACCAACAATGAGTGCAGCAGTGTCGGAATAAAGTCCTGGCTGAAATTGGTAATCTGACATGGCGCATCCGCGCTTGCTTCCGAGACTGCCGGTGGTGTCGAAGCCCAACAAGGAGGTTGACCCATGCACAACTGCCGGCTGCGGGAAGCAAGATGGAGCGGCTGCAGGGTCTTCTATAGTGAATACTATAGGATTAAGCACGAGCATATCGCATTCTGCCATGCGGTGTTATTCGGTATAGGCTATAGATAAAATAGACTTATAAGGTTGTGATGTTGTTTTTCTTGTTTCATGATGTCATTTTTCTTATTTTTTAGTATTGTTGCATGTTGATGAACTCAATGTTGTTCATCTGTTCCATCTATTATTTTGTTTTCTAACTGTTTGTTTAGTGAACTATCTGTTCTATTTGTATTCTCTATTGATGAATGATCATCCACACCGCCGGTAGCCTCTAAACTGTCATGTATGGTACTTTAGCTGCTGGAGGTGCTAGAGGAGATAGCCCGTAGCGAGGCCTGCAAAGCAGTCTATAAAGTAGTAGTATACAATACTACTAGTACGTAGTAAAAGGAAAACGCAACAGGTAGCAGGTAGTGACGACTGGAAAGAAAAGTGGAGACAATGAACAGAGAGAAAAGAAAAGAAAAGATGAGAAAAATGTTAGAAAAAGATAGGTAGAACTTCAACGTACCACTGGCCCTATGCCCCTATACGTGGTGTCATCATTACCACTACACCTATACACGGCCAGAAGTTATTACCACCTCTTGAAGGGAAGTGCTGCAGATTAGATGTGTCGATTAGTTTATTTTGTGTTTATTGGGGATTATATAACAGCTAGTTCTGTCGATTAGTTTGTTGTCTCGAATGGTACATTGAACACTACTATTTGATTCTGTCGATGTTTATATCTAGTAATTAATCCTTGTTTATATCATTGTGTTGCTGCGGTTCAAGAGATTTTATGTGTATGCTTTATTTTGACCGGGATAGCACCCCCATTATTGCGATATTAACTTATTTAGATAACAAATTGCCAGAGCTATACGCGCACCCATGTAGGATCAAAGAGCATGTGTAAAGCTACTAGAGGGGGGGAGGGTGAATGGTAGATTAAAACTTTTTAGCAGAAGCAACGAAATACCCCTTGGCAAAAAATTGATATGTTAAGGAAATTTTGTGTGCGACTAATCTAAATGTGTTAAACTGTGACAAAACTAGTATATATTATGGAGAATCAAGTCATGAATACTTCACAACAAGAATTACGAAAATCCATCGAGAGAAACTCAAGTTACGATCAAAAGATCGAACAAAGGTCAATCTGTCCTACCCGAGAAAAACAGTTCTGAAACACTGCAAAGAAACTCAGGTAGATCAGAAACCACATAAACAATGAGCATGAAATTTTCACAGATGATGGAGAATCAAGTTGTGAAGACAACCAAAAAGAATCACGTCAATCGGATCTGTAAAACTCAAGTTACGATAAAACCACCAAAGAAAGGTAGTGCTGTGCAGAAACTCAACGAGAAAAACTTGTCTGAAAACAAGTCGGACGAACAAGGCACAAAAGTCCTTTCAACTACGAATTTTATTGATCAAAACACGAGGAACAGCCCCAAAGTCATGCACCACGAGCTCTGGCCTCCCTTGCTTATATAACCAGCCCTTAGGCCAACCCTAACCTAACTAGGACTCTAATCCTACTCAATTCACGAATCAAAACTTTCCATAACTGCTCAAGACTCTGCTATATGCAGATAGAAACAATATTATGACTTCCAAACACCTTAGGAACGTATCTCACATTCATAAAACAACTCAAGTTTGTGACCCACACGAAATCCTATCATAACCAACTCAAAACATTCTATATTTCAGTCAAACACGACACAGCCGAAGCCTGAGTCCATAACCTAGTCGGTTGGACCTTTCCGACCAATTTTTTTACGTCCACATCTCTTCATCATGCATCGGAACTACGTAGCCACATCCACGTACTTCTTGCACATGTGCAAACATCTTCTAACAACGTCCACAATACCTTCATATGCAATGTTCTTGATCTAAACATGTTGCGCGACCTACCGATCAACTCAACCACAATTCCTCCCGAACTTGGTTGTTGAACCTGATCTTATCCCTAAGACTATTTCAATGGATCCCGTCACCAGCCATGTCTTGAACTCAAGCAATGCCTCCACATAAATAAACAACCAATACTTCCGAGCACAAGTCCTTGACTTGACTCTCGTTAGTTCTAATAACCATAACACCTTGCATGAGAACCTCACATAAGTATGTTGCAAACCTTAGCAAAAAGATAGCAACCATAACCACCAAGACGGACCAAAAACATAGTAAAATAAAACTAATCATACTCTCCATAATCCAAAAAGAAGTTCGAAACATTGTAAATTAAAAGCAGAACCACTGCAATCAAGCTCTGAACCTTGCCAAAGCTAACCGAATCATGAACTGGAGCTTACCAAAACTAACAGGATCTAGCGCTGGAACTTACCAAAGTCAGCAGGACCTAACGCCGGAGCTAACCAAAGCTAGTCGGACCTAGAGCTGGAGCTTACCAAAGCTAGTCGAACCTAGAGCCGGAGCTTATCAAAGCTAGTCAGACCTAGACAAAGAAGTCGTACCTAGCAAAAGCAAGTCGGACCTCACGTGGCCCTTGCCGGAACTACCAAAAACAAGTCGGACCTATCGTCGGACCTTGCTGGAGCTCGGACCTAGAGTCGAACCTTGATGATAAAGGTGTTTTGGTAGTATCCAAAACATTTTATCGCTATAGCCAATGTATTCAGCACACATAGGTCTCACAATCTACCCCTTGATGAATGCATTGGCAACACCACTTAAAATCTAAACATTGGCTTGTTCACATGAAAAGTTTTGAAAATATGTTCTCCCCCTTTTTTGAAAATCAAATGAGATAGAAATAAATTTCTCCCCCTATACATATTTCTCCCTCTTGCATACTTCTCCCCCTCTGACAATGTATTCAGCAAGGTACAAAAGAGAAATTTTAGTTTGTTATGAGCACATTATAACATATACATATAAAACAAAGCTCATCCTGGTCATACTATCGAGTAACTTACACTATCACAACAATGAGATACATAAAGTAGTGTAAGCCATGCTAAAGGTAAAATGTATTTTTCAATTTTAGCAAGTCATGATCTCACAAACATAACTATTTCAAAATCTAAAAGCATGACACTTGTTGCTGCATTTTATTATTTTTCAAATCACAAATTTAGATCATATGATATTTGCAAGAGATTATATGTGCATCTACCTTATTCTAACCAACCAAGCCAAGCCTATGTCATTTCACAATCAAAAGCTTAAGGACAAGGTTTTAGTCATACACAACTTCTTCCAAGTTCATCTCTAAGTACAATGATAAGCCATCTCAAAAGAAGAAGTGCGATGCATGCATATTCTCTTGATCCTTTCTAAATTTATATTTGTTCATAAAACTCAACATGTGATTTGATTACTTGATTAATTCATTATGATTAAAAGCACTTGTGATCATGCAACAAGCCCAAAACAGCAAGAAAGTTCGATCATGACCAGATTTAGTGTAAGTAATTATTCCTATTACTAGTTATGGCAAAAACTACAAAATGTATAACATGAGTAATGTAGTAAGAACTTTCAACATGTAAAAGGAATCACAAAGTCATATATGTATGAAATACTATGCTCATATTATTTTGAGTTCAAATTCACACATAGACTTCCCATGTTTCAAAACTCCCCCTCAATTTAAGCCATGAGGATGCATAACCCCTATTTCACTACGAATGTAACAAAAACAAGTGAAATCCAAAGGTTTTGTGAAAATCTCAGCCAATTGTTGTTCAGTATCTACATGGTGAAGCACAATGTTTCCTTTTTCAACATTATCATGGAGAAAGCAATACCTAATATCAATGTGCTTAGTTCTAGAATGATGCACAGGGTTTTTAGCAATGCAAATGGCACTAGTGTTATCACAAAATAGTGGAACACTATCTAAATCAACCCCATAGTCCTTAAGTGTTTGAACAATCCAAAGAATTTGTGAGCAAGCACTAGCAGCAACTACATATTCAGATTCGGATGTGGGTTGTGCAATTGTGTTTTGTTTTCTAGAGGACAAAGCAACAAGTGAATTACCAAGAAAATGACAAGAACCGAAATTACTTTTCCTATCAATCCTACAACCCCCAAAATCAGCATCCGAAAAAGCTTTCAAAGTAACGGTTGAGGAAGAAGGAAGAAAAATGCCAAATTCTTGAGTTACATGTAAGTAACTGAGAATTCTTTGGATGGCTTCATGATGTGAAGCACGTGAGGAAGCTTGAAACTGTGCACAAAGACATACAATAAATTGTATGTCCGGTCTTGATGTAGTGAGGTACAAAGGTGATCTGATCATGCTTCTATATTCTTTTTGATACACGGATTCACCATCTTCATCAAGTTCAAGTGTTGATGTGCTTGAGAAGGTCCCTTGTATACTTCATTTGATGCACAAAGTTACCTTCCTTGGTTTGCTTGATTTGCAGCTCCAAAAAGTAAGTGCGTTCACCCATCATACTCATTTCAAATTCTGAACTCATCATTGCTGAAAACTTGGACACAAGATCATGAGAAGCACAACCAAAGATAAAATCATCCACATACACTTGAACGAATAATGAGTCATTGCCATGCTTAAGCACAAAAAGAGTTTTATAAACCTTGCCCATGGTAAACCCCTTTTCAAGTAAGAATGTTTTTAACCTATAATACCATGCTCTAGGGGCCTGTTTGAGACTGTACAAGGCTTTGGACAGTTTGGAAACATGATAAGGAAAATCTGGATTTTCAAAACCTGGTGGTTGCTTGACATAAACCTCCTCATCTATATAGCCATTAAGAAAAGCACTTTTTACATCGATTTGATATAACATGAAACCTTTAGATACAGCAAAAAAGATAACAAAATTCTTATGGGTTCTAATCTAGCAATAGGAGCAAAAGTTTCATCAAAATCTAAACCTTCAATTTGTTTGAAACCTTGAGCAACCAACATAGCCTTATTCCTAACCACAACCCCATCCTCACTTTGTTTATTTTTAAATACCCATTTAGTTACAATTAAAGTGTGACCTTGAGTTGGAGGTACAAGTTTCCAAACATTATTTCTTTCAAAATTTTGTAACTCTTATTGCATGGAAGTAATCCAAGATTCATTAGTGAGTGCGTGCGATATATCTTTGGGTTGAAAAGAAGCAACAAAAGCAGAATGAGCATAAGAATTGGGGTCGAAAAACCTGGATCTTGTAACTCGTTCATGCAAGCTTCTAATTATCTATTGCGGGGGATGATTCTTGTAAATCCATATGGGACAGATGTCTCACAAGCTTCTTCTTCATTAGGTTCATAATAGATTGATGAGCTTGTGGCTTGTGGATGACCAGGACCGGTAGACATGGTAGTCAGAGCTTGTTCAAAGTTCGGAGCTGGACACGTCTCAGCATCAGTACTATCAAGCAATATCACCAACTCTTCTTCTTCATCGAAAGTACCCTCCCCCTGAGGATATGGATCTGGACCTGCAATGTTTGAGCTAGTACCTGGGCTAGCTTCATCAAAAGACACCTCACAAGTCTCCACAATTTTGTTAGTGTCAAGCAAAAGCACACGGCAACCTCTTGTATGAGATGGATAACCAAGAAACATGCCATCAATGGATCTAGGTTCAAATTTATTAATATTACCATGTTTCTTAACAAAGCATTTGCAACCAAACACCCGAAAGTGTGTAACACTGGGCCTATGTTCAAATCGAAGCTCATATGGTGTTTTACCTAGCGTAGCACGTAAGAAAACACGATTTGAGACATAACAAGCGGTTGCAATCGTATCAGCCCAAAATTTCTTAGGAGTTTGATATTCATCAAGCGTAGTCCTAGCCATCTCAACTAAGGTTTTGTTCTTTCTTTCTACAACACCGTTTTGTTGCGGTACATATCGTGAAGAGAATTGATTATCTATTCCATTTTCAGCACAAAAGTAATCAAAAGATTGATTTTTAACTGCTTTTAAAGATCCTGTGTGATCAATTGATAGTCTAAGAAATAAAGTTCTAAAGTGACTAAAAGCTTCATTTTTAGATGCCAAAAAGTAAACCCAAGAGAATCTAGAATAATCATCAACAATCAAAAGAACATACCATTTACCTCCGAAGGGTTGAACACATGAAGGTCCTACAGTGTCAAGGTGCAAAAGTTGACCCGGTTCAGTTGTCATGATCATCATGAGAAGAGTATGTGAACCTGCAACCATCTTAGCATGTCTACAAGAAGAGCACACAGTTTCTTTGTCCTCTTTAAGCTTCGGCAGACCACGTATGCGATCAAGAGCACTAACACGCGTTAGATGATCAAAGCCTACATGACCAAGTCTATGATGCCAAAAATATAAGTCCTTTGAATCATTAGCAACTAGACACCTATTCTAAGAGGAAGACATATCAAAATCATCTTTAAAAACTCTTCCAATCCGAGACATGTTAAAAATAAGCTCACTATTTGAATTTACAACTTTGCAGCAATTTTTAGTGAAAATAATTTCCAAATTTTCATCTAGCTGTTGTGCAACAGAAAGCAAGTTGTATTTCAAAATTTTAACAAGTGCCACATCCTTCAAAGTGTAGTGATCATTTACTCTAACCGAACCCTTAGCAATTATAGGAGTTGAAGAATTATCGGCAAAAATAACATTCTCTACACGTAACACAAAAGAAAGGGAGGAGAACCATTTTTGTTACCGGTCATGTGGCATGAGCAACCTGAATCCACAACCCAAATGTTCTCCTTCCTCAAGTGTGTAGCCTACATAGAAGAACAATACGTTGATGACTCAATGCTGGGGTTAGTCAAAAGGCACTTAGGAATCCAGTACTGAGTCTCACGACGTGCAGCAGGAAAAACACGCGAGAGCTAAGATAAAACAGCAGGTTTATGAGTCAAATTTTGAGATTTTTTTGTTCTTAACTACTGACCTATAAGGTGTTACATGTGTAGCACAAAAATCAGTAGCTCTGGAAGCAAAACTAGAAGGCCCGGAGGTAAAATTTGAATGTTTTTGACTCATAACAACATGTTGCATGTTCTTGACATTCGATTTAGTATGTGCAACAAATTTTGGATGAGAGTTATAAGATCTAGCTTCCATTCTTTCCTTTTTATGTTGTTAGCTAGTCTATAACAAAAATCTATGACATAACCATCTCTACCATAATAGGTACAATGAAATTTAACTTTGTGTTCATGTCTAGATGAGCAAGCAGTATGTTTATTTGAATCCGAACATGACAACACTCCTGCATATTTAAAAACCACCTCTTTTGGTTTAGGAACTGTTTTAATCAAACCACTTCCTAATGACTTTATAATTTTAGGTGGATGTGTTTTAGCATGAGCATGAGAATCAAAACATAAACCAGATTTATCATTGCAAGATTTGGATGAATTCATTAGCAAGTTTAGATTTTTGTTCCCAATACAAAACTGCTCTAGTGTCCTATTCATGTTATCAAGTTTCTTAAACATTTCTAGGCAGTTTACACATGAAGTTTTTCCTTTTAATTTGCAATTAGAGCAATATTTAACTTCATGAGCACGTAAAGCATTTAGTATGGAAATTTCATTCATAGCATCATTTAGTTTCTTTTAAAGATCATTACAGGTATAACAATGCAAATCAATTGTAGAACAAGAAGCATCTTTTAATTTTCTATCATTAAGTGCAGCAAGCTTTTTGTTCTTTTCAATTTTTAACTCAAGTTTATCAAGAGTGGAGGAGTGTGCATTTATCAAGGAGGATAATTGTTCATATATTAAATCGCATGAGGAACAAGAATCATCACTAGGAATCAAGGTTTTTAAACGATTAATTTTAGATTCTAGTGACTCAATTTTAACAGCATTGTCCTAAGCTTTTTGTCCTTTTTCTTAACAATAGCAGTCGCACGATAAATAGCATCACACATTTCTTCGCAAGTAGGACATACCTCTTCATTGTTGCTGTTGTGTTCTGCCTCCTCCATACTTGACATTGACTTGCCCGCAATGAAGCACAAGTTTGCCAAATCATCTTCATCTTCGTCACTTCCAATGTCTACGTTGCTTGGGCTAAGTTCCTGCAGTGCGGAGATAAAATGGTTCACCAGTTGGCGACGTGTAAAGCCCTTCTTCTTCTTCTTCTTATCATTTGTCGAGGAGTGCTTCGTCCATGATTGTTATTCTTCACGGGAAGTAGGACCTAAAAGGTTAGGACAATCTGTACGAAAGTGTCCTGTCTTACCACATTTGAAGCATCTTTGAGGTTCGGAGCTTCCTCTCCTCCTAGTTCTCACATTTTGCAATGCTTTTGAGAACCTAGTAGAGAGAAGTGCTAGCTCCTCCTCTAGAAATTCCTCAATTTGTTCAAGGGTCAGTGAAGATTGCAAAGTAAGTGTACCACAAGATGAAGATTGACCGGAGCTAGGCATGTCACGTTGACAATCAAAAGCAAGAGACTTGTTGGGGTTCTTACGTTATATTATGTCAATTTCATGAGTTTTTAACTTGGAATATAGCACATCTAAAGTAAGTGTACTCATGACAGTAGATTCACGATTGGATGTAACTTTCATCTCCCAGATTGACATGTCTAATGCACTTAGTAATTGCCTAGCATTTTCAGCATCTGAAAAATTAACATTGACACTACGCAAGTTGTTGAGAATTTTTTTAAAGCGAGCAAAAAGGTCAGCGATGGACTCACGGGGTTGCATCTTGATGCGCACGTACTCTTTCTTGAACTAATCCTGCTTTACCTCCTTGATCATGTTGGATCCATCGTGGTGGTCAAAAAGTGCTTTCCACACATCGCACTCCGATCGGAGGTGTGCAACACCGTCGAAGTTGCTCTGAGTTAGTCCTTGGATTATCAAGTTGTGGGCTTTGTTGTTGTTGTAAACATCTCTTAAGTTTGTCGAGTATTTCTCCATAAGGATTAGACAAAAGCATGTGTGAATCACAAAGATTAGAGCAACCTGGGTCTGATACCAATTGTACCGATCTGTTAAAGAAACCGTGTGTGCGACTAATTTAAATGTGCTCAACTGTGACAAAACTAGTATATATTGTGGAGAATCAAGTCGTGAAGACTTCACAACAAGAATTACAAAAATCCATCGAGAGAAACTTAAGTTACGATCAAAAGATCGAACAAAGGTCAATCTGCCCTACCCGAGAAAAACAGTTTTAGAACACTGCAAAGAAACTCGTTTAGATCAGAAACCACAAATCCAATGACCGTGAAATTTTAACAGATGATAGAGAATCCAGTTTTGAAGACAACACAAAAAGAATCATGTCAATTGGATCTGTAAAACTCTAGTTATGATAAAACCACCAAAGAAAGGTAGTGTTGTGCAGAAACTCGACGAGAAAAACTTGTCTGAAAACAAGTCAGACGAACAAGGCACAAAAGTCCTTTCAACTACGAATTTTATTGATCAAACCACAAGAGGAACAGCCCCAAAGTCTACACCATGAGCTCTGGCCTCCCTTGCTTATATAACCAGCCCTTAGGCCAACCCAAACCTAACAAGGACTCTAATCCTACTCAATTCACGAATCGAAACATTCCATAACTGCTCAAGACTCTTCTATACACAGATAGAAGCAATATTAAGACTTCCAAACACCTTAGGAACGTACCTCACATTCCTAAAACAACTCAAATTCGTGACCCACACGAAATCCTATCATAACCAACTCAAAACATTCATATTTGAGTCAAACACGACTCAGCCGCAGACTGAGTCCATAACCTAGTCTGTTGGACCTTTCTGAAATAGAATCGTCGGGCATGTTTTTTTAGTCCATCATTCATAAATGGCTTCTTCTTTTGAACTGCAGAGGTGGAAAAAGATTTAAGGATGGAAAATAGTGGTGTTGTTGTTGGGGATGGTGATCATGATTGGTTTGGAGTAATCAAGAAAATGATTTCTGTTGATTTTGAAAAAAAAAATCAAGAGGTTCTATTATTTGAATGTGACTGGTTTAATCGGCCTTGCTCCAGTCAGAGCCAAAGCAGAAGCTACAAAATGGATCAATACGGAATGATAGATGTTGACACTACTCTTTCTCAATTTAAGTATGAGCCTTACATTCTATCCACCCAAGCAGAATAAGTTTTTTACGTTCAAAGTGTGAAGCAACCTAAATGGGCTACAGTTGTTAAAACAAAGCCACATAACCTTTTTGCCATGCCCCCTGGAGATATTGAAAATAATGTCACTGAGACGATGGAGGATGAGACATTTGATGATCGATAACTTACTGATATAAATATGCCACACATAAATGAGGATACGATCGCATGGGCTAGGAATGACATTAAGGGAGCAACCGGTGATGCTTCCGCTCTTCAAATGAGAACATGTGATCAGTTTCAGGCACATGGAGTTCCATCATAAAATGAAGATGACGATGACGACGATGATGATACATATATCAATGATGGTCATGTAGCTCCATGGGGAGGGGGGGGGACAACAACAAAGATGATGATTTTTTATATAAGTACTGTGTGAGCTACCTATGAACTATTTGATTTTTTTTTGAAAATATAGAAGCCGCTCTTCTATATAGCAGCAAGCTTAGAAGCAAGACCATATTGAATAATCCCACCTCTTTAGAAGATACCCAGAACATGAAATGATGCTGCTGCAGAAATTCCAAATGCAATGAACTAATGATACTTGGCAACAGATCCTAGTGCAACGAGTGTGTTCCATGGCAATAGATCCTAAGGCCACGAACTAGTACAATCGTGGCAATATATCCCAATGCAACGATTGTGTTCTGTGGCGATAGATAACAGTTGAACCCACAAAATTATTCATCGCACAGATGAACAAAGATAACACATTCATTCATTAACAAATATATTACAAAACACAAGAAAAAAGTACAAGACACAAGAAAATAAAAACAACATCATCTAAAAAACAACAAAGAAAACCTAAATCCTACTCCTCATCCCCCTCCTCCTCCTCTGGCTCCTCCGTCGGTTGCTTCGGCTGCTCTGCCGGTTGCTCCGTCTTGTCGGGATACTACGGTGCAACCTCGCGGCCGAGGTTCCTTGCCATCGCCACCACCAGGACTATGCGTCCCTCGGCGCCTAGCACCTTGGCCATTGTCTCAAGCAGCCTCTGGAAGCGGTCTAACAGTCTGTTGAACAACATCTCGAGCAACTCGTTGTTGAGCCTCTCGGGGGAGCGACATCACTGTTTCTTGTAGGGTGGCTCCCTCGGTGGGCTTGGTGGCGAAACTTTGACCATGGTGGGTTGTCTGCATAGAGAAGACAAACGAAGAGAGAAGAGGAGAGACTGATGGCGCCTTAGTATGTGCGAAGAAGCAAAATGGAGAAGCGCTTAGCAGCAAAGTGCGTTTCTTATATGAAAAGCGCGTCTTCCCCACATCTGTTTTAGCTTTATGATTTTCTCCATTTTTCTTTGGTTCATTATTGATATCACACATCACTGAACATATAGCACATTCACTTGATAACTAAATCACTCACTTTTCCAAAAAATAAACAAATCCTTCCTTATGATTCCTGAGGAACACGATGAACACACCACACATTCATTCGTTCACACAGTGGCCAACATTTTGTAATATATCGTGCCAACGATTGTGTTCTGTGGTGATAGATCCTAATGCACGAACTAGTACAATCGTGGAAATAGATCCTAATGCAACAATCGTGTTCCGTGGCGAGAGATCCTAACACCATGAACTAGTGAATCGTGGCAAAAGTTCCTAATGCAACGATTGTGTTCCATGGCAATAGATCCTAACGCCACGCACTGGTGAATCGTGGCAAAACTTCTAATGCAATTATTGTATTCCATGGCGATAGATCCTAACACCACGAACTGGTGAATCCTGGAAAAAGTTCCTAATTCAATGATTGTATTCCATAATGATAGATCCTAACGCCACGAACTGGTGAATCGTGGCAAAAGTTCCAAATGCAATGATTGTGTTCCGTGGCGATAGATCCTAACGCCACAAACTGGTCAATCATGGCGACAGATTCTAATGCAATGATTGTGTTACGTGGCAATAGATCCTAATGCCATGAATCGGTGAATCGTGGCAATAAATCCTAATGCAACAATTGTTCTAAGGCGATTGATCCTAATGGCACGAACTGGTGAATCATGGTAAAAGTTCCTAATGCAACGATTGTGTTCTGTGGTGATAGATCCTAATGCCACAAAATGGTGAATCGTGACAACAGATCATAATGCAACGATAGTATTCCGTGGTGATATATCCTAACAACATGAACTGGTGAATCGTGGCAAAAGTTCCTAATGCAAAGATTTTGTTCCATGGCGATAGATCCTAATGCCGCGAACTGGTGAATCGTGGCAACAGATCCTAAAGCAACGATTGTGTTCCGTGGCGATAGATCCTAACACCACAAATTGGTGAATCGTGGCAATAGATCTTAATGCAACAATTGTGTTCCGTGGCAATAGATCCCAATGCCACAAACTAGTGAATCGTGGTAAAAGTTCTTAATGCTGTTCCATGGCGATAGATCCTAACGTCACAAACTGGTGAATCGTGGCAATAGATCCTAATGCAACGATTGTGTTACGTGGTGATAAATCCTAACGCCATGAACCGGTGAATCGTGGCAATAGATCCTAATGCAACGATTGTGTTCCGTGGCGATAGATCCTAATGCCACAAACTGGTGAATCGTGACAAAAGTTCCTAATGCAACCATTGTGTTCCTTGGCGATAGATCCAAATGCCATGAACTAGTGGATCATGGCAATAGATCCTAATGAAGCGATTGTGTGCTGTGGCGATAGATCCTAATGCCACGAACTAGTGGATCGTGGCAAAGAATCCTAATGCAACAATTGTGTGTCATGGCAATAGATCATAATGCCACGAACTAGTGAATCAGGGCAACACGTCCTAATGCAACAATCATGTTCCGTGGTGATAGAACCTAATACCACAAACTAGTGAATCGTGGCAACAAATCCTAAAGCAGCAATTGTGTTCCATGGGAATAGATCCTAATGCCACGAACTAGTGAATCGTGGAAAAAGACCAAGCTTACTACAACGATTTAGTATTCATTGCAGTACAATCATTGCAACAGGGCAGAATCCTTGTAGTGTGAGTATCGTCCTCTCTCTAACGACATATAGTGGTCCAGGATCCATATTCACTAATTCCTAGTGATCTTTGGCTTCACTGCTAGGAAATTAGTGACATAGGTAAACAACAATTATTAATCATATCCCTATACGACTCTTGTTTTTTGGGTGACATTCAATGTCTCGGCTTCCAACTCTATGCCATAAAGCACAAAATCATTTTGATAGCTTTGTTGAGTAAACCAACACTATGCATGTGAATGTCCAACATTCAACCTATGCATTATGATAGATGATGGTAGTTTTCTTTGGCAATCCTACTACACAACGATCAAAATAACATAGATGAAGCTATTGGTAAATGGCATCAAATACTCAACTTTTGCGAGGGAAGCTATTCTATCATAACAAAACATCCACCATATGAAAAGGATGAAAAGAATAGTAATATTTAAACATCACAGGCATATGATCATATTATATTGTGAATAGTATGGGCTTTATAATCATAGTGGTCTCTATCGCTATGGTTCCATCGTGATCTGAGCTGCCATGCCTCCCTTCTTGTTGTGATCACCATTTCCACCATGCTTGAAGACATCTCCATGAACATAAAAGAAGCTAATACATCTAATAGCTATCAAATAAATTACATAAGAGATCAATCATCACAGGTTGACACGCAAGTCGTTATACAATTATGTGACAACCTCAACCCGGTATTGTTAATTTGCAACTCGCAGGCTGCACGAATATTATACACAGATCATCACATCACATTAAGGCTATACCATTCACATCATTCCTTGCCTAAACGAGTTAAGCGTAGAATAGTTTGTAGCGCGAAACGATATTATGTAATCGCTATACCAAACAGAATTACATAGATCGCATCTATGAAATCACTGTGAAAATATCATCAGATTGATCAAATCAACCCAAGTCCGAGCCATTCAGAATGCCTCAAGTTTCAATGTGGTTGGTCATTGATGAGTAGATCGCGACTCATGACCGTGATCAATCTGTTAGCTATGTACGTTATTAGTTCGTATGGTGATTCCAGCCAGTAGGGATAGGTTGTTCACATGACAGAGATGGAGCACGAACTGACCATTTAGTCATATACGATCGCAATCTACTCTAACCAATTCCAAACTTCGAAAACCGTGCAATAAAAATTTATCGTATGAACATGTCTGCAGTAGATCACATCTACTAAAAAGATCTAGATAAAAAAACTACGCAAGTAGACTCTAATACCACTGTTGGGAAATCAGCAGTACACTACTCTAGCAATTCTACCGCATCACCCAGGAAACATGTGAGTACAGAGGTCATAGATCATTAGTACTGGACGCGCAACGCAGCGGAACGTAGATGCGCATCGGTGTAGGGGAAGTAAATTGTCTCATTCGTCTCTTCCTCGTCCTCATAACGGTAGTAGGTAGACGATCATTGTCGTAGCCGATCAACGCAGCAGTAGCAGCACATACGTAAGAAAGGCTCATACGAGACGTGCCCAAACGAAGAAGGGAGACGAAAAAACTATGCGTCTCCGTCATCGCGTCTCGCATTACATTGTCATCAGAGATGGGCGGCAAGGCGCATCGCCGATAAGATTAGGTGCAAGACACGCTCGAAGATAATGCGTCTCCTTTCACTCAGTCATAACAGACGATCTTTACGAGGTCATTGGAGACGGGCAGGGCGCGCGTCGCCCATCATTGTGAATGAGAGACACGCTCTAATGCAGCGTGTACCAGATATTTTGAATGATCCGAGACATTATTTATGATGGCCCGTCGCACATTTGTTGACTTATCTGAGATGTGTTATGATGAAGCGTGTCTCCTTATTTAGATAATCTAAGACATCCTCTGTTACAGCGTGTCGCGGATTCTTTACAGACAAGTTTAGTGCGGTGCTAACAGGAGACGCCCTCTGCTAGACGCACATCTCCTATTAGGTACCCCCACCCCTGATTGTCCTGGTTCCCGGCTGCATCCTAGAGCTAGCCAGGATTTGGCAGCCGCATTGCCTGTGTCAGCAACATACACATATAGAAAACATATGTAGTCAAATGTCTCATGTTCATCCAACTTATCATGTAACTAATCAAATATTAACAAAGTGTACACACATTGACCTATCAAATATTAACAAGTGTAAATCGTGGTTACCAAGTAACTATTTATACAGAATTCCCCTGTTCATCCAGCTTAACATGTAACTAATTTACACAAAGTGTCACCTAATCCTCTATTAGTTAATGAAATTCTCCGTTTGAATTAACGATTTCAGAAAAGATAAACCCGCGTAGGACGTCTCTAACTTGCTGAAGGCTACGATGTTCCGCATTCCTTAAGATGGGTCCATAGTCCTGCCACATGATAAAATGAGATTTAGCAAAACATTAGTAATAAAGTAAAATAAATGCACTTACACATACATTGCAATTAGGTTGCTCTTCAAATAAAGCCATGTGTATGCAGACGTGGAAGCCGCATGTGTTGCCCGGAGCTTGTTGTGGGGCGTCGAATGCAGTATGATGTGTAAGCTGCCAGCGTTTTCCTTTTACTTGTCCAAAAGACCTAAACAAAAACATTCAAAGTTAATGTAAATTATCGTGAAAGGAAACTAAAGTGAAGAAGGAACTTACTCGTCAATAACAGAAGAGATATCATTCCATGACCTGGTCTTTCGCTCGCCAGTTTTTTCATCTGTCGGCCTTGAAGAGTCACAGTACCAGACCTGGTCGTACCGTGTAGATATTGCTATGGTTACCCGTGTTGAACGGTAGGACTAGGAGGTCTTTATCACTGTACTGTTTCATTGCCTTCACAAAATATTGAATTCCTTCTTTTCTACCCTTCGCCATTTGCAGAAGTGGTTTTGCTGCTACTTGCGGGTCAAGATATGTAGCAGACGTGTTTCACGTGTTATGACGAGCATGTTGTTGCTGGTACCTACACGCAAAATGCCAAATTTGTCACATATAACACTTGTATTGAGTATGTATTGAAGAACCTAGTTTTTGAGGAGACTTACAATGTGCAGCAGCGTATTAGGGAGATATCCAACGCGTTGAGGTTGAAAAGGTCGTAGAGACCAGACCATGAGATGAAAAAAGCGCCATCACCCGAGAGAAAGTGTTTATCCTTCAATGACACTAGTATGGTATCACACTTTTTGCAATTTTCCATGTAGTATTGATGAAGCTTAACACAAGGTTTAGGAACTTGTTTGAGTGTGGTCGCAGTTAGCATCGGCTTTCCCAGTTCATACATCAGGTTTGCATGCGTCATAGCTTTTGGCACCCTCGGGTTAGGTTTCGACTCTTTCATTGGTTTCTTCCAACCTTCCTTCGATGATAATCGCCGTTGCGGCAGACCCTTGTTCTTGGCACGTATATTCTTCACCGTCTTTGCTAGCGGCTGATCAGGTGTAGGGTGCAGGGCACTTCGAGCGCGAGGTGGATGCCGACACGACTGCTCTTCAAGTGGAGAGTTATGCGGCAGCTCTACAGTTGGAGACAGATGCGGCTTCTCTGTAACTAGAGGGAACTGCTTTCCAATTGGAGACTTCTGCTGCTTCTCTATAACTGGAGGCAAGAATAGCTTTGGAATTAGAGACAAATTCATTTGTTCTGGATTTGGATGCAGAAGCAGACGTGCCTTAAGAGACATTGAAGCGGTCAACGTGGAAGCTGCTGCTGATGATGTTGGGTCAACAACAATAAAGCTTCATCTCCATTGAACCCTTCTAGTAATTGCATCCCACATAGTCAGCGTTGTATCGTCCGGTGGCACTTCGAGCTCCAGGTTTTTTGTATTTTCATGCACCATGTCCACCTTGACCGCAGCATAGGATGTTGTGTCCACCTGAATGTTGTCAAGCATGGCCATATCGGGATACACTTTCCCTCTCCCGACCTCCATTTGAGTGATTCCTTCGACCATTAGCAGAAGGTTGCATGTTGTTGGCTGAGCCAAGTTATCTATCGTGTCCGACTCAATTGAAGGTCCAGATGCTAGTGCCTGAAGATCCTGTGGTGGTTGTCCACCCCCAGCTGCTGTAGAAGCAAAGCTCCTCCAATGCTCGTCGTCATTCAAAAATGCATTAGGGATTTGTATACCTGCTCCCTCTAGCATTTGCTTCACGTCTACTAGGAGCTCCCTTCTCAGCTGTGTTTTCAGCTCCTCGACGTCAACCTGTGATGTCGAGGCCATTTTTTGCTTCCGATAAGTAGTTTTGTGTTTTGGAAAACCCTCCCTCCAGCTCAACCTACTAGAAACACCACGAACACAGCCTCGTTGCTCTGATCTTTGCAAGGCCTTGGTGAGGGCATCATTTTCCCTCTCACCATTTTATATTGAACATATGGTTTGATAGAGCTTTTGAAGAGTTCATCCTTTCCATTTCCGGTCAAGTGATCGAATCTCTCCGGGTTTAGCAACACCCTTTCCCGAGCAGCTAGACCACAAATTCTGGACAGTCTTGTATTCACATTATGGTCCAGGGGTATGCCTTCATTATTGTACTCATCAACAGTCATAACATCTATCGGCCACGTTGTTCGCGACCTTTTCTTTCTTGTGTTACCAGAGGCTGATGCATCCTCTTCATGTGTCTGTCGCTGAGTCTGCAGCTGAGTTTGCTGTTGAGCCTCCTCTTCAATATGCTATTGATGCTCCGATTGAGACATCTTCAAATTCACATAAAACACTGAAATCCTGTAGAACATTATCAAATTTCAGTCACATTCGCACAAACGGTCACATAAGGGAGCAAATTCTCTTATGGCATTTGTACCTTAATAAGAAAAAGATCTATGTGCCAAGCGTAATACTCTATGGACCATTTGGACTCGAACCAAACCGCGAACAAACCTTATTAGGTCAGTGTCGAGATGGTCGATGGGGGGTCGAGGGTCGATGGCGGTAGCGTGACAATGATCAAGAAGGCTGTGTCAAGGCAGCGATGAGCTCTGGGAAAGCGGACCGACGCACGGCGTGCTACGGGGAAGGGTCGACGTGGCGGCGGTTTCTAGGGTGAGAAGTGATCATCACGCGCGAAAAGTGGAAAGTTGTGATATGGGTTGCAAAGAGAGCGTGCGAGAGAGCTAAAAGTACCTTACGACAACTATTGCAGACATGCCCCAGAAGAGCCACCGTTAAGCGCGTCTCACTTTAGGAAAGCGCGTCTCTTTTCTTTTGAATTAATCTGCGTTTATTACCATAATGACATTCGGGCACAAAATTCGAAGCGCTCCAACCTCATTGTCAATGACATGTGGGACCGCGCCAAATCTAAATAACAAATGCGTCTAAATCGGAGATAGGCTTTTTGGAAACGCGTCTCACATTTTCTTGCCTGAGAGATGCGCCTTTGTTAGGCGCGTCTCACATCACTTTCGCATCTTTTTAGGCAGAGTCTAAATCAGACACGATCTTTTTCGAAACGCGTCTCACATTATTTTATCTGAGAGACGCGCCTTTGTGAGGAACGTTTCACATCACTTTTGTATCTTTTTAGGCGGAGTCTAAATTTGATGTTCTTTTTGAAAACGCGTCTCACATTATCTTGCCCGAGAGATGCGCTGTTGTGAGGATCGTCTCGCATCACTTTCCAAGTTTTTAGGGGGGGACCAAATGCTACATTTAGTAGTGCTTCCTTAAAAAACAGAACATAAGGCATCATTACTTCTCCATAAGAAACAGAGCACATATGACCAATGAAAGTCAAATTTTCACTCAAATGGCATTATTTTCACACATTTGAGCATATATCACACAAATATCCAAAAGAAAGTCAATTTTTCACTCAATTGACCATATTTTCACATATTTGAACATTTTTACACACAATCAATTTGGTACTTTACGTTGCGGTCTTGGTTTTTTGAAATTCTTGACTTTTTCATGGTGATCATTCTGCAAGTAAGCAAGTTTGTTGGCCGATGGTATTCTTAGCTTGATCATCGAGGTGACAAAAGGAGGAATCTCATCAAACTGGTCAAACTCTTCCTCATCGATGGCATTCTCGACTCCGACGATTCGTCATTTTCCATGTACAACTGTTGACGACTGTTATATTCCAATTTCATCCGTCAATTTAACTCAATTATGTGAAGGATTTGTCATTTCTTGCACACATCACCTTTCTATCTAACCCAATTCCACTTGGACTTGGAGAAATATGTGTGTGCAGCATTTTATGCAGGAAATGAGGAAATGTAGAGGGACCAATCCTATAAAATATCATCCCATCCAATCAGGCGACGACACGTGGCATCCCATGGATCAAATGGCCCACAAACAGAAGTATCTGAGGAGATCCAACGGTGTATCACCCATATACATCAGTGGGACCCACCTGGCAGCTACCTGGAGAAAGCACACGAGAAACGGTGCAATGACCAGGTCGGTGGAAGTAGGGAGTCCGCCGACCTGGTCTTTGCACCAAACTCAGTCAGCCTCCACGTGTTGGCTCCTCCCGACTCCCTGGAGTCAATGGTGACTGATTCGCGTGCTTTTGGTGGCGGGAACCGACCTCAACAATAGTATAAATAGGACCCCCTACCCCTCACTTCAACACACACCACTTGGGCATCATTCTATTGTATACACTATCTTCCATAGTCCATAGAGGAGTTAGGATGTAGAGAGGAGAGCCTCTAGTCCCAAGTCCAAATTGGGAAAGGAGTAGAAGGAGTCCCTCTTCCAGATTCCACATTGGGAAAGGTATGTCTTATGTATTCCTTCTTGTATTTGTGACTTTGTGCTCATTAAAGATATTATCTTTAGTCTTCCTTTATACGTATACTTGGACAAAGCGTTTCTTGTTTGATTGTGGAGTCCATGTATGTGGAAGGTATAGTCTTTATGATTTTACTCTCATGATCACATCTTATGGTCATAAACACTATAGACCCCCACTATAGTCTATGTAGTTATGATATGATTATGTTAACATGAATGACTATGCTATGCAACCAACATTGGTTCAACGATGTTTAGGTTAGTCATTGCCTTAGGATGGCTTGTGCCATGGCTCCTAAGGTATTTGCTAAGTATGCTTGCATGGTGCTAGGGTATTTAAGTAGCGTTGGATGTCTCGTAGACCCACGGATTGAAGAGGTAGGCAGTAGGTGATGACAGTCCTAACTGTCCTTTGTAATCCTCCATGTTCGGCTATGCCACAGGATCTTGGTGGGAGTTGCCCTAGTATTGCTAGGGGTAAGCCCGTGCCCGATGTGTTGAATAGCATTGCATAGGAATTCATCATTGACATGACCATTAGTATCTACCTTAGGCTATGTATATGTATTAGGAGCATTGTAGGAGTAACTCTCTAACTCTCAATCCAATCTCCCTCTAGGACCCATTTTACCCTATAGAATAGATTGCCTAGGTTTGTGTCACACTACCCCTGTTATCAACTTACCACTGTTCGGATAATGGATTTGTATCCCATAGCTTGACCATAAGAGTAGTATATACTTTACACCATTGCCTTCCTTTGGGGTAAATACGATACCCTTGGGAATACTCATGGGTGAAATGCTACAACGGTATCTTTCGTGTGCTTACGGATCTCATCTTTTTACCGGAGATGATCTGTGGTGTTAAGAAATACCAACAATCATTTCTGGCGCCGTTGCCGGGGATGATTTGTTAGTATATCTTAGGAGCCGTCAACAAGCATTTCTGGCGCTGTTGCCGGGGAAGGCAAAGGAAGTGAAGGATAGCTATCACTTGTGATTAATCTATAGGTACTAATAGTTATTAGGCAGTATTACACTTGTTTGTTTTCTCCTTTGTGTGAAAACAGGGTAGTGTTGGCCAACCCATTGCATGGGATGGCCAACGAGGACGCAAGTGCTAAACTGCAAGATGATTCAAGGTGTACCTCAACAAATGTCCGCTAGGCAACACCATTGCCTTTTTGCAGGAGAATTTCAGCTTTCAGTAGGAGCCATAGTCATCCATACCCAAGCTGGGGAAGGCTCCAAGAAGTTCTTATTGGTTTGCCTCCACCATGGGGTGGATAGCTGGCTCTTCATCCAACACTTGTGTCATGGGTTGGCTCCACCAATCCATGACCACATTCATGTTGGAGCTGAAGGAGTCCTATTCTCATTCATCATGGATGAGAAGAAGGTCTCCACTCAAGGGATGGATTGAAGAATGCTCGAGTTCCCATAGCTTGTCATGCACACCACTTCACAAGGTGGATATGCTAGTTATAGAACTACACCTCCCATTGAAGTGTCATGAACATCCAAGTCGTTGGAGATTTGTTTGGATAATCCAAGTCATTGATATTCACATGCTTTGTGAAAATCCATGTCATCATGGGACGCGTGGGAATTATTTCCCTAAGACCCATGAGGACCTTTTTCAAACAACAACGCCAATGGCTACCATTCACAAGGAGATCAAGGGTGGAATTAACATCACCCTTGTATTCAAGGAGGTTATGGCTTTCCAAGGGATTTAAGTTCAACTAGCCTACCTTTAAATATCTTGGCCAAGCATAAATCAAGACAACATTAACATGAAGATCTAGGCCAAGGACAAGAACTTAAGGAGCATTCAAAGTCCAAGATATCCCACATCACTTGTTGGGATTCCCACACTTCGACCAAACCCATTCAACCTAGGGCAAGTGACATTGTGGATGAAGCATTTCTTATTTGATTGTGGAGTCCACATGTCATCATGCCCAAGGAATCCTTTGACCCATGATCAAGGTATGGGTTGATTCAATGGAATATCAATATGGTCAGAGTGGCACCCCTAAGAAGGACAAAGCCTCACCATACTCATGAAGGAATACATTCAAGAGGGAGAATCTGTCGCTACAACAACATGTCTATATCAATACAACGGGGAGAGGCTAGGGCCACCATGTGGCCCACATGTCCAAATGACAGCCAGATGAGTTTGTCATGTCAAAACAGAAGAAATCGTCCACATCTTCAACTCCGGGATTGGACAACAAATCATCGCGCTGAATAGAACGGAGGTAGGTCCTACTCATCAGACTTCAAAAATTCGGTGAGTCCTTGCCAATCGGTTAATTGGTAGTTATCACTCACCAGACTTCAAAAATTCGGTGAGTCCTTGCCAATAGGTAAATTGGTAGTTATCTCATATTTGTTTTCCAAATTGCATCAACCCTTACATTTGCATGTTTGAAATTCAACACTTGCATGTTGGAAAGTAAAATTTCCAACCATCATAAAACTAAAAATTTGAATTAGGGGAGAAATTTAATTGGATATGAACTACGTGCATGACCACTTGAATTTATCTTCCTAGTTCAAACCAAAAAAATTTGCTTTGACCCTAATTGCATTTACAAGTTATTTCAAGCTGGGCAAGACAATTTGAAAATTGGGTTCAATTTGCTTTTGGCTAACGTAACCCGTTTTTGAGTTGTTTTGTGTGTTCTTGATTAAAGTGCAGCTAGGTCAAAATTGTGAAGAGGTGGTATGGCAAGGAAGTGGAAGGTTTCATCAAGCTCAAGTCACCATTGGGAGGATTCGAGAACACCTCTCTCCTTCAAACTCATTTTGAGTTTGAGGAAGAGAAATGTTCAAGGTGATGACCCAATGGAGGAGCCAAAACCAAATCCATTGCCAAATCTAATCTCAACTTGGCATTTGACATCAACCATCAAGCCTACGCCGAAAATCAAGGTTTTGAGTTTCTGACACAAAGACCTTCATCACCAACTGCTCTTCAAATGAGGTATGAGTTTAGAATTTTCCATTGTTTGGTTTGCCATAGAATTGAATGTATTTGCTTGCATTTGCGAGGAAGGTTGACACTTCCTCATCATTCAATTCTCAAGCATCCTCACAAGAGTAAGTGTGGGTATTGACTTTTGGATCTCCAAAAGGAAATCCCACGTTACTTGCAAAAATATCAAACAAGTACCTAGAATCCTTTAAGAATTGTTTTGTAAACTTAGTCATTTTTGTCGAGGTTTAGAAAACAAAACTTTTGGGCATGACTTAATTGGTGAATTGGCATATAGGAACTTGGGCATAGTGACAACCATAATTTTTAATTGAGCTTCATGCATAGATGGTGTCACTAGATTTCAAACTCCTAGGAATAAGTGATATCCTTGCTCTGAAATTGAATTACATTTTTAGGAGGAGTCACTAAATTTCAAATTCCTAGTGAGGTTCAGGAGGGTAAAATTGAGAATCTTGTTTGTCATGGTCTAAATGATAAAAATTTGCTCTTAAAAGCTAAGATGGTTAGAAACTTTAAAAGGTGTAGGGATCTATATAGTGTATTTCTATCACATGCATTGCTATGAGTAGGAGCTTTAGAAAATATGCAACATGAATTATCCATAAAGCTCCACTCTTATCAATGAATAACACATTGATCATAGATACACTTGACATTGGATCCAATGCATATTTGATTTTGTTCTTACTCGTATGTACAAATGAAAGTTTGGTTACCTAACTCGAACGTTCATTTGTACAAGTCTGGGGAACTAACCATGCCTCTCTATTCAAGAGAGGAAGTTTGCAGGAGTAATATTACTATGCAGGCATTCAAGAAGTTGATTAATGGGATCCCTAGAGGATCCCATTTCAACATCTCTTGGCCAAGGAGTAAATGAGGAGTGTTGCTACCTATCAGAAATTATGCCCGAAGGTCAATCATAACTATACGAGGCTAGAGATTTGAAATGGGAACCCTCCATGAGCAACCAATGGGCTGCCACGAATGGGTGAGAGCATTATGCTCTCAACTATTCTAAGCACTCATTCAAGCTCAAGGGATTTGCCACCATCATTGGGTGCAAGTTGTTCCTATGTGGCTAGAAGCCAAGGAATGACAAATCACACCCAACACATGGAGACCCTGATGTGCGGACGATCAACATCAAAAACACTCTATTCAACCACACTCATTGTGTCCATGGGAGGCAACACAACAATCAACACTCAAACCTCCATTGTCAAAGCCACACTGCAACAAGGATAGGCCAACTCATGGACTACCTCCGTCGTTAGGGTTTCAACACCTATCACGGACCTTGATCAAGAATAAGCTTGGGGGAGGACCCCCACTTGAGGTAACTTGTATCACACCCACTACATTTTTATTTCAAATCATCCATTGCATATTTATTTAACATTCATCCATCATCCACCTTGCATTTAAATATATATATATATAGTTTAGATTTGCTTTCATCAAATAAAGATGTGCGGTAAGAATGATTTAAAATTCACATAGATGAAATGATGAATAGTTGCTCTGTTTTATTTTCCTAAGTCTCTAGTTTACAACTTGCTACTCTCCGAATATTGCTTTTATTGGTTTGAAATACTTTTACCTTAATTTGGAAGTTGTGGGTAGCAAAAGCTTAATCTAATTCTAGGTTGTTGCAAGACTAGAATTGGTAATAGGGCTGCTAGTCCTAGTTTGAAAGTAAAACATAGATTTTCGGAGAAATTCTAAAAAGATTTAAGTTTCCCTCAATTGATTTGAAATATCTACCAAAGCCATATGATGTCCATACTTAGACAAAACCTTATGCATATGCTATTTGCTTTCACATTGAGCCTAGTCAAACTAGTATAGACCTATGTGAGAAATCATTCAACTCTTTTTGAATTCAAGACTTCACTTGCACATGTTATACTTCTACACTAGAAGTAAGCAAAACGTCCATCATATCCACCATACCACAACAAAAAGAGAAACTCCATGTTATTCATGTTCAGTACTCTCTTCAAAATTCATTGCAAAGAAAGGGAGTAGAAGACATGGCTAAAAAAAGAAGCATGCTTACATCATAAGCATGAGAAAAAATAGAGATAAAAGAAAAGTAGCAATGTTTCATCCCTGCAAAAAGAAAGAGAGATTATACCAAAAAGGAGTTATCTCAAGTATCCACATCCACTTCCACTCCATCACATATGCACTAGTCTTGAATCAAAAAGTTTTGAATTGAATTCTCCTAAGGCTTACTCTTTTGACTTAGAAATATATGTCATGCAAATATGCCTACTTACTTTCCCTACCAAGCTCCACATACAAGCCATATTCAATGACTAGGAATAGTAGAGGCACAATGCTTTGGTGAGGAAATCTTTCACCTATCCACAAAGGAGTGATTGAGAGAATCAAATTGAGGTAATTAATATCTAAATTGAATTCTCTGGGATTTAAGTGGAACTTGATTTCTAGGCTATGTTTGCTCCATTTTCTATTCTACCTTTCAACTACTCATGAATATGAAAAAGCATAAGCCCCATGATAACTTAAGAAAGATATAGTATCATAGCCAATTTCTGCAATACTAGGTAAGAGTATCTTGTTGTGCATTAGATACTTTTGAAAATAAGATATTGTAGCAACTCCTGATCATCAACTTAAAGTCTTGACTTTGCTCAGGACGAGCAAAGGATAAGCTTGGGGGAGTTTGTTGACGGCTGTTATATACCAATTTCATCCATCAATTTAACTCAATTATGTGAAGGATTTGTCATTTCTTGCACACATCACCTTTCTATCTAACCCAATTACACTTGGACTTGGAGAAATATGTGTATGCAGCATTTTATGCAGGAAATGAGGAAATGTAGAGGTACCAATCCTATAAAATATCTTCCCATCCAATTAGGCGATGACACATGGCATCCCATGGATCAAATGGCCCACTAACAGAAGTATCTGAGGAAATCCAACGGTGTATCACCCATATATATATATCAATGGGACCCACCTGGCAGCCACATGGAGAAAGTACACGAGAAACGGTGCAATGACCAGGTCGGCCGAACCAGGGGGGTCGGCTAACCTGGTCTTTACACCAAACTCGGTCAGCCTCCACGTGTTGGCTCCCCCCGGCTCCCTGGAGTCAATGGTGACTGATTCGCGCGCTTTTGGTGGCGGTAATCGACCTCAACACTAGTATAAATAGGACCCCCTACCCCTCACTTCAACACACACCACTTGGGCATCATTCTATTGTATACACTATCTTCCATAGTCCTTAGAGGAGTAAGGATGTAGAGAGGAGAGCCTCTAGTCCCGAGTCCAAATTGGGAAAGGAGTAGAAGGAGTCTCTCTTCCCAATTCCACATTGGGAAATGTATGGCTTATGTATTCCCTCTTGTATTTGTGACTTTGTGCTCAATAAAGATATTATCATTAGTCTTCTTTTATACGTATACTTGGACAAAGTGTTTCTTGTTTGATTGTGGAGTCCATGTATGTGGAAGGTATAGTCTTTATGATTTTACTCTCATGATCACATCTTATGGTCATAAACACTATAGACCCCCACTATAGTCTATGTACTTATGATATGATTATGTTAATATGAATGACTATGCTATGCAATCAACATTGGTTCAACAATTTTTAGGCTAGTCATTGCCTTAGGATGGCTTGCGCCATGGCTCCTAAGGTATTTGCTTAGTTTGCTAGCATGGTGCTAGGGTATTTGAGTAGCGTTGGATGTCTCATAGACCCACAGATTGAAGAGGTAGACAGTAGGTGGTGACAGCCCTATCTGTCCTTTGTAATCCTCCACGTTCGGCTATGCCATAGGTTCTTGGCGGGAGTCGCCCTAGTATTGCTAGGGGTAAGCCCGTGCCCGGAATGTTGAATAGCATTGCATAGGAATTCATCATTGACATGACCATTAGTATCTACCTTAGGCTATGTATATGTATTAGGAGCATTGTAGGACTAACTCTCTGACTCTCAATCCAATCTCCCTCTGGGACCCATTTTACCCTATAGAATAGATTGCCTAGGTTTGTGTCACACTACCCCTATTATCAACTTACCCCTGTCCGAATATTGGATTAGTATCCCATAGCTTGACCATAAGAGTAGTATATACTTTACTCCATTGCCTTCCTTTGGGGTAAATACGATACCCTTGGGAATACTCATGGGTGAAATGCTACAATGGTATCTTTCGTGCGCTTGCGGATCTCATCTCTTTACCGGAGATGATCTATGGTTTTACGAAATACCAAGAAGCATTTCTAGCGCCGTTGCCGGGGATGATTTGTTAGTATATCTTAGGAGCCATCAACAACAACCACAATAAGTCTTATATTTGTTGTGTCTGGAACATAGAACACTTGAGAAACGTGTTCTGCTAACACAAAAGTCTCCCACTTATATCCTTGACGGTTAAGATCAACGCTAGTGAAATCATACTTGTCTTGTACAAAACCTTTGATTCCATCAACCCAGTTGCAACGGAAAAGAGGAATCTTGAATCCTTGAAAGTCAAGCTCCTAGATCTCTTGTATTTGACCATAGTACATGTCTTTGTCTTGGCCCGTAGCGTTATACGCATCGACACGGACACCACTATTTTGATACGTGCTTTTCTTATCTTGTTCTACAGTGTAGAATGTGTATCCATTTATATCGTACCCTTGATATGTAATAACTATAAATATGGACCACGAGCCAACTTTTTTAGATACTCACTTGTTTGAGTATCCAATGAGTGAGAAATCCGATCCCAGAGCCAGCCAATGAATTTTCTCCTGTGTTCATTTGCTAACCATGATTCATTGCGGCCAGGATTGTCTCTAAGCACCACCTCCTTGTGCTCATCGAGGTACTCCGACACAATGGACATGTGTTGCAACACGTTAAAATAAGCGTAGAAGAATAAATTTGAATCTGGAGTTATAGCCTTCTTCCCAATGGTCCCTTTTCTTGTGAGACTCCCCTCATGACGAGACTTGGAAACACTAACCGGGTTACCCGGGTCGGTGTAGTTTAGAGCCCACTTCACAGTTTTCTCTGTAGAGTATCCTTGTACCATGCTGCCCTCAAGATAAGCTCGATTTCTAACGAAGGACTTCATTATACCGTTAAATCTCTCGTAAGCATACATCTGGTGAAGGAACACAGGGCCGAGTAGCTTTATCTCCTTAATAAGATGAGTTGTAAAATGGACGCTGATGTCGAAAAAGGCAGGTGGAAAATACATCTCAAGGAAGCATAAAGTTTCATAGTGCCAATTTTTCTAATGACTCGGGATCTTCTTCACATAGTACTTTTTGACCAATTGCATTGAAAAAAAAAGCAAAAGTCCATTATGGCCTCCCGAACATTGACCGGTAGGATATTCCTAATTCCAATAGCAATTATTTGCGTAAGCAATACATGGTAATCATGAGACTTCACACCGGGAGCTACTTTTAGATCTCAAAATGAAATAAGCCTTGAGATGTTCGTCGAGTAGCCGCATGGTACTTTCACATTTTTCAAGAACCCACAAAACTCTTTTCGTTTTCATTTTTTGAAAGGGTGATGCATGATGTGGGTAGTTCCGTTCCTTTTACCGAGTCATCGATCCACAACTCAGGACTAATTCCTATTTTCTTTAGATCTTCCCGTGCATGTCCATGGTCCCGAGTTTTCCCATCCGTGTTAAACAATGTTCCGAGTAAGCTCTCGCACACATTCTTCTCAACATGCATCACATCAATCGAATGACGGACCTCTAAGTCTTTCCAATACGGTAGCTCCAAAAAATTGATTGCTTCTTACATGTCATCTTCGCCAATATTTTCACCAGTCCTTTTTCGCTTACCAAGGATGACATGGATATCCTTGACCATTTCATAGACTTCATGACCCGTGATGTGAGGTGGAGGATGCCTCCTCTTAGTGTCACCATTGAAGTTATCCTTCATACTTCGAAAAGGGTGCTTCATTGGAATGTAGCGTCAATGTCTCACGTACACTATTTTTCATGACTCGCTCAAGTAATATGAGTCTGTTTCTATCAAACAATGTGGACATCCGCAACCTACTTTCTTACTCCGTTCGGACAAGTTACGTGTCGCTGGAGAATAACTAACAATCAAAAATAAAATGGCTTTGAGGTGAAAGTACTCACGCTTGTGGTCATCCCAGGGCTGCACTCCGTTGTGCCACAACTACTTCAGATCTTCAACCAGAGGCCTGCAATAAGTGTCAATGTCATTCCTAGGTGGTTGTGGCCCCAGTATCAGTCCTGACATCATAATATATTTCCGTTTGTTGCACAACCAAGGAGGAAGGTTCAAAATTGTAAGCACAATTGGCCATGTTCTATGTGTGCTACTGTTCAAAAAAGAATCCATGCCATCGGTGCTCATTGAGATCCTAATATTCCTCGGACCAATGGCAAATTCAGGATTTCGTGAATCAATGTTTCGCCACTGTGTGGCATCAGTAGGATGTCTTATCATTCCAGCACCCTTCTGTGCTTCTATTTGTGCCATTGCAACAATTCTGACTCCTTGTTTGCAAACCAATGCTTCAAACGAGGAATGATAGGAAAGTACCAAAATAACTTTTAGGCCCTCTTTTTCTTCTATTGGAGTTCTCGTCATCACCGTCGTCTTTTCTACGATTGAATCTGTCCACTCCACAAATAGGCATTTGTCGAGGTATTCATACTCAGGACCACGATATAAAATACAATAATTCTTGCACGCGTGGATTTTCTCCACCTCCAAACCCAGTGGACAGATTATCTGTTTTGCCTCATAAATTGTCGTAGGGACTGTGTTGCCTTGGGGTAACATATCCCCAAGGAGCGTCAACAATCCCTTAAAACTACAATCACTCCATATGTTGCTTGCCTTTAATTGGAAAAGTTTTACCATCGCAAACAGTCTGGTGTACTTAGCCGCACAACCATGATACAATGGCTTCTTCGTTTCGATCATCTTCTTATAATTTGCAAGTTCACCATTACTGTACCGATCATTGTCGCCATGTCTCTCGACATTGCGTACCATCTCCTCTATGTTATGCACCCTAAACTCAATGTCGTCATCGGTGAACCCTGATATATCTGGCTCGTTCACATCCTCGTCGTGATCTTCTTGGACACTGGTAGGGACCTCCCCCTCCAGATATGAATCTCTAATCTCTGCTTCATTAAGCCCGTCCTCCCCATGTTTGTTCCAACATTGATAATCCACCATGAATCCATGCATGATCAAATGTGACATCAACACTTCATCTGTGTGATATCTCTTCTCATTCTTGCAGTCTTTGCAAGGACAACAAATAGTCCCTCTAATGTTGTCCAACATGTCTTTCTTCGTGAACGCGATAAATGCATCTACCCCTTGGATATATTCATTGCAAAGGCGCGGCCCATACATCCAACTTTGATCCGACGACATCTACATACAGAAAAGAAGAGTTAAATCAAAGAAATTTGAAGCCACTGATAATCACCGCAAGCCAACTTCAATCAAAGAAGATCTAAAGGTAAAAAAATAGTAAGGAACAGGAGAGAAGGAGAGGACTAACCCTTTTGTTTTAAGAACCACTGATAATCACCGCAAGACTTTTAGAATGAAAGAGGGAAAGAACAGGGCAAGAACAGGGCAGATCTGGTAGCCACTTATTCTGCCACAGCTGAGAGGTCATAGAAGGGAAACAGAAAAACGAGACGAACCGATATAAAGATCGTCTCTCTATAGAGGGAATGGGAGACGAGCCCACTTCCATAACAAATGGAGACGCACCTGACCGGTGAGTATGGGAGACGAACCAGATTCAATTATGAAAGAAGACGAAAGACGAACGACAAGGAAAGTCCGTCTCAGTTATAAAAAAAATATGATCGTGCTCAATGAAAGCGTGTCTCCAGTTTGTCAGAGAGGCGGGCGCGTCTCAGATACCTACATAATTGAGACGGGCATTATTGTAACACGTCTCCTTATACGTTCAACCGAGCCATGTCAGATCCTCGCTGAGGTGCGCGCGTCTCTCTTAAGGTTAGCATGTCGCCCATCTTTGTCTCCTATTTGGGTTTCTTACGTAGTGGCAGTGCCTTCACGGAGTCCACACGTACGGAGAGAAACGTCGTGCGCCGATGTGCTAGCACCGCGCGTGCGGCAAGGGTCTCAGCGTGAGGTTTGCCTGCGAGGGGTGGTGGCTAGAGCTGTCACGTGATGGAGTCATCAGCTCCTAACCCTACTCTTCGTATTTATAGCCGTACTAATGGGCTTTTAGGTCATGACCCATTTGTATTCTAATTGCTTATGCATCAAATATCCAACGGGTCTTAACTGAATTGTTATGATTGCCTCTTGGACATATCACCAACAACCGGATCCCATTACCCGAATTACCCAAAATTTATTCGAGTTTTGGGATTGATTACCCGAAAAATGCATTTGGTTTTCGGTTTATTGGGTTCGGTTCAGTATTCGGGTATGGGTTTTTTCCCACCCCTACCACACCTGAAGATCCAGAAGACCAGCTTCAAGTTTCCCTCTAAGTTCAGGCAAATAAAACCTTTCTACAGGGTTCCCACAACCGAAGCTCTGAGTTTTAAGCGTGTGGGGCTCAGGGATTGATGCAGATGCTGACTTTCCTTTAATATTCAGGCTCTTCAACAGCATATAGAGCCTCTGTTGTCTTCATTCGATTGCAATGTAATGACTGAAATTGTAAAGAATCAGCACTAATTTGTAATCTGACCATCTTCCCCATGCAACTGTCCCCGTTGCCCTCCAATTGGTCATCATGGTCAGCAATTTCAATATGACTTGACCTTGATATGGAACTTTTAACCTTCTTATCATCATAATCACTCTCTGAATCCTCTTCTTCAGCTTCATAAGCTGGAATATAATCACATCGATCCAGGTCATTATCATTTGCTACAAACTCCTTGTTATCAGCATCAATCACCAAATCCTTAACAGCAGTGGCTAAAAGTACAATACCTTCATTTCTTGGAATCAAATATTGTACTGCAAAGCCCTCTTGTTCAACAGATTCAGTTATTGCACCACAGTCATACTGCATATCTTCTGAGTCAGTGTCCCTGCACCCTACCTTCAAGATGAACAAAATGCAGCCCCAACTAGCTGGCAAGCTGAAATCCCTTAATGTTCCCAACAGCACCTTCTTATCCAAAATGCATGTTGCTAGGATAAGTAAATACAGCCTGAACTTCCTTCCATAGTGCAGTAACATATTTACTAGTAGGATATGATGAAACGGTCTGTTCCACTGTCAAATGCCTCTTCATCTTAACCTGATATCTCTACTAGTAAAACAATACCGTGATCCTTTGGTAAAGTGCATGTCTCTCTGACCCCCCATGGAGCTATCAACGGGCTGCACTTTTTGTAACTTGACAGGTTTTCCTTGATCAAAAAATTGTATCCTCGATTCCATTCACAAGTCCTTGGAGTATTGTCCTGAAAGCAATCGAGGACTGGTATAGCATCGGAGGCCTCCAAGGTCAACCCCCCGTATCAGTCTTGAAAACAAGACTACAGCATAGAGATGACAATAGGTCGGGTTCAAGTCGGTGGAGCAAAAACCCAGCAGAAATCAAATAATCTGTGAATGGAATTTTAACCCCGAATGCGCACACGCGGATGAAAATCTGCACCTGAACCTGCACCCGTCAGGTTTTGGGCGGGTTTTAGATGCCCGCCGAGTTTGACTAAATATAACATAAATCAGCCCAAGCTGAGCTTATCACTGAAGGAGAGAGAAATCTCGGAGCCATACCATTTTTTACCAGATTTGAATGGAGAAGCAAGAACAAAATTGTATATCCTCGTAAAGCAAAGAATGGAGGATAAAAAAGCAGGAGGCTGCGGCCCGAGGTGATACTTTGGGCTAGCGAGAGGATGGCGTGGTGCAGCTTCCAAGAGAGAGCAGCAGTGCTCGATGGAGTCACAGCGGCAGCTGCTTGGTTTTTACGTCAGAAGGTGGGAGAGACGCCTGATGTACGAGAGACGAGATTCAGTCTTTAGGAGGTCGGTCAGGGAGCATTCAGTTGAGTAGACATTATCTGGCCTGCTTGCGTGTGGGCTTATGAGCAGCTACTCCTATGCAATATTGCATCTGGTACAATCGTGCAATTATGTGCTCACGGTCTTTTGATTTTCATCCTAAGTTAACTGTATTTTTAGACATAAATCCCTCCACCAGCCTGCGGGTAGATGAAATGATCTATATGTATACTGCAGTTAACTTAAGATGAGAATCCAAAGGTTGTGAGTGCATGATTGCACGATTGCACCAGATGCAAAATTGCACAACAGACGTTTTCGGGCTTATGGACTTCTGGTTACTTTTTAGGTGGACCGATATCTATTTATACACCTTTTCAGGTACCTGACCGGCATCCGCCGGTGAAAAATAAAATTCGCACTCGCACTCGCAATGTTTCGGGTTGGGTGCGGGTCAGACTCGCTGGTAAAAATTCTCACCCGCACCTGCATCCGTCAGGTGCAAAATCTGAAGGATATCTGAACTCGCGGGTGGGATTGCCATCGCTACCACAGCACCAACCTTCCACCTCAAGAACTCGTAAACAATCCTGATCTCTATACCATTTACCACAACACCCTGACAGGACCACATTTCCAGCTTGCAATTCTGTCTTGAGCACCTTGTGAAAGCCCACATTTAAGAAGAACAAGAAGCAAAATGCGAACTTAAAAAATTTAAATTATTTTGGGGAAGTTCAAACTCAAAGGAATTATGTTAGATAATAAATAATGAACTTGTGAAAACTTTAAACACTCTTTGGAGTGTTAGTGTCATTTTAAAGGAAAGTGGATTTCAAAAGATGGAGTACAAATTAAATCAACAATAGAGGCCAAATTTAAATCTAAAATAGTTAAAAAGTCAATACTCTATTTAAAAATAAATTCTAAAGATAAATCTCAAATCAAATGCATGTGTTGTTTTCACTTACAAGGGTCTAATAAAAAGTGATTTTTGGAAAACAATAAATAAACATTCAAATTCAATTTCTACAAATTATATTAAAAACCAAATTTTAATTGTAAACATTGGTTGAAAAATCAAGAATTTAAATTTTTAAAATATTCTACATATTTGTTTATGAGCATCTGAAAAACTTTTTTAACAAAGAATGAAATAGGGAGCAAATCCAAACTTGGGAGATTTGATTCGAATTCGAATTCAAATTCAAACTTAAATTCAAACCAAACTTTCTCAAAATTCAAATTCATTTTGCCACTCTGCTCCTCACATTTGAAATAGTTCCCATGTAAATTTCTACTATTTTTGGAGTCCATTTAGTATTTTATTTCTTCATTGGAAGATAGCAGGGAATATGTTCTAGCTATGAGCCCATCTGTCGGATGGGTCCCACACGTCAGCCAGTAAGGACAGCTCCGGTTTCTTCCTTTCTTGCTGCGTCCAAGCCACCGAGCTGCTTGCGTTCTTCGCGCCGGCGCCGCTTTTGTGTCTGCTCTTATCCCTGCTCCATACGAAGCCGCTCTTCCTCTCTCTCGTTTGACTTCTCTGTTCCCACGCAGAACTAGTGCCTCGACGCCCAACGAAGCCCTAGCTGCTGCGCCATTGCGCCGTGCCACGTCCCTGTTGATTCTAAGACCAGCCGAGGCTACCAGTCGCTGCGCGCACAAGTTTCCTTCCTCCTCAACGCGCGCCCAGGCTGTCCTTCCTCGTCGTGTTACCGTGGTGCAAGTTTCTGCTCCACCTCTGTCCCAGCTCTGTCGCCGTTGCTGCCTAGTCGCTGCACCGCGTACCGGCTGCTTCTCTGCCGTGGCCAAGGCCTGGCTAGGTGCACGCATGCATGTTCTACTTCTCCAACGCGCGATGACGCCGCTCCCCGCTCGGTGTAGCTCAAGTCGTTATGTTCCTCTCCAGGGGCGGCCGTCGGACATCCATGGTGCGCCGGTCGAAATTTTCCCCTGCGGTGAGCTTCACTTCGTTCCTTCATTCTTTCGGCTTCCTTACAATCGTGCGCGGTTTTCTGATCGTTTCCTTGGCCCGTTCGAGCGTCCCTGTTGCCGGGAGAGATGATTTTGTGGCCGCCAAGCTGGGTCTCCCCTGTTCCGCCCTTCGCACTTCGGGGAAACTACGATGCCCGGCGTATCTGCAGTGTTCCAGAGTTCATGGAGTTCGTCAACATGATCGCCGCACTTCGCCTAACGTCTCTAAGCAACTCAATCCAACTTGGACCGATTCAAAGTTTCCCATTTTTCGTGTTTTTGCAACCAAGTTTAATTGACGACCCAATACTCTCACGGCAACGACTGCTATGCAATTTGAGCTTCCGTGCAAGCGTGCAATTCGCAAATCTCAACCATATGATGCACATCAAAGGGTGCCGTACTTTTTACACATAGATCCCTCCACCTGCTTGCACACTTTTTACACATTTATATATAAAAGGTGCAGCCACCCCTGGATGTCCGTCAAACGGCTGAGAT